>JAZHAC010000003.1:10535000-12935000 GCA_039707435.1 Actias luna | reverse complement strand
TTCGAGATATAAAGGATATAACTGCAGGAATGTCGACTTAGAAAGGCGCGATTTCTAAGTGTAGTTTTGGAGTTATATTATACCGAGAGTTGTATTATATCGTCACATCATGGTTTATTAAATGCATACGTTATAGAGTAGAAAGCTCGCAGAAAAATAACATATTGTTCGAGTTACAAAGTGTACTACCAATAACAGAATATTCTTTTGAGACAACACGAAACATTAAATATATGGATACATTAATATAGGTAGATATAGAAAGTTCAAACTTAACGTTGGCAAGTTCAAGAGAAAATACGATGGACGAGACGCTTGAGCAATGCAATTAAACAGAAAACTATTACAGTCACAATGTTCCCAAACGACCGAATAAAATTTGAGTAAGACAATTGCAATCCGGATTAAATGTATCCTTTTTTGCGTAGATAAAATCCATTTACTGATCTTCTTCTCGTGTTTGTCTGGACGAGCTATGAGAAGGATATCCGGGACTTGCTTGGTGCAAACTAGAAATACCCAATAATCAGTAATAACCAAGTCTCCATCAACCAGAGACCAACACCTTATTTCAGCGTTTTTTTTTTAGATCCAAACCTGTTTTAATATGTTTATATGACTATATATATTTTTTTAATTGTGTTCAGTAATTTTAGTGGGCTTATAGTATTTAAATCAAATCATACAGCTAAATGAAACATATAAAATAAATTATCTAGTGCCATTCTCCAAAGATAGAAATAAAGAACCGTACACGCAAAATAAAGGAGAAATAGCAATTCGCATCTCCTCTTGAAGGTAAAATTCGGATAACTAATATGAAGAACGTTGGTACAACTTGATTTGATGTAATAATATCAAAATTAAAATTCCACGAGCAAACGACGATACTTCCAGGCATGTAAAATGCATATAATGCCATGTAACATGGTTCAGAGGAATAAAAAATTCATGCATTCAAAGAGAGGAAAAAATTATGAATGGACGCCAGTGAACACTTTAAATTTAAGTGGAACACGTTGTATTTATTTTTGGAACATTTTTTAGTTTAAGATAAAACAAATGAAAATAATCAAAATTGAATGAAACTGGCGTAATACGTCAATTACAATCTATTCCACGGCTAATTAATTAATACAAAAAATTAATTTGAAAAAAGAAACGACATCAGTGTACGATATGACAAAGCTAAAGTTGTATCTCGGATAGTAATTTTATTAAATTCTACAAAGGTAAAAGCAATACAATTTTGAATTTTTTAATCTAGCAACTCTAGCGTGATTACAGTTTGGTTTGTTGGTAAAGCACCACAAAAACAAGGTTGTTCACATAGCGGATTTCGTTTTTTTTATATTTATAATGTTACATGGTATTTGTTTAGCGACGCGTGTCGAAGCGGTTTGAAAGAATGTTTCTTTATTACATTTTATGTGTTGTTCCGTGGCAGCAATTAGTCCGGCTCAAGGTTTTCCCATGTGTTGGGTTTATGGTGGTGTATGTAATTTGTTTACATTGTAACGTACAACTTTGTGTATCTTTGTAATTGGGCTATCAAGAATAGAGCTTTTTCCTCTCTTTACGTTATTATATGGATATTGTTACTTTTTATGAGATGCAGATATAATTTATATGATTAAACTTAATTTATACTAAGGAAATCAAATGCGTTTTATTTAAAGTTGATTTGAAGTGATGATAGGTAAGCTGGCAGTATGTATAGACACCGTTTCAAACGACGTGAGTTCAAATCCAGCTACAATGAGCTTGAGATTTCGGTGAAGGAAAAGATCGTGATGAAATGCTGTGATAGGGATTTATCTAATGCCCGCCTGGCTAGCTACCACCCTCAAGTTGACAATGTCCCACGAAATACCTGTAGGTTTGTTTCGACAGTTACGCTTGAAAGCCAGTCCCTCCACTAGACTTAGCGTGACCATAGGATACCTATTATCTCGATGAGTGATCGTAACGCGACAGATGTCGCTGTAGTCGATATGAATTACTACTCGAAAAGGCACCACAAGGTCTGCCAGGTCAGCTCATATTTTACATAAAAAAATATGTATTATAAAAAAATCTCAAATTCAATTAATGAATTGTAAACTAAGGAAGGCCTTTATTTATCTAATTAAATAGTTAATATACTATATATATACATAATATATAAAATATATACTATATATAAATATTATATAAATATTCAACAGGCATACTAAAAACTACCGACCGAACCAAAAAACTTTCGACTTAGTAGGTAAAGTTTTTTACTACTGCCCCAAGAGTCTTTTTATGCATTACGCATATAGAAAATAGGTTTACTAGACTTTCAAATAAATAAGATTTCGACAGTCAAGTAGAGCGAAAGGTTTTCGATTTTATCGTAAATATAGTAAAATGTTTTTTACTAGCTAACTCCATGTAAATTCGTAATATTATTACCATGCCAATTTTCATCAATACCTATCAGATAATTTTTAGTGAGATACAAATGAATATACAGTAAAAAAATTGACCCTATATTTTTTGAAATTAGAAAAAGTTCAATACCACCGGTATCTTATGGTTATGATTTCATCACGATGTTTTCCTATACGGAAAGTTCAAGCTCTTTGCAGTGATTAGTACTCACGTTCTTTGAACCGGCGCCCGTACACGTTACCTCTGAGCTATCATCGCTTTAATAATGAATAAGAAAATATATCTAAATCATAACTTTCAAATAATTATTAAGTTACAGATCTATATCAGTTACTCTTTCATTATGCGTACAGGTATAAAGGAACTAGGTATATTATAAGTTAATAATGTAGTTCAGTATCCTTTAAGCAAATAACTTAGTAATCTACCGAAGTGTTAAAGCGTTAAAAGTAATAGAGATTAACTTATGGTAACTCTTATCTACATTAACTTAGCCTATAAGGTCTGCGAGAGCGCCGGCCGTCGGTAATTAGCCGGAAATATTTACTTGGCCGGAGAATCGAATCCGCTATCGGCCGGCATCGGCGGTGTCTGGCCTTCTATGTATTCATCGTGCGCACTACAAAGCGTTGTTGTATTTTTTATTGTGACCCAAAGCCCCGGGAATGTGGCCGCAATAAAAGTAAAAGTTTAGACGCTTTATCATAATATATGGGGAACGACCATTTTTTTTTACTTTATTAGTACCAGATAATATATATTATGTATTTACTAACGGGGCCAGTTATTATTAAGAGACAATTTCAATCGTGTCCATCATCGCAACAACTTTGTTTTTATTCTTACATATATTGTTAAACGTGATGCCTCTTTGATAACTTTCTTTTGATGTGCTTGTAACTAAAGAACTCACATAAATACTATTTTTAAATCAAGTTTTAGTATATGTTTATTAAAGTAAAATGTACAGCGAATAATAACTCATAATTGTAAATTAAGATACCAAAATGCTACCAGAAGATTACCTTAATAAAAAAGGCAATAAATAAGCCAAGCAGTTCAAATAAAAATAATGAAACAATATACTATAGTTGATGCCATTAGAGCTGCGGGTACTGTCAGTAAATCAAATTTTATACGTAAGGATTATTTCTGAAGGTGTTACATTATAAATAAATATTTATACCCTTCAGAAATATTAAAACAATATATGTTTGTAACCAAAACAGTTAGTTTGCGCTTTGAAATTGATTGGAAGGTTGCCCGCAATATTTTTGTTAAACTTCGAGCATTCCAACTTTATATGCAGTTAGTTTCAATTAAACTAACTACCACACACTTTACTGTAGTTGAGTTGGTTATAAAACACTTCGCACAACCTTGAATTAGCATTAAGTCTATCCACTTTATGAAATCGCATTAGTTATACAACATAGTGCCAAGAAAGTGTCATGAATGCGTCATAGTGTATCTATGTTCTTTCATATACATTCATTTCCAGAAACTGTTAATAAACAAAAGCAACGAAAGTTAACCAGCCGTTATCCTTATGCTGTGTAAATTAAAAAAATACATTTACCACAAATATTAAAGAGTAGTTAAATTTAGGGTTGCCGTTTGTGGAAAGACTGTATGACGAAAAAGATATTATGGTGGAATTAGAAGTTTTTATGTTAGGCAAAGCAATATGACTTACATAAAAGGATATTACTTGATTCGTCTGAATGCAAGCAACATTTTTAAGTATATCTGATTTATCTGTATATCACCCTAAACGACTTGATAATAATTGAAATTTGAGGTGTTATTTGATTTATCTTGTCTGAGTAGCATACAATGTTTGTATCTGTTTACTCCCTTTAATCAATAAGATAGAAGAGCAAAGTTTCCTATATATAAATACATAACTTAACAACTCGTTTGTTAATAAAAGTAAAAACAGTTTTAATGTTTTCTATAACATAGCTCTTTGTTTTTCTTTATTAGTTCTACTTGTCGTTTGTACTTTTCCACCACTTATAATAATTGTCAAATTATCAAGTCTTGTAGGAACACAATGAACTTTGTAGGAACACAATGAAGTTTGTAGGAACACAATGATTTACAAATATTGATTTATAATCAATATTAATTCTTTACTTCCCGTACTTTACAAACCAGGAGTACCGGTTCTGGCCAGTTAATGATAACTGTAGTTATAATCTCAAAATTACTAAGAATATTTCAAGGGGGAAAAAACAAACAACTCACAATTTTCAACGGGTTTTATTATTTTATTGATATTTGATAACCTATCTGATTCTAAAGTGATCATGTAGTGAAATATTGTTTGATGACAAGCCAAGACGTAAATTCTCAGGTAAGTTTAATTAAAGTCATAAATTTTAAACCACACTTTTTAATGTAAATAGTCCTTCGATGGAACATGCAATTAATTTCCATTTTAATTAAAGGAACTTACTCTACTGGACCCAAAACATTATTCTGAGGTAATTTTATGCCAGACTATAAAATGAATTCAACTCCAGGGTACCTTAATTCTAAAATTAGCTACTCAGTCGGAATTTATTGGCATACATTTTTTGTTGTTTAAAATGTTGGAAGTAATAAGGATACTTTCGTTATTAATTTGAAATACTCCTTTAAATGTATTCCAATATATAATTGTTTAATATCGTGGACACGTATTAATAATTGGTATTTAACTTTACCCTGTGCAACATCTACATATATTAACATTATAAAGCGGAAATTCTATTTCTTTCTTTTAATGCACTAATCTTAAAAACTAATTAAATTTCAAGAATTATTTTTGTTCTTGATAGAGCAATCATTTAAAACGGATTTAGCCTATTTAACATCACGTTACCACCAACAGGAACAAAGCTGTATTGAAAAAAGTTACAACAACGGGCAAAAATGATTAAATAAAATTTTATTCCACGCGAACGTAGTCGTAGGCATAGCTTGTATATTATAAAACTATAACTGGGAAATGTAATGTTGTCATAGGTTGAATAAAAAAATCGTATTTTTTTGTCATGTTAATAATTATTAATTAACGGCGTCATTATTAATTATGATAACATTACAATTCCTTATCTGAGAGATTGCTTCGTCCTGTCACCTCAATCGCGAAGCATAGGAATAAAACTTTTTTTTATTATACTTTCAAGGTTTCTCTCCTGATGTTAAGTGATAATGTGGCCCACGCTAAGCCTAAAGTCGTTGTAATAAGTGATATATTTTCCTTTACCATGTTATTACAAAGTTTAAGTATTCGTGTATTATAATACAACGAATAGTTCTACATACATGAAATGTAAAACAAAAATGTTTCATATATATGTAGAAAAATAAATGGAATTATAATGTCAAGATAAAATATTAACGTCACAAATATGTAAACACAAATACGAAACAGGGTGTCGTTTATTACTCTATAATAATATATGAAGGCAATAGCTAATTTCGATATTGACTACACAATAGGCAAGCGTCGAGATTGATAGCCCTGTAGTGCCGTAGCGTAGGTAGTGCATTCCGATGTACGTGGGCTCCGATCTGTTGACATTCCGCGATTCCGGGCCCTGTCGAATTATATTTATGACACATTTTATTCAGCGTTGTAAGCGAATATGTAAGTCACCTACATTAGAAGAATTGCGAAAGCTGTCCCTGGTCTCTGGCTACACGAGAGTTTGAAGTGGCTCCGAGGTGCGTTTTACTGGGTAGTGTTAGGTGATTAGCACCGGATGAGTCAAGACTTTTATAGTTTATAGGTTTAGCGTTACGACCATAATCTCACCTGATCTTAAGTGATGATACGGCCCAAGTTGGTGTACACGCTTGAACTATGGAAGGACTGGTTCTCAAGTGCAACTGCCGACACGCACCTGTTGTTATTTAGCGGCAGATTTTCAACTGGAGCCCTACCACCATACTATGGTTTCATCACGATGTTTTCCTTCGCAATTTGCACGAGTCCCTCGCACCTATGATCTGAACCAGGGTAATACGTTTACGCGTTGCAATGAGGAAGTCCGTAAAGACTAGGATTCTAAACACCACGTTAATAAAAAAAGGGTAATTCTTAGTTCGCTGGAGACTAAAACGTTCGTGGCGAAAATTGCACTACTGTGTTCCATCTGCATGTGTAGACCCCTACTTCATTCGACTTGAGTTAGAGTTTGTAACGCAAGCAACTTAGTGGAACGGAAAATCACTGTCATAATTGTGAAGCTTGTGAACGTAATTTTGTTAAAATGTGCGTTAATATTTGCGAAATGCGACAAAATGTAAAAGCGAGTCATCCTTTATCACTTTTATTATCTTTATCACTATGTTTGTGGTATTTGTGACACTGTTGCGCCTGACACTTACAGTCCAGCCACTTATATATAACGGATAACTGAATTTACTCTAATTGATTCCTAAATGAGATACACCAACGCATGCTACTACATCGGCTATTACACCTGGCACATGGTGGTTGCGAACTGCCCGAATAGAGTTGCCATGTTCTACCACCTACCAATTGTATTTTTGATAGTAATTAATCATCGGAATGAATCCCAAAAACTTTTCAAATTGCTTTATAAATAAAAATCGGTGTGTGCTTAAGACCACACGACAGTAGTGAAACATCACTACATCTTTCTCGCTTTCTTAGTTGCCTCGAGCTGACTTTACCCGAAGAGGCGTCATGTGAAAGGATTGCGGATCATAATTTCAAAGCTCTCCCATAAGAAACTTTCCTTTAAAAAATACTAAAAAGGGAATTTAGGTCAATACGAACTAATATAATTATTGTATATATAAACGAAACTTTAAACAGGATGAATTACTTGTCGAAAGTTTTACCAGTACAATTGATCGTAACAATCTCGGTAATATAAATATGTCATGTGTAATATAAAATAACGATCATATCAATGTAATTTTGAACTATTGCGTGACTTCCTTCGTAGACGAATTACTGAATGCGGCGCGACATTTTATCTATTATTTTCAAATATTAACTGTAACTAAGCCAAATCTATTCGGTGTTACAGCTTCACAGTGACTCACATTAAATTGCGAACCAAAAAGTTTGCGGATTAGTATTTTTGTCGTACCGTGGAGCTGTGGAACCGCCTTTACGTTCGTGTGTTTCCTCCTTCCTACGACATGGGATCCTTCAAAAGAGGTGCGTGAAGCTATCTAAGCGGGCCAGTATGATAGCGGTGACTGACAGTGAATTATCGTTCATTGACAGTCGTCTTTGATTTGGATTGTACTGTACTTAACACTAGGTGCATGTGGAGGTAATCCGCTATCGATATAGATGTAAACTTTTTGGTTTTAAAGTTAGAATAGTCGCATTGAATAGTGTATTATATACGAGTAACGAAGTAGCATCATTATATTTGCAGGACCGCTATCAAAGGTGAATTTTGATGGATATTTTAATGGTCAATTATTCACACTGCATCAGTAAACGGGCTTAAGGTGTCCACTTTACAGTCTTGACAATTAACAATACATAAATCTGCCACCATAAATATTAATCGAATGATGCATTAACATTTTACGTACATCCTGCAGCGAAAAGGAAAATTTCCCACGTATGGTTACAAATAGTGCTGGCACAGTATCCAAAACTTTGTTTGATTTTATCGAGATTACGATAAACAAAGGTCGAATAAACGACGTGCGTACTGAAAGTGATTAGGTCATGAGTTGATCCCTCACCCCATTTAGCGCAGTTGGTCCAATTTTAATGGCTCTGTAAACGAAATGATCTGGCGTGGTCCCGTAATAGCTTAGCGGTTAGTTACTATGTAGGTGATTCGAAAGTCATATCGACCCACACTCGACGGTATTGGTTGGAAATCGCTCGGGGAACGCGCACATTTTACGTTCAGGTGTCGTAAAAAAACACAAGGCTATTTTATTGTAGGGACCGAAATGTTTTAGTGAGCCTCGTAAAATGAAAACGTTATAAAATTCACGCATTGTGCCGCCCGTCCATGTTATATTTACGACTCTCTAACACAACCCTATATCGAAATTATCTATTTTGTGTTGTGTCAAGTTCTTTTCTATTGAAACTCATTGATGGTAGAACCCGTGTGTTAAATTTTGATTGGCGATACGACTGGCATTGATTTGGATATATTATTACTATTATATATCACGGTTATTCGGGTGCGGTCTCGAAATAAATAATCCCAAATGTTTGAAATAAAAAATACAAAGTAAAAAAAGGTAAATGTGTATAAACTTTATAAAAATATTTAGTAGCCACATAATTGTAATATATGTTTATTTTTTGTAAATATTAATTCTATATTCATTATTATATTCGCTTTCATCCTCTAAAATTAATAAAACATTTGGTATAAAAAACAAAAATATTCATTCTAGTAACATCCTTTGATAACATAAGGTAACCTAGTTTTTTATTCAATGGTAAATATCTGTTTTACCAGGTGAGATTTAAAGTTTACTATAAATATTTATAAATTTTATGAGCGATCGAGTGAATTGTAATAACATAGAGTAATATTGATATAATTTAAAAGAGTTAATTTATTCTCAAACGGCTCAATGAGGGACATTCATTGGCAGGTCGTGTATGTACAAATTACGGTACTGCTGACTGATACTAATAATTGATTGACGTTAGTGTTAGATAGATACTAAATCTTAATAATTATAAAACGCTGAACACTCTGGTTATATAAAGTTATTTATTATTCTACGTATTTACTTTCAATTGACTTGATATTTGGCATGTATTTTATGTTAGAACATACACATCTTTTAAGAATGTGTTATACACTCATGAGCACTGAAAGGGCAAAAAAATGAATTTAAATTCGAAAACACCAGCTAATACAGCATAAAATCTATCTCAACTGTATAGCAAATAACGAGAAACACATCAAGAAGACAGCTTTGATTTATGTAAATGAATTTATCGATGCTCGTACCACATCACTAATCTTCCTAGTATGGTCGACAGGTGACGAGCCTAGGCGACTGTCGGTAGCCGAGCGTCTCCGTGTCACTCCCAGTGCGCTAATCAGTGACATTTGAGAGAGCCCTCGACAGTTGTAGTTGTTAGAACACGATGAAATGTATCAGTAAAGGTAAACATTGCTAATTTTCTCAGTTTACGAAGATATGAGACTGATGTTTATAAATATACTAGCTGCGTTCGCGACTACATTTCGATTAAATTTGAATAATTGAAGTCATCAGCTATCGTATGGTCACGAACGATATTTTCTTTTGCCGATGACTATTTCTTGCCAAAAGCACAAAATATATGAGATTTCATTGATATGCCTAATTTGAAAATTGTTGGGAACTCTACATACAATATTACATCCCATCTCACCGTCCCTTCCTTCCCAATAAGCTCATACCTCTGTCATAGCTACACATATCCAGTAAAAATTACTTATCGAGTACAAAATTTATCTAACTTTTCAGTTGGTCCAAATATCACGCAGTGTCCAAAAATGAATTAATTATGATTAAATAGTTTCGGAGTTTATCGCAGACAAACATCGTGGTTGGGGATTTTTTACACTTATAAGATATTATAATTACTCAACATTTTATATACTTTATATCTGTGGCCTCGTAATAGGTTTCATAGTTATAAAATGAAAAGATCCCGTATATGGGCTATTTAAGTTCAATTTAAAATTAAAAATGCATTTATCTCACCTAATCTGGGACTGTTAACGATTTTATAAATATTAAACAGCAATATTAGCGAGATTTATCTATAAAGACGGCAGTTTAGATAAACTTTGAATTAAAACAAACGCGCTTAGAGAGGTGTCTGCAACCTGCTTTGGCTTGGCGCCGACAAGACGTTCGTGTGGGAAGAGCCTGCACCTGATTGGGATTAATCAATACAATATTAATAAGTTTTTATCAAACGTTGAAACAATTTTAATGCAGTTTTAATGTATTTGTTTTATAATTTTTTTAATTATAAATTATGGTATTTCGTTTACGTATAAAAATTTCGTATCACGGCATTTTTCCTCGATAATCTCTTAAATCGCTCTACGGATATTAATGATATTTTACAAATGAGTACTTTATTTCAAACTTCAGTGATATGACCATTTTATCTTGTTTAGTGAAAGGTCCTGTAATACGATAGGCAGAGAGTTATTGACTAAATGGTAGCAGAAGGTCTACCGGACAAACTATTATTTGTATAAAGAATTTAAAGTTTAAAAGTTAATCCAATTTTGTGAAATGCGTAAAACAGGGTTTAGGGTATAGCACTGCAACTAAATATGTTTAGTAATAAGTTATCTGTCCAGGCTGAGTTTGTACCTATAACTATATGTGTGGGAAGGACTGGCTGCGCCGGACTTGAATTATTGAAATATCAAATCACGAAACATAACTTCTAGATAACTCTGTTACAAAATCTTAATTATATCTATAATATACTGTCACACCAATAAATGTATATTAAAAACTCTTAAAAACTGTTCACGATTTTAACAAACAATTTTTTGACTGACCGTTTAATAATCTTATTTAAATATTGACCTTACCAAATCTTATAAATGTAAAAGTGAGTTTCTGATACTTTCACGCATTAACTACTTAAATGATTATATATATTACTAGGAGTACAGATAAGGAAAAGGAGTTTCTTTTATAAAAAAAATATCCTTCATGAAGTAGAAAAATAACTTAAATTGACAATATCTACCTCGTATTGATACGAACAAAGTTGCAGGCAAAAGTTAATAAGCTATAAGTTCTGAGTATATTAATGAAAATCTATAGTGTTGTAAAAGATGGACAGCCATCAACTGTTTAATATAAAGAAAATTGATAATAATTTATCTCTATGTTGTCAGTGATACATGTAAATAAATATATGATTTTTTCTATTCTAATATACTATTGTTTACCACTGTATCTCTCAATAGGGTACATCTGTTACTCAACGCCATGACAATTTTTGAAGAATATTGCCATCGTAAATTACTCTCCTAACGTCTATTTTATCGTATAGCAGTAAAATTAAGATTTTGCCAATAAAATCCCAGTAAAGTTGGATTTGGTCAGCGATCCGTAGGCGTTTTATAGGTTGCGACATATCGTGTTTTGCGACATTGCGAATTGTCAACAACATGCTGACGTGACGTAGGCTTTCGAATGCCTCATTTCGCTAAGACATAAAGTGACTTCAGAACCCTTTTTCGTTTCATTGTTTTATTCTTACCTAGTTATTCAGTATGAATTTAATTGATACTGTAACTTCGTTTATATACCATTTATTCTCAACTAATAAATAATTATTTATAAATTATTACAAATTTAATTTATGAAATAATAACCGTATTCTTAAGTGTCTGTTTTGTCTGTTTGTTTGATTGTGCTAATCTTAGGAACAGACAGTCGTATTTTGTTTTTTAAAGCGCAGTCATTGATAAAGGCTATAGGTTATTTAACATAATGCTGCCACCATTAGGAGCAGTACTGAAAAACGTTACAAAAACGATGTATAATTATGTAATAATAAACCAAATTATGTAATAATTTTTAGTTCAACGCGAAATAACTTGTGGACATAGCTAGCAATCCATAAAGTAGGATCACCGTGGGGTATGGTATATAAAAATCTGCGTCAAAGAGATTACACGTAAACGAAGCTAGTTGTAAATATAGTGCAAACGTCATTTAACGCTTATCGATTTAAAGACACACTTTCTACAACATTGAAATTATTTGACGTTCATTTACTTTGTCGTCCATACAAAATCTGCTTTCCTTTTAACGACAGGACTGAATAACGCAATAAAATGCGTAGTCCTCAGATGTTGTTATATATAGAAGGTACACTGTATTTTAGTTTTATTTTCCAGTAATTAAATATTTTATATAGTAATTCTTTTCAACAGTAAAGAGTTATAAGATACGTTTTAACCAAGATGAACAGAAACTGGTAAGTTTTTTAAAAGCGTTTGCTGGTTTTATCGCCAACAGAAATAATACAGAGTTATCGGGCCGTTTAGAATTTTACGCACGTAGACCGTTTACACGGGCCTGTTTATTTTGAATAAGGTTTCGCTAAGTAAAAGCAAACCCGAGGGATCCGTGGCCCACTGAACGGAATGAAAAATTAAGGAAAATATACCCATTATCATCTGTCTAGAATTCTAAATTTCGGAAAGCTTTGTAATTCAATCGATGTCGATTTTTCAGTTCATGATTTGTTTAAGTAAGTATTAATGCGCTTTACATGGTTTATTGTCGTTTTGTGACTATTATTACCATTTGAAGATGTCTTTTTGTGGTATCTATTAGAATCCTGAACCAATGTTTATTAAATTAAATACAGGCTTCTTATAAATTATTATAATTTTTTACTATACTTATATTATTTTAACATTCAAAAAGGTTTTCAATAAACTATATCTGGAACGGATTCTTATTTAACAATTAAAATTTTTTAGTTGATAACTTTAATACGATTATTTTTATTAACAGCGTTGTTATAATAAAACTCACATATTTTGTGGTAATCTATCGGATATCATTTATTTGTTATTGTTAAATTCTATATAATATTTGTAATAAAAAACTTACCTATTTCTATATATTCAACAGTATTTTTATTATTTATTTAACTAGATAAATGAATTATTTTATAATTTACTAGCTGTGCCGGCGACTCCATTCGCTGGAAGCCAAAAATTATGTAATCAAGTTTTCCCGTTGTTGTAACTTCTACTCATACAGCTTTGCTCTTGTTATCGGTAGCGTAATTTTGGATACCTTTAATCCTGTCGCATTGACTGCTCTATCAAACACAATAAGAATTTTTGACATCCGACAGTTTGTTTCTAAGATTAGCGCGTTCAAACAAACAAAATTTTTCAATTTATAATATTAATATAGGTAATTCACTTCTTATACATAAGTGGATAAGATATAAACAACCTTATGATACAAAATATTCGAACGTAAAACAGGATATCAATAATTATTGTATGTTACTTTCATAAATTTTATATTTCACAATGGTGAAGTAGCCTACATAAGCAGATTCGATCATATAAAAAAAGAATAAATAAAATCAATCTACAATTGAGGAAGATATCGAGTAACATACAAAAAAATCTACATATAGAACCAATATAGTACCTCCCCTTTTTTTGAAGTCGGTTAAAAAGGCCGAAATGATAATATCTAAACGGGGTAAAACAGAAAAAACTTCTGAAAAATAAAAAAGCGATCAACCGAGCAACAGTAGTCAGATGGCGAACGATATTCAGCCACATATTTGTATTCCAAAAGCGTTCCACGCCGACTTGAGAGAGGTTATGATTACAAAATGCTTTTATTCTTCTCACTGAAACTTTGTTTAACTTGCATAAGTTTAAAAGATGTTCTCAGTGATATATGTAAATCATATTAAAAATGTAATAAATAATAATTGCGCACACGGATTCACTCGCAACAACAATTACAGTTTTGTTAACTGTAAGAAAACTGGCCGTATTTCTATAACAGCCAGGTTTTGTAGAACCTACTTGTCGAGTATGTTGAATCTATGGAATCAGCTACCCAGCACAGTCTTCTCTCCGGAATATGTTATGGGGTTCTTCAAAAAGAGATTGAAATACGGTCTCCAAGGTTAGCAATTTGGCCGTAATAATGGCCGCCCTTGGTGTTGCGGCTGTCCATAATCAACGGTAACAATTTACCATCAGATAGGTGGTCTACTTTTTTTCAGCCCCATTTTTATAAAAAAAACCATTATAAGAACCTCAATTTTTAATTGTTTTTTTTTTTTAAGTGAGGTCAGTCATACAATCACCGAACACAAACACCCAGGCTCAGAACAATCATTTGTTGATCACACAAATAATTGCCCTGAGTTAGATTCGACACCAAAGCACGCGTAGCGTCAGTAGCATGGATGATTTATTGGGTATCATTTGTTTTCCTAACTTTAAAATCTAATTTAACAAAACATTTACTACACTTGACCAGAGTTTACACCTATTATTTAAGAATATAATCACCTATATAGGCTCAATAATTGAAATGGAAGCTCACCAATGGGAGACAAATATGAAATAAACCGTGTAATTTTGAAAAGGATTTTGGAATGTACTTATATTTTTACTTAATTACATTTTCGTTATGAAATGTAAGACAATTGAAAATGACGGTAAGAGAACGAAATAATGCTATCTTAAATTAGTTAATTAATTGTTAGCATGCATATGGATTCATTCCGGGATCACTAGCGATATAAATGGATTCCCAAAATCATTTAGACGTCGGCGTTTCGGTCTTACTGTGGATCTCATTAATTATTCAACATCAATTCCTCGTGAATCCGTGTCGGGTGTTTCCTTTCGTAAATTAGAATTATGACGGCCGGTGAAACAATGCGGTCTTACCTCAAAACACCATGATTTCCCGCAACCGCGATCATTTGTTTTGTGTTACCCATTGTTCGCTATAGGCACGTAACACTGTATAGAGAAACGAATGAATGAAGCCGTACTTTGTGATTAATGTTCTGTGAGGCCCTTCTGTATTGATTAAAAACATCTCAGGCAAAGATTGGATTGAAGAATCACGTACTGTATTTTGCTTGTAATATATCTCTATATAGTGGCGCGGCCAAATAACGGTACTTGTATCTAATGGTAAACAAAGTACAGTCTAAAAAAATAGGTGTTTACTGATGACCACATAGAAGAAGTGAGAACTTTATTTTAATATACATATTACTAGATGTGTCCGCGACTACGTTCACGTGGAACTAATTATTTATTATTTATGTCCGTTTTTATAACTTTTTTCAATACAGCTTTGCTCCTATTGGTGGTAGCATGATGTTATATAGCCTAAAGCCTTCCTTTCTTGTAATCCTACTGGTAGTTCCTAATATAAGCGAGTCCAAACAAACATTTCCGCTTTATTACAATATTAATATAGATACTATAAATGTACTATGAACTTCTCATATAATCAAATTGTAGTAAATTTCCGAAATCAATTTTTGTACAGCATAACAATTTATATAAATTTTTAAAATATCGATGGTTAAAAAATTCTCTTAATCAACTTAAAGTGTTTGTCTTTTATATCAATCACATCTACTGAGGTTTATTCCATAATTACATTTCTATAAAATGAATAGGAAAGACGGTTTACTGCTGTGTCGAAACCGTTTTGTTTGGGATAGTCCCAGTGGCTCTTATTTCCCGTGGATACGAATTTCGAATGGCTATTGTGATTCCCCTACGTCATAACACATACGAGGGTGATTCACATCTGTCGATATCGTCCGCTTTCTCAATATTTGTTTATTTTGTTGACAATAAATATACGTAAAATTTGCGAGACACCATGTCGTAAAATGTCAAGAGGTTTTATTATGACGATTTTGGTATATTTTTCAATGGTTTGATGGTTGTAGAGACTATTATTGCACATCACAGGTATTTTTTGTAACACGATATTATAATTTTTTTCAGATGTATACGTTATTCAAAAATCTGATAGATAGGCTTTAAAAATATATACATGCTACATAAAAACCTAGTTGGGTAAACTTGGAAAGTAATTCATATATAAATATAAACCTTCATGCAAACCATTTCTGAGATTAAATATATATAAGAAAAGTATAAATTTAAAGCTTATCTAACATACAAAAATATCATGAAAATTATTAACAAAGAACAATGGTACAAAATTAATATATTGTAGGGGTATTTATAGTATGTATTTAATGTTTTAATATATGCCGAAAATGTCTATCCATCATCCAACATTGTACGACTATTAAGCTGTCAAATTATATGGATAAACGCTATGTTGATTTGATTTATTGATTATATTCGTGACACGTGCCGTATTAGTAATTGATTGAATCATTATTTTCATTTGATAGTAGAGAAAGAAAATTAAAAAAAAAGCAATGTAAGTTGCAAATCATATATAAATCGAGTTTATTATAAGTCTCCGGTGTAGATTCCAAAAAGTTAATCGCTACATTTTTGTATATAAAAATCATGTGTACCGTTTGTTAGTGTTCGTGTAACATCTAAACCGGTTGAGTGGTGGAAGTAAAATTCATCTAATATATTTATTTTATCCGCATGATGTTTCATAGTAATTCCATGGTTTTTAATATATTTATAGGTTTTGTTAGCTTTAGTGGACCTCAACCGCAACTGCCGGAACCCACCTATAGGTATTTGGCGACAGATGTTCAAACTGAGGGTGTTAACTAGCCACCCGAGTATCAAAAAATTAGGCTCATTGCAGGGATTCGAATTTACGACATTTGACGCGGGGTCCATACGCACTACCATCTAAGCCATCATCGCTATCATGATATGAAAGATGGAGCAGTAGTTAAGTTATGAACTACCGAAAGGTGCAGAACTTCTTCTGCGTCGGCTAATTATCCTTACTAATATTATAAACGCGAAAGTTTTTAAGTATGGCTGTTTTTTTTTATTGTTGTGGATTAGCGTTATGGCCATAATCTCACCTGATATTAAGTGACGGTACGGTCCAAGTTAGTATACACGCTAAACCTGTGGAGGGACTGGTTCTTAAGTGCAACTGCCGGAACACATATATATATATGCCGGAATATTTTATTGGTATTTGGCGACAGATTTTCAACTTGAGGGAGCTTGCCAGGCGGGCATCAGAAAAAGCGAACTTGTTACACTTTTACGCAAAAACTATTGAATAGATTTTAATATAACTGTACAATAATATAGCTAATGCATCCAAATAATACTTAGGCTATAATTTATACAGATATTGTGTGAATTGTCTAAAATATAACGATTAGTGTCAAGTACGCAGGAAAAAAATCTGCCACCTACGAGCTATTCTGGCGTGCGTTGCAAAAATCGTTAGAGTTACACGTATATAATGTGTAACGGAAATGTTTCTCTTAAATACTCTTACAAAAAAGCCCGCGAAAGCATATATCTATCTTTTATATGTAAGCCATTATCGCCAAAATAGTAAGCGGGCCGCGTATGACTACCACTGTTAGTGCGGTAACAACTACAAGCACACATATGTTTTCATGTACTTATACCAGTCTTCTTTGATATAATTCATTTAAAAAGAGCGGGTTCTGGAATCAGAATTGTTTGACAAAATCAATACTAACGTGAGCAAAGCCGCGAATAAAAGCTAGTAGGTATATAAAAGTCTTTTGTCATTGCATTGAATAAATTGTAAACAGATTGACTGACTGATTTCATATACGCATAATTTGATTTTTACATTAATACATGGCTGTTGCAAGAAATGTCGCGACGCTTTAGTCGAGTTCTTGACAACCAAAAGGGGCACGCACACCAACGTCTGGCAACATAGTATTACAAAATAATCGAAATCGTGTATCTCTTTATAAGTGAATTTAATTATAAAGTTATAAATAAGCAGAAACAACTTTACTTTGGAAGCCTTTAAGCAAACAGAATGTAAGTACACGTGTAATTTTTTTCTACCCTAATAATTACGCTGCGACCCAGTAAGAGGCGGTAGTTACGATGAGAAACCGGTAGTCGCCCGATAAAGTTGGTATTACAGCCATAATACGATACCCAGTGTTGCATTGCGTAATTTCTTTATTCGAAACCGATACCGCCTCCCTGCGAGACAGTAAGTGTGGTTTGTAGTTGAGTATGCTTCGAATCATGAGATCAAGCGAAATAACACATGTATGTGACAAGCAATTTAAATATATTTCGTAGTAAAGCTATAATTTAAGCTTGGTATTGAAAAGATCGCTAAATGATGAAGATAAATACATAATTTCAATAACCTAAAAACACTCAAAATAACAATAAAGATGCTTGGCTACATCAGATTTACTGTGATCATGTTATTCAAATTACCAGACTCTAATAAGTAATCAAATACTGTGCCGGTTTCGAATATTATTAGTTATTTATAGATAAAATAAATGTATATCACAATGGTAAACTTAGATTTTTTATTTAAAGAAATATAACCGCCTCTTATATAAATCACGAACTCAAAAGTATAAAATAATATGTTACTAACTCCATTTTACATAATTTAGGATTCAATTACAAAACCCATATAATACCTAGTTTTTTAAGACATATCCGTATTTCTTATTGAAATAAAATCAAACAATATATTTACGTATCGTATACATGTCTGTACAGTTAGGTATATCTATAGATACTACCTACTATTGTTAGTTAGAGAGTACTTGAGATTTTCACTTTTCGGCGAGCATAAAATTATTATTAACACTGACTAAATATATATATATACTAAATATTATTTGAGCTTTTTTAAAGTCGGTTAAAAATGTACTAATTTAAACATACAGACAACCGCCATCATCCTATCGCTCATACCACAACGTTCCTAATCCACGACTCTGCATTTCAATCCATCTGCGTCGTGTTTAGCTGCGAACGGATCGAGGTCACTTTCGTTTGATGCGTTTAATTGACTCTTTGAGTTGGACGCATTAAATCAATGTACTTCCATCTGATACGGTTGGTTAACACTAAGGCTATTATCCCATACATCCCGTACGCACAGTAACCCACGTACATGATTAGAGTGGCAGTGATCGCTTACGATTGACAAGCACTTTGCGTGAGGCGCTTTATTAAAAAAAGAGACAGTAGTTATAAATTTTTAACTATTAATATATATTACAATGTGAGAACAGTTCTTAGAGCTGTCGTGGAATTTGTTAACAATAATCAAACCTATGCGAAATTCGAAATGAAACTGCGTCCGAAACTATAACCGTATTCTATGTCACTATTTTTAATAATTTCGACGAGGAACGATGTCGAATAAGACACAGTTAAAGACCTAAATTAAATTAACCTTAAATTTAAGTAATAGTTTTCTAAAGTAAATTTAGTTCTAAAGTAACTACAAATGTTAAAAAATTGTTTTTTACTCCTGAAAAAAAAACTATTGAATAAAATGACCCTAAACTATCAGTTATCTGAATTGATTTCATATACGCCTTTGTAATCAAAACCAATTAAATTCTCCTAAAATATACATATATGGGTTTAAAATTTCATAATTGTAACATTTTGATTTATTACAACAATTAGATCGATATATGTAAAGTCAGTTAATTCTTATAAAATATATTTTTTAGATTATGTGTAAGAATGACTTAAAGATTAAAAAAGATAATATAATGACCAATTGAATTGTTTTTTATTTCCAAATACTGTATACTGATTTCGTTAGTGCAATTAAGTATACATAGCCTGAATAATTTAATTTAATGTTACTGTTTTAAGTTTTGCAGGTTGTTATCTCATTACTATAAAATAAACTTGATTCGAGAGTATTTCTGTATTTCCGATTCCTTTTAGGATTTTGGTTTCGTAGCTGATATATAGTAACCTTACCAAGAGAAAGTAATATAAAAATTGGTAGAAATTTTAATGAAGTTGTAATAAAACGGGCACGTCTTCTGTGATGGACATTTTGACAGGCTATAATTTCACTTTGAAAATATTACCTTAACGCGCCACTTGTACATACGTAAAAGGTAATACTATAATTAATGTGACTCGTTTTGAGATAATACCTACACGATAGTGACTTTAGGAAGAAGTTTTTGACTTATATGTCAAGAATTAAAGTAAGAGTCTGTATTTAATTCGAAGAGGAATTTTAATGTTGCAACTGTGTGTACTTTTAAAGGTTTATAATATAAAACAACACAATATTATCCAATAAACACTCATTAAGAGATAATTTTAAGGAGGCCAATATATTAACAGTGCCATGTCAGTACATATTTGATAATATCATGTTTATTTACAAAAAACAGTTATTTTCATATTTGTAATACTAAAAATAGACATCATCTTTTTCTGTTCTACACAAATATTTCAAAATATATCAATTATCTCAATATATCAATCTGTTCCAAATATATCAATTATTTAAAGGATGAGTACGCTTCTATAATAAAATCCCTCGCAAAATACGTAAACTCCAAATAAAACAGTTTTAATAAATGTCAAACAGAAACTTGTTAAAAGAGCATATACAATTTCAGATTATTTAGCAGATAACAATGCATGGAATTAAAAAATAGTTAATATTTTTAAGTTCTGGCAAATCAATTCACATGAGAAAAAGAGCGATTGCTGGAGAGTTTCATTCGCCATTTCTCTTCTAGAAGTCCATGTTGTTTCCTAAACGGTAATAGGTTTTTTGACTTCAAAAAATGATATTATTATCTTATTTTTGAGAAATAAACGATCTGATTTAACTTATATATAAATGAAAATTAAAGTCAGAATAGTTCGCATATCGTTTTATCCTGTGATTTTAATAGATTTTTTCTAATCTATTAGCTATTCAACAGTTTAATGTTGTGTACTTAAAACAACAGGACATAGTGAAAACTTCATTAAAGCGGAGTTAATAATACCAAACAAGTATAACGTATTAAATAAAACGTATTGGCGCGGCACATTTCTTGTATATATTGCGTTATGCTTGCTGAACGAATATAGCATTGACGCGTTAACTATACCTCTCATGCATCCTTAGTCGATTCAAGCCAACTATACCCAAATGAGTATCACATAGCCCAGCGTTACAGCTAAGTCTCATACAGTACTTACAAAACAAAATGCACCTAAACAAGTTTTCATAACAAGAAATTGGAAACTGTTTTTACAAGAATTTCCCCACAGAATGAAACAATGGAAACATAATATTGTTTTATATTTAGTTGAACAAGTGCTGGCGTAACGTGTACAAACATCGATGGTTTATATAAATCTCGGTGATTAGTGTTGTTTGTGAATTGCACTGAACTATCGTTTAGGTAGAATTCTGTGACTATAACGTGCCAGGGTAAAAAGAAAACAAAAAAGTAATTTACAAATTACCCTTAAAGACCTGGATTTACCTCACGAAGATAATTATCTACAGAATATAATTAAAATGTCATCCACGCAGTCAACTCTATCATTACGTCTTGTACGAGGTACGTAAAAAGCACGTAATAACTCAAAATAAATTTAATTTCTCTCACTTCTATGCATCATTACTGATCTTAAAGTTGGGTATTGTCTATTTTAATTGTAAAACTCGACTGATTTACTGCCAATAGTTCATCACCGTCAACACCACAAGATAGGGTCCTGGAAAGTGGGTATTAGGGCTGGCGAATCTTTATGAAAAAGATCCATTCTTGAATCGATTCGAATAAAAATCAAATGAATCGATTCCCAAAAATATGTGAAATCCAAAAGATCGATTTACCAAAAGTAATTATTTTTTCGATTCGTGTTTCGTGGTAATATTTTTTATATAAAACCAATTAAAAAAAAAAGAACACCGTAATAATTGATATCGATAATTAAATAATCGTTATTTTATCATTCTTATACTAATTAAACTTACAAGTACGTCAAAGTATTAAGGATACAAGAAAACATTTATTTCACAAAGTTATTGGTTACATAGAACCGTTTTGAACAACACAACAGTTTTGTTTGAAACATTCACATAATTGTAAATAATGTATTATGAACTTAGATAAAATCGAACCCAAATTTTTTACGTTGAAATATCGATTCAGAGCCATGAAACAATTTAGAAATGCGATTTTTTACCCTAAATAATCGATTCTTCAATTAACCGATGTCAGATCGCCATCCCTAGTGAGTATATTAGACACGGATCCACTTTACTACGTCATGTAGTAGAACAAGTAGTGCTGATAATAAAACATTTTATACCCAGTTTTATTGACAGCAGTGCACTTTCATTTAACACTACTAATAATTTGCTGTAAAGTCTAGCAGGCTATTTTTCTAGGTTATTATGTAAATAGCTGTGGAACTAAAAGTTTATTTTACTATCACAAGGAAACAGTATTTTTATCTATTATGATTATAACCGTAAGTCCCTTTCTGTTTTACTAGTAACATGTATACAATTTTCATGACGATCGACTTAGTAATTAATGTAAGAAAGGGTTACGAACTGAAATTTGCATTTATAATATTACTTGTCATGATTACGATAGGCCAATATCCATCCTTACTAATTATTATAAATGCGAAAATGAATTGGTTTGTTACGCTTTCATGCTTAACCACTGAATCGATTATGATGAATTATGGTATAGAGATAAATGGGAACCTGGAAACGGTGATAGGCTACTCTTTCTCGCGAAAAACTTATTGGAAGTGGGGAAAGAGAGAGATAAACTTCGTATAAAGCCTCTTATTCATCACATTTATTTGACAAAATCCATATTAATGAGAGCGAAGTCGCACGTAAAGTCTAGTAAAATATAAATACAAAAGGAATTTTATACAAAGAGGTTTATAATAGTCCCCTACAGTCATCTATATGATAATTAAAATTATTATTCTATCATATCCAATAGATTTCAATAATGTATCACGATATATTAAATAAGGATAATTCTAATTCAGAAATAACAATACAATGCAGTACGTACATGATATTAATAAGTAAAGAAATAATTATGACAACAATATTTTTTTTGGGATAGCTCGAATGATGTCGCTTTCGCAATGAGCCTATTACAGATTTCTCTTCATTCATTAATGTATAGTCGCGGTAGATTACATGTTTCCCACAAACGTTTCCCTTTGTAGAAGATTGGCAGGGATTACCAGGCATTAGGGAGCCCAAACAAAAGGGGGCACGAGCAATATATATTACATGTGTGATATAATACGTAGGAGTATTATTGAGCTCCGCTTTTAATTTGTCTAATATCTAAGGGGCTTTTTGTCTCACGGATGAGTTTCGATGCATCAAAAGGATTAATTCCATTGTTGTATTCCGGTTTAATTATAATTAGACTTATAGTATATTATAATTAATATATATGAAAGTACTATCTAAGCTGTGCGAATATCTCGCACGTTATTATAATTTAAAACACTAAATAGGTACCTTACCTATTTGATTCATTTTACTTTAACTCAATTAATTTAACTAAGCATAGGTTGGTTTAATTGGTAAAAACAATAATGAGTTAGAAATACTTTCTATAAGAAATATAATAAAGAATATAATATATTACATAATTCCAAACAGCAGTGAGATAGGAAAATGTGAATCATGAACGTCTATATAATAATCTATATATTTTATATATTTATAAGGAGCATACAGTTTTTTTGATGTTCAATCACGTCAAAACTACTAAACTTATAGGGATAAGACTATGTGCATTCGAAGCAGAAACGCTTTGAGATGGTTCTACGCTACGTAGTTTCTGAATTCCATTGTCACTTTGTAATTAAATTTTTCTTCTAGTTACTATTTAAGCCCAGTCTGACGGATGGGTGACAGCTAATAATAAATAATAATCCATCGGTGATAATAAGAGATATATTTAATAATCTTTATTATACTTAAGCTTTTATTGAGCAGACGGTTGACCGCTTAACAGGAAAATATTTCTTTCGTATTCTTAACTACAAATATACTATATGCCCAACATTAAACATAATAATTATATGCACGGATAGTGATGTTACAGAGAGCGTCAAAGCAAACAGTTCTAAAACATGTTGAATACTGTATAAAACTGACAACATCTCCAGGGCACGTCATGGGAGGAGCGAGAGACTGGAGAGACTCGTCTGAAACACCGGTGTTTCTAGTCGTAAGTTTTAAGACACGAGCGATTTATAAACAATATAGAGGTGATGATAATGAGAAAATGTCAATGATAATAATATATATGTAGATATGAGTACATACATACAACAATATATAAAGCTCTTGACATGTGCCTTAGTTTTAATTAAAAAAAAAAACAATGTGCTAAATAACATAGATATATTTGATTTTTGATGTTAATTTTTTATAGTAGCATAGCGTAGTGAAAACACTGTGCTTGATGGTAAACACAGCAGATTAAAACAGAAACTATCGACATTCACCCTTGTTTATCGTTATCATACGGAACAAGAAGTCTCCCGCAGCTGAATATACACTTACCCTTCTGAAAAGAGAGTTATTGCATAGGCTTTTCCACCATACTCATAATGGTCGTAACATTATTGGTATATTTTTTTAAGACTTTATAGCTTTAGCGTTAGTGCCACAATCTCACCTGACGTTAAGTGACAATGTGACTCAAGATTGTGAACACGGTAAGCATAGTGGAGGGACTGGCTCTCGATTGCACATACCTACAGTACAGAGTAACATACATAACACTCGGATTAAAATTTCGGGTTCTACCTCCCAGCAAGATGATTCTGGATAAAACTAAAGATGCGTTAGAAATTTTTACTATGATAAGAGGTGCAGTCTGCATTGTCAGCACAACATACAGATAATACTTGTGAAGCAGAGTTTTAATTTACCCTATTACTAAAATCTCCACGCACTGACTTGATTATTGATTAAATGCCTATTACTTGCACTACGACCTAAATCGTACCCAGCGCCTACATCTCAAATAAACACAAGATGACGCTGATAACCGCGCCTTCACCGTGTATATTTACAATAATTACACTGATTACATCTCGGTGAGGTCAGGTGTTCCGCCGTCTGACCGTTGACAGCGATTGACGGATGGTAGGCGATACGGGCTTATCAAATCTGGCCTATATACTACTAAACAATAGCTACATACTCGCTTATATATTCCCAACATTCATTAATTGACATTAGTAGGAGTACTCACAGCAGTTGCAACTGATAATCCTTACCTATTATTATAGATGCGAAAGTGAGTTTGTTTCTTTATTCCGCTTTCACACCTAAAATGCTATATCGATTATGTTGAATTTTGGTATACCGATAGATGGGAACCTGGACACGATGATTAGCTAATTTTTCTCGCAAAAACCTTATTGGAAGTGGGGTAAAGAGATGGACAAACTTTGTATAAAACCTTTTATTGCGTCATCCTATTTGTTTGACAAAATAATATTAATATCAAATCTAGTCGAAATAAGTACAGCACAATCGGAAAACAGTGTCGATAATACCAAACCTAATGTTTTTTTGACAATAACAACATTTGACTAGATCGTGACCACCATTTTTTTTTATGACGTCTCAAATGTCTTTTTAAGTATCTCTTTTTGCAATGCATAAACGCACTTACCCGGGCTGAGACCGAGGCCGGAGGAGGGTATGGCAAGACTTATAAGGTGACAAGCACCCGACACTACTCACTAAAACACCACTTACGATATTCAATCCTCTACGTCGCCAGAGACCAGGAACAGCGTTCTTGCTTTTTCTGGAGGTAATAGCTACCACACACATAATTAGCTTGTTACTTTTAGGAAAAAGCCAGTTGTTGATAGGCTTACAGACCCGTATGATAACAATGAACAGCGATCAATTACTAAACTATAGCTGTCACTTTTCCTCATCACTATGTATAAAAAATATAAAAAACCAAACACATTTACGTCGAAATCATTATCGAGTACCAACATAAATTATATGTAACTATTAGCACAACACTGATTTTACGGAGTTAGTTTTCCACAACAGTTGACTTTATTTTATACTTTAGAATGTGAGGATTACACATAGGTAACTATTCTGTATACATTATTAATTAAAAAAACAACCAACATTAGTTTGAAGAAAGAAAGTAATGTATGATAATTGCTGCATATATTCTTGGTGTGCACATGCTGTTTGATTAATAATACAAATAACCAATAAAAACAAAAATGTATTTAAAAAAAAGAATTAATTACACTTCACAGAAGCTTTGAGCCTCGTCCGCCATCAGTCTGATTATGGCGATTGACAAAAGATAGACGTTGCCTGTCGACGTAATCTTTCGACCTATATCTATCCTAACAATAATTTGACAGTTGGGCAGGTGAAAAGATTTCACTTTCATTGTTGTCACTGTTTTTATATCATCGAATGTTTGTTTAAAATGAATTTCCTTTATTTGGAAGCCGAGTCGCTTCTGAACCAATTGTAGGAACGCTATTGAAGATCGGCTAGTTTCAGCTGGTCTCGGATGGAAAGAGCTATAAGATTAAATGGATTTCTCTACTGCAGGATCTTCGTCCTTGATGTCGTCATAATAACATAATCATTATTAAATTAGGTAATGCGGATAACCACGCAAAAAATTAGGAAGGTATGAAAACATTATTACGCTAATTTATAATGTCTGTTCTACATTGTCACGTATAAACAGACAGAACAACCAAGAAAAAATTTAGACACATTAAATTTGGACATGATCAAATATACTTGTTCTTGCTGGTCATTTGAGGTTATAATTATTAAGGAATTATCATTTACTAAATATGGTTATTTTAATATTTTTTTATCAAATAGTTAAAGCAAGCATGAACATATAATTAACTAGTTAGTTACCGTGATGGACAATAGTATTTTAAACTTTATATTTCTTTTAACACCAAAGAAAATGATAATATAAATTTGGCGCAGAAAAGTGAAGACATTTGACTTCATATTATACTAGCATTAAAGCCAGAGGAAAAAGATTTAAAATTAATTTTATTTCCTATTATCATATTTGTTGAAACGGGCTGTTTTGAAGCGATGATAGCTCAGAGGTAGTGTGTACGACTTTCCGTCAAGGGACGTAAGTTCGAATCCAATCACCTACAATGAGCTTGAGCTTTCGGTGAAGGAAAACATCGTGAGAAAACCATAGTATGGTGGTAGGGCTTTTTCTGATGCCCACCTGGCTAGCAACCACCCTCAAGTTAAAAATCTGCCGTCAAATACCAATAGGTGTGTTCAGGCAGTAGCATTTGAGAGCCAGTTCCCCCACAGGTTTAGCGTGTCCACCAACCTGGGCCGTATCGTCACTTAAGATCAGGTGAGATTATGGCCATTACGCTAAACCTTAACTATAAAAAAATATATCACGTTCATAAAGAAAACCAACTCAAAACTACTGTCAGACAACTTATATTATTAGTTCTGGTAAACCGAAGAAATTAACTCCTTATGATTTATCGCAATTGGTAGATAGATACATATTATTATTGTTAGCGTAACTTGATTATAATTAAACCCTAATATGTCACAGGGAAGTAACTAGAATGCAAAAGTATTCAAATTCCATTTTTTTTCTAAGGTCAAAATAAATCCATAATATGTTAAAGAGTTACCAATATTTTATCTTTAAGGGCTCATAGATATTTTTGGCTACTAGTATACTAAATTACACAATCACTATAAAACATGGCTTTAAATTTGTTTTGTATGGTAATGGTATACTTAAATACGCTGCCCAGTAAATCCGAAATCTTAACTTTTGGATCTCCCGTTATATTAATATGTGAAGTGAAAACTTTGTACATTTTACGGAAATTGCGCGGACGGAGGACTATGAAATTTCACAAACTTAGAGTCAACACAGAGAAGGAGTGCAGAATGGTAATATTTTTTAAATTATGCATTTCGACCGCTGGGCGATCACTAGTAAATATTAACATGCTAAATTATTACTGTCCCCGATAATAGGACACTGCAATACATTGATCTATGTAAATAACAGATAAAACTAACTTAGAAAAAAAAATTAGAACTTAGATAATATAAAGATATTTTTAATGCGAGTCGTGCATTACAGTATTATTAAAAAAAGTAAATTATTATTTTTGATAATTCATCATTCTCATTAGCAGCGCGTCCGCCCAACGCATGTTCATTAATTAATGGCCTAATGTAATGAGATTTCTTTCTTATTCTTTGGAAAATCTGTATAATAAATCTTACCACTGTCGACTAAAATTTGGTAGCGGCTAATAGATGATTTATGATGTTACTTACCTGAAACAAAAGAATTAAATAAATATATCAATGAACACAAATTTTAGCAAACTGAAAAAGATTATAAAGGGTTTATATAAAGATACTTCTAATTATGGTACATGGGAATTCGTTCAATAAAATTAATTAGGTATGTACGGAATAAATGTACAAAACATCAATGTATGTATTATTAAAGTAAAAAAAGCTTAATTAAAGAACTTAAAGTAAGTTAAAGCATTATTATATGTGATATCTTATATATTAACAACATAATATACATAATTAATGTTAACAATAACACTTTTTTTTAATGTAATTAGGCTCATTCCAGGTTTCGTTCTCACGTATATAGACAGACTCAAGTCCGTACACGCTGTAACTGTCATTTCTGAATAAGTATTAGTGGGAAATAGTAAATTACAGATGAATATAATTAATATTGTAAAACAGAAAAGATTTTTTATTTGAACGCGCTAATCTTAGGAACTATCAGTCGGATTTTAATGCATCTTTTTGTATTCAACGAAACCATCATTGAGGAAGGCTTTAGGCTATTTAACATCACACTACCATCAATTCCTGTATTGGAAAAAGTAACAAAAATGGGCAAAATGATTAAATAATTTTTAGTTTCACTTGAAATCGCAGACCTAGTTTGTTGCAGATATATGAAAAAAAATAATTAAGTTAATAAAGTAACTAGAATTAGTCTGCCACGTGGGACCAAAGTTTATTATCGATAAGCCTACCAGATGAAATTATTAAAGTTCTCACGATTTACACCCCGATGGATCAAATTTTAGAGAACACAAGACCCTAGTCCATTGTAATCGAAAACACGTGTGTCGCAGAACTTCAGCTAATTCTGTCCAAAGTGCGTATTCAAATTTTGCCATTCGATATTGAACTGTATTGTTTGAGTCGTTTGTTCTAGAATTAATTTGCCAAATATTCAAATAGTCTCCGAACGCTTAGTAATAGGGAATCAGAACGCAATAACTACAATAATCAGAATTACGGAAGTTGCTATCCAGGTGTGAAATATTATATTCAATGCGAAGGGACATTACTTAGATTATTACTGTAGAACAGTTTCTGGATATGCTAATCGTGTACTGTTAAGAATATATGGTAAATATTAGATGAAATCTTTACAAAATTATGTACAATGTATAATAATGACACGTTTTACTTCCTAACATTATAACAAGGAACGTCTATTTGTTCGTTAGTATGCTTATAACTACAGAACCATTGAAACAATTATCATATTTATTTAAAATTATGGCTGTATTCGGTGATCAGACTTTAAGACTGTTTACATTAATAATAACAATAATGTACACGTCAGTAAGAATAAACTTTGTCCTTCCTATAAGCAACATTTAAAAATATAGTACAACCTATAAATGTTAATTTATAGAATACAATCATGATTGCAAAGATAAACGTTTTATGGTTGCGTATTGAAATATTATTTACGTTACAAAAACCGATGTGCCGTCTTCAATAGCATGTTAATAATTCAATTTGATAACTTAATAACAGTAAAATAAATATAATTACATTAATCTATGGAATAGATAAAACATAAACATTTTTTATTAATGTCATAATTGAGTATTCCAATAATTTTATTCGTGAAAGTTTTGCGTAATATTTTTTATTATTATAGCAAAAGTAATAATTGTAATTATGTTGAAATTCATAATTATCTATATAAGATTTTATTAATATTTTGCAACAAAAACTAACGAACTATACTTGAACCCGTTTGTCCATACGAACATAGGGTAGACACAAAGGGCCAACGTGTATAGGGACAAACAAAGAGAAGCATTGAAAGCAGTCTGGAAAGGGCACATGCTTTCAAATAATGGCTTAAACAATTCCACACGACATGCTTCAAAGATTTATAAGGTTGTGTTTTTTGCGCCATTTATCCTGATATTTTCGTTGTTAAAACAGCAGATTAGGATTATGCACGAGAAAAAAGGACAAAAAAAGATATTAATAATAATTACTACACTACTAATAAATATTACAACTAGTAAAAATGTAATCAATACTTATATGAGTTCAAAGGTAGAATAGAATAGTAACAAAGAAAAATATGGGGTTTTTTGTGTAACATTGAGATATTTGTATTTAAACGTGTGTAAATATTGATTTTGAAATTATGAAAATATATGTTTTAGTAAAAGAACACACGCTAAGTTTTCGCAGATGTTAAGAAAATAAAAAAAAATATACACTTTAAAACATAATCGGATGAAAGCTTTTAAACACTGTTTTAACCACAACGATAATAATAAATGTGAATGGTCCTTAAAACAAGAGTCATTAAATATAGATTACTTTGTATACAAGAGAGCATTTTACTAGTTGATAATCAAATTTATAACAGTCCTTAAATTTAAGACTTTATTACTACATCTCTTACGAGAAGATGTTTCATACCATTATACCTATTATAGTATACAAATAATACTGTCTCGAGCAGGTATCCTCTAAATGCAAATCTCTTCTTGTTACTTCCCTAAAAAGGGAGGGACAGTCGTGCGGGAAAAACGACGAAATATTTAACTTTTTTTATAAACGTTTGCACGAATGTTTTGTGCCCGATCTTGGGATCACAAAAGAAGGGGAAATTCTTTTATTTGGACAAAAGCTATTTCGCATTTATTAAAATGTTGTCAACTCCGGCTAGACATTGTCATTCGTTCTTTTGTTAATCCGAGATGAGATGATAGTGACAAATTATTGTATGTTGCTGTAATAGCACATACATAATTCAATGTATGACATTGGAACTGTAATGATAATTACTGATGATTAGTTGTTTAATAAGAATTTATTAGGGTATCTCGAACATAAATTTGTCAACACGTTCAGCCGTATTATACTGCTACAATCAAAGAGAATCCAAAGAGTTTGGCGAACAGCGATTGGGCAGTGGTAGTCGATGAGAGGGATACAGTTCTACGTACCAGCAGTGAAGGATGATGGGCTACCAAGCTCTCGACAATTACTATTGCTTTTGGGTCATAATGTACATGATTACACTCTGCCATGATACAAAAACGAATTATTTCAAATCTTAATACTAGCACCTCATTAAATATTTACATGTATTTCATTTGTCTTATAAAATCTTGTTGAAACGGACTGTTTTTTTTATATAGTATACAGGTTTATTGTTGTGGCTATAATCTCGCCTTATGTTAACTAATACTATGATCTAACATGATGGACACCTTAAACCTAGTGGAGGTAATGGTTTTCAAGTGCAACTATTGGAACACACCTAGGTATTTGGCGGCAAATGTGCAACTTAGAGATGGCAGCTAGCTAGATGGCCAATAAAAAAAATCTTAACACCATGCTATGGTTTCACAACGATATTTTCCTTCGCCGAAGGCCCAAACTCATTTCAAAGATGCGAACTCACGTTCAGGCGTTCGTACACGCTACTAGCTAAGCTATCATCTCTGCAAAATATTTCACAAACAATTTTCTCATCCTTTTAAATAAGAGTGATGCCTTACAATCCGATGCTTATGAAGTCGTGTTAGAGTAATTGCAGGTCAGCGACTTCTACGACACCCACGTTCATTAGTTTATCTTCCACCGTGAAATGCGTGGACCTCGTTACGGACACAATCGATTATGACACAGAAACTCTGCGGCTGCAATAACGGTCGCCTTCTCACGCGAGTGTCAATTAAATGAACTTACATACGAATGTTTACAATGGTGCTGTTACCGCATCGCTGCAGTGTTCAACCTCCGAATTGCTCATGAATTTTTGTGCTACGGTTTAAGTTATGACTAACAACTTCTCGCATAGTCTACTTATTTTTATTGAAATGAAAACGCCTATAGAAAGGTTTGGATAGGGAATAAAGTAATGTAAGTCGTCATCGACATGGTTCCATGTGACGTGTTAACGATAATACTAGATCTGTTCCTATTAGCATAATTTATTGCGCTGTAAATAGTTTTCACTTACAAGTTTTAATTTGAGATCAAACATTTGATTTAGGTATCCAAAAATAAAAATGAGTAAGTTTTCACTTTTGTCGGCAGTCCACATGACTGCTTTGAATTTTTATTATTGTGAAGATTTTAAGCTCAGATTGAGTACTTACGTCTAGTTTATCTAAAATAACTAGTCAAAATTATATATGATAATGATAAGGAGGTAGAAGACATAAACAATAGCAAAGATAATATAGTTCAACAGAGTAGTGACTATCTGTCAAGTATTCACGTTAGCCATTCCACGGTCGTCGGAGACAAAGGTTTGCAATTGAAACACTCATTGTTGAAGTATGTTATGATTAGTTACACAGGAATTGAGATCTTAAACATGAGATTAAATGTCCGTACAAATAATGACAGTTATCGGTAGAAAATTAAGGTGTATTATGACTGGATTGAATGGAATAAAATTTGTTAACACTGATGAGTTCTGTAGAACATCAACATTATGTCTAGCTTAAATCAAATATTGACAGATGATATAAAATTAAATTAACATTAATCGTAACACTGTGAACCATATAAATACTAGGAAAAATAGTCCAACAAAGCAATCTAAGTATTAGAGCCATTATATAATATACTGTATCAGTAATAAATATGTTTAGGTATATATAACATATTAAATTAATTTAAACATTTCTGGAATAGATCACTTATAAAATCTTGCTTGCGACCGGCACCTTAATACAAGGTAAAGCCAAAAAAATTCTATAGAGATATCATCTGAACAATGCAAAGCATAAACAATGTTCTTTTAAGGAATTATAATATTTTATATAAAATGATAAACATTTTAGTTTTTTATTTACATTATATTTACATACTATATTGTTCGCTTATGGATACTTAAGTACTGAAGCACAATTAACTGCAAAATTTTTTCATATTATTAGGATAGTAATACATTAAGTGTATGAGTTTTTAAAAATGAATTGTGTCAACTCTGAAATAACACCAATTACCCATAAAATGGCTTCTTAATGTGTAATCATTCATAAAGCCTTATTTGATAAAGAATATTGTAATTGTGGAACGTACCTTTTAAAAGATCTAGTTACCCTAGTAACGACACTAAATTGTAAAATATTCTGTATAAACGGTGTGTAGTTTTGTTTACTATGATATTCAAACCAACATTTATAGTTATAGAAAACTTCTACGCAATCATTATTTAATTTCCAAAGCAACCTGACTTATTGACTAGTATGATATGCATATTCCCTCTACAGCATAAACACCTACTAAGAATGGATTTTCCGATCGCGCACGGTTTATGGTAAAAACTGACTAAATTTTGACTGGGCTTTCAGACATGAGTCCTGGTTTTGGAATCAAACTGTAATGTTTTTTACCTTACCATGAATAATAATTAGAAAGCTTATGTTGTAAGTTTAAACAAGTTCAGCTAATCCGGTACTCATTTATCAAATTAATCGCCGAACGTTGAATTTATACCATACTTCGAAAGTAATTCAATCTCCCCCAACATCACAAACAAATTATACTGTACAACAGCTTGCTCTATTGTCGAACTGTATTATTAGTAGGAATTAATACGGGTTGCCTAAACCGCAGTTCTAACTCGACGCCATCATTTATCTTCGGCTGAAGTGGAAACTGTGTTCCGCTTATTCAATTTGCAAGGATTTGACTAGACAGACGCAAATTCGATTTAAAACTTGATTTTAGTTTATGATTTGTGTTAGTTACAATTCCTGTCCTGTCTCATTGTTAGATCGATTCGTTAAGTGTTGAAGATTCTTAACTTGTCAGTTGCTTAATTGGTTTTAATATCAGCACGGCAATCTCGTGTTCGACGTGTCGTGCTTATTCCTCTTGACGTTCCAGAAAATAAATCAATCTCGGTTTGTAATGAATATTTTAATGTTGAATTAGTGGAACTACAAAGAACAGATATCGTTTTCTGGAAGGGATGTGTTTTGATTATTAGCTGTAAGAAACGATTATATATCAATACATATCTAATATGTAATTAATGGTTCGGGAAAATATAAAAGTAATAACAAAAATATTAGACATTCGCCAAACCAAGTTTATAAAAATAATTGTTGATGCTCAGTACATAAAGTCAGTAAACAGTGCAATATTTTTATATAAAAATGTATCAATAATTCATATTAAATAATAAAAAAAATATAGCTGCTTTTTGTTAAGCAAATACAGAGTGGACTCACGGGATTACTTTAACATTTTATAGCACTAGTTTAGATACTACGATCCTGATTCTAAACGTTTGCACATTTTAAAATCTGTAACGTAAATCATAGATAGATCGATAGACAGATAGGTGCCACTAAAATTACAACAACAAAACAACATATGCTGAATCATTTTACTGCAATTGCAAATCAGAGCAATTTATCTAGCATTTACCATGTAACCGGTACTCAACTGAAATATCCGGTACACATATAATGGTATGAGGTCTTAAATAAACGAAAGTCGTTTACTAACGTCTAGACGGAACATGTAATTATTACTTTTTGCTATGGGAACAATCAGTTTCCTTATTAAATAGCCTGATTATTATGTACTGTTTTAATTATAATATAATGTAACGTGTATCATCGCGCAAAACCACTTAATAACTAATCGTATGCGGATTTAATAAAACATAAAAATTAAAAATAGAGCCAGTAGGTACATAGAGATTCATAAAGATTTTATTAAAAAAAATTGTATAGCTCTCGCTATTACCACAATGTTATAAACTAGTAGATACTGTTGTCCATCTAAACCACGCTGCAAGATTTGAAGTAAATCCATCTAACGTGGCATCCACAATTGTTCCACTAGATTTTGAAAATTTGAAACTATAGCATATCCAAATCTTTAAGAGATGTCCAAAGTAAAAGTTCAAATCCATTAACACGACAGAATAAGATCGAGATTGAAGAAGTCCTATTTACATTCCAAAACGCTTTAACCTTGTGTACAAAAACCTCAACTGGGTTTCTAGCCCACAGTCATTTCAAGTTCGCAGCTTGTCCAGAACCCTCAGATGAAATATCATGTTGTCGGACACACCGGCCGTACGTGCGCACCGGCGAATATAACCCTGTGGGTACGTGACGAGGATTACCCGACCCCAGAGATAAAAATAGATTAGCACTGTTACGACCGAGAATGTGCTCTTTACAATATTAATTTGGACTTTTGAATGTTTATTGTACTCGTCGGAATGTCTTAACGTACTATTTGTGAAATAAGTTGCAAGAATGTTGATGATGTAATCTGCAAATATAGATGACATTATGTTTTCCGCGGTTTGTTGCGTAATTTAGTTTATAGTGAAACTAGCTGTACCCCCGACTCCGCGTGGGACTAAAATTTTATTAATAAAAAAAAATATATAGCCTATGTAACTCAGGGCTAATGTAGCGTTCTATTGGTGAGTTTTTTTTTAAATCGATCCAGTTGTTCTTGCTTTTATTCGTTACAAAAAAAAATACAAATCTTTAAAAATATAAAACATGAGAAACGTAGAGAAAAACCATTTTAAAGTTTTTGGTCTGTGTTTGTACTTTTTAGCTCTAACAATGCTTTCCTAGCTGCAACTTATTTATACAATTTACGTTTTCATGTCCCATTAGTGTATGAACTAAGAGTAATTAAGCTAAATTAGGTAAAAGTAGTATTAGCCTTAAATTAGTAGTAAAGTGTAATACTTAAAAACACTAGGCAACGATTCAGAACCTGCTAGGGATGAACTATCTTAAAAATTCAGCTACACATACCATACCCTCAGCATTCGCCCCAAAAAGTTCGGTAGAACATATTAGCGACAAAATTTTTACTAATGGCAGCAAGCCAGGTCGGCATTAGAGGATACCTTACCACCACATCATGGCTTCACCGCGATGTTATGACCTTCAGCGTAACCTCAGATTTACAGATTTTTTTGTACTCAAACATACGAAAACTAAGGCATCAAACTCTCAATCATGTCTATTGTTCAACTTAATTTTATACCATTTATATAAATATACTTAAACTCAGCAAAATAATATTATAACATACAACAAAGTAAACAAGCTATTGTTTAAAAAGCAATCAGTTATCCAATCCCGTACATACACATGTAAAGATAAAAGCAATTTCACTAAAAGGCAGAACGACCTGTCACCAAGTCGGACGATAATGAATACAGAATATTGCAAGACAACACATAATGTCCCTCAAAGATCCATAACCCCTAACATTTACGTTATTATATCAATAACACTAAGCAATATAACTAGAAGTGGATTTCGATAAATACAAAATTACGCTTTGTACATAATATATTTATGAAATGTTATATATTGTTATTCGATCTCTGTTCGTCTATGGTAATAACTAAAATATGGATTACAATATGCATCATTACAATATATAAACAAACCAACAACGCGACTTGGAGGTGTAATATATAAATAAAAAAAGGTAAAAAAAATAATTTTGGAAGAATAATAATTTAATATAGTGTTAATATTTATTTTTACTTTTTAACTATATAAAGAGTGCAATGGGTCCTACCAGCTTGATTTTAGGTCAACTAGAGAAATAATAAAATACTAAATCAACAGTAGACATTACTACTATAAAGCATAAGCATGTAAATTTAAGGCTAATCTCCTAAGTGGCTAAACTGCTTATAGTGTGTATTCGTTTGCGGTCATAAATCAAATTTGTTATTGAGGAATACTTTAGTAATAACATTAACTGATTAATGTTGTAAAACTAGATTAACCTTAATAGATTTTATGGTTGATAAAGATAAATACAGTAAATAGTTACACTATTTTACTATTTGAAATTTTAATAAACTATATTTAGATAAAAGTTTATTGATTTACAAAACCTAATGTTAATTGAACTTATTAGAAGTGTACGAACACATTTTACGAGTTAACTCAAGTTTAAAGTTGCTCTTGGATTTACTGACAAAGATTATAAATAGGTAAAAATATGGATTTAAAAACTGATAGCGGACATAACACTAAAAGTAAATAATATTGCTAAAGTGCTTATGAAGGAAATGACGGCTATAGGGTATGAGATATCATGAATTACATTAGATGCAATGAAAATGTTAGAACTGAGCTCAGAGAAGAGTTACACCATTTTTTATCAACGTGGTGTTGAAAGTCCTATTCTTTACGAACTTCCACATCGCAATGCGTAAACGCATTACCCGGGATCAGGCCAAAGCGAGATGGTCTTGTGGCTAGACCCACTAGGTGACAAGCACAAGATACAAGTTACCCACTAAAAAGCACCACGACATAGGATCCCCATGTTGTCAGAGACCGTGGACAGTTTTCCAAAAACGTTATAAGTCAAATAGTAATTACCAATATGCGTCAGCAATCAGATTCCAATTAATGTTCGGTTTACACTGAAACTCATGTAACATTAATTGGCAATTCACGCATCCATTTCACATGAATAATTACGTAAAGTTTAATATCGCTATTTTAGAGTGTTTTCGCACAAAATGAATTAATGGATTAATTGATTGTGTCATAATAAGAGTAAATGTAATTGATTTTGTAAAAGACGGGTATATTTTCAGTTTACTGTGTTTGAATAAATATAATATATTGTAGAGATGAAATATGAAAGTTTCCAATTAGGCCCTAACATAACTGATGCGGATAAAGTTATAGCTTTCGAAGTAATTATTATTTAAATTGTTATTGTTTCTGTGCTCACTTATTTAAATCTAGGTTTCAAGATGAGCTCAGATTTAAGCATAAGTATCCAGACTAAGAAAGAAGAGTTAATTACCAAAAAATGACCTACGTGGTATTCCGACACAAGTAGCGATGAGCTGACTGCTTATATAACCCCACCTTCTTAGACCACATCGGCACTTAACATCTTGTTTCCATAAGGATAAATCTATAAACTATAAAAATATTGTATGTATTATGTTATCTGTATGTAATGAATGAAATAAGCAATAATTATAATTTAAAAACAAACTGCGTTTACTAATTAAAATTACAACTACAATTAAATTCAAAATTACCTTATTATTTTGTCTTACGAATCTATATAAGACATGTTAATAATATTTACTATAACTATATATAATATTCCCTAATAAAGACCTTTTAATACAATATATGTAGAAATTGGCCATAAAATATGAATATAAATATGGTTGTTTATATGCGGTTTTAATAATAAACTAACCATTTTAGTGTAAAATTCGATTAATATGATGCTTAATAAACTTATAAGCTTCCTACACGTATATATTCGTAGGTGTCCGGAGGCGTTTTATGTGTTATAAATTTATTAATATCATATGTTAAGTGAAGTCATGCTACTCTATTCCTATTACTACAACTTTAACTTGGTCATTTATGTGTTTGCATCATTCCAAACGATAAGGACATCGCTTCGGTCAACATACGTTAACAATCCTGCGAAAAAAATTAGAGCTCTTATTTATTTATCTATTTGGTTTTGTACTTTGTCGGTTTAGCGTTACGGACACACTCGCACCTGATGTTAAGTGACGATGTAGTTAAAGATGGTGGACACGCTAAGCTTAGTGGAAGTACTGGCTTATGAGTGCAGCATCCGGAACACACCTACAGTTATTTGACCACAGATTACCAACTTGACGGTGGTAGCTAGCTAGGTGGTAATTAGAGAAACCCTACCGTTATGCTACGGTTTCATCATGATTTTTTTTTCACTGAAAGCTCAGATCGGATTCGTACTCATGTCCATCGATGCGGAGTCCGTACACACCATTAAGCCGACCTATCATCGCGTCAAAATGATCGGACAGGATGTTGTTAAGCCATTTTGCCCATATGACTAGCTAACGCTTTTAAATTTAAAAACGATCTTATTTGCTGTATTCCGGCACTTGAGATTCACTTTTCTCAACAGAGTTTGAACGTGTTACCAATTTAGTTTACATAGTCACATAACAGCAAGTTATATTGTAGTGAAATGCTAAACCTAATAAGAAAAACAAATCATTGCTTAGTAATTTATCAGCTACATTTAAGTAATTTCTATTAACTATATAATCGACGTTTAATAAACCATCATCTTCTTGGCCTGTTCCCAAGTTATTCAGGATCTTCGCAGTACGTTTTCGTCTTCCACAAATCTCTATCAGCCGTCATCTCTTTACTCACGCCATTTTCTTTCATCTCAGTCGTTACAAACTGAGTTTAATAAAACATTGCTGACAAAAAGTACCAAATCACAGATGTACTAGAGGTTGGTTGTCACAGGTAACTTACATGTGTCAAAGCTTTATATGCTTGAAGAGCAAAAGCTTAATTAATACTGCAATGCTGTCATGTTACAAATATATACGTACTAGGCATATCTTATACGTACGTATTTGCGACTTTATTCGCGGGGAACTAAAAATTAGTTGTGTTTGTTACATTAACTCTACATTAATATTTTAAAACTAATCAAGATAAATTTCATCATTTAATCCGTGTTTATTTAACATAATTTACAGATTTGATATTACTTAATAATAATTGTACCGATATGCAAATAAATTACTCATATAAGTGTTTTTATATTTTGTATTTATTATTTAGCTACAATCTAGCACCTGGCGGCATTATTGCGTATAACTATTGTTTCTTCGATTAATTTAGCATAATATGTATTGAACAAAAAAGAAACATATTTTAATTAATGAATTAACGTTAGTTATAAGATTTGACACAGTCAACTGATAACTAACTATATATAATTTATCTATACGATGTCGATAAAACGCAGTTTACTATCAAATTAAATTAAACTGTAGGCGCTTCGAAATCTGTGATATAAATCACAGCAGAGTTTAATTAATGAACAATATCACTCGGCTATAATGTCAAACTCGATGTAACTGAGCGAGTATAAAATATATTATCACGCTCTAATCACAGATTAATGACGCATCATTCTTTAACAGTACAAACAATCGGTTAATTTACATAAAAGAAAGCGTTTAATTCGTTTAAGCTGCGGTTAATCACAGGTTTAGTACGACTAAGCTTGTTGCGGTCATTTATACCCGTCGCTCTAATAATTAACTCAGACATTGCTCGAGCCGTAAACATTCAACAGCAAAATAATGAGAAAACCAACTTGACTTATGACGTGCGCACGCCTATATGTTTATATACATACAATTCATTAGTAGTTTATGAGTACCGTTAAGGAATTAATCAAAGCTACGACGATATCGAGGACTCACGTAATAATAGATTTTTCCAACTCCCACCTAATGCTCGGAGGCAACGGTGAAGTCGCGGCGCCGGGGCTGATGGCGGTGCACGCGGCAGAGGCATCCGAACGTCACCCTCAGACGAGCTCCTACCCAACAACGACGATCCGCGATCCCTTGATAAGGACCTGCGTCTGCCAAAAGGCGCCCCTCTGACCGTAGCAAAGTTCTCTTCGCACGTCACATTGAACGTATCCATCGGTATACCTTCAGGTTCTTCTCGTCGCCCTCTCATAGAAAAAGTCCTTCGAAAACCATTCGCAATACCTTCGATGGTCTTTCTTTTCGGTCTTTGAATCTCTTCGGAGCTTATAACGGTGATAGCATCCATGTTCTGCGGATCGTATGTAGGTCGTTCGATTCCGGTGAGGTCTTCTATAGCACCGTGTCTATATTTCAACGGTCTGCCCCGGTCTATGATTCCGAGTTCATCGTAACTTCTGTAAGTGGAAGACGCGCGGCGTGGTGCCGGCGGCCGGCCCGCTCTATCTATTGTCATTTTTCGGCTATGTCCAATTTAGTAGTGACCTGAATAAGAAATTGTTTCGTTAAGACTTTCGTCTGTCTATGGCATCTGTATGATCCTGGCTTGCAAACACGCTTAAAACTCCTGATGTATTATTATTTATTAACATCTGAATAGGGAAATATTTCTATCTACATATTTTGTCTATTACAAATATTTGTTAATATTATGACAATACGTTGAACATTTTCTACATACAAAGGTATGTAATAAAATAACCTGTAAAATGAAATTAGAAGAAGATTTTATAGTACCGTTTTAAGACCTAAACAATACGAGTACAGAGAGTGCAAAAAGCTGTAAACTTTAACAAGTTTTCTCGGAAGACAATATTGTTTAAAGACCACTCAAGGTTAATTTAAATAACTCCAAGTAAGTACGTTAAATGTCACTAGTGTTTCTGCATTGTAATGCAAAAGGGCCGCCTCTAGATCCTTTTGTTAGCAAACTAGTTTCCACTATGCTCGAGACATACAACATGATTACATAATGGATTAATTAAGTTCTATTTATCATATGAGTGATAAAAAATATAATATTATATACACTGACAACTATATATTTTTTTATTAATTTGGAGTGAGTAATTATATTTTTGCTCCCTGCAAAAAACACCGTTTCGAAATATAAATCAACAATAACAATATTCGCAGTAAACTATATCATATCATTTATGTATTTTGATTAAACTATTTTATCATATAATAATTTATTTTATTTATCCAGTACTGTGCAATAAAACATTACAGTGTGTCGACATTTGTTCTTTCAAAATAGACAAAACAAGTAGGTCTTTCAGGGTTGGCCGAGCGGGTAAAGCAGATGCCTCGCTGCAACCGCCGCCCGTGTGCTCGAATCCGATATGTGATCAGTTGTTCTGAGTTTGGTTGTTTACATAAAAACATTTAAAATTTATATTCTATGTATAGCCTTACAAACATAATATTTATTTAGAACTAGCTTTTACCGGCGGCTTCGCTCGCGTTAATAATGATTTTGCAACAAATTTGATGACGCAATAAAAAGTTTCATACAAATATTCATCTTTTACTTTACCTCACATCCAATAAGTTTTTCGTAAGAAAAGTAGCCTATCACCGTCTCCAGATTCCCCTCTATGTCTATGGCAAAATTCATCATAATCGATTCAGGCCTTAAAGTGTAACAAACAAACAAACTCACCATCGCATCTATTCATCATAATCGATAATCAATTCAGTGGTTTATGCGTGAAAACGTAAGAAGCAAACAAACAAACTCACATTCGCCTTTATAATATTAGTAAGATTGACTACTTAAAAATTTGCTATCGCAACATTAACTGAGATAATTTCATGTACAAAAATAGTTCAGAGTTTCATTAAAACCTTCCTTGTTTTTCACAAACATGACAGACGTTTGCGTGATCGCATCAAAACCGTCTTGTATTTCTGTATGAAAATTATATTTATCATAGTGCTCCTAAAGTTTCATGATCAAGAACAGAATGTCTTTGTACGGTGTTATTTATGTGGGAGCAAAATTCTAAATCGGTTTGGTGTTAAACGCGTGTACCGCAGTCGTTTAGCATGTTGTCGTGACTTGTGAGAATTCCACAGAAACATGGTAATAAACCCTGTTTACCATCCAGATGACGTTATTAAAGACATCTATTGATATGATCACGAATATTTTAATCGATAAAAATGTTTGTAATAATATGTTCTTCTTTATTATATGTATATTATATTATTCTTCCTTTTACAAAGTATATTTATATATGTATGAGTATCCTTATCCTCCCTAATATTATAAATGCGTAAGTGAGTTTGTTTGTTTGTTACGCTTTCACGCCTAAACCACTTAATCGATTATTATGAATTGTAGTGTAGAGATAGATAGGAACTTGAAAATGGTTATAGGCTATTCTTTCTCGCGAAAAACTTATTGGAAGTGGAATAACTTGAGGGATAAACTTTGTATGAAACTTTTTATTGCAGCATCCGTGTTGTTTGACAAAATCAATATTAACGGGAGCGAAGTCGCAGGTAAAAAACCTAGTATTTAATATTTTTTCCTCTATCATAATTACTGGATAGGATTTTATTTCCTATTACACCTACTTTGCCTCATCTCTGCACCATCCCATGCATATCCCTGATAGCTACCACACGTTAATTGAAAATCTGCCGCCAAAACATATAGCCGTGTTCCGGTAGTTGCACTAGAGAACCGTTCCTCCTACTAGGATTAATTACCGTCTTAGAAAATATCGTCACTTAGAATCAGGTGATATTGAGTAAACCATATAATACCTAGTTACGATCAATAACTTAGCCACATTTGAGGAGACAATTCAAAGACAGTCAAATAAATAAATTTTGAAGATCCGTAAATATACATTGGCAAACAACGTTTTGACCGTCTGCTCAGCAAAAACATTGTCACAATTCACACTGCGTATTAAATACTTAAGTGACAGTAAAATACAACAATTTCAATTAGGCACATTTCCTAAGGAAACCATCTGATTAATTCGTCAACACCGCCCATTATCGAATTAGTAATCGCTTCCTGTTTGTTGGGAGACAAACTCTTGGTCTCGATTTGCCCTAGTTGAGGTAATTAATATACAATTGTGTCTTTTGTTGTAGAACAAATGTGTATTAGGAAATTAGATTTTGGATTATAATGTATTTAACATCAGGGGCAGTGTAGTGATTTTGTTGTATAACATATATTTTTTTAAGTAGATACGAATCATATTCTAATGAAAGTTCCACAGTTTACGATTAAAGTCAGGTATGAACTGGTTAATGACATAAAAATCGCCAGTAATTATTATTCATTTTATTATAAACAATTTTCTTAAAAGACGGCGTTTGTCCGAAAAATACGACTGTACAGGTGAATCCAAAATGCAAAAACATAAGTAAAAAATCTAAACACAAATTTTAATCTGAATCATTCGATCCGTTTTGGAAATACACGAAATTTATGGACAAACAAGAATTGCTCACTTGATAATATTAAACATTAAATATAGATACATAACATGGTTAATACAAATTTTTAACAATTTTTCTTTCTTTATTTTAACTAATGCTTTCAAAGTGTCACCTTTATTATAAATTGACATCTACGTTTACATTAAAAAAAAAAATTCATCTTGAAAAAAGTTGACAACCCTAATTATGAACTTTCACTAAATTAAATCAAAAACTATAATGGGTTGTTAAGCCTAAGCCTAAGATATGTATGTGGTGATAAAAATATACTATGTGCATCAAATAAAACCGCTACTTTAATCAATATTTCAAAATAATATTTTTGCACATAGCAGATACTGGTTTCACGAAATACGTATTATATTACACAGTATTATATTTCATTGTAAGTAAAATCTCAACAATTTATAAGTGTTTATAAATTGATTATTAAAAAGTTGTAAACAGCACTCAGATCGAAAGCTATTGAACGCTAATTCTCAAAATATAAATGTTTATTTAATATGTGCTTAGAGTACGGCGTACCGTGGCGAGGGCCACTCCAACGTGTTAAAATTAGTTACACCGAACAACAATCACTCGACTTGCAGACCGAACCATAACATATATCGTATTGTAATAAGACGTATATTAAACAAAGTGTCAAGGACAGGATGTTATTGTTTCCAATAAGAAACATTGTTGACTTCTTTCAATCGAAATCTATTTATAGGACGGCCAATGAGAACTGCCTAATGGAGCATATCAGTGCGGGGACATAATAAAACTATTTTACAGTTTAGAAAAATAAAAAAAAACATGAATTGTATTATCGAAAATATTGCAAAGCGATATACACTATTAAATTCCAATTGTCTCACTCATCTAACAGTTTACATATTTGTGTATAATTAATTTAAAGAATAATACAGTAGAACCTAGTTAAGTCAAGGGAAATACAAAATATTTTTTTTTTCAAGGGTTTATGTTAGACAGTGATTAATGAGTTAATATACAGTTCCTATTTATACCCGAATGCGCCAGAAGAATTGGTAAAAAAAAATACATACATATGTTACATAAAAATAAAACTTTATTGAAAGTTTAGTCTACTGAAGAAAATCGGTGTTTTTTTTTAATTTAAACAGTTCGAGATTTCTTAATCGATTAGATTTTCTATGATAAATAGAGAGAACACGAGAACAGGTGTTTTCGACACAGTTTGAACCACGTAAACAAACATTACTCCAAAATCGGATATTCAGCAATTTTTTGTCTTTTATACAAAAAAACTTTCTACCAATTTTCGTTTCTTCAACAGTTATCTTCTTTTTTAATTATGAGTTTTCGTGTATTCCAAACTGAGCCGCAACATATTTTCTTTTTAATCCACTTTTCATTGCTTCTATGGATTTTAATTTATCAGCGTATGTTAGTGTTGTTAGTTTTCGTTTTAAACTCACTTTACTTAGGTAACTTTTATCGCATAGCAGTTTCCTGGACAGTAATCAACAACTAATTATTAAGCCGCTGTCCTAACCATCGTAATTACAGCTTTTAGGGATTTCAAAGAAACGATAGGTGATTGTATGCTTATTATTTGTGTTAACAATTAAACTTGTAAACACGTGCAAGCAATACATTTCGTGAAACTTTTTGTTTTGTACATTCATTCGAAATCACTCATTAGCAGACAGTTTCTGTTATAGAGGTCATAGAAACATTTCTTTAATTAACTGAAGGCTAATATGAAATTAATAGTTTAAGTTATAGAGACTGCGTTAAGTAATAGAGGTTTTGGGCCCTTAGGAGAACAGAGCAGATTATTTTTTTAAATTATAGAGGTTTTTACTTTATCGAGGTTTGCGTTATCGAGGTTCTACTGTATAATAATTTTATAACTAAATACCATATTTACAAGAAAAAGATGAGCATAATAAGATGCCTTTAAAATGTTGGATAAGACTTAATGTTGAAAGAACATCTCATGACTTAATTTTATCATTTGACATTAGAAATAAAAAACACAAGCAATTTTCAAATATGATATCAAGTAGTATAAATGTATGTTACTTCTTATACACATTTTTTAAGATATTGTATTTGGCCACCATCACCCGTTGGGCGACTAAGAGAAATTCTATAGCAATTCACAGTCCTTGGGACACAGAGCGAATCTATGTCTATATCTTGAATATTTAAGATTTTTTTTCTATCACTAGGTAATCTCACTATCCCTTCTAAGCCGTTTACACTGGTGGTAAAACATATTGTATCCATATTACATTTTATGTACTAAGCGACTGTAACACGAGCGTTTTTAACTGTGACTTAATAGCCTAGTGTGGGAACAGTCTATTTAATGGAACTGCCGGAACATACATAGTGCTTGACGGCCAATCTTCACCTTTAAGGAAAAATATCCAGACAGCTTAATAGCTGAACGTAACGTAACTATCGCCGAAAGTTTAGGTTAACTGAATGTAAGAAGTCAATTAACATAATAAGATATTAAAACATTGTAGACGACTTTACAGATTAATCATATTTTTGCACCAACCGGACGAGACATCTATTAACACCTCGGTTAACATCACTGCGGTAGTTAAATATTGTTAACGATCGATCGACTATACAAAGACGGATCGTGTTCAGAGACTGACTATACGCCATGAAAGTGTTTGACACGGACACATTTAGGGACGGCGAATCTTTCTGAGGAAGAGCTATTCGAATTGAAATCAAATGAATTGATTTACAAAAGAATCAAGATTCAAAAGACCGACTCGTCAATAAATGCTTTTTCGATTCGCTGTTCGTACTTATATTATCAAACCAATAATTGAAAACAAAAGAACACGATTTTGTCATTTTATATATATGAAAATTATCATTTTTATGTTTGTACATTCAAATAATGTTTTATGAAAATAGATAAGAATTGGACCCCTTTTTTTGAAAGGTGATCAATTCAGAACTGTGCATGGACTTAAAAAATCTATTTCTTACCCTAAACTATCGATTATTCGATTAATTGATCTCAGATCGCCATCCCTACTACACGCCATGAAGACGTTTGACGCGGACACGTTGTTGGTTAGTGACTTACGACACGACAGCCAGGCGCTAAAGTTATTGTCATGTGACGCGTGTATTGGCAGTTGCGTAACGTACGCCCTAATTATGACTTGATGTTGTACCACGGCGCAGATGTGTGGCTTCCGTGTTTAAGCATGCTAACACTTTAAACTGTATCAGGAACGTACAATTGGAAATGTTAGGTCAAACCCTTCATAGTGGCTTCGTCCATATCCTATATCTATACTAATATTATAAAGAGGAAAGATTTGTATTTTTATATGTTTGTAACGAATAAACTCAAGAACTACTAGACTGAATTCAAAAATTCATTCATCTTTAGAATACTACATTATCCCTGGATAACATAGGCTATATTTATTGCTAGAATAAATTAGGGATCCCTACTCGGTAGAATTTTTTTTTGAACCCGATATTCTTAGAAACTACCAGTCATTTTAAAAGAATTTGAAAATAAAATCTTTTTTTATTAATCGACAATCAAAATTGGTTGACAAAATCAATATTAACGTAGGCGGAGCCACGGGCAAAATATATTAAGGATATACAAACGCTCATTAAATATATGTTACAATAACAAAATATAAGGTCCAAATTGCCCAAAGTTTAGATTAACGTAGCGATGGTAAAGTTGAGGTACTATATATCTTATGGTGAGTACAATATAATGCAAATGCACTTCAAGCAGAATAAATTATATTTCGATAAACACATAGGTTTTTGTCAACGTGCATCGAACTAATGGTTGAATATTCAACAATTATCGACGCAGCTCCGTTGCAACAGCTTGAATCAGCTTCAATTAGAATTGCTAATAACTGCAGGGATCGCATAAATTTATAACTCATAATCAAAACACAATATCCAAGCGCATACAATTTGAAATTTATTTAGAAATTTGCTTATTTCTTATTTTATGTACTATTTGAAACCTGCTTTACTTTTATATTATTTATGTACGTGGCGATTTCGTCAAAAATCTTACTAGCATTAATAACATTACTTCATTTTAGAATAGTTTTTCATTTTTTTTAATGAACAATAAACAAAAAAATGCGTGAGTTTCGTGGAACACTCGGTTGGAATTTCCTAACGTAGTATATTATTATTGATAAATAAATAAATTACTAGCGTGCAAGAGCAATTAAATTGAACAGAGATAACTAATGAATTGAAGGAATGGTAGGAAATTTCGTAATTAATATATTTTTCGAGTTTTGAAAATAAATATTTTATTGTACATCATTTAATTCATTTAATACATAGTATATATAACAACTGACGCGTATGACGTGTACAAACTATATCTGCGCAGTCAATGAGAACTTACTGGCTGTCTTGATCCAATAAGCGCGGACCTATGACTGGGCACAACCTATAACGTAGACGTTATTTTCTTTTAATATACAAAATTTGTGAACTCTGGGTCCGCACCTTATTTTAGGTAGTTGATTTGGTAGGAATCAAGAATTACTTTATAATAGTAGCTATGCATTAAAACTACAAAAAACTAAAAAGTGAGTTTTTTTAGCGTAGACGTTATTTATAACCGTCTACACTATATACATTTTTTATATTTTGATTTGTCTAGCCGCCATCCATACCGTGCGACAAAAAACCTCGTTCCAAAAAACACACCAGTAAAAATGAAAATACGAGACGAGGGTACCGAGTTGCAGGACATTTCTAGTAAAAAAAAAATTGAAACTTTACAGCAATTATAATTAATGCAGGTTCCTATCAATGAAATTATTTCCTAAATCAGATCTACCGATTATCTTCTTAACACACGATACATTTTAAAACTTTACGTCTTTATAATGTCACTTCATTATAGGAAAGCAAATAAATTATTTATAATTATAACCGTGAAATATCTAGACACACTTGTACTCGGGTGAGCAACGAGCGTGGCGATTCCTGCGTATTTCACGACCAGACAGATATACAAGAATATTTATCGCGTAATTGTTATTCAAAACAATTGTTTATATTGAAACTGGGAAAAGCGAAAGGTTCTCGTTAAGGCCAATGTCCTCGAAGGTCCACGACATCTACTAGCACAGGCCCTTTAATTGTCATCTGTAGGACATAAATTACGAAGATACAAGGAACCATGTTGACAAACATTTATCACTGTTTATTGTATCAATATACAATCGTATATTACTTACATTTAATTAACTAGAAGACATAAAACGATAAGAGTACGTACGAAGTCGCTATGTTTCTGCATTTTTAAACGCTGCAATTTAGTCGCCATAATGTCTGTTAATGTATTATGATATTTATTACTCTATGATCTGAATTCGGATACTATATACACCTGAACCTACAACGATGGTAAACATTTATATAGTAATACGGAGGCAGTTTCGTTTCGTATTCGTCTAGTTTTAAATGTATTTTTGTAGTCTGATATTATGAAGGAAACTAGTAATGTTATTTTCCTCTCGTGGTTCTCTGTTTGTATTTACAGTATAATTAGGTACAGAGAATGAACGGATAATTTGAACCACAATTATTTACTATATAACTTGAATATATAGTCAAGAAGTAACTATCAGCGAGAATAATACCAAACTTACGAGATGATTTGTCGTACTGTTGATATATTTTTTTATATTAATCAACTTCAACTGTGTGTAAACGGTAAATTTATGGTACTTATTATAAGTATATTATAGATTAATCCAATTCACTATAAAAATATTAACATTTAAACGGAACATAGTAAAAACAATGTACTAATATAATAGATGACATTTAGTACCCGATATGTAACAAATACATATAACATTTTTTTAAAGAATTTGTCTATAGTTTATGGGTTTGTTGTCGTTCATTATTTATTAAATATTGTCAAAAACAGATCATCCGTAGATGTAATGATTTCTTTAAATAAAATACGTACGTAAAGCAATTTTTATATTAAAAATAAGGATAAATAAAAACCACAATAACGGAATTTCTGCAAAGTTCATTACTTTCTTATACGTTTCGCATAAAATGCATTATTACACGCAACCTACTTAAACGGAATTGTTAAAGGTACGAAATGTAAATATCATGTCGGCAATGCGATAAAGTCGGTTGGTGAATGAATTTCGCGTGATGTTAATCGTTCGATGTCAGTTCATGTAACAGGGCAATTAAAGTACATGGTGGAAGAGACACGGCATGCGGCATGACTACGATCTGATAGTCGTATTGTATTGTTTCAAACTAGACGGCGAAGGTACTATTATTGTTTTCAATAAACTAATACGTTTATTCGTTTATTTTTATATATAGTAGGTACTTGGGTTACCGAGCTTAGCTCTGTGTGTATTAAAAATATCGTTTGAACACGAATCACATATTGATTAAACATTCACATTTTATAACGTTACATACGTATGAACTGATTATTAAGATTAAAAAAAACAACAAAAGTAGGTAATAATTTTAGTAATGGTAAAAAATGATGGGTTAAAAAGCTATGTTTTTACGAACAATACAACTATATAGTTAAATTGAAAAAGCAAGAGTCTGTCTAAATTCAAAATTTCATTCAAATTGATAGAGCTGTTTCCGAGATACGCGACATTAACATAATATATAGCACACATAAATTTACATATATATAAGAATTGCTAACTTCATAGTTAGATAGATACATATACAACTCGGATCACTTATGACTATCAACTTCTAATTGATAATCTTTCCATAATTACTACAAATAAAATATTTTATTTCACCGGGGACGGACGCAAAAACGAACGATTTCACAATTAAAATTTTCATTGTTCTTAGAAGAAAATCTGGCACGTCAAACATTTACATTAATACATCATGGTTCCCCCAAGTCTATAGTATGTACACAACATGAAAAGGTTAAAGTCAAGAAACAAATGAAAGTTAGATAATAACATCCTAGCAGTTAATAGTCGTCTTGCAATTCCTTGTTCCCGCATTGACGCTTATATAAAATGATAATTAGAATTAGAATGTACTGTAAGTAGTAGTCAGTCTTATTATTAGTAATATTATATATTGTAGTTATGTAATATCATTTAGATATCGTTCAACGAGTCATTCTGTATCTATACCATACTAAAGACAGCTAAATAGGTAGTACGAATGATTTTGGACCTTATCACCACAAAACAGCAATAAAATAAGCTTGAATAGTAGATACATGAGGACGTTAATTTTGACACCTAAACATTTCCCGTATTCAAATTATTACGTCATAATGTATATAACTATTATTAACACCTACTTGGCTGAATACAATGAACTCACCGTTGTTTATAAACTCACAAGGAGTTCTTCGAAGTACATAAATATACAATAATGAATTAAACAAACTCTAAAGTTTATCCAAATAATTACCAAACCGGTACTACAAAAAACCAATAACACTTCATCAATGACGTAGCTTCTCACAATCCAAAAGAAGATACCGCTTTGCACTGACGTAAAATAACTGAAATGAATGTGGACAAATCAATTTCAATGGGTCTTCAAAGTCAATCGACTATAATCATCTTCAATTCGTTGTCGAACACGACGCCGATAGCAGGAGTGACGATGAACGATAATTAAAATAACCTCCTGATATTTCTAGCCCAGTCTTTCGTTTTAACAGTTCAACGGTACTTTCCAAATAGGAATGAACGTAAGGACCCACTAACGATTCGGCGTGTTCGATGCTCGTTATCCATCAGCGTGGAGAAATTCATACGAGTCATAGTTAAATTATCGACACTCACAACCGGTGTAACCATCACCTGCCAGGCTGAACCAACAATACATGACCTCGAGAGAAAGTCTCAATCGATTAATCTCGCATACCCTCCGGCTATCCAATAAAAGACGGATAGTAATAACAGATCACATCCGAGTAATTGTTGCATTGATAATTCTTGTTTGACATACCAATTGCCGCATGCGAAATTCATATTTCTGTATTGTACCTAGTCCTCGCAAGATGCTGTTGATGGTTTAACGAGGGTACAGAATGGATTTTCATGTAAACAAGACAGCGACAGCGTTGAAAGGGAAGCGATTTGTGAGCCTCAATAGCGGGGCACGATGTGAGATGTAAAGGGACGCGGGATGGTAAGGTCATTCATTCATCAGTAGTGAAAGCAAGCCCTGATAGTCGTAAATTACCTCAGGTCACAAGCGTAGTCGTGATTACCTCGTAACGGTATACAAGATACCACAGAACGTTTGACGTCTAAGGAAAATTGTAGACCTTTCGTCATCTGATTAAGCTAATCTTTGAGAATAGAGTATTGATATTGACTGAGAACAGATTGATGACGAAATATGGTAAGGCAAACAATGAGCAAGATCCTGAATAGTACGACTACCGTTTTTACATTTTTGCGAATACTGTACGGAAGGCAGGCATGGATGTAAATTAGTTATGTCAACAGCGAAGCAGTTTAGTCAATTTTTTCAATCTTTGTGGTTATTTCGTTTGCATTTCGAGTGCACGAACGATGGAGGGCGTTTATATTATCTTTTTAACGGACAGCTGTTTAAATGAAAGCCAGTTTTTGCGCATTCCCCTAAAACTTTAACAAGATTTCTCCTGACAAAAACATGATAGCTTTGACAGTTATTTAAATATTCCCTCGTTCTGACGAGAATTGTATTGTATTTTTGCTCGGGGCTACACGTGAGATCGAGTCAGGAGTTTGCAAATTGGAAATGTATTTCAAATGTGTTTGAACGATGTATTTTAAGGTTTGTTTATCGGTGTTTACAAGAATGTTATAACGACGTGGTAATGCAAATTAACGTTGTGTCAAACGACGGGAAACTTGTTAACACAGGTTAGAGGATTTATTTTACTGTGTTCATCACTATGTAACGGGATACTAAGTATTCAAGATGTCACGACATCATAGATTTTTTCTAAGAATATGAATGAATAATAATGAAATGCAAACATTTCTAACCGTCATGGCATGATCATAATTATCGTCTCGATAAATCAGATAAACGCATCGAAAGTAAAGACGAATTCTTCATATTCCATAACAAAGTACATTAGAAAGTTTGAGTTCCGTTAAAATACGTCCACCCGAAATGTATTCAAGTCATATTAGAATCGTTAGTAGTAATTGTGTATCATGCAAAAACTAGCTAGCCCGTCATGTAAAAACATTTTCGCTCCACAGAATGCATCGGAACGTTGTAGTGATTAATATAATTTTTATTTGCTTTGATTGCAGGTATCTGTAGAGCGGATTCTATTCACTCGTCTCGTTATTCAGCGGGCGTTGACATCGTACAAAAACCCTGATTGGTCCGGTGGTAGTTAACTGTACACATAGTACTAGCAACGTTTTTGATGGATTGGCTTGTCGAGCTCGTTCCAACCACCGCATTCTATTATACCATCATTCATTTTAAAAAGTTAATATTTATTATAGGCTTCAATTAATAACCATATGTTTGGATAAGTTAATGATCAGAATCTCATGTACAAAAGCTATTGTTAGTCGTTTTGAAATTATATATTACAAGAGGCAGTTATTTAGTTTTTTGAAACACAACTACATACTGATGTAGATATTATTTAAAAAACAATAGTATAAAATTAATAGCTATACGCCAATTTGATTTCATAATTACCATATAAAATACAACAACAATATTTGAATTGAGTTTTTTCACAAATAGACTTGGAACAGGTTAACCTCTACTACATAAGTATTTTGTGTTAAATTTTGGAATGGGAACATTCGTACTAAAAAAATATATAATTCTTTTCGAATCACATTACATAAAGTTATTTGTTTCCTTATAAAATATAAATCTGAAATTCTATTATCATTCCTCTTATCTGCAGAAAAACGGAAATTGATTTCAACTAAAAATTGGAAGAAATGACTAATGCACCTTTAACGATGGTTTAACAAAGTGGATTTATTAATTTATCCGAACACGATGACAGATAGTGTGATGATATCGTATTACTGGACAAGGTTATATATATACTTAACAAACGTAGGGTTGATAGTTATTTAAAAATAATATTAATACATATTTTCACCTGTGTTATATATTTTCATTGTTTTCTCAACACTACCCTATTCTTTAATGTATAAAAAATGTATATATATTTTTTTTATTAAGTTTTATTCACTTGTATAAAACTTTGACCCTAAATAAGATTTTTGTTTTCTTATCTGTATTATATTGCAACAAAGTATACAGGCGATCTCACTGAGCGTAGAAATGATAGCTTAGTATATATACGATAGCTTTCCATAGCATGAATAGCAGAAACCATAGCATGGTGGTAGGGCTTTTTGTAATTCTCGCTTGGCTAGCTACCACTCTCAAGTTGAAAATCAGCCGACAAATACCTATAGATGTGTTCCGACAGTTGTACTTTAGCCAGCCCCTCCACTAGGTTTAGCGTGTCCAACATCTTGGGCCTCATCGTCACTTAACTGCTAAACTAACTTAAAAGCTAAACCTATAAACTGTTTTTTTTTTCTAAACCTAGGTTACTTTTAATTTGGTAAATACCATTTCTTTCGTGAACGGAATCAAATAGAAAATGTAGCAACCCTGTCTAACCAATAGGGCGTTCGATGTTAATCATTGGCCAGCAGTTGACACTATCGTTGGGAATAAATTGAGCATTCACTGCGTTCGTCGCTTTGAATATAAATCGTCGAACACACATGGAGATTACACCGTCATTGTTTACGCTACCCAGAGCTCGTGGAGTCATTACGAGTCGCTTTCTTCAGCGGCTCGGCTCTTTGTTCTGCTGATAACTCAATAATAACGGGTAACATATCCTTTGTGTTTGGGAACGAAGAACGTTTTAATTAGTTTTTATGAGGCTTTTGTTTAGGCTCTTATGCCTGAGCTTATAGCATAGAACGTATCCGATGATTAGATAAGGGTATTGAATAGCTTGCTTTATAAGCCGTAACATATTTTACTTTAAAAGAAAACTCGCTAGCTGTTTATTGTTACAATACTTACAACTCAAGGGACTTGAGTTCGAATCCAATTGTAATATGCTTGAGCTTTTAAAGGAAGGAAAACATCGTGATGAAACTATAGCATGGAAAATCTGCTGCCAAATACCTGTAAGTGTATTCTGGTTGTTGCACCTGAGAGCCAGTCCTTCCACTATACTTAGCTTGTCCACCATCTTGGGTCACATCGTCAGTTAACCCCAGTTCAGATCGTGGTCATAAAGCTAAACCAATTAAGTATAAAAAATAGTTAACATACTATTGCTTAACTTGTGCTAAAGTGATAGATTTTCTCAATAAGGGACCTTGAAGGCAAAGTTGGTATCTTTGATGTGGTTATAGTTTTAAGCCAATTAACAACAATAAAGACTGTTAAAGACTAAGTGACATTTAAAAGTGATTACTTCAAACCAAGGCTTAACAGATCCACTATCATGTGATCACTCAGTATGAAGCTGAGAGAGTAACCAGTTTGAAAATCAACCATCTCTCACCAACGACGATTTATAATCTATGAAATTGACAAATGTATTCAGATCTTGTCTCACTGTAGTAGAGACAGCTATGCATGTTGAATTAATTGCCCATTTGAGGTTTGAGAATTTTAAGTAATACGTATCATATTACACCAGAATTATAATGAGCACGTTGGGTTAAAAGAAAAGATCATCATGGAGATGAAATACATAGAAGTATATCAATTATATTAACTTAATTTTTGTTGCGCCTCCATAACGTATAATCGGACAGAATCTCTTTTAAAATAGAAAAAATAAACATTAATTTTATCCCAAATTTATTCTAGAACTATTTTTATTCTATATAAGCATCATATTTCAGTTTTAGTGTACAGTATAAATAAACATTCTTTTATATCCTATTAAATTTTCAATTAATAAAAACCTTGTTTATCTTCTATTCCTGGTACCCGTTTATCTTATCTTAATATAGAAAGGTTTATCTATCGTTGATAAAGTTGAATGTATATAGGGAACTAGAACATTATTTACAGTTAGTAATGCAAATTTTAGTAGAGTATCTTTGTAAATACCGACTTTTATAGAATACTGTTTAGACGTTTATATACTTCGCTTAAACTCTTATATCTGTAATTAAACGTTATATGTATGGTTTTATGAACATGCGTATGATTTACTTTCTAACTTGATATCTGTTATCTGTAAAGATGTACTCGATATTAGCATTTTAAACGCACGAATGTATTATGTTACAAACATGGCACTATCAAAACAAGAGTATAAATCAACTTTGAATATATTCTTATTGAATACAAATATCGGTGTTGTATTAATACAGTTATAAAAAAAACACTTCCCGTTATAGTTATTTCAATTTTTAAAACACACTGCGTTGTTAGTAACAGGTGAAGAGCTCAAAGCGCATGCCTTTACTATTTCCAAACAAAGACAATTCGTTTAAAAAAGTACGCATACAAACATCAATGTCATTAACACCACAATAATGCGATAAACAAAACCCAAGCACATGTTAGACAAGCAGACACACAATTAAACAGCTAGAGCGTGTACAATGAAATGTATGACAGCTAATTGTGCCTCCAAATATGGCACAGAGATTATACTCCAAGTGCCAGGGACCAGATATGGCTCGGAACCGAAATGGGCACCTTGACTAATCGCAGTACGAGCGAACAAAATGGGTCGAAGTTCTTGAGATGACTTGCACTGACACGTGGCGTAAGTTAAGTACAGCGTGGGACCTTACGATAGTATTTTAACAGTTTCAATTAATGTGCATTACTGAATAATTGTGCGATGACACAACTAAAATAAATGTATAATTTATCATAATATAAAATATACATTTTACTTCCATATTTGATAAAATCAGTTTTTTACTCAGATCTACCAAATCATAATTAAAGCGTATAAAGCAAAACAATAAGACAATACTTGAAGTATAATTAATTTCTAATGTTAGTTGAACAGAACCACATGGGAGGTATAGAACTTTTGAAGCGATGATAGATCAGTGGCAGTGTGCACAGACTCCGCGTCAAAGGACGTGAGTTCGAACGCACCTACAATGAGCTTGCGCTTTTGATGAAAGAAAACATCGTGGTGAGACCACAACCCGGTGGTAGAGCTTTTTCTAATGACAGCCTGGAAAACTTGAGCTGTATCGTTACTTAAGATCAGGTGAGACTATGGTCATAACGCTACTATTTACAAAAAACTTAGCTCGGTGTCTTACAATAAACATGTTTTATTAGGTAAATAGGTAAAACTTATTTCACAAAATGTTGCCCAGATTGTTACACTGATTTACCTGAATCAGATTATACAAACATCAGTTATAATAATAATTGCTTCATTAATTGCACAAGGGGCCTAAATGCTACCTCAATATACCCATAAAAATGAAACTCAATACAGTTTAAAAGGAGTAACATTAAAACCCTAATTTTGTTAGACGAAAAAATCTAATACTATTAAGACAATAATCTTATATACTAAATTCTCGTGTCACAATGTTGCCACACTGCTCTGGATTTTTATGAAAGTTGATATGTATATTCGGTAGGTCTGAGAATTGGTCGTAATCTATTTTTAATACCTCAAGTGATAAGGGTGGTCTACCTCAAACATTTATTTTTATTTTATGACATATTTTTTTTATCATGTGGCGTTAGTACTAGAACACACGATGCATAATAATAAAGTTGTAAACAAGAAATCTTCAACATTATAAATGTGTACTTAACATCTAAGAATCTCTGTTAGGCAATCGGTTAGTGTCGTTGAGGTTAATATTACCAGAAAATATTACAACCAAGAAACGTTTTTACGGAGACGATTATAATCACGCACCATCAACCACTTCACTTCTCTCTATTTAATTCAGGGCCTATGCAAATGGAATCTTCAGTTTCATCTTGACGACCGTCATAGAAACGTGTTTTTGGCTTTAAAATAAAAATGTACACGCTGAGGTAATGACGGCTATTAATATTTACACACCGAATGTTGAGAAACAAAAACTACATTACGATTTGTCGATAAAACATAAATATACAAAGATATAGAATATGAAAAACCTTGAGCTCTATATTTATAAGACTATCTTTTAAAGCTGTTGCTTCACTGCGACCGCCATTTGTAATCCATAAATAATTTGTTCTGAATTCTGTTGTTACTTTATGACCGTTATTTGTGGTTATAAAATTGTTCACACTTGACACTGGCGGAATTGGATACACAGGCAGATGCCATAAAAAAGTCTTCATTTTTAGTTTTAGCTACTGGGTTCATATAATTTAAACCGGAGTTCGTACTGTTTTTAATTTTCAATCATAACTAACTTGGTAGCTTTCGAAAAACAACTATCTCGGATTCTTTTGTGACAATTTTTCTTTCGTAGCAAGAAATTATATCTCTTGGTAAGCACAGAACAGTATAATATAACGACAACTGTATAATATAACGACCGCAATAAGCATAACCAGTAATACATCAGTAGTAATTTTCATGGCGGCCTTAGCAAAGATGTGCCTGTATATTATTTACTATCCACTTCACTTGTAGAAGATAACTAAACTATATCACCTAAGAAGGTCACCAGTACATATAATAAAAGCTCAAAGAACATAAGATTACAGATTCAAATAAAAATAAGAACATAATCCCATCAAAACGCCACTAAGAAACACGGACTTTCTTATCTCAATTAACTTTCAACAACTTGAAATATTTTATTACGATATAAAAAATAGATAAAATTAAAGTTTCTAATACTATTATTTTGAAATCCAAAACTAAATAAAATCTACGAAATTTTAATTAAGCCTCAAATCTATAAGAGCTTGCTACTGTTACTCGTAGTAATTCAAACTACACGAATTCACCGTAGAGACTTGTTGCAAGCGAGAATTGGCACGATGCCAGAACATTAATCGCAGACAGAACCCACCTGCAATTTACACCCATCTCTTCAAATGAGAATCTCTTACATTCAGTTTCGAGAACCATCGACAATAGTGCTGAATACAGATAAGAGTCGTGGATATTATAAGTGTAAATAATTTAAAAATGAATTTTTTAATTTGTGTTTTTTCTTTGCGTTTAATTTTGAATAGCGGGAACATTTCTATTGTTGTTTTAATTACAATTAAGGGCACTAATGGCAGACGCCTTAGTATCTTGAACTGAATATGCAATGCTCGTGAAATAATATAAATTATTTAATTTTGTTACGATTGCTTAATTGTCGTGTAAAGTTTTGTGATAGCTTTTATATTTTAACTAGCTGTACCAACAACTTGGCGTCGAACTAAAAATGTTTTTATAGATTTTGCCCGTTTTTTTAAACTATTTTCAATACAGTTTAAGTAGTCTAAAACCTCACTCAATGATTGCTCTATAAAATAAAAAAAAATTTTGAAATCAGACTTATAGCTCCTAAAATTAGCGCGTTCAAACAAAAATTTTTCCTCTTTATAATATAAATATATATTAAGGACACTAATAGCAGACGTCTTAGTATCTTGAACAGAATGTGCAATGCTTATGAAATAATAACAATTCACTAATTTTATTCACGATTACTTTAGTGGCGTGTGAGAATTAACTTTTAATAAATTTAAGTGTTAAAAAATTTTAGTATGATGACATTAACGATTTATTTTTTGAAGTTAAACCTTCTTTGGCCGCGTTAAGTACTTAATATTCTGGGTACTGATTGAGACTGAGCCATCAAGTTCGGCTGTGTAAGGCTCGTTCGGGTAATGTCGGCTCGGGTCAACTAAGGAAGCTAGATAGATAAAGTGCTGAAGATTTCACTTATGTTGTATGGTCTTTATTAAGCATAAACCGTTTTTTGAACCAAATAAAAATACAACATGTATTGTTTTCCTTCTTGTATCTAGATCATATAACCTAGAATAATCTCGAATCATGATGTAAATCGAATCCCATACCTATGATATACATAAAATATATATGTGTAACATTATGTATCACTTTAATATAAAAATAGTTTATTTTTAATAAATGTTATTATAGAATTTGTTAGAAAGTCTCATAAATCATCGGTATCTTATCAGTTATCGTGAATCTTTATATATTGCGAGGTATATTATCAGCCCAATATGACTGATAAACCATTCCAATGACCTCATGATGACACACTGCCGAACCATAGAATGAAGTCATACTATAAACCGTTGAAGGAACGTAACACTTTTATAAAACAAATTAATGAGGTATATTTATTTTTACAAACAATGTATTACTTTTATGCTTATATGAATAACTTAAACTGGAATAAGTCACCACGACTTGATAGCTGGACTCACTAGACAGAACCGAATATCGGGTCTAGTGATGATCTTCAAAGGAGATGTTTGTGAAATAATGGAAAGACACATATCAGTGATGTTAAACTAAGGATATAATATGTAGAGATATACTTCGACCTATTTCTTCTTATTTTTGTAAAATATTATAACAGAAAAAATGGACAGTTATGAAGTATATACAACATTTATTGATCGAACATAATATGCTGAATAATGTGAGTATAGAAAAGATATAATAACAAAAACTATTTCCAAACTAGGAATACACAGAAAGGAAAGAAAAAAAAACAACAGCTCATTCAATCGCTTGAAGCTAATTTATTTCAAACAACCTACTACGACAAAAACTAGTGGAACCCTACAAGAGAGAGTATCAAAAAAGTAAAAATAAATAGATCAACATCCGCTGTATTGCGAGCGTACATCCCAGGTGCGATCATCGACATCCGGTTACGCTATCAAAGAAAGTCAGGCACAAAATGACGTCCGTAGTTTTTAATTAACTAGTATCATTTATCAACGATATTGGATTTGATAATCTCCGTGGCCATTTAAAAATCGAAATTTTCTTCACAAAGAATGAGAATGATTAACGATGTCATGTCACCAATTTTGCCCCTTCGTCAATGCACAATATCAAAGTCATGCGATATAATAGCAACATTACAACGCTTTCAGCCAATGTTAATTACCTTGGAGGTAATTAACGTCTGTTTTATCATAACTTTTGATCACGTTAATTGTAACATTGCCCATCATTGAATAATTAATCAATTTCTTATCTATAAAAGGGGTAGAGGTTTAAACCCTCATTTAAATAAATACATTACGAACTTAAGAAACACATAAAGTTGATACATATACTCACAAGAAAAAAGATCGACATAAGTCAAAGCCTAATTTAAATCGTTTTTTTTTTTTTTTTTACTTTTCTATTCAATATTTTCGGATAGAATCATCAGAAAAAAACTAATGCAAACATTTCTTCATAGTGATATAGAGCATTATCTAATATTAGATAAGATTGTGGCCAAACACGAAAACCTATAATGAATAATAAAATAAAATTTCAAAATATCGCATACATTTGAATACAAGGTTTTTTCATACCTATACGTGACGATCACTATAATGAACTATCGAATTATTGAAATAATAAAAACGATTGTCTTCTTTGATAGGTTGCTATAAATAATAATGATTGCTAATAGTTATATTGATGATGTCAGCCTAAAGAAGAAGTGCATTGGCATTCTCATCAGATTTTATTACCTCATCGACAAGTTCAAGTTTATCGCGTTTGGCTTTTACAAACCATGTTAGTTTCCAAGAGTCAAGGTCTCTGACGTCACAAGTAACAACGATTATATTATTGAGCAGTTGAGAAATACATTTATTATTAATAGCATCAACCACACGATGATCGGCTTGAATTTTAAGATTAATTACATAGTTTAAATCCTTGAAAACAATTAAATTTATTTTGAAAGGATTTTGTTCAGTATGTGTGAACTAACCTTAAAAGCATTGCCATCTTGGATTCAATCGCCATATGTTGCAATTCCTGAGAGATAAACGAATTAAAGAGCGTTGATCGCACTCTTTTGGCCACTACAGAGCACTGTAACTTCATAACAAAAATATGTGGGAGTTCTTATCAGTAATATTCTTCCATTAAATTTTAATGTAACCCAAATTATAGTACATTTCTATGGTCAGCATAATGTAGCAAAATCTGTACCATTATGCTACTAAGAAACTCCACTTTTAAACAACAAAAAATATAAAACAAAAGTCGTAGTACTATACATTCGGCATTTCTAACTAACGTGTTACAGCACAGGATACGGTAATGGTTGTAGAGAAATAGAAGGCGTGGAACGTTCGACTATTTTAGTATAACTTCTGTGTAAGGGCGATTTATTTTCAGTTCTATTTCCTTTCCAGACGCATCGTTTAGCCGAGATGTAACTTTTTACTATTCATAAGCTTCCTTTTATTCCATCTCATTAAATTGCATTTGTTCTCTCAAATAATAATTAATCAGAATTTTAACATGAATATGATTTTACGACAATAACCTTACCTTAACGTTAGAAATTATCTTCGTACTGAAAACGTTTAATTTTTTCAGGTACACATTGCGAAATAAATATTTCTTTTTACAACAATATTAAATATTCGTGATATCCGTAGATAGAACAACTAAATAATAAATTCCCTATATTTTGTGGTAATAGTATATTTGAAACAGATACACTTTGATGTGGGTGTTAAACCTAGGCAAGCGCATATTTATAATCAGTATTACTGCGGAACGGGTGAAACTGCATTCATTGAATTGCAAAATATGTTTTTTATATGCTAATAAGAACAATAACATCGATATATTATTTAACTTACTTTCAAATTAAAAATTATAAACCACGTGGTGTTATTTCAGACATTGAAATTCAACTTTACATATTTTTATTACATCGAGAGTATTACTTGTTATAATCTTAATTGTTGCTATTTTTAGGTGATCCTTTTATTGTCGATAGGGAATTAGAAGTATAAGTTTCTTTAAATCTAGAACTACATAATGTTCGCACTACAAAATTACATATGATCTGATATTTTCTTAACAAAATTATTACATAATTCAAAGCAAAATAAGTACAATAAAACAGTGGATTGATTAGAATGACATATTTTCGCAGTCATAATTTGTATAACCCGTAATTGTACAAGTTAATAGTCTATTATTTATTACTTATGTAATTTGCAGTATACCTGTAATACGCAGCTAAAGTTTAAAACTATAAAAGAATAAGCGAAGAATAATTTTAAAAGCACAAAGCTATTAAAAAAAATAAGATGCCTTCAAATTCTATTTCAATTACGTCGAGAGGGAAATGGGAATTAAAATAAGATTAATTATATTACACAATAAGTGGTTTCCCCGTTCTCCTTAAGAAGTTTTACATTTTGATGTATTCTGAAGAAATAATTTTATAAATTAATTTCTGTAGACTGTTAACCCCAGAATTTGGGGTAAATATTTGCACAGTAAGATATCACTTTTGCTAGAACTTAATCATTTAAAAATCAAATAGACATTTAAATAAGTGTTCACTTAACAATAAGCAATCGCGCAATTTGTTTTCATTTTTAAACAAATGACTCAAACTAAAATATGAAAAAGAAGGAACTTTTAACGGTGGAAGTTTAATACAAAATATATAGGATTACCATTTAGTTTATTTCAATTATGAAATTTATCTTAAATGAAATATGATCTTTTTGGACAACGGAATGTTTGAATATATTATTTAAATGATCTATTTTGAAATTTCTTTCCAAGATCTCTAATATTACTTTGTTTAACAGGTATGATTATGAACATTTTATATGTTCTTCAAACCTGTTTTATTAGGCATCGGTTTATTGGCAGGGTTTCCACAGAGGGAGTCATTTTTCATGGTCGGATGTAAATTCGGTACAGCTGTCGGGCAGGTGTTGGGAACGTGCCCAACATTTTGACAAACAGAATCTTTTTTATTCACGTAAAAGCTAGTGGTATTAACGAACACTTTTTGTGAATGCACAGATTTCTCACAGATTATACTTTTTATAAGCATCTAAATTTTAATTAAAATAATTTTCCTATACATATTCATATAATTATTAACTTATAGACGTGGCGGTGAGGATTGCACAAAGCATATGTACGTCTAATTAACTTCATTCTTGATTCATTCACATTTATACCGTATCACGGAACGAAGGGAAAAATTGTGACCAAGATAATGTTTGGCAAGATCAAAACAATTACGTGAAACTTTGCGTAAATCGAAGTAATATTTAAAAATGAAGAACGACATGATGATATATGAAACGTAATGATCACCTATTGTATTTTATTCGTACACTACGTAAAATCGGGTGGCTGTGTTTTAAAGATAGCATCTTAAATATTTCATTTCAGAAAGTTGTATTTTATGAGAGAAATTGTTTAAACACAATGAGTTATATTTCTAAAAAGGGTAAGGAAACAATATAACTTAAGATATTGAATTTTATTGAATTCTATAAACAATCTTTTCCATAAATTTCTCTGCACACATCAACTTAAACACACAAGTTATATCTTTTTTATAGTTGTTAAGTGTAGCGCTATTTCTACAATCTCACCTGATGTTAAGTGACGATTTGAGCCATGACGGTGGACACGCTAAGCCAAGTGGAGGGTACTGGCTCTCAAGTGCAACCACCGGAACACAGCTATAGGTATTTGGCGCCCGATTTTCAACTTGACGTTGGTAGCTAACCAGGCGGGTATTAGAAAACACCCTACCACCATACTAAGGTTTCATCACGATATTTCTCTTCACCGAAAGTTCAGCTCATTGCACCGTGAGTTTTCATCGCATCGAGTTCCATAAACAAATATGAAGATGGTTTGTGCGGTGAAAAGGGTAAAATTTGTTATAATTCTCACTCGAGTCCTATCAATATTCATAAAAGGTTCCTCGTCAGTATTTCGCGTCGTATTTACCGCATTTCACCCTCAGACGGAGGAGTTCGTTTCAGTGTACATACAATGTGTTCGCCGCGCCGACTTAAATTACAATATTACAAATGGTTGTATTGTATTACATGCTTCGTTTCACCACTTTACAGACTACCATTGAACTTGTTACTGTGTTTTACCGATACATAAATTTTCAACGTTTTATTGCTTCGGTTTTTGTGTTTTTTTTATATGCATAATAAACATTCCCTTGACTTTTTTCTCAATTTTAATACTTAAACGGTAATTGTTATTGGTATTAAAAAAACCATTGTTCTACTGAAGGTTATTTAAATTGGTGTCATAGTTTGAAATAGTCTATATATATATATAATAACGTATTTTATAGATTGAAATGACGAGCATTCGTTACAAGGATTAAAACATCAAAAGCAGTGTTCTGATTGTTTTGAAGAATGTCATAAACGGTACCAAATCGAATAAGGATGTCGAAATTATGAAAACACCGAGAGAGTTGATAATTATCTTAGTAGGACCGATTGCGACTATCCCACAGTTGTCAATGTGGAACCGGCACGGCGCGGTGCGGCCACAAGTTTCCGTAAATGGCGATGTTCGTCCACTAGATGCAGGTGATCATAATCGACGGAAAAAATCTGTTCGACCAACCGGACCTGACCTCTTTGTACTAAAACACCCATTACTTCAGTAGTCACTGAAATATCTATCGAAAATTTATATCCTAATATCCTGTTTTAGGACAAAATCTATTTTTATCAAGATTGTATCACATCTTAAGAGCATTGTTGCGAGAATAATGGATCTTAAATCACAGCTGCACGTAAGCTTAGTATGATTTTCAGATAAAGAATGGCACCGCAACTGGCCTCGGGATGCGACTGCACATCTGCCAGCCCACGTGCTGCTCGCGCCCGCGCGCAGGTTTCTCTTTGCCGTGTTTTTTTTATTTCCTCGACGGGCGCATTCATCATTTACAACAGATGCGTTCAGTAATAACAGGGTATCGTTAGGTAATTCATTCTTTAATTAAATTTCATTCTTTCCATCGTATTTGACTTGACGTAGGCGTTCATGCGTTTTGTTTATCATTAACATAGTAATTTAAAGAATAATCATGTTTCTCTTTTGTTTCTCTCTACATTAACAAAAAATTAATGCCTTTTCTAATTCTTGTACAGCCGTTTATTTTTACTATAATATGCATCTACTCAGCATCGAATAGCTAGTCATTCAGGTAGTCATCGTCGAATTGGATTTATATGTATATCAAAATTCGTAACTGCGAAATAAATTATATAGCGTACTTATTTTCAATTTCTAATAAATGTATTAATATTACATGAGATTTACAGTTTTTACAATTTTGGCTTTAATTTTTACTAACCCGTATAAACAACATGTGCAGGACATTGTATGTTTTTTGTCAACTTCATACGATCCCTATTTGCTACCATGTGCAAAATCGTTGTGCCAGGCAGAGAGGATGTGAAACATTATAGTTTCATTCCTATTAAATTAAAAAACTCTTCGTAAACTTTAATTTCATAACTTTGTTTAATACAAACGATACTAAACAAACACTTTTTGTTTATTAAAATAAAATATTAACATCCAGATTCAAAACAACGTCATATATTGCAGTTATTGTATCTAGAAGTAATGTACTGCAAGAAATATGTATAATTAAAAGTTAATTGGTTAGTACCTACGTAAACTACATACTACTGTCATCTATATTTGCTACTCTCTCGAAAGCCTTGTGTTAGTTTGTTATTTCTGTTAAACGTATCATCTTGTCTACATTTCGAGCCGTTGCAATGGGCATGCTTATAGCTTTGTTGTGTAACCTCTATGGTGATTAAATCTCACCATTATTATTAACTGGCTCCATTCAAACACCCACTGTCGTTCTAGGCGGCTCGGAACTATGCCGTCCACCCACTGAGGCTGGTCCCGTAGGCGCACAGGGTCACACACACAAGCTTTTATTCATATATCGACTTCTAAACTCACTCTGTTCAATTGTTCATGCGAACTCAAATTTACATTCGGAGAATCAATGTCGTCTGACAAGCACGAGGCCTGCTATTGTTTTGGCTGTTTCGGTGGTCCGGATGGAATATTGCCCCGCTCATTTGAATATATTAATAAATGAGCCCCTACTTGGATTTCTGTTAGTTGTATCAAATCTCCCGTGCAGCCACTCGTACGTAATAATGGTCGTGCGTTGTGCAAGCCAAGATCATCAGATCATCCAGGTGTATAACAGCATACCAATGAAATAAATTCATAATAAACATGCAAAACTTATGTAGAATTTACCATTAATTTTCATGTTACTATTCAAAAGGACCATCTGCTCTAATTTCTTGAATCGAAATAACAACAAGTATTAACACAAACACATTGTCGATAAAGGTCACAAGCACTGCAAATTATCCGATCCACTTTATTTATAACTTGGTACTGGTGTAGCAGTAATATCTTTAACAAGTTTTATCGGAAGTTGTCAAAAACACGTCTAGTACAGGCGATAGCCGGCCGCACGTACTACTAAGAACAGTGTTACCGGCAGACTGGCCAAACCAAGCGACGCGCTGCGAGCAGTCAACGTTTGGCGTCGCGCGTCGTCTCCCGGCCGTGGGCCCGTATGAGGTGCGTCGTGCGGTAGTTCCCCCACCCCGCGCACCTCTAAACACAGCAACATACAAATCCGTCAGCGAGAGATTTGGCATGTGCATAGATAATATACACCATGGCATAATAGCTCTTCAAATAAGTTTAGGCGACGATTCGTATGAAGTTTCTTCCGTAGGTTGTGATTGTGATTTCACGAGTGCTCCGTCCGACACGGTTGTGTGGGCGCGGAGAGTTCTCGCGATCATCATTCGATAACGTAATAAACCGATATTATACATTTTATTTACGTTGTAAATGCGAGACCGTTATCTGCCGTGTGGCGTTCAACAGAGGGCTCACATCGGCGAGTGCATTGATAACGACGTTAAAATGGTGTCCGAGTTACAGTTATAATGGTGATCTATAATCATATAAATCATGCAACAGCGCTGCCATGTTATAATATTATGTTATATTACTGTGACTTTGTTGCCGTTTTCCTTTTTAATGTCGCAATCGCAAACTGCGTTCTTAGTGCGTATCTACATATAGTGAAAAGAATATGCATGCCTTATATCAAATCAATTAACGCATACACCTATTACCTACAATTAAAATTAATGTACCATCTATAAAGATCTTTCATCGGGTACAATGTTAGAAAGCTATAATTAACTTGGTAAATGATCTCTATCCCCTCACCAGCTTTGCGAGTTGACGTGGTTACCTGGATGCGGCCGCTGCGTGCAATCCCCGCAACTTCTGGGTGCCACTGGTTGGTGGAGAAATTAGACGGAGATTAATTTTACCATGAAAATAAATCTCTTCCAATTCATAATTTAAAAAATTAATATTTGCTAAACCAAAAAAATCAAATACGTTTCATTTTTGCCTATTCGAATGAAATATTATTTTATGCTATTACTATAATCTAACAAAACGTGGTCGAAGACTAAGCGGATAAACTTTTTCAAATGGATAACTTTGAAGATTGATGATATTCAAAAGTTTTAATAAAGGCACAATCGATAAATCATCTCGAAACTTGAGCGACCATCAATCGTTAAATCGTACATTCGTATGTCTTTGGAGAAATGTTAAGTGTAATGATTTTAAAATTATTACCTTAAGGAGTACATGTCAATCTTAAATAATATAGGCCAATGAACATAAAGGAATTTTTTTTTTTATCTATATAATATATATTAATAAATTTATATAGACTAGAAAAAAATATTTAACACATGAAAGATTATATTGATCAATAAAAGCAAACTGTTAATAAATCACTTATTCTCGGGTTATAACTGTAGAAACAGATAATTATTTTTACTTTATCGCAAAGATCACTAAATTCAGATTTTTAAAGACACCATTAATTTAGTCGAGGGAAAAGATTATAACTCTGAAAGGCAATATTTAAAGTAGATGATAATAAAATTATAAAAAAGAAATTCAAAACAGATTACAAACTATATCCATGCAGACTTGCCTGTTTCGATTTTTTTTGCTATACACGAAGGAATGTATGATATTATAAAAGATATATATATATATATACATAATATTATAAGTGAGATTAATCTTGTGTAACACCTTCTGCTAATTAATTTACTTAGAATTCCACTCCCAAAACGTTTTCGAACATCAAAAGATGTTAAACAAGGCTATCTACGAAAGATTCTAAATTCAAATTAAGTTTTCGGCAAATTTTACTAAACGGTCCTGTATTTGATTACGAAATCTAGGATTACAGTCATTAGATACATAATCCCTTATCCCCGTAAAGATTGTACGGGGGTGATAAATTGTTAAACTAGTTTCGATCGGAACCCGTCTATCAACTCGGGCCTTCGTACTTTTAGTTTTATTTTCCGAATAAATTCTGGGAAGGTCGGGTCCCAAGGACGTCACGGTTCTGTTGCTATGTTATTATTTAATTTTGTAACAAGTGGTAACCGTTGACCGTTCACGCTTGTTTACTTGCATTACTTATTATATAAAATGTGCATTACTTATTATATATATTTATAATTGCTTTTCTATTAGCTCCGTTTATTACCATTATGCCCGTTGTTAGACTAGATATTTACTACAGTAATTTAAGGTTATAATATTTGGACATCGTTTGCTTACACTGTAGGCATTTTTAGTAATTGGCAGTTTTTACAAAAAACGTTAGTCTTTGATATTTTATTGTTTTTCTTTCCATTACGTCCTTTAATCTGATATTTTGCTACCGCAGGTTTATTGACGTTTGTGTAAAAGCTGATTGTTTATATCATATCATATATTATATCATAACTGTTTATTTTGTTCGGATGATACTAAAAGTTACCTTAAATAAATAGCCTAAAACTTCCTTAAATAATTTAGCCATCAAATGCAAAAAGTTTTTTGATATCCGACTGGCAGTTCCTTAAATTACATTTAGTTACTACTTATAGATATATATTATTATTTCGCTACCAAACCATTCTGCGGATGTCAATATACCATATAAATACCAAATACAAACGTAGAAACATTTGGCTAAAGATTAATGATTATTCTTTTACGTGTTGCCATAACCATAACTAATAATAAAAATTGTAAAAAAAATCACACGTATATTGTCACATCCTGCCATTAAATATATATATATATTTCCAATAACAACAATCACCTTACAAAACCAGTATAATTTTTTCGGCCATTGCACTTCCTTTGAAATGTATTACGGTCGTTATTTTAATCAACATTAGAACTTGAATTGGAAACTGGTACTTTCAAATTTTTATGGAACGGTATATAATAATAATTTATTTATATGTGTAAAATACAAATACAAAAAACATGTTTAATATTATTTAGTACATCGTGTATGTAATGAAATGGCTTTGAATGTTTTAATTGTTAGCAAACTTATAACTCGATCACCATTGAACCTATTTACATGTTTCTTTTATTAACTCATAGATGGATACAACGTCTAACTTTTACTATATATTTTATTACATTAGATACGTAGCACATACATAGTATAAGTATTATGGTTAATTAGACATAAAAATAACCTTTTTATAACAATATTGTATATTATATTTTTTTACAGTATACATTACTAAGCAGAAAATTGCATTGGATTAGGTATATAATAAAAGTTGCCAGTAAGATTTTTTTTGTATTTCTCGCAAGCGGAGCCGCGGTCGCTATTAGTAGTTTAAAATAAAAATAAAATAAATAAATAAAATAAAAATAGAGTACACCAAAGTCCTTCCAGTTTTGTAACACCAAATCCACTGTTATACCGTACAATCATATATCCTTACTAATATCATAAACGCGAAAGTGAGTTTGTTTGTTTGTTTGTTACACTTTCACGCCTGTACCGCTGAATCGATGGTGATGAATTTAAGTATAAAGATAGACTCGAAGACGGTGATAGGCTACTTTTTTCTTGCAAAACTTATTAGAAGTTGTGTAAAGATAGGGATAAACTTTGTATAAAGCTTTTTATTGCATCATCCGATTTCTTTGACGACATCAATATTAACGCTAGCGAAGTCGCATGTAAAAGCCAGTATATATATTTTTTAAATTACTTGTGATATATACTTTTGAAGAATACATATCAAAAGTGTATTGTTATTGTTTTCGTTTTATAAGTGTATATCATATTTCACGTACTTGTACTGTAATCAAGAAATCTTCCTACGCTATACCTTGAATTTGCCTTGTCACGATGCCCACACTGACACACACAGTACGATAACTAAGTGCTTCCTTGACTCGCATACTATGTTACTTATTTTATTTATATGTATAATGATATTGCCTAATAAGATTTTACCAGTTTAAAATAAACACAAACATACATTTGTAGCCCTTTTTTACTTTAATATTTCCGATCAACTTCTTTAATTTTTTCCTTAACATGAACCTTCTCTTGACACAACAAAAAAATAATTAACGAAATCGTTCCATCCGTTCACGCGTGATGCGATACCCAAGTAAAATAGAAATTCATTTTTATATAGATTTTTTTCATATAATATCTATTTATAAATAAATATATTTAGTTAAAGATGTCCCTTTTTTCAGCATTTGTAATGTGTGTGTCATCTATCGGCTAATTATGGACTTTGTTACTGTTGTTTGTTGTGTACACTGTAGATAAAATAAAACTGTATTGGTAGAAAAATGCAAATATACAATGGTAGAAAAAATAGCAATAAGCAAATATACACTTGCATATGTTCAGTGTAATGTTCAAAAATAGCTTATGTTTTAGGTATGAAATAAAAAATGTTTTATCAAAATTCGTACAGCGGTTTGTTTAGTACAAATTTTTAACTTTTATCTCCTATCGTTTTATGAAAAAAGTATCCTAAATGTTAATCCGTAAATTAGCTACCACTCTGCCAAAATTTATTGTAATCTAAACAGTATTTTCTGAGTTATACGAGTTCAACGGGACAATCAGACAGACAGACAAAAATTCTAAAAAATATATTTTTGTCCTCTGTATTGATAACAAAGTAGACTCCAAATAAAATTTAAAAAAGGTTACTGAATGAACAGATTTTCTACCATTACAGTTTTATTATATGTATAGATAAAAGGTATAATACTCATCACCATCTTCACAAAAATATCCAAAGTTTTAGAGTCTTGTGCATAATAGACAGATTTATATTTGCCTACTATTTCGATATCATTAAACTATGCACCGACTATAATTTTGAAAAATATTTAATGTACAGTTTGGTTCCGTTACAAATGATTCATATGTTTCAATATTAAGCGACAGGTAAAAAATAATTCCGAAGTCCAATTGGGAAAACTTATGAACAAAAACTTAGCAGATGTCGGATCAATCCAGTTGCTTGACAATATCGACTTAACATTACAGAAACACAAAGGAACGAAATTGTTTCAATTTTTTATAGATTTAACGTTATGACCATAACCTCACCTGTGACGATGTGGGTCAAGATGGTGGACACCCTAGAGGAGGGACTAGCTCATAAGTGCCACTGCCGAACACACACTTTTTATGTATTTGGTGGCAGAATTTCAGCTTGAGGGTTGTAGCTAGCCAAGTGGACATTAGAGAGAGCTCTACTACCATGCTATGGTATCAACACAATGTTTTCCTTCACAAAAAGCTCAGGCTCAATACAGGGATTTGTACTCACATCCATTGACGCGGCGTCCGTACACGCTACTAGCTGTGCCATTATCGCTTTAAGCCGGTTATAATTTATTAGAATAATAAATCGATGAAACAGAGAAGTTGTCGGAAATAAATGGTATATCAGCGAAGTTTTCAAACCTTTAGCCGTTAGAAGACGCTACGAAAAGTCGTAAACATGTTTCACCATTGATACGTTCCCATCACCTGGCTATGCATCTTCGATATCTTACTAATGACGAGGTGGAAGTGAGATGAAAATATATATCTTTTAGATTATATCATAATAGTGTTAAGATCTCCAATAGAGGATTATTTAAAAAAATATAAGGAATACTTCAGCAATTGTTTAGTCCATTTTCATCTGAATTAATATAGGACAACTTATGTTAATTCTACAGAAACGTTTCTCTTAAAAAACTACACTTAAAAAATAATCATGTATGAACTGTAATTTCGAATTACAATCCTCGAACCAAAATTGGACTTATTGCATAAAGGTGACACGAAACTGTTGACCTTTCCCTTTGGACATTTGGGATTACGTATAACTTTATTTCATTCAATTTACACTGTTTATAAACCAGGTTGCCAGTACAAAAAACTGTCTATCATAAATCTTATAAACTGTATTTCTTGTTAATGATAAACTTTTGTTAATGAGCTATTCAGAATGTAAGTATATTCATATATGTAGAAACGAATCCATATGTTATGTATCCAGATCTGCGAGAACAATGATGAGATAGAACTGAATTTCTTTTTTTTTACCAAAATTGAAGTCTTTTGTGGTTCAGAATGATGAACTGAAAACTACCTCAGGACCCCTTAGGAGAAGAGTAGCGGCAGACAATAAAAATGAAAAGAGTTGGAGGAGACCTTTCCCGTATGACACATGGAAACACTTTTAAATATTTGTTTACACATGTAAAATTAGTTGGAAAATTATGATTTTATTAATATTATTGTTTATCAGAATAGTAACAAAAACAGTTTTTCGACGATGTGTTTTGTAATGAGTGTGATTTTGTGAAGATGGTGACGGTATAAATATTTTTTATTTGTCATCGCTATTTAATTTTAATGATTTTCCTGTGGTAAATTGAAGTATAAGGTTGTTTTAAAATAACAAATATTGATTTAATCAAATTAATTAATATCGCAACAGGTTTCAAACATAAAGTTTCGCATTTAATATGAAAGCATTTCAAATTTGCATAAATAATAAGCTTTTTAATGGCAATGACTTAATAATAGATACATTCGATAGATTTGATTTCATGAAGGGTTATTTAAGTCTAATAAGTAAGCACTAGTTACAAACTAGTAAAAGTAATAAGAATACAACTTTGGGTTGTCACCGAATACAATGTGATAAACCATGTTTTTCCTAATCCTAGGTTAAACTACATGGAACCTGAAACTAGTAATTCTTTGGAAAGGCTTTAAAGGAAATAACTCATGAACACTTATCAAAAGTTACTCAGGTGTTCCACGTAATATTCTTGGTCATTAAGAGACTGGTTGAAAGAAAACTAAAGTAAGGTATCGTGTCGAATGAGTGTTTGTGAGCGCTGTAGGGTCAAGCGGTAACGAATAAGAAAAGCATACCTTTCCAACGAATACATAAAATACAATCAATGTAGAGAGTAATGGAAGCCGAGGAACGATATCTTACTGTCGCCTAAAGAAGCCGAATGGCACTTTCGGTTGCGTGTTCGATATATTTTTTTACTTATTGTTTTACGTATCCATTATATTGTATTTAAATCAACAACATTTTGCACCTGAATATATATGAATTACTGAATGTTTATATGATACATGAGCTTTCAACTTTTTAATTATTATCCCACCGCCATTTGAAGTTATATAGATTCTAACAGTAATAGTGAGTTCAATCAATTTCTCTTTAATGATTAACCCAAAGTGTTATTAGGCTGTAATGTATTATCGAAAACTACTAGAGATCGCTCCAAGTAAGTTGAGGTATTAAAAAAATGATAATTATTAAACAACAAAGAAGTCTGCACTTCTTCGAGATCTTTAATCATTCTGTCATTTCTGTAAAGTATACACCGTTGGCATTTAATTAAGAATGAATTTTTCTCTATCTGTAATAATTATCATAACCAGTGGTGGTCACCCAGTGGTGAAAATACGACGTAATTTTTTAAATCTTGTACATTACTGTGGTGCTGTTATCAAAGAGTTATTATAACCAATGAACCGCATTAAATGAAAAGGACCTATAAAAACATGGTAATACGGAAATATATTAAGTATGTGGTTTTCGAAAATAGGGAAGGTTAATTTTAAATATAAAGCATACTTATATAGATTGAACTGCAGAAATATGTTAATATTTTTTATGTGACTAGCTCTGAAGGTACTACTTCGCCATTTAAACTAACCACTATGCAGGGCTCACAAAAAGACTTATCACCTACTTTGACACAAACTTCCCCCCCCCACATTAGTTAAAACACGAACAAAATAAAGTGGCGGCTGGTTCACATTGCCTTCGTATGGACACGGGGTAATACATATTTTCGAGTATTCACTGGGAATTATTGTCTGCCCCTACAGGCCGCCGCCAGTAATTAAGGGGTCGTTGACCTGGTCGCTAACTTGCAAAACGCAACTGGCACCTAATATGTACGTATGTATGGATTCCGTAATTTGAATGTGATCACTCTCCTTAATTGTCTACTGACATCGTTTGAAACTGTTTTATTCAGACACATTAATTTAGCGAAAAGCATCTGTTTTAATACAGTTTGTTGAAGTAGATACAGCACCTGATGATAAGTACGGTCTAAACCTTAAACAACAGTGCCCATCAGTAAAACATTTTGAACGGCAGTCGACATGCAAAATGATGCAATTGCTTCTGCATATTTCGCTTGAAAGACTCAGTACCAAAAGAAGCACGGTACGGTACAAATAAGAATTTCTAAAATACTTTGGTTATACCGTCATGGGCTCTGCCGTGAAGTTTTTGTTAAATGTTATATAAAATATGTAAATATAAGATTTTTTATTTATATAGTCTCCCAAGATAATCACTACTCGAATATAATGTTAAAATGTACGGATTTACATGAACATTTGCAAACTACATTAAATAGGGGCTAAGATTTAATTGTACTGCAATCACGGAAGACGATGGAGAAATTAACACTAGTACAACTAAAACAAATCCTGCATTGTGACGTTACTTGCATAAATTTTAAAGCGTTGGTCATCTCTAGGCTGATCTATTTTAATATTATAAAACGGAAAAGTTAGTTTGTTTAAACGTGCTAATCTTATGGAACTTCTAGTCGGATTAAATTTTTTTGATATAAAATTTGGTCAAATGATTCATATTAGATAGAAAAGTAATTGAGGAGCGATTCAGATTAGTGAAAAAAGTTACAAGAACGGACAAAAAAGTTAAATAAAATTTTAGTTCCAAAAGAACGAAGTCACGGACACAACTAGTGCTAGATAACTGGAACGGACACAACTCAACGAAATAGCTATCCGACTAAGAAGTTCCTGTAATAAACTCCTATAAGACTTAACAGTAAAAACCATACAAACATTTTGTGGTTACTTAGTCATATCCCCTTTATCATGAAATGCACATAATCTAAGAAGTTAATTGAGAAATTTTAGTACCTTCAGGCGCTTTCACTAATAACACTAAGTATTATTTTAATCTAATATGATTTTTGCCTACATAATATTTATATTTCGAAGCGATGCTAGCTCAGTTGGTAGAAACGCTACGTCAAGAGATGTCGGTTCGAATCCACCTACATTGAGTTTGAGCTTTCGATGAATGAAAACATCGTGACAAAACCAATGCATGGTGGTAGAGCTTGTTCTAATATCCGCCTGGCTAGCTACGACCTTTCATTATTAACGTAAAGTTTAAAATCCCAGTTTTTACGGGCTTCCTCATGGCAACGCATAAACGCATTACCCGGGCTCGTCAAATCTGCCACCAAATACTTATAGGTGTGTTCCGACAGTTGCACTTGAGAGCCAGTCCTTTAGACTTAGCGTGTCTACCATCTTGGGCCACATCGTTACCTAATATCAAGTGAGATTTTGGTTACAACGTTAAATCATAACTATACATAAATCTATATTATTGAGCAATGAGTTAAATTTTACTAACATTCAACACTAATACAACGAGTCAACTCACGAAATACAAACAAAGGCTGATAAAGCGGTGCCGTCTAGTCTACAGTATACTATGTCAATGTTTACCTACACAGAGCAATGTGCGGCGATATGTGAACATTACCCATGATTGATCGGGTTACGTTATCTTCAACGCCGATAAGATGGCATTCTTCAACCTATTTGTCGTATGCAGGTTAAGCAATGCATTTTTTGTTGGCATAAACTTGTTGCTTACGTAGGCGTTTAGATTAGGCGTAATTATTTTCTCGTTATTAATATCACGGGTTTGTTTAAAGCTTGTCAGTCAATGTCTGTAGGTGGACTTACTTGTCACTAAAACTTTCCAGTTAATCGAACGACTTATTGGTAGCGTGTTTGGATGTCACTTCGATTAATATAAATTAAAATTGTACAATAATCTTTTAGCATCGTCATGAAACCATAGCCTTGAAACGGTATTTTTAAATAGCCATTTATTATAAATGACTCTCAAGTCGGTCATTTAACATCCTTAAATTTTGCGATGTCAGTTCGGCATTTATATTCGAGAGCCGACTGGTAGTTAAGATTAGCGCGATCAAACAAACACAAACTTTAACACTTTATAATATTAGTACATGATAAGTATTAACTATTCATATACTTATACTAATAATATATATGTATATCTGTGATACAAAACGTTACGTTAACAGATCAGTTCGCATGGAACAAAACTACATAAACTGAATAGGCTTGGTACAATACAAAGTCTTCATTGAATTTAATTCGAACATTGACTCCGTTGATTAAATTGTACGACACATTCGTTATACTGTAGGAAATGTATAGCGAGTGTTCCGCTACGTCTCATTTGACACAAAAACTCGTGTAACTCGATACAAAGTTTCCCGCGACGGCTAATTGGCCATCGCTTCCAGTGTCGGATTACAGCCGAAGGGTGGCCATAGCTTTGTGTTGTAGAAGTATTTATCTACCAAAGAAAAACAAGCTTTTATCTATCGCGTTACATTATTATTTATGGTTCAAATATTGCAACTAAATTTCTAACTTCTTCCATTTAACCGTTTGAACTGAAACTGGAAATGCTGCATTTCAAGAGCTATGATGTTATTGAGCTGATTTAGTTCTGTACGCTGGCTATAGTATAATGCTTTTACATAAAGAGGTATTCTCCTCGTATTTAGATTTGTATAACTATCGCTGATTATAGATTCTGTTGATGGATCCGATGCTTAACATTAAGACTCACTCATTTATCTTAATTTAATAACTGTAAATTTTAATTAGTTTGATACCCAACAATCGGTATAGATATTTTTTTTATGTTGTTCATCTACTTCGTCGTAATAAAGCGGTAGTGTCATGGTTTTTTTTTTTTTTTTTTTTTTATGTTGAACAGCAAAGTGTCTGCACTGGACCTGATGGTAAGTACAGTACAATCCATATCAGCGGCGACTGACAGCGAACAGAATACACTGCCAGTCGCGGTTGTCATGCTGGCCTGCTTAGGTACCTCTTCACGCCTCTTTTGAAGGACCCAATATCATAGAAAGGAGGGAAAACGTTGACAGGAAGACGGTTCCACAATTTCACGGTGCGACAGAGATAAGAGTCAGCAAACTTTTTGGTTCAGGATGTTATAGGTGAAACCGTGAAATTGTGACACCGAAGCCCTGCCCGTGTGGTTCTGTTGTGGAAAGGAGCGGAGGGGATGAGTTCAAAGAGCTCCTCAGAACACTCACCATGATACAAGCGATAGAACACGCTTAGAGAGGCAATATTCCTGCGCAATTGAAGCGGTTCTAGAGTGTTGGTAATAGCTGTATCATTTATAATACGGACAGCCCGCCTTTGCAACTTATCTAAGGCATCGATGAGGTATTTAGCGGATCCATCCCAGAGGTGCGAACAGTATTCCATGCACGGACGAACCTGGGCCTTATAGAGAAGGTACAGCTGGTCGGGCAAGAAAAACCGTCGCACTCTGTTCAGGATTCCGAGTCTCTGAGATGTTTTGGAGATGACATACTCGATGTGGTCCCTAAGATTTAAGTCACTCCGAATATCTATTCCCAAGATATTTAGGCTGTCGCGCATTGCAAGCTGGGTGCTCTGAAGAGTAGGGTTTGGTGAAAAGGGGGTTTTTTTTAAAGTAAAGGCGCATACCTGGGTTTTCTTGGCATTGAATTCAACCAAGTTACTTGCTCCCCATGTGGATATGCGGGTCAAGACTTGGTCAAGTTCAATGACAAGTTCCTTCCGTCTCTTTTCTGTGTCTCCCCGTCCACAGCCAGGCTTACTGACATAGCACCCATGAACCGTGCTATCGTCTGCATAGCAATGAATGTGTCCCAGGGGAAGCATATCATTGATATGCAGAAGAAACAACGTGGGTGATAAAACAGAGCCCTGCGGAACTCCAGCGTTTACAGACATGAGCTGCGAGATGTGCCCATCGACTAGGACACGAAATCTGCGCTCATGCAGAAAGCTGGAGATCCATCGGCACAAGTTGTCGGGGAGTCCGAAAGCCGGGAGTTTGGAGAGAAGACCACGGGGCCAGACCCTATCGAAAGCCTTGGCTATATCTAAACCAATAGCCAGTGCCTCGCCATGTTTGTCAATCGCTTCCCCCCAACGGTGCAATATGTACGCTAGAAGATCCCCCGTTGATCGGTTCGGTCGAAAGCCATATTGACGATCATGGATAAGAGGGTGGTCTTCTAGGTGGCGCACAAGTTGGGCATTTAATATGCGTTCCATGACTTTGCACAACGTTGAGGTTACAGCGATTGGGCGGTAGTTATTAGGGTCTGAACGATCACCTTTTTTTGGAATTGGTTGCACGTTGGCCTCTCTCCAAACGCGGGGCACGTCACCAGAGATGTAGGATTGTTGGTAAACGCGTGTTAATACTGGGGACAACTCGGCTGCACACTTTCTAAGTACAATTGGTGGGATACCATCCGGACCACTGGCCTTCCGGACATCGAGCGAAAGCAACTCACGGCGCACGTCTCTTTGCCTGATGCGGACCTCAGGCATCGAGGTACCACTGTTAGGTGTTGTGGGCAGTTGCGCGTTACTATCGTCGAGTCGGGAGTTGTCCGCGAAGATGTTGGCCAATACGCGAAGATGGTGGCAAGATTGGAGAGTCAGTGAAGTTAGAATTGGGAATGTCTGCCCAGGGTGCGCCGGACGAAATCTGGTATCGTCACATGATGAGGGTCGTTTCATGCACCCCTAGTTTTTTTATGTTACATTGAGTGATTTATTTTAAAAAGAAAACATAAAATATTCAAAATATCGCCTATACAACACAAAATGGCTTAAATTCGAAAATTAAGATATGACATAATAAATCCAGCCAGTTAGTTCCTAACACGTATAAAAGGTAATGTTTTTTTTTTATTAATTATCAACTTTATACAGTACATTAATTTAAACACAGGTTCAAAACGGCAAAAGATTAAACCACACCAAATACAATTTTCTCATACCATTAAATTATAGTCACTATAATGCGATATCCCATGCCGCTAGCGAATGGTTATTTTCGAAAATTTTATTTACATATTTTAACGCTCGATTGATAGGGGTTGATCAATTTAGAGATGAGACCCATTCACCTGTTACAAATTTGCAACTTATAATTTTATAGAAAAATACCGAGAACTAACTATACGTTTTCTCTGTTAATCCTGGGGACTGGTTTTTTTTAATCTTTAGGCAAATGCCTAAGTAATATTTATATGTAGCTAGGACTGATTAAATTTGTTTTATACACGATTCTATGATTAATCCAATCTATATAATGGCGGTTTTCGTTATCAAAATTATTAACAGAAACAACAATTCAACTATAAAAATAAACACAATGTACACCAGTCGTTTGTATCATCTAAGCCTAAAATTAACCGGACCATGCCTCTGATTGTGAACAAAAAACCAATAAACAATTCATTCAACATCACCATATGGCACCGGCGCATTAATTATAATTTTAGATTTAGATAAACTACTCATATAACCGTGTTTACGTGTCTATATTGTGTTATGGCATGGGCAGCGGCGGATCGTGAAATTACTAGCTCTGCGATACGATAGTTAGATGTTGTTACATTTTCATGGTAATAATAATTTAATGGGTTGTACTGAGAGGCAGAAATTACTATTGTGTTTGTTTAAACAGTATTTAAGCCTGCATTTTATTTGTGTGACGCTAGTTCGGGTAAAGTCATAATGATAGGGTTAAATCTGCCGCCAAATACCTACAGGTGTGTTCCGTCAGTTGCTTTTGAGAACCGGTCCCTCCACTAGGCTTAGCGTGTCTACCATCTTGGATCACATCGTCACTTAACATGAAATGAGATTGTAGCCATAACGCCTAAACCTATTAAGTATAAAAAAAGGCACAAGCCAACCAAGGGAGCTAGAGATATATAGCGATGTTTCACTTCTATCATGTAGTCTTAAGCTATTCATCTATAAATATTTACTAATTATTCTAAACACTAAATCGGCTATATATCTGCACATTAAATCCCGTTATCATATCGTGTCAAAACATAAAAATTCACATGCATTTGAAACACATAATTGATATTTATTTCATGGCTGACAGTAAAGACGCGTTTGAAACGTTCTTATAACGGCATTTAGTGTTGTTATTTTGTACAGCAGCAGGTGAACATCTTTGAGAATAAGCGATGCACAGACCTGGATAAGAAACGAGCACATCTGAAGACCAGACCACAAGTGGTCATATCTTACAATTGTATTGGTGCAGTTTTTAATATGCCCGTAATGTGCATGGACCTTCACCAACAAAATTGGATTTTCTAGCCACCACAGTGACCATCAAAGAGGCAGAACAACTTCACCCTGAGTAATACCTTTGTATACCTGCCCAGGAAATTAACAGTCACTGTAGCCGAAAACGACCAAGTTGACATTATCTCCATGTCGTCGATTTAGTGTTTAGAATACAATCCGATACATTGTTGAGTTTCTCTTTACGCTAATGATTGTAGATAAAGAGCACATAGCTAGGCTGGTATACAGCGGGTGATCCGGAACCTGTTACCTAATTAATGTCGCCATGCCGACTGTTACACGTATTAGAAGTGTCAATGCTACTGCTGGTTTCTGGCAATACGGGAATTTGAAGTGTCGCGTTTTAGTAGGTAGTGGTAAGCCCAGGTAGTGCATTTCCTCGTCGCGATGAAGAAATCCGTAAAAAATAGGATTTAAACAGCACGGCAGAAAAAATAATATTAATAGGAATCTAATTGGACACAACTATCGTATGATAGTTGGCAATCACAAAGGTCCTGGATATTTATATTATGTAAATTAAAATATAAACAAAAATCATTTCGATTTTTTAAATTCGTTAGGTAGTTTTTTTTTAATTAATTGCACTAATGTTAATCGTCGGCTTTAATGGTTAGTTAATTATTGTCGTATCTTTAATAATTGGAATAGCAAATTCCGTGTCGGCGCGTAATTAAAGATGGAACGAATTATGAACATTATTGTTTTTCCATTGTCACGAAAGAATTTAAATCTTCTAAATATTAATTAATCATTATACTAATCGTTAGTGATTAACTTGTAGTCTTAGCGACAACGTTACTGTGTTGATTAGTCTCTTATAGACCGTTCAATATACATGTTTGCTTTTAAAATAAGAGACTAGTGTGACAAGCTTTTTCATCCTATTAACTGTTTTATACTAGTTCTTAATACAACGTTATTAGCAAAACTACCAGAACTATAGACTTAAGATTTGTCATGAATATACTTTTTACGGCGTAAACACCCACTAAGAACCTATTTTTCTGGTTGACGGAAAAAACGCGAACGAAGTCGGGAGCACAAACTAGTCTAAACTAAACGTAAATTGCACTTTAACAGATTGATATTCAAAACTTATTTACATAACTTAGAAAATACAGTGTTATAAACATAAAGTACTAAGTTCTCAGTATTGAGGTTTGGTTCCGCAGCCAGATTTGTAATAATTTCAATATTAGTACTTATATTTTAAATTCCTGTATATTTCTAACAACCATAATAAAGAAAATCTTGTTTATCTGACAAATGACACAAAGTACGTTGTTAAAAAAAAATTGAAAAACGTATTTCAGAGCATAAAAACCAGCTCGTTAAGCGACAGTACAAAAAAAACCAACGCTACCGTTTACCCAAAAAATCCGGTAGGTATACATCGAAATGTTGTTTCGTCTCTCACGGCTCATGGCCCGCGTGGTCTAATTATAATAATTAATATTGTTTTTTCAACTCATCCTGCATACACAGCAAAATTCCCGTTTGCTTCAAAGGACGATAAAGAACATAATTATGAGTGAAAATAATTGGTTATAAGCTAAATGATGACTGAAAGAATGATCGCTGGTAAAATGTATGGATACCGCATTTGTAGACACAACTGCGTGGTAATGAACCTGAGCTTTCGGTGAACAAAAACATCGTGATTGAATCATGCAATGGTTATAAAGCATTTACTAATACCCTTCCTACCTATTCAATTTGAAAATCTGTCGCTAAATACCTAAAGATGTGTTCCGCCAGTTACAATTGAAAACCAGTCTCTCTCATGCTTAGCGTGATGAGTTTGTGGCCAAATAACAATGAAAACGGACAGCTGTGCTCAACTAGATACCGACCACAACAGGTCAATTTTGTTATTTAATTGTATGACTAAATAGAGTACCCTATATATATATATATATATATATATATATATATATATATATATATATATATATATATATATATATATATATATATATATATATATATATATAAGTTACAGCTTTAAAGTCCTACTATACTTACTATCACAAACAATGCTGTTAGTTCACCATCCAATAATATAAAAAGGTAATGAAATCACGAAGCAATAACTTTTTTACAGCAGTAAGATTAAATAATTGCACTATTCCTGATAATACAAACACAATGATAACTTTCATTAATTAAAAGAAATAAAATGAACTTACGTATACAACAGTAAAGATTATAAAGAAAAATTAACAATTTAAATTTTCTTGACATTGCTAACAATACCTTGGCGACCGAACTTCAGCCGGCGTATTACAAAAACACCTATTATCAAGAGATAAACTTGGAATGTGAAACGTTACCTAAATGGGAAATTTCATCTAAATCATTACAAACCTTTTCGAGAAACCAATTACATATACATTTTTATATTCGTTTCTAACATATTATGAAAAACAATAACTTTCTGTCCGTTTGTAACTTATGATCTTATTATGATTTTATTTAACATAGATAACTTTACCTAGATGTTTAGTACAAATTTTAGTAATATTAGAATAGAAATAAATCGTGACCACAAAAATTACTGCCCTTACGTTTTTTCAATAGGTACTTAATACATATTACCAACTAATATAATGCAGAGGGGCTCTATGTTTTACAATAGGAGTCACCAAAAAATCAATATAATCATAATTTGTAGTTCACGTGAACTGCAAGCAAAAGCTCGCTTAATAGTATTATATAATATGCGATTTTCTATTTAAAATCACTTTTTATACGTCATCTATGTATAAGTAAATAAAGACAAACGAATCTAGAACCTTTTTCCCTTTACTTATCTACCGATTTTCTTTTTTGTAATGTCTAGTGTTGACTGATTTTTACCAATTACTATTACAACGATAGGCTCAATATTCAATAATTATTATGGTAAAATATCGATCACTAAGCGAAAATTAGTTATCATATATATAGCTCTGGTTTATAACGCAGTAGGGCGCGATTACACAAGCAATTTGCTCTAACACGCATTGTTTATCCCACATTTCCGATTTTATTGTTATAGAATAGAGAACATACGAGCAAGCATGGCACCTGATGGTAAGTGATCACTGCCGCGCCTATGGACACTCACAACACCAGAGGAATGCAGCTGCGTTGCAGGTCGTTATAGGAGGCACTAGCTGTCAAGTACACACCTAAGGGTATTTGGCAGCAGCTTTTCAATTTGACGGTATTAGCTAGCCAGGCGGGCATTAGAAAAACCCCTACCGCCATTCTATGGTTTACACACGATGTTTTCTTTCACCGAAAGCTGAAGCTCATTGTAGAAGGTTGGATTTGAACTCTCGTCCCATGATGCGGCGTTCCTACACGCTACCACTGCGCTATCATCGCTTCGATGAAACGTGTTCCCGTGGGAGAATATTATTAACTGAAAATTTCACATTTATAACACCGCTTGATCCTTGGAAGTTTCCAATTTAAGTACACGATAGAAAATTTCGGTGCCTGTTCATTGTTCAGAACATAAATATTATTCGTTTTATTATCACAATAAAGTGTCAATCATTCGTACTAATTGTGTCATGTGTGTTGTGACAAGCCCGCATTAAAACTGATGTTGATATCCATATATAGAAAGTATAATGTCTTAACTGACTCATTAACACCCTGCCGCCTAGTTACTAATGACAGAAACTTGAAACTCAGGGTGGGTGTTAACTTTATATCGAAGACAGCGTTTAAAAAGGGAATTCTTGAAACTCGACACTTAGAGTTTAAAGGGTTTTATGGGAAATCCAATTCTTGTGGTTAGATTTATTCGAACCATAATACATCACGACAAATTATGACACCAACACAATTTTAATTCACATGAAAAGATAGTCTTGACTGAATGTAATGTTATCTTCTATATAAATAAAAATGAATATCTTTTTGTATGCTAGATATATTGTTCGCTGCGTTCCTAACTTCTTAAAACATTCATCCGATTACGATGAAACTTTGGTGAGTGGCTCTGCATACATTGTCGAAGGTTACTGACAAAAAAAAAATACGTTTTCTTTCTGTGGTAGAGCAAAACATACCGGATACCACTAGTTAATAATAAGACTATAAAATATTGCGTTTCGCTTCCGTATTTTGCTTTACGGCCTACAGATAATAATTATTACTATTAATGTATTCAAATATATTTTAATACGTCCCTCCTGATAGAATTTGATTAATTTGTAGTCAAATTATATATTTCTTAAAGTAAACAATATTATTTTAACAGAGTAATTAAAACAACACATATTTAAGCGTTTCTCGAAACCAAACTCTTAGGATTTTAATAGGATGTAACATAGTTTGTACGAGAGACAATTTATTTTTTTCTTCAGATTTCAATGTAGCCCTCGTTCTAACAAAACTTCAACAAAACCAAACTTCATGATTTTTACCTTGGTTGATGATTTGAAACATTTTATCACTAAAGAGTATAATTTAAAAAAGAGTATATAGTCAATGTAATGTACGAATGTTTTTTTATTAAACATTAATTTGAACCCATAGCTTTATTAGCATAAACACATAAAAAGATGAATAGAAAGTTTATAAAGACTTAGAAATGATAACGTAAAGAATTAGAATGGTTTAATTTTAATATAATATCAAAATTTTAGTATTAAATAAAATAGCATTAATATCAATAATAGCTACTATAGTCGTACTATAGCCATATATCTCAAACTATAGATATACTGTAAACTTCAGCATGTATGTATGTAAAGCGAACTCGCAACATTTTATCCATACAAAAATTGCACAATAAAGCTTATAACTTCAAAAGTGCACAAACATGCGTGCAAAACCGCGGGCATAAAGTTAAGATATTAATGACGAATGACAAGTACTTCAGATCGAATTTTGTCGCACTATATTTATTATTAGCTGCGCCTGTGACTTCGTTTATTTCATAGGTTTTGCCCGATTTTGTAACTTTTTTTAATAGAGCTCTGCTTCTATCGGTTGTAGCGTGATTTAAAATAGGCTAAAGCCTTCCTTAGTGACTGCTCAATCAAATACAAAAATAATTACTAGAAATCTTACTGGTTGTTCTTAAGATAAGAGCGGTCAAACAAACAAACAAATTTTTTCACTTTTTATTATTATAATACAGATAAAATAATTAGAAGACGATTTATTTCTATATTTTTCGACCTTGACCCGTTAATATATGTACATATCTTTTATGAAATTGGTATAGATAACAGGAATGCTTTCTTCTGCATGTTGTGTGGTCATAACAGAACATAAATATCCATAAAAATCTCAAATTATACTAATATCATTTCCGGGATGAGTCGTTATAGGTCGTTCCCCCGGAGAACTGATCTGAAACGTGTCGTCCGGTGCATTTTGTCATCAGTCACGCACTTGCTTCTACAGTATTGCTAACACGTTAGTTCGTAGCAGACATAGTTCCAGACATATTTTATAGTATACTTCATATCGAACCTTTTCGGGTAAAGTATAGTAAGCGACAATTGCACTTTTCACATGAGAGACTTCACTCTTAATTAAAAAGTATTTATGATATCTGTATAAAAAAATATGACTTGTTGTTGATAATTAACCACTGACCTTTTAAAATAGTGGCTGTTAATATACTGCTTTTAATTTAGTTTTCAGAAGGTTACGTTTAAAAATATTTTTAACATTTTTGGCGCTTACGATGTTTTTCCTGAAAAGGTACGATATGAATGTTATAGTTCATTTGTCTTTAACATGTATGTTGTTAAGTTTGATTTTAGTTATACACCCAAAATTCCCCTGATTTTTCCCCACAAAACATATCCATCCAAAGGTTGCCTGGAAGAGATTGCTATTAGTAATAAGGTCGCCCTTTGTACTGACCAAATAATTTTAAATGTATCATTATATGTCTAAAGGTGTACAAAAAAGATTAAATAAATAAATAAATTAAAAAATAGTTGTGGTGTTGGCACTACCATTATAGTACTTTTCATATGATCTATGATTTTTTAATTTCACATAATAATATACTTTGTGTCTTAATCATGTCTTCTAGTATATTTATGGTAATACGCACCAATTGTGTACACATTCATTCATAACTTTACTGATTATGATTTGATATTTATTTTTATATTTTCCAGGTCTAGTTTTTAGTCACAATTTCTGTGAAGACCTTTTTATTTTACTCGAGGAAATGTATTTACGCATCTCATCCCATCCCGGGATAACCGCCGCGAATACCAACTAAAACTCCACGGCCGTCTGTCGCCTTCGTGGGGCGAAGCGGGTTCGGTCCGGTAGTAATCACCGCTTTACACCAGATTTCTTTGAAGACCTGATTTTTAGGAGGAGCGCCTGAAAACATTATTTTGTAATATTCAATAATCTTAACGTTTTTGCGAAAATCTCACCATAATACAACAATAACTTATCAGTTAAATTATTATGTGGCCCAAGGTGGTGGGCAGGCTACTCCTAATAAAAACACTAACTTTTAAGTACAATTGCCAACATTACTTAGTATATATATACTTGGTACATTTATAAAACTATTTATTTATGTATTATGTGTGTTTGAAATTCAAGAATATTACAGAGCAAAGAAAGGTTGATTAGTATGTATCTACTGAAATGGTTTACCGTGAAAGAACCGCTCCAGAAGCACTGGGCTGGTCACAATACATCATTCGAGCGACGCGACGACTGTGAATAAACAAGCTCTCTAAACTTAATGAATGTCCCAACGACTTTAAAATGATGTTGTATTTAAAGATAAAGCGAACAAACGTATTATTATCTCGTATAAATAAGAAGAAATTATGCCTAATGAGAATGAAATGTTTGTGTATTTACATAATTTAAATTAAACGTAAAAGGTTTGTGAATGACGTTGCATTACTTTAATGGTATTTGGAAATCAAATTACTTCAATTTAATCTTCCAAAGGCACAATTTTAATGGGATCTTTATTCGTTATGTGTCTTGGTTTTATTTTATTCCGAAACTTTCTTGATTCAGACCTATACTTATGTAATGCTAGCTTTTAGGTGCGGCTTAGCCTGCGTTAATATTGATTCTATCAAACCAACCGGGTGTCGCAATAAAAGTTTTATACAAAGTTTATTCCTCTCTTTACCTCACTTCCAACAAGTTTTACGAGATCAAACTTAGCCTATCGCCATCTCCAGGTTCTCGTCTATCTCTATACCAAAATTCATTATAATTGATTCAGCGGTTTAAGCTTAACAAACTAAAAATCTTTGCCGCTTTATAATATTAATATACATACTAATAGGAACGTGTATTTAAGTTGCTACAAAAAAAAACTATATAGTTTCAAAAAGGAAATATATAATATATATCCATCGTCAAAGATTTAAAAGGCAGCGTGTGCTTCCAAAAAGTGCACACGAAATAAGTTAAAACTTTGTCAAGCCCTTGGTAACAACATGAAATACAACCTTTTTTTCCTGTTTTTCTATATTCATAAAGTAATAACATCGCTGTGCGGATATAACAGTAACACAGCCGACCGTGACAGCTCACGTCTCATTCAATAGACACAAAATAAAGTGTTTATATATATCCAAATGCCTTTTTTTTATTAACGTGGTGTTTAAAATCCTAGTTTTTACGGACTTCCTCTTCGCAACGCGCAAACTCATTACCCGGGCTCAGGTCAAAGGCGTGAGGGGCATGTGGTGGCTCACCAGGAACTAATCACCCAACAGTACTCACTAAAACGCACCACGGCGATACTTCAAACTTCCGTGTTACCAGAGACCAGAACAGCTTTCACAATTCTTCTAGTATATATCCAAATGCCTTAAAAATAATACTAAGCCTTGCATATTCTATTCAAGATACTAAGATGTCTGCTGTTAGTGTCCTTAATTATAATTAAACAAAGAACTATACATTTTCCCGCTATTCAAAATTAAATGTAGAAAACCTAACAAAAACAATTAGCGTCGACATATGGTGACTCAAGGACGTCGCGCACATCTGGCGGCGAACACTGATTTAAGTTCACACGATCAATTTTATAGGTTAACTTGACGAACATATAATTAGATCTGTCCCAATACGAGCGGTAGGATAACAAAATATCTAAGTTAATAATGGGGTTTAAAATTAGACGAAGGCAGGACGTGCGATGGGGTTAATAATCCATTATTTTACAAGGTGATGGTTCATTCCATTAATGGCAAAATCAATTCGCATATATTTTAGTATTATAAGAGTCTGATTGGAAAAATAGTGCACCAGTCTTTTGTAGATATTTCAAGTCTTTGTATATTTATCGGAGAAGAGTTCAAGACATAACCCACCCAAATTCCAGTGATATGTTGATAGAAATCAGCGTTATTTGAAAGCGATATATTTATCTCAATAGTACGTTTTACCCGTGACTTGGTTTACGCAAAAGTGCCTTTGATGTATGTAAATGTGTTTCTTATCTGGCTTAGTTGAAGCTGCCGTTTATTTTCTTTTTATTTTTACTAACCACCAGTCTCTATAGTGATTATGTATATTTTAAATTCTTCTATCATCTTATTACTTAAAACAAAATTTAAAATACTATATCCACTTGAGTAAGCAAATTGCATCCAACTTGTTGGTATTTGATAAGAGAACCAAGACAATCGAATAAACGATGTTACCAAGCTACAAGTAACTGCAAACATCCGCCGACACCCGCCAATGTCAAGTTCTAAACGACTAAATATTGAACACCGATCAGGATCACATACATAACAATGCTTCAACCCCAACTAGATTTGCCCACAGGGCTTGCCTTGATGTAGTATGTCTATACTTCTCTGTAAGTTCACGGTTTGAAATATTCAGTCAGTGGACGATACCTAGAGTATGACAATATTTATATTTATTATTGTAGATCAACATATACGTGCATGAATATGAAAATATAGACAAATAATTGTTGGCAAAACATAGTAACTACTTTTTACAATACTTTCGTTTTTGACGAAAAGCACTGTATGTCCTTTTCTGTACCCCTTACAACGTGTACGCAAAATTTTACGATAATAGATTGAGTAATCAAGGAGTGATAGAGTAAGAAATGAACAAAATCATATTAGCATATTAGTTGCCCAAATGAAGTTGCTACTTCAATAATTCTTATAAGGTTAAATACAGGATAACGTATTTACATCGACAATGATCATTGATAATTATCATGTGGTCGCTAATCCTTTTTTTATTTTAGCTAATATTTATTTGTTTACGTTATATAAAGATAGAATCTAAAACGAGCGAGAGTGGCACGTTCCGTTCGCTGTGTGGTCTATTAGTACTCAGCTGTGAGTTAAATAAGTTCGGAGTGAAATATCCCATGCACTCTGCAACCGTGTAGTTCAACTTTATTTTAAACTTTAATATATATGAACTTTATATAAACATATTTCACTAACAAGTAATATGTACGCATTATTATGAATTGTAGAAATGCAAAATCAACAATATATATATACCCAGATGCATTCAATATTGATCAACATTGACCTTTGTGTGTGTTAGGTCGCTCATTTATTTCAATATAACTAAATTTACCGTCTCTGTGCTGTATACATTTATGTGAAAAAATAATTGCAAGTGACTAAGAATAGGTAATAAAATAGATTTTTATCATTTTTAGAAATGTCTGTCTGTTTGTTTGTGCACGCAACACTGATAAAGTACAACGTTTATAATAAAACATCACTTAGGATATCATAAAGCGTATCCTCCAGTAACATTTAGTCTTTGTTTCATTGAAATCGGTTAACTCTATCGAAAGTTACTGTAGTTGAATGACAACGAGATATGAAATCATTTTAGTTCCATGCGAACGAAGTCGCAGGTACAGTTAGTTTATATTAATATTATAAAGTGGAAAAATTTGTTTGAACGCGCTAAACTTAGGAACTATCAGTCGGATTTGAAAAATTACGTTTTTGATAGAGCAATCATCGAGGGAGACTATAGCCTAACGTCACGATACCAACGATAAGAGCAAAGCTGTATTGAAAAAAGTTACAAAAACGGCCAAAAAATATGAAATAATTTTCAGTTTTACACGAACGCAGTCGCGTACACAGCTAGTAGGAACATATAATTAAAAGATGTTAATATTTGAACATACATTAAATTACTCAATTCGTTATACATTTGGGATGCATTAAGATCGAAATCCTATAAATAATGGAATTTAAAGTTCAGTGTTAGAAAATATTGAGGTTCTGATTTTATCCAAGCGAGGGTTATATCCTGTTTATTGCGTGTTACCACTAGCATTGACCTTTTTTTCTTTTTTGTGTGCCACGTCTACTAAGGTCGGTCGTAAACGACTTTTTCATAGAGATTATTATTGGTTTTGTAGGTGTTACCTGTTTATATTTTGCTTACGTATGAATACTTGAATTCTATTTTAAATAGGATAGGAACTAAGGTACATCGCTGATGTCAATAACATAACACCAATCGAAACTACTTGACATATAGAACTACAATTTCGTGTACTTACTTAAAAAAATACTTAAAATTACTGATATATTTCTTACTTAATTATCCATAATAATTAACAAAACTACACATTCGTAATGTATTAAACAACAATGATGGTGGCAGCTGTGTAAATAGTGAAAATTAATGAACCTCGAGCATTAGTGTTCCGCATAGCGCCCTGTTTCATTTTAATGCTTATTCCCAATACAAAAACATTTACAGATGCAATCAAACGAAGTATTAAATTAACGTTTAATATCTACCAACACTCAAGTCCGTTGCGTGCGTCTGGTCTTAGTTACGGGTATTAATGGGCTACGAACGTGATCAACGGACGGACAACGTCGCCGCTATATATAGAAGAGGACTCGTAATGAGTTGTATTTCCTTAGCTAACCGATTCTGACAGACCGATACTTAAAATAATAAACATAATGTCTTTTTAATTTACACCGTGAACACTTCGCGATATACTTATAATTAATTTAAAGCCATCAAATAGATGATATCATCATGCTTTCAGTGTTTCTATAATATACACATAATATGAATGTAAACTTGAAGTGTCTTTACTCTTTAGATTTATGTGAAAAAAAATGCAAGTGACTAAGAATAAGTAATGAAACACACTTACATCATTTTTTGGAAATTACTGTCTGTTTATTTGTGCACGCATCACTGTTAAAGTACAACGTTTATGATAAAACTTCACGTAGGAAATCATAAAGCGTATTCTCGGGTAATATTTAGTCTTTGTTTCATTAAAATTAGTTAACACTAACAAAAGTTATTGTAATTTGAATGACGGTACGAGATTAAATAATTTTAGTTCAACACGAAAGAAGTCACAGACTCTTTCAACTTAGCTAATAAAACTTTTAACCAGTACAAATGTGTTTATCAAAAGTAATAATATCATAATATTAATTAATTTAATAGGTTTGATTTTATAAATTTCGAAATCACTGAGTTCCTTAACTGACACTGAATAGAATAAATTTTCTGGATTAATAGGTCACGATAATTATGTTTCATTCTCCTTCTTCCTGTCGACACAGGAGGAATTAAAAAAAAAACGTCCGTGTCGTGGTGAGAAGATTGGCCAGTCAGTAAAGTTGGAAAAGAGACTGTCAAGGGTGCCCAGGGTGCGCCAGACGTACTCAGGTATCGTTACTCGCGGAGGCTCATTTCATGCAATGCGTAACATTCGCCATAGGGTCACACACAGGCCTGTTGCGTTTCCAGATCAGCCGATTAATTTCTAGTATTCAAGCAGGGTGTTAGCAATTCGCCTACAATAATAAATATCATTTTATTTGCTACGTTCGAAATCAGCTGTTGTATATCCAGCTGCCAAGAGGTTTGCAAAACCGCATGAAAACGATTCCCAATAGAACATGATCTCGCAGTGACTGTCGTCGTTTTTTGTTGGCACAGTGAACACATTATGCTTTCGTATTACAGAACACATACCATAATGTATAACTTTAATATTCACATAGATTAAGGTCTTACAACAAATTGTGTAACAAATTCGCTATACATAATGACAGTGTGTCACATGTAAAATAAATCATAGTTTCTTTGCTTACGGCGCACAGTACGTTTGCGTACTCTATGAATTTCTTGTATTCGACCTCAGCTGACTGATAGAACAATGTACCGGGATTCGCATACAAATTGTTAGTTCAAATCAATGTACGTTTTTACCGTGAGACCAGACGTCGCCGTATTGACGTTTGAATGAGCAAATAAACGTTGCTTTGTCGTACACTGAATGCAAAATACCATCGCTCTAACGTGCGATTGTTCCATTTGAAATAATTATTTAACCGTTGCGGTATTATTTAAAGTTTTGCACTATAATAAGATTGTATTTTAACGGACTTTTGTTTGTACATATTGCGTTAGCGTACCTACATAAATATCAGTCAGTCAATATAAAAGTAAAAGCCGAGTGAGATAAAATGTAGTGTTTTAAGAATTGAGCGACAACCTGACTTACATTTTTGGTAACGACAACTCACTATGGTGTTACGATCCTATTCAATTATTTATTTAAAAAAATATATAGTTATATACACATATTTTAGTCTTCGTCTTTTTAGCCCTTATTCCACCTTGATAGGGTCGGCACAACATGTTTTCTTCTTCCACTCAACTCCGTCATCCGTCATCATCTCAGTCCGTCATCCGTCATCTCAGTATTTACTCTTTTTATACACATATCATTTCTCACACAGGCCATTTCTTCTTCTTCTTCTCCATTCACCTTCATACTTAACATTCCTCTAGTTATATGGTTTTCATCCCTTCTCATAACGTGCCCATACCACGCTAACCTATTACTACTTAATTTGTCTATCACTGTTGCTATTTTCATGCTTCCTCGAATATATTCATTCGTAATCTTATCCATTCATCGTATCATATCACATTTATCGTAGCATTCACATCTCTGTTCCGTGTAATTTTCTTTCATCGGTTTCTTTCGTTGCCCAACATTCAGATCCATATAAGCCTTACAATGCCATACAGGCCTTACAATAGTTTAGTTCATTTTTAAATAAAGGTAGAATACCCTTGTAATGTGGAAAACTAAGCAACGACCTAACTTATATTTCTGGTAGCAACTAGATATGTACAATCTAGATACGATTCTAGTAAGCCTTGAGAGACAATATTATACATAACAGTGAACGACGACTAATTGTAATTATTAATAAGACAGAAATATGAAAGGACACTGAAAGAAACAATAAATTTAGAATTCACTCATGAATACCATTCTCATTTTGTTACACCTTAACCCTCGTGTTTTCGACTAATTTAAATTTCAGATTAAGTCGAGGTCGTTTCCGTCAAAATCAACACTTGTACCGCTTGTACGGGTAACAAGCGTGAAGCCATGATGTCTTGAGCCCTATTGAAATTCATGCTTTACACAGAATATGTGATTTTTAATTTCATCGGTTATTATATGTAACGTAATATAATATATACAAACGAATCGCATTTTTTATGTTGCATGATTCATAACAGCTAATCATGTTTGGTAATTAATATTTGATATAAATAATTACATTAATCACTATTGAAACTAATTTTATTAATTTATAATGGGAAATTTATATTTTATTTATAATTCAATTAAATAAAACTATAAGAAGATGAAGGATGTAATCTAATTCTCCGTCCGAAGGAAATACACTCATAAAGCAGGTCTAATTCTATCGTCTTTGCTGATTGAGGTTGAACTTATTAGTTACAATATTACTGTCTAATGTCAATTTAAATTTATCCAATATTTTTAAATGTTTTTTTTTAAGAAAAAACGGTTTTCATAGTAAAATAAGACTATTTTATACATCTAGTAATAATTATAGTACGACCTGTAATATTTTATGGTAAATGAAGGGTTGCTATATGTATAAAAAATACACTTATTCATAACTTATACATAACATAAAAATTACAATTAATAATTTTTAAAACCAGAGAATAATAGACCAGATAGTACAAAAAAGCATATTAATTTATGACGTCGTTATTCTATATTGTAGTAAAATAAAAATATTAAATAGTTTTTCCATTGCCCGTGAAGTTACGTAGAATTTGTTATTTTACAAAACGAATACATATCTTTCATTTGCCGCTGAACTCGGAGCGGCTGTTTGTTGAATCTTTAAGGACTCTGCTATAAATTACTATTCATAATTCAGTACCTGAAACCAAAACAACAAGATATATTATTCATATTATCCTGAGATTTATTTAAAAAAGAATCTGACAGCGGTGGGATTCGAACCCACGCCCTTTCGGACTGGTGCCTAAAACCAGCGCCTTAGACCACTCGGCCACGCTGCCTATAGCAACCGTCGTTCAATATTACATACATTTACGTATATTCCATTTACAGAAAGAGTCCTTAAACGAAACATTTTACATTTATTCCTTTTAAAACTATTACCTCAAATGGATTTTAGTGAAACTTTACAATAATATAGCTTATGCATCAGAAGAACACATAGGCTACAATTTATAAAGATATTGTGTGAATTTTCCAAAATATAACGATAAGTGTCAAGTAAGTAGGAAAAAATCCGCCATCTGCGAGCTATTCTGGCGTGCGCTGCAAAAACCTTTAGAATTACACGTATATAATGTGTAATAGAAATTTGTATCTTAAATAGACCTACAAAATAGCCCTGAACGACATATATCTATCTTCTACGTGTAAGCCATTATCGCCAAAATAGTGAGCGGCCCGCGTATAAATGACTACGAGCGCAAATGTTCTTATACCAGTCTCCTTTTATATAGTTTATGTAAAATAGTGGATACTGTAGACATTAGCATTGATTGTAAAATTGGTATTAGCGCGAGCAAAGCCGCGGGTTAAAGGTAGTAGTGAAAAAATATGTTTTGATTAGACATCTAGTTTACCTTAAGGCAACATATTTAGTATTTGTACAGTTATTATGGCAATCAATGAATCATGCTTGCTTAAATAATACAGACAAATTAATAAAATAATAATAATTAATAGAATAATGCAAGCTTGTTTTTTTTCTTAAAAATTTAATGAATGGTATGAGGCGTGGCACTTATGGGATTTTCCAAACTTTTTTGTTTCTCGTTGAGTGTTCGCTGAAGGAAACAAAATTTGAGAAAATTTATGTGTACGACGATAATAATTTGTGTAAGTGGTTACTATTAGGGCCATAGTATTAGACTGAAAACAAGGTCTGATCCATCATCACGCCTTCTTTACACCGATCAGTTGTAATAACCAGTTATCAGCGGGCAAGAAGGGCAATCATAATGGATTTATGCGCGATAATAACTCGATCCCAGTTCAGATACGCCCACCTTGAGTTACGTGGAAGGTTTCGCATGATTGCACACATAATTAAATAATCAATGTATGACACCAAATTAAAATTGTTTGCCGAATATTGTTTAATATTTCGTTTAGATTGTGTTTCTATAACCGTATCTTAAATTTTAAAAAGCGCGCCTGCTAAAAACTGTGAAAATTTTAAGATATAATTAAAATGTATGTGGGAAATAAATAAATATCAAATAAATTCACCCACCCATACTCTTCAGAACACCCATCTTGCAATGCGTGACAGCCTACATATCCTGGGAATGGATATTCGGAGCGACATAAACCTTAAAGACCACATCCAGTATGTTATCTCCATAGAGACTCGGAATCCTGAACAGAGTACGACGGTTTTTCCTGCCCGACTAACTGTAGCTTCTCTATAAGGCCCAGGTTCGGCCGTGCATAGAATACTGCTCGCATCTCTGGGATGGATCCGCTAAATATCTCATCGATGCCTTAGATAAGTAGCTGAGGCTGGCTGTCCGTATTGTAAATGATACAGCTATCATCAACACTATAGAACCGCTTCAATTGCGCAGGGATATTTCCTATCTAAGCGTGTTCTATCGCCTGTATTATGACGAGTGTTCTGAAGAGCTCTTTGAACTAATCCCCTCCTCTCCTTTCCACAACAGAACCACACGGGCGGGGCTTCAGTGTCACAATTTCACGGTTACACCTATAACATCCAGAACCAAAAAGTTTGCCGGCTCTCACTTTTGTCGCACCGTGAAATTGTGGAACCGTCTTACTGTCAGCGTGGTCCCTCCTTCCTGTGACATTAGGTCCTTCAAAAGAGGCGTGAAGAGGTACCTAAGCAGGCCAGCATGAAAGCGGTAACTGGCAGTGAATTCTGTTCGGTGTCAATCGCCGCTGATATGGATAGTACTGTACTTACCATTATGTCCAATACAGTCACTTTGCTGTGCAACATAATAAAATATATATAATATCGAATAAATCTACTGTTTAATATTAATGTTGGAAGAAAGTGCACCATATATACTATAGAAAACAGATTATTTCGTAAATAAAGTATTTACTTCAACCGTAGCGATATTAATATATTTACGAGAAAAGTGCATAGTTTTGAAATTTTTATATTTTCTAAATATTTTTAGAGGTAATCTGATTATTTATAAGTAAAATTATGATCATATTACGCAAACAGTTTATGAAGTATTACTTTTACCTGATAATTTAATAAATATTTCAAAATGTAAGCTTATTGTACCTATTTATAGACCCACTGCGGTGGTACAATCTTAATGTTGAAGTATTAGGAAATTTTACCTTACCTCATTATTACCCTAGTGTTAATTGACAGAATGATTCATAGGCCTGTCGCAATGTTGCTAAAAGCTGGGATTACATCTTCCTACATAAGTTCATACGAATCGAAGGCGAACATTTACAGAGCTGATTTTATTTTATTACTATTATTTTGATATAAAACTGATATATACTTATTCTGAACAATAACAGTGAATTATTTCATAACAAAGCGATTGATAAAATATTTGAATACAGTAAAGTATTTGAGTCCTAATTATTTTGTTTAACTAGAAAATTTATTGAAGTTTTTAAGTCTAAAACGTCCACATTTGGCATGCCATAAAAGTATCATATTAATAGTATAAGGTTGACTCACATACATTAAAAACAGTTAAATTCAATTTACTCCTGAACTAATAGTCCAATCTAAAACGTGGGCTGGTTCATTTCTCTTGCATTTACAATAGTCTAATAGCATGTATAGTTTTGTAAAATGACTATTTTAATAGTTTTATTGTCCTATGTCTGACCTATTCTATACAGACGAACCACTTTATAGCAGGTTATATTTTATAGAATAATATATTATAGTATTTTATAGATAATATTTTATAACCTCACATTTTTTGTTGTAAAGCAAAACTAATGAAAAGATAATTATTATTGAACTGCACATAAGTAGCATTACACTTCTGAAACCTTATATTATATTATTTATTCACAGTATGATAACTACACTATACACAGAATTTGGTTATTTATAAACGCCTACATTATTATATTAAATATATTATTACTTAGTATTTGCTAAAGCTGATGGCAAATATTAATAATATATTTATCTGCATGATGTTATTTAATGTATAAATGAAAGAACAATATTTTCATGTAAAAATTAGAACTATCAATTAAGTACATTTTTTAATATCCTATATTGGTATGCAATTTCATGGAAAAGTCTGATTTCTACAATCAATTATTCAATTAATATTGAAAATTTAGAAAGTGGGCAATTAATATCGTCCATTTGATTATATTAACATAAACAGTTGTGACAAAGAATTAGAAGAGTAATTAATTACATATTGCATAGTATCGGTAGCCCTGAAGAGGGATAAAACTTATATAAATAGAAGAATATAAAGTAAGAACGTGGGTCAATTTAGGAATAGAGAGACACAGACGAATTTGGATTGTATGGATTGTGTACCAAATATATAAAGAAAGAGGAAAACACGCTGACCCCACTTTAGCAGAATAACTGTAAGAAAGAAAACCAATATTATCTACGTAGAATTGCGAATATATAAAACTAATTCAGAACTACCGCTTCCAACTCGAAAGTATTTACAAAACAAAACCAAAAGTGTTAATCAGAAAAATCGGGCGCCGCAAAACAAAGCTCGCGTTGTGTCGAACACATTATTTGTGGCTCCAGAAACCTATAACAATAAATCTTGTATGTAAGCAGATTTACGATACAATAAACATGCTATATCATCAAACTTATTTAACTGCCTATGAGATATAATAAATATTTTTTTCACAGGTTTTTTAATGACTTTGACCTAAATCATGTCACAAGGACGAAAAATAAAATTTAACGGCATCGTCATAAATATTTTTTTAAAGTATACCTAAAAATTATAAATTAAATTATGTGTTATATACCACGTCTACTGCTTATTGGCGCAGAGACATATTGATACTAGAAAAATAATACTACATATACTTTGCATTTATAAAAGCTGCCGTAGTGATCTTATAGCTAGTGTAATGACTGTGAAAGAAGTTGGTTATTTGCTTAAGTGTTATGCTGGGTAGTAGGGCGACTGGGTGAGGCTGTTGAGTTAAGAACGTTCGGTAGAACGGACGAAATTTCGAGTTGTAAGGGGAAGCTCTGCTGTAAAATATAACGATTGTGGAATGAGACTTTGAGTATGATTCGACGGTACCTCCACGGTCTCTAACACATGTTAATATCCATAAAACTATATAAGGTGTTTTTTAAAACACCTAATTTTACGTGCGGTTTTGCTCGCATCAATATTGATTTTATAAAAACAAATCGGATGAAGCTATAAAATACTACTTACAAAGTTTATCCCTCTCATTACCCCCACTTCGAATAAGTTTTTCGCAAGAAAAAGTAGCCTAACTCCGTCTCCCGAGTCACATCTATCTCTATACCAAAATTCATTACAATCGATTAAGCTGTTTAAACGTGAAAGCATAACAAACAAACAAACTTACTTTTGCATTTATAATATAAGTACGGATTGATACTCAGTAGTCAGAATTAATAATATAAGCATCAGATAACAGTGCCTTTTCATTCGAACTCGTATCAACATCATGTTTATATATAGTTGAGATTTAGCGTTATAGCCACAATCTCACCTGGTGTTAAGTGACGATGTGGCCAAAGATGGTGGTCACGCTAAACCTTAGGGACTGGCTCTCAGGTACGACTGCCGGAACACCTATACGTATTTGGCGGCAGTTTTTATCTTGACGGTGGTAGCTAGTCAGGCGGGTATCAGAAAAAGTCCTACCACCAAGCTAAAACTTATATACCACTGTAAAATTATTGTGGAATCCGGTTTTTGCTTTGATTATCGAATGTGTTGTTCTATACAACTATGTATGCTGTTGGGCTTACTTAAAAATAATAAGAATACTATACGTTGATTCAAAAAGATCATATAGATACTCTACGCTGTTTTTTTATGATCTTTGCTTTATATTGACATAATTCTCAATATAATTATTACATTACATTAAATAAGAAAGTCGTATAGCCATATAAAAATATAATACTTCCGCAAAAATACTGCAGATAATAAAAGTTTGGAAAATCCAAAAGTGCACGTCTCATAAACTATTTTTTTTTGTTTATTTAATAACAATTATACCACATTGAATCAGACCGTGAAAAGTAATAGGGTTCTATTCCTAGTTATACTAAAGCGTAAGAAAAAAAAGTCTCGATTAATAAAGTATTTCGGTCGTTATCGTGATAACATACAGGATCCGCACATGGTAATGGGTAAGTGCTTTAAAGAAAAACCTTACACTAATCGTTAAGTCCTGTGTCGCGGGGGACTTAATAAATATACGAATGTCGTACACAAAATATCACACATACAAACATTTATGGATCACACAAATAATTGTCTCGTGAGAGTTTTGAACCTACAGCACTCTTTGGTGGTAGGGTCGCGTCGTGGCCACCACTTAAACCGTTAGAGACTCTTAGACCATTCTTTAGATACATAAATTTAATATATATTATGTTTTTTTAGTATATATGGTTTTAGTGTCATGGTCATAATCTCACCTGACGATAAGTGACGATGAGGTCCAAGACTAAATTTCAACTGCAAATAACGGAAGACATCTATAGCTAGCTAGGTGGATATGAGAGTAAGCGTTACTGCCATGTTATGGTTTCATCTCGATGTTTTCCTTCACCGAAAGCTCAGGCTCGTTGTAGGGATTCGAAGTCACGTCCGTTGGCGCGGCGTCTGTACACACTACTGTACTTTATTACAATAAAAAAATTAATGTCTATCAAAATTATTATCGTTTTTACATAAATCTATATATACCATAAATGATAAATGACTCTGCATAATTCCATATAATTAGCAAACAAACCGTAAAATATGATTTTTGATTAAATATAATTAGAGTGACAATTTCATTAAACTAAACTCGAATAAACACAAATCACGTTAGGCATCGCCTGAAACTTGAAAGTTATCGTTTTCTGCTTTATTACAATCAAAAGGTAATTATCTATCAAAATCGTTATCGTTTTCAAACAAACCTATAAATACTATAATAAATGTCTACACAATTCCATATAATTACCAAACAAACCGTAAAATATGATTTTTGAATAAATAAAATTAGAATGGCAATTTCATTAAACTTGATTTGAATAAACACAAATCACGTCAGGCATCACCTGAAACTTGAATGTTATTGTTTTCGTTAATGTATTAGGTATTTCGTATAAATGATTAAAATCAAATATCAAATAATAGCACAGAGAGTTGAACTGACTCACAAAAGATTTATTGGAGAAATTTACCTTTCATAGAAACGAAGAATATTAAAGTATATACGCACACAGAAGTGTTTAAAAAATCTTTTGAACTTAATTTGCAAGTATATTTATTATATATTTCGGTTCTCATTATATTTACGTTACATGTAAGTTGATTATAATTTTTATCAAGATTTGTCTTGACTACTAAGTGTTTGTCACAGAGAAAATATACATATTTAATTTTGAAACTGATTTTTACTAACTTAACGGCTATTTAGTCCACGTCATTATTTTACGGTTAAATCTTCTGAGAATATAAAAAAACTAAATTAACTTAACTAATCTTCTAATTAATTAATGTGAAAAAACAAAATGTTACAAACATACACAAAACATAGAAGGCAAAGGTAATTGCGTTGGTTTAGAATGTTCTGTGTAAATTAACGGATGCACTTTATGACACGTTATTAATTTTAGCGTGTGAATCGAAAGCCGTCAATATATTTTGATAGAACTTTATAACATAATTATTTAAATTATATATATTATAATTTTATTAGCAACTAGCTGTGACCGCGACTCCGTTTGCGTGGAACTAAAATTTTATTTAATCACTTTCATAAAAATGTTATATAGCCTATGTTCATCAGGGCTAATGTAGCATTCTAATGGTGAAAGAATTTTTAAATCGGTCCAGTAATTCTTTAGTTTATTCGTTATAAACAAAAATACAAATCTTTCCTTTTGATAATATTAGTATAGATAATACTTGCAGATATATATACTAGATCATTCTCTAGCTTTTAAGTCAATTTACAGATAATTAACGAATCGATAAAACCGATGGCAATGAAGTCATTTTTATCAAAAAAAAAACATATCCAAACAACATTAAAAAAATATCATACAACAGTTAACAAATATGTACATGACATAGTCACATAGACAAAGAATATTAGAATATATAATATTTATTATTCAATACATTTATTTAAGAAAATGTTTGTGAAAGGGCAATACGATCAGTGCCTCTATACATATTTGAGGGCTGGCCCGTGACGAAATCTAATGAACAGAAATTTTATATAACAGTAATAGGAAAGCTTAGACTATTTAGTCAAAAATGTGCATATGTAGGGAACATATAAAATTTGCAAGGTCCACAACAAAACTATAAAAAACCCTATACCTAGTACGTACATTCCCATCATGTAAGTTAGTTTATATAACAGGGTTCTTTATTAATACGAGACATGGAAAAAGAAGTTATGGTGCGATACCAAAAACCGATTGCAATTAGATAGAAGATGACAGAATTATACGCAGAAATGACATATTTTTTACCGGAAATGGTGGATATGACAGGATATGACGTCAAAAAAGAAAAATGATTTATTAAATATTATAAAATATACGGTGATCAGTAAAAGAACAATGAAGTCTGGTTTACAATAAGATTCTTACAATTCAATCACAGGGATTTTAGCAGAATAGTTTATTTTATAACTAGCTTTTACCCGCAGCTACTTGACTACTTAATCGGATGACGTAGTAAAGCTTTTCATACAAAGTTTAGTCCTCTCTTTACCATACTTCAAAAAGTTTTTCGCGAGAAAAAGTAGTTTATGACCGTCTCAAAGGTCACATCGAATTCTATACCAAAATCATCACAACCGATTCAACGCTTTAGGCATGAAAGCGTAACAAACAAATAAACTCACCTTCGTATTTATAACATTTAGTAAGAATGCTCAATAGATTTTGGATAGTATTGGAAGGAGATTTCGTTCAATCAACACATATGTATATAAAAATAGTTTATTTTAATGTTATTACTGTTTTCACTCATAGTGATTCACCAACTTATGGTTATCGTGTGCATTGTATTTTGTCAAATTCCTTATTCCCTGCACCACCAAACACAATTCGCAAAAAACAACATCAGAGCAATCCTCGCCCTGACGCAGCTTTACGTTCTGTCCACATTACTCCGTTGTTTTCCTTATTCACCCCAAAAAGGGTAACGTTGTTAATACAAAAAATACCCAAAATTCTTATAAATACGGATGAGTTTTGGATAACTGGATGATATAGGCCATCAACAACACGCATGATAAAAGCCAGCGGGGTACAAGTGATTAAAATAAGTAAGGATTTAGGTGCGGTTGGACTAATGGGAATGAGGGTATATACGCCAACACCACGCCCAGCCTTGCGGAGGTTTTGGGCCGGAAAATTTTGGTTTTTGGAAATTTATCACTTATTTCTATTAGTTTATATATTCCAGATTACAAATCTCAAAGAGCTCCCTTTGTATAAACATATATACAAGGAAAAACAAGAACTTTATATAATAATAAAGATAAACTAAAATAAAATCACGAATAAAGTATAATAAAAAAAGATAATAAAGTATAATTAAATAATGGCAGAACTTGATGGGTGTAAATTAATATGTAGACTATTAATTATTTTATATTATTATTTTCCTACTGGTTAAGATCATTCAATTCTTAAGTAACCTTTATATATACAAAGATTTCAATACGCGATTATAAAAATAGAATGAGAAATAATACGTAATAGCGATAGGACTTTTTTTTAAAGCCACGGAATAAGCACATTTTTCAAGGGTATATACTTGGCAAACTTAATTTATAATTGCCACTAGCATGCACAGAAAGAAAAGAGATTTTGAAAACAAATAAAAGAAAATACATCATAATTTAAACAAGAGAAAACATTTATTTTTTCCACTACGTTTCCCGACCGTGGCTCATCTACAGTCAACAGCGGCTCTCCATTTTTCCAACGTTAAAAAATCATTAGCACACCCCACATTACAATAGGAAAAACTCGCTTCGCTTCCACATGTTAGTCGTTTTAAATTATATTAAAAGCTGTGGAGTATTTGTTAGCACTTAGAGTTAATTTATTGCTTTATATAAATTAAAACATACATTAAACGTATCTATTTCCGTATATAGTACTTCTATTCTTTAATTAACTACATCTAACTAATTTCACTACTGAGATATATCATTTAACACAGAACTGACCGTAAACTATGAAAAAATGTCCAGAAATAAAAAAATCTTTTATTATAATATACATGATTCATTTTATCATATATAAGTACTGTTGGATGTTCCATACATGTACATATTTGTGTATATAGTAACTTTAGAAATTAGATTATTCATAGTTTAAAACCAAATGGCTACCCGTGGAATTTTATTTAAGAAATGGGACAATCTTTCCAGCTATGTTTTTTTCCTTCTTACGATATAAAGTCAATTCAAATAGCGTGAAAAAACGTTTGAGTAGATCAGAACAGGGACGACTCTTGTTGTTTCGAGATTGCTATTGTGTTTGTATTTAAGCATTTATTAAAAGCATAGGCATTTTTAATTGCACTATACTTTTAATACTTATGTAGTGTAGAAAAATGTTGTAGTAAAGTTTTAAATCCCTTGGTACTCTATGTGGCAGGAACAAAGCTGCCATGTTTCAATGTTGGACACAGGTGGTGGGCAACTTGCCAAACTGTCGATGCGAGTTAAACGGTATTTTATTATACTAACAAACTTTAACATTGTGCACAAGTATTTATTAAAGTACTCGTTTCACAGATAATGGACTGTACCAACAATCTTTTAGTTTCAACGTTAGAGTTACCGCCACAACAGCGTAACTTAAGTTTATGAGGACTAATTTAATTAATCAATCGTTTCTATAAAATTAATTGAATAAATTTTCAGAATTCGCATAAATTTGTTAATTTGTATTTCATCTTCTTTTATTGTAATGACGACATGCATGAGATGCCACATTCCACTAGAGTAATGTGATTACAAAATAAAACGAAGGAGATTGGCCGGTAGGATGCATAAGTATTTCTGTTAAAATTAACCAGTGAGATTTTGTTTCTAAGCCAGATTACCTAAAACAATTAGGACACCCTACGACGAAATCCCAACCCCGATACAAAATATTACAACTACGATACAATATTATCCACACATTTGTAAGGATAAAGGTATACTAAAATATAAGGCCAAAGTTTAATCTTATTACATCCAATGAATTCATACAAGATTTATATAGAATGTTAACTGAGGACAACACACAATTCATGTTAATAGGACGAGCCATATTACTAGGTATAAAATCATATAAGGAAAATCATAGATTAGGGCACTTAACAAATATATGGTCAGGAGTACCATCGTGTAGTTCACACTCACAAAGGAAGCGATCCCTAATCTTTATTTTTGCTGATTTGTATTTAAATAATGCCATGTAAAACTGTCAAGTAGTGGTTTTTTTATTCATGAATTTGTGTTATACAAAAATTTGTAAAATGTGACTGGTTATTGTGCACATGTCAAGCAGATTTTAATTAATGAATGATTATAGACTAGAAAAGTGCGTTAAGAGTTTACATAAAACTCTCTGGTTAGTTTTAACAAGGAAACCAACACCTTGTCGGAGTGTTGTTAGACTTAATATATTTGATTATTTAATTCATGTGATAAATACATATTTATACAAAATATATGTTGCCATAAAAAATAAACAGAACATAGTGAAGAAACTGGAATTCATGAGAAACTGTAATATGATCTATGTCTAAAATTGCGGAAACATCGATATCCTTGGCTATTGTGATTAAACATGTCTTTTCTCGAAAAGAGGGGTCCGAACAGAAAGGTGCAGGTTGATATTATAATCGTCTAGTATTACAACTGTAAATAAGTTAGCGTAGCTTAGCAAGTAACTTAGCGTTCACGATCAACCCACGCGTTTAAACCGAGAAATAAACTCGATATGAACAAGAAATATGCTCTATTGGTCACATTTAACCAAGGTTCAGATAAATAGCTTTACAAACTTAACAATTATTAATCGCGTGTAAACAGTTTAACAACGCTTCTGTTCCAGTTATAACGATGACGGATGATCATCATCGTTAATCCAAAACGATCCGCGACCTTCAACAATTATTAACAAGCACTAAAGGTTGTAATTAACAGCAATTTGCTTCTTACTTACATAAATTAATAATCATCGAAAAAGATGTTCGATTTATCCGTGGAACTGTTGTAATCGGAGTATCTTAAATTCTCCTACAAAACATGCCAATCTTTTCTATATGTAGTTTCTAATATTACCATAAACTTGCCAAATAACGTACAAAAGAAGCATTACAAACAATTGAAGAATTTGATCAGACATATATTGACAACAAATTTGATATGTGTAAAAGAACTACCAGTTTTAAATGTATCTGGGGGAATTCCGAAGTGAAGCAATAATAATATCTTTATGAAGCCACATAAAAGTTATAGGTAAATAATACTTGTATGGTTAGCTACTGTCTTAAAGTCAAGATAAGTCGTCTGGCATCGTCAGATGTGTACCGGCAGCTGGATTTAAGAGACAATTCTCTCAATAGGTTTAGCATGTTACTATCTTGTGTCACATCGCCAAGTAACACTATAGATAAATTTGACCAAAACACTAAACATAAATAAATAAAAAGTACACTAATAGGTTCTTAGACAGGTACACACTTAGGCCTACAATATAGAAAATATCACTCGTCAATGTAAAATTAATAACAGCAATACGGCTTTTACTAGTATTTCGTCATGGTGATTAAATAGATTTTTAATAATTGGATCATAAGTATAATGGATTTCAAATGAAATTTTGCTTTTTATTACAAAAAAAAATCATATCGAACTATTTCTCTGTATTACGTCATCTGCATAAATAACTTTTGAAATAATATTTAAATAAGTACTTTTGACAAAGAATTAAGGCAGATGTGGTGGTGCATAGCGCCGGGTGAGTCCCACATACCCCTCTCAGTCCCTCAGTAAATGTATTTCCGCACGTTAAAGAAAAAAAAGGTGTGTTTGTATTGAAAAAAAAACCTTTAAAAAGTAATATATATGATGATATATAAAAGTAAATTAATCATAACCTGGAATTAAATTTACTTTACCGAAATGTACAGAAATATGCATAGACGGTACGGTACGGTATTGTATCGTGCAAGCTAAAACAATACGGGGCAATCAAGAGAAATCAGCGTGGAACGAGCATGTTGGATAGGCGATATCTGCCGATACAGCGGGGTCAAAGTCATTAATCACATCGGCTTAGTTTGACCACCCTCTGAGCTACACACGGCTGAGATAGGCACGCAGCTACATTGTCTAAACCTATGACATATCGTTTTGAGTTAATCTTTGCAAATGATATTCTGTCGTTGTACGTTAAACACATGATGGGTGTTTGATTTACTTTTACTGTAAATTGAAGTTTAATTTCTCACGCATAACTTGGTAGCAAAAAGCACTTGGAAGTAAAATTCGCCTTTGTAATATATTCCTTTTCTTAATTTTTTCTTTAAAGCACTTACTCATCATCAGTTTTCCAAAACTGCCTGCCCTAAAGTAAATTGCAAATTGCAGTAAATTGGAAAAAGACAACGAAATCGAATGTGCCATTTTCTTTAATAGTTAAGCTGTAGCGTTATGACATTTTCTCACTTGATCTTAAGTTACGATACGGCCCAAGTGGTAGACACGCTAAACCTGTGGAGGAACTGGCTCTCAAATACAACGGCTGGAACACACCTATTGGTATTTGGCGGCAGATTTTTAACTTGAAGGTGGTAGCTAGCCAGGCGGGCATTAGAAAAAGTCCTACCATCATGCTATGGTTAGCTCACCATGTTTTCCTTAACTGAAAGCTCAAGCTTATTGTAGGTGAATTCGAACTCATGTTCCTTGACATGAATTCTTACACACTACCATGGAGCTATCATCGCTTTAATATTTTTATATATTTAATGCAATTTTATATATTGTTAAAATTAATTGTTACAATAGGTTTCTTAAATCATTAGAAATTATATGTATATTGACAGCTAACTAAACAAATATATGCAGTACGACAAATGTAGAAAAAAGACATCAAAATTCGCATTCGCGTTTCACCACTGGACGAGCAGACGCCGCGAGGGTTGCCACTCTTATGTGGTAGAATTACCCATGACTCGTACGAAACGATTTGCGTTTTCGTTCATCATGCGGACAGCAAAGGAGTGGAACTCACTCCCGGCGACTGTCTTCTCATGTACTTACAATCTGGACATTTTCAAAAGAAGAGTGAATAGGCATTTATTAAGTTTGCGCGCAACATCGTCAGCCTCATCTATACTTACCACTACACATGATTGAGATCAAGCGCAAACTTATAAAGCATAAAAAAAGAAAATCTATTTCGCAGCAGTTATTGTAATACGCCCTTATTGTTCTAACTCGAAGGCTTTGATTTGCCGTACAAGACTGAGAAAGGCTTTCGTTTGAAATTGACTCAACAAATCTATCCACTAGACAGTATTGGTTCAACAGATTTCAAAGGTCAAGCGGGTCTCTAAATTGGTTCGGGAATACACTTAGTCAATGTTGTATACATACTTACATTTCAAATTGATCTAAAATATAGCACTAACTGGAATACTAATTAGGAGGTAATAGTGAATATTACGATTTACAATTATGTAATAATTTTATAACTCGTGCTGTAAGTTTCGCTACATATTTTTTAATGCCGGAAGAAGCTATATTTATTTCTTCTAAGTACAAAAATAATATTTTAGCACTCCATTCTTTAATTGTAATTTAAAATACAAAATGACTACACGGTTAAATAAAATAACAAGAAGTACAATGGATTTTCTTGTGTATAACAAAAAAAACATAAAACAAACATATGCGTTTGTTATTTGTCAAATATGTATTTTTATCTATTGTTAGGAGTCGACAGTAATTTATTAATATAGAAATAAATATAAAGATTCGAGAAAAAAACGGTAAAGCTATTTATTTATTACATCTTACGACATTATCGTCTGTTACACGGCAAACACAAACCGTGTTATCATTATCAGCGTACACGATCTATGTAAACTTCGACGGCCATCGATATTATTGTGGTAAATAAATCATTTTTACTGCGATAGTGTCGTCTCTACGCAGCGAGCTGGCTTTCACGAGATAGTAACAGACGCCAGTCTCGAATTTTGTAAACAATCGGTTTGGTGTAGTGTATATCACATACATAAGACTCGTTATTGTATAACATTTTTAAAACATGTTAGTGATTAAAGTTATTGGATTAATAATATTACGTTAATAGCTTTGACCAGTTGTTTATTTTTTATATCCTTGTTATGTGTTTATTGAGTCCATATAATCACGTAAAAGTATAGTCTGTTATTACAGTACTTGATAATGCTTGTGAAATTAAAATCGGACTAAAATTGAGTCATCAGTTTATGCATTCTTTTAGAGAAATGTTTTAAAAGGTTTATACTATGAAAAATTAGTAAAATAAGATTAGATAGATTAGATGTTAGAAACTTTTTATATTTAAAAAGTATAGAGTATTTTTACTTTTTTATTACTTAGTAAATATCTAATTATTTGTATTTTCTCTGTTTATTTTTAACCTATATGTTAAGAATTGTAAATATATTATTATCAGTAAATTATTACTTTTTTGCAATTAAATACGCTCTTAATGTACATCTTTAAAAATATTGCTATTAATTCTTATGGTATTTCAATAACATTAATTAATGTTATTCATATATTTCTCATTTACAAAATATATTGAACAAGTCGATAACATCTTTTTTATAATTAAGCTTTAGCGTGATGGCCATAATCTCAGCTGATCGTAAGTGACGATACGGTCCAAGTTAGTAGATACATTAAACCTGTGGAGGCGCTAGCTAGCAACTGCCGGAACACACCCATTGATATTTGGCGGCGGATTTTCAACTTAAGGGTGGTTATTATAATTTATGATTACAGCGTTATGGCCACTGACGCACCTGGTGTTAAGTGACAATGTGACCCAAGATGATGGGTACACTAATCCTAGCGGAGAGATTGGCTCTCAAGTACAACTGCCGCAACACATCTATAAGTATTTGGCGGCACATTATCAACGTTTTTTATAGTAAAAAACAAATATAAATATTCGCGCACTTATTTTAAATCACCCTCACATCCCGACCTCATTAGACCTAAAGCTCTGCCTTAAAATCAAAAACTTTATGTTTCCAATGTAAGAGACCTCCAGTTTTGCATATCATCTGTAATTTTGTTGTTAAGAGCTCGTAGATAGGCAGTTCATTTTATAATAGTCGGTTCACAATCACTGTCGTCACGCCGCTACCCTGTATATTTATTTAGGCTACATCCCTCCTTATTTACATACAAATTGTGCTCTACAAATTAGTACTGTAATTATATCTGGGTAAGATTGCAGTTGAGTTGCCCCGGTGTACACATATGTTAAGGTAGCAAGCAAAGAGGCTGTGACTTTAAGGTATGCAAGGATAAACAAAAGGGTTTATTGACCTTGGCTTCGTGCCAGATACAGGCGAATTAGACGCAGTTGGAATAATCCAGGATGTTTAAGACGCGTTTACCTGAATGGGTTTTGTGGGATTATACATTTTCCATATAGCACTTGAAATACAATACCTAACATAATATGTCATGTTACTAAAATATACCTACACGAGTCTGTGTACATTACAGTCAAACTCTCGATTTCGGATTCCATTGTTTCATATAAGTAATATTTGTCAAAAGTGAATACAATCTTTGTGTTAGTAAATTTAAATTTTGATTTTAAACATTTTTATCAGACATTTATACTCTTATACAGTATATTATAAAAAACGTGATAAAAATAGTTACACAATAATAAACTGAATTATTGTAATGGCATTTAATTTATATATTCTGATTAATAATTTTTTAATCTGTTTTAATTGCCTTAATGTTGTTGTTGGATATCAATATTTTCTTTATTTTGGCATCATAGATATAAAAGTCTTGTAATTGTATAAGCGAGCTCTACTTTTAATGTATTTTGAGGAAACTTGTCGACTATATGCAAAACTTTATGTCCATGGATTCATGACATTTTGGAAATATATAAGATTTGTAATAACATCTCAAAATAAATATTGCTCAATTATTCGATATGATGAAAACCATATATCTCCTATACATATAATAAAAATCTAAATTTAACTTGTCTGTACTTTCTAGATTTATGTAAAAAAAATCTTGCAAGTGTCTAATAATAAGTAGTGCAATACATTTACATCATTTTCAGAAATATCTGTCTGTCTGATTGTTAGTACGCGCATCACGGCTAAAGTACAAAGTTTTTGATAAAACATCACGAAGAAACTCATAATACCTATCCTTGAGTAACATTTAGTCTGTGTTTGATTACAATTGTTTAACTCTATCAAAAGTTATTATACTTTGAATGACGGAGCCAGATTTAATAATATGAGTTCTTCGTGAACGAAGGCGCAATGGTAAAATTGTATATCGTTACTAACGTTTCATACTTCTAAATTTTATTTCATAGTGACAATGTTTTCCAGAGTTTTCAAATTTTACATGCTACAAGTAATTCAAAACCTTTGTTTTTTTCACACGTATTGTATTTACAATAATCCTTAAGCCTCAACCTATCCTCAGGGGCGTACGCTAAATACAATTTAAAATTCACGCCTGTAAAAACACCTTCAACGTACCTGTTAATGCAATTCGTCGCCTCTCGAGCAACTAAGTGACACCTTTCTTAGGATATGAAATTACAATGAAGGTTCTTTGTGAGAATAAGTTAATGTATTAACTTCTAGTCACCTTATTAGTGAAGAAGCAGAGTCCTTAATAGAACCTATTTTGCACACTTAAGTGCTTTTAAAATGTCTTATTTATGTAAAATAAAGCGCCTTTCCTAAAACACGCATAGAAAGTTACCATCTGCAATACTTGTGTATAATATAATACGAAGCGACGATGACTCATTTGGTAGTGCGTACGGACGCAGAATCAATGGATGTGAGTTCGAATACGCCTGCTATGAACCCAAGGTTTCAGTGAAGGAAAACACCGTGAAGAAACCATAACATGGTAGTAGGGCTTTTTCTAATGCAAAGTTCAAATTCACAGTTGAATTTTTTTGACAATAAATTTAATTCAAATTGGTGGAACAAAGTAAATTATTGATATTGTATCATTGGTAATTCATCGAAATAAAACTAATTTAAACGGATTTTATTGCGGTTATTTATTGATTTTGATCCCGACGTTTCGAAAGCTTTTCAGCCTTCGTGGTCATGTGGCGGACTGAGGTGTAGGTTGCTCAGAAAAGTTCATGTTACCATCAATTTAATTTTTAATTTTTATTTTGGTAATTATTGCAAATTTACAACACTTTCCCTTAATTTCGTTAAAACAAAATTCGAACCATTCCAGACACGTTCAACCATTTGTATGGAATCACATGTATGGTGTTATGTACATAAACGTTTTATATCAATCCTATAATTAACGGGTCAAACAAACCACAGAGAATATCGAATTTACAGTGTATAATTAGTTTATGTCTTAGATAATCAAACGAATATAAGAACAAATTCTAAGCGTTTAATTATAAACCGCAGGCATGTCGCGTATAGTATACATCAAAGTCGTATTGCGTGTAGTTAATTTTCAGGTGACATCTTTGTAATGTAAATGCGGCACAGCTTCAAGCACCAACGAAATGAGTCGCTCGTTTGGAACATATTAAAATGTTAACATGTGACAACTTCAAAAGCTGTTCCTACCTAAATACTTATCACAATTATGTTGTAGATGATTTGATTATAGCACTCGTGACACTTATAACAGAAAAATAGTTATTTAACAAGTTTAGTACAGAAACAATAAATCTAAAGAACTATACGCTCTCTATAAAGGTTTGAACTTTTATTGATAGAACAATGTGATGAAACTAAGGCCTGGTGCTGTAGGCGTCCAAAGGCTAAGATAATCGATAATGACTATTACTCACCTGGCTGGTTTAACATTTAAGTTATATTCTATAGGTGGGTTACCAAAACTGCACCTTAAGTTCTTGTCAGCATTGATGTGTAAAAATCATACAAACAGTCTTTTATACTTTTATTTATATTTAATACGTGTCGTACAGTAGGCAAGGAGAGTGTTAACGTTCTTTTTATAACACGCTTAATATTTTGTAGAATGAATAGATTAATTGTGTTAATAAAAATCATCAGTTGTTATTTTCCAAAAAATATTATAGTTGAAAGTAGTTGAGTAGTATGAGGTGTAATTTAACAAAATCAAAATTATATCCATCATATGTCTCCGAAAAAGCACATGAATCGGGAAAAATATTTCGTCCAAACATTGAAAATACATAACTAGCAATTAAAGCATTTGCTTCATGCTTCTTCAAATTATCAAGTCAAACCCAACGGAACTAATGTTAGCAGTTTAACATTAGTAGTAGATTAAATAAAATAAACTTAAAAGCGAATTTTAAATAAAAGCCAAAATAACCATCATAGTAAAACTAAGAAAAAATATAGAGAACAAGAACATCTACCGAGAGAATTGAGTATCCATTGATCGTTGATTTCGCAACAGCGATCTGCAAATATCGGCAAGAGCCTCTTGAAGTCTAGATAATTGGATTTACTCGATATGTTACGTCTGCTACGAGCCCAATCGATTCAGAATAACGTGTTTTGAATAGAGATTTGTTTTAATGACTAACGATGTCAGTATGTGTTTTATGTTCAGTATACTAGTTGTAGTAAAATTCATTGATTAGTATATTTAGAACTGCATAAAAACAGAAAACAATATCACAGAATAGGAGTTTGTCGCTGCTGACCCAGCAACTTAATAATAATACAATGATTAAAAATGGAAAAATATATATTGTATGTTTATAATAGGAGAAGAAATAATTAATTAGAGACATAAAACCAGTAACGACTAAGTAATTTATATATATTATGTTTTGTTTATTAATACTGATGAAATAAGTAAATACAAATAAAAAGTATGCGGACGAAAAATCTGCAATGTGTATATGTAAAAAATGCATGTATAAATTGATATGACACTCTTGAATCTGAATACTATTCAATACGCAAATGATTTATATATCTATGCTGACAAACAAAACACATTTCTGTATGCAAATGTTGTGGACTCAACCCAACGCACATCGCTGATTCATATTGTTATTAACATAAGCTATTAAAACAAAATTTGATGTTGACAGTAAATGTAATTTCGCAATAACTTTGAAAGATACATTATCAAGACTACAATAAAAAATATGCCAGCAAAAAATTGCATTCTAATGATAGGTGATACTTTTTTATTGACTGCTAACATAATTATATAGACGATGGGTGGTATATATTTAGTCGGACAAAACATACGAGTGATATTGAATCTAATAATGCGACTTATAGATAACAAAATTTTATAATTTGTAACAGATATTTAAACAACAAAGAATGGTAAAATTAAAAAAAAACTGAATGTATGTGAACGGCGTACCAGAACTCGCTTTAAACGTTCTAAAAAATCTATTTAAAGCTTTTTCATTAAAGAAACCGGATAAAATTGAACTAAAGAAAAATGATAATAAATTATAGTATTATACCTATATTAACACATTTACAATGTTTTCTTCTTTCAGTACCACTTTTCTTAACGCTATTTATTAAACATTATAACTATTTTTATTATTATGTAGCATAGAACAGTAGATTAATACAGAAAAACATATTAAGATATTACAAAAAAGAGCTGTGATGATACGTAACAAATCTGATACAGTCTATACTAGAAACAGTCACATAATGAGGTATTTTATGGTACCTAATAACTTTATATTCCACACATAGTTAAATTATATTTCAGATGATTTGTACACGAGAGTAAGTTGTTGTATTTTCGTCAATATAGGAATAATGTATAGAATAGAATAAGTTCTGGTCGGTATCTGTTGAGTGCATCAGAAAGCGGACGCCGTCGACGCCGGTGCGGTATTGTACGCTTCGTTCCTTTGGCTTCCGGAATATCATATCCACGTATGTGTAAATTTTGATCACACCATTTCAGTTTTAATTATGTTTTTTAAGGTGAAACTTTTTTACATCGCCTTAAATTTTTGTCCATCTATCGCATGTCACATTATATCCGGCCGCTGAGTATAAAATGGCATGGTCCATGTCTCGCATCAGCTGACGGTGTAGCATTTGTTTACCATTATCAACTCCCTTTAAGTTGAAATTAAAAACGCGAAATCAAGTGACGAACTTCTTAGCAAACCATAGATTCAGCGTGCGGATGCCGCTTCCGAAAATTTTCAGTGAAATGCCTACGATGCGAAAAAAAGGTTCACATGTATTGTGGTTTCATAAGTGGTTTTATTGTTACTAGTTGGCCTGACAGCACTTATTCTGACCTTTGCACTAGTCAATAATTTGACCACAGCGCTATCGATTGCTTTCAGGTATTGGGTTACTTATCGGGATAAAAACTGGAGAACTTTGTTGAGCAGTTTCCACAATTAACTTGGACGAACATCTTGACACAGGATTTCATATATAAAGGATGGATGAGACATGCATGATATGGTTATTGCAGCTAATGGCTATGTTCAACCAGACTTAAAAAGATCAAAGTTCTGAGGCTTGTTATAATTTTTTGCTAAGGACCCAGTTAGGATGCGTATGGTCCCAGTGAGAGCGCACCGTACGGTGTCCTCGTAGTTGAATTTTGCACAACTTAGAAATCTACCAAAGAATATACATACATGAAATATATATTTTTATGAATAACTATCTCGTCTGTCATGATATTGTTAATTCTATATTCACGAAGCACAGTAATCATTAATCATAGTTTTAACTGTATTAAATTTAACCGTCTTATAAAAATAAGATTTTTAATATTTAGTTAAATAAAAATAAGTACAAAACCGCAAATATTGGTGAAAGTTGAAACCAGTTGACGGAACAGTACACAGATCATTAAGCATTGTTCGATAAAAAGTGAAAACTCTGATATATTTAAAACCAAAATGTATATAGTGATAAGTAAGAAACACTAACAACGAAACCAGCTCTAAGCACTTTACTAATTAAAGCGAGCATACTACGCAAACGAAAAAATATAGGAACAACATTTGTACACTATATTCTTATTGAAATTTATTACGCGACAATACCTATACTGTCCAATAATAGCATATTGTTACCAAATCCGCAATTCGGACTGACCAATGCACTGCAAAGCAAAAAAGTTGTACACAATACGACAATAGGTCTGGACACGATTCAATGGCAATTTATCAACACAATGATCTTATTCCGAATCGTTTTTGCCGGGTTGCGCACGCGGCTGACAGCTGAATGATCTCAAATGGAAATAGCACACTTTATGGGCTCGTTACTCAAAATCCGAATACAGATCGGACTTTGTATGTCATCTAAATATTTTGGCTGTTCGAGGATCACACCGGGTTGTTAGGCTTACACTGTGATTAATGGACTGTTTCAGTTATATAACATTTAGGGTATTTGAATAAATCACAAAAATTGCAAATGAGATGTCTATTGAGGCCATCAAAGTTTTTTAACCCGACCTGATTGATTTTAATAAATAAATTAAAATAGCATTAAACATGGTACAGTTTAATTCATACTTTTAAGTACAATTCCTGAATAAGACTAGCGTTTTCAAGGCTATTTGGTGGGATATGAAAGAGCTGAGAAAATAAATTTTACAGCTGGTTAGTTCAAAACATCATAGTATGATTTATCAGTTCCTTAACAGAATACGGTCTGCATACGTTTTCATTAGTATGATTTCGATATTAAGGACTTATATTTTGTTACTAAAAATTTACTATTTTATGTTATATATCGACTGATCTTTCGTCTGCAAAACCACTAGAAGTTAGCAGTCTGCTCTTTATCAACGAAGTCCTGCTATTTAGATTTCAGCCTTACACGCAATATAAAAATCAGCATTAAAATACATGGAACAATTAGGGTTGACAAATGATTACAGTTCTAATGCTTGTTCTGTGATAGCTACTAAATACAAACTGCTTTGTCAGTGATAGTCTGTATGTAAACGAAGCACAAAGATTGAATGAATAATCGGTGAATTAGAACGGCCGTAAGAAACCAAAAGAAATTATAACATGATAGCTTTTACGTGGTGCTCCGCTCGCGTTAATATTGATTTTGTCAACGAATTCTATCAAATACTCTAAAACTATTTACTTTAGGATGTTGTTCAATACTAGTACATATGAACTTAACTAAAACTCAAAATTGTATTAAAAATTATTCAATAAAATTTGAAGCAAATCGGATGCATACATGGTGGTAGGGCTTTTTCTAATGCCCGCCTTACTAGCTAGCGGATTGAGCGTTTTAGGCGTGAATGTGTAACAAACAAATAAACTCACTTTCGCCTTTATAATATTAGTATGAAGCCACATGGCATTTAGCTACCGATATTCAATGCTATTAGGAGCGTATTGAGAGTTGTACTATTCAATTTAAACCAGATGGATTTCATTGCCTAGCATATAATAAGGCTGTAAAGATCTTCTCCTATTTCAACTATCTCCAAAACTACTAGAATTATAAATTTAACATGGATATTCCTTTCACGGCATAGATGCCCGCGTCAGTAATATGGGATTATACAATCAGTTGCTGTTGACGGGAAGAACAAGAATGAAGACAGGGGGCACCAGCTAGTAACTTATATAGCTCTATTGCTGATACTTGAGTAATATTCTTGTAGTAAATACTTTATACAGATAAACCTGATTTCTCAGACAGCAAAGCCATGCATTCCATTTCAATAAAGCCGGATATTACAACTTTTCGATTTCTCAAAATATATATAATATTGTGAAAGTAAAATTATGCAAATAATTTAAATCAGAAAAATAGATAACAAAAATGTTATCCGCTAAATCACCAACACAATGTGAGAAATTTAATTATTAACTGTCTGTAGGTACATTACAAAAGCTGATAAAGATTAAAATATGATGCAGTAAAAAAAATATAAAAATGTATTAACCTACACTGTCTTCATTCGATTAATATTTTCAGTAAAATCACATATAAACATGTATCTGCAATCGTTACAACAGTGAATGTGCAAGATTATAACATAATGTAAATATTATAAAATTATGTAATTATTTTTATTCAAGGTAAAAGAAATATTTTTTGTCCGATATTCATATGAGAACAAGCTTTTAACATGAATGTGATAATAATGCAAATCATTTTTCACCGCAGCCACAATACTTTTCTCACACTAAAGACTGTTAAGTTGAAAATGATTGCTCCGATAACTGTGAATTTCGACAGTGATGCAACCGTGCATTTGTGTAAGGACAGAGTGCCTCAATCGACACCGTTAACCGTAAACATGCGGAAGAAAACGTCAATACCCCTCTAATAATCATAAACCGTGCGTCAGTCAACATCTCGGAGCCACCGACCCGGCACAATTACAATAATTGAATCAGGAAACGGTTCCCCTTCTGAGTTGAGTATAAATAAATCAAAAGGGCTCTCATCGGCTGCGGCCGGGCACCACTCGCGCGGTGCCTTATTTATTTAGAGTCCGCGTACTCGATAAAAAACTTACTCTAAAACAAACTTATCATTTCGAGTCATCCTAGCGTTTGTACTATAATGCACTATTAATATTTCATAATGCGATGCTATTTCCAGGTTTACCGATGGTATATATAAATTTGTCGGTATCAAGGGCGCATACTACGCACCCATTCGGTCAGGAATAAATCCCGACGCACATATTTGAACTCCGAACACCTGGGACCAAGCTTCGGGGCGACAAAAATCATTATTCATCCCTATAGTGAGCGAGGCGACTCGTATAAAAACAGCACAAACTTGTATTCGAACCAGATTTCACATATATATTTTTAATAAAAGATTACGCATCGGTTCGTATTTAGTTGTAGGTTTTAAAACAGAATTTACTTCTACTTCATTGTCTGAACAGTGGAATTTATAGTAAATTAGTTAGAAATGAGTTACAAGTAAGAAATGAGTTTTGTATAATAATATTTTTAATATAGCTTTGCGCCCATTGGTGGTAGCGTGATGTTAAACAGTCTAAAACCTTCATCACTGATTGCTCTATCAAATACAAAATTGGTTTTTAAAATTCCACTAGTAGTTCTTAGGATTAGCGTGTGATTGACAAAAAAAAAATTATCCACTTTTTAACATTAATATAGATTATTATAAAGAAATACGTATTAGGTAAAGAAATATTATATATAATAATATATGTTCGTTGGTGTGCCTGAATCAATACTTTAACATGTATACAGGGAAATTTTGCATCCGTGGCCAGCAACAGTCAACTTTCGCTAACGAATATGGCCGCGGCGAGTTTCATTTCAACATAATATCAACAGGGCGAATAGGGTTGCGTGGGCTACTGTCGCTTTAAATCCAAGCAAAAATGTCTTACGAAATAAATATCACATACTTCGCATTTGTAGCATATTATTCAAAGGATATTGTTATTAATTGCAAAACGTCAAACTTCATTTATTTTCGGCGATAAAAATTATAAAAAAAAGAATATGAACGTGTACCTAATAATATGTGCCGACCTAAAATATAATATAACCAGATCGAGTTTCTTGCCGGTTTTTCTCGATGACTGAGTTATTTTCCGAACCGGTGGTGGTTTTGACGTTCATAAGCGCATTCCCAGGGTCTAATTTGAATAAAGTTGTTTTTATTTGATTTAAATGTAACCTCTCAAATAAAAATAAACTGGAAAGACTGTGATATTCGATAATATTTATTTATAAGAGAAATAACTGGCCTAGCAGACCGTAATGTGTCGCTTATTACCTTTAGGGATAAAGTCACCAATTAGGATAAAAATTATCCTCCTAAGTCGATCCTAGCAACACATATTTACAAAATTTCATTGAAATCAGTGGTTTCCAAAATTAACGTGGACGAACAATATGATGCGGGTACCTAATTAGTTAAATTAGTCTTTTATTAATTTACTATGTTTTTTACAGATGTAAGCATAGATATATAGCAATGAAACAAATTTAAGTATTTGAGATTTATGCTTATAAAAAAAAAAAAATTTTTTACTTATTTAAAGTGAGACGTGTACGGAATCTTCTTATAACTACATAAGTATCATTTTCGAAGTAAAGTTTGTATTATTGTTGGAAATATATATAACAGTATATCTTTAGTGGTTGTTGGCACTCAGGCAAAAAATTGTGACATAGGACCATCAGAAAACAATATAAAAAGCGTTTTTTTTAACTTCGTAGCAGTTCGTTATTTGTAGATATCAGACTAAACATCAGAAAGAATCTAGTCCACATATAACTGGAGTTTTATGCGTATTATACGTTACAGAAAATACTTAATAATACCCTATATTTAATTCATATATGTTCCGCAGAAATATAGAAAGCTTTTTCCTGTAATTAAAGTGTATATGTTTTTTTTTACTAATTTTATTATATAGAGAACGTTTTTTACCCATTTGTTTATATAAAAAATAATATTACAAATATATTAGAAACAATCGTAATTACTTAAAATGAGATTTATGAACAACCTTAAACCCCTTCAGATATCTTTCCGTAGTATAAGCGCAGACTTAATTGAATTCTTACTAATTACAATTCCAAGCCGAGCCGATATTTTAACGAATTAATCACCTTTTAGATTGTTTATACATTCATTAGTTATATATGATAAGACATATTGCGTATTTCTTAATTGACCATATTTACTTTTTTATCTCTCTCACCTTAACCTGCCTGTAAACATTGCGCTGTACGGATGTAGGTGTCATTTCTCTATAAACAAACATTTAATCGATAAATAATAATTACTCAAATCACTTTAATAACTATTTTATGAATAATTTATACTTATGCAATTCTGATATTTATTTATAACAAATAATTACTATTGAATCATATGGGACTATTTCAAATATACCCATACAGAGTGGGCTTTGTGGCCGTTTCTTCAACACAAAGTACACCTGGTATTTTTTTATATTAACTTTTCAGTAAATAACAGCATATGTTTATTTGATATTTGGCAGGAAGGTAAAATAACGACATTGTGCGTGCGTAAGTAAACGATCAAATTCATAAACAAAGCTGACCACTAAGATTTTGCTAATAACTTCTCGGCAGTTGAATACATTGAATTGAATTACATAAAATTGATCCTTAATTATGGTAAACCAAAATTGAGCTAATGTAGTTTATTGCATAGTGGTAAAGACGCTATTTAAAAATAATTATCACAATAAATTAACAATAACGCACTTGCCTTGTATATGTAAAGAATTATTTTTTTTATGAAACATATTATACAAAAAATCTTCTCTTCCTATGCGGCATTATCAAATCACATCTTCTGTGGGTTGTGTTGGCTATACAGATATTTCGACAGCTTCATATAATAAAAAGAACCAAACCTACTTACACTATCATTCAAAAAACTTCCATATTAAATATGAAAAATAATTTAAAATGCATACACTTTTAAACTTCATTTCGAACACTTTCAAAATGAAACCTATTAGGAACTGTATTCTCTCTTCACATTTAAACAACCCACAGTACACCAGACGCGTGATGGGTGAATAACAACTCACATAACGACATAACAATCTGTTACCGTCGACCAGATATCACGTATATAATAAAGTTATCCGTAAAACAACGTCGACAGCTCATAAAGATTTATGAAAGAGCCCGTCCATAAATATTTTACCATCGAGTGCTTTCCATACCCTCTCGAGATCAAAGTTGTTTTTCTTGAGTATTGCATATATATATAAATGTATTTCAATATAACTATGCTTAAAGAATAGTAAGGAATACTTAAGTGATGCTTTTTAGTCGGGACTCGTAGCCACAGTGTAATATAAAACCGCCAGTGCATTAAAAAATCAACAGTTAACAAAGTTTAATAAAGTCATTATTATTTAAGTATCAGAGTAAAGTCAAAAAGCGGTATAGGACACAATGATTGTATCATGTAAAAACTGCTATCGAAAGATGGCTTCGTAGTATTTCTTTCGAAGAGACAGAACAGTTACTTAGGATGATCATTTAGCCTGTTAGAATGAGTCAAGAATCTATAAAACCCGACAACATTTAATTGGAACCACTATTAAAGAAATTTACTATGACTTAGTCCTTCAATATCTGTCAAGTAATATCTAATAAGTTTTTACTTCAACATCATTCGTTCCATAAGCGGATGAATTGAGAGAGACTTTACTCAATCATTCGCATAGCATGCATTTTATTGTAGAATAATCAAACAAAACGAGTCCATATACAAGTAAACATGTATTTTAAAGTGTTAATTAAAACATGAGTAACGATATACAAGGGAATTTATAGGAAAATTATCGTAAGAATTGCACGGAGCAAAGCATTTTAGCATAAGTGTTTTACTGATTTAATATCTTTCCAGTGTTTTTATTAAGATGTATTTCACGTATATATTTATTGGATTTCAACCGTTTTGTCATAATGTGCACTAAGAAGTTCACTTACTACACAAATTTAAGTTTTATACTAGAGGACAAAACTTAGGATATGTCTTGGAGGAACGCTTTTAATTTAAGAGATAAATAGTATCCTAATATTATTTATCATCGTGACAAGTTTCATTAACAACTGTTCAGTCGATTGAAAGTGATACATGCACAAGAAGACAGTCAAAATACAATTTATATCCTTTTGGCGACTATATGTATAACAAAGTAGTAATAAAAAAACATATTACATTGTGTTATAATTTTATCGTGTATTTAGATTTTAGGCCTCAATGCGATGTATGTAATAAATTAAGTGTAAAAAGAGTACAAATATTACCATACAAATACTGATACATAAAAAGAGAGAACTTTTCTATATCAGTAAGGTAAATTAAAAGCTTTGTGCTTGTTGGTGCACAATATAATTTTAAAAGCAAAGAAAATCATTGCAGATTTTGTAATGTGTAAATGTAGAATAGTAATGGAACTTAAGGGTTAAGTTTGCCAAAATGGCGGACGTTAGACTTGCTATATGGTGGCTGCTGTCCAATCAGGCAGTTGTCATGACTTGCCAATGAGCACTTAAAGTGGCTGATATTCGCAACAATATGCTATAAAGCGATATAAGATAACGTCAGTACTCAGGCGTCATCTGTTTATAGCGTGTGTTATTATTTATTTCAATACCTTTAATATTCGTACAATAATAAAAGTCAAACAAACGAGATAGAACAGATGACAAGATATTAACATTAATAATCCGTACCATTCGTTATCGATTGGGAACGCGACATCTGTGTGCAACAGGCAGTGTATTTGACGTAAAAATAATACAAATTATTTTCATAAATCAATGACAAACGCACATTATCCTCCCTGTAATACTGGAAAGAACACGCCGCGGCTTATCGCGGTGCCGTGCAATATGCCAGTAGCTTTTTAATATTCTCGACAAATTATTAACAATGTTTATTATTTGGTATAAAACTAATACAATAAAAGCTGAAGAGTTTTTGTTCGTTTATTTAAACGCGATAATGGTAGAAGGTACCAAGCGGGAAAAATATTAATGTATGTGATAGCTAAATTTATGGGGAATAATATAGGAAACTCCAGAAAAGTGTTTTTTAGTTAAGGTTTAGCGTTATGGCTATAATCGCACCTGATGTTAAGTGGCGATGTGGCCTTATATAGTGGAGACGCATAAGCCTAGTGGATGGAGTGTTGTTGCCAAGCCAGGCGGGCATTATAAAACGCTCTATCAGCATGCTATAGTTTCCTCGCGATGTTTTCCTTCACTGAAAGCTTAAGCTCATTGTAATCGAACTCACGTCCCATTGCGCGGCGTTCTTACACACTACTACTGAGCTGTCTTCGCTTCAATACACAGTAATAACATTTCAAGACACTATTATTATTCAAAAAATAATTTGTAACAAATACCACTATGATCATATTTAGTTTAACATTTTATCAATAGGTGGTTATATGTAAATACACATCTAAAACAATATTATTGAATCCTAAGTTATAACTCAAACTTCATAATTGTATAGCTTCTGTACTGCACGTTGGTAATTCAGTCAGAATTTTAAGCTTCATCAAATTAATATAGCAAACTTTTAATAATAACATTATACAAAGAGCTACAGCGAGACCTACACGATCTACGTTTATCTCGCGACATCAAAGTGTCAAAGCCCGTCTCAAATAAAGACTTGTAGTACAATTTACCTTTCTGTAGTCTCGGTGACTTTATCCGTTTTATCTTAATTAAGCTTCGCTGCGACTACGTTACATGTTTTATTCGATTTTCTTTTAAGAATGTCCGTTGATTAACTTGTGGTTACCGTTCTACCTTAAAAGAGTTTTACTACAAATATATACAAAATAAAAACGGTATCTTGTTGCTGTAAATGTATATTAATATTATAAAGTGGAATAGTTTTTTGTTTGTCTATTTGAACGCGCTAATCTTAGGAACTCCAAAGTCGGTTTACAAAAAATGTTATCAAATTTCATAGAGCAACCATGAAGAAGGCTTTAGGCTTATTAACATTACGCTAATATTGTATAGTAAAACGTTAAAATTTTTAATTTCACACGAACGAAGTCGCCACCACAGCTTGTATTTAATATAAAAATTGTTATAATGTAAACGTTGCTGGTTCTATTCCCAATAGTTTCAATAATGCCGTTCGTAGATTCGTTATGTCAATACATATTTTGAATAAATGTTTTTATATTTTTTAATTTGATCACTACACGAAGTTTCTTAGCATATTCGAATGGCTAATTGAAATATCTTAACTATAGCATGTTTGAACATTGACTGTACTCATTTAAATTATTAATTGTACCTTCTATAGATTTTTTATGATAGTTCTAACACCTTAAAAATCCAGCAACAAAATTGCTAAAATGTTTTATATGTGGTGCTTCTTTCTTTCTTCTTACCTCCTTCGTAATACATCGTATTATATGATAAGTATAGCTTATATGGCTTAGCATAACATCTACTTTGTAAATAGATGTATGATAAAAAAAAACTATTTATTTATTAACAAATGAAATGTCATAAGCGCACATATATTATATATTTTTTTATTATAGAGAGCTCAATTCAGATTTATTTCTTAGAGCTGTGACTAAATCATTCTATAGTAAACCAAATGCTGATATTGTAATACAAACGTCGGATGTATAGCCTCTAGAAGCTGGAACAGAAAATCACGGTTATTTTTCTAGCGAAACATCCGCTCTGAATTGGCAAATAGGAACACTAGACATGTTTTCGGTGTACAAATGCTGAACGAAATGTATACACAATAAATAAAATTCAAGATTTTAACTCTATTTTATTTTGTACGACCATAATATAGGATCTTTAAGTTTCGTAAGGCATTTTCTAATGCCCGCCTGTCTAGCTGCCATACAGAAATAACAAATCCTTAAGCACGCACTAATAAGTATATTCCGGTGATTACAAATGAGAGGCCTGAGTTTATGTAATTAAAAAGTTATTTTGGAAATACCAAATGTCTTTATAAAGAAAACTGAATAAGGTATATGAAGTTTCCAATTTCTCAAATCACTACTAAGTATAATCATTAATATTGCAATACTGAAACATACGAATTTTAATATTAAAATAGACGAATTAATCTAATTTAATGATAAAGAAGTACAAGATAAATAAAATTGGACATTGGTAATTTACATAGAATTGAAGGCCCCGAACTGAGTAACTACATTTAATAAACAATAAATAAATTACTTCCAATTAACAATTAATTTTAACAAATCCTTGCAGGTTCCTTGTAGTGTACGGAATAAGTATACGATGTAGGTATTCTTTGTAGAGGTAGTCACAAATATGTACCGCACACGCCGCGATGTGAAAATGATTCACGTAGTTGAAGAAGGAAAAGCTCCCGATTTCACCGCTACATAAATCCAAAGCGACTCGGCCCTAAAAGAGTTATAAGCGAATCACAATTTCCCATTCGGTCCGCTATATATTCTCGTGTGACGGTTAAGCTGTGTAGGCAGTTTATAGCTCATTATATTATATGGTTTCAAAAAATTACCTTAGATATAATTTTTGGTTTAATAATTTATATTGAATATTAAATTAACCTCTTTAGTCGAGTTAAGTGATAGTGGGCGTAAAAAACTGATTATCAATGGAATTATTTTTTTTTCGAAATATGCTATATAATAGTCTAGTTATCTATTAAAATAGTGGATGTATGTATATCCAATAGTGAATGTCCTTCGGCTGAAATAGCGACTTGGTTTTAATAGCAACTGATAACAATACATATCTTCTGAGTTTTCTAAAATATAAATATAACTGCTTTTTGGAAATATCAATATTAAACCGTTTATAGTCTGATAATTTGAGACCCAGTGTCTACCACCTTGAGCCCTATCGTCACTTAACTTCAAGCTAGATTGTGGCCATAACTTTAAACCTTTAAAGTATTAAATATAATAATGACTTTTTAGTGCTTCTTTCTTTGCTTTAGTGCTTTTAGTATATTGGTATATATTGGTTTAAAAAGTAAGTCGATAGTGCGCACTAAAATAGCATTCCAAAACATTTTTCACACATAACATCATTTTGTGAAAATGAGCTCAAATGTCACTCACACTAGAATGACCGCTTAGCGAGTTTTGAGTAGATCATTGTTCTTCGTACATAAAAAAAACCGCACTACGTAAACATCTGGGGTTGATAAACAATGAACTATTACTCTATTTTATAATTTTCATCAACACTTTATTCGACTACTTAGATGTACAGAAAATATGTTAAGAGCATAATAAATATCAATATGAGATAATGACTTTTCTCTTATAATAGAAACAGTCGGTATCACTCTGGGTCAAAATAGGTTGCTTATCGAAAGAATTTATGGAATCCGATTAGTGATTACAAAGTACTAAGAATACACATAACTGTACTTTTAGTATACATCGTATATAATATAGATAAACTGCACGTAGATGCGGAGGGATGGCTTAACAATGATACGTTAGTAGAGAGTAAACAAGGCTCTTTTGTACGACATGAGAACTATGTGGCTCGATGCACCTCCGTTTATAGGAGATGAATAAAACTCATGTAGGAACATATTATCAAAAGATTGTAGGTAAAATAACCTTTTTGTATAAAAATCTCGAATGATATTAAAAGTGATATCGTTATTTCTTTACTAGTGGGATGATTGGGGAAATCGAAAGGATGGTTTTTTGTTGTTGTTAATTTTTTGAATTCACTTTACTAGTAATTTGTTAATATTATATAATAAGCTGCAAATTGAATCCAATTCAATTCCCCGAGACAAATCTATCTAAAAGTTTATGAAGCTAGATTCGTTTTTTTTTAATTTAATGTCGACAAAGAATAACTAAAATTAAACTATTTCAATTTGCTAAATGATTATTAACTACAAAAAAAGAAACCTAGAAAGAACATGGAAAACCTAAAGAAAAACCTAGAATAAAAAATTTACTAAATCATTCTGTAAGTACTCTTTGATTAAACATAAGTATATATACATCCACGGCTTTAAATTCAAAATCAAATATATTTCAGAGGACTCACATATTTATTGCTATTACATGCTATTGCTATTTAATTAAATTATGTAAGATAAGAATTCTACAGGTCATAACAAACTTTCTACGTGATTAAGGATTATATACTAGTAGTATATGGATAGTCTTTCGATGTGTTTCGGCTAGTCTATATTTTCAAATTGAGGTCAAAGTTTAGTTCAATTAAAAGTTAATTTAGATACTAAGGTTAAATATCTAATAATCAATACATAAATCAAAATCTAGCGCCAGATGACAAAATTTTTAGCGTGATAGAAGTGCAAATATCACAAAATAAGAAAATATGAACAATTATAAAATATTTACTAATCACGCCGATGTTGTACTGGGTTTTTCAGCCCTTCACTACACTTCACCATAGCGCTCCCTATCTCATTAAGAGATAGAATAAAATCTTCCATTACAAAAGCACTTAGATTCATCTATCTTTATACTGATTAGTCAAACTGTTTTGGACATATCGATCTCATATAATATAGATAAATATAGGGATTAGATATTAGATTACGTATAAATTGAAAACGAATAATATAACTAATATTTACGTAATACAATTAAATGTTATCGTTATGAAGACTGTTCAAATAATTGTTATCAACTCCATTAACGTATTTAAATTTATTTACCGTTTTTATTACTCGAGTTTGGAAGCCGTTATCGGTAACTTATTGAAATAACGTTCAACGTATTGAGATTTTTTGAACATTACTACAGTTAATGGAATATTTTTTAATCAACAATATTGAACGTTGTGATTACCGGCGAGTCTCTTTGGACACAAACGGACCGTATCTCGCGTGACCGGATATGCGTGAAAAGGGAATAATTGTTGTATTAATTCGAACACGTTTAATGTCTACTTTAGAATAATTCTTAATGTATAATTCAACGCATATACATTGTTTTTATTGTTGACGTGACCGCACGAAAGTCAATGTTACCATCGAATACTATATAATTATTAAAGGATGTCGAACAGACAATAAAAATACACAGGATTTTGTATATGTATGAGTTTTAAAAGCATTACAGGTTAATTGAATTATTCAAGTACTATTAATACTATAATGCCAAGCAAGCAAGCAAGCAATTGAAGCAATAGCTTAGTTGGAAGTATGTACGGACGCTACATCAAAAGACTGGGAATAATTCAATAGAATAGACCAGGGGTTCCCAAGTGTGCGCAGTAGAGAGTGAAGAAGAACGCCGGGAAGCGATTCTCTTAATTATTCTCCTATCATTGTACTAATCTGATGCGACCAGCTAAATAGGTTAGGGCGCCGCGAATTGAAAAAGATTGAGAAACCCTGGAATAGACGAAGATGTCCTATAAGCGTGAGCTTTCGGTGAAGGAAAACATTGTGATGAAATCCGAGCATGGTGGTAGGGCTTTTTCTAATGGCCACCTGAATAGCTAGCAACCTTATTTCATTAACGTGGTGTTTAAAATTCCAGGCTTTACGAATTTCCTCATCGCAATGCCCAAACGCATTACCCGGACTATGGTCAAAGGCGAGACGGGCATGTGGTGATGCTAATCACTCAAAACTACCCACTATAATGCACCCTCCGACACTTCAAACTCTCATGTTGCCAGAGACCAAGGACAGTATTCGCAATTTTAGGATTAGTTACAACCCTCAAGTTGAAAATTTGCCGCCAAATATGTACAGGTGAGTTCCTGCAGTTGCAATTGATTCCCTGCACTAGGCTTGTCGTGTCCAACATCTTAGACCACATCGTCTCTTACCATCAGGTGACATTGTGACTATAACACTAAACAAATTAACTATGAAAAACATCGCGTAGCACAGAAGCTGATAATTACGGCAGTTTCATTACACACGCGATAAGCAGAGACAAAGTAACGGTTTTAAAGAAATTGATATTAGATCAGCGATGGCTGGGAAAGTGGATCGCCGAGACTCTCGGAGTGGCGGCTTAATGAGAGAAAATATTTTCAATATAGCCCGGGAATTGAACCGCTCGATTAAATTAAAATGTAAATACCCGGACTGAATAATTACGTTGCGAATACGATACAATATAATAAATAGTCGATGTTATTGGCAGTAGATAACAGAAACGTCAACCCAATCTTACTCTTCTTATTAATTGATATTGGATATTTGTCTCACAAGGAAAATTACCTGCAATCCAAGGTAATAAAACGTTTAAGGCATAGTTAATATTTGATTTATATTAAGACGTACATACAATATCTTTATAGCCTAGTTGGTTTTTAATAGATTCAATGATATCAAGATACTTAAATAGATTTCATACACTTTTAATAAACTTTACCGTAGGACAAACAAGAATTGTTATTTATTGCTCGTATTATTATTAATTTTGAAAAGGAAACCATGAAAACCACAAAAAACAGATCTAGTAACACTAAGGGTGTAATCTCTAAAACTTACTTAGACTTATCTCCGCTTTACTTCCAGAATAAAAGTTTATAATTGCAACCTAAGTATTTGTTTACCTTGCCTGACCAAAGTCCAAGTTATCAGATTATAAATGACGTTGAGATAAGGCTGTATACATTTCACCCTAAGAAAAAAATCTAGTATGTTTATTGTTTGACATTTACATTGATTAAGTAACCTGATACAATATTAGGTTATTTTCCTCCGATATTCTCAAGTTTTTAATGTATATTTTAATGAATTACTTAAATAAAAACTACCACAGCATACTACTATTTTTATCTGATGGTATTCATTATAAAATTTATAGGAGTAAATACAATTATTTGAAATTATTTGCTTCCCGTAGCATCTGTAATATTTCTGCTTTAGACGGATAACACAAAAGGAATAAGAGTATAAACAATTTCGATTTAGTGAAAGGTAAGTAAAACGACGCTAGTAGAAGGGAGACTGATCCCACATGAGTCAGTCATCAATGCACCCTCTCGTAACGATCACACAGCGTATAGTGACAACTGTGGAGTCTCCCTCCTTGATGTTTTACATTTGGGCCCACAGTTCATAATAAAAGACGGCTATTGTGCTAGTATGTAATTTAATTTTGAAAATATAATATTCTATATAAAACTAACTGGCCCAACAAACGTTGTTGTGTCATACAAATTATTTCTGATGAATACTTTGGTTGTATAAAATCGCGCTTAGAGATGAGTGGGTCACGGTAGGAGGGTGCAAATTTGGGATTATAGATATATTTAATGCCACATAAAACGAAAATCCAAAATTGATGTTTTATTTTGGATAGTGTCACCTTCATCACCTCGCGACATAAAATATACTTTACGACCTATTTTCATGTTTTCTTCTTCTTAGCCCTTATCCCACCTAGGTAGGCTCGGTACAAAATGTTCTTTTCTTCCATTATACTTTATACTTTTTATACACATATCATTTCTCACGCAGTCCAACCATATCTTCTGCGGCCTTCCTCTTCCCTTATATGCATTCCCCTTCATACTTAATATTTTTTAGTTATATGGCTGATTATGGCGTATTCTTATATCTACTAAATATATAGAAAAAAAACCATTAAAATCGATCGAGCCCTTTCGGAGAACTGCGACCACAAACACCGTGACACGAGATTTTTGTACATAACATTTCCTATCGTTCGTTTATTTTTACATAAGCACTAATGACACTGATTGGAAATCGGTAATTCATGGGCGGTTTTTGTGGAAGTAGACCTGATTTCCAAATGCGAAAAACTTAAGCCACTAGGATAGGTTACTCAACACGTAGACAATTGTCACGAGCCAACCTAGTCACGTCTCTGCTACTAGGGTCAATTAGTGGATATACAGCGGTCGATTCCTGAACGCGATACGTCCATACGCATCAGTATGATGGATGGATTTCTCGTGAAGGTACAAAATTGTCGTATCGTACCACCCAGCTAAGATATTGTAGTTTGTTATAGTGTAACTAGATGAAAATATATTTGAAATTCTTACATTAGTCAAAGGTAAAATCTCTGTCTGCTTATTAATGTGTGGGACACTATTAAAACGATTAAATTTTTTTTTAATGAGATGACGATCACGATTCTGTAAAAAGTTTTTGTAAGACTAGCGGACCCAGTTAACTTCGTATCACCTAAAATCGATGTTCTTTATTCTTCCTAAAACTCAAAAAAGGTTCGACCGATTTGTATTTTTTTTACACTCTGATTAGATATACTCAATCCTAATCAACCTTCCAACTTCAATTCGAGAAGATCAATAGAACTGGCTATAAATATAATATCGTATCCGTTTTTCATTTCTTTTCGTTATTGAATAAAACTTGTTTATAACTTAAATGAATAAAATGTCTTGCAATTATATTAAATTTAAATATAGGTGGATTCCAACCCTCGTTTTTTGACGCGGCGTCCGTGCAAACTACCTGAGCAACTGAGCTATCACAGCTTCATTACTTCTCATTTTATGAAGTTCAAAACAAATCTGTTCATTTTTTATACAAACTTTTTCCCGACAATAACGAACACAATAAAAAAAGATTTATCCAATTCGGTACAGTCATTCGTTAGTTATATGCGTACATAAATTCCATTTGATTGATTCGTTTATATACATTCATGTATAGATTTAATCAAACATGAAATGTATTTTTTTTTATTTAAAGTATTTTGCAGCTCACTCGAACGGTGCCGCGGGTAAAGAATTGACTCGATCAGAAATAACATACTGCTTAAATTTATAGATAAAAATTTGCTAAATTTTACATGCTATAAAAGTAAGATAGTTCCTGAAATATAACTATAAGGATTCTCATACAAGGATAAGCCTACAAATGAAATATATATTAAAAAATCCTACCATTTTTGACTGACAAACAACGTGAGACGAATTTTTATATAAAAATATAACGATGTAAATAAAATGTATCTGTACATTTTAGAATTTTTTATAATAAAAATGCAAGTGTCTGAATAAGAAATAAAATACATTTACATTATTTTTAGAAACGTTTGTCTGTTTGTGCAAGCGTTACTGCTGAACTAGGTAAAACATTTATGATAACACGGTACCAAGTAAATCATAAAACATTTTTTTGAGAATAATTTAGTTTTGGTTTCATCGAAATCGGTTAACTTTATCAAAAGTTCATGTAATATGAATGACGGCGCGAGATTAAACAATTTTAGTTCCACGCGAACGATGTCGCAAGCACAGCTAGTGCATAATATATTTAATCGTGAGTAACGTAGTCAAGATTACTTTTAATGTCAAATTTAAATTAAAAAACCTTTAAGTAAATATTTATTTCAAACGTGATTAATTAATAAGAAAAATAGTTATCATAAATCACTTTGATATATTGATGGTCACTAACGAAGGTTCTAAGCTGTAATCGTATCGGTCTTGTGACAGAGTTGTAGAATGCGTAGCATGTTTCATATAAAGCCTCAAGCTTATAAACAAACTAAGCTGTTTCTGCAACTTCGCTCGCTAGAGCTACTAAGATATTGTATTTAAAAAAAAAAAGGTTTTTAACAGATTACACAGTTTATTTTAATTGGTTTGTCAGCTCATTTACCCCGTGTTGACGCGCGTCGGAAAAGGATCAGAAAACCTACATCCGTGTCACAAGACACGGGAACTGCTAGGAGTTGCCCTCTCTGCCACACGATGGGCCCGCATCCGCACGAGCAATTCATGGTTTGATATGAAGTTCGTCTCTCTTTATTGTTTCTATTGTTAAGCAAAATTTCGGTTGAGAGGTCGTTGAAATACTGATCCGCAACTTTTTGTGTGACGCTCGTTTGGGTAAAATCAGTTCAGAGACAGTGATGTTTCACTACGGTCTTGTGGTCTTAAGCACACATCGTTTTTATCTATATATCGGGAATATGATTAAAATATTATGTCGAAGACAAAGCTATGATATAACAAAACATAATCAATGCAGTGGTTTTGAGTTATTAGTATACTAATGGATATAGAGACAGAGATTTAGTCTTTTATGATATATATGGATGACAATTTTCCATTTACTTTTGTGTGAGATATATCGTACAACAACTTACAACATACAAATTAAAGTGAACGTTGAATAAAATTTATTTACTTTAAATATTTGACAAAAATTTGTGCCTATCTAATTTCTAATAAATTTATAGCAAAGTTATATTAAATGGTGCTGGATTACGTAAAATTTGCGAAATTTGCCGGTATTATTTTGATTAACGTAAAAATTATATTTTTAATATCCTACATTATCTATAATACAACACATCGATGCACCAAGAAAAATAGTTACTATAGTATACAGCTTTCTAGGTAATTAATATCTTGGTATCGTAAATGAAAGAAAGCAGTAATACACATATCTAGAAGCACTAAGCCTTTAATTACCCGTGATGTTACATCCCGAAATGATTCTTATACCAACATTGTAAGCTCAAAAATCGTTACTTGGTGAACGTCAGTGGATTCCCGCACAAATACGCCACCACCCCGCGACATGTGCACCTAATGACACGACAAGGCAGCCCTCGAGACGGGTGCGAAATGAGCGCACTTCAAACGTAACTCCCCATGGGGTACGTAAGTACAATCCGACACCCTTCGAATGCATTTAGTTGCAGGTGCCTACGATTTCTCTTCTCAGACAAATTCAAATAAAGTCGTACATGTATACATGTACCCCATTCGTTAATATGCGTCGCGACAGGAGAAAACCTCTTTTCATTTTCAAACGTTTTGTTATGAGTTCTTATGAATAATGATAACATATTTTGTAAAGCATTTCATAATGAGTGCATTTTAGTATTAGTTTTATATGCACTGTACATCGATGGAAGCGAGTTGGAATCCCTACGAGCCTAAATAACGGTGAAAGAAAACATCGTGACGAAACCATAGCATGATGATAGCGCACTTTATATTAAACTCAAGTTGAAAACTTTTCAAGTAACTGTAGGAATGTTCCAGCAATTATATTTAAAAACTAGTACTCTCACTAGGCTTAGTGTCTTATCAGCTCAGGGCTGTCGTGGTTCAGCTTCAGATGAAATGGGGTTCAAACTCTAAGCTTATAAAAGAAAAATGTTTTATCTATGTACTTTATAACCATATTTTATAAATGAGTGTATAGTAATATTATCAATGCAAAGTGAGTTTCTTGGTTTGGTTGTTACGCTTTGACACCTAAACCACCGAATCAATTGCGATGAATTTTGGTATAGAGATAAATAGGACCCTTTATTAAACGGACCTTTATATAGGACCATTATATTTAAACGGACGCATATAAAATACAATTATTAAAAGAGAGAATTATGAGAAAAAATATCTTAGTCATTATAGTAACAATTGTGCAAATGTAGACAGATCATAAGTCAGACGCTGATTAGCATAATAAATATCTTACTGCAGTGGGTACTTTAAGCCCAGGCATCGCGTTGTCGAGACTGGCGAGATCCCCGGAACAACTATTTGTCTCAAGCACCTACCTCCACGCAGTCTTGTTCATGCTAATTTTCATTTTACAAATTGTCTACAATAAAGTTTCGAAAGTTGTAAATAGTGTTTAGTGAATTATGAACTGTTATTGTGACGATGTGTTTATTCTATAAATAATCGAAATATTACATTTTTTTACTTTAAAGTTTAACTTTTATTCACCCTCTTTCTTGGTGCTGAAGATACGATATGGTTTAAGATGTTTGTAACACACTGCGCGTAAAGCTGTTATGTATGTTTATAGTAATATAGATATATTCTATACACTTATATATAATGAAAGTAAAAAACATAATAAAAATTAAAATATTCGGTTGAAATTCTTTATTCGTTTAAATTTAATAGTAATTGTCTTTATCTAATATTTGAAATATACTTATAATATATATTATAAATAAAATATTTCTTTATTTGCTTTTTATGCAGAATAAACATATTGTATATTAAAAATGATTTATTTTAAACTAATAGTATAAGTTTGCATGGTGGTAAGGCTTTTTCTAATGTCCACTTAGCTCCTCTTACCTTACCACCCTCAAGTTAAAAATCCGCCTCCTATAGGTGTATTCCGGCAGCTGCACTTGAGAGCCAGTCTCTCTACTAGGCTTTGCGTGCCCACCATTATAGGCCACATCGTCTCTTAACATCACGTGAGATTGTGGCCATAACGCTAAGTCTATAAACAATAAAAAAAATATTCAAAATAATTGTTTTTTTTTTAATATATCGAATAGCGTTTATGTGACGTAAATTAGGAAGTATTGTTAGAAAGCGTAGCCCACCTGCGTCACAGTAATGGAATTATACTGATGGTCGCCCTGACGTGGATGTCCCGAACATTTGTAGCCAAAATTGACAACAATAATCACTGTGTAGAGTTACAAGGGTCTTAAAAACTGTGTTTCCAAAACATTTTAACACTACTATTATCCTGATATATATATCCTTGTTACGAAGCGAACACTTCGTTAGGCATGTTGATCAAGTTTTTTTTACTTTTTAACTAATCCGTCACGCTCGGCTATCTAACGTTTGTAATCAACACTTACTTATTTTTGTATTTGATAGAGCAATCATTGAGGAAGGCTTTGGGTTATTTAACATCACGCTATCGGCAATAAAATCAAAGCTGTATTGAAAAAGTTCCAAAAGGGGGCAAAAATGAGTAAACACTCCACAGGTTTAGCGTGTCTACCAATTTGAGCCGTACCGCAACTTAAGATCAGGTGAGATTATGGCCCTAACGCAAAACCTCAACTATAAAAAAATACAATTTTAGTTTCACGCGGACACATGTAGTATATATATACAATGTAAATTCTATTTAACAACAAACTTTGAAAAACATAAAAATTATTTGACTATGGTTGGTTTATCTTGGCCATACAACCCTTCCTCTCATACATGCCTTCTCTCTCTTTGTTCTTTAATTACGAACCCTTTAAGTGTCCTTATATAGGTTGACTTTCAACTGTATATTATCTACACCCAGCAAACAAATGCAAAAACAAACAATAATATTTATAGATTGTAATATTGTTATTATCTTTACCAAAAATAATATATTTTAATAGATAAGTTGCACCGCAGCCAATCTCAGTGCATAGTCGCTGGTTATAAGTTATGATTTACGATGCGTGTCGCGCAGTAGATACGACCCGCCTGCGTTTTATAGGTTTAGGGAGTGTACTATCCTTGCCAAATACATTGTTAATCTCTTACGATACATTAAAAGTATATCCTGGTCTATACTAAACTTAAATACACTATCACAATGATCTATATACTATCGTATTTTATATATACACTATAATAAAATCAAAATTTTAAATTGAAACGAAACACAATAATATTATAAATGCGAAAGTGTGTGTTGTTTATTACGCTTTCACGCCTAAACCGCTGAATCGATTATGGTGAATTTTGATACAAAAATAGATGGGACCCAGGAGACGGGGATAGGCTTTTTCTCGCCAAATCTTTATTGGAAGGTATGAAACTTTTTATTGCGTCAACCGATTTGTTTAACAAAATCGATATTACGCGAGCGAAGCCGCACTTAAAATCTAGTTAAAAATATAAATTTAAATCCATATTTACAGTATTAAAGTGTATCTACTCGTAGCTAGGATATTATTAATTCATAAACTACTATACGTAATTTCCATATGGAATTATATTAAATGTGTATATCAATAAGACATAATGAGGTCGTAACTGCAATATATCAAGGGAGAGTGTAGTGGTTGTGATTCAGGCATGGCCCAATTCAAGCGCTAGAGTATGTTAATATAGGACAAAATTGTGTGTCGCATTGTATGTGGCAGAATAAACGTCATATTGGTATAGTGTTTTAAGCCATGATGGTTTAATGGCACCGCAGTACCGAGTACTGAGTACCGCATCGATGAACTTGAATTCCTTCTATTTACCTGAGTTTTTGGTGCAGGTAAACATCGTGATTAAACCATAACATGGTGGTAGAGAATTTTCAATACACGCCTGGTTAACTACAACTTTTTAGTATAATATTCGCCCATAAATATAAAAATTGTTATCTCGCTGTTTCATTTGTCAGCCCTTCAGTTGTAATTTCATCGCAAAATACATAAAATGAGTTCATGAAGGAATATTTGAGAGACAAGTCTTTATAATAAATTTACGGCGCGTCACTGTCATAGTACTGTCACTAAACATTAGATGAAATTGTAGTCCAGCACTAAACTTATAAAGGATTCAAATTCTTACAATTTGTGCCATTTCAAAATACGGAATCTTATCCAATTTGAATGATGAACGGTAAACGGCAACATTAGCTGCAATGAAGAGAACTAGTCTATTTCGAAACTGCGTAAAGAACTCATCAGTCGTTGAGATAACTGAATAAATGTACAATTTTGATAAAAGGCTTTATATTGTACCCCGGGAACAATATTCGCTCAAAATGTATTTATGAAAACCCTTATCCAAAACACTATACATAAAACTAGCGGTTTATGTTTGTGATATTATTATGGTAGTTATGCATGTTACTATCATATTGCATTGTGGTAGGGCTTTGTCTAATGCCCGTTAGTAACCACCCTCAAGTTGAAAATCTGCCGCCAATTACCAATAGGTGTGTTCAGGCAGGTGCACTTGAGAGCCGGTTCCTCCACAGGTTTAGCGTGTCTACTAACTAGGCCATATCGTCACTTAAGATCAGATCACATTGCCATAACGGTAAACCTTAAATACATTATTAAATAAAAAAACGAGTGGCATTAAATGGAGTATACAATGTGACCTCTAGATAGTTCATTTCCCCGACGAGCACGATGTGAAACTAGATATTCTGTACGGTAATTTGTGGTCAATTTCTGCAACTTATACAAACATCATGTTACAATAATATTAAAAAGTAACAATTACTTATTGTTTAATGGTTTTGTTTATTGTATAAACTCATCAATCACTTCTTTCCTGTAGGTGGGCTTATTATAAAAACATTATCAAAGTAGTTTCATCACTAAACGATTTATTAAGCGATTAAAGTTTTGAAATACCAACTCTCGTGGCGTTTATTTTCTTATATAATGTTTCAATAACTTGAAACTTTGTTTCTATAAGCCGCAAGTTATAAACACTAAAACCTAAGTAGCTAATATATTTGCATGGTGATAGAACTTTTTCTAATGCCCGCTTTCCTAGTTACCACCTTTTTTTGTTTATTTATTGGTGTGGTGTTTAGAATCCCAGTTTTTACGGACTTCGTCAACGCAACGCACGCATTACCTGGGCTCAGGTCAAAGGCATGAGGAGCATGTGATGACTCATTGACTGCTAATCACCCAACACTACCCACTAAAACGTACCACGGCGGCTCGTCAAACTCCCGTGTTGGCAGACACTAGGAACAGCTTTTGCAATACTTTTAGTGGTTAGCTACCACCCTCGAGTTGAAAATAGCTAGAAGTGCGTTCCGTCAGTTGGATTTGAGAGCCAGTCTCTACTGGCTCTGTCCACCATCTTGGGCCACATCGTCCCTTAACGTCATGTGACATTGTAGCCATAACGCCAAACCCTAAATATAAAAATGTGTAGAACATTTTTAACTTTTGTCAGTCTTTACTTTTTTTAATTATTTTGGCATGCACCTGTATACACGATTTCGCCAATGTCAAGTGAGGACTTAATAATAAATAAAATTAACTAGTTGTGTAACCCGGTAGTGTAACTAATTAGTTGTCCTGTGCCTGACTCGAAGCCATAACCCTTGAATTTCTTTGTTATTAAAAAATCTTTATGTGTATAGGTAAAAGCCCACGTAAAATAACAAAAACATTTTTCAGTTCTTTATGTATCTGTGATTCATTTTTAGGACAATAGATCTTGTGCGTATTATGGCGGGAACTTGTTCCTATTATTCTTTTTGATAGTGTTACTTTTCCCGAGACGTTTTAGTTACCTTATCACAAATAAACTCGTGTTTAAATGTATCAATTCGATAAGTGTAACATACATTGTAAACTAGGTAAAATAAATATCAGTTCAGTGCGTTATCATCAAATAACTTACGTTTGAAACGTAACGTTCCTAACGTTTTCTTCTTGAAGTTCAACGCACTCTTATCTCCGCGCCAGGTACAACAAAGCACCCGGTATTGAGCATCCCAATTATCGCTTGGCTGAGAAACGAATGACTGACGTCGTAATAAACTCTACCAACATAAGTGTATTTTTGTTTAAGATAGAATAAAAATAATATATAATCCAAAAGAAACAAAATAATCCCTTCCAGTGTTACATTGCAAAAAAAACGTGTTTTAATGTTATCTAACATTTTATTGCTATATCCTTGAAGTTTTTGGAACATCTAAAAAATATAACAATTCAATACTTAATCGAAAAAAAATTATGTATATTGAAGAAAACAACATGGTGGCGTACGTTTTGATTGCCGCCATGTCACCTCGACACACAATTGACAGCTGTCAGCTTTACGCATAAATGTAAACAACCGAACTGTTATCTATGCTTTGGTATTATCCTAACTCACCTAGATGTAAATAAATCAATATGTTATAACTAATACCTATATCAATGATATCTATCGGTTCTAACTATATTATACCTACTATACTATTTCACTCACAGGTAATTCCCATATGAGTAAATAATTACTATATTCCGTGTTTATTATTAATTTATTATGTTAAAGTTTATTTGGCGTTGTTTTTAATTATTTTATGTTGGAGTATTCTGCGATTATATAATTTTCTTCGAAATAAAACTAATTTAAGCGGTTTTATCCCAGTTATTGATTAATTTTGATCACGAAAATTGAAAAGCTTTTGAAAAGAATATTCGAAGAAAATTATATAATTGCAGAAGACCTAAAAAATATTAAAAACCAATACAAATTAATTAGTTATAAAATTTTAATATTTGTATCTTTGTACATTTTATAAAATGGCGTTACATTTTTAGTTTTACTTTGATTGTAAACGAAGTTCTAAATTTCACGAGTAAATAAATTACTTTTATTATTACAAATGTGCGTCGAGCCACCTCACTTTAATCGAGCTGATGACCAGCGCGCAACAGATATTGAGAATAATCATATTGGTATTTTTGTATTTCGTTCGAGAGTGACTGACAATAAAATGAGTTCGCATAGTGTTGTGCAGGTGGAAAAGTAAAATTATCAAATTGGTCCCACTACCAAATATATTACACTTGTTAGTTTATAAAATGAGATTCTAACCATTTCTTGGCTAACATTAAGAAATAAAAAAGTTATATCCAAACGACTTCGTTTGCCGCAACGCATATTATAAAGAAAAAAATTATGACAGGGTAAATATTCACTACAATTCAGAAAGTACGAGTAATGGTGGCGGAGAAAAATAAAATTGTCGATCTCAATACGACTATTCAGAATTTTCTTGGAGGTCAGTTGTTATTTTTCAAATTTGGCGACATAGTTATCCACTAGAATGATATAGAGAACTATTCCACAGAAATTTTAAATTAACTGATATTGCCTGGACTACCACCTCACAATTTGCAAATAAAAGTAGATTTTATTGGATGAACTCTGTTGAATAGTAAAAACGTAGACATCAACATGTGCACCTTTTATTGTGGTTAGTTGACAAAATATTGCCAGATGAAATTGATTCCAATGATTGAGCTCACTATACCGTGGGAATCAAATATAACAGAAGATACACTATAAAATAAATATAAATTAAGTACTACGAGCTACTAAATAACCTGAAAAGGAATAGCTTCGTAGTTATTTTATACGTGGTCGAAGTGAGAGCGAGAAGCATATCACCAAAATCTATATAAATAAAAGATCTAGGCTGGTCTAGGATAGTAGTATATTCTATATTAAAAACGTGTGCCTTAAGATGCTCTAGCAGTATCATATCAAATTTGACTGGCCAGAAAGAGAAACACGAGTAGTGAAAGCAAGTATTGACGCGTGTCGGAAAGGGCCTTTTAAACATACATCTATTTCACAAGTCTCAGGAACTGTTCGAAGTTTCCCTCTCTACCATACGATGTTTCCTGCACCCACACACGTAATGCACGGGTAGCTAAAAATTTCTTATCATTTCAGATGTAAACCCGGGTGAAGCAATTGTTCAAAAATTACATGCAATAATCATTTTAAAAATAATAGATGGACCTTGTAGAGATTTCAACAATAACTCAGCGCGTGTGATCGACGGTAAGGATTTCGAAGGATAACCGAGAATCTGGATTGCGGACACTAACACAATTAATGATGGATACCCAATGTAGACGATCAGTTGCAGAAGAAGTTGCAGTAGTGAGGTTAAAAGACCAAGTGTTCATGTAAGCAAAAGTTGGAATGTGCCGTACTCTTCAGTATAGTTCAAGGCCTATACATTAATGCGGAATACTTTAACGCCGTCAAGTCAATAAAGTAGAAATGCAAATAAGTAAACAAAGACTCCTCCACAGGTTTAGCGTGTCTACCAACTTGGGCCGTATCGTCACTTAACATTAGGTGAGATTATGGAAATAACGCTAAATCTTATCAATAAAAAAGGCATTTATATAGTAATTTTCGCTATAACAAATTCAAATGACGAAGTATGTCAGTACCAACCAACATTACTAACACGACTATGCAATGTAACGAGACTGGCTGTAAAAAAGTCTACTTAATAACGCCAAAGAAGCGACGATCAAGGGAAAATATGAAGGAGAGATTGTTTATAAATTGCGTATACAGATTATTCCAACGGATTTGCCATTTGATTTTAAGAAACTAATATTTCCCGTACGTCTGTCTATTGCGTAGACAATTAACAGATAACAAAACCATACTGTTGGAAGTTTGCGTACTAAACTTGGAGTTTTCCAGAATTGTGAACGGATGAACTGATATCGTGTGTCCGCGCGTCAGATAAAAAATGTATATTTACGCATCACAAAAAGAAACAAAAAGCATAGTATACCAATAAACATCGTATTAACTATATTTAAATTTCATATAATTAAAAGACATTTAATTAATTGGAGTTATAAACAAGTTTCATTAAATAACCAAATGAAATGAAAAACGGAAACGATATTAGATATAGCCCGTTCTATTGATATTAACGAATTAAGTTGGAAGATTGATTATAGCTAATCAAAATGTAAACTAAAATAAAATCGAACCGGTCCAAGAACATCGATTATAGGTGATACGAAAATCACCGGGTCAGCTAGTTATTTATATAGAATCTAAAACGATAATCTCTTAAAAAGTTTATTTCAATATAAGTAATTGATTTTTCTATTTAACTCGAAGGAGTCAAAAGTACACATAACTAAATTAAAGAGTAAACGAATTGTATCGTATGATATCGTATAAAATATAAAGATTATTTCAATCTAATTTTAGTATCACCAATTTTCTATAAAAAATACTTATTTTTAGATGCGAAATTAAAAAAGAAAACACTTTATAGGTATTGTAAAAATTAAATAATTTAATATTACATTAAAGATAAATATTATTTTGTCTTTAATTAAGACAGAAATAAGGAAATTGTAGCAAAGTATTTTCCATAACGAAACCTAGTAGAGGCATAAAGATAGTAAAATCAAGTGGCACAAGGGTGCCAAGCGAGGGGTAAGGTGCGGTGAAAGTGTCGCAAAGTGGTTCATATATCATGAGAACATGGCGCTATCTGCAGCGAACGTCCAACTCGAGGGTTATCTGCGCTTTGAACGGGACATATTTAACCATACAGGGTACGTACGGTTATAGAAATAAAAAATCTACATAGCATACTTAAAATTTTGTACTTTAATATAACTAATCATTACATAATATGCGAAAAAATCTTAATGTTAAGAATGATTTAACTGTTAAACCAACAGGGCCGTTCAAGTATTACGTAATGTAATTTTTGACCCCCTCCCCCACATAACGCACCATATGATTTTTCTGTAGCACCCTCTCCCTTCCACAATAATTATTTCATACCCAAGTGTCCATTGTTACCTAAAAGTCATATTTATGTTTTACCTCTTTCTACAAATAAACTATTCAAATAACGTAATATAACATGTTACGTAATACTTAAACGGCCCCTTAGGCATTATGGACTTTATAGTTAAATTACAACATACATTCTACAATTCCCATTTTTATTTGTGTCAAATTTAGACACAAGTAATTGTGTCTAAATTTTCCTGTATTTATCAGAGCCCAGTAATGAAATCCATACATTACAAGAAGCTTTATTTAAAAAGTATTTTCTCTAGGTTCAAAGACATTTGTGAAACACATGTATTAGTATTCATGTTCCGGTCAATGTCATCCTTGACTTTACAAATATTAATATTTATTATTATAACCGCATAATATTAATTTCTTGTATCGTAATCAGTAAAATATAGACAGTCTGCAGACGTCAGTGAGTCTTAAAGGCAGTCATAACGTTGGGAATTAGGCTATAACAATATTTTACATTCCTATTTTGGCTCGAACAATAGAAACTACAATGAAGTCTGGCCTTATATTCGACTCTAACATGTTCTTACACATACAAATTTTCCCATTATACTACACTCGTAAGTTAAGTTCATGCCTATTGTATACAACAAACGATAAAAGAGTTTATTACGCAATGAAAACTATCTCAGACGAAAAAAATACATCAGTATCCCTTACATTTTTATTTAGAAACTGTTTATGATTTCTATATTAAAAGTAACGACACGTCTAACTGAAATCTGAAACAAGAAACTAAATATTAGGTTTATTTACTTCTATTTTAATTTAATATAATACCAAACTGTATGTTATATATGACCTTAAAAGGACATCTTTCAGAGAAAAGGCAAGTGTTTAATCTTCACGATAAGCTACAATCGATTACATTTATTCGATATACCGTGCAACAACAGGATTTAGCAAGCGTTCAAGATTTTGTCCCAATATTTTTCATCACTTTCTTTCGATGGTGCTATCAAATGTCTGAGTGCACCAATCTTCAATCCCAGTAGAAGAGTCCTAGGCTAGATTTAACCTTACCGGTATTAGACGATGAATACGAAAACGCTCCATATCTTCCTACTAAAAAAAAAGGTGTTACCGAATCAAATTTGTAAATTAACTCAGACGATAAATAATCTTTGGTATAGTTCGAAACTCGACTTTGCGGGCAAAATAAAGTTGGAATCATTTCAGTACCGACCTTTTTATGTTTGAAAGATTAAAATATAGTTACATTAATTAATAATTCAATTTGAATCCTTTTTGTTATAACTTCTTTTTTTATAGTTAAGGTTTAGCGTTATGGCAATAATCTCATCTAATCTTAAGTGACGATACGGCCCAAGTTGGTAGACACGCTAAACCTGTGGAGGAACTGGGTCTCAATTGCAGCTGCCGGAACACATCTGTAGGTATTTGACGGCGGGTTTTTAATTTGAGGGTGGTTGCTAGCCAGATGGGCATTACAAAAAGCCTTATCACCATGCTCTGGTTTCATCACGATATTTTCCTTTACCGAAAGCTCAAGATCATTGTAGGTTCCTGGATTCAAAGTCACGTCCCTTAACGTAAAGTCGTACACAATAGTATTGAGCTATCATCGCTTCGCATTCTTCTCTTCTTATAGCTCTTCTTTTCTTTTGACTTCTGCTTATTTTGGAAATTTTACGCCGTCAATATGGCTTTATAATTATCAAACTTGGTTTTAACAACACGGTCAAGGGAGGTTTTTCGTAAAAGTTACAAAAAGTACGTTACAAAGTAATACTTTTTTATAGACGTGACGTATAACTGCGAAGGTAGATACAAACTTATTTTCACAGTACAATAATTCACAATATTTTTTTCTGTTTAAAACTTTCTCGCTCTGATGATTTTATAATCGGTGTAATGAACACGCCGAGAAAATAATTTTCGACTTATGTTATTCTTGTAAAAAATTGATCAGATAATAACTTTATTAAGTAACAACCTACTTTTATGATTTCAGTTTAATCTGTTTTTAATATTATGAGTAATTTTATTATGAAAGTGCCTGTTACACGTCATGTAATTCAATTCGCTAGAAATTTAATAGTAAAATAAAATCTCTCAAAACTTTGTTCAATAGGCATTATTCACACAGCTCTAATAATTATTTGGCCTCTCGTTACTTACTAGGTACTATTATAATTATTTTAATCAACGAATTTTGTTACTTGCTCTGTTAATATTACGAGCTCAAATTTCATTTTTCAAGAGAGTAGGTATACTGTTATTTGAGCCAAATTATTCTCTATACACAACCAGATATAAATTTTATTTATACTTAGTGTTAACACTAAAATTGCTTTCAAATGAATTCCTGAAAATCTATACAATAAATTTTACCGTTATAAATATTATATTAAAAATTTAAAATAGTATTATTTTAATATATTGAAAGTATTATTTTATGATTTGAGATTGCTCCAATTCTGTATAATTTCTTGAAAGCTGTACAAATCTAGTCTTGGTTGAATTAATCTCAGATACAATAAAATATAAAGAGGTTCAGTAAGTCGCTACCGTAAACCCTACAAACAAACTAATTCCAACAATAAATAATGTAGCAGTATTATAAAAAACTGTTGCATTTTTGTTCCATAGCTGTCTGTTATTAATTTTACTTGGTCAGACACCTCAAAAACACATCTGTTCCAATAACGAAAGATAACTCTTATTAATTAGCTAACGTTTATATCTTCGTGATGAAACCATAGCATGGTGGTAGGACTTTTACTCATGTTCGTCTGGATAGATAGCTACCACTCTCCAGTTGAAATTCTGCCGCCAAATGCCTATAGGTGTGTTCCGACACACACAGGTTTAGCGTATTCACCATCTTGGGCCTCACAGGCCTCAATATCAGGTGAGATTTTAGCCATAACGCTAAATCTATAAGCTATAAAAAAAATCTAAACGTTAAGTATAATGGAAAAATCCGATGTACACGTTAGTCAACAATTTACAAAAATAGATGGAAAATACACAAAGCAAATAATTAATAATTCATTGTTAGATGTACGTGACTGAATTGATAAAATGCTTCGTGTTAAATATGAATCTTATAAACACATCGATAGGTATCACATTTACTACTTTTTAGTATCAAGCGTCAAGATTTAGTATTCTAATCTTCAAGTAAAATTTATGCGCATCTTCTTATAAAACAAAAAAAACCCTATCACGATGACTATCCAGGCTGATATTCGATACCGCTCGGTGGATTTCCATGAAATTTCGTAAATATGTAGAGTTAAATTGAGAGATAGGATATTTCCATTCCAATAAGTGGCCTTATACAGTACGACATGAATACGAGTACTGTTGTGACTAGAACCAATATAGACGTTGTCCGTTGTCCCTTGTAACACGGGAGATTGAAATGTCACCGCGGTATTGTTAGTGGGTATATGACAGTGCTTGCCACTTGGTGACTGGCCACATGTCAATTCCGCTTAGACCCGGGAGGGGTAATGCGTTTTACACATTGTTATACATAAAAATATATATTGTTGTACATATATATTTTTTAAATACTATGTGTGTTCATGGCTACGTTCGCTTCGAATTGAAAATTAAGTTTTAGCCATTTTTCAATAGTGTTTTGGTTTTATTGGCGATAGTGAAATATTTAATAGCCTTAAGTCTTCCTCAATGATTGTTCTATCATATACAAAAATATTTTTTGAAATCAGACTAGTAATTCCTATGATTAAAACGTTCAAACCAACAAAGAGTTTCGCTTTATAATAGTAATATTGATTTACCTATCACCCGTCAGTCTATGTTATAATTATCTTCAATCCTACAATATTACAAATAAGGCTTCTACAAAAATATTTTATTAAATCTGATTCTCGAATATAAATATATGCCAGTCAAGCTAATTTACGTAGATTGCAAGTAGTGTAACTTTCCTTGCTGTCCTCTCAATACATTGCGCTGAATTGATTTGTGGACGGATGCGACAGCATATCGGCGACCGGATTCCGCCACCGTGCACCCAAAGCATTATCGATGCTGAATAAATAACTGCTTTCTATAACGCTTAGTTAACTGTACTAATTTCTCTACAGAATGTTAAATTATATTGAATACACCATTGTCGTATTGTATATTGAGAAGTAATAACTTTAAATACTTAAGTATACTTAGATGTTTAAAAACTTCAATATTATTTCGTTACAAAATTCATGAAAACAAAGTTGATGGGATATCGAGCCGAAACTGTTGACATTTAACAAACGAAAATTAAATTCAAGAATGGACATTTTTGACTGAGGGGCGTATTAAGAAAAAACTTTTTATGAAAAACAACTTTTAACGAGATGAAAACATGATGTAAGTCTCACCCGATTTAAAAGTTATAGACTTATAAATAAAAAAGTATACGGAAAGTAATATACACTCAAACAATTCTATTCGACATACACTCACTCATTGTCGGGATGGTTTAGTCAACCAGAATATCGATTCAATGTGTGCAAATTCGGAACCCGGTATATAGGAATGTTTTTTTCTAAATTCGTTGCGCATTCTGCTGCCGTTTATAAAGCAGTAGTGGAAACTTCATCAAAGCGAAATTCTTAATACAAAATACAAGAATAATGTATCAAATCGAACGTAATGAAATAGCACATACCCTGTTTATGTCGATACTGAATGCGATTGATGCATCATGCTCTCTCGTGTAACGCTCGCCGAGCTAGACCAGCAGTGACTCGATTCGAGTCCATACAAAAGTTTTCACTCGAAAATACCATGAGAAGATTACAGGCTGGTATAATTATTGTATTCGTAATTTATCATATTGCTTCGGTGAATCAAATACATATTAAACGAGTAATATTTATGAAAAATAATAATTTCACTACCACCTTTATACTATCAACGCTGTTATTACAAAAGGATAGTAAATGCAACTGGATATACATTATTTTTACAGAACGTTGCCTGGTGGTAATATTTACTAGAGCATCGAGATGAAAGTACACCACACTCGGAACGGTGGTTTCATTACACCCGGTATTTTTATGGCCGACGCGATCTATTGTGCATCGTGTATTGTAAATCATACATTTATCACCGACTTTATTGCTGTTCGTTCTATACGACGCTATTGTTTATATAATACAAAATAGTAAAACAACAAATCCAGTTTTACCTGTGTTGTTATTGTTATATTATTTTCCAGTTTGAACTAATCACAGTTATCACTGAGTGTGTATATATTTTAATGCATTTAAATATTGTTTACGGCGTAAAATGTACAGCGTAAATGTGCAATGGGTCAACCGGGACGTAATATGCAGCGACACCAATTCCCAGTAAGATTTGTATTTGTCATCACAGTGCATAAATGTCAAGACCAAACATTCGAATTTGTCGGCATGGACTAGAGGTCGTCAGTTTTTATGTACAGAATGTTGTGTGTAGCATTCTCAAGAGTGAAGCGAACATCAACATTAAAACTATTTCTACCACATGAAAATCCTTGACAAGTCGACGTCCTTGCAGCACAGTATTGATGAAATTATTAGGTTAAAATCCGATTTCGCTATAATAAAACTTAGTGTGATCCGATACATCCGTAATGATAATAGATCAACTAAAAATACGTAATATAAATGAATCGCCGTTATATATATGCGCATAACTTCTGAATAACTGTTCTAAATTGAATCATTATTTTTATTAATTGTATTCGGTATTGTCAGGACAAGGTTTTTAAAAAAAAACAAATCGATTTTTTTTTTCCAATTTCATAATATGAAGAGTAATGAAGCGACGATAGCTAAATAGGTAGTGTTAACGGACGCCGCGTCAAGGAACGTACGTGGGTTCGAATTCACCTATATTTAAATTTCATAAAAAAAATATATAAATTTCATTGGAGTTATAAACAAGTTTCATTTAACAACTAAAAGAAATAAAAACTGAATCAATATTAGATATAGCCAGTTCTATTGATCTTAACGAATTGAAGTAAGAAGGTTGAGTAGGAATGATTATAGCTAATACAAAAGGTAAAAAAAATACAAGTTAGTCAAACCGTTTCTCAGTTTTAGCGAGAATAAACAACAGCGACTTTAGTGAACCGAAGATCACCGGGTCAGATAGTTTTATATAAGACAATATAGAAAATTCACAAAGAAATTTCCACGTTATAGGATTATTATGTCTTCTAGCAACGAAGAACACACTTACTTAATAATGTCATATAAGGACAAGCGACAAAGATTCGTAGTATCTTCCTACACAAAGTCGACCAACATAACTGTTTATCTCAATAAAAACTGAGAGGGTACTATAAAAGGTGACAGATCAAAAGAAGTTCTCCCTAACAAAAGATTATATTTTAATTTAACGATAAAACACATTCCCAATTACATAGCATGGATGGCTTAACGATCACTGAGGGTTGTCAGCTTAAAGTAATTGATTTGTATATTTTAAGAGAATTATTATAGTGTATACACTATAAAGGTTTGAACTTCTGTTCTTGGTGGGTCGAGCATTAAGTATTACTAATCATACAAGTCTAAATAACAATAATGAGCTAGTAAATCTAATTACATTGCCCAGAATCATGAAATTAATGCAGTCCGTAGAATATTTCGCTATCAGGCGTCAAACGTCTAACCAAATGTACCTACACTTATAAATGCGCTAAATTTCATTTTATTATAACCTATATTAATTAAAATGAAGGATAAAATAAAAGTATATACTTTTTCACATAGTTTGCTTTTCTTTTTCTAATGTCGGTTTCATCGAATAACCTAAAAGATGTGACCTATTTACTCTCCTGTTTTCACGAAAAATGTTTTACAGTAATATTTATTTACTACAATAATATTTTGCTATTATCACCAATGAATAATTATATTTCATCAAATAGAAAGTGGTAGCCCTATATAGCGAGTTTGATCCTCAAAGTTGGAAAGTTGAAAGCGAAGTGATACCTTAAAGATATTTTTAGACTTGTCTTATTTTGATGTTTACCTGCATTTTTGTTTTCTCTTCCTTGTACAAGCGTGTAATAAATAAAATATAAAACGTAATATAGGTTTCAACATTCTTATTATTGATATTTGTTGAAGAGAAACTTATTAAGGGAGGGCTTTGAAATTCAGATTCACAACCTTTTTGTGTGACGCTCGTTCGGGTGAAGTCGGCTCGGAAGTCAGGTGAGCGAGAGAGATAGTGATGTGTGGTGGTTTTAATTTTTTCACTTTTGTAACGCCGTCTTTTTTCACTTTTGTAATAAACAAACATTTTATTTATATGGTATTTTGTAAAACAAAGATTATGTTAAGTAAAGCTAAAATTGTACTTGGTTTATTGAAATAAAAGAAAGTAAAACTATCTAAATACCAAATGTCATCCAAATTGACTAAGCCGTTTCTGATAAACTAATTACATTACATATGCATACCATTTACGAATTGGTACATTTAATGGTATTAGATAAAAATTAAAGACATGGCTACTAGGAAAGCGTGAATATATTTGAAATCGAAATCCGTACAACAAAAAATATCAGTAAAAAATATCACTTCTTAGATATGTTTTTTAAAGTATTTACACCTACTCGGTGTACAAAAAAGTGATTCAATTATAAATCTTATTTTAGGCTAAACTTATTACTATATTAAAAATGAATTCATTTTTTATATAAAAAAATGAAACGTGTTCTACTAGTTTTCATGCACGTCTTATATTAAATCAACTTACAATGACAACCCTAATGCTACACTTTGGCTTCACTTCGGAGACATCTACCAGAGAATGTCAGAATTACTCTTTTATGGTTACGATTGAAGCCATAAAGAAGTCGAAAACGTATTTTTTAAAGTGATATGTCTCGATACGTACGTAATTTGTGATCCTTACCATAACAAGCACATTCGAGATTAATTAAATGTGTACACAGAAACTCGAAATAAATTAACGGTATAACCTGTATCTTTGTAATGTTTCTAACTGAATTGGGATCAACCATAAGATTCATAACTAATTTGCCTTTTTAACTGTGTTTAAAAAAAATCCCTAATATTTTTTTAATAGTTTACACTTTACCTCAATCATGCTTGGAGGTAAGCATAGATAAGGCCGACGATAGAAGACGCAAATTTAAAAGATGCCTGTTCTCTTCACTGGCTTCTGAAGATGTCTATGTTTTAGGTACAAGGGAAGAGAGACACCGGGAGAGAGTTCTACTTCTTTGCTATCCGCATGATTAACGAAGACGCAAATCGTCTTGTGCGAATCACGGGACGTTTGTTCGTCCTATGGTAAACGGGTTGGATAAAATTAAATCATCTTATTCCTGAGCGCACTCTCCAAAGTTAAATTGTAGCTTCCTTAAGCCATAAGTTTTTTTTTTATAGAAATACGGCAATGAACCAGTGTCATACCTAACGGTACAATAATACACAGTACAATAATAAAATATCTGTAACCACTCAGAGATCAACGATTCATTTTGGTCATCATGTCAGCTTATAGGCTGCGCAGCAGTTGAATTTAGTACATATGTATACTGTATATCTATAAAGCGATGAAATTCTCAATCTCGTTCCGTTACGAAAACATGAGTGATACAAAATAAAAATGGTTTTATTCCAATAATACAAATAACTACCGAATACTTTTATATAAGTATTATATAGTACATATAATTTGTATCAAGAAAAAGGCATACAAGTGTCGAAGTCAACGTATAATTATGACACAAAATAATTATAATTATTATTTATTATTAAAATATAAAACACACGTCAAATCTTGCGTAGACCTGTAAACAAACTTCGCGGTTTAAAGCCGAAAAGATGCTTTACGAGACGTTGAATTAGTCTAAAGCAAACTCAAGAATACATTTTGTGGAGTCTCGGGCGTTAATGAGAAAGTAAAGTTTAACGGACAAACTTCGTGAATTACGGCCGGTCTCAGCAGTTGCTGTGGCGATAAGCTGCTATCGTTTTTTCTATGAAAATTTGTGTTTTTTTTTTTATAATTATTACCTACAATATTTTTTGTTGAATAGAAAATGTTACTCCTAAATAAATGAATAAGTTATATATTCTGCATTTTTAACGGCTTTCACACAGTAGAACTGTAGATGCTACTCGATAGGCTTGTAATGATTGTATCGTCAACAATACATAAAGGACGTATCTTGCAGAATTGTCCTAAAGGTGTGAAATATATTCCAAACAAAGACAAAGTATATACGCACATAAAGGTTTAAATGTGTAATTTTTATGTTTTCCAATAAACATATCAAAGAATGTTGCATGATTTACAATGAGATCATACTAGCACGGTACCATAAATGGCTGAGTTGATGATACCTTCCGCATTTGTTCCCGTGGCATCTGCTGTAAATAATTCCTGTGAAGATATGTGACCACAGACCGCACGGGTGTGCGAATCTTTTTTGGTGAAACTGCATTATTGAGAGATATTACAATGTTAAGTACTGCAGGGATGGATTATAGGTGTGGTATGGAGGGGTTTAAATATTAAGACAATGATTTCACAAAACAAACTTCTAAATTTCTATTTTAAATTTTATGTTTCTACTATAATTTAATTTAAAATATATTTTATCATATTTAAACCTTTTAAAAATACATAGTGATGTACTTATGTAAAGCGTACCTATTGGTACATCACGTTTCTTACTATTTTTCTTTACTGGAAACATTATTATTACGTTATAATACAAAAATATAAAAGTACTGAATAATTTAACTTTTATGTAATACAAGGATAATTATAAAATTAGCTACACAAGATGTATTTGAAATAATTAATTCTTTTAAATAAATACAAATATTTATTAATTGGTACTGAATTCACCAGAAGACTGATCTACTTTAGTGTTATTAATCAGATATATTTTAAAATTAAAGGATTAAGTTTACTGTATTAGTTTGTTGTTTAGACATGGGGTCTATATACCCCAGGGGAACGCAATTACGACCCTGATATTTATTTCGCAACATTTGTGGTAATTTATTAACATACGTCTTATTATTGATTGATTGGCATCCATCGAAATTTTAATTGTATACATTAATAACAATTTTATAGCTCACAGATATGTCAATTAGACTGTACCTTTGAATATTCGGTACAAGCGATCCACCAACACGCTGTGTATAGCGTATATAATGTATACATACATTTTTACAGTAGTAAAAATAGGTTTTTAAAAATATAAGATAATTATATTATTACAATAACAAATAGTTTCAATAATAATATCCATTATCACTGTAATTGTAGTAAATTACAAGTTGCATATAAAAAAACTAGGATTATGAGGAGTACTATACTAAGATTGTCAAAGTAACGCATTAATCATTTTAATTGCTGGTGTTGATAACACGTTCCAGCTAAGTGTTGCGGTTGCTAATTGAGATAGTTCCATAATAACAATAGCAACAACTTGTAAATATTAAGCAACTAGGCTAGGCCTCTTTAGGGCTCCTTTGGAACAAGCACGACGCCAGCCTACAATTTCGTTAACAAACTCAGTCGTCAAACAACTTTGTTATAAATTGAAATGAGTAAATGATTGCAAGTAAAAAAAAAACTGTTGCTTTATATTAGGGCTTGATCCCTGAGCATCACGTTATTAAACCAGCTGTAATAGCAACTGTTCATATGGTACTAAATATTTTTGAATATATTCTGCCTGTTATTGTAACTTTTCTCTATGCAGCTTTGCTTTTATTGGTGGTAGCGTAATATTAAATAGCTTATAACCTTCCTCAATGATTATCAAATACACAAATATTTTTTAAAATCCAACTGATAGTTCCTAAGATTAGTGCAACATACTTTTTGCTTTATAAAAATTCATATAGATATAATGATGAACATTGTTAATGTAATTGATTGAAGTTATTGCATTAACTTAGTCGTAAGTATGTAGTTTTAAGAAAATAAAGATTAAAAAATATGATGTATAACTGTAGTATACGTATACGTTACGTTATACGTATACGTATACTACGTTACGTTATACGTATATGTTAATATGTGTAACTGTATGATGTATAACAAATAACATAATAAACATTTTATGCCAACGCAGAGTTAATATATAAAGTTGTATGAAATGAAATCGAGTCATTTCATTAAAACGACTTATTTGCATACAATGAAGCGGAATGCAAAATAAATGAGCCGACGTACATAACCATAATGAATCTCGTGAACGTGAACTTCGTCAAATTGGGACTTACTTTTATGAAGTGAGTTGTAAAATCTCGTTGACTTTGAAGAGAAGGACAATATAACAAGCAATCTTCATTTACTGTAAGATATGCATTTGCAGAAATATAATAGAATTGTCTTACCATTACTTCTCGTTTAGCGAATTACATTAAATTTTGATGTTACACGTATCAATTTCTTTACCTGTTACCAAAAAAATTCGTATTTAATTTCATTTTAGAAACATACAAAATAAAAGGAAAATTGAAACAAAATACGATACATAAAGATCATAAATAAAACAATAATGATAGTAATTATTCATTTGACAGGGATTAAATTCTGAATTTTAGAAATGTTTTATTTAATTTGTCTCGTAGGAATATTATATTATTCTTAGTATGTTAAACTTAAATTTAATACTTGCTGGGTGCTAGCCTACAACTAGTTTGTGCATTCAGTGGAATTGTTTCTAAATATTAGATTTACAGTTACTGTACAACAGTTGGCAGACCCAATAAAGATATTATATTTTCATTATTAAATATTTAGTAAATAAATCTATATTATGTCAATTGATTGATTACTTTATATATTAATAAAACGTTCTGTGAACATGACATTGGCAGAATGATGAATAAATCCTTAAATAGTAAAAAAATTAATATATAAATTGTATATTTATTTTTAGTTTAATTAAAACACTGGCAATATCAAAATATTTAATACAAAATGTAAATTATGAAGGTCGGGTAAATTAATTAGCTAAAAAAGGCATCTAAGTGATGAATAATGATTAATATATAACTGTATATTAATTTTAAAAGTATATGAAATACATTGGAGTTTTGGGCTCATTTCAAAAGCGTCTTTGAAATATTTTCGTAATATTTTATCGCAAAATCTTTCCTTTGAGGCACTCGAAATCTACGGATTCATTCCCCCGGCACCTCCTCCAGGGCTTTTGGATGGGGCTTGAAAATTAAAAACCAACAGCCCTTCGAATAGCGGAGTTCGTGAGGAGGCTTAGCGACACTAAGTATTAGTGAAACGTAACTTCGTATATAGGTTAATAAAATTAATTGAAATATGCAAATTGAGTTACATACTCAATGTTTGTATATACGGATTCAATTATAATGTCATTAACTTTTGGGGTGTTAGGAACTTATTAATTGTGATCAGTTATAAAATAACTGATATACTATCGATACACTTTGAAAAATCAGTATTTTTATAAAACATGAAACTGTTATTAAAATTGATTAATCTGCTGAAAATTTCAAAAGGCAAATTATAGTAAATTCATCCCTCTTTATAGTCTCAAATTAAGCACATCATGTATTATGATAACTAAAAATCGAACATATTGTATTTAACACATAAACGAATAACCAAAAATTCAATAATTAACAGTCAAACACAAACCTGAATTGATCTTTCGATTTAGCGTATGTCATAAGATTAATTGTCAATTACAAAAGATACACTTATATACAAACAATATTAAATAAAAATTGGTGAATAATTTTTGGCTATTTTCATTCTAAGACAGTATCTAAACAAAATCTTTGCAAACTATTCCAGCCTGCGTGAAAATTGAATATATTTCTATACCGATACCTAAAAAAAGTTGGCAACTTTACGATGACCCCTTGACTAGTAACAGTTCGTACGTGCCCATTTCATAGAGGTGAAGACTGGTCGCTTGCGAAGTTCCCAAAAAGTTACCTCCCACGGGTGCTATCTTTTGACCGCACTTTTAGACACTTCACCACTTTGTTTTGTTTCTACACGACATACCGACAACTGTTGTTGAATAAATCGTACGTTTTTATTAGCCCTTCGCACCTCACCTTCGTTTATCTGTGTTTTATTGGGTGTGAAATGAAGTGCATTATCTTATGCGCGTTATCTTGAAGCATTAAACTGTTTCGGAAACTTTTTATAAAAATAAGAGAAAATAAGTCAACGGGAATGGTTAAAATTATCTAAATCAGTTTAGAAATCTTCGATTTTTTTTTTCAAATGGCTGAATAACTAGCTTTTCCCGCGAGTTCGTTTGTATATGACTGATAATGTAACACAATCGGTAGCAGATTTACTGATCGGTTAAGTGGGCTGGATTCTAGGGCAGCAGATATTAAGCAAATTTAAGGCAAGCATTTTTGTCTTCCAGATATTTTAAAAATATTAATTATACTGCATACTCAAATGTTTCTTAATTAGTGAATGTCTTTAACCATTTACAATCTTAGTCTTATATAGATTAAATTTTTTTTTACAATTTACGTAGTAGTGTGTGTGGTATTCATTTAGAGATTCATTTGTAGTTGCAGCAAAATTTGAAAAGCATACAAGCTGCAGATGTGTAAATCCAGTATTGATCACAAACCAAATACTTAAAAATTAAAATAAACTTAAGAACATAAGCAAATAGTTTCAGCATCGATAAAAAAGTACAATCTGATCATAATTATCAAAACATGTTAAACATACAGATTTACTTGTAAGTATAGGTATGTTTAAAATAGATAAAAAAAATATTTAAAGATTATATTGATAACTACATAGTTGCATGACGTCAATGTACAATTGTTTATTTTCTAAATAATACCTAATTGAATGCCGTAAAGGACTATGAAATTTAATAACTGGTCCAAATTGTGCAATTATTGATTATTGTAAATTGGTTCAGTGGTTCTCTAGTTATAAACAGACCGATGAACAGATATAAAGACATGATTAGGATTAAGGCAGGAAGAAGAAAAGATTACTGGTAATTTCTATGAATGTATTTTATACTACTAAACAGAATGATTTGTTTTTCTCTATTTTTATTTAAGATGGTGTGCGGTTACATTTGAAACGTACAAATATCATATAGGAATTGAGCGGCCATTGCAAATTTTTTTTTGTAATTTCATTTAAATTTCATGAATATCTTTGTTGTATCTATTTTTGGATATATAATAAATCAGAATAGTATATTCTGAACCTTTCAACCCACAAGATATAGATTACATTTTCAATCATTTTAGAGGACATACATTTGTGAAGACATCGGCATTTAATCTGATTTCTTCTTTATATTTCCTCTCAATATATTCCAGATTGAAAATATATGAATCATATCCTAAAAAAAATAAGACGAATATGCCGCAGTTGTTATAGGATAAGTAATCTGTCATTCCATTCAACAAAAATATACTCGTATCTGCCAACAAACCACATTAACATGTAGCACATAAAAGGTCCAACAATCCTAGAACACGAATGACGAGCACATTTCAGTTATTATCAAAGGAAACTTGTTTCCTTACGCAACACAATAATTCTGCGGAGCCTCTCACAAATATATTACGCAAGGAAAAGAGATTGGAATGAAGCCAGAAAGGAGAAAATCGATGGCCGTTTGACGCAGGACTTGGCTGCCTTGAGAGATTCTGCTAACACATAAATACGAATTGTGATTGCCGAGAAAAAAATGTGGAATCCCGAATTCCAATAACAAATGATTTGTTGAAGCGCGTTCCATACGATTGACGGAGGATAAACTTGACTAATGTTTAGAGTACACTACCTACTTTACTATCTACTGTCACTATTGACTGAAAAACCCTTTTTGATATGTGACAATATTCTTGTAATATTATTTAAATCACCTACGGTAGTGAACACGAATCACTTTTGTTAGAATTTTTATTGTAGCCATAATGAAATATTTAGGAGACAAGTTTTTAGATTATATATCACATTTATCTGTATATGTGACGGGAAAATCTGACATGCGAACGTGAAGTTTGGTTTATAATCGTTTTAAATTTTACCTTTACGTGTACTAAGAAGGTTTACTTCAAAAATGTCTTCTTTTAATTCTTTATAACGCTTAGGTGCCATCTCACTTGTTATTAAGTGATAATGTAGGCTGAGTCGGTAACACGCTAAGCGAAACCACATACAGAAAGATATTACAAAATGCCACACCACAAAGCAATGGTTTCACAACGATATTTTCCTACACCGAACGCTCAGGGTTTGCAAAAGATTCGAACCTATTGAACTAAGCTATGTCAAAAGATACCACTAAGTTATCATTGTTTTAGAAATCATCAAATACGTAAAGCTTACTAATATAATGCGCAGAATTAATTAAACCATCAAAATTATCATTTACAATGCGCCTTGAACTCACAACATTGCGTTAGATACTTACAGCGGAGATAATTGTTAAACAGGCATAAGAAATAATATTAGTCTAAAATAAATTCGCAGATAACACGCCTAAATAAAACATTTAAATTAAAAGGTATACTTACTATATTCAACGATTCACTCAAGAATTTCTCCATGAATATATAAAGTCTCCCTTCCGGTTATTACGAATTTACGACCAATTAAAATATAGCATCCCATTATTTACTGGGTCAGTTAATTAGCAAACTCATTCATTATTTAGTTATCAATATGCAGTAAATATGAAGGTGCTTTACTCTTGGGCTTTCTATGTTAATCTACTAATAACAAAAGAAGGAAGTCATATTTGTAAGTAATTTTTTAATTAAGTATGGTAGGAGTCATCGCATCACAATCGGATGGAACAATTTCGCTAATTTTTTTTTTGTTGTGTTAATTATTTTCAGAAGGTTCTTATGAAAGAAAAACAAACCTGTCACTATAATGCGCCAGCAATATTCACAGTTAAAACAGGACATCTTTCGGGTCAGCTAGTGTACAATAATTATCGTAGGTCTGCCAACGCTGGTTAGGAGGAAAATATATTTACTGAATTATAAAGATTGTTTCCAAATAATGGCTCATTAGTATATTTATATCACGGTATTAAAATAAAATCTCAATACTGATTATTAATCTAATGTCTGTTTACATCTTTGTGTTGTTTAGTTAGAAAATTATTCAGTTAACTAATAAGTTATTGACCGAATATAAACCTAAGTGAACATTGGACGGTGCATTTTTAATTTCTGTAATACTTACTAAGTCTTTTGTATATATGACTGCAATTAAAATTTATTTGTAAAGTTCTACATAAGATAAATTTAGCTGTCCTGTAGATATCGACAATTTGATCTAACTGGGCGCGGTCATCATGTTCATAGTGACAGTCCACTCAAGTAACTCTCTTTTGGCCGAGTATTGGAATCTGCCTAACATTCAAACATAACTATATAAAAATTCATAGAAAAATATTAAATTTTTCTTTATAATTCAGACCGAGTTTGAATTTAACATTAGTTCGAAAATTTCATGAACATACAGGCACATGGAGGTGGCGTATAATATTAGGGCGTGTGGGGGCGACGACCGCGGCAAAAGCCTTCATCATTTAAGCGTTCGACGCTTCCGTGTCGAAATTTGCGGTTTTTGAAACAGCTAGTCGCCGCACTCGTTACAAGAAATATGAAGCGTAAGTTGTAACACGATAATAAAACGTCAGAACATTTTTTTAATAGTGTATTGGAAGAACGTTGATCAGAATTTAACATGATGTTAACCGATGATGGTTACTCCGTCATCAGAATAAGATACATGACTTAAGTGTAGTTTTATGTACGCTTCGCGAAATGGATACTAGTATATGCTTAAAGCAAAAAGTTACCAAATTTCAAACAAAAACGGTTTTATTTAAGATTATGTTTTATATGTCCCATTGACACATCATCAAATTAAAATATTAATCTTCATTAACACTTGAGTTAATGTTAAAACTTGAGTTTAAACCTGTATAGTTTGGTAAAACATTAAATAAACATAAGAATGCAATTAGAAACAATAGACACACTAGTGAGAGATTATTGTTAAATTCAAAATAACATTGAAACACTCGAAAACGTTAAAATTATCTTTCTATAATTTTTTTACACAAAATAATATATATAATCATATAATTACTCAAAGTATTTGTAGAATAATAACAAGTCAAAGTATTTAAACATTAAGTATACAATTTTAATTTACTTTATACTAAAAACGTTTTTAATAGACTAAATGGTTTCCTAATTGTAAAGATATATATCTAATCACGATATAGAAATTAAATCATTCCAAAAAGATCCTCACAAAAGAGATATTACAATTTATTATCCCAAAGATCTTATTTCAATAAAAGCATTAATATATAACCAAGATCCATTCAATTCAATGGAAATTACTGTGAACACCTTAAAATCTAATCAACGTGAACGTTTCCTGCTATTAAGCAGATTTAATTAGGCCGTACAATGCTGAAAGCTTATGACGTCGCAAATAAAGCTAGACAATGCGTGTCCAACTACAATGGCTTCGATTTAAAGGGTAATATTACCCTTACATTGCGCCACACTTGTACAGCCGACGAGATATATTATTGCGCTTCAACCAGTTCAGCCCTTTTTGGTATCCCACGGAAACACCTGTAGTTAGTATACTACTAAAAATAATATATATATAATTCATAAACTTAAGGTATATTTTTCTGTTACTATAAACCTTTTCGGAAAAATACTTATTGTTAAGAATAATACACTTGATAATGATTACTATGATTAGTTAGATGAGTATGAACGATTAAATAATAATCAATTATTATATCGCAAGTAAATAGTTAAAACTATGAGAAACAAATAGGATGACATAATAAAAAGTTTCATATTAAGTTTATCCCTCTCTTTATCCCACTTCCAATAAGTCACTGTCACCGTCTCAAGGTTCCCATTTATCTATCCATATCCTATACCAAAATTCATCAAATTGGTTCAGCGGTTTAGGCCTGAAAGCGTAACAAACAAACAAACCCACTTTTGCATTTAGAATAATAGTATGATTTAAATAGTTGATTTATAATTCGAAGTATCACAGAAACGTACTAAACCAAAAAAAAGGAACTCGCCAATTGTATATTTATTATTTAAAAAACTGGTTCTATCAGATCGGAATATGTGTATTCCGGCAGTTGCACTTGAGAGCCAGTTACTCACTCACTCGAGTATCGTCACTCGAGATCAGGTGAGATTATGGCCATAACGCTAAACCTTAACCATAAAAAGAAATATAATAAATAGTATTAAATATTGTTAAAACTTATGCTATCCAAGGAAAAATCCAAAATTTTGCAAATAAAAAAAACTCTCTCAAATCAAAAATCATCAAATGAACGCAACTCCTGTAACGTAAAAATTAATATGCACTGCGAACTGTCCCCAATGTAAACCTAAGTAAAAATATAATAAAATTATCTGCATAGTTCTATGTAGAAGAAATGCAAGAATTTTAAAAGGCTTGGGATATTCAGTAAGCTCCTGTAGAATTATAAAAAAAATGGTTTTCAGTTTTCTATTAAATAAACCTGAAATCTTTAACATCATTCACTGGTTTGGGACAAGCATAGTTTATAGAATAGGCACAATTGCAAAATAATGTATATATAGCAGCAGGAGCAATAATTAGTTGTAATTCTAATATTATACAAAATGACTTAGTTTTAAGGATTATAAGATAAAAATTAAAACTATGAACATACTATACTCCTGTTATTACAGCAAAACCTCAAATCTTCAAAAATATTTGAAAACTACTGCAATGAATTAAAAAAAAATCAACCTTCTACCATATCATTAGGTTTTACGGCTTCTCAGTTTAAAGTAATGATGTTTTAAAACCCTGGTGTTTTAATATTTGGACATGACAAAACTTTCTCCGCAAAAAGGAAAATAATGGCAATCCTTTTATGGTAGGCCGTCGATAAGATGCCGAGAACTCATTTATGGACTCGCTAAATACGTATATTGATTCATGTTTGCAATTAAAACTTGTTTATATTATTTAAAACAAGGTCGTTGAATAAAGAAATGTCAGTGAACAAATATCACTGATCTACGATATTGGAAGTGTTGTTTTGATATTGAGACAACTGAAGATGGAATTGAATCAATTTTACAAATTAGTTTCTGTCAGATCAAGCATTACATCTCATTAAGTCCAATTGTTATGCTTTCTTATGTTTCATTTAGTTTCAGTAATCACTTTTTTATATACTTAAGGTTTAGCGTTTTGGCCACAATCTCATCTGATGTCAAGTGACGATGTCAACTAAGATAGACACGCTTAGTGGAGAGACTGGATATTATGATAATACAGAAATAAAAAACAAAATATATAATTAGACCACAACATAACATTTTGAATATTTCGCAAAACGTATACTGAAAATAATGTTTAATTGGAAATTCGTCATATCAGTCTGCAAAGTTTGCTCCCAAAGGCATTGCAAATCCGTCCCGAGTTTGAGACTATGTCGACAAGTTTCATAACAGATACGTAGTTGAAGGTATCAAAGTTTGTTTCTCAGCTACCACTTCCACTGAAATCCTTTATAAACGTGTACTTGAGAGAATTTATTAAACAAAGCGTTCTTTCAACAAGTAAAGCTAGAACAAAGGACTAAGTTAGGTACAATGTAACATTCAGTTTTGATAACTATAGACGAATGGGTAAAGTTTTAGAACTATGTTATAATAAGCCTTTAGATAATCTCAAGTATAGTGTTATTGTGACAAAACATTTACAGATATTAATTTATGGTCTTAAAAATTTAAAATTGTTTATATCTTTAGCAGCACTGCATCTTAGTACTGGTTAATTAATATACTTAACGAGAGTAACGAGAAGAATCTGTTGAAATTACGTTTTCAGCAAAAGCCTAAAATCGCAGATTATTTTTAAAAACAAAACCAAATATTTGTCTAGAAAAGATATTATCTAAATGGTGCTGCGCATAAGTGCTTTGACGTGCCTTAATATATATTCTTCCATTCGTGTACCTCGACGTATGCAATGTATCAAAAATAAAGTTGGTGCGAGTTTGACAAATACTATGATAAATCAACGTGTGGGTTGTGATTTATTTGAAATTTTATTTGGTAGCGTCAATGTTGGTAGCATTAAGACTTAATTCCATTTCTCATAACAGTTCTAAGGCGCCGACAAAAGGCAAAATAAGCGTATATTGCTTATTATAAACAAGCAAGTGGATATCGGAAAGGTAGCTCATGTCAATAACTTTTATTGCCTCGCGGTTGAGCAATTCCGGTAACTTACTAAAAACTAGTTTGGTTCCCGGTTTTTGTTAAACATTTGTATGAATAGAAAAGCGGTAAAAGTAATTTCTTCGGTAATGGGACCTGAATAATCAATTTTTGAGAAGGTGACAGTTAATATGAAAAGTGAGCATTAAAAAAACACAAAAAATACATTAAGTGGAATGGCAAACAGTATACAATACATACAATACAACAAGTAAATATAGTTCACATTTATTTCATAATGTACTTTTTGTTTAAGTAAAGATGAAACAAATAATATTGAATAAAAACACACACAGCACTTTATTTTAATGACTATCGAGTAAAAAGATATACAGAAAATAGTTCTGGATCACTATATTGCAGATCTCGCGAATTAGTTAGTAATATTATTAAAAGTATTCATACCACGATTTAAATTACCATTAAACGTTTATGTGGTCCTTTAAACATGATTTTTAATTAAAAATAAAAAAAATCAATAAATCAATTTATGGGTTCAAACTATTCTGATGAATAATTAATTTGTATACAATAAAAATGAACTTGCCTCATTATCAAAGTCCACTAAGATTTTACAGTAGCCATTTCCAAAATTAAGTTCGTTTATACTTTTTAAGATAAAATTACGATGCGTATTGAAAATAGAGTTTTTCCCTGAGAGTACACATGTTGAATTGATAGTGCACAAATTTCTCCTATTTTATTGAATAACCATCTCACAGAAATCAGTTAAGCATCTGTTTACCCGAATAACGAGATTAAGTGGCCTCAATATGCCACAAACCCAACCTATCAATGATAATTCTCCCCACAACATTGGGTGCAAAGCTGCCCTGATTTTTGTACAAATTCTATTTTCGATAGTACCTTACGGGACGGCCTATATAGAAGGTTCAATGGCTCGCTGGCAACGACAAATCCAATAAAGAAGCATGCCTCGAAGAAATTTATGTTATTGAGCGGATTATGGCGAGTGACGTGTGAGAAGTGGCGATTACACTAGTTTACGTAGACCTCTGACGTTCTATAGAGGCAAGGGCTATTTCTTTTATAAAAGGAGCAAGGTGGGCTCTTGGTTACTGGACGTTATATTGATTGTTCCACCAAACACCTTTTCCGATACGTCAGCGATGAGCCTCTTAAAGAAAGCCTGTTCTACATATTACGTGCTAAACGCTTTGGGATATGTTCCGTCATTTCTGTGATTTATTGGTCGAGGGAAACGGTTTATTCACACACTATGTAAAAATCGTTCAAGAATCCATCACCTCGATTGATTCTATGAATTACAGCACTTCTTTTTTTTAGATGATCTAATAATGTAAATATTTCATTATATTAATTTAGGAAACCTTGGTAAATCGTTGTTTGATAATAAATTAGCAAGTTGTTACGGATAGCTCAGACAAGGTGTTGTAGGATTTAATGCGAAAAAAACAGGAACTATATTATATATCTTATATTGGACACATGAAAAGATACTATGGATCCCAGGAAGTATACGATATTTTGTTGTATATCTTATATTGGACACATGAAAACTAACTATGGATAATGATTTCTTATGTTTACGCGAATATTATTCATCGAAATAAAACTAATTTAAACGGATTTTATCGCGGTTATTTATTAAATTTTGATCCCGATGTTTCGAAAGTTTTTCAGCCTTCGTGGGTACGGGGCGGACAGAGGTGTAGGTTGTCCAGAAAACATCGAGTCGACTAAATAAGCGCGTTAAAATCCGTATAAATTAGTTTTATTTCGATAACTATGGATAACTAAAATATACAAGGTTGGATTCTCAACAATTGTATTTATAAATATGATATTCAAATATTTCGGGGTGTTAAAATTAAAATACTAAAAATGTATTAAAAAACATTTTTATACATCGCATAAAACAGACAAATTAAATATCAAACATAAAAACCTCGACTTATAATATTTTATTAAACGTTCAAAAATAATTGCTAATTAAAAAGATTTAAATCGAACATGATTTCTGATTGTAAGTACTGTTTAAATTTATGATACAATAAAATTCAATTTTAAGCATTGGAACATTCATTCATTTCAAAGAATTTTCACTAGTACCGTCACCAATAACACTTTAAGAAGTATCCTATATTTTACACTCAAGAATGAAGTTTCCTGTCTTAACAGGTGTCGTTATACATAAAGAATTCCTGTGGCAAAAAATTACATATTTAAAAAAAATGCGAACCTACCTAAAAAAAAATCTATGATTTTGAGTAGGTACGATAAAATTGTTGTTATATTACATTACATACATAGGTGTGCATACATTACGCATTAAACATTCCCAATATGCAAATCCACTTGCGGTTAATCTCTGGACACGTTGAAACATGAACCAATCATGTTAATGCAAATCATTCGCAGTGCTGATTACAGTCACTCGAATCTACACCTGAGACTAACTGCAAATCACATATCCATCGACGTTAAAATGATCCACTGCGACAGGCATATGCCATAGAATTACTAATTCTTAACAGCTATTTCTTTAAGAAATAACTGTTCCAGTACGTCCGGATCTAGTTAGGCTATGAGAAAGATTGATGACAGACTGTGGTCAATGTATATTGCTTCGTAATAATACACATTCCTCAGACTACTGTGTAGACGGTAAAATAGAGTTTTGTCTTTGCGAAACCCACATTTGTATTTTAATAAGGAATGTATGTCAATTTTTTTTTATATTATTTTCTAAGCTTCCATGAAGTCATTCTTAAGAGCTTTTATATTCTATATCTAAATACGTTATAACGCGCATGTTTTGTGTTTGGTCTTATCCACGACAAAGTGACAGCACCGTAACTGATGGTAAGTATCAACTATGGTGGTCCTAAAACAACAGCAGCTATTCGGAATTAAGGAATGCATCCTGAATTTTTGCCGTGACGTCATTTTTTTAGCTCTTCGGCTGCTAGATGTACACCCTAACTGATACCAAAACGTGACAAAACTGTGAAAAGCTATATTTAAAATTGTAGTAAGTTATACTACGAAAATTTAACTACTACTAACTTAGAGATGCAATATTTAAAATAACGTCAAAATGTAAAAACAAGTAAGACAAGATATTTATGAAATAAAATTTTGCTGGAAGGTGAAGAATAGACAAGACAGATATTTGAATGTACCAATAAGCTTTCACAATATTGTTGACATATTTAATTGCAGTTATTGAACATCGATATTTAACATAGTATAGCAACAGTGCCTGTCGTTTCGCGTTTACCCCGCGGCGTCGACAATTTACCGGCGAAAAGCCTACGTTCCTTGCAATTATTTGACTAGTTAATAATGATCTGTAATATTATATTATAGACTATTCAAGACAGACTGTAAGTTTATTTCTTTCGAATTCTATGTCTACAGCAATACCGCATTGCAAGCGTACTCATGTGCCACTAAAAGCTGTTTGTAACTTTCATCCGTTTAATTCCATGTCTTTAAAGAGTTAATCAAATATTGTAATCCCTCTTCTTCTCTTCTTAGTCGCTTTAGATAATATAGGTGAACAGCCTATTTAGGTATTATGTCGCATACATTTATGAACTTCTAAGAAGTTCACTAATTATTACGAGGTAATACTAAAATAATAAATTATTCGCACGGTTTGAACGGATTTCAATTACAATCAAACTCAAGCAGTTTTGTGGAACTAACTTATTAAGGTAGGAGTCTAGCACAATATTATAAATGTGAAAGCACTTTTAAATTTTTATCCCTTAGTCACGATTAAATGGCTGGACGGATTTTGATGTAATTTGATATACAAATTATTGTTTTGGCCACAAAAATTTTCTTTTATAATCGCCAAATTTGTACTTGTACATTAGTTGCTTTAAAACCTATTTAAATAATTCTTTATTGACACTATCCTATGTAAATTTTAAGAACACTAATTCAAAGTTTGGTATTTGTAGACCGATGAGTTTAAACTGTGCACCGTTTCTAATTTTTTTTTTAATCACACCACCAAAAACAGTCGGATTGTAATTTATATTAATGTCGCAACTTATACTAATATATGAAAGCGAAGCATCAGAGTCATTTAGAGGTAAGAAGGTTATAAGAAAATAACATAAGTACAATGTTTATATTGTTCACAACCACAAGTTAATTAAATTTGAAAAATGATCGACCACTGTCGTCACTGACACAGACCCTTAACGACAATCGTGATAGAGCAAAATTTCGACACGCCAATCCCATAACAATTCAAATTATCGATTCATTTTCGACGTAATAACAATCTCAGACATTCATTGCAGCGAAATAGTACCGTTTGGTCTGTGAGTCTTGAAATCGTTAACTTCAGACTTTTTTAAATCTATACCAATATTATAAAGAGGAAAGATTTGTATTTTTGTTTGTAGCAAATAAACTCAAGAATTACTGGTCCGATTTAAAAAAAATTATATCACCATTAGAATTCTACATTAGCCCTGAGTAACATAAGCTATATAACATTTTTTTATTTCCACGCGATATAAAATTTAGTTCCACGCGAACGGAGTCTCGATCACAACTAGTTAAATATAAAAGGTGCTTACATCAAGGCGAATCAAATGCAACAAGCAAATTTTTTCATTCTCAACATTTTTAATTGTTTCTGGTCTTAATTGGTCTGTTATATTATCTGAAGTTTAGAAATAACAATATTTTGTACATGCAACGGGTACCATAGTTTTTTTTTATTTTGGCATCTGTCCATGTAGACATTTTCGCCAATGTTAAGTGCGAACGACTTTTTAACCACAATTAATGGAGATAAAATAACAACCAAACTCGGGACAATTATTTGAGTATCACACAAATAATTATCATGTGCGAAACTCGAACTCAAAATACTTCGGCGGAATGAAAATACATAAAAACTTATACTGTGTTTGACATAATACTAAAACAAACACTTCCTCCTTTACTATCTCTGTTAGTTAATTTCACAATCAACAAAGGTGTCTTTTCTTTGATAGTGTTGCTTTCTCCCAGCTATTTTGAACGTTTCCTTCGGTACTCCGAGTTAAATTAGGGTTCAGGTGTGACGAGAGGTTCGTTTATAATTGATCGATTGCCGGGAGTAATTTAGCTGATGAAATAAACAATAAAGTTTTCTAATACCACTCTAAGCAAGGTTGATTTCACTCCAATGTGAAGATCTTACACGGCTCTACGATTAATCCCTTTACCAAGACGAAGTTTAATTTTTACTTTTTAAATTATATATCAATATTTTTATTATACTTTATAGGTTTAGCGTTATGATCAGAATCTTGCCTGATGTAAAGTGCTGATGTAGACATACTAAGCCTAGTGAAGGGGCTGGTTTCCAAGTGCAACTGTCGGAACATATCTATACGTACTTGGCAGCAGATTTTCAGCGTAAGGATGTGAGCTAGCCAGACGGGCATTAGAAAAAGCCCTACCACCATGTTTTGTTTAATATTATCATTGATGGTTTTTTATTTATTTACACGTAGGAAACGTGTATAGATAAAGTTTAATAATTTTATAAATAAACGGTAAATATTTAAAACAGGTTTTTTTAATGTATGTATCTTGCCACTGGACGTGGTTACTTAAGATGTTGATTCTTTAAAAATTTTAGTAATAAGTAATTTTTTTATTTATACTAATATATGGAACATGTGATCGGCAGGTACGTATTATCTTCGTTTTTATTTATTTCTTATTTTTAACTGACATACATTGTTAGCCTTATGGGCTTTGACAGCTTCACCGAACTTTTTGGGGCGAGTGCTAAGGGCATTCAGCTCCGAAGCAGCGAGCGCAAGGGTGTAAGAATAGCTGAACCTCGGCTTGGGCTACTGCCGGAAAATTTAATTTTTCCACAGATCAGTAAAACAAGTTCAGTGATCTGTGATTTATTCCTTGTATACTTCCGTTTTGTTCTCGTATATTTAAAAAATAAAATAAATAATGGTTAACATGCAACTAGAGTAGAGATTTCTACTACCCCACCTAATTACTGGACCGGTGGCAGATTTACCAGTACGTTGAGTAGGCTAAATTTTAAGGGCGGCAAATATGGAGCAATTTTTTTCATATTTTATAGAAATTTAAGAAATTCGAACAAATAAGTCAATAAGTAATTGTGTTTCACGGTTTCATCATTTAAAATATAAGCGCATATTGTAAGTTACGTTTTTTACATATCATGTCATCGTAATTATACATGTCAGTAGGGCTAGAAAAATGTTAATAGCCTACAGGCGGTAAATGTGTAAATCCGCCACTATAATACTGGACGCAAATACTAATGGATCTCGAAATTACAATTGATGTATGGAGATAGCGATTCATTTGAACACAATTATCATATTCTACTGGCAATCTATGTTATCAATTGTCTAGTGAATAAAAACAAAAAAAAGTTTTATTCTATTAACAAATAAACGATCAACCCTTCCAATTTATACCGGCAAGCTCGAACACGATAACTGCTTTCGTAACGAAATAATAGTAGTGATTTTCTAGAATTTCCCGCGTACGTGACACATCTCATGTACTTTGCATTCGAATATCAGATATTAAAGGTTACGAGATCAATATGACTCGCTCGTTGATAAGAGCTGAACATAATAGCGCAGTGTAACACGTCGAAATCGCTGATAATAGACAATTATCTGTAATTTTTATATAGCTTCCGCTTCGCCGTCATAATGACGTCAATGATGCAATTTTACGTTATCTTTACAGGTATCCGTCCATTGGTTATATTATTATAAGGTCCGTCCGTCTTTCTAGGCGTAATTCGGAGCTAACACAGATATTTTTCATTTATTTTATTGCATAGAAACTACATAGATGTGATAATACTGCAAATAACTTATTAACAAATAATAATATCTATGAAATTAACTTCTGCCAAGGATTATGAAAAGTATGAAACAAAATACATTATGTTTTCGTTAATACATAACATATATTATATCATACTTCGAAACGGAACCATTGAAGCGCAAGTCCGACTAGCGCTTGTTCGTTTTTACTATTTGTTTTTTTTTTTTGGGTTTTCGTTATAATCGCACTTAATGTGGTGTTTGTATGAATTACGAATTTTATAACAACGCAAACCAAACCCAAGACTTTTTTATATGGAGCCAAATACTAACTTTTTAATACGATTTTTTATGTTTTTATATTTTTTTTAATTTACAGATTCTTTCTCTTTAATGTTGTGAAATATTCTAATACTAGATACAATGATTATTATAGAAAAAAAATATAAACTACAGAGAGATTTGTGGGCTAAAATTAAGCTGGTAGGTATGTATTAATTTAACTGAACTCCCAAAAACAATAACTCATTAATGGTTATCAGAAGGTAGCGCAGGAAAGACCAGTTGTCTGGCACAGTACGGATAATTAATAACTTTGTTCCTGCCTCTTATAAACCGTAATGGATTGACCTTAAACCGTTTGTGGCGATAAAGGACCGATTATGAACGGCAAATTTTAAAAGTCATTTTTATCACTGATATGCGAATTTAACACAACTGTAAATAAAAACATATAATTGATTTGTGATGTTTTAATAATTGCTTTCATTTTAAAATCTGTAAAGATAATTTGTAGAGTAGGGAGTGTTTTCAACAATAAGTAATTAAAACATTTTACAAGTGTCTTAAATTTTCCTACTGTCGTTTTAAACGAAATTTACATATGTTAATGCAAAGCTTATGGTAAAAAATTAGATACGACATTTTAAGGGTTCATTATTTAACTAGGATATATAAACTCTGCAAAGCGCAAATAATTTCACAAGTCTATACATCCTTACAAATAGCATGTACAAAAATCATTTATTAAAACACTGTATGAATAATTCACAATTTACGAAACAGAGACGCCGACGTGTTCGTAGAAAAGATGTAAATTAATATTCACTGAAACTATCGTAAAGTACACTTTATATGTCAGCAAACCTAGAACTCATTTAAATAAAAAAGAAAACAAACAAATTCGGCTTAGCGAGACTGCACCGCGCATGGACTATCTAGTTGTGGCAGCTCAAACAGTTGTTTTGCTTACCGCTTAAACGTTGCGTATTTGCTATGTGCATTAGGAACATTTGTGATTTATTCGAGACACTCGTGTGCCGCAAGTATAAGCTGCTTTAATATACTATTGTTCTTGCTTTGTAATTAATTTTCGTAATTTATAACACCTGTGTCTATTTATATAGCCGTAAAGTTATAGACAAAAGATTAAGTCGAAGACGTTTTTTCACAGCAAATATTCGAGAAATGGTAGATTATTTACTATGACTAAATCTCTTTTATATCTATATGTATTAATATTATAAAGCAGAAAAGTTTGTTTCTTTGTTTCTAAGATTAGCGCTTGTAACTTGTAATCCAACGTGTAAGTTGGATTTCAAAAAATCCTTTTTATTTAATAGAGCAAGCATTGAGAAGGCTTTAGGTTATTCAACATCACGCTACCACCAATAGTAACAAAAGAGTATTCAAAAAAGTTATCAAAACGGGCAAAAAAAAAACTTCGTATCACCTTTAATCGCTATTCTTTGCTTTCCTTTCGGTATGCACACTACCAACCGAGGTATAATTGCTTCATTACTTTTCATCTTATAAGATTAAAAAAAATCTCCGTTTTTTATACAAACCTTATTCTAACAATAACAAACACAATAAAAAAGAGTTATCTAATTTGGTGCAATAGTTCGGAAGTTATACGTTGCGTGTACATACTTTTCGGCGATTTATATTTTATATACATTTAGTACGACGCGAACGAAGTCGCGGGCACAGATAGTCATAAAATAAAAAAGGAAACTGTCTAGGTTCTTATCCATGTTGACAACAAACAACGAACGCAATGGTTCTTATATAAAACGATTGACCCGTTATTCAACAAAATAAATCTTAGTTAAGTTAACAAAAATCAGCGAAGAACTTTCCGAAAAAGCAATTACATATACATCTATAGAAGAGTTGCTTATTCAATAATATTACATTATGCATATACGTTACTGAAGCGCTGCTACTCACTAGTAGCGTCGAGCCCAGTTTATACCAGATCCCTTCGTTCCTCGGAATGACCTTATAAACGTGACGAAGATATAAGCGAACGGTAAACGATAGTTAACTGATAGTTGTATGGAAGACTTTGTGGCGTGTTGATTGCCGGTGAAAGTGGCAAGCACCGTGACGGTGGTGCGCGTCGCCAATCGCAAATTATCCTTGCTTCTCCCCGAACTGGCAATATTGTGTTGGTCTAAGTCATAGATGGTAAGATAAGATTACTCTTTTTTTATACTTTATACGTTTAGCGTTATGGCCACAATCTCAACTGATGTCAAGTGACGATGTAACCTAAGATGATGGACACGCTGAGCCTAGTGGAGGGACTGGCTCTCAAGCGCAACTGCCGGAATACACATCTATAAGTATTTGGCGGCAGATTTTGAACTTAAGGATGGATGGTAGCTAGCTCATTAGAAAAAGCCCTAGCACCACGCTATTGTTTCATCAGGATGTTTTCCTTTGCCAAAAGCTCAAGCTGATTGGAGGCATTCGAATTCATGTTTCATTGACGCGGCATCTGTACACCCTAGGAACTAATCTATCATCGCTTCAAACTTAAAAATTGATTGCTAAAAACACTGCATAAACTGAATAGTAAATATGGTAAAATCCAAAAGGAATGCAACCGGTAAAATACAGAGTTTACCAGATCGTTGTGCGGATATTCTATATGGCTTTAAATATAACTAGACGCTATTAGAGAAAAGAAAAACGATTTTACATCTCGCATACCTAATATATAAACTATAAATATACAAATATATAAATATACAAACACAAGTATGTATGTATCACGCTGTTACTGTATTTTTTAATCATGATCATTTTATCTTAACCTTTATCAATTATTTTTTTCGAACTAAGTTACGCTGTAAGCCTGAAGGTTTATAGCTTCACCGGGCTTTGTGGCGAGTGCAGAAGGCATTTAATCGAAATAGCGACTGGCACAAATGCGCCAAAATAGCCAAACTTACTTGGATCGTTGCCGTGAATGCAAACAACCGTATCAAACTAACCGTAATTATACCTAACTACAAGTATTTGTAAATTAATGATGTGCATGACCGCAATTATGTACGCGTAAACTTCAATAACTGAAATTATCTTCGAATACACCATTTCGAGGGATGATTTAGTAAAAACGCGGGACAGTGTTAATTTCTTGCCAAAAGTATTAATAGGGATTTTCATAACACTAACTTAAGAAAATTGGTTCCACTAAAATAATTGCATTTCTTCTTCCACTCTATCTTGCTTTATTTGCAGCAATATATTTACGGCCTACGAATTTCTTCAAGATCTAATCTATATTTATACCAAAATTCATAAAAACTGGTTCCACGGTTTACATGGGAAAACATAATAAATACACACAGTTATACATACACAATTAAAATATTAGTTTGTATATACATGTCAGTAATACCATGGAAAAGAATTAGGGAAATGTGTTAATATTATTAGGTTATTTAATGTGTAATGTATGTAGACAACGCTCGCACTAGGATTAGTTTTTGTGCATCACATACATTTATCTCGGCTTTGAGCCCATAATATACAACGCAGTTGGTTACGACAGCGAAGAGCAAAATGCTGTCTATGAAAAACGAAATCTTAAGCGATTAGCAAAGTCGCCTTGCGTTTTACTTAGACCCTTGCCCTAAAACGATTTAAAAGGCATATCATCGTTGTATTATCATGGAGAAATGTTAGAAGTGTGAATGATAGTTCGTGAGTTCACCACACGAGTTCCCATGCATACATGTTCATGTTCAACATTTCATTTTCAAAACATTCTTGAACCCTACAAACACGTTTATATCCTGCATTAACTATGCCCTTGATTTCATACCCAAAGATTTGGATCATGTTTTCTTTAATTTTAGGAATTTTATTTCAACTTTGTCAACTTAGTTTTCTAATCTAAAGCGATCGCAAACACTCCCAACTGAACACAAGAATATAAAAACTTACATATTACAAACTTGCTAGAAAATTTCTAAACAGGAAGCGAAATTGTTCCACGAGAAGATATTAAACGAGACCAACGGATATTTTAACGACTAATATAATTGTTTTCCACAGAGAAACCACAAACTTTCCAACCGCGCTTGCATTCCAAGCACCTCCGGCTGTAAACTGACACAATGAACATCTATCTCACTCTTACATAGGGCGACGTGAATGCGACGATAAAAGACGGGAAATAATATGAGAATTTATTATGGACTAGGAAGTCCTTCAACATTCGTTTGTGGATGTCATCAGTCGCTCTAGTCTATAGAGAGCACGTCCGGGTCATGAAACTTGTATCACTCTTAACTCTATTGTGCGGATCCATAGCGACAGTTGGAATGTTAACAAGTGTATGCTTGTTATGTTGCCTAGAAAGGTTCTTGCAATACATGGAGCCGTCTAAATCAGCCTTGTGTCACACCACGAATGTTTTCTTTTTTGTTATAATCATAATCTTATGTTTTTGCCATACATAATAATAGCTTCAAAAGTTACGTATTTCTTTAATAAAATTATGTCATAAGTAATCGAAACAATTATAGTTTCAGTAGTAATGTGTTTGGACATGGTGTCGGCCGTAGTGTCCAAATTCTATAATGAAGTTGACATTTCGGAGAAGAGAATCATCGTGATTAAGTCATAGTATGGTCGTGAGCATTTCCTAATGCCCGCTTAGTGAAAATTTTATTTTAGATAGAAAGCTAAACACAAAGAATTCTTTATTTTATGTTTTTATCATGTTTTCCTGGACCGAAAGCTCCGTACGTATTTAAGGATTAGATGCCAAGTTCTTCGAAGCGGTTTAAAGGATTGAACTACAGTTTACTTAGTCTCTTCTAAATTAAAAAAAAATTAACTGTTTAGAACATCGTAGAAGCTGCAGCTCTAACCTAAGTGTTTTAAACTTCAAAGTTTTTAACAGATTTTTCTTTATTTTATATCAAATCTTATGTTATAGAAAAATACTATTATAAAACAAACTTGAGATAAACTTTTAACATAAATACCAGTGAAAGGTTTCTACAGGAAATTGAATTAAGATAAAACATAAAATACATTTTACAATAAATTAACCTTTTCTAAATACAATATTGCACGTAAGCTTTATATTAAAAGCGACAGAAATGTATGATTATTGATTATATTTATTAACTGTGCAATGTTCATACAACGGATATGTATACATTTGCGTCTTAAATTATCAGGTACAATGCGGTATTTATTTATTACTTTCGAACCAACTAACTTTACCATGTTTATAAGGAATTGTATGTTATTTTATAATCCTGTGTATTATTGTACCTACATTTATATATAAGCAATGCAAAACCATAGATAAAGATTGAAATATGTAGCTATGGGTGTGTATTTTTTTTTATTATGGCATCTGGCTACATAGGCAATTTTTTGCCAATGTCAAGTGTAACGAAATTTATAAGCACTATTAAGGGACACAAAGTAGCATCTAAAACTCGGTACAATTATTGGCACTGTGACTCTTTTTTGGTCTGTCGCATTTCGGAATCACCCAGTGCATACACAGCTGCCGAACGACTTAGAAGCCGACATGGCAGCGATGTTTGTTGATTTCTTGGAAGTCACGGTTGTTTTGGGACCAGTAGTCTATCATGCTACTATAAAAAATAGACATCCCTATCCTGACTACTATAAATAAATTACTTCAGTTTCTTTTTTTAGACTCTATAGGTTAAAGATTATGGCCAAAATCTCACCTGATTTTAAGTCTGATGTGGCTCCAGACGGTGGACACACTAAACCTAATGGAGGGACTGGCTCTCAAGTGCAACTGTCAGTATACACCTATATGTATTTGGTGGTAGATTTTCAACTTGAAGGTAATAAATAGCTAGCTAGTTGGACATTTGAAAAAGCCCAACCACCATGCTATGATTCCTTGATTCCATGCTATGATCTTTCCTTCACCGAAAGCTCAAAATCATTGCAGGTGGATCCGAACTAACGCCGATTGGCGTCGCGCCCGTATATACTAGCAATTGAGCTATTATCCCTTCAAATTTGGCGTTATCATTATTTGCGAAGCTAAAAATAATATATTTCTTACACCGCTACACACTAGCTAAACAGTGAAAAAAATCTAAAATAAGACCACTTACAAGTTATATAATAAAAAAAATATTTACTCGCCTAAAACTACGTGACAACTATTACCTTCTCACAGAAACTATAATAGTCTTAAAAGCAATTTGGGAACTTTTTCAAATTCGAAATAACCTTAGTAGGAGACTGTATTAAACTCGTTTCTGTTCTTAGTAATGCTATAGCCTTGTTCACAAATGTTTCCAATTTAGCGTCGTTTTTATAAACTTTACAGTGCTCGATATAGAGTCGAAATTAGCTCGACAACAAAAAAATGTCATAAACAGAAGTACCCGAGTTGGAAAAGCGTATAAAGGGATCAATTACGCACTAGTTGGTTCTTGAGTGATATAGGGTTTATTCGCGTGTATTCGATAGAATATAATTGGACGTGATACTCTTGCCATCCAAAATTGTCTGATTGATATTTGGGTCTCATTTAAAAGTAGCTGTGGGTGTGGATTCGTTCAGGTGGACTTGAAATATATTTTGTATAATTTTACAATTCATTACGAACACTGTGGATACAGTATAACTATATTATATTACAGTTAAATTATATAAGCGATGATAGCTCTGTTGGTAGTGTGTATGGACGCAGTGTCAAGGCACGTGAGTTTGAATCCACCTACAATGTGTTTGCTTTCGAAGTCGGAAAACATCGTAAAGAAACCATAGCATGATGGTAGGGACTTTTGTAACGCCTGACTGGCTTTCTACCACCCTCAAGTTGAAAATCTGTCGCTATATACCTATCAGTGTTTATCGGCAATTGCACTCGAGGGCCTGTTCCTCCACTAGGCTTACCGTGTCCACCATCTTGGGCCACATCGTCACTTACCATCAGGTGAAATTTTAGCCATAACGTTAAACCTAAACTATAAAAAAAGTAAAATTATATACAAATTTTCTACTTCAAATTAAACTTTGAAGTAGTTTTAATGTTTGTAAAACCAAACATTGCAAGAGATACGGACGTCCAATTTTTCTTCGCGTTACGCAGAGGAGTTCAGGTGCTAAATCTATATGTTAATTATTTTATCAATATTTTGATTGGGACGTTGGACCACTTTTAATTGAATATCTATATGTATACGCATCACTCTCAAACTAAGGAACCAAAATTGATTAAATGTCACGCGGTGATCACTAATACAATGGATCAAAATATATTTTATCATTGGACACATGAAACAAAACACCGTGTAAACGATTAAATGAAAATTAGGACGTGTGTATGTCTATTTTTTATCAAAGATTTATTCTATTCCTGAATGTGACAGATGGTACTGTGGTCAGAGTTACTGACTACTGGAGCGGAGAGGACAATATTTGCCAAGTCAGCAAATTTTTACTAAGCTTCAGTACAAACTTTGTCGCTTGCAAAAAGTATATCCCAGACGGGTCAGAAACGAGCGGCCGTCAAGCCTGACATGCGATTTGTTCATGTCCCTACCCACACATCCGGAGTCAACGATTGACACATCTGTCAATCTAACGGGCGACCGAGACATCGTACTCCCTGACGACCTTTTAGTATTACTAGCTTCCATTCCGGCATCGCTTGTGTGGACAATATTGCCATATTTTTTTTAACTTTAATAAATGGTTTTTTACCTCCTAAACAACACCTAATGATAAGTGACGATATAGCCCAAGATGGTGGACATGCTAGACAAAGAGGAGAGACTGGCTTTCAAGTGCAACTGCCGGAACACACCTGTTGTTATTTAGCGCTAGATTTTCAACTTGATTGTGGTGGCTAGCCAGGTGGGCATTAGAAAAAAACTGTACCATCATGCAATGGTTTCCTCACGATGTTTTCCTTCACCGAATGATTAGGTTCATTACAGGTAGATTAGTACTCACGTCCATTGACGCGGCGTCCGTATACACTACCAACTGAGCTGTCATTGCTTATTGTATATAAACAAAAAACGTAACTAATATCTTTATTTAAGCAGACTTTATTTACTTATGATTCTGTTTCAGAAACTGACTCCTGAATATGACATTACTGCCATGTCAGGTCCGAAAAAATATTATTTCTCACATATAATGTTTTACCCATAGCGGTTCAATATTTAAATACACCGACACGCATGTTTTATTCAATGTGTTCAAAACTGTTAGTAACAAGATTTGATCAACCGCAATCTATCAAGCCATTTACAGCCAATAGACTAACTACTCCTACTATGTATCTTAAAAATAAATTTAAACAATTGTGCTTTTAACTCAAGCTGAATATTAAAAAAATATCAGCAGCCCCGATATCTATCGACCTCATTGATAAATAAAACCTAATAATAAAATTATGATAGAAAACAAATACACATGTTTGTTGATATATGCTATCATACACATGTCATTAGTATCCACGGACTACATATTCAATAGACGGTTAATTACAGAATGATTTCTATCGACCTATCTAAAAATACTCCCACCGATCAACGATCTGTGAAACATATCACAGACAGAGCTCAATATCTTTTTTATGGAATAGGGTGTCAACGAACAAGCGTGGCATCTGATGGTAAGTGATCACTGCCGCCCATGGGCACCCACAATACTAAAGGAACTACGGCTGCGTTGCCGGCCTTTATATCAATACTTATATGGATATTTTATGATTTTAAGACATTATATACAATTAGCCTTTCCCATCATCATCCATCCATTTCCTCATATCACAGTTTATTAAAAGAATATTTCCAATGACACAAATCGAAGAAGTGTAAAACAGTAGTAGACGTCTAGACGAAATTAATTCTGTTAATTTGAGTGGCATAAAATAATTCATTAATGTAACTGCAATACAATATTGGTATAAAAACAGTAACATATTAGCATGCTGTTTCCTTTTCAAGATACATGACAGAGTACTTTATAATATAAGGAAACGCAATTATGGTAACTGGCAACTCTTGACTATATTCATATATAGCGTGACGAATACTTGTCAATAAGGAATTCAAGTGTTATCGTTTTAAGCAAATGTATAGTATATCTATAAACTATATTTTTATTTAAGTATATAGTTACTTCATTACCGAAAAAGATTATATTATTGGTACAAGTTCTTTATCGCACGGTACGGATGCAGGCTAGACAAATGAAAATGTTAGATTTTTCCGTCATTTTTTCGTCTTTAGTGTTCTATATTGCAGTATACAATGGACCCCCGGTAGTGCGACATCTCTATTTTTTTTTTATATCTTCGCTAATGTGGATAATGTATGATTAAACAGATTACAACTTGTGCACTCCACTATTGTACTCGACGCGTAGGTATTGTTTTGATTCTGATTGCTTAGTTTGAAATTGACAACATATGTGTTGTTTCATTTACTAAATTTTACATACATAAGCTTAGTGATAGTGTGTACGACTTTGCGTCAAGGGACGTGAGTTAGAATCCAACTTCCTATAATGAGCTTGCGCATTCGGTGAAGGAAAACATCATGAGGAAACTATAGCTTTTTCTGATGCCAGCCTGGCTAGCTACCACCCTCAAGTAGAAAATCTGCCGCCAAATACCAATAGGTGAGTTCCGGCAGCTTCCCTCGAGTGCCAGTTCCTCCAAAGGTTTAGCGTGTCTACCAACATGGGCCGCACAGTCACATAAGATCAGGTGAGATGTGACCGTAACGCTAAACCTTAAGTATAAAAAAAATACATAATGAAGTATGATATGATATGATTTGTACTTTTGAGCTATTTCGTAGCGTATTATATTTATTATAACAAATTAGATGAATTGAATGATATACAATAAAATATTTGTTTTCACAACTAGAAAAAATATATTATTAAAATATATATATCAACTCATTAGTTATCTTTGCGTTTCATTTCATTTCTCTGAGACGCTAGAAAATTACTTATTTGTATTTGTTAATCAAAAATATAATACGTTTATCAATAATAACATAATACTACGTAAGGAAATTTATTACAACCGAGTGTTGTACGACATTCACACATTTTTTAGTTAAAATTTGACTATACACTTCAATAAACTAGATTTTTCTAAAACGGTCATACAATTATATCTTTCGATTTCAACTTTAAAAATACGTTTATTTAATTAAACAATAAAAAAACCTAAAACACAACAAACTGTTGGTATAACAATCTAAAATTTTATACCTAACAATGGGTCAATGACGTTACTTTTTGCTAATTACGTAGAAGTTTATCAATTTCTTTGTATTATCGTGATCTTGAGACGTAACGCAAAAAGTACCATAAATACACTTCACGCTCTGGTAAGCGTAGAAAATATATTAGAAAACTTCTTACCTATGGTTTATTGTAGTTTAAAAACATTCTCGAATTTGGACAGTACTAACCTGAAACAAAAACATTAAATTATTATTATTATGAAGTATCTAAAAGATTTCAATTAACTTGTTAATTGTTTATTATTATTATTATTATATAGACTAAAATCAACAATACACATAAGTATTATATTCCTTAATTACAATAGAACAGTGAATTGAATACATTCCTTACTATGAAAAAAAAAACAATGTTGAAGATACATTGACGCAGAAGAGGCATGGTGTTAAATCAATAATAAATATAATTAGGTAATACATTGGATCATATTTTAACCAACCAATTATTGGCGATTATAAAAAATCATAACTTCGTTGATAAAGATTATCAATTTATATACTTTACTAGCTGATCCGACAAACATTGTGCTGTCTTATAAATTATTTCTAGTGAATGCTTTGGTTATATTAAAAAATTAGAGTATGAGGGTAGAAGGGTGAAAATTTAGGCTCGTATGTAGTTTTTAATGCCACATCATAAAAAATAAAAGTAAAATGTTTGGGGTAGACCACCCTTATCACTTAGCGGTATAAAATAAATAACGACTGATTCTCAGACCTACAGAATATACATATAAAATTTCATAAAATCGGTCAAGCCGTTTCAGAGGAGTATGACAACTAACATTGTGACACCAGAATTTTATAAGATTATAGTATAGTGCAACGTGGTGGTAGGCAAATAATTTAAAGCTAAATTAATTTCCGCATTATTAAATGATATAAGAAATTTATAAGCATATGGTACTCGTGTTTGTAGATAAATTAATACATTTCTATAAATTATATTATTACGACATATTTTTTTTTTTATGTTGCACAGCAAAGTGACTGCACTGGACCTGATGGTAAGTACAGTACAATCCATATCAGCGGCGACTGACAGCGAACAGAATACACTGCCAGTCGCGGCTGTCATGCTGGCCTGCTTAGGTACCTCTTCACGCCTCTTTTGAAAGACCCAATCTCATAGGAAGGAGGGAATACGTTGACAGGAAGACGGTTCCACAATTTCACGGTGCGACAGAGATAAGAGTCAGCAAACTTTTTGGTTCTGGATGTTATAGGTGAAACCGTGAAATTGTGACACCGAACCCTGCCCGTGTGGTTCTGTTGTGGAAAGGAGCGGAGGGGATGAGTTCAAAGAGCTCCTCAGAACACTCACCATGATACAAGCGATAGAACACGCTTAGAGAGGCAATATCCCTGCGCAATTGAAGCGGTTCTAGAGTGTTGGTAATAGCTGTATCATTTATAATACGGACAGCCCGCCTTTGCAACTTATCTAAGGCATCGATGAGGTATTTAGCGGATCCATCCCAGAGGTGCGAAGAGTATTCCATGCACGGACGAACCTGGGCCTTATAGAGAAGGTACAGCTGGTCGGGCAAGAAAAACCGTCGCACTCTGTTCAGGATTCCGAGTCTCTGAGATGTTTTGGAGATGACATACTCGATGTGGTCTCTAAGATTTAAGTCACTCCGAATATCTATTCCCAAGATATTTAGGCTGTCGCGCATTGCAAGCTGGGTGCTCTGAAGAGTAGGGTTTGGTGAAAAGGGGGATTTTTTTAAAGTAAAGGCGCATACCTGGGTTTTCTTGGCATTGAATTCAACCAAGTTACTTGCTCCCCATGTGGATATGCGGGTCAAGACTTGGTCAAGTTCAATGACAAGTTCCTTCCGTCTCTTTTCTGTGTCTCCCCGTCCACAGCCAGGCTTACTGACATAGCACCCATGAACCGTGCTATCGTCTGCATAGCAATGAATGTGTCCCAGGGGAAGCATATCATTGATATGCAGAAGAAACAACGTGGGTGATAAAACAGAGCCCTGCGGAACTCCAGCGTTTACAGACATGAGCTGCGAGTTGTGCCCATCGACTAGGACATGAAATCTGCGCTCATGCAGAAAGCTGGAGATCCATCGGCACAAGTTGTCGGGGAGTCCGAAAGCCGGGAGTTTGGAGAGAAGACCACGGTGCCAGACCCTATCGAAAGCCTTGGCTATATCTAAACCAATAGCCAGTGCCTCGCCATGTTTGTCAATCGCTTCCCCCCAACGGTGCAATATGTACGCTAGAAGATCCCCCGTTGATCGGTTCGGTCGAAAGCCATATTGACGATCATGGATAAGAGGGTGGTCTTCTAGGTGGCGCACAAGTTGGACATTTAATATGCGTTCCATGACTTTGCACAACGTTGAGGTTACAGCGATTGGGCGGTAGTTATTGGGGTCTGAACGATCACCTTTTTTTGGAATTGGTTGCACGTTGGCCTCTCTCCAAACGCGGGGCACGTCACCAGAGATGTAGGATTGTTGGTAAACGCGTGTTAATACTGGGGACAACTCGGCTGCACACTTTCTAAGTACAATTGGTGGGATACCATCCGGACCACTGGCCTTCCGGACATCGAGCGAAAGCAACTCACGGCGCACGTCTCTTTGCCTGATGCGGACCTCAGACATCGAGATACCACTGTTAGGTGTTGTGGGCAGTTGCGTGTTACTATCGTCGAGTCGGGAGTTGTCCGCGATATACAAAATCTACAACATAAGGCAAAGATTGGGATCCAAGTTATATTTGGTTTTAATGACTTTGAAAGAGACTTATTCCAACTTACATACGTTAGAAAGAAATAACATAATTTATAATTTACTAGTTATAAATACCTAATGTTACAATTTTAAAAATCATTTGCAATTTATAAAATTAAAAGTATAATAATTTATTTCAAACTAGTTTTTTCTATTTAATGTCCTTAATACAAAGCACGCTGTATTAAACTTTTTAAACATTTCATAAGATATTTACAAGAAATGTTATGAATATTTACCATAATCTCAGTTATCTTAACACGTTGGAAAGCCATTTAGAAAATCAACTATTCCTAGTGTCTTTACATAATTAATTAGAAATGCCCTCGAGCTTCACTCAAGATGTAAATAAATGTGCAATTTCCTCCGGTAAGTTATAGGTTAGAAAAGCGCCTTGACTAATCGCAGTGGGTAATTCGGGCAGTATATATTTTAATGAGTAGCAGTACCTTCGTCTCTATATTGTTTTTTACGCAGTTATTATTTTCACCTCATAATTTAATTTTATTGATATCCTGTAATTTATAACTAACAATTACTGTATACATTATCCATAAATAAATAAATAATATATTCATCAAATAACTTAAAATAGTAAGAGAATTATTATAAAAAATGTATTAAAAACTGTAGAAACATAATTGTTAATTTTTGTAGCATAATTAGTGATAAATAATAATTCACAGCTAGGATCGAAACTAATGATTGTTTCTTAATTTTGTTTCATTTTCAATTTCTAATAATAGTAGTGAAAATACGTATAAATATTAACCGAAAAAACATTCTCTGAACAAAACTTAATATGAAACCTTTACAATTATTGGGTGCAAACATTTGTATGCCATAAGAGATTAGGGGCGTAAGTCAAACAAAGTGATACAAAGTTCATAAAATCCAAAGATATATTACTTTGTTGCGTAGAAAAAAGGTATGCTTAATAAAAAATAACCGCATGGCACTAATTTTCATAAAGTGTCAACATAAATAACGAATTTAGATATCAGTAATCCGCACGGAATACCTACTTGTAAGTTGTTGGGAAGACAAATTGCTAAATTTATCCTAATTTATATTTGTAAATGTGACAAATTATAAACGTTTTTCTGTAAGACCCTCCAGCAATTGATGAAACCTGATGAATATGAATTACGTAAAAAGATAGTTTTAAACATATAATTGAATGAATTGACAGATGAAGCATATGGTGCCGACCCTCTTTTGATAAATTAATGACAAAAAGAAGATATGGTCTAATTTAAGCTAGTAAAAGATGGTTTATATTCATCAATATGAATAAATATTTATTGAAGCGATGGTAGCTCAGTTAGTAGTGTGTACGGGCGTTGGCGTTTCAGTGAAGAAGAACATCGTGGGGAAACCATAGCATGGTGGTAGGTCTTTTTCTAATGCCGGATTGGTTAAATACCAACCTCAAATTGAAAATCTGCCGACAATTAATTGAAGGTGTGTTTCGGCAGTTGCGCTTGAGATCTAGTCCTTACACTAGGCTTACCCTGTCCACCATCTTAGGCTACACCGACATTTAACATCAGATGACATTATGGCCATAACGTTAAAACTATAAAACGATTGTCAATAATATTAATACATGAAACCAGATTTGTTGCAGTGAATAAATCTCACATTAGACGGTTATTGATACCCTAACGAATACTTTCGAAACAAAAAATACGTTCAATACGGACCAAACTATCGAATGAACAGTTTATATATTTTGTAATAGGAGAAAGAAAGTTATTCGCTTAATAAAATTCAATAGTAACAGTAAATTAGAAGGTCGCCTTCATGAGATTTCCGTTGTATTCCCCGAGTGACCTAAAAACAAGAAAGCTCGTAATGATATTTTTCCGCTCTGTTTACTGAAATCGTACTTTTTTACTGGATGGACTTATGTGATATATTATTATATACAAAATAGATGATTCTTTTCACTGTAGGGCCGGAGTAAATCGTATGGAAAGCATGACCCACAACTTATAATCACGACATTAATTAACGACGTGGTTAAAATTATAGTGCCTTGCAAGAAACGAGCTATCAAGAGAAGCTATAAGAACACACCTATAGGTGCTTTGAGAGAAATTTTCAACTCAAAAATAATTACTCCCCAGACCAAAATTAGAATTTGCTGTATAAATACTTTGCATTAGAATATTTTCTTCCTCATAAAGTTTAGCTTTTTGTATGATACAAACCCACAACAATCGTTTCCGTGTGCGAAAACACTACCACTGAGCCTGTAGTACTTCAAGTAAATATAACTATTCTATATAAAATAATTTAAAAAGTCTCTGTACATTGCTAATATATCAAGGTTTTTCATTTACGTACATGTTTAAAAATGGGTTTATTTTACTGTTCAAATATTAACTTCACTTTAAGTTCACACATCACTAAAATAGCTTGAAGCAGTAGAGAGCAAATTCTATCAATTTATATAATTTTATTCTTATTATATTTGCACTACATTTTTATATCATTTCAATATAACACATTTTATAATATATATTATTTCACATAAAAAATCAAACGTAGTCTCAAACAAGACGTTTATCATTTTACTTCTACAATTGTAAACATTTTATGTTTTCAGAAAATACATTAAACTCATTATACAATTGTTAATAATAAAAATAATATTAATTCTAAAAGGACTATAATGGAGAATCTAGGTTGTGAACCCAAAATGTTATATTATATAGTTTATCTATTCATCAGAAAAAAAAGTGTTATACTTCTACATAAATATTTTACAAAAGTCATATGATCTCTTTGTGTAAATGATAATATTTTACTTTATTGCATACGGGACTTTTCAAGTACTACGTAACGCAATTTGGGGGAGAGGGGGTCTGTTTTGTAAAACGTTACGATGCGTTACAAAGGCGGTAGGGGGTTCGAGTAACATGTTTTTTTTATTTAAATTAAAAACTAGCCTATTAAAAAAACTCAAGTTCATATGTTTATGTTCTATGGAGAATCCCTCGATAATTTGTAATTGCATTTCAAATGTTTAAAATAAATAAGTCATTTATTTTAAGAGTTTACTAGTAAAAAAAAGGAAAATATAATTATGACTTGTAGGTAAAACTGCTCACTTGGGTGTTACGTAACGTTTGAGGAAGGAGAGGTACAAAAAATGTTACGTCGCGTTACATGGAAGGAGAGAGGATCAAAAATCACCAAAAATTGCGTTACGTAATACTTGAACGGTCCCTAAGCGATTTTAACTTTCCAGAATGTTCTGGTTACAAATCTGTGCTGATCACGCTATACGTCGGGGGTTCTCTATTAACTTTTCCTGAAAACTTCTGATATTTTACTTATATAATATGTATGTATGTTGCGATACGTACATACATACTAATTTATTAAACAGGCTAGACCAAATACGGGCCGACTTAATGCAGATTGAATGGCCTAAAATAACGGTTGGGATTTCGTTACGAATACAATATGAAATAATCTAGTTTAAAGAGCTTCTTCGAAATTGTTTTTCGTCGGCAATATATATTTTTATGTTTATTGTGATCCAAAGACTTTTCTTGAACGTAAGTATATTGTAAAAGGTTATTCATGTTTATCTGTAGATATAATAATCCGTGAAAAGAAAACATTTCCCTTTTTTAAGCATATTAGGCGCACAAAGCATAATATTATTTGCGTTACCTAATTAAACTTTTATTATTATAAAAGAAATACGAGATCCTTAGATATTTGTTTCATATAAGCTAGAAATGCCTACTGTAAGAGTGGCATGCAACACACCATTAAGCAGACATACAATGAATGCCTTTTTTACAGTAGAGTAACTACATTATCATACATACATCTATATAATTAATATTATAAAGTGGAAAAGTTTGTTTGTTTGAACGCGCCAATCTTAGTAACTACCAGTCGGATTTCAAAAAACCTTTTCAATTTAATAGAACAATTGAAAGCTAAGCTAAGGTGTATTGAAAAAAGTTACAAGACCAGGCAAAAAAAATTGAATAAAATTTCGGTTCCAGGCGAAGTCAATGTCACAACTAGTAATCAAATAAAATAAAACTATTATTTACGCAATGTATAACACAGTCTATCGATTATTTGCCCTCAATGCGAAATAAATTAAAAATATTGCTAAAGAGTTAACAAATTTCATGCAAATTATACGTAATTAGCTGTGTCCGAGACTCCATTCGCATGGAGCTAAAATTTTATTTAATCATTTCCATAAAAAATGTTATTTAATGAATAAAATATTTAAATTGTTTTAGTAGTTCTTGAGTTTATTCGTTACGAGAAAAATATAAAAGCACCAATCTTTCCTTTTTATAATGTTAATATATAAGAGGTTGTATTCTAACAAAATAACCTACAAATGTATTTTATTACCACTCGAGCATTTTAACTCGATATACTGGTTATGGAATGTTTTATAGAATAAATAATATGCTATGTTATAATAATATGCTATTAAATATTTATCAAAATCGACTAAGTAACGTACATCACATACTTCATAATAGAGTTGTTTAAAATATTCGTTAAATAAATTGAAAACAAAAAAGTGACTTTACCCCAAGTATCTTTGTTCGATAAAACTTAAAAAGCGAACTACAATAAAAAAAACAAAAGAGGTGAGTGAAAAAGTATCGGCAACTGTAGGAATTCAGTTACATTTTCATGCAAAAAGTGGCTCGCGGATTGAATTTTACATAAAAAAAAAACAATAAAACACGGTCGGTTTTTTGCTCAAAAGTTTTAACAATGAATTTGCGGCGGAAATATCATTTTGTCGCAACTGTGGAAAAACGTGTTGCTACATGAAACATGGTCTCGGTAGATTTATTGCATTTGTCCTCAGTAAGCTTGTCAATTGCGAATTGCTGATATGTTGGTTTTAGTATTATTTTCAATACTTTAAAAGTTTTAGCATTTTGGCTACAATCTCGCTTGATGTTAAGTGACAATGTGGTCCAAGATGGTGAACACGTTAAGCCTAGTGCAGAACATCTCTACATATATGTATTTGGCCGCAAAATTTCAACTTGTAGGTGGTAGCCTCAGTGACATTAGAAAAAGTCCTACTACCATGCTATGGTTACTTCACCTCACCGAGGCTAAGGCTCAATGCGCGTGGATTCTATATCACGTCCATTGACGTGGCGTCCGTGCACAGTACCAACTGAGTCATACTCGCTTCAATTTATTCCATAATTATGCAGTTTCATATGTTTATACGTTGTGAAGATGATTTCCATAAATAGAAAGAGCACCATTACATTGGTAACAATATACAACAAAATTCCAACATTTTTGGAATGAAGTTCCTTATCCCACTGTACGGATTAAGGCTGCATAAATCAAAATGTAAGGTTTATCCATTATCTAGGAATAGAAAAGCCTATAATGTTGCCACCTTTTAACATTATTAAAAGCCATTATTTATAAATAGTATCACATTTTTGAACTTTATGAAAATTGAATGTACGCACTGGGGCGTAGACAGTCTACGATATTCTAATAAAACTCCTATTCTTATTATTATAGCATTATGGCAAAAAACTAGATCCAAAGCTTTATATTGATAACGATTAACAAGTTTTTACAAATTTTACTAAAATATTCCCTTTTTAAAAAGAATTTCACCAGTGTATTGTATTATTTGTAAAATCTTTTTACATTGCTCGGGCATACTATAACATAGAATGACGCACCTTTCTATAGTATTATCAATAATTGTTATACCGTGTTATGTTTACTCTACATTTTTTGAATCTGTAGGATGAATCATTTGTGATACAAAAAAATCACAGGTGTGTTATTTAGTTTGTTAGTGTAACAAATAGCATTCATGCCCAAATTTTTTTATTTCTTAAAAGTAGACATTTAATGCCGACTCAGCATATTCATTTCCAATTTATAAATGGTTTGAATACCAATTCTGTAAATAGTTGCAAACCATTTCACAAAATTCCATGCTGATTCATACCGGTTATCGAAATATGAGTCCAATAACAAAAAAAAAAAAAGAAATGTTAACGTAGTATTAAAATTCCCAGTAAGTCGTGTTGTCAAGTATTGCATCACGATTGGACCACCGTAGTGGTGCGCGTGCGTTAATCGATCATTCCAATCTAGCAGTGACAATAGTACTAAAACTGTTACTAGTTTGCTTTTTAATATTTTATATACTTTGATTTTCAATATTTCTATTAGAATATATTTGTATACAAACTGTTCTTATAGTCGAAAATATCTGTTTTTAGTTCTTTTTTTTATACATAGTTAAAGTTTTGTGGCCCAAGATGGTGGATACGCGAAGCCACTATGTATAACTGCTAGAACATACCTGTAGGTATTTGGCGGCAGATTTTCAACTTGAAGGTGGTAGCTAGCCAGGCGGTCATTAGAAAAAGACCTACCACTATGCATGCAGTATTACCATCTGTAATTTATGTTAATGTTGCAGAATTATTTTATAAGCATGAAAGTTATAAATAATATAATTCAATATATAGACATTATTTTTGATCGCTCAAAAGAAAGATTAACGAATGAACGTTACTCTTACCCTTCTCAGTAATTTTTATTTTATTTGGATTAAATGGTTTCGTTTTAAATTAATATGTGTAAATAATTATAGTATAATAAATAAAGCATTAAAAAAAACTAATAAATATATATACAAAGTAATTAAAATCGAACCAACTGAAACGTTGTTTATTATATTTAGAAGGCAATAGTTACAGTGATAATTATTATTCTTGCTATTAAAAAGAATGCTCTCGACAGAAATCGGAGAATTGGCAGTAATATTTTTATGACATACTTCCAACTTAGAGCCCAGAGATATTTATTTTTTGCAAAACTAATCAAGCCGCTACAGGTTTCCATATAACAATCTAAAATTAAAAATCTTTTGATTATTCCAAGTAAAAACGGTACTCGATTAACGGTACTCGGTTTTTAATTATTGTTTAGAATATTTAAATTCATTTTATTATTTCATATACATCGATGAAAACATAACATAATGTAAACACCAAAGATGACTAATTTTCTTAATAGTTTTTGTATACAAATAGCTTCGCGAAAACACTATATTCTCTAAATTTACCTAAATATATATATTTATTGTGTACTAAAATAACCGTCGTTTAAATATCGCATTATAATTTACTAATATACCCACTTATTATATTATGTTATTGAGTATTCCAAGTGAAGTATTTACATTCGAACTAGTCTATATTCGCAGTTGAGTCACGATACTAACATTACACGGAGTCATTACATCCATTTAACTTGTAAAATATTCGATGAGCTAATGAAGATCATTAAATCGAGCATTGGCAAATTCAGCAAACATTTCAACTTTAATATCAGCATCGTTCTAATGTAGAACAGTTTGAGATACACTGCGCAACCATAACATACATCGGCATATTATTGAACGCTAATTGATGTATACGGGCCGTAAATGTGCCACGGCTGTCGATAGACGATAGCTGGCAAACACTGGCCTAATTAGAGGCAGCAATGAATTCATTAGCGGCAGTTCTCCATCTTTAAGTGTAATGGCATTTCTCTTTAGAGATAACGCCTTGTGTGGCACACATACAAAAGATAATTTTAATCGTTTAGAATGCAAACGTTTTTATTTGTGAGGAAAGCATTCGCACTCTTAGGTTTAATAATTAAATTGAATAAGGCATTTCATACTGTATCACAAATGTACTTATTATAACATTTATGATCACAATATACCAAAGAAAGTATTGACAAATTAGCCTTTCTGAAATTTTGTTTAAACGTAGCAAATATTTGACAGCGTAAAATTAACATTGGAACTAAACTTTAATAAACGGTAATTAATATCATAATTATAATAATATTTGTATAAGTAATTTCGATTGAGCATATAAAAGAAAAAACATGCTCTTTACAAAGCAATAACAACTCGTACCAGTTGTAGCAAGCCTATAAATTGTTAATCAAAAACAGCCCTTCTATATTTCTAGAAATATACAACAATATCCCAGAACTCATTAAGAAAGAAGACAATGATAACCAACTCAAAAATAGACCGGAAGACTTTCTAGTGAACAAATAGTATTATTCGATACCAGATTTTATGAACGACATAACTTACTACATATTTTTTTAAGAAATAATGAAATTATACTTATATTTTTTATATGACTGTATTAAATCATAAATAGGCTAAGTGAATAAAATAATAATATGATACAGAAAATCGACAGATATGATATATGCACAAATAGTATGTAGATATGTGTAATCTAAATTATAATTAACTATTCTCAAATAATTTACTATAGCCTATTCAGAGTTCATGAATAAGGATATTATAATATAAGACCTAAATATACATACATACAAAAATGCGAATATAGAAATTGTGTCTACATATACATATCTTACTTATATGTATTCATTGTATTAAATATATATAAGGCAAGGATAACTTTATCCCATCTCGGGTTTAGTATGACCTTGTTAAAATAACAGAATAAGCTCGTATATCTAACTTTAAAATAATCCTCACTAACGCAACAGTTCAAACCAATTCGATGGAGTGTCACGTAGGAGAAATAATGAAAACTTCCATTTCCACGTCGCGAAAGGCGTCAACTCCCAATTACGTTTACGTCAAACAGACATTCGTGCAACATGTTTCCCACACATTAGGCGACAAAAGAGCTCTGGCTACATAGATGTTTAATTCATAGCTCATCGCAGGTACAGCTAGTGCCCGAGTGCCACAAAAAAGCCGACCGAGAATGTTAAGTCCATTCTGGTTAGTCTCGATAATGCTAGGTTAGTATAGACGGAAGTAATTGAGTGCATACGAATACTCTTAGACAAAGGCCATAAAAGGCTCGGACTGTAGTTGTCGAGCCCGTAATTGCTTTTAAATCTTTCAAGTTATATTCTTTACAATAAACTTTACTATAGGTTTATTATAAGACTTTGTGCTTAAATTGATATATAAAGGATAAATATTTTAACTTCTGACCTGATTTATTAGTTCTGTTATAACTAACAGATGTAATACTTATTGGACAATTCACAGGATTTATAGTGTTTTTGAAGGTAGCGAAAAGAAATACCGAAAACGGTAATGTTTTAAATATATAAATATTTTCGTGTATTTGTTTCGTATTTTTTTATGTTTAGCGTTGGACAGCATTTCACTAGATTTTAAGTTGCAAGTAGCTCGACATGCTGATATGTTATGTTTAGTCGGGTAATTAGTTTCCAAGTTCAGTCACCGGATCATGCTTATTGTACTGATTATGGTAGCGATGGTATTGAAAAATACCCTACACCGTGTTCAGGTTTACTCCAGTGCTTCAAAGTTACGTCGATTGATATAAATGATACAATGTGAATATACGCTACCACAAAACCATCACTGCTTCTTCGAGTAAAAAAAATATATCGTAAATGTTTTAAAGCGATAATAGTTCAGTTGGTAGTGTTTACGGAACCCGCGTCAATAGACGTAAGTGATGAAACCTTCGCATGGTAGCAGATCTTTCCTAATGCCCTCCTGGCTAGGTACTACGCTCAAGTTGAAATTTGCCGTCAAATGACCTACAGGTATGTTCTGGCAGTTGTACTTGAGAGCCAGCCCATCCACTAGGATTAGCGTGCCCACCAACTTAAGACACAGCGTCACTTAATATCAAATGAGATTGAAGATATAACGCTAAATCTATAAAGTATAAAAAAATGTGCGAAAATTTAATACTAATTCACCACACAAAGTTGCGAATAGGCTAGTTGACGTAAGTTTTAAGCGATGCGTATCTTAATTCGGCGGCATAAATTGTTAAGTTTATACGCTTTAATTCTACATAATGCAAATTACACATAAAACCATTAAGCGAGTTTATAACAGGTTGGTTAGAGGCCGTATATATTTTGACGGAATTGCTTGATGCAAAGTTCAGGTAGTGGAACAGTTAAATAATAAATTTTATTATTGTAAATGACGTAATGGGTAGTGGGTAGTGGTATGCTTAAGTGAAGTGAAAAGGTTTTTTTTTTTTACTAGACTCGGTCGAGACTACATGATACTAAACCAGTCTTTTTTACATTGTTGTATTTCTTGTATCAGCCAGTGTTTATGCAAAGGTTGTTTATACTTTATAGGTTTAGCGGTATGGCCACAATTTTACCTAATGTTAATAACAATATGGCCTAAGACGGTGGCCACGCCAAGACTAGTGGAAGAACTGGCTCTCGAGTACAACTGCCGGAACACACCTATAGGTATTTGGTGGCAGATTTTCACTTAAGGAGTAAGTAAGTACCAAGCTAGCACATGATATCACCAACAGCTGATGAATTGCCAATATGTCAGTTATTGGTATTGTTTTTCGATATTACTTTTTTATGATATAATTTACAGTTTATCTTGTTACTATAAAACATACATTTTACTAATTAATTCAAACTTGACTATATAACGGAAGCAGGCAAGTCATACACATGCATATTATATACTAAAATACACGGTTTGCAATGGATGATGGGTAACATAAGCCCGTGGGTACAAAAACATAAAATCTAGTACATAAAAACCTTTTATAAAGTAGATCAGAACTAAAATAGGATTGTTAAAAATTTAACACTTATGGGCAATAATTATATTTACACACCTGTAGTTAACTATGGGAAATCATATCGGTCATACGGCTATTTTTTTAACTATAACTGTTATGAAACAATTAAAATGAAATAAAACTACATATTAAATTCATTTTATTATTATCATTTAATTTAATAACTTTTGCTTACTTCTGTAACTTATTCAATACAACATAGCTCCATTAGGTGGCAAGGTGATATCAAATAATAGAATAGAGCCTTCCTCAATGGTTGCTTTATCAAATACAAAAAGTATTTTTGAAATCCGACTGGTAGTTCCCAAGATTGGTGCATTAAACCAATCAAATCAACTTTGTCGTTTTTTAATATCAATATGGATTTTCTAAGTTAATTCATTTCTTTTATATTTTCACTATCTGCATAACTTTTATGTTCCGATAACTATAACACTGGTTAACTGGAATAAAATTCCTTGTGGCATCAAACATGCCAATGTACTAACTATTGCAATAAGTATAAAAAGTGTAATAAAGTATTTATTAAAAACAAATTCAAAATAATCAATTCTCACATATAAAGGTAAATAAGCAGTCTAAATACGGCTGTACCACTCGTATTCAATTAGAAATCATTTAGAAGTCTGTAGAACTGAATGAATCGATTTGTTACCTGAGAGCGACCTTAGAGCTGGTGAAATCAAACATCCGTGGTAATTACTTGTCACTCAGACAACGTCTACGGCCCGAAAGGTTAAAGACTCGATTACAATTATCGTTTCTTTTGGACACATTATCGATAATACAGGTCTATTTATTTTTCCTTTGCAATAAAGTTTTGCTTTTCATAATAAGGTAGTATAATATATTCAGCTGCTGAGACACAGCGACGACCCATCATTAACTTAATGATGGTGTTAATTTGGTATAACTGATATGGAAATTAATTATATAATTTTATTTTAAAAATCACTGCATTCTACCAAGAGATAAGCAATCCATTTGACGTCGTCACTATCACTCCAGGTTGCAAGTCTCTCGAGAACTGGATATACTCTGCATAATCCATAAATACGACAAACTAAAAGTCACTATAAAGGTTCTATCAAAATGTGTTCGATATTCGCGACCCAGTCAAGTAAAAATTCCTGACGATCACTAGATATACACTTGCTAATCCACAAATGTGATTCGCCTAAGCATATTAAATTACAATGGTGGAACCGTAATGGCAATATTACTTTTTTTTTTAAATGAGATCTATCTATGTAAGCAATTTCGCCAATGTCAATTGTGAATAAAGTATAAGAAACGTACACAAAGTAACCCTAAAACACAGAACAATTATTTGTGGATCACGTTATAAACCGACAGCACCCGCCATCCACGAGGCGACCACCTAAACCGCTAAGTTAATCTTGCAGTCAAAAGTCCTTTTATTGTATTGCAGTTATTAACGATACTAACTAGTTATGAAAAAAGAGTAGATTATTTCTTAGTTCATAAAATTTACCAATTCAAAAAATCTTTCTCAACATTACGCTTGAATATAACATGCATACGTTGTAACTGTACACCATGTAGGTACAAAAAATATATCACTCCCCATTTGTACTCCAAAACATCGGCGCCCATATTAACATGTGAAGCGAGCTCGTAAATTTTTATATGACCAGGGAAACACGTCAGTGTCATCAAGGCAGGCGTGTGACGACGCGGCGCTGAACACGCGGTCATAATGTTTGACGCAGGACGCATGACAGGCGTGTGGCGTGGCGTAGATGGCGTTTCACGTTAAACAAAACGCACGTTATTTGATATATTTGTCTGTCAATGTTATGATAATCTGACGCGTGAGGGATCAACTTTATTATGTATATAGATGTCTATGTTTGTTTAAAATTATAATAACCTATATTAAATATTTTAAATAGATATTGTTAAAATACAACCCGTTTCTTATTTGTGATAAATAAAAATATTTAGTGATATAGTAAATAAAATACCAATACAAATCGAATCAACTACTTGTAAAGCTTTAAAAAGTGTTACATATGGAATATTTTATATTCAACTTTCATTTCAAACACCACCACACTAGCATCTAGGAAATTTGGTAGTGCATCCAATTGGTAAGATGGAATTCTCTGGGATCGTGAGTTCGAGTCTACCTGCAATGAACAAACTATCAACACCGGACGCGGTTTTGCTATCCAATCACTGAACGATTTTCTTATTCGAATAAAGTTGCGTATACGCAATGTTTATATCACTAATAATATCATGATATTTGATAAGTAATATCATAGTAAAAAAGAAAGCTCACAGTGCACTTCGATATGAGGTATAGACAAACACACTTATCCCAGTATTGTACATGACACTGCCACGTCTTCCAAGTAATATCACATGAAATATGAGAAAAATATAAAGAAGCGATTCTATGTACCTATAAGTGGGTTAGTTATAGTTTGTTTGTTTCCTTTTTCTTGTCAACACTGGGGTTAAACTAAAAGTTATTTTCTATACTTCGTTTTCTCATATTTGACACGTTCGCCATCCGGTCAAATACAAAACAAAGTCCTACTTGGAAAACATCACAAAATACACCCTATACGTATGGTATTTCTGCCGTGTAGTTGGGGCAAATAGGTCAGACTCGAACAAGGTTTTCCGTTAGCTAACATTTTTCTAACTAGCAACACTGACACGGTACGGCTAACGCACGCGCAGAACTATGACCGCAAAGGTGTAAAGGTTGTTATCCAACGATATATACCATGTACTTGAACCTAAGATTTATTATTTAATACATATTTTTCAAACATTTATTTCTTATGCTCAATTAAATAAAACGATCTATGTTATGGTATGATGTATATCTATAAAAGATATAACCAGATCGAGTTTCCGTTCTTCTCGATGACTGGGTTATTTTCTGAACCGATGGTAGTTTTGACATCCATAAGCACCCTCTTAGGGCTTTACTTGAACAAAGTATTTTGAATTAATTTCTTATCAAAATTGGTAATTCTATTGACGGGATAATATTTCTTTAACATAGTAAACTGATTTAAGAAATAATTAATATACGCAAATTCCGATTTCTTTTTTTGGTTGAATAGTAAACGTGTGTAAATATTGGTTTTGACTTTATAACTTAAAATATCCTCCGACAACTTAAAAACTACCGATTATAGAAAGAACGGATTATAGACCACAGAAGACTGGCAGTAATGAAACAACACTATATCTCTCTCGCTCCCATGGTCGCCTCGCCTTTACCCGAACGAGCGTCTCTCAAAAAGGTTACGGAACAGATTTTTAAAGCTCTCTCATAAGTTTTACTTAAAAAAAAAAATTTTATATGATATACTTTGAACATAATACACAAGTATATTAGTATACCAATATACATAATGTTAATCACAACGATTTCATATTATATCGCTTTGTATGGTCGTCAATCTTTAAAAGCTATATGTCCGTTTGCCTTTTTTGGAAGTAGTCGCGACTTGCAGGAATCGAGTGTCACTATGTTTTCGAACTGATTTTCCGCAGAAGGGCTGTGCGACAAGGCAAAGATAAATAAATATTAAAAATCCGTATATTTTATGTAGAAGCTACTAATTTTTCTATATTAGTTTACCTTAATATTTTCGTATGTAGTGTATTATTTCGTTATATATACATATTATATACGTATGTTAGTTTTTGTCTTTTATTTGCATTTTTTTGTAACTACCTTCTTTTGTCACCTTAATTAAAGTGGACTGTCAGAGAATGCCTATGACATTAAGTCCGTCATTGCACTAAGCATAAAGTGTAAAATACACAAATATCATTAAATATCCTACCAACTATGAACAATGTTAGCAATAAATTATTATTGGTTAAATAAACAATAAGTAATATTTAATACAATTGACCTTTTAATGAAAATTTATCATTTACACGTAACCGTAACGAATGACGTAATTATATCCGCAGTTCGCGACTTTCTTTGCCAGTAATGGAACCTGCAACCTCACACACGGCAAGTTATTAATGGGTGACAGACATTATCTTTAGCATCTCGCGTGTTGACCGCCAGCTTGTCAGGCACGATCTGTATCTACAATTGACATATGCGCAGAAACGAACTATCCAGTTACTTTGATTGGCGATCGCTGTGGAATATTAACATTTCTTCGATTAATTGTATGTCTAAGTAAAATATTATGAATGTCTGTAATAAATAATTAATAAAAGTCACGAACGGATTTAATGTTTATTAGACCGTAACAAAACATAAGCGAGGAAAATTAAATATTCGATGCCACGAATGATTTTAAATATAATGTATTTATTTTTTGATTTTAACTTGCTGTATAACAATATGGAGTTCATGATAAGATTTTTTCCATAACAGTGCGAAAATTTATTTATTTAAAAATGTAAAGCTCATATTGAAGACGCTTCTCTCGTGGTGATGCTTTTGTGCATGATCCTGTTCTTATAGCTTGAATAAGGCCAATATAAAAGTAATATATAAATGGTCTTTGAAATTTTACGAGAAATAAATGGAAACATTCTATTAAAATATATAAAATAACAAGTTCGACAAAATTAATGATAGTATTTGCTGCCAAACACGCTCAAAAAAAGAACAGATCTGGAAATATGTATACTCACCGATATTTCTAAGCACCGAACTCGCCAACACTGCTATGGAAGCTTTAAGTAACTTGATAAGACTCCTTATATACATACGCGGTTGTTAATTTGAACCACATTAGTATCCATTTAATTAAACAAACGGTTTATATTTGGTTGTGTTTTGAATTAATAGGTCGCTATTAAAATATATGATTTGGTTACATCAACTCTCATTTTGATTGTATAATTTGATAAAAAAAGAAAGAAAAAATAATTTTCATTAGCAAAAACATCACTTTTATATGGCATTTTCTTCATAAGATCTCTTATACTAAAAAAACATAGGAATGCATGCTTTCTTGGTCCTTAAAATAAGGTTTAATTTTTTAAGTGTCCCACGGTATAATATAAGTCGGGTCTATTGGCAACCATGATTTTATTAGATTGACTTTTTAACTCAAGCTTTTAGTGACCGTGCGAACGAGGTCAAGTATATAGCCAAGTGTATAAATATAATGCAAGGATTAAAATGTATGAGATACAGAACACTGTTCATTTGTTTACTACTAACAACAGCCCGCGACTTCGTACACCTTACTTCGTATATAAGACATAATAACAATAAAAAGTAGGTGTCTAAATCTGTCTGCAAGCTACTTTTTATAAGCGAAAAAAAAGGTCCTAAACAGTAGTAATTCTACAAACAAATTTAAAAACATCGGTGGCTATAACATTAACTTTTAATAACTTCTAATTAGTTTCATTTCTCAACGAACAATACGATATATATTGTAACGATATCTTTAAATATGCTTTGTTATATAAATAATTCCACTTCTGAGATTTGTTTGAGAACTAAAAGAAGAGTTATTAATATTCATCTATACCGGTATACTGCATATTGATTAATAGTCTTATTTGTCAGACTTCTAGGCCATCAATTTATCAAGACTAGATTAGGCAGATTAATAAGTCGAGCTTCTCGCAATCGAAACTGCGGTAATTCACTAAGCAATTTTCCATGAAAATGCCAATAACATTATTTTATAGAAAAATGTTTCCTATGTTTATTACATATTGTCTTTATAATTGTGCAAAGTTGTAGTTTTAAAAAGTCATATTTTTTTGTTTGCCCTAATTAAAATAATAATTCACTGCAAGCACATTTTTACGCGGTTATTTAATTTTAAACTAAGCCACAGTTCTATTTTGCTAACTAACCGATGATAGCTCAGTGGTAGTGTGTACGACTTCGCGTCAAGGGACGTTAGTTCGAATCCAAGCACCTACAATGAGCTTGAGCTTTCGGTGTAGGAAAACATCGTGAGGAAAACATAGCACGGTGGTAGGGTTTTTTCAAATGCCCGCCTAGCTAGTTACCACCCTCAAGTTGTAAGCCTGTCGCCAAATACCAATAGGTGTGTTCCGGCTGCTGCACTTGAGAGCCAGTTCCTCTACAGGTTTAGCGTGTATAGCAACTTGGACCGTATCGTCATTTAAAATCAGGTGAGGTTATGGCCATAACGCTAAACCTTAAGTATAAAAAAAAACTGCTGGCATATTCCTTCATTTAAAGATATTTAGAATCAACAACCGCATCCTACAAAAGTCAGTCGTAAGCAAGACTCAAATGCGCGATCTCTTAATTAAATAGTACACATTTGCTAGCATTGAGCTACAAAATATGATATACCATTTTAAGTAGAATCTAAACATTTCTTAACGTTGGATGAGGATATAGGCTAAGACGGTAACACGTTAGTCAAGCTTAGCATAATTGACACTCAAATATAGCTGCACCCTATTAGAAGCCTGACTATAAGCTTTGATCTCAAAGTGTGTTAGATAGTACGGTGGACATTAGATAATGCCCTATCACCACACTGTGTTCTCCTTCACAGAAATCTTAGGTTCATTGCAGGGCACGAAGCTACGTCGCATTCCCTACACGCTATAACGGGGCCATCTTCGTTTTTGTATTACAAGTGAGTTATTAATATTATGACGTAGTCGTAGAATCATGCTGACCGCCATTTCATCGCATAATGCGTATGTCATCTACACGTGCGTAACTGGAACATAGATGCAAAAGCAAAATATGAAGAGATAACAATTTGAAGAATTGCATACACATATTTCTTAGATTAGCTGTACAGTATATGAGTTAGATACTTTATTGTTTATTTGTTCATTGTTTTATTGTGATCTATTACATGACACATTTTATATATTGAAATAAAACTAATTTAAACGGATTTTATCGCGGTTATTTATTTATTTTGATTTCATGAAGAACCCGAACTCTAAATCATTATACTTGCAATTTGTGCTCTGTAATTAAAAATTAAACGAGTCACCGGTATCGAAATCGGCAAAAATAATATACATAAACGTACACTCAGTCATAAATCTAGTGTTTTACTGATACGCAACAAAATTGAAAATAATTGTTTTTTAAGTAATTTTAAGTAAATGTCTTAACCACTTTAATACCACTTCAAATAATAAATCGTTGTGATGTTATACGTACTTATGTAATAATTTAAGCATATATTTCACGACTATCTCAGAGTTGATTCATAGACAAAAGACCACTTGATGACCAATGAAAATTTTCATGTTTCTTCCTTCAGACTTTTAAACTTATTCTATAATAAATATATCGTGAAGTCTCTTAGTAAATGCGAAAGTAAGTTTGTTTGTTTGTAACGCTTTCACGCCTAAATCGATTGTGATAAAATTTGGTACAGGGATATATGGGACCCAGGAGACGAAGATCGCGTTTTCTGGCGAAAATTGTATTGGATGTGGGGTAAATAGAGGGATAAACTTTATATGTAGGCTTACCATACGTCCCGGTTTGAGATCCCTGTCCCGGCGTCCCGGTCAAAATTTTGATTGCATTTCAAATATGAAAAACACAAATTAAGCTAAAAGCAAAATGAAAATGAGCCTCTTTCTCTTCTGCGTCCCGGTTTGGCTCTTCGTAATTATGGTAAGCCTATTTATATGAAACTTTTTATTGCGTCGTCCGATTTGTTTGACAAAATTGATATTAATGCGAGCGAAGCCGCACGTAAAATCTAGTAAAATACAATAAACAAGCACATAATACAACGCCCTTAGATAATATACTTAAGCATGGAATAAGCACGTGGGCGCATGTCTGTTTAGGATACAAATCGTCTTTTAATGGTTACGGGTAACGCCTATTGTAAAATAATATATCAATGTCACACTGGCCGCTATCTACTTATATAATCTATCAATTTAAACAATTTGTCTCTCTTAGAATATATTGAAATATCTTACAATTTATGCCATCACTGCCAGAGCAGATTCAGTAATTGTAAAAAATAACAGTTTTAAAGATATGACATTTTAATGATACCGTCGAGTTTATTCTCGAACACAGAAATGTTTTCCAGCACGCTGTCACTTTTCAGATACGTAATTAAATCCAATTAATGATACAACGAGTATGTTCGATTGGATAATGACATCCAAACATCAGATGTAACACCGTTCATAATTGCACGTCTAAGCCTGCCACGTTCTTATATAGGCCAGTATATATCTAGTAATCCAGTAATTAGTAACCACCAAGCACATGGTAATAAACTCGTCTAGCCGGCTGACCTGACAATAACAACCACTGATGGATTAGTTATCTCTCGGAAACTGTCATTGTTTTTGGATAGTACTGTACTTTTTTAAACATGGGAAAATACATTTATGCAATCCATCTTGGCTAGGGGAACCAAGAGGGATATGTGTGACTCGTCCGGCCCTACCCGCCGGAAATACTCACTAAAATCCCACAGCCATCTATCCTGAGGCGACGCGGGTTAGATCTAGCAATGACCGTGTCTCGCTGATGATCGGCCTGGCCTGATGTTAAGCCGGGCTGTTCCCGGTAGCCTGGTGAGGTGCCCTAACAGACGTACGAACTGGTGCTTTGGGAGGAGGTAACATCAAATACATCACTTCCATCATAGAAAAAAATGAAATTCATTTCCAACTCGGTCACACTTAGTTATGGTATTATTAACCGAAGAGAGAACGTATAATGTTTAAATATACTTGTAACTTGTCGGTGTTTTTAATACATAAAAATGCGGTAATAATATGACGACACTCTAAAGACAATCATAATTAATTCTAAAAACAATGGCGAGATTACAAGTTAATGGTGGGTTGTCGGAAACATGCGGGTCTGCAAGTTGTCACGCTAACTGATTCTGAAACGGGACAAACAAAGAGAAAGTCACAGCTATATGTTTATCACCATGTGTATGGCAGTTGTGACTTATTAGGAGTATATATTTCTACAACCACGCAAACGTAAGTTATATGAAACTTATTCAATATATTTAACCAGTGGATCTCTATATTTCCTGACAAGTTTATATTGCGGCTTTTATTAATAACGTTTGCTTAGCAAAGCTTACATATGCCAAGTAATATGGGAACAAAACGATCGAATCGCATGAGAAACACAAACACGCTAATCCCTCAGTAAATATCGGACCACGGGCATTGTTTCACCGCTTAATATTTTGTTTCTATTTTATTTTATGAAACTCTCTGGTATTGTAAGTTTATTGTTTATGTTGTGTTTACTAGACATATCTCAAAGAAATCTGTTAGCGTTAGAGATACTTTTCAAATATTGTTTGTTTTTAGGTGCATTTTCATTACAAAATTATTATAAACATGGTCATTAAATCCCATGCAAATAGTCGTAACTTGTATTATAGTAAGTAAATAGGTAATATATTAAACTAACTATACATATAATACACCCAAACATCCAACTGAAAGCTATAATACATTTACATGTTAATGGTTATATTTGCTAATGTATGTAATGATTAACTACGATAGTTAGTGTACTAATAATATATATATATAATAATAAGATAAAACACTTCCTTTAAAGTAAGAAATAAATGGAAATCGGTACAAAAAATGTAAAACATAAACAAAACCTCTGACCACTGTCAAAGGAATATTCCTGAAAAAAAACTAACAAAAATAATCACTTTTATGCGAACATCGAACCTGTAACCTCTTCCCACAATAATAGGCTACCACTTCGCTAACATACTAAAAAGAGAGCATTATATTCTTAAATTTGAACGTCACCGAATATCGAATACAACGTAGTCTAAACCGAAATAAGCTAGCATAGCTAAGCTAGATCTTTGGTGATTTTTACATCTATTTAAAATGAATATCTTGAATAGTAAAATATAGGTAAATATATCTAAGCACAGCTATATGCATTTAATCCACTCTAGACCTCATAGAATACTTCCGTGAAGGTACGGGCTACGATAGAATACATCAATCCTAGCATGTTCATCCATTAGTTACGAACCTATCCGAAACGATCTCCTTAGTTGTGATTGTACTTGACGGAAATTAAGTATGTAGCCAGTTTGATTTGCATTGAGATCAACTGACATTTTTAAACCAAAACAATAAAATCAATGACAATAAAAACTGCTTTCTTGAGTTAATGCCCTAATCGGCCACTTATGAACATCACAAAACTACTATGATTTGGAAAACAATTCTGACTATTGAGAGCAACCAATAAATAACGATTGGTTATTTATATTTATATATATAGAAGGATACCGTTAATAAACTTATTATTATTTAGCACATGTGAAGAGTTTGCATCTACAAGTACGCCCTTTATTATTTTCAGTATAGGGACACACTCCCACTCAGCGGTTTTATGACTATATGATTGGACTAGTGGTCAAAGCAGCTTGCTTAAGTGCCATGTGTTCAAGACCCGCACATAACGATTATTTGTGGATTACACAAATAATTGTTGCGAATTTGGTTGGTACTTTGTGTTTGTTAATTATGTTAATTGGCAAAATTGCCTACATTGGCGTAGAACATAATTTAAAAAAAAAAGACATAAATTAGATCATATTTTTTTCTGAACCTTAGGCAGTGGTTATCACCATTTACGACATGAAAGATTAACTAAACTATCCACAGCTTCATTTAAAAAGCGCTGGCGTATAAGTAATGAAGGTTTTACTCGATGGGTACACACAAAAACGACTTTCATCGTAATCTTTATATCATGACCTCGTCTAGGTGAGTCTCCTAAGCCCTCGCATAATTCAGGAGTGAAAACTCGCCTTAGTGAGGGTCTGGCCATTAGTCTTGTTGGAAAAACACCTGTCGCCGCAAAAAAGATGCGTCACTAACCCCGTGCGAGCAGATAAGGTAAACATTTGGTAACCGCATAATGTGCGTTAGGTAAAACGGGTTGACTACCTACTTTCTATAAAATAAAATGGATGAGATATATTTTTTTAATATTAAGGTACCTCTTCTTAGTTATATATTTATTATATACATTTAAAACTTTAGAGAAAATTTAAATTTATATATTGTATGTAGGCAGGTAGTTAGGGCCCATTCAAGTGTTACTTAACCAGAATTATAATAATTTCTGACCCTTCTTTAACGCCTTGACAGTAAAAATAAGCAACGTTCTTACCCTACTATGCTTACATAAGCATTGGTATATATATTCTTTAATTTGCCATACAAATATGAATGAGAACGAGTAAGTATTAAAATATATTTAAAGGAATCCCAGAACATTATTTTCGCTATCAAGCATACACAAGTAGGGTTATCATATGCTAATGTATTGAATTTTATAGAACGACAAACGACCCGACAAACGTTGTTGTGTCTTATAAATTATGTCTACTTAATACTTTAGTTGTATTAAAAATAAGAATATGGCGGTAAAAATTTAGGGTTGTTTATGTTTTTTTTATGACACATCATAAAAAATTACAAAAAAAAATAAAAATTATTATTTGAGTTGGACCACCCAATCACTTTGGGGGTATAAAATAGGTTATGACGATTTCTCAAACCTACCGAATATACATATAAAATTTCATAAAATCCGTCAAGGCGTTTCAGAGGAGTATAGCAACGAACATTTTATATATAAGATACACGAGAATTTTATATATAACATTGAAAAAAGTAAATAAATATATATTGCTGACATAATCGCCTTCCAGATCCCGCTGTATACAGCGTCATCGAATATAAGCTAAGCAACAATCCCCTATCCCTTGTGGTGTTTACGTAATACTTGAATGGCCCCTTATAGGTCACCGGTCAAACCAAATTTTATGGCCGATCTAAACACAGCTATGAGTTCGCGCTTGTTCATGATATAGTCGAGTATATAATGCCTAAAATTTAATTATTCATCTTATTTCTACATCATTATCTTTTATGTTATTAGAAAAAAATTATTACACTTATTCTACAATGAGCTTGTTTGTGCTTTCGGTGAAGGAAAACATCGAGATGAAACCATAGCATGATGGTAGGGCTTTTTCTAATGTCCGCCTGGCTAGCTAAGTAAAAGATAAGCTAAAGATAATGTTCTAGCAGTTGCACTTGAGAGCCAGTCTCTCCAGGATTAGCGTGTCCACCATCTTCGACCACATCGTCACTTAACATCAGTTGAAATTGTGGCCATAACGCTAAACCTTAAGTATAAAAAAATTGAACTGGGACAAGGGCCACCCGCATCTGTAAATAACCGATAATTGTACAGTAGCATTGAATTATCAAAATAAAACATGTACGAATACAATTAGCAAGCAGATTTCTTTTCTAACTGTAACATTGATTATCGAATACTCAATATTTCAAGTGACTGCGTGTCTGTAAAGCTTGATCCACGTATTTGCCTTTATATTTACCACTGTTCTGCTGCAAAAACACATTCTAGAAATAATATTTAATATACACAACCGAGATGTAAGTTCACATGTACTTCCAACAGGCTTGTACATTTTTTTTAAACAACTTAAATTTAGTTGGAGACGAATTTTTATTATTATATAGCAATAATTTTAAACACTATGTTATAGTAAAGGTTTCTCCAACGTTCAGAGAAGCAAGGTTGCTTTACAGGCTGCTTATTAAATATTTTTTACATTGCATATTTGTTTTTATTGGTGGTAGCGTCGTGTTAAATAGCCAGAAGCTTTCTTTAATGATTTCTACATCAACTAAAAAATGATTATTTGAAATCTGACTGGCAGGTTCTAAGATTAGCGCTTTCAAACGATCAAACTTTATAATATTAATATAGATTTGAGTAACATATAGTAGTATATATTACTCGCGCGATATGTTATACAGCCCACAACAAATAGCTAAAAGTGGAACGCAACAAGTCCTCGCATTGGTTATCCTTGGTGTGGGTCGAAGAGGAAATGGTCTGCGACGTTCACGGTCGTATAATTCAGGGACCGAACGAGGACGTCGGCCATACTAGTGCTGTTGGCAGTCGAAGTTCATATATCGTGGAATCGCCGATGCGTTTCTCGTGGAAATTTTATTTAACACAGTCGTTTATTGTCTGCACGTATGAGAAATAAATTTAATATGAAGTCATTTATGGCCAGTAAAAAATATTGCACAGAGGATTCGTTTATAATATAAGTTTGATATGATATAAGTATAACTTTACAACTAAATATAAAAAGGTAAGCATCGTATTCATATGAAAACAGTATTTGACCTCTAAAAAAATTATTACTTACAACATAACCAACAATTAACACACTAACTTTATTCTAGCTGTTTCAAATGTATAAATATATACAATACTTAGGTCGCGACCATACATTTTAATTCTGAAGTGAAGTCTTAGTACGCTCTATAGATTTCACCCTAAGACTCGTCCAAAGATTACAAACATTGACACTACAAGAATATTTTTTTTCTACCTGACATATGCTGTTAGCCTTAAAGGCTTTGACAGCTTCACCGAACTTTTTAGGGCGAGTGCTGAGGGCCCTCAGCTCCGAGGCAGCGGGCACAAGAATGCCAAAGTGACCGAACCTCGCCTTGCAATGCTACCGAACAAACATTCACGAGCCTAACAGATCCTAACTTGCTAAGTTTAGTGGTCCTAACAAAGACCTTATCGGGCGAGCCGCGCAATGGCAGCGGGGGTAGTCCCTTACAGAACCGTGTACTGAACTCAAGAACTCATTAGATAAACTAGTAAACTTAAAAGTAAATATGTAATTAATTAATGGAAGTCACACCGCACGGAACATGACCGTAAATATTTTAATTACCACTAAATTAACTCGAGCGTTAGTGCTATACGCGAATTAGTCAGCAGAACATTATGAGTTACGTCTAAATTAATTTATGTTAATTAAATAATGAATTTGGGATGGACAAATTGTATATGTAAACAAGATCGCGTGTTAAGCATGAATAATAATTTCGATCACAAATCGATATATGGGGCGCAGACACGACACATCACTAGACAGCGTGGCGCTTGTAATTCAATCCGGTCAAGAAGGGAGGGTGCTTATTACCCGGCCCTTACATACATTACACCTCTCACTCGCCTCCGTCGGGTTGTATCGTACATGACTTTGGGCTGATGACGTTCCCTCGCTTACATAAATTTTACTGAACAAAAGTACGTCATCTAATTAAGTCGGGGCACTTCTGAATATTTCAAGCGTGGACGTCCTGAAATTCGGGCGAAGTCAGACCTAACCCCATGAACTTGGATGTGATCCCGTGTAATTATGTAGTAATATTTGAAGAGCATGAAATTTTGAGAGGACGCTTGAAAGGGTCGCTCTAATATTCCGTAAGCGACAATCCCGTGGCACACTACCCAAGCCTTTAAAAGGGATATAATTATCTTCCAAAGTCATAAGAAACCTAAGTGTTGATAATTATTTCTTTAAAAATACGTTTAATATTTTGGTCATATTTGACAATGGTATTAGATGTTGAATATCGGACTGGATCGGTTTTCTAATAGCCGTCATATTGCATGTTAAGGTTCTACATATTTAGCACTCAAACGAGTGGTAGGTATGGTAAGATTGAGTCACAACCACCATGTACCCGGCTGTAAACCAGTCACAGTAAATTTGTATTAATTTGTCAGGTTGCAGGATAAGCCAATGAATATCCGGGTGCCGAAAGACTTGTAGGCCGATAGGACAACGATGGTCCCTGATAGACTGCTCTCTCTTGGTCTCGTCACTGGTTTTGAATTGTACTTAATCAGGAACAGTATCATAACTTTGCCATATTACTATTACTATTAAAAAACGCTTTGTAATTAAGATCGCAGAGAGAAGTAAAAACCTCATCAATGCGAGGTCAATAATATGAAATATAATTTTAACGTATTAAATAAAACGTAATGATACGGCACATACGGTGTATGTGTGTGTGTCGATACTGAATGCGACTGATGTGTCATGCTCTTTTATGTAACGCTTGCCGAGCGAATATAGCAGTAACGCGTTGACGATATTATCTCTCGTTGCTTTAGTCAACTCGGGCCGACTTTACCCGAACAAGCGTCATATAGGTTTACATTTTATCTCAGTTAGTCAATACCGACAGGCAGTTTTCACTTCGACAATTTATAAAGCTTGTTTACACATTAGTTTTCAATATAATATGAAAACGTTCCTGTTTGCTATTCTATCCTAGTATATATTCTACGAGTTAAACAATTTATATGGAGAATTTTTAAAGAAAACGTAATTTAGCAATATCAAAGACCGCTTGGTGTAAAATAAACGATACGCAAGAACGGGGTTATTTGAACTTCTATCGCGATATTTCCGGGTTCTGTAACCAATCGATATCAATATTTCTATCGAGAGGGTGACGCGCGAACCGAGGGTAACCTGCAAACTACCCAGTTCAAGACATTTTTCATTATAAAGTTTGGTTCTCTGTAGACGTGTTATAATCGAAAGCGTACTACATACAGAAGCTTTTTATCTCACTGTTATAATATTCAAAAGTAATTTATTAGATTACTAAAATAAACGTCTCATTTTCATAGCCAATTAAAAATATAATCATATAGTACCCAATATAGTAGATATTTTAAACACGACCTAACCCCTATGTTAACTAAGTTATCAAACAATACGTCGTAACTGCTAATTTTTATAATCGTGTTTTTATTAGATAAGAATGTGTAAAACAGATTAGATATTTCTCTACTTAAGTGATCATCTTAGTATAAATAAAATGTAACATGTTTTATATGCACTAATTATATATCTAAAATGTATTCTACGTAAGTTTTGATTTAATTTGTACTTATATAGGTAATTAGGACTTGTCCGTATACTTTGTACCTATTAAATTTCATCTGTGCGTCTGTGCTCGATTTCTGATAGCAGAGTGTACAAAAGTTATCAAAGTGTCAAACATACAAAACCTTGATTGATAAGTAAATACTCCGTTCTTCTTGAATTCTACGTAAGTAAGATAGCAACTTAAATTTATTACTTAATTTGTAGATTTTTTCACACATGATAAACTTATAGTAAAATATTAGAAGTTTACAATGACAAAAGTTTTTTTTTTTGTCGTCACTGAATATAATTTGGTAAACGGAGGGGGGTTCATTTGTGAAAGCGGATATCTGAAATGTAATGACACCAAAATCATATTAACCAAAAACATATTATAGATTTTACTGCATCTGTACTGCATCATATTTTACTACATTTGGTTGTTAAAGTAATATGTTTTAAAAATAAATACATTTACTGAAATAATTTACATCATATTAAATATGTCACCGAATACAAAACAATGCAGTATGGAATAATAATAATATTACATGAAATACTTTTGTTTCTATATGATTAATATATAGTTTTGTATTAACATACCCACATACGTAATATGTACTATAGAATTCATCAAGTCCAAAAAGCTGAGAGCAAAACACTTTAAGCTACCTACCTACTTAATCTTTCGAGTAAATCAAGAAATACGGTTCTCTGAAACGTTTAGTTCAAGCGCTCTCGACATTTTGTCGCGTGTCGCTCGAGAGCACATTAGGCCTACCCTTGTGATATGTGAGCGAAGTAAATGGTTTCAAACATCTGCCCCCTGTGCGATATTAAAAGATGTAAGAAGTACGCAGGCGAGAGTCTTTATAAAAAAAGGTGCGCGATCGTGCAAACACGTATGAAGATAAAAGTGTATGAGATGTAATAAGTTGTATTTGAAGAAAAATACCAATACCTTTTTTACAATCATTCTCTACAGCATTACATCAAATTTCATCTCGTATTTTTTCCAAATTGAAGTCTATCAATAATAAATATGCATTAAAAACATGCTAACTTTGTATCATAAGCAAGGCAAACGGTTAACTCCATTGAAAAATTCACCCCCTAGACCGGGGCCAACTTCGACCAATCCAATTACGAACGCGGAACTCCGGAAATTCTAAACCGATTATACTGAATTGAAAACATTAAGTACTTTACGGATTTGGACATGCGGTACCGAGCCACAAGGAACCTTATTTCGACAGTTTGGAAACCATATTTTATTAACAACGCTAAGGTTATAGAGTCACAGATAGAATACGGATGAGAATTATTTCCGTAAAACTCCTATTTTGCAGACCATGCAAAGATGCTTATTAGAAAAGTTTTATGACTTTGAATTTCAGATAAACATCGTCGGAAAATCATGATCGATGCGTTATTATAAAGACTTACTGCTGATGGTAATAGAAAATATTCATTTATTTAAACATGTATAAAATATGATTTATTCGTGTCTAATAAACTAGGTGTTTTTGCAACTTCCGGTAGAACTAAAATCCATTTAATAATTTTTGGCCGTTTTTATAACTTTTTCAATACAGCTTTGCTCCTATTGGTGGTAGCGTGATGTTAAATAGTCTAAAGCCTTCCTCAATGATTCCTCTATCAAATAGAAAATGTTTGTTGAAACTAATATTAGCGCGTTCGAACAAAGAAGTCAACATTATAATATTAATATAGATATTAGAATTAAATATAGTGAGATTTATACGTTTATTGTATTTCTTAGTATAACACAAGTTTTTGTATGTAAATTTTAGGTTCTGTCATAAGTTCCTAAGTAAATACCTGATTTGCCAGATAATAAGTACATGACCCATATCAAACAATATTTATTTATATAACTATATGTAGTTTGCAAAATTATAAGATTTTTATAAAATTTAAATATTATTCACATACAGAAAAATGTAGTCCCAATAGAGTTTCTCGAATTTTCTTCTGGATGGTTTATCCATACATCCGGGAATTGATGTCCATAAGCACCTACTTAGATCTATATTGTACAAAGTAATCAGAATATTGATTATAAGTTTTTAGAGTAAAGAGCAGAGTAATACTTAAGTGGAGTAGAACACGCCTTGATGTCATACTATATCGCGACAACTGCACAACAAGTGATCTCTCCATGACATCCCTCTTAGGCATGTCGTGTTCCAGTATCAATCAGTATGCACTCAGTAATTAAATGGAGTGACAGGACCTTTATATAGCTTAGATCATCGCTACCACCGTGTTCCGATAACAGTACAAGGCGATGTCCGGCCACTTTGGTAGGCTTGCTTTTCAGGTAAGTGCTTTCTGTACTCGCCAATGTTAAGTGAAGCTATAAAGGTCCGTGAGACTAACAAAACTAGTCAGGTCAAAAGAACCGTGTAGAGATTGATTAACCAATCACACAGACTCTTCTGCGTTGGTTTGTTGTATTTAGGGATCATCTAGTATGCATTCAACCATCGCGATTTTCAGCCAAATATGACAAAGATGAATAATAACACGAACTCTTGATGGTACACTATTGTTTTTAAATGTACTATACCTACTCACTAACTACACTCTGGACTACATTATACTTTATCGTGCAAAAAATATAATCATACAATAATTATAGTTAAACAATAATAATTATTGTTAGATAACCTTACTCAGGTAATATTTATCTTTGAAAATAACTTAAACCTTATTCATATGGTTGCAAGTATGAATATCGAGTATTTGCAATTTATGACAACAGTATGACCCTGGCGGTAGATGGAGGCTACGAAAGCTCGTTCCGTTGTCTTCGTGAGTCACGACTCGAAAGTGACAACTAACAAGTACAGGTAAAAATAAAAGGATATTATGACAGATCCGGTTAATAGAACAAATACAATATAACGAGCCAGGATTAGGAAACCTGGTCTCTGGCAACATGAGAGTTTGAAGTGTCATCGTGGAGCGATTTAGTGGTTAGTGTTGAGTACTTCTTACCCGATGAGTTTTGCCATATGCCCCTCTCGCCTTGGCCTCAGCCCGGGTAATGCGTATACGCAATGTGATGAAGAAGTCCGTAAAAATAAGATTTTAAACACCACATCAAAAAACGTATTAGGAAAGCATGGTATATGAAAATTTTTATATTTAGTTCCATGACGTTTCATATGGTGATAATTTTACAAAGTAATAAAAAAACAGTATATGAGTCGACACATTAGTATTTATTTAAATTTAAATATACATAAAAATTGTTACCATATTTATTTGCACGGTTGGCCTAGCACTTTAAACGGTCGCTTCACTGCTGACTATGTGACGCGCCGAGAGCTGTCGGTTCGAATCCCACATAGGAAACTTATTTGTGTGATACACAAATGATTGTTCCGCTTCTGGGACTCACTTTGTGGTGGTGAATCATGTTTGTGAAAGGGTACTGATGCCCAGTAAGATAGTTGTCTTTAAAAAATGATCTACTTCTTACCAAAGCTATTTAATCATTTCGGGCTTTCTTAGTCGTGTAAAATCGTATCGTATTTCATACGTTTCAATTATCTCTATACTTAATGTTTAATAACGTTATTCTACTGTTAATATTACTTATTAGTAATAACTGAGATATATAACAACACGATAATTTTACGCCACAATACATCAAATACAATACCGGCATAGCGACACACTCAAGCGTGTAGCATTCGGGGATAAGCCGATATATACTCAATCAAGAGTAATCAAGCATACTGGCAGGGATTTGTATCCGACAGGTTCTCGACAACTATACACTGGTTATAAACCCGTCATAATGACTCCACATGCTGTTTGTTAATATTCGAAATCAGCCACAGTATATCCAACTGTCGAGATGTGTAGACACTTCATCAAAGTGACAACTAGCGAGGAGGTTCTTGCATATATATCGGTCATCACCATTCTTTTAATTATACTGTGATTTCAATAAGAAACTGCGCCATCACAAAATTTTTTCTTCCATAAATAAAATAATTGTTATTCAATAAGTTTTTATGCTATTTGACTGTGTAGACATTTTCGCCAATGTCAAGTGAGAAAGAGTTTATACCCACAATTAAGGGAAACAAAGAAACACCTAAACTCAGAATAATTATTTGTGGATTACACAGATAATTTTTCTGTGAGGTATTCGAATCCACAGCACATCGACGCGAAGGTTGCGGCAAAAATCTGCATTAACCAGTAGACCAACCGGGCAGTCCGTTTTTCAATAATAAGATATACGTTATTAAATGATTGTTTTCTTTATAATATTTATTATTTAACAATGTTGAAAAGTTTGTATTGTAATAAAGATATAATATAGCTTTTAACCACGCCATATTTCATTTAGTGTTAGCAGTAATAGTATAGTGATAACTGCTGAATGCAATTTAATTTTCAATTTTCTACCCAATAGTTTGTAATAACGCAAGCAACCGCTCTTATCAGACGATCACATGACTATGGTATAATCGTGTTATAATATTATTAACTCAGCATAATATAAAATATCATTCATATTTTCCACTATTTACCAAACAACTTGATTATTATCTATATATCTATATTAATATTATGAACGGAAACATTTGTTTCTTTGAACGCGCTAGTCTTAGGAACTACCAGATGGATTTCGAAAATTCTTTCTCTATTTGATAGAACAATAATTATTAGTGTAACAAAAATGTACCCAATGTACGGTGATCGCGACCCACTAGCACACAACTATCATGTCTATATCCACACAGTAATAAAAAAATGAAGCATTTTATTTTATTACATAACACTCATGTTCACGACTGTACCAATACAAAGTCGTTTGGCTAATAGACTATCAGAATTATTTAATTTCGCTTTTGACGCATCCAGTTAGTATTTTATTGATGTAAAATTAAGTTGCGAAGTGAATACAAAGACAATTTATTCTGTGTCTATTTTTTTATTCAATGATAGTCCGAACGCCGAGTAATTCGAAACAAATCTAGATCCAAATCGTTTTGTTGAACTCGATTATATTTCATAAATAAGTTAGTACTTTTATTTACTACACTAACTGACCCGGTGAATTTCGTATTCGTATTATTCTCGCTAAAAATCAAAAACGGTTTGACAGAACTGTATTCTTTTTTACATCTTGTTTACCTAAGATCAATCCTAATCAACCTACCAAATTCAATTCGTTAACATCAATAGAACTGCCTATATTTAATATCGATTCAGTTTTTCATTTCTTTTGGTTATTGAACGAACCCTGTTTATAGCTCCAATTAAATAAATTTATTTTAATTATAAGAAATTTAAATATAGGTGAATTCGAACCCACGTCCCTTGACGCAGCGTCCGTACACACTACCAACTTAGATATCATCGCTTCATTACTTTTCATTATATGAGATTGAAAAAAAAAATCTGTTTCGTTTTTATTTTAATTTTATATCAGTCCAATTATAATTTTAAAAAGCCAGATACAATTTCATTATATTTATGTATAATTATAACTATTTTAAAAGTACTTTAGGCGGCTGTTTTATTTTTTCCAAATATTTAAAAATTCGACAGACGTGTTTTTCAGGATTTAATAATATATGTAACGTGGCATCATCTATCGGCTAACTTGGGAGTTAGACACATCTGTTTAAAAGTCATTATATAACCGTCTTTATTTAAAGATCCAGCATGTCTTTTTTTCAGCATTTAATAATGTTTATTAGTTACACTTACCTGTATAAAAAGTAAAATTGTTTTGGTAAAAAAAATACAAATATACAATAGTAGAAAAAATCGAATAGATAAAAATATACATATGTATATGTTCATAAACAAGTTATATTTTTAGCTACGGAACATATTTTTAACTTAGGTCTCCTATGCCGCAGGAACCTTATCGTTTTATGGAATAAAAAGTATCCTAAATGTTGATCCCTAATATTAGCTACCACCCTGCCAAATTGCATTGAAATCTAATTAGTAGTTTCAGTGTTCAACGGAAGAGACAGGCAGACTGACAAAAATGCTATAAAACATATATTTACCATCCATATCGATAACAAAGTAGCCTCCAATTAAAAGTATTAAAAATATTGAATATACAGATTTTCTACCATTAGTTTTATTATATGTATAGATTACGTTACTTTACGAATTTTAAGTAGTAAACAAGTTTAACTTTAGACGATTTTCGATTAACCTAGGTAAATTTACTAGCTTACTTAACAGTAATATTGACACAAGTTCAGTATCTCTTGTACATAATAACACTTTTTTGGCAGCGATACTAAAAATAGTACCATTAAATAATAACGGTGAACACCGAGAGATCAACTGTATTATAAAATATGGTATTATCATCTAATTCTTCAACACTTATTACAAAGTTTTACACTTATAAAATAAATATTAAATCATAAAACGTTTAGGAAATGATGTAAGCAAAGAAAACTCAAAAGCTTTTTAAATAAATGTAACACAATTTAAATATCGTCATTGGGAAACTAATACCTATCAACGTTGCGCAAAAAGTTAATCTTTGAGATAATAAATAATATATCATTTTTTAATGGGGCAATATTCCGACGATTTTTTAGAGGTCCCCAAAGTTGTCCATGTGAACCCCTGGTGATCCCACTTCAAAAGGTACAAGTCAGCGAAAACAAAGTCTGAGGGTTGGTGAGCTGTAAAGTCGACAAAAGACAATGTCATTTAAGCAAGTCAATTGAAAATTTTAATTTTCTTATAAAAAAACAATACCTAATATTGTATTTGTACTCACATAATACCTTCATACAATAAACATACACATACAAGTATATATCTCTAAAAGGTAAATGTTAATGAAATTTGATGTATATATGCGAGCTAAGAGAATGTCAGTAACACATTTGAATATTATGATATGTAAAATATCAATATTCAAATATTTTTTTTATACTTAGTGTTTAGCGTTATGGCCATAATCTCACCTGATCTTAAGTAACGATACGGCCCAAGTTGGTAGACACGCTAAACTTGTGGAGGAACTGGCTCTCAAGTGCTGCTGCCGGAACACACCTATTGGTATTTGGCGGCAGGTTTACAACTTGAGGGTGGTAGCTACCCAGGCGGGCATTAGAAAAAACCCTACCACCATGCTATGGTTTCCTCACGATGTTTTCCTTCACCGAAAGCTCAAGCTCATTGTAGGTGCTTGGATTCGAACCCACGTCCCTTGGCGCGAAGTCGTGCACACTACCACTGAGCTATCATCCCTTCAATGTATCCAATCGAGTAATATTGGTAAGAAGTCTACAAACAGAAACATTTGTGGACCATAGGCTTAGCCACACAGCTGTCCCGTTATAAGACCAACTTGGTTACTAAGGTAGCCGTAATAGTCAAAATCTCCAAACATGCACATAGCAGACATTGCCTTGACAACGATGATATCATCAAGTAAACACTGAAAGGGCAGATAGTGTCACACGATATCTCTATTATGTATTTGATTATGATCGTTAGGGCTCATTTTCATTGGTCGTTACGGCCCGCATTCGGGGTGTGGGAGATTTCTGTTCACGCACTCCACAGGAGCGCATGTGATAACCGTTTTCATTAGTCGATAGGGCCCGCTTGCGGTTTAACAGATATTATTCACCACGCATTTCTTTTAAAAGAGTGGGACTGAGTAGACGTTATAGACGAGTAAAAGAGTAAGCCGAGTACCCGCACCACGCTTGCAACTGATAAATTTCATTAGTCGATAGCCCGTATGCGGTATAATAAGTGAGTGATTGGCCAATAAAAATGAGCCCTAACGTATGGAAACAGTCGAGATCGCGCTTACGGCAACGGTCGTGATCTTGAACCCGACCGTGCTATTGTTTCTACGTTGAAATAATATATACAAAGTCACAATTCCAACTATCCCTATGTGGGAGTAAACAGTTATCGGGACGTTAATAAAATTCTATATACCTGATTGTTTATTGAATACCATTTTTGATATTAACAATTAACTTTGGGGAACTAGCGGTACTTAATCATTATTATGCGGTACCTAATAACGACTAATACAAATATCCTAACATATCAGATTGTAAAAATTAAGATTACCATAAAAACCTGAGACATACCAACAGTAAAAAACATTATAACATTACTGAAGAGCAGTTTGCTATAGCTGACTCAGCAGGTCAAACGTTTTAAAATAATAGTAAGAATAGACCACTAACTAGAGTGTAAATATTTTTTATTAAGAGTACAACGTGATAATAATCATAACAATACGAATTACATTAAAATGGTTCGAAGCAAGAGTCTACAATGTATTTTTTTGTAATAGCATGTTGTTAACATAAAATTAATAATATAAAAGCATCAAACAACACTGGTCTGAGACAATTGAAGATATTTATTCCATAATTATTAATACTCAGGTTACTTCATAATTTTAAAGTAACATACCTTTTAACTCGTTAGAACATTGATTACATGAATTTATTACCAAGGTCAAATAACGAGTATTTCAAAATGCAAATATTATGAATACCAGTAGAATTATATCTAATAAGTTATAAAGATAATAAAAACAATAGCCATACAACAAAACTTCTGCCATAATTCAACGTTAAATCTCGTGAGAATACTATTGTAGTGATCTCCACTGTTTCGTGTTCCCACGTGGGATGAATACAGACTGCTGTAAACATGATAGGCTGGCTCTCTCTTTCAACATTGAAACTTTAGAAATAACGTGGAAAGGACAATGCAAATAAATTAACTTTCCTTGACCTGTCTCACAGTATGGTATTAAACACTGAAAAGTCTCATATAACCTTGGAGAAGGTACTCTCTTTGATATAATTCTACATTTTATTTCTATTTAACGCGAACTCTATTACCCTATATAAATTATCCTATATAAATAAACTTTATATATCATGCACCATATTTCTTCGCAAACAAAAATCACCGAAATCCCAGAGGATGACTACGTAATAAAACTAGTAGAATAATGGAAAACTAGAACTTGTAAATAAAAATACAATTGACCTAAAAAATTAAACGTACGGTGCTCCAGACGCTGCAATTGAACGATCTACAACGAGATAAATAAATTGGTCGCAACAATCAATGAATTTCCACGAAGCCGTTGTTGTTCTGAAACGGATAAGATTTCCTCGGTTAAACATCAAACAAACATTGTTGGTTTGACGTTGGATAGACGAAACACTCCATTGTGAACACGGTAGCAAGATGGCTCAAGACAACCTCCGTGAGTCACGACCCACGCTTAATCAGCGAAGAAAGTCATACAAAACGCTTATTTATTTGTTCAACATGACCCTTAGCTCAAGAGGCTGAATTCACGGGGGCTTTGTTCGTACTGACATTGATTTTCGCTATTACTAATACAAAAGGTTTATCGGAGCGAAAGCTATATATCATTCTATGAGAGGTGATTCAAATAAACTCTTCAAAATTGAGGCCAATGTAGTCTTCGTCTTATAATAATGTTGCCACTAGTTGATTGAACGATTTGATATAAAAGAAATATATAACAAATTAATATTTAAGAGTAAAATGAAATGAAAATTTATTATATTAGGTAGACTTTTTGTCTAACAATAAGTAAAAGCTTTATAATAATTGTTACACTTATAATAATTATCTATGTTTGTCACAAGAAAATAAGAAAATGGAACACAAAATTGTCTTATTAACAAAAAATAATTATAATAAGCATTGATTTTACTCTGCAAGAAGATGTAATAAGTGTCAAAGTTACAATTGATCAATATTAATCTAGATGAAGAAATGCTTGTCAATATTTCCAGAGATTCAAAGTTAAACGTAACCTACATGAGATGACCCTAGAAAGTTACGTAAAACAAAGGACAGGAACGAGATAGACAAAAGCACAAAGAGGCCTTTAGGTGAAGGTCGAGAAGACTGGCAGGAAGCATGTGTGAGGCCGCAGCTCTGACGTCATTTCCTGAGCCGATGAACGAGTTACATTATGGTAAGGTATTCGTAGCGATAAGTTGTTGTGTAAACTTGTATTAGAGTGGTTTTAAACGATTAACGTGAATACTAATTTCAACTGTTAAATGACGAGTGAGATCTGTGTGCAAAGGAAATGAAAGTCGATCTGTTGGTAGCATCATATAAATATACGCAAATATAGATTTTTTAAATCGGTGAAGTTTTTTTTTTATAAATACGCGTTTTAATAAGGGTCCAGTATCCCCTAGAGATCTTTTAAGCGATAAAAAATGGAGAACTGGTATTGAGATTCTAAATATATGAATAAAGAATGCGTACTTTAAAACTTAAGGTGAAGATAAGCATTTCAAAATATTAATTCTTTATAGACGAAGAAACTAGAGAAAGGCTTCCAATAAACTTGATATTCGTTTATCGTTGTCAAGAACAATAAATAATTTTATTTTAGTTCTGTGCCTTAAGGGTTAACTATATGATAATCACATTTGTTCTTATTTTGAATAAAGTTGTAGATGAAGCTAGTAGCATGGAGGAACTGATTTTAAAGCATAACCGCCAAATCATTTATAGGGTGTACGACGATGTTTTAAGTTCAAGGAGGTAACTAGCCAGGTGGCCTAAAATAATGCTACGGTGTTTTATTTTTATATGCTATATTCTTATCCTTCCATGGTATAGTTTCATCACGATAATTTTTTTTCTGCGTTTACGTTTCTGCGTCGAGAATCGTGATGTATACACACTACCACTAAGCCGTAATTACTTCTATAGTTGCCTCATTGAGAACTGCAAAGTTACCCTAGATCAATCATCAATAGGTTATTTTAATTCTGAGAAACAATTTAAAAGCATTATGTATTAATACATATCTTTTAAAGTACTATCAACAACGCAAGTTCCGACATTTCGCAATAAAACGAGGCGTGACAAGGACGCTTTAACATTTAAACTGCACATGGATTCTACCGTTTGCAACATTTACCTTCATTTTAAAGAGATCATATGATGGATTTTATTTTATTTTATCAGTGCGTATTTAATATTTGACCATATGTTATTTTGTTAATTTTATTCAGATAAACAAATGAGTTACATATTAATAAGTAAGAAACTTACATTTTTAGTTGCAACAAAATCTCTCTAGATTCTTCTAATAAGGGACCCGCCATCTTGCTAGAACTAAGTTTTTAAAATACTGTTCACACTCAGAAATGATATAAATGGCGGTAAAATAAATAAGTCTACGAGTGTCAATAGGTCCGCATTAGAACACAAAAGTGTCTCAAATTAAAAAAGTCACCCAATCCCATTATGTAAATATGGATGTTTCTATATATATATATATACATATTTCGCCCTGACATACGCTGCTAGCCGTAAGGGCTTTGACAGATTCACAGAACTCTTTGGGGCGAATGCTGCGGGCACTCAGCCTCGAGGCAGCGAGCGCAAGAGTGCCAAAAGGTGCCAGAATAACCGAATCTCGGCTTGGACTACTCGAAAGAAAACGAACAAAGATTCGCGATCCTAACTAACCAACAGATCCTAACTTATTAAATTTAGTGGTCCTAACAATGTCATCAGGCAAGCCGCGCAAGGGCCACGGAGGTAGTCTCTTACAGAACCGTGTACTTATTGTGTGGGTGTGCACGAATGGTATGCGATGTGATGATGATGATGATGATGTTATGTTTCTATATAAATCACTTAACTAAAAACCATTAAAATAGACACACATATGGATTTTTAACTAATAAAGGTATTATGCCATTACTGATCGTGATAGATGGCGCTGTGTTGGATTTATTGATTACTGCAAAATACAGAACGTCTGCTAGAGGAGTTATTTTTTCAATTCGATTTTTAATGTAAATAAGATTTTTGTTTTTGATAACTCTGAAATTATTACACGATTTAAATTATATTTGGTATAATTTTGTACCATACATTGGAATGGAATATGGTATACTTTTTGGAAGTATATAAACAAAAACATAGTAAGTAATATATGAATATAATACTAATAGTCTAAATTTAAAATAACTAAAATTGGAACCAAGATTCACGTATGAACCAATTGTTTACGCAAAAATAAAGTTGCCTTTGTAATTTTATCGCTTTAAGCAACATGGCCCCATTCATGATAACATCGTACTGGTTGTCCCGCATTCACTTGACATGCCATTGTAATTCTAAACTAGATACCTGAATAACAACTTTATATTATTCTAAATAACACAATTCACAGAAAAAATTTGGATCATAAGAAGCAAGGCCATGTGTAATGCGATATGAATAGTCAGACAAGAACTACATACTACTTTTTTTATACGAGGTCACAAATATGTTATCAGGCACAAATATAAAAATTACACTGAAATAAATAACAAGGAGTACTGTATAATGTAGTCGTATCACCATAATCATTAAAACTACATACATACTATGTAATTACATCAGTGTTTATTACGCAGTCATTTCGTATTTATATTTCTAATCATATTTTACTATTTCTAAAGATATTATTGACAGTTCTCATAACTTATTAGTTACTTCATGTGTAAAAATTTCATCAAAGTCAGTTGACAATTACTTATTAAGCGATTATTGTTTTAATTGCCCAGATTAAAACGACAAGCAGGTACATATTACCTAAAATGGTATGTTATCCAGAAAATAATTTGAAATACTAATGAGGTAGGAGTAAATATAGCAATAGGTAATTAGAAAATACTTATTTTTATTTATTTCAGGCACGCTAGCATAAACCTTCATCCTTTTTAAAAAAATATTACCATATTGCACATAGTACTATTTACAAATAGCACTGAAATACAAAAAACCTTTAAGTATTTCCGTTAAATGAACCTACAGTGCGAGGTTTACAACATTGTAGGCTACATCATCGGTGCATCGAAGAAAGCAAGGTGTCAATTTAAATTCAGATTTGTATACACCGGTTCAACGCGCTCAAAGTTTACGGACGTTCATAAAAACTTAAATAGATCGAATGCAGTAAAACCGTGCACCCGAACCCACTGCACGCCTGTTTCCAATTTCCACTGCATTGCAATCGATAGAATTCCATTGATATAAGCACGGCACTTGAGGAAACGCTGAATACAACTTTGAACTGACAAAGTGCCCGTTGTGATTTTGCTTACGGAATTGGATTTACTCGTCGTCAAGTGTAAATTTGATTTTATGCGAACCGGCTTGTATAAATCGAGCCTCTTGTGGCACATATGAAAAACGTCTACCCAAACCACGCCAATATCTTTTTATTTCTTTTTCTACATGAATGCTTCGAAGTATGCATAAATGACATAATCTAAAACGATTTTAACCTACACAAGGATATTCCAAACTAACTGGTTCCTGCAATTTATTCACGTAAAGACGGTTGTAGCTGGATCTACTCTAAAATGGATAACAATGTGTTTTTACATTAGTAGATAATATCTGTTTTTTCTTCTTCATTATCGAGTTATCAGTTAATTTCATTATCTTTTCTACTTTCTAGTATACATTCCTAAACTACTACTAAATCCATACTAAATAAAAGAAAAACATGCATTAAAGAGTTAAATGCAGATTTTTTTTTATCATGTTTAATTTAATTAAGCGTATTATAATAGTCCAGATTACCTTTGAAATATCATTTATCTGACAATGCAGCTCCTATCAAAAATGAAACACCAGTTTCGGAAGTTAGCAGAGTTTAAAAATACCTGATCTAGTTTTAGACCAAGGTCGATAATTTTGTAAACCAAAAAAAAACAATACTAGGATGAAACCCAATGGAAAAGGAAGATTACAAAACAGTATTACGGCTGTCTGGAAGTATGTAAAAGCATAACAAGCACATTATACTTGTAAGCAATTAATTTATTTAATACAATAGATAATTTTCTCCAGTCACTGTAATTTATTACTAACTTTTTTATAAAAATCATTTCATCTCTACAGGATTTAGGTTCACATCGATGATCGCTTTCAACATCCTCAATTGAGGAACCCCAAATGAGGTTACAATATTCTAAAGTTCACTGGCACCATATCAAGAGTGCTCCAGATAAATGGATCACGTTACTTGATTAACCGGCGCGCATCCCTTCCCCTTATCACCCCTGGGAATATTTAAATGGGCCCTGAATATATCACACCACCCTCCCTGAGGTAAACGAGCGGGCAAGTAGACTCGTTTACCTGCTCTAGATTGAGAATGTAAATGATGCTATCTTCATTAACTTTCGAATAATGTATTAAAATGGGTAAATAATACCTATTGTGTGAATATAAAATGGCCGTCATGTCACGGTTAAACGATTTTGTACAATAAACATTATTCTTGTCACATGCGAATCGGAGCAACAATTTGTGAATTACGTGCGTTTCCAATCAACATGACAAACACGCACGGCGCCACGCCAGCGCACCATTTCTAATGCCGCAATATGGTAGATCACCATTCACACTGTCGTCGACGATGTACTAACGCACTAATACTAGGCTATATAATATAGCGGAAAAGTTTAATCGTGCTAATCTCAGAAACTACCAGTCGGTTTTCAAAATTTGTTTTTATATTCATTAGAGCCATTGATAAAGGCTTTAAGCAATTTAACACTACACTACTGTAGTCAGTATTATACTATATAAATAGGAGCCAAGACATATTGAAAAAAGTAAAAACTGGCAAAACTGATTTAAAAAAAAATTATATTCACACGAAAGAAGTCGTGGGCACAGCTAGTTAATATTATAAAGCGGAAAAGTTTGATTGAACGTGCTAATCTTAGTCACTACCAGTCGGATTTCAAAAACTGTTTTTGTATTTGATAGAGCAATCATTGACGAAGTCTTTAGGCAATTCAACATCACACAGCGACAATAGAAGTAAATCAATATTGAAAAAAAAAGGTAAAAAACGAGCAAAAATTATTAAATATATTTTTTAATTCCACGCATTCGAAGTCGCGGACACAGCTAGTGCTCAATAATTGTACACAATTAATTTAATTTAGAGGACATGGTAACTTGTTCCTATAAATGTATCAGGTCGAACAATCTACATTTAGTCTCTTTTCCTACAATAAAACAAACCTTTTTGTTTTATAATAAGGAGGAGCTCATGTTTTTTATACATGGAACGTTCAGAACACATTTAAAGTCGTTTTTCAGCTATAAATCCCGCCAAGATCCTTGTCTTCGAGCCTAGGTCCGCAAACTCATTCATAAGATCAAGTGACAAAAAAACTCGAGCAATGAACTGAAAGTCACGTAGAATGTTCATAAACTCCCAAAGCACGTAGTAGCGTCTAAACTACCGCTCATTGTCAATATTGGTGAGCTGTTCTGAGCCACTGGCAAAATCAATAGAAGCATTATCGGTTATTAGACGAATGATTGCTAGTAATTGTAGAATATGTTTTAACATCTAATGAATTGTAAACAGAGGTATCGGGAACACGGAGTATATTACTAAGAAACAGGATAAACAAAGATTGTTGTGTATTGCTTAGACAACAATATGTTTAGACTTGTAAGAACTAAATTCCAGGAACAATGTTCCAGGAACATTATCGGCATTGAAATCAATTCATTTATTACTCAAGAATAAGATAATAATATCACATTTTTGAAGTCCAAAATCTACTACCGTTTCAGAAACAACATGGCGTTCTGGAAGAGAAGATACGGCCTAAGAAACTCTCCAGAAAACGCTCTTTTTATTATGAGAATACAATTGTCCAAAGTTAAAAATATTATAATATTAATCCCTTTCATTTTTATCTGCTAATAACCTGCAATTCTTAATACGCTTTTTTAACAAGTTTTTGTTTTCCATATACTTTAAACTGTTTTAGTTGCACTTCACGTATTTTCGTGAGGGATTTTATTATAGAAGCGGACACGTTGCCCTTAATTGATTTATATTTTTGTTAGTCTTGTGTTGATCAGAGCAAGATTATGTTTATTTCTAGAATTACAACTATGAAAACAACTGTTTTTTTAAACTATCAATATTTTTATAATAAAATATAATATTATACACATAATCATAATGAGTGAAATATAAATTGCTGAAACAGCCATCTTCTGCATTGTAATTAATTTTCACTAATGTATATATGTAACTAATTGTAGTGTAATTGCTTGATAATTTTAAATTTAAAACTAAATGTTTATGCTTTTATCGGATAGTATTTTACTATGTATTACTGTTCGTCCTTGTACATACATTTAGGCAATAAATAAAACCGGAAACGTTGTTGAGTCGACAACTTCAAATGTCTGAGCGATAGTTGCAGCGAGTGAACATTTGTACACACAAAGTGCAAGGCAGTCGAGTGCATCACCGATAAACCGGAGATGAAAGCGACTGTTTATTTGATTTTCTGCTGCTTCGTACAAGCATATTAACTAAGCCGGGCTAATGACCTTTGATGTTAACTGTTCCTTTTCTTAATTTCGTATCATTCCCACAAAGCTGATAATGTTGCACAAGTTTGAAGCGATGGTAGTTAGCGGACGCCACGTCAAGGGTTGCGAGTTCGAAACCACCTACATGAGTTTGAGCTTTCGGTGAAGGAATACATTGTGATGAAACCGTAGCATGGTGGTCGTGCTGTTTCTAATGTCCAACTGGCTAGCTACCACCTTCAGGATATAATCTGCTTGCAAATACCTATAGGTGTATTCCGGCAGTTGCACTTGAGAACCAGTCCTTCCACAAGGCTTATCATGTCCACGTGTTGGGCCACAACGTCACTTAACATCAGGTGAGATTGTGACAGTAACGCTAAACCTTAATATAAAATATGGTATATCATTGTAAGGAAACAGAAACTCCAATTCTATACAATTTTTATTACTGTTTGTAATCATCGGCACTCCAAAGAGCTCATACTAATTCTTCAATAAAGGAACGTTGAAATTACCAAGCATAAAATGTTTTGTAATCATCATCACTCCAACGAACACGTAGTAATTCTTCAATAAAACAACCTCGACACTATCAAGTCTAGTAGTACCTACCCATTCGTTACTAAATGGATCTTCATTCGGGCGTGTTATTAAAACAAATAGATATGTTCCACACCGCCTGTGTCGCAAACATTGAAACAATAAATCTTCAAAGGTATCTGTTTACGACACAACATATTCTTAAAATGAGTTTGCGGAATTTCAACTGCAGCTTTGTTTTTATATTATTTATACAGATCAATAACTTTATTTGGACCGTTAACTTTCAATAAGACTTCATATAGGTACATTAATATATTGCTTCATAACCTTGATGCATTCACTATGTCTACCGAACGTACCATCGGCAGTCGCATACATAAAATTATTTTATGCATTTATCTGCATAATTAGCAAATGAAGCGTGCAAATTCTTCAATAACGTTCAAAATTTGAATAATATTTGTCTACGTAGAACGTACGTACGTGAGAGTACAATTTTTGTTTCTTCGCTTTCTAGACCTGGCATTGCGCTGTTTCGAATTTAAATGCCTATGCCTGTTACTATCCCAACAAGTACTGTCGGATTACCTTTATATACTATTTATATGGGGTTTGCAACGGTTAATGATTTTTCATTCGTTCTACATCACTTGAGCAATTCTATTTCGAGGCACTGTAACTTAATAACTCTTTATGAAGTTTCGATTTCGATACCTTTTGTTGAGTTGAATTACACTAGTCACGACTTTTTGCAGCTTTACCTATAAACGCTGAACTAAATTAGAAATGTTAATAATAATCTGTGCTAAAATATTTCTCAATTGCCAAAAGTAAGGACACTGCTAGGCATTAATACCGAACGGGAATGATTGACCCGATTTAATTAACGTATATAACCAATAATTTCGTGCAATATTTACTGGTGAATGTTATCTGTATACATAAGTCGAAGCAACGTTATCACTATTTAGTAATCGTTGTAGCTACAAAGTTTGCATATGTTCAGCGTTTACTATAACTATTATCAGTTAGTAATTATCTGTCATGCATCAAAGCTTCTTAGGGCAGCATTCTCACCGTTTATTTTCCTCATACCGGTCCTAGACCTTCACAGCGCCGCCAAAATCCTGTCGTCCGGTTCAGCAATAACAAAACTCACACTCGAGACTCAACACATGCAATTTATAACACAATGCACTCGTTTACAAACATTTGGTTAACTCAATTGTTATCTTTAATTCATAGAAACAAACAGTAAACACCATTCCGGTTAGTTGATAAGAAAGAAAACACATAAATTGTTTATCACGAAGCGATCTACACCCACGCAAACATGTTGCGACGCGCATCAACGCCGCGTGACTGCAGGCGTGTCGACGCTTGACACTTTGGCGCTGTTATTTGTGGTCAAAAACAGAACTATATTCAAATGTACTAAGCAATGTTGATTAATGTCAACCATAGATAGCGCTTTCATTTATGTTGCTAGTATGTTGTTTACTATCGTAACATCTACTACAATAAAAATCGTATTTTTATATATATTTTTTATGTAAGGATACAATTAAATATAGTTAGTTCTATTCCAAACGGAGATTTTTATTTATTTTAATAATCTCTTTTAATATCCATAAAAAAACTAGTAAAATAAAAGAATTGTAGAGAGAAATATGTTTTATAATTATTTCTAAAAAATATATATATTCAAGAATATAACAACAAATTATTTTAAAACTTACCTCAGAAATATATCGACGTTTCCAATAGCTTATATTTCAAATATAAATATAAGATATTATAATTCACTTAAGAATTACCGCAACTTGCAATTTATTTTCTCAACATCCATAACAAGCGAATCCAGTACTTTCACTGTAGTAAGCCGCATTGAATAAAAGCCGGTCACAACCTAAAAATATCACTGTGAAAACACTACTTCATACATATCAGACATGTTATGGGGTTTTCCAAGGTGCACTGAAATAATAAATTCACGGTTTGAATAAGGTACAACGTGAATCGCGAACGATAACACTATCCATCACCCTATTATCCTATACGACTTGAAGTTAGCAGCAAGCTTGAACGTCAAAATATACCGTAAATAACACGGTATGTAATTCGGGGTTCGCCACCCTCAACTCACCCTCCAATGCTATAGCTGAGAACTGGCGGTACAGAATATTTTGTTCTTAATACTTACTCGGCCTTAATTGATCAATTAATATACCAAAAACTACTTGACTAATGGCTTAATTTCTAAAATCGAATAATATTTTAATAATTGCAGAGACGTTACATTTTTTAGCGTAAATTTGTAGTTTAGACTACAAATATACAATAAAACGTGAATTTATCTAAAATACATATTGTGAATAACATATAAAGATATAACTGAATCTCATTCTTAAAAACACCAATAGGAACCATGTATACCATTTTTATATGTAAATAATACTATTTAAATATATTTAAAAAGGTATCTGAGCGTTAATAGGATTTAGAATCAGCAACAATACGGACATTGTCCCCTTTCAGTCATCGCATTTAAACCCTCTAAGGATTAAAACAAAATTATTTCATAGCTTTCACTTGCCCTATATAAAGGACATTAGTCTAAAAATTAATATATCTTCACACATTTATTATCCTAGGTTTTATCAGTCCTAGGTAGTATCAGTTTAGCAATTTTACTGACTAAATTCTTCGTACATTCATAAAATTATTCATTTTCAAATAAACTCAAAAACATATAATAGATGTTTATGTAAATCCGAACAATTGTCTATATAAACAAAGGCGTAAACAACAGAATTTTAAACAGCAGGTAAGAAGACAATAAGACGTCGTCTTGCATATAAAGAACCATTCGTTACCGGCGGAGGCGAAACACGTTGAAAGGGAAAAGCGACAAAAGAAGCCTTTTTAGGGACCCGGATAAGAAGCGACGTGAAGAAAAAGAGAGCGACAATTTTTCCGGTTCATATCTTTCTGTACATTTCATTACTTCCGCTATGTATGGACGCTGGATTCGGCCGAGTTCGGCCACGATCGGGCTAAACCGCTCGGTGTCGTATAATTCCGGGAAACTAATCGATAGCTGTCAGGCATGCTACAGCCTGCATAGTTGAGCTACGTCGAAGCGTAGCCATAATGTCTACAACTTTGTAGCAATACGCAACGGTTGTTTTTAGTTTATTGTTGCATACTTGCTCTTTTTCTGTATCGTAGTAACTAGTGTTCTGCTGCGAAGAAAGCCAATGTCAATTCTGAACTTTCTATTATGAATGGATGAAGCTGAAAGTCCGCTAATTTCGTTATACATTGGAATTTTAGAATTAATATTATTATGATTTACTGTGGCTAGTTCAGACTAACTTGTTATTTCAAAGGACTAAAATAAACAACGAACTAACGATCTGCTTAGACTGAACATTAAAATTAACTTCAAGCAACTGTTCGTGTCCAATTTTTTTTGCACTAACGTACGATAAGTAAATCAATTTTAATTATACATCAGAAATACTAACATTATATACATAAATTGTACCTATGTATCCTACTATCGAAAATAATAAACTTGACAAGTATACTAAGATTATTTGACAATTTTACCCATTACATTCAGTAGCACAGGTTTGATAGGAAATATTATAATATTTTAATTTAGGCTCCATTACTTTGTAACTTAATAAATAATATAATAACCAGAAAGAGAAATAAGTAAACCTTGCAAAGCGATTACAAACAAAAATTAACGAAGCTATAATTTGAGCTGCATACAATAAACACACAAATATTAATCTAAAAATTAATAATAATCAATGGCATTATAATATATAAACTAACCGATACGGTGAACTTCGTATCAAGTTACAAATCTTTGAATTTTCGGCTTTTCTGTACTACAATATTTATATATTATACGTATAATTATAATAAACGTTCCTCATGAATCACTTTATCTATTGCTGAAATTATGCATTAAAATCCTATGTAAAGATTAATAAAGCTAATCCTTTACACATTTGGCATTAAATTGGCTAAAAAGTAAAATTAAAAGCCACGTTTTAATTACAGAACTTTAATAAATTATTAGTCATAATATAAACCATTTCAGAATCTCTTCTTAGGACTTATACACACTGTTCATAATACATGTTCAATAATATGTAAAATTGTTTTTACAAGAAATTCGATTATTATTTTAAAGACTTTTGTTATACTACAGAGTAATTAGTCAAAAAAGGCATTATATTATCGTTTTGGATAACCGACTTTAATAAATTCTGATTGTATGTATATATTTTTAAAATTATAATCCATCCCTCCATCTCATATTGCCAGAGGAAGTATACTGTAATGTGAAATGTACTTTTGTTAAACATCTAATGCAGCGGGTCAGACCGTCTGTTTGCGTGGCGATGCGTTACCACGTCAAGCTTCGTCATACAATATGATAGTATATGTAAATCTAATGTGGCCGGTCAAACTGTTTGTTAGCGTAGCGACACTCCACCACCTTATGTGGATAGTATATGTAAAAAAATGTAATTGTGTCATATTTATTTCTTTCCATAAGCGATCCTTTGAAGTTTACAATTTGTACAAAACGAAATCGGTGTTTCACGTCTGCCAGACGTCACGTGTCGGCTTACTTTTTAGACCTACGGTATCGTAGAATAACTACCTCAACATGGATTAATTTTTATTTATCATATTGATCACTAACTGTCATTTCAAAGTAGTATCTTACGGTTGGGATCCGATAACAAATGAGACTGTTACCTCGCAATTTGTAGAGGTTATCAAGATTCTCGAGAGAAATATCGTTAAATACGTAGGACCATTTACAGTAAGAAAAGGCATGTAATTCATAAAAGTATGTAGATAATGAACACTTATAAAATTGTAAAAATAACTTTAAAGATATGGGAAAGGATTTTACTATAAAATAATATAAAGTCACTATTGACAGTATTTCGTTTTTTTTTTCAAACGATCAAAGAAAGGAAAGCTGGTTATTACTTATCTTTATAAGAGATTAAACACATTTTTATAAAATCTTGTTTAAATATGAGGTGATGTGGTTCTATTTTAATTCGAATATTTAAATTGTTGACCCAACATTTATAATTATGATGGATATATAATTGGATTAATATGTGCAAATTGATAGCAAATTATAACTCAAACAAGCATTTTAAATAATCACAATAATTCCTAAAATATCTCTTACAAGGAAGCAACTACCTTTCTATAGATATGACTTAAGAGAAAAACAGTCAGATGTTAGGCTTGAAGGATATGTATGCAGCAATCTTAAGAAAAAAGTGAAAAGTTGACAATGACATTTCATTGCAATTATTATAGAGTGGTGGCGGAAGGTGGTTCTTATTGGTTTTGAAAAGTGTAATTTTTTGTGTTTGTTGTATTTTAAGTTTTCATTACCATCTAGCCAGTTATTGTTGAGCCAGATAAATACTTCAATTGGTGGTTATGATGACCGTTAATAAAACTCTTACTATATAAAATCAAATGGATATTTGCAAAATGTTGTCGTAAGTTATTTTTCGTGATTGTCAACAATCCTGTATTATAACCGATAAGACTGCTTATATTAATTATTTATATTATAGCGGTGAGCAATTAGTAGCGAAGGGTGTTACGAAAATCGACGCTACATTACCCGAGATTGGCATGAAAGATGTGTTGCCTAATGGTTCATGGTTAGAACAAAAACAAGTACAATCAGCTTTGGAAGCAAGAAAACATTTGGTTGAAGTCGAAAGAATTGAAAAATGGTAAGTGATATTATTTTATGAAGTTATTCAATATATTTCATAAGTTAGAATCCAATTATTGAATAATGTCTTAACTTTAGAAGCGATGATAGCTCAGTGGTAGTGTGTACGACTTCGCATCAACGGATAATGCCCATCTGACTAGCAGTCATCCTCAAGTTGAAGATCTGACTCCAAATACCAATAGGTGTGTTCCGCCAATTGCACTTGAAACCCACTTCCTCCACAGGTTTAGCATGTCTACCAACTTGGGCTGTATCGTTACTTAAGATCAGGTGAGATTATAGCCATTATGCTAAACCTTAACTATAAAAGAAAGCTACAGTAATCATTGATATTGATATCTATTTGATTTATATACAAAACATTTTTTTATTGAATTATTATAGTACTTCTTAAATAATATCACTAGTATACAAAAGTAATATGGTAAGGACAAAATAATAGAAATAAACACAGCTTATGATAGAATCAAGTCTAGAGGAAATCAGAAGTATATGTTTTCCACTCCTGGTGCAAAAAGTGTAAAAACTTCCGTTTATCTTTGACTGTATACCTATTAAATTATGATTCACATTCAGGGAACATCTTCAAGTCCAAGTAATTTTGCTTAGAATATTTATTTAAGTAGAATATGTAATATGTTTATAAAAATGTCTAGGCAGAGCTGATGATAATATTTTTCTTTGTGACAACTGAAAAATAATATGAAATATTTAAATGAACATATTTTTGTATATGCATTTACATAACCAAGTTTTGTACTTTGCTGAGGTCAGATGTGTAGATATTCAGAATGCTGCATGATCTTCAAATATGCACTAAGTTTATAAACATTGTTACTGAACATCAGGTGAGATTGTAGGCTTAACGTAGAGAACTTAAAAAAGTATAGGTAAAATTATTAAAAAAAATATTTCAGTGGTGTCTTAAGTCATGCAGTTTGGAGAGATGATTTAAGTCTCGCTGAAGTCACACAACAAACTGGTGGATATTGGCAATATTTTGGACATCACATAGAGAAGAAATTATATCTTAAACCAGAAGAAGCTCTATTTTTGATGGAAATTGTGAGTTTAATTTCATTTGATTCAAATTCTAATCAGTAATTCTTGAATATAAAATATTTTCACCTATAGTGTGTGCTAAATTGCCATATAACATGTGGCTCAAATGTAGTTAAAATCATTATAAATCATATTTAGTAATTTTGTTCTTTAAGTCATCAGAAAGATAAAATTATTATTAATAGATGTGTTATTTCTTAATTCACAATTGTCATGCATAATAAAGATATATACCATTTGACGTACAGAAATGCATACTCTATAAGATCTTTACCAATAGCTTGTTGTTTTTTTACAGAATTCTTTACTGCTAAAGCATAATGGAGTCACTGTGTCGTTACAAAAAGCATATGCTCTGTTACTGAGTGGAACAGTCACTATTCTCCAGTATAAAGTGTATGCATCATTAAGTAGATTAGGTTATAAGGTATATACACACAAAGAATTAGGAATAGACAGCATAAAGAAAGAGACTGGACAGAGGGCTGATGTTTCTAATAAATTTACAGTTAGTACAGATGATGATAAAAGTAATAGTGAACGAAATGATGTAGGTAGAATAAATGAATTAAAACCTGAAAGTATGGCTAACAGTAATAAAGATGATAAAACTTTAACTGATAATATATCTGGTGATACTAATGATTTGATAAAAGATGATTTAATGTCAACTACAATAATTGCATTAAATGTGGAAAAATCTCAGAATGGTTGTACTGTTGAACGATTGAATGTTCAATCTATAGACAAAAATAAACATTTAAATAAATCTCCATCTACAACAGAAGATAATTCAGGTAAGGAGGCATTATTTTTCACAACTATTTATTCTCATTCATTGAATCATTATAATCCTAAATATGTATTAATGGTTATGGTGCCAATGAAAATAAACTTAGCATGGACTTAAGAGAGCTACATTAATCATGACCCCTGGCACCCAAAAATAAATATTTCCAAATATTTTGAGAAATTGTATTATTTTATAATACATATGTTTAATATAAAATCTTCGAAAATTGTCAGTATCAAATAAATTTTTTGCTTTATTATTTTATAGACAATTCCTATACTAAATATCTAGCATTGTGTCACAGTGGACTTTACAAACATACAATTCACAAATACAGAGTAACACCTAGACTCAGAAAAATCATTTACAGATGCATAAATAATTGTTTTGTGCAAGATTTGAACGGCTAGGCCAACTTATATATAAATTTTGTATTTTTGTCTGTATATAGGTTTAAATCGCTTAATGATTAGAAATACTCTGTATAAAAAACATTATGAAAATCTCATATTATAGTTATGAGACACTTATTTATTTTAACCTTCAACTCATCACTTATAAGTATATGTATATATCTATGTCACTATTTCATGCCAGATGAGATTGTAGTCAAATGCTGGTCTAAAATTCCATGTAAGCAAACTAAAATATTTATTTTTAGAGAAATGTAAGAGGTTAACAATAAATAGTAATATTAAATTTCAATTTTCAGAAACGTATAATCAACATGAGTATGGGAATAAAAGTAAAGATATTTCTATAATTGATGATGTCATTGTCGTGAATGCTGACTCAGGTATTTTGTTGAAATAATAATTTAAATTGAATTCAAGTGCATATTTTATTTGTCTATTTAGTGAAAACAGCTAATTAAACACAAATGTACTTGCTGATTGATGATTTTCGTTAAAGCTGTTTAAACTTTTGAAACATAATATTTGTTAAAATTACTGTTTAAGTGTTTTTTAAATAAAATTGCTCAAAAAGTCTTTATATCATCTTCATACTGAGTTTATGCCATTTATTAGTATATACTTACTACTTGACTCCTATGAATAAATCTGCAATACAGCTGTCCATAACAGTAAAGTTGGTTAAAAATATTTTAATTGGAGTTTTTTTACTCTTGTACACAACAGAACATAACTCTTTTTGCATTTGCAGATTTTAGCTTATAGAATGTCCTACCTATTAATTTTTTTTTGCCCCTAAATGCTATAAAGCAGTGTGGAAGAAACAGTTTTCATAATTTCAATCAAATAACAAAGAATGATTTGATTTTACAGAAATTCCTAATAATATTTTAATAAGAAAACAGGATAATAATTTTGAAATTATGGAAATATCACAATATTATGAAAGTAGCTTAGAAAGTGAACATGATGATAATGTAACGAATGGTGAAACTGACAATGACATGCTTTTACAAAATCTATTAAATCGTAAAATTAAACCGAGTAACAGTCAAAATATTCAGAAATATTTTAATGATATACCTGATCTATTTCAAAAACATACAGTTACTATTCATGTGCCAAAAGAAGAATACATACCAAAAAATATATTCGTCAACAATACAACATATTCGCTTAATTTAGACACGATGCAAATAAAAAATGTTAGGTCAATATCAAATGAACAGACTTACAATGCATCAGATGAAGTCAATGAGTCTTTGAGACGAATAAGAAATAGTTCAAGATATGATACGTCCCAATTCAATTCAGGCCACCTTTTCTTCGCCAATATGAGATATCCTCGAATGAATCAACAATTCCCGCGGTTCAATTACTGGAGGCCACGAAATCATCTAAATTATTGCCAGTTTATGTTCTACCAAAGGCCAGTTTTGCAAAATTGCTTTATCCCCAGATTCACTTTCACCCATAGGATGAATAATTTCTTAAGACAATTTCCGAACTCTGGAAATTGGAATTCCAATAATGTCGTTGTTGGTTCTACTCGTAAAAGAACAAGAGATGAAAAATCGTGTCATTTAAAACACATCAAAATTGTAGCGTCAAGGTTTAAACAAATGGTTTTAATGGGGAATAGAAACACCTTTATCATTCAGTCACTGCAGAGACTAATATTTTCATACAACGCTAAATTCAGATGTAGATTACGTCTAACAGACGACTTTGAAATAGTCGATGATTCTGCAGTATTAGAAACTATTGAACTAGAGGAAGAAGAAGGCGAATCGAATAAGAAAAAACCCAAACTTGAAATTGATACTTTCAAAGATAATTTAAGTAAAATCCGCGTAATGGCATTGCGATTGAAAGAAATAGAAGAAAAAAACTTCGCAACATCAAGGCCTAGAAGAGCCTTTTGTAATGCAATTAGGGCTTTCAACAAGTCTTATAACGCCGATGTATATTTGAGCGTTAATTACGAAGTGATCGATCGGAGGCACATTACACTCGACTCGAGTTCAGATTCTGATTGCGTTCTTAGAGAAAGCAAGAAAAGTAAAACGAAAAAATTACGCAATCCGTTTAGTGTGTTGAAAACTATCTCAAAAACGATCCAAACGGAACAACCCAGTACAAGTAATACACATAGCATAGTCACTGAAGATCGAAACCGATGTATAGCGGATCAAACAAACAAAGACCCTCGACTAGAAGCTTTCGATAAGAATTGGTTACCGCAGACTGATGACGATTTTGGACGAAGAGAAATCGTAAAAAAACAAGATATGGATACTCGTATCATAGAAACATATAAAGATGAATTGTTGTACGATTTTATGAAAAATAATCCCAAGCGATACGATAGTTGGTTGAATGCGAAAATCGCATTCGCAAAGTATATCGAATCGACTAAGAGGCAATTTCGAAAGAATCAAAATTCCATCGAAGACATGATGAGTAGAAATGAAAAGGGTTTGACGCCGATAATAGGCGCTGACGATTGCACAGACACGCCTTCAGTTTTAAACAAACTGAGAATCATACAGACCGACATGGAAGTAACTTCTAATAGTAGATTAAGAGTAGATTTTGACGTTTATAATAGAGATGTCCAAAATTTCCGGAAAAGTAATCGTCCCAAACCACATTTTAGGATTATTTGTATGAAGTAAGTATATTTAACTCATCTATTAAACGATTACAATAAAGTTAATTTAGTTTGTTTTATTAGTAGTACCAATAAATTTTTCTCAGTAATAATTTTTTCGCAAGTAATATCATTATCTTTACACTTAAATTATCAAAACAGAACTGTTGAATTACTAATAACAACTCTAGGAAATGTATATACATTAGTGGTCGCCCACTTCAATGCAACTGTATTTTTTATTTGAACGTTATTGAGTGTCTTCTGTAATCAGAGTATATAGTAGACCTAGATTTAATTATTGCATAATATAGTCATTTTGATAAGTGGAAACATTAAAAACAATTTTGGCACCAATCTGAACTCTGTACGATTATTGACAACAGACTATTATGCTTTTGGAATTTGTAATATAAAATATGAATGTTTTATTTTATTTAATCTATTAGTAACACATAATATTCGTAAATTATAACATTCTGCCTTTATTTTATTTTATTAAAATGAATTGTCGGGGACAATTGTGGAATAGTCATACCATTATTGTGTATTGTCTTCTCATCCTGAATGTAACTTAAATATAAAGAAATGATAATTATAAATTATATAGTTAGGTGATCTAATAAATTTTTTGGTTTTTATTTTCGATTTCCAGTGAATCGTCAAGTTTTCCATCCGGAGAAGACCTTCTAGGTCTGCAATCGAAGTACAAAGATGGTGTCGCAATTGTGTTCGCTATAGTTTCAATTAGTTCCATTTCATATTTGCAGATTAATCCAACAGACTTGCCTTTATATATTCCTTGTCGTGATCTGACTTGAAGTGAATAATAAAGATACTTAAATGAATATTTGCGTTTTTTGTACACTTTATAGGTCCTTACGTTAGAATTTTACATTAAAAAAGTGAACCATGAAGGTAGACACGCAAATCCTATAGATATTTGTAGACGCTATTTACAACTTGGGAGTGATAGCTCTCCAGGCCGTCATTAGAAAATGCCTTACCACCATGCTATGATTTCATCACGATGTTTTTCTTAATCGGAGGCTCATGCTCTTTGCAAATATTATATTATATGTAAATTTGTTTAGGTGAAATTAGAAATTTAAAGAAAGTAATTATTTTTTTTACCACTACTCCTAGTAGTTGAAGACAATTATGAACTCAGCAGAGCGTCTTTAAATATTAAAAAAAAAAGCGATGTTCACTTTATTTAAAATTCCCAGGGAGTTTTTTTTATATTTAATAACGTATAGTCCTTGATACATATTATTTTCAGTTCAGATAACTTGTGCATAATAACGAAGCTTTAATGAGTAAAAGTTCCACCTATATTATTTAACTCTAGATTCATTCACTTGTAATAATAAACATTTACTTTTACTAATCGTTCCGTTAATACGAATACCAAAATGTACCATTAATACAATTATAATGGTATTCCTAATATTGCTGGAAATCATAAACCTAGCTGTGGCAGAGAGAGGACAACTACGAGGCAGTGTCCGAGACTTTTACATACAATTGTCAACACTCACCTCCACCGCTTGTGTTTCTCTCTCTGTCCAGTATAAATCATTCCCGATAATGATTTACAACATAAATATCAAATATATCCAAACAGTCTAGTCAATAATGCGTCGCTATGACTGAACGCATAGCTGCGCTCGCGTCGTGTTTATATAACAATCGGTGTTAATAAACTACCCTCCTCCGTAAGTTATCTTAGTTTTCTTTTATTGTACCATATATATTAAAATCTTTGTAATATCAATTTGTGTAATAATTAAATAGCTTTTAAAATGGATCTCTTAAATAAAATCACCCAAGTAGAAATTATTCGGTGCCCTAAAATTTTATCTGAACCCAGGTTAATACTTTCTTATGGTTATAGGTTCTAGCAAATGATACTAGACGATTGTTTTGCTGACAATCTACAAATGTCCAAGACTTTAGATACTGCGATTGCAAATTTTATAATTTCGCGAATTATATTTTACAAATCCTACGTAAAGTTAAAAACCTCGTTGGTTTACTAAAAATATTAAAGGTTGTATCACTATGTATAAATACAAACATCCAACATTAGTATAGGTATGAACTATTCGAATGATGCCTATTTTAAACAACGAACCTGTTTATTGTTAAACAGCATAGTTCACTATTAAATAAAGGTGTTTTTTACGCTTTAGAAATTTTAGTATTATGACTGTAATATCACCTGATTTTAAATGACGATGTGGCTCAAGATAGCGGGCATGCTAATTATAATGGAGAGCAGAGATCAACAGTAGCGTCTCTGGGCCTTGTAACGCACGTTTGCAGCCAATACGTTGGCGCCTTCTAGGTAGGCGCGGTTTAGTCTTTGGAGGTGTCATGACCAGCGCTTGGCGACGTCTAAGACCCTGCATCCGTGTGCGCTGCACGCCTTGCACTATATGTAAGTCTGGCTCTGGAGACCAGTAATAAATTAGTAGAGAGATTATCACTCAATGTAATTGCCGGAACACACCAATAAGTATTTTACAGCACATTTTCAACTTGAGGATGATAGTTAGCCACTAGAAGAATTATGACAGCTGCCTCTGGCCTCTGGCAACACTGGAGTTTGAAGTGTGTTACGAGTAGTGTTGGGTGATCAGCACTTGATGAGTCACCACATGCTCTTCCGCCTTGGGGGAGTCATTCAAGTATTACGTACCGCAATTTTGGGGGAGGAGGGGTCTTTTAAAACGTTACGGAGAGTTAGAAGGGCGGGACTGTTCCAACAACGCGTTACATAACACTGTTTTTTATTACCTCAATAAAAAACTGAGCAATTAAAATTTCCCAAGTTCACAAATCTTTTCGATTATGTTTTACAGAGAAGCCCTCGATTATTTCTAATCGCATTGCTAAAGGTTAAAATGAATAATTTATTTTATTTTAAGAGATTATTAGTAAAAAAGGTAAAACATAAATATGAGTTTTAGGACTATGAGTGACTATGACTATGAGTTTTAGTTTTTTCACTTCGGTGTTACGTAACGTTTGAGGAGAGGAGGGAGGGACAAAAATCTTAAAAAATTGCGTTACCAAATACTTGAACATCCCCTTGGCCTGAGCCTGGGTAATGCGTTGCGATAAGGAAGTCCTTAAAGAATGGGATTTGAAACTCCACGTTATTAAAAAAACTCTACCACTCTGTAAGGACTATTAAATATACATTATTCTTTACATAATAAAACGACCTTTAAAATCTTAAAATGTTTATTGTTTGCATTTTACAAAAATTGCACACTTAGGAACTATATAATACTATTATCTACTTAAAGCTTTTACATTAAAAAAGTTGTACGATCCTTGGTGATGAACAATAGAACAGAGGTCGCTACACATAATATACCGTTTGGTAAAATCGTTGAATAGAGCAATAGCTTATAAAAATTATCAACAAGATATTGACATGTTTATGAAATACGTAAGAAATATTTATAACTTTAGTTATTTAGAACTAAATTAAGGGAGGTAAAATCGTCGGAATTTTGGATATTGTGGCCGCTGTGGTATATAAATCAAATCCTTAACTCTACACATTCCTGAAGCATTCCATTGTGAGAACATGTTAATTTTAGGCACACCCGCAAAAATTGTTTGTCTAAAAATAATATTGTACCTTCATGTTATTTTTGTTTCTCCGTGACATTGTAACACATGTGAAAAACAACTACTTTTTTAAAAAAGAATGTTTACAAAAACTGTGTCCTCTTCCAACTTAGTCTGAAACGATCCCTGAAACAACTTTTATAGCGACCTCTATTGCGGTAATATGTTCCATCACATCTTTACATATCTTATGGCAATAGCTAAACGCAGGACACAAATGCATATAGTAATTGAATATTCTGAATACCCAGGTATAAATATATAAAACGTTTCTACCGTACAACTATAATTTATCAACTATACTAATGTCGAACCTACTCTCTCTCTGAAAGATATGGCTTTATTACGTATATTTTTGAGCACATTTATACTTTTCACGCCTCAACTATTGGCGAAAGCGATAAATATTTTAATACTATTATCAGTTACAGTTAGGATTCGTTTAAAACTAGAAATTATCAGCCAGTTTTAATGATACCAGTAAGTCTGTTAATATTCCTTAACCGGTTTATTGATTGTAAACAGTATAATAACTGTAATAGTATGTTCCCAAACTATATTACTTTTCAACATTCAAAATATCATTGTGTTATTTAACGTCGAAGAAATTGTTTCTAAATACGATCAAAATAAATTTTGATACCTAATTACGCACGATAGGCATCTAAACAAAATATATGTAATAATTACAACATAATAAAAAATTTATCTAAATCTTTATATTCACTATAAATAATATTTTCTACTGTAACATAATACATCGACTCAAATATTGCGCTATTTATAGAAATTATTTGTAATAAATAACTAGAGTAACTCTTAAAAGTGCCGAATATTACCTAGGAAATCTGCAATAATTCATTTTTTTTAGCAAATTTTAAAATTACATTACAGTAATATACAAGCTATCTAAAATACTACAGTCATTCGTTTACATTACACAACCATAGTAATCCCGAAATTATCTACAATTTATCAGGTACTGGTGACCATCGTCCAGTAGCTCAGCTTACACTAACTCTAATTTTCCTTTTTGGACGATATAATTATTTTAAGAAAATTACTGTACGTAAATAATTACAATAGCAGACATTATATAGACGGCGTTTATACCTACATACCTTATTTATAACTATTACCTATGTTTAAAGCATTATGAGAAAACATGGAAGGTGCTTTTAAACTTATGCTACTTATAATACATTTGTAAAAAAAAACTTTATAATCGTATAAATTACAAAGCATAAAATAGTGTTCTTACCAAGAAACGTCTTAATTACCTCTCAATATTTCAATAGGAACTACTCAGTAAGACATGCAAACAACAATATAGACTCAACTTATACAACTATTACAACATATAAAAATCAAATTTCACTTTAATAATATAAAATTAAACAGTCAATATTTTTTTTTTCTTGTCCTATTTCGTCAAATGTTCGCTCAAGTTTGTGTGTAGCAGTAAAACGTCGCAACCGTATACTTTAAAATTGTTTTTAAATATTTTTTTAAGAGTGACAAACTGTTTAAGATAAAAATTACTAAAGTTTAATTAATAATTATCTAAAATAATATTAATATTGTTAACTTAAAAATTTCAATTCATAACTATTTTCCTTTTTTTCAACAATGAATTCTTTATAATTGCGATTATTTGAAATTATCGAATATCTAAAATAATAAAATATGTTAAATAACCAATTAAACATTTTAAGCTTTGGTTTCCCATATTCTTAATATTCCGTATAGAACACTCTAAGATGCACCATATTACACATGTACCTACGGAACAGTCTAAGAACAATTGGGTTCACCAAGAAGTAAGTTTCACTGACAACAAAAAAGATATATCATTAATGTTATGTGGGCTAAAATATATTAAAGGAACTTAAAATAATCTCTTCGACGATACCAAAGGTCTATTCTAATAACAACACATCAAGGCCATTCGAAATTAACTCCGGACATTTTGTAGAACCTCTCGTTATGAGGTTTGTAAAAATCCCGCAATAACCGGATCGTAGTCGGGTTTATATACGGATGGCTACGTCCTTTGGTCTTGCCTAAACAGTGTGGAGTCGATCGACTCTCTGACTTAAGAAGGCAAGGAAATCCTTTAGTTGAGTTAAAATAGAAATGCTTCTCAGTAATAACTCGTTTGAGACCTAGGAAGTCCTGAAAAGAAAACAAACTATGTTCCGTATTGCATCTTCAAAGTCCTGAAAAGAAAACAAACTATGTTCCGTATTGCATCTTCAAAGAAGTTTAATATTTAAACTGTTTCATAACTTTTTATAACTAGGGTTTTAATGTATGGCCACAATCTCAACTGATGTTAAGTGACGATGTGGCCCAGGATGGTGGACACAGTAAGCCTAGTGATGACACTGGCTCTCAAGTGCAACTACCGGAACACAGTTACAGGTAGGTATTTGGTGGCAAATTATACACTTCAGGATGGTAGCTACCTCGGCGGGTATTAGGAAAAACCACATCGCCATGCAAAAATGCAAAATCTGACCTTATGACGAGTAGTACATTACGTATAGTATATGAGAACAGTAATGTTTTGAAAAATTCAATATCTTTACGGGTAAGGTCGTGTAACTTCTAAACAGGGGGCAAGTCAAGCATTTGTCCGGGGCACCAAAAGAAGGGGGCACCACGTTGCTGCTTGTGTTTGCTTGTTAAAAAAAAACGTAAATTTTACAAACAAAGATAAAATAACGTATATCAGTCCCTTCGTTCTCTATAAATTTATATTGTATTTGTAATATGTATGTTAATACTATATTCAAATGTCTTAAGGGCGCTGCTTGAACTTATTTGAACATTCGGTGCTATGGGTATAATATTATGGTACTTCTCTGATCAATGAAAATTGTATACATCTAGTCTTAAGGAGCGGCAATTTGTCTTTTTTCCAGGGTGAAGAAATCGCAAGAGTCGGCGATGGTTATATGTGTAAATAATATACGTTTAACAAGGATTGAGTATCTAATACAACTTTCTTTTAAAAGCTGTAATAGGTTTTAATAAATACAAGATACCTGCACGGCAGCCATTTCACCAGCAGGGTCAGCGACGAGCCTCTCCCCGTTAACTAGAAGTAAGCTGTCTCGTGGGAACCGACGCAACCAGCGGCGGAGTGCTCGCGCGTACACTCCTAGCTTTAACGGACCCCACACCGCGTCTACCGCCCACCCTCCCCAAGACGATGCATTCACCAGTGCAAGCTGCTCGAAGCGAGGCAGTTTCGGCCTTTTACTGCCAATATTAAAGGAGTATTCTTTTGCTCACTTCGGTGTTACGTAACGTTTGAGGAGAGGAGGGAGGGACAAAAATCTTAAAAAATTGCGTTACCAAATACTTGAACATCCCCTTGGCCTGAGCCTGGGTAATGCGTTGCGATAAGGAAGTCCTTAAAGAATGGGATTTGAAACTCCACGTTATTAAAAAAACTCTACCACTCTGTAAGGACTATTAAATATACATTATTCTTTACATAATAAAACGACCTTTAAAATCTTAAAATGTTTATTGTTTGCATTTTACAAAAATTGCACACTTAGGAACTATATAATACTATTATCTACTTAAAGCTTTTACATTAAAAAAGTTGTACGATCCTTGGTGATGAACAATAGAACAGAGGTCGCTACACATAATATACCGTTTGGTAAAATCGTTGAATAGAGCAATAGCTTATAAAAATTATCAACAAGATATTGACATGTTTATGAAATACGTAAGAAATATTTATAACTTTAGTTATTTAGAACTAAATTAAGGGAGGTAAAATCGTCGGAATTTTGGATATTGTGGCCGCTGTGGTATATAAATCAAATCCTTAACTCTACACATTCCTGAAGCATTCCATTGTGAGAACATGTTAATTTTAGGCACACCCGCAAAAATTGTTTGTCTAAAAATAATATTGTACCTTCATGTTATTTTTGTTTCTCCGTGACATTGTAACACATGTGAAAAACAACTACTTTTTTAAAAAAGAATGTTTACAAAAACTGTGTCCTCTTCCAACTTAGTCTGAAACGATCCCTGAAACAACTTTTATAGCGACCTCTATTGCGGTAATATGTTCCATCACATCTTTACATATCTTATGGCAATAGCTAAACGCAGGACACAAATGCATATAGTAATTGAATATTCTGAATACCCAGGTATAAATATATAAAACGTTTCTACCGTACAACTATAATTTATCAACTATACTAATGTCGAACCTACTCTCTCTCTGAAAGATATGGCTTTATTACGTATATTTTTGAGCACATTTATACTTTTCACGCCTCAACTATTGGCGAAAGCGATAAATATTTTAATACTATTATCAGTTACAGTTAGGATTCGTTTAAAACTAGAAATTATCAGCCAGTTTTAATGATACCAGTAAGTCTGTTAATATTCCTTAACCGGTTTATTGATTGTAAACAGTATAATAACTGTAATAGTATGTTCCCAAACTATATTACTTTTCAACATTCAAAATATCATTGTGTTATTTAACGTCGAAGAAATTGTTTCTAAATACGATCAAAATAAATTTTGATACCTAATTACGCACGATAGGCATCTAAACAAAATATATGTAATAATTACAACATAATAAAAAATTTATCTAAATCTTTATATTCACTATAAATAATATTTTCTACTGTAACATAATACATCGACTCAAATATTGCGCTATTTATAGAAATTATTTGTAATAAATAACTAGAGTAACTCTTAAAAGTGCCGAATATTACCTAGGAAATCTGCAATAATTCATTTTTTTTAGCAAATTTTAAAATTACATTACAGTAATATACAAGCTATCTAAAATACTACAGTCATTCGTTTACATTACACAACCATAGTAATCCCGAAATTATCTACAATTTATCAGGTACTGGTGACCATCGTCCAGTAGCTCAGCTTACACTAACTCTAATTTTCCTTTTTGGACGATATAATTATTTTAAGAAAATTACTGTACGTAAATAATTACAATAGCAGACATTATATAGACGGCGTTTATACCTACATACCTTATTTATAACTATTACCTATGTTTAAAGCATTATGAGAAAACATGGAAGGTGCTTTTAAACTTATGCTACTTATAATACATTTGTAAAAAAAAACTTTATAATCGTATAAATTACAAAGCATAAAATAGTGTTCTTACCAAGAAACGTCTTAATTACCTCTCAATATTTCAATAGGAACTACTCAGTAAGACATGCAAACAACAATATAGACTCAACTTATACAACTATTACAACATATAAAAATCAAATTTCACTTTAATAATATAAAATTAAACAGTCAATATTTTTTTTTTCTTGTCCTATTTCGTCAAATGTTCGCTCAAGTTTGTGTGTAGCAGTAAAACGTCGCAACCGTATACTTTAAAATTGTTTTTAAATATTTTTTTAAGAGTGACAAACTGTTTAAGATAAAAATTACTAAAGTTTAATTAATAATTATCTAAAATAATATTAATATTGTTAACTTAAAAATTTCAATTCATAACTATTTTCCTTTTTTTCAACAATGAATTCTTTATAATTGCGATTATTTGAAATTATCGAATATCTAAAATAATAAAATATGTTAAATAACCAATTAAACATTTTAAGCTTTGGTTTCCCATATTCTTAATATTCCGTATAGAACACTCTAAGATGCACCATATTACACATGTACCTACGGAACAGTCTAAGAACAATTGGGTTCACCAAGAAGTAAGTTTCACTGACAACAAAAAAGATATATCATTAATGTTATGTGGGCTAAAATATATTAAAGGAACTTAAAATAATCTCTTCGACGATACCAAAGGTCTATTCTAATAACAACACATCAAGGCCATTCGAAATTAACTCCGGACATTTTGTAGAACCTCTCGTTATGAGGTTTGTAAAAATCCCGCAATAACCGGATCGTAGTCGGGTTTATATACGGATGGCTACGTCCTTTGGTCTTGCCTAAACAGTGTGGAGTCGATCGACTCTCTGACTTAAGAAGGCAAGGAAATCCTTTAGTTGAGTTAAAATAGAAATGCTTCTCAGTAATAACTCGTTTGAGACCTAGGAAGTCCTGAAAAGAAAACAAACTATGTTCCGTATTGCATCTTCAAAGTCCTGAAAAGAAAACAAACTATGTTCCGTATTGCATCTTCAAAGAAGTATAATATTTAAACTGTTTCATAACTTTTTATAACTAGGGTTTTAATGTATGGCCACAATCTCAACTGATGTTAAGTGACGATGTGGCCCAGGATGGTGGACACAGTAAGCCTAGTGATGACACTGGCTCTCAAGTGCAACTACCGGAACACAGTTACAGGTAGGTATTTGGTGGCAAATTATACACTTCAGGATGGTAGCTACCTCGGCGGGTATTAGGAAAAACCACATCGCCATGCAAAAATGCAAAATCTGACCTTATGACGAGTAGTACATTACGTATAGTATATGAGAACAGTAATGTTTTGAAAAATTCAATATCTTTACGGGTAAGGTCGTGTAACTTCTAAACAGGGGGCAAGTCAAGCATTTGTCCGGGGCACCAAAAGAAGGGGGCACCACGTTGCTGCTTGTGTTTGCTTGTTAAAAAAAAACGTAAATTTTACAAACAAAGATAAAATAACGTATATCAGTCCCTTCGTTCTCTATAAATTTATATTGTATTTGTAATATGTATGTTAATACTATATTCAAATGTCTTAAGGGCGCTGCTTGAACTTATTTGAACATTCGGTGCTATGGGTATAATATTATGGTACTTCTCTGATCAATGAAAATTGTATACATCTAGTCTTAAGGAGCGGCAATTTGTCTTTTTTCCAGGGTGAAGAAATCGCAAGAGTCGGCGATGGTTATATGTGTAAATAATATACGTTTAACAAGGATTGAGTATCTAATACAACTTTCTTTTAAAAGCTGTAATAGGTTTTAATAAATACAAGATACCTGCACGGCAGCCATTTCCCCAGCAGGGTCAGCGACGAGCCTCTCCCCGTTAACTAGAAGTAAGCTGTCTCGTGGGAACCGACGCAACCAGCGGCGGAGTGCTCGCGCGTACACTCCTAGCTTCAACGGACCCCACACCGCGTCTACCGCCCACCCTCCCCAAGACGATGCATTCACCAGCGCAAGCTGCTCGAAGCGAGGCAGTTTCGGCCTTTTACTGCCAATATTAAAGGAGTATTCTTTTTCCCTATTATTCTTTAAAGTAAAACTTCTCGTCTAACTAATAATTATTTAACAAAAATTTTGCCCGTTTTTGTAACTTTTTTAAATACAGATTTGTTCGTATTGGTCGTAGCAATTATGTTAAATAGCCTAAAACCTTCCTCGTTTATTGATCTATCAGATACTAAAGATTTTTTGAAATCGGACTGCTAGTTCCTTAGATTAATTAATGTTTTCTTTTATTTTAAGGCACACAACTTATAAAATTAGGCAATTATGGTTTAATGATAATATCCGTGAACAATGCCGATCAAGGTACATTTAAATCCCACTAATGAATCTGAGCTACCAGCCGTGAAGTCAAGAAAAACATCGTGATGAAAACGTAGCAAGTTGTCAGAGCATATTCTAACGCATAAATCTATCACCAAACACTAATAAGATGTTTTTGATAGATACACTTCAGAGCAACGTTTTCCTAAGCTATCATGTTTATTATCTACGGCCAAATTGACACTTAACATAAGATGAGATTAGAGTTTCAATCTCAAAAAGAATAAACAAAAATATTGTGGTAGATTAGAATTTTATAAATTCTTTATTTGTTTCAGCAAAGTCAACTAATAAACTTCCTAACATCAGTTATATTTTTGAAACACCTTAACCTTAACAAGCTATCGAATATTTTGAAAAACATACCTCGCAGACTGCGTGTAATCACTTATAGCTCGAGTAACTGGATCACGGACTACTGCTAGTAACTTTACAGCTGGGTTCATAGCGTACACTCTCTTCGGTGCCGACTTCGTTACCCAGTACGACGGAGTCTTCTCCATTGTTATCTGACCTTCAAGGGTAGGAGGCATACGAGCCCTGTATTACACAAATATTCATTTACTAGCTGACCCGGTGAACTTCGTATCACTTATAATCGGCTAAAACTCAAAAATAATTTAACCGATTTTTTTTTCAAATATACAAACTTTGTCCTTACAATAACAAACACAAAAAAAGACATTCACTTTGATACAGTCGTTTAAAAGTTATGCGCGTACATATACTTCGGCTATTTACTTATATATATATATATACATATCTCTTAATAGAGTGAATTGATTACGTTGAAACAAAAACTAAGTAATATAATAATAAAAATTATCTACATTAGTTGTTTACATTTTACGTGATGTGTGGACAGACAAACAGACACAAATTCGAAACACGCTGAAAATGTGTTCTGTTGGTTATATTTTAACACCTTGGCTAATTTTTTTTTAATATTTTCGTTGTACGAAAACGACTTTTCTACAGATTTATAATATATATATAGATTTCGTGATTACGAATAGTTAAAAGCTTAAACAAATTTCCTGATTTATAAATTTAATGCCTTTAAAATAATCCTATCTTTTGTGGCTTTTTCGATTGCTTACCTGGCTAGCTAGCACCCTCAAATAAAAAATCTGCTACGAAATACCTGTAGGTATGTTCCGACAGTTGCTCTCGAGAGCCAGTCACTCCACTAAGCATAGCGTCTCAAACATCTTGTTCCACATCAAACACACCCACACATGACATCAGGTGAAAATGTGACCATAACGCTAAACCTTAACGTTCGTGAATCAAAATTCAATATAAAAAATCCAATTTCATTTTGGGTTCCAAATAATTTTTTAATTTTAAAGTGTACGGGCGAATTTTAATTTTATTTAAGTAATTTATATTGTTTACTGAAAATAAAATTGGTTATATTGAAAAAATTATAGTACATATTCCATGTATTTTCTATTTTTATTATTTAAAAGATAAAAAACATTTCCTTTCCTTACATAACAGTGTATTATTAAGAAGATCAACAAAAGGGGAGGGGCGTTCAAAAATTGTTACGTATATTTACAAGGGGGCAGGGGGGTCAAAAGTGATCATATTTATCCTTATATACGTAATTAATCAATGGTCCTAAAGATTGCGTTATCAAATATAAAAATATTTTTTGAAATCCGACTGGTAGTTCCTAAGATTAGCGCATTCAAACTAACGGACAAACTCTTTCGCTTTATAATATTAATATAGATAAAATACTAACCTGTACCACTCAAATCCTTTATGATAATATTTATCAAAGAAATGTACCTCGGATCCAGCTGCTCGAACGTCCGGATGCAACCTATAATTTACAATCAGATTTTTTTTTTCGAAAAGACATACGCTGTTAGCCAGAATGGCTTTCACAGCTTGGCAGGACTTTTTGGGGCGAATGCTGAGGGCACTCAGCCCCGAGTCATCGGGCTCAAGGGTGCCGTAGTGGCCGGCCCTTGGCATGGGCTGCTGCCGGAAATCGGTTGTAGCGAGTCTACTGTCCGTTAAATAGGCTTGGCCGTCTAAACGCTCCCTCGCCAAATAAAATAAGAATGCACGTCATTAAGTCAGAATCGGTTAAGTCACGTCATTTCATAATCCGCGCTCGAGCAACCAATGGGTAAACATTGTAGTTAGATGGACTATATAAGGTCGGACGCTATGTTATGAGTTGGAGTATGCTAATAAGTAATAGCTATGTATGAGTTGGATTATATAGCTGTGTATGCGGTGAGCGGTGTTTGGTAATAAACGATATGTTTGTGATGAATTTATGCAAATATATCCCATCTAATTTTTTTTTTCGGAATGGTCATACGCTGTGAAAGAAACACTCTCTGGCTAACGCGTATGTCAATTCGAAAAAAAAAATATGAGTTGGGTTGTTGTTTGCATAAATTCATCACAAACATATCGTATTTTATTCTATACCTTCCGAAGTAAAAAAATTAAAAGCAAAGTAAATTAATCTCTAAACAATCTAATCTCCATACAGTTATTTAAAATAATTTCTATGTTAATTCTGTAAACTTTAAGATTATTTTATTATTTTAATTATCAGTGCAACTCAAATTACATTATTGCATTTATGCGAATATTTTAAATTAGTAACTACAAATATTATAACATATATTTTGCGACTTTACCACCCTTGCGCATGTTACCATGTGAATGCAGTTTTCTGCACTCATCATAAAAGCCACGGAAGTATTTTGAAGTAAAACTTTTTAAAAGTAAGGCTGACAACTTTTAATTTTTTTAAGAGATTAAGGTCAATTAGGCCAAGATAGATAGTTCGAAAATAAAGCGAATATTTTAATAATTTTCGTTTTATCGGACATCTCCATATTCATAATGTAACACTGTCCGTCGTATTCTAATACAGTAGGTTCATTAGCTAATAGAAAAAAATATAAAGAATAGCGAGAAGTATTATTATTATCTTATTACTATCCATTCTGAGTACATAATTAAGTCGGTTATAAGAATATATAATGAATATATAATAATAACTGAAAGTTTACGTGATACGGCAAGCTAACACATAACTTATAATTATAAAGTCTAGCTAACACATAACTTATAATTATAAAGTCTAACTATCATCATTGCACATGTTCAATTTCATTTTGCAAACGGACTTCTTAAAACCTCATCAAAGTAAGAATTCAATAATTTTCGGTCCTGAGGATAAGGAAATTGCAAGCCGCTTACTCAGGTTCTCGCGATTCGCTTAATAAAATAATTTTACGCATGTATTTGTTGATATAATTACCTTAAAAATTCCAATAACGCTCTTGTACCACACTTCTTCACGCCGATAATCAAAGCGTCCGGTAGCTTTCTTGTCGGCACAGTATTTTTGTTCAACCTCATGTATGTATGATCATCATCCATGTTAAACCCTAGAAATGAGGCGAAACGAACCGTAGCGCTTTTATATCTGGTTATGTGATTTTTTATATAAACGTATTTCAGCGAAAACTGAAAAAAGTGAAATGTGTGATAACTTATTTGCCGTTGTTAATAAAATAAATGAAACAAAAACCAGGTCTGCACTCATAAACGATCCAAAACGCTTTTAAGCGATAATAAATATAAATGATGCTTTAAAATTTTCCAGCTAAAATAAGCGTTTTTAATTTCTGCATAGGTTTTTATTCTAATTTAATACTACGTTTAGGATATAGGTGTATAATCAACAGATATATTATAAGGCATGTTTTGTTTGTATTATAGTATTTTAATTATGAACTATCTGGGGAAAAAACATAATTTACTTATTGTAAATATTTCTACGTATTATATTAAATACTTACTCACCTTATTTTTGTCAACTAAACAAGAATTCAAAGTATAAAATAGATATAATAATAAGAATAACGCTAAATAAACAAACATGATTCGTCTTGATAACACCGGAATCCATTTCATAGCTAATTTTCGAACGCATTTGCATTGTTTTGAGTAATCTCGATCAAAAAATACTTGAATTTGCAAATTTAATCATGCTTTGCAAGTCGTATAATGTTAATTTCAATCTGTAGTAGATACATGCATATTGCAAATCATTAAAATTCTATACTGCAGTTTGCCGCAATAATACTGTTAATGTAAACATACATATATTTTTTTCTAATACTGTACGTTGCGTTATCAGCTATGGGTGTATATAGGTTTTCACATTTTCCGGTGAACAGGAAACCTTCCATAGATCAATGTATGAAATACGTTCCGTTTCACACAGGTTTGAAAGCACTAAAATATTACTAGTACATTCTGGATGCATGTGTACTAAATCTATCGGATTGCACAATTTGTATAAAGTAAATTATAGTACCCGTAACTAAGAAAAACTTGAATACAAGTATTTACGATACAAAAAAGATGCCAAGCATGCCAAATGATAAATGTCGATAAGTGTAGAAACTTTTGTTTGTAATACTAGATTAAATAAACAGATAAGAAACGTATGAAGGAATGACGGTAGCATAGTCAAATCCACCGGTATCAGAAAACAATTTTTTACTCTAGGCATTTTTGTTTAATTTTAAATAAGTAAATGCTCTTTTTGCTTTATTTGTTTAATGGCTTCTTCCAGTTATTCTCTCTTCTTCCTGTTATTCTCTCTACGCCATTTGAAGTCTAGATTTGTTCGGATATTCATCAATAAAATATCAGAAGCATATTATAAATGTATTGCATTTTTTGTTTGTATGTACATTTAAATATTACTATATAAAATTAAGAACAATTTAATAGTCGAGTAAGTGATCACTAATAAATATATTAAATCTATAACAAACGAATGGTATAACAATCGGATACACACCCTCATAACAACAATATGTACCAACATAATAACACTGATAAAAGTATAAGTGACAATGACAGGTATCGGTTAAATAAAAAAGAAATTTGATCGCGTTGAACTTTGAAACTGCTAAATAAATTAAAATGACAGTCCAACAGCTCAACCCGAATATTTCTGACGACTCAGATGATATGGTCAGCTTGCCATCTGAGGAGGAAATTTATAGGCGAAAATATCAATTATTATTGGAACGATGTGAAGTTTTACAGCAAGATAACGAAAGAATAATTAATAGGTTTGTGTTTTAGCCCTTTAGTCTTGTTATCATAAACAGAGTCTAAGTAAGATTAACTTATTACAGATTACATGAGGTTAAAAAAATGACTAAACGATATCGTAAGGATGTGAAACTAGTAATCGAAAGATTAGACAGGCATGGCGATCCGTTTAGAACTGTTACCATGGAAGTAGACACTAAATCAGAAGTAAACGTGCGTCCAGCTCGCCCTGGTGTGAAAACACAAAACACAGCTAAGTCAATGGAAAAGCAAAATACTACCAATGTTAAGAAACCTGGAGCTAAAAGAAAAACGAAAGCTGAAAAGGTATTAGTTATAAAGAAATATCTCTTGTAACTTGTACTTACATTTTCATACTGTTCTACACGTTTTTTAGCCTGAAAAGGATCCAAATGCTCCAAAGAAACCTTGCAATGCTTTCTTTCAATTTTGCCAAGAGCAGAGGCCATTGGTTGTGGCTGAGGCAAATTCAGAAATAGGCGCAGAGCCTACGAAACAAGAAGTTACTAGACAACTAGCATCAAGGTGGAGATCACTCAGTAATGATGAGAAAAGAGTGAGTAGAAAAATATTTAATTTATGCTGATCTTATTTGCTCGATCTAAGTTCAGTCATTTTAATGTCAATACTTTTCTATTTATTAATTTCAAATACACACAAGTGAATTGCAATAAAAAGTATTAGCAAGAATGTAGCTTTATTCTTATATCATAATATGTAATATGATTTTCTAATAAATAGTAAAATATAACAAGTATTTAAAAAGCTTTTTAGAAATACATCTTTATTTCAGGTATATGTGGCTATGTTCGAGAGATCTAAAGAGAAATATGCAGAAGAAATGACAGCATATAACATAAAGAAGGAACAATGACAAAAGTCTGGCAATAGTGGCTCTTAAATCTCTTGTGATAGTCAGCTTTAAAATTAGGTTAATAATTATTATTATGATAACTATAAGTTATATTATATAAGGTATATGTTGTTAAAATAAGCAACAGGATAACTTTTACAAATTCATTATTATGAATCCATAAAGCCATAAAAAGAAGATTGTAAATGAATTTGCATTATAATTATTAATATAATGTTTAAATACTCACATTTTAAATAGCCACATTACCCTACAATTTATATATATAATAAAACTGTAATGGTAGAAAATCTGTACATTCAATATTTTTATTTTATTTTAAAATGGGAGTCTACTATGTTACCTATACAGACGCCAGAAATATATTTTTTAGAATTTCTGTCTGTCTGTCTGTCCTGCCTGCGCATAACTCAAAAAGTACTGAATATATTTCAATAAAATTTGATAGGGATGTACCTAATTTTACAGATCAACATTTAGGATACTTTTTGTTTCATAAAACGATAGGGTTCCTGCAGGATAGGAGATGAAAGTTAAAATTTGTACTAAATGAACCACTGCATGAATTTTGATAAAAGATTTTTTTGTTTTAATTTTAACTTAATTTGTTTTTATTTAACATAAGCTATTTTTGAGCATTACACTGCACATAATACAAATGTATATTTGTTTATTTCTACTTATTCTACCATTGTATATTTGCATATTTTTTTTTACCAATACAGTTTTATTTTTTCTACAGGTAAGTATCTTTAACAAACTATCATTAACAAACTTCCTAATTAGCCGATAGATGGCACTGAATTATTAAATGCTGAACAATATGAGACATCTACTGAATCTTTAAATATTTGAAAAATACAAACCACATGTAGTCCATATCTACTATATATATATATATATATATATATATATATATATATATATATATATATATATATATATATATATATAAATGAATCTACTTACCTTTGTCATCGCATCACGCGTTAACGGATCGACCAATTGATATAGTGTATTACAATAGTAATTATACTATGTGTTTGAATTATATTTTTTTAAATAATTTCGGGGCAGCTAGTATATATATATAAAAATGAATGTCTACGTAGTAACGATTTTGCGAATTCTTTTTTTATTGGGTCAAGAGAAGGTTCATATGAAGGAAAAAATTAAAGAAGTTGAGTGGAACAGTAAAAATCTGTAAATGTAAAATATGATTCGCCGAAATGTATGTATATACTCGCATAACTTCCGGACGACTGTACCACATTGAATAATTCTTTTTTTATCGTGTTGGTAATTGTCAGAACACAGTGTTTGAATGAAAGAAAAAATAATAACATACATTATTGAAGTTAAAAATTTCTATAGGTAGGTTAGGATAGGGAATAAGTTCATGTAAGTCGACATCGACATGGTCACTTGACGTGTCAACGATAACACTATATCTGTTCCTATTAGTATAACTTATTGTGGTGTAATAATTTAATTATCCAAAAATAACGACTGTTTGTTTATAGTTTTAAGTTTTCGCTTCTGTCGACTGTCCTCATGACTGATTTGCCGATTGAATATTTTTTCAAATCTCATATGAAAAGTGAGTGAATGAATGAGACAGAAGACTGTGAGGAATCTATGATGTATATATAAAAATTAATTGCCGTTAATTGGTCTCCTAAAACTCACAAACGAATAAACAGATTTCATTCATATATGTTTTTAAAGTGTTGTAAAATTTTTCTAGAAGGTTTGAAAGGAAAGAAATAATAAAAAATTTATATAATTGCAGAAAACCTAAAAGTATCAAAAATATATTTATATCTTTGTACATTTTAGAAAATGGCGTTATATTTCGACATTGGCACGGAATGGTATATTAGTTTTATTTTTATTTTATGTAATAACGAGTTAAGGAATTATTTTATTAGTTCAAGTGTGCGTCGAGTCACTACGTGTTAACCGAGCTGATGACCAGCGTGCGACAGATATCGAGAATAGTCGTATTGGTATGTCCGTATTGCGTTCGAGAGTTGTGACAATAAAATGCCACAATTGGTCCTACTACCAGATCTATAACGCTTATTAGTTTATGAGATGAGAAGTAATTCTAACCATTTAAGCCTACATCAAAAAATAATAATTTCTAGCCAACATCAAATAAATAAAATAATTGTATTCAAAAGACGTCATTTGCCGTAACTCATATTGTAAAAAACAATTTCATGACAAGGTAAATAATTACTACTGTTCTGAAAACATTCCATCAGTAGTTGGACTGTGTTATACTCTCCACAATATTTAAATTTGAGCCCTGTTCTTAAAACTAACGTATGATAGCGCATCTTAAATCTAACGTAGGATATCGCATCTTAAATCTGACGAATGATACCGCATCTTAAATCTTCATTTAATTCTGTGGAGTGTGGAGAAATTTTTTTTAACTTCTCATCTGCATTTTGAAATTTTCCATACACATATTAGTACAGAAAAAGACGTACTTAACCAGACATTTAGAAAATAAGTATTATTTTCGAGGTATAACAAAATATGTTTTATACTAAGCAAACGAAGTCGCGGGCACAGCTAGTAAGGAATAAAACATTTATTGCATTATGTTATATGCAAATAGAAGTGTAATATTAAGTATAGTGTAAAATGAAATACTTTAGTAAACTTATAGCCATATTGGAATAAATATATACCACCTATCAATGGTGCATAGTATATGTTTAGTAGATTTTTTTTAATATCTAGTGAAAATAAACTATTCCATTACAAAACATGAAAAGTAGAAATGAAAAATAATACGGCTGAAAACTTAAAAAAAATTTTTTTCAATTCTTTATAGATTTTATGTTTGGTCATAATCTCACCTAATGTGATCCAACTGACAGAACACTATCAAAAAAAAAAAAAAAAAACAAGTGAACCTGCCAAAACGTACCTATAGATATTTGGTGACAGATTTTCAACTTGCAACTGGAAACTAATCAAGTGGGTTTAGAACATGCTATTTTTTTCAAAGCAGGGTTAATGCAGATTCAATCCTATTGAAATGATAATTTGAATTGTTGCTTTACGTGTGTTTGTTTGTGGTCAGAACATTTGGGACAGTAAAATTACCGCAATTAAAGACTTGAAAATTTCCAGCCACTCATTCGATACGAAAATACAAACCAAAAACTACAATGATTCATTATTTGGTGCATTTAAATTAAAGAAACCCAGGATTATGAGGAGTCAAGTCAACGAGTCGTTTATGTAAAGTTAGTTATAATACTTGTTTGACATAAAACATTATTTCTTGAATAATGTTATAATTTATTTACTAAAAATTTCGTTTGAATGATTATCCTTGCCTATTGCATGATAATAAGGGGAGTCTTAAGTTTGTTCAGAATCATTTTACATAATCAGTACTACAATAATATGATGCTTATTATATAATATATCATTGAAAAATCTGTTGTTAAACAAATAATGAAGGAACATGAAAAATACCTCTGCAAGTTATGATGCCCGAGTACGTCTGGCGCATCCGGGACATTCAGTATTATTTCCAACTTCACTGATTGGTCAATCTCTTGCATCATGACACAAATAAGAACAAATAATGTCTTGGAGTTTTTTTGTAGGATATAAGTTTTAATGTAATTCACAAACTTATGGATATAATTTTATATTGTGTAATGTACGTGGAATTTTTAATGTAACTTGGTTATTCTAAATGAGTTATGTGTATTAAAAATATTAGCACTGACCATTAATTATGACACGTCATAACACGTTTTACATGTTAAGTTAAATAACAGGATAAATGATCAATATAACTACTTTGCAAAAAATATTACCTATTAGGCCAAAGTACCAAAATATATTTATTCAACATGTTAACAAATCAAAAAGGAACATATAATAATAACATTAATAATTGTGTATTAAATACAAACTTCAAAATATTTAACAAAATATTTAACAAATTCTATTAATCATAGCAAACATATTCATAATTGCATATTTCATTACCTAACGGAAAAGCCTCAATATATAATGAAAAACTTAGTAAACATATTTTTTATTATAAACATTATAAATGCAACTAAAGTAACAAATAAATATATAAGGTCTTAATGTATGATATAAAAAAACAAATTCTGTTGAACATATATTTAACAGAAAAATTATCCTTTGTAGTTGTCTTTCTCTGCCCGAATGGCTCTCATTGTTTCTATCGGATCAGTTTTACCAGCATGTTTCTGTACGGGTGCTTCAGCCACTCTCATAAATGGATTGTATAATTTCTCTTCAGCAATTGTAGATGGAACCTGAAATTTCAAGTGTAGTATACACACTATCTGCATCAGTGACTTAATTCCCATGACACTAGCAATTATTTGATAGGTTTTACCCGTTTTGGTAACTTTTTTCGATACAGCTTTGCTCCTATTGGTGGTACCGTGATGTTGAATAGCCTAGCCCTTTCCTCGGTAATTGCTCTTATCAAAAACAAAAATATTTTTTGAAATCTGACTGGTGGTTCCTAACATTAGCATGTTAAAAAAAACTTTTTCAGTTTATAATATTATTATAGGTAATTTATGTTGATGAAACTAATAATTTATTAATTGTAAGAACATATGCAAAGTATAAAAGTGTGCATGTAGTAAGTACAAAGGTACCCTATATTTTTTATAATATTTTTCAGCTTTCTGACCACAATCTTGCCTGATGTTAAGTGATAATATGGCACAAGATGGTATACACGCTGAGCCCAGTAAAGCGACTGGCACTTAAGTGCAACTGCCAGAACATATAAAGGGATTTCAGGGCTGATGTTCAACTTGAGGGTGGTAGCCAGCCAAGTGGGCATTAGAAAAAGCCCTTGTGCTAGCTATGGTCTTATCACAATGGTATCCTTGTCTTTTTGAATGCTCAAGTGGATTGCAGGGATTTGAACTCTCATTCATTGATGCCGCATCCTTAAACTCCTTGCCCACTACCAACAGATAAGTAATGGAAATGAATGCAACTATACAAGTTGGAAAAGATATAAAAAATTATTAAATATTTTAAATTGAAGTACACTATAAGAACATGTATGTACTTAATGATACATATACTATTTTTTGTGTCTTTACTATTCTAGAAATCGTGATTTTTGTACATGACTAATTAATAAATATTACTGATATTTTCTATAACTGGATTACTGCATGAATTAATGATACAAAGAATATTTAAGTGTAGACTTGATTTCTTTGTAATCAATGTAATAGTGGTGTAACAGAAGTTTCATGAGGATAACTACAAGGATGCGTTTGGCACAGTGTTAGTCCTTTTGTATGGCATTTTTTCGAAGGGACCTACACTGTTAGCCTGAGGGGCTTTTACAGTTTCACCGAACTAGAGAGAGCGAGCTCGGAAGGCGCTCGACCCCGCGATTTGTATGGCATCAAATCTTGGACCTTAATATATACTTTGACCAAGCGCTTAGAAGATTTGAAAATGTGGGTGTACAAAAGAATTTTGAAAATATAATGGACAGATAGAGAATCCAATGAGAGAGTTTTGCAAATGGTAATCAAAAACGTAGAAATTTTCACATACTGTTAAAAAGCGCAAGTTAGAGTAACTTAGATAACACGTAATTATTATTTGCTGTAACTAATCATATGCCCTATTGTATGCAGCAGTTTCGAAGGATCAAATAGCTATAATGATAGCAGACCTCTAATATGAGATGGTACCTCAAGAATAATTTTTATCCTACATTAAACAGTAGTTTTCTGCAATAATTTAAAAACAGCATAAATTTGTAAAACAAAAACATTGTGAAAGTACAACACATTTCATATTATACACTTACTGTTGGTAATCCTTCTTCTCTTTTTTGCTCAGACCACTTGATTTTTTTCTTTATTTCTTCATTCTCGGGCTCAACATGTGCAGCAAAGGCAAGGTTATGTAGAGAGTACTCATGCCCACAAAATACTTTAGTATGGTCTGGTAAAGCACTTAGTATGGTAATTAGAGCCTTATACATTTCTTCAGCGGTACCCTCAAAGAATCTTCCACAACCAGCAAGGAAGAGGGTGTCTCCTAAAATGTAAATTGTTTTTTATTAAAAAAATTATAGTATGTATTAACAATTTTGCCACATAAAAATTTTTTCATATGTCATTTTCTACATACTATTATGATCAAAATAATTTTATTTTTGAAGTGAAAATGTCTTCAGGCACTGAGCACATTATAGTTTTGGGTGTTAAATAAGACTTGTAATACATTCTAAAAGGTTATTTATATTTCTCGTAAGCCACCTTAAATTATTATCACTGATTATTGATGGGCTATATAAAAGTAAGTATGGACAGTAGTACAAGGAGTTTTCAATTGAGGTCATTGTTATTTTCAAATTTGAACTGATATAAACTATATGCCACCTCAGACATACTCTAAATATCTGCTCTGTACCTTATAACTATTCTTTTCGACTATACTATGATGTTGCAATGGTTCACATATTATATGTGCGTCAGTGTCAATATTAGACCAGAATTCCAACAATTCTGTGTGTGGACTTATCACTTTATCTGTATAAGTAACAATCTAGATATAAAAGTTGCAATCACTTATATTAAAGACTGATAAATAAAACTAGCAAAATATAATTGTGTGGCTTTGTTTTTTAAAAATAAATAGTAATTGAGAGTTAAGAATAGTAAAAAATACTAGTGCAATGCTAGGAATACAATATATACATGTACCTGTAAAGACTGCAGAATCATTTTGATCTTCTGGTGCAGTGACATAATAGCAGATATGTCCAGCAGTGTGGCATGGAGTAAAAAGACACTGAACATTAAGATTACCAACACTGAATTTAGCATCATGAGCAATTTTATTAGTGAGAGCTCCTATTCTATCGTCTCCACCATAGACTTGTAGGCCCGGATGTTGTTTCACAAGTTCTTCATTGCCCCCAGCATGATCCCTGAAAATATCATAGCCGAAAACATTATTCAGACTAGTCATTATAAATTGTTTCTTGGGTATGTATATGTGGTTATGTATGTACATTAAAAGTCGGCACTTTTATTTGTAATTTATTATATGCTTAGGGGCTATCCACAAATAATGTCACACATTTCATGATATTTTGACCTCCAGTATTTGAGTATTTGCCACAGCTAGTGACACTTGTGAAACTCCTTCCTCCCTAGTGTGGCGTCAAATATTATGAAATTTTACATCAAATAAATTATTAAACTAAAACAGCAACATAAAAGTTCACATTTTGTGTTTTATTGCTTAAATATATTAGATTTCTTATTGTGACATCACAAAATTTAGGATCCCTCCCCTCTCTTGTCATACAATGTCGCACTTTGTGGACCACCTCTACCCATAACATGTGAAGGCCCCTTAGCCACAATCAAACAATGTATTAAAAATTATATGTAGCATAGATTCTTCTTTGAGATTTATCAGGGCATGAAAATTACATCCACATTCAATAAATAATTTTAAAATAATAATATGCAAAATGAAAAATGTATAAGTATATTACAGTTTGACTTGAAAAAACTGTATTAAGGTTATCATTTCAAGATAAAATTTAGTAAATAAAACTTGGTATCATGGTTAAATATTATTTGAAAGTCAAAGATAGCTTTGGTATCCTTAATAATATTATAAATGAAAAAGTGAGTTTGTTTGTTATGTTTTCATTTTTAAGCCGCTGAATTGATCATGATGAATTTTGGTATAGAGATAGATGGGATTTTGGAGATAGTGATAGGCTGCTTTTTCTTGTGAAAAACCTATTGGAAGTTGGGTAAAGAGAAGAAAAAACTTTGTATGAAACTTGTTAATGTGCTATCTGATTTGTTTGACAAAATCAATATTAATGTATGTGAAGCTGAAGGTAAAAGCTACTAATTTATAATTACCAATGATGATGAGTAGTTAACACAGTAGTAAGGTTCACTCCAAGTTCCTGAACAGCTTGTAGAACACTCTTAGGCTCCACAGGGTCTACAATAGCGGCAGTCTTAGTTGCTTTATCAACAATTAAGTACATGTAGTTATCATGAAGAGCTGGAAGTATCTTTACATCCATTATTTTATTTTCGAAGTTTTGTACCAAACTGTGAGCTTCTCTCTGATTCCAAATAAGAGCTACAGGAAATAAAATACAGAGTATTAGGTGACAGTGTAAAATAAAAAACAATTTAATTATAACTCTATAAATATAAAAATAATACCATATTTCATGGTATAAATGAATGTTACCTCCTAATACTAAATAAGACTGTATGTCATACTAAAGTGAGTTTGTTAAACTTTCACATCTAAGCCGTTGAATCAATTGTGATGAAAGTTGGTACAGAGATATATGGGACCCAGGAGACAAAGATAGGCTACTTTTTCACACGAATATTGCGTCATCCGATCTTTTGATAAAATTGATATTAATGCAAGCCAAGCCGCGCGTAGAATCTAGTTAATAACTAGTAAAGTCAGGTTTTAAATTGTTTACTCTCGAGTAAACAATATTTCACAAAAATATCTTACCTAAGGTTTTTTAATGTTACAAACATTCTTAGAAATATATTTGTAACGTATTTATAAATATCTGTTTGCTTATCTTTATGTTTTACTATGGACACGAAACAAATAAAATAATTACCTTGGAAGTATAACTTTGTAAGTTGTTGTGACACGCCTAATGGCAAACAGTTAACAAACCTAGCAAGCATCGAAAATATTAAGTGACTTACAATAAAACTTTTTCAAAGTCAAAAATTTAACTACTGACAGGGTATTCAGCGAACAATATTTATTGACATTTTGTCATTATTTTAAATAAGTCTAGGGATGCTCGATATTTATCGTTGATAAGTCATCTATAATATGGATAAGTCGAGAATTTAATATCGGAATTTCGGTATTCTCTACATAAAACAAAATCTACGAATAAACATGAAATTCGTTCATGCAGTCTATTTTAAATTTCGCTAACTAAATTATGTTACAATATTAGTTCATGTAAAACATACTAGGGGTTCCAGATAGCGTTTACAACTCTAACGCTCACGACCGTGACTTACCCATTTCACTTGTTTAGTGACGTCACAATCAGTCCTTGGTAAGGTTTTTTCCGCGTCTATAGCAACCGTATTTGTCTTATGGATCAGCTGAAAACTTGTTTCGAGCGTTTTAATATCTATCTGGAACGCACCTAAATTCATAATTTAGATGCATAGAATATTAGTTTGGTGAGTGTATACATAATGATTTCTTAGGTTTACGCGAATATTATTCATTGAAATAAAACTAATTTAAACGGATTTTATCGCGGTTATTTATTAAATTTTGATCCCGACGTTTCGAAAGCTTTTCAGCCTTCGTGGTCACGGGGCGGACTGAGGTGTAGGTTGTCCAGAAAAGTTTATGTTACTGTGTCTACCTTCAATTTAATTTTTAATATTTATAGTGTTCCGATCTACGCAGAAAGAGCTCACAGTGTCTTGAGGTCTGGCAATTGGTCTTTTGGGTTCCGATTTAATTAAATGTATAATTGGATCCCAGGCTTGTGCTAGCTTCCAACCATCTTCTCTATTGAAATTTGGATGTTTTTTAATTTCAATAGCCTCACGAATCATCCTAGGTAGGAATCGGTGTTCTTTGGCAAGGATTTGTGGCTTGTCGAATCGAAGATAATGTTTGGAGCCTTCTTCTGAATGTTCAGCAACTGCAGACTTCGTAGAGCGTCGGTGTTTAACATCAGCTATATGTTCTTTTACGCGGGTCCCTATATTTCTTTTAGTTTGTTCGATATCCGACTTTTGTCGGATGAAAGTACTTACAAGAATGTTAAAACAGACCCAACCAACAAAGTTTTAAAGGCTACCAGCTCTTTAATAAGCAGTTACTCCGACACATTAAATCTTGACGTAAACTTACTCGTCCCTTCGTGTGCAAAACCTCCTAAACTGTATGGGTTACCGAAAATACACAAGTCAAATGCTCCACTACGTCCCATCGTGAGTCAGGTCGACACAGGTGACATTAAATACCTACAGTTAGCTGACAATGAAACCATGGTTAGTTTTGATGTCCAGTCTCTATTCACAAGCTTACCAGTACAAGACTGCATTGAAATTGTGTCTAAGAGGTTAGCAGATAATAACATGCCCATAGAGTATGCAGCATTACTTAAACATTGCCTCACATCTGGCTACATGTTGTGGAGGAATCAGTTTTATGTACAAGTGAATGGAGTAGCTATGGGCTCACCTGTATCTCCAGTAGTCGCCGATATTTTCATGGAGGACTTCGAGGAGACAGCCCTAAGCACAGCCCCCATCACCCCCAGGTTTTACAAACGGTACGTAGATGATACTTTCACAATTTTACCATCTGACAAAGCAGCTGCATTTCTAGGTCATCTTAACTCCATTAACAATAACATATAATTCACTGTGGAGTTAGAGCAAAAGAAATCTCTTCCTTTCTTAGATGTTTTAGTTATCCGTAATCCTGATCAGTCTTTAGGCCATACTGTGTACAGAAAAATGACCCATACAGATAAATACCTGAATGGTGAATCTCACCACCATCCGAAACAGTTAGCTACCGTGGGTAAATCTTTGTTTCAGAGAGCACAAGGAATCTGTGACGAGGAACATCTGGCTGCTGAGCTGCGATATGTCAAGCAAGTACTGCGTGATAACAAGCTCCAAATTCCACGTCGCCGTCACGGAAACCGAGTGAAACCAGCCACAGTAGAACGTGTACCTGTTGTGTTACCTTTTGTAAGAGGGGTCACAGACAAGATTGGCTATGTGCTGAAGCGTGCTTCAATTAAAACTTACTTCAAGCCGCCCAAGAAGATTAGTCAATTTTTACCACCTGTCAAGTGTCATATACCTATACAAGAACAGGGCGTATACAAAATCGAATGTGACTGTGGCCTCTCCTATATCGGACAAACTAAAAGAAATATAGGGACCCGCGTAAAAGAACATATAGCTGATGTTAAACACCGACGCTCTACGAAGTCTGCAGTTGCTGAACATTCAGAAGAAGGCTCCAAACATTATCTTCGATTCGACAAGCCACAAATCCTTGCCAAAGAACACCGATTCCTACCTAGGATGATTCGTGAGGCTATTGAAATTAAAAAACATCCAAATTTCAATAGAGAAGATGGTTGGAAGCTAGCACAAGCCTGGGATCCAATTATACATTTAATTAAATCGGAACCCAAAAGACCAGTTGCCAGACCTCAAGACACTGTGTGCTCTTTCTGCGTAGATCGGAACACTATAAATAATAAAAATTAAATTGAAGGTAGACACAGTAACATAAACTTTTCTGGACAACCTACACCTCAGTCCGACCCGTGACCACGAAGGCTGAAAAGCTTTTGAAACGTCGGGATCAAAATTTAATAAATAACCGCGATGAAATCCGTTTAAATTAGTTTTATTTCAATGAGTGTATACATGTTTATTTGAAAATAATTTACTAATAATGATTTCTTATGTTTACGCGAATATTTCTCATCGAAATAAAACTAATTTTAACGGATTTTATCGCAGTTTTTTATTTGATCTTAATCTCGACGTTTCAAAAGCTTTTCTGCCTTCGCGGCCACGGAGTCACCGTCGCCACGAAGACTGAAAAACGTCGGGATCTTGATCTGTCACATTATAATTTATATTTTAATTGATATACTTAGATATTGTGTAAATTAAGGTGACATTTTACATAATGTAGTTTAGTTGAAGAGCATAGGTTAAGAGAATTGCGAGTAATCATTATGATATATTAGTTGCCACAAAACTCCCAAGAGAGATTCAATAAGAGTGTCGTCATTTTATTGAAGATAGTATCGTCTGCTTTAAGAACAACGTCTAACTTGGCTGCATGGTCTTGATACCTTTTCCTTTATCAATTGAAAGGGAAAATTAACGCAATAAAAAATGTCTATGCTGCGACGGGTATCATTAGTATACTGAAATGTAACTGGTATCAGTGTGATCTGTATATATCTCTCATCTGTCATATGTCAATATCATGTGCGATCGGTTATTTGATTGTTGTTTTATACGTTGTCGTGATTAGATATTGTTATACATGTTTCTATTAAAATATCACGGTATAGTAATTAAACAATAATAAAAAAATGAAGAGCAAACCTTTGAAACATAAATCGACGAACACTTTTCGGGTAAGTTGTTTACGATTCACTAATAGGTTATGTTATACATGGTACTATTATCACGTGTACATGTTATAAATAGTAAATGTAAGTTATATTGTTTATTTCTTGCTTTAAATGATATCATAAAACTTTAAATTTTATCAAAGTTATATTACTTTTTTTACATAATAATGATGTCTAGCAGATTATAGGGGAAAGGTTGAAACAATTGACGTAATAATATTATTTTATAGGAATATTTAATGAAAACTATACAATATATATTTTAATATAATTCTGTTGACTGCAACAATAATGTAATATGGTGGCTTTATATTCTAATTGGTATGCATAATGAAATTTTCTGATGATGATTGTTTACTTTTCAGTTTATTCCTTTTGCTGAGCGAATAAACTCTATTGATATTCGCCATGCTGCATTGTACCATATTGAACATTCATATTCAAAGCAACCAGATGAAAATGAAACTCATTTCCACTTGGCCTTACAAAAATGGCATGTCCTTAACTTGACTGAAAACTTCAAGAAGTTTAAAAAAGAAATATTTGGAGTTGTAACATTACCCCAATTGGTGTATAGAAAGGATGAGATTCTAGATACTCTAGAAAAGTATTTGAAATTGGAAGACCATTTGTGTTTACAGCCATTATTGGAGTGAGTTAAATTTGATTATACAATTTCCTTCCTTAGTAAAAAGATGTTAGTCTGTGTTAGAACTTGTAATTAGAATTATTGAAGTGAAACTTGTTAAAGGCAAGTTGATACTTGGGGAAAAATAGATTAAGTATCATGGGTGGGTTATGTTGGTATCAATAAAATATCCAGTAATATGCAATTATTTATCTGGTCCAAGTGGTACTCCATACAGAGGCTACTGTTTGTGCTGAACAAAGCGCAAGTACAATCTAAGTGTTAAACTTATGTCTACATTTTAGAATCACATAAATAAAACACCTAAAAAGAGATTTTATAATTTGGATGGATAATAGTGATCATTTTTGGATTATAAGTCTTTGTCCTATGTCTGAATTGCATTTGGTACCATATTCACTGAATTGATTTTAGTAAGCACAATAAAAAATGACATAAGTTGACTTAGTTTCTCAATATAAAAGCTTAAAGATAGTTTTCAAATTGAACTTTTTTTTCTTTAAATGGATAAAGTACCAAATATAGCCATCTTAGTTGCAAATTATAAATGACATTACTACATCAGTTACATTGTAGATTTTTTTTTTATTTGTTTATAATAATAAAAATTGTATTGCTTTTCAGGATTTTGGTTTCATTAGCTAAAGATTTGCGTGAAGATTTCTATCCACATTTTCCAAGGTTTTTAGATATATTAATAAAATTGCTCAATACTAAAGATCCAGAAAGGTTGGAATGGACTTTAATATGCCTTGCATTTCTATTCAAAATCTTAAAACCAAACTTGAAAAAAGACATAGCAGTTATAATAAAGAGAATTATACCACTGCTGAGTGAAAACCAACCTCAGTATATAAATAATTTTGCTGCAGAAAGTTTTGCATTTGTTGGCCGTGACATTAGAGATAAAAAGAAATTTATCAGTCTTATACTCAACTATTTACATGTGAATGATGATGTAAGTTAGCTACATTTCAAATATAATTCCTATGTTAAACAACAAAATCTAAGCAAATGTGTATGAAATTATGTATAAAATAAAGATTAGAGCAAGTATGGCTGGTACCTGTATAAAATGGTTGAGCATTTATTAACAGTTACAGTCATTTACTAGAAAAGTATTATTAGTTTATAAATGACATGTAGGCTAATCCTGAAACACAAAGCAATGTACTACTATTTTTCACCATATATGTACAGTAGTCATGGTTCTGTAGTATGTGAAAGCGCTCCATCAGTCCCAGCGGAAATTATATGGCCAGTAGGTGTTTAGTTTTTCCAATAAAAAAAGGAGTCCTGATTCACTCTAATATAAATACTTTGTTACTTTATGTGTTCTTTACTATTACTTTGCTAAGTTGGTGGTACTGGCTGCATGTGATGTTAGTATTAATCTAATTTTATTAGATCTTAATTAACTTCCTTGATGATCCAAATAGTTGAGATAATCATTTGCATGAACAATATAATTTCTTTTTTTTTTTAGGCAATAACAGGTTGTGGTCATCTTCTATTTGAAATAATTAGAGGTGTGGGTGATAAATTTCACAGCTGTGTAGATATATTTCTGACAGTGCTACTAGAACTCCTCAAAGAGAGTAAAGAATATCAAGACATATTATTTAAAGTTCTAACACAAACAATAGAGGACAGTCTTCAAACAATATCACATAAAGAGTTTGGTCAATTTTGGGCAAGCATATTGAAATATATTGATATTTTAAAAGATTCTGATGAAGATACAAAACCTCTGGAGTATGTTCTAAGACTTGCAGGTCAAGTCATTGAACACCAAAAAGGAAAATATTTGTTGAATCCTTCACAATTTGTACTTTCACTTGTAAAAGTAATATGTGAGCAGTCATCTGAAACAATTCTAGAAGTATGTTCGCAAATTGGAGCTGTATTGTTGCTATCTCCAAGTGTTTCTCTATCACAAGAACAAGCTGGAGTTATAGTAAAAGTCTTACTTCCTCTGCCATTTCCAAACATTTTGATTAATTTTGTACAAAATGTTATTGATTACTCTCAGTTTGATATGCACATATTACCTCCATTTATAAACTATGTCAGTCAATCTGGATTTGACGATGATGCTATGCATACCCTTAGCAGGATATGTTTAAAGAAATCACCACCATCTATGAATGGTATAAAGATGTTTGAGTGGGTTAAATATCCTATCGAATTTGGAAAAAATCTACAAAATTTCATGGGACATTTTGATTGTATAATGCATGAAGATATAGAACTCATACTGGAGAACCCAACTAAACTGATTAATGTTTTGTTCTGTTTACCTCATATTGAAAAAATCAATGTTGATTATTGTGTCAAGGAGATCAGTCAGTTAATACAAAAATTACTGAAAATTTTAGAAAACAATAATATTGAAAACCATATTCATAAACATCAACCAAATTATGATACTACAGTTTTATCACTTTATTCAAGAAAAGTACTGTTTATTTTAGCGAATGCTTTGGAAAGTGTAATACATATATCAAATTGCAAAAAACTTCCTGAGATTTGTGATATTGACAACATTCTACCAATAATACTGCCATATGCATCAAATCCAAACTTCTTGTGTGCACTGCATTTACTTGATTTATATTTAACAGCTTATGAGCATGAAAATGGGTTAACCTACCCATTGTTGTCTTTGACTGATTCCTACCTGAAGAATAATGTGTCATCTCCATTCCATATAGTATGTATAGTTTATGATTTGTGGTTTATTTCATCTAAATAAATGTAAATCATACATTTATGTGTGTATGTGCTATGTTAAATTTTTTTTTTTTTTTAGATACGATTGTTAACTACTCATATTTATAAATTATTTGAGAATGTTGAAGAATTAAATAAGCATACACACAACTCTGACAAGATCGAGAACTTTAATTTATTTAGTAGATGCTATGCTATTGAATCAGTATCACCATCCATTCAAGAATATAGAACTCAAATAAACATGCTGCAAAAAATGGCATTTAACTCAACTCAGTACATCCTTGCCAAAGAAACAGATTTTCATTTATTTGCACTGAACTATATGTTAGGAGTTTTGTATATAAATTTCAAGTTGTTATGGGAACCCGTTTCAGAATTTATAACTGGTTATGGTAATGCTTTAACAGCTGATGAATTTTGGCCTACATTTCATAATGCTCTGCAGGCTGCATTTGGCAATGCTAAAAAACAATTTAAACCATTTAATTTTGACAATGAAATGAATACTAACTTTGATAACTTAAACAGTCTTTATTCAGAATATAGTAGTATAGCTGAGAGACCAGATTTATACAATTATAGAAATTTAATTTTGAAAGTTATGACAAACTGTATACAAGTTTGTGAAGCAAGAAACCGAGATGTTGTCATTTTATTTTTGAGTTTTATTGAAGAAGAGTACAAGAGAAACGATAACTCAAATGCTTTAAAAATTGATGTTGAGGTTCATGATGATAAGATGGAAGTAGGTGAAGAGCAAATTGATGAAGAAATCAATGAAGATATTGATATGCTAGATGATGTTGATGAAAGAAAAGAAACTACGTCTGGAAAAGTAATATTTAAAACACTCATAAATATAATGCAAGTTTTATCACAATTTAAAAATCCAAAAGCACTATACAAAGAACCCGTTTTTTATGAACTATATTTAGAATTCTTAAAACATAAAAATCCTGGACTTCAGAAGTATGCTTTAGACTGTGTTTTAAATTATAAAAATAAAAGTATAACACCGTATAAAAATAATTTGTATAACTTGGTTGATGAGAAAAAATTTAAAGAAGAACTTACTCTCTTCAAAATAACAGAAGACGCTAAGACCATACAACCAGAACACAGAGAATACGTTATACCAATCGTTTTAAGGATAGTTTACGGAAAGATGACTACTAAGTTAGGAGCTGATAAAAAAGGTGGTGGACAAACCAGGAGGTCACTTGCAATGCGTTACTTAGCTGGTTGTAATGAAAATGAACTTAAAATGTTTATAGAAATGGCTTTTTCTCACCATATACAGTATATGGTTATGGAACCTAAAGATATATATGAGAACATAGTTAATAACTTAGACTTAAAATCCATATTAAGTCCTGGAAAATTGCACAGTGTTTTGAATTTATTTGAAGTTGTCAGAGAATATTTCGGAGGCTACATGAAAGATAAACTGTTATCGGAATTGTTCAAAATTTTCTATGCAGTTTCTTCCACTGTAGCAGCTGTTTTAGCACAAAGTGATAGAGTGCACATAGGGTACATTAAAATAATGAAGAATTTGAGAACATTGTCAATAACCATATTGAGAAATTTGTTTGAGCAATTTGACAAATATCAATGGAGTAAAGACGAATTATTCGTTGTATTTGAGACATTACTTTGGCCTTTAATCCCAAAACTCCATATTGAGGGTATACATAGTCCTACTCCATTACTGAGATTATTTAATGCCTGGTGTCAAAATCCTAGATATTATGTTTTATTAGTTACAAAATCCGAAAAAGAAGTGATTAGTGCATTGCCCGCGATCTTCAAACTATTATTAGCTCCGAAAATCACTTCTGGAGTTACGAATTTTATTTTAGACATGGTTGAAAAACTATTGACTTTGATTGAAAACGAAGACGATAAAGAACTTGAATGTATAGAGTCTTTTAACACTATAGACGTGGCAATGCTTGAGAATAAAGAGGTATCATTTAATATTAACTTTGGAAGTAGAATTTTGATACCCCATATTTCTAGTATATTAGAGGTGATGAAAAGAAGAATAGCTAATTCGGCTAAATCAAATACAGTAAATAAACGAGATTTATTAATATTATCTAGAGTAACAGAACTAGTGGCCAATCCTAAAATATGCGACGAACTATTGAATTTATTGTTACCCATTTTGGTCAAAAAAGTGTGTATGAATATGGCTGAAGAAAACATGCAGCATGCTGTTATTACTATAAGTAATCTATTGGGACATAGCTCCAATCCTCAGATGTATATTAGAAATATTGCAATTTTATTTAATAAAGTCTGTCTTATTGACGTTAGAAAGCTTCTGATCAAGCTACTATATACAATAGCAGACAGTGCAGGTGATAAAAAAGATGCAGTAATTAAAATGGCTAATGTCGTTACCGAAATGAATGCTTTTAATAAACGATGGATAGAACAACCTGACTATGATAGAAGGATCAATGCTTATAAGCAAATATATACACTTACAGAACAGAATGAAATTGACCTCGATTTGGCTGTTCTTATTGTGAATAACTGTTTCTATTTTATTCGCACTGAGAAAGATATAGGTTTGAGAGACAGTGCAGGTCTTTGCCTAAAAAAGATACTACCAAAATTGCTGATGAAGTATAGATCTACTAACGAAGGCCTTTTTTTAGTGCGTGACACAGTTTTATCTCTTATTTCTACTGGCATTAGAGACACAAATAATGAATTGTTAAGAAATGAATCTATAGCCTTGCTTGGTGAATTAGTTAGAGAATGCCCCGATGCAGATGTAGTATTATCTGATTTAGCTCCTTTAACAAACAAAGACGATGTGGAGGTCGATTTCTTTGAAAACATGTGCCATTTGCAAATGCATCGGCGTGTACGCGCATTGTTAAAATTTTGTAAAGTTGCCAAAAAGATGGTTAAATGTCCTACACCAAGAACGCTAACGAATTTTATTTTACCATTAGCTTCAGCTTATATATGCAATGAAACATATACAGATAAAAATACATTAATCGACGCATGCATAGACGTATTGTCTACTTGCTGTAGATTACTACCTTGGTACCACTACGAAGTCATCCTTAAGTTGTATTTAAACAAAATGCGGCACTCTTCAGAACATCAAAAACAACTGACACGTATTATAATCGGAATTATAGATGCTTTTCATTTTGATTTTTCGAAGATAAAACAGATAGATTTACCGAAGAATATGACTGCAAATATATATACTGAAAAGGTTAAAAACCACAAGTCAAAAACTGACTGTGATTTAAAAGTGGTTGAAAAAGACGCTGTTAATGATAAAAATATTACGCAATTAGAAGATACAAATAATGAGGAGAATAAGGATACAGAGATGAATGAAGTCAAATTAGATGAAGAACAAGATATAGACACACAATTAAAGGCTGCCGATGAAGAAGCTGAAAATGAGGAATCATCAAAAGAAATAATTAATATTCCAGCATTTGACAGAGTAACAAATGTGTCACCGTCTGTTGCCAAAAGAATTATTAAATCATTAACCATTGGACTCTTGCCTCAATTGAATCGGTGAGTTTTTCCATATTAATACATAAAGTGATAACTTTGGATCCTTTTTAGGAGTTACATGGGACTTTGATATTTGACCTATTCAAAGTTTATATAGTCTAAAAGAACAGCTAGCTAAATTTGATATTTAATATATGTAACCAAAATTCAAATTACATTATATCAAGTTCATTTATATATAGTGTAGTATCAAACAGTTTAACTGAGTAGAAACCATCGTCAAATAATTTTAAAATGTGTTACATAAAAAATACGTTGACTTTTTGAGGAATACTTGTTGGCAAATAACTTCAATCAAATTCAAACTTTATGATTTCATTTTTAACGGTCAAATTTCGATCATTGACCATCACTAGTTTTCATCAATATTTTAACTTTGAGGTTAATAAATAATAACTATAACATGTGATTGAAGTAATAAAAATTATAGATATTTTCTTTATATTACAAAGTGGGAAATTTAAACAGTACCATATAGAATTAACCTCTTTCGGTATCTTTTTTATCTGCTCAGTTACACTAGGCCTTTCTATAGTATAAACTTTGTATAATGATCTATCAGGGCAATAGGCAAATTGACCGAACATGAAGAATCTCACAAAGTGAACCGACGAAGAAATGGCATTGAAAGACAAGAAGAAGATATGTTGCGGGTCCCGATAGCCCTTGCACTTGTTAAATTACTAAATAAGTTACCTGGAGATTTGTTAAAACATCAGTTACCTGGGTGAGTTACAGTATGCTGTATTTATTATCTTAATAGTTAGATATGGCAAAAAAAATTAATCATTCTTTACTATTTTTTGCAGCATTTATCTTTAAAAGTTAACAGTTTTATGCTAGCCGTTGATCGTTCTTTTTTTATGAAATAGTATTAAGTACAAATTATTATTTTTCTTATATTTCAGGATCATTATAAAACTCTGTTCATTCTTAAAATCCCCGTTAAAGCAAATTCGTATGGCAGCTCGTGATATTGTTAAGAAAATAATGATAACAGTCGGTTCGGCATATTTGGGAGTATTACTTGAACATCTTACTATACTACTCACACGAGGGTTTCAGGTTCATGTGCTAGTTGCAACAATACACACAGTTCTAGACGCTCTGAAAACTGATTTTAAAGCTGGCGAATTAAAGAACAGCTTGCATTACATACTCGATGTATGTACTAATGATCTTTTTGGAGCTCTATCGGAAGAGAAAGAAGTTGATAAACTACATTACAAGACGCCGGAAGCGAAACCAAGTAAAAAGAGTTATGTCACACTAATGATCGTCTCGCAAAATATAACTGAAGACTGTTTAATAACTCTCTTGCTTCCGTTTAAAGATGTTCTACAAAAGCATCATTCTAAGAAAATCGTCATGAAAGTCCAAGAAGTTTTAACGCATATAGCAAGCGGTCTAGTAACAAATAAATTCATAGATATAGAATCGTTGTTCGTTTTTCTCCATAAAGTTGCATCGGAGAGCATTCCCGAATTCATTTTAGGCGCTCCCAGACGTGAAATAACCGCCGCACAAAAGGAGAGAATGTTGAAAGCGAAACCGGACTGTTTCATAATTCCCGAAACGCCAAAAAGAAATAAAGAATCGCAGTCGAAGAATGTGAAAGTATCGGGAAAGGCTAACTCCCATGTACTGGTCGAGTTCAGTTTGAATATATTGTATGTTATTCTGAAAAGGGAGAAGGTTCCGAGAATGGATTGTAAATCGTTTGTCGATCCTTTGGTACCGTTGTTGGTGGACGCATTGAAAAGTGAACATGTTAAAGTGACAACTGTCGCTTTGAAATGTATAGCGACTCTGTGGACTATACGATTAAGTACGCCTGCTCTCGAGGAAATGATTTCAGAAATAGTGAAAATGATCTTTATTATCTTGCACAAGTACGCTACATCTGAGATAAGCAAGCAAAACGATAATTACCATTTAGTCAGGACAGCGTTTAAGGTATCAAATTCTTTTTTTTACACGCTTTATATTAGCTTCACCTGTATGTATGTATGTATGTATGTATGTATGTATGTATGTATGTATGTATGTATGTATGTATGTATGTAACCGACCCCTTTTTCCAAGTAAAATACATCAACGAGATCTAATGAGGTTATTACACGCTTTATATTAGCTTCAGTTCCAGTAACTAAAAAATAAAAAATAAATAATAGTTTAAAAAACTAGAACACACGCTTTATATAGAAAACTAAACTAAAAAACAGAAAATAAATTTTAATAAATATTAATTAAGAATAATGTAATTTTTTTTTATAAATATAAGTTATTAATAGTTTGAATAAGAAAAAAAATGTTTTATTGTAAAAAAAGCGTGGGGTGCATGGTTGACACCAGTTATGAATATTTAATTGACAGATATGAGAAGGATTATCATTTCGATAATATCTTGAAAAGCACCCCCGCTTTTTTTACAATAAAACATTTTTTTCTTATTCAAACTATTAATAACTTATATTTATTAAAAAAAAATGACATTATTCTTAATTAATATTTATTACAATTTATTTATTGTTTTTTAGTTTAGTTTTCTATATAAAGCGTGTGTTCTAGTTTTTTAAACTATTATTTATTTATATTTTACTAGCTGTGCCCGCGACCTCGTTCGCTTGAAACTAAACATAGTAAAATCTCTATAACTCGAATACCAAGAGAAATGAAAAAAAAATTCGAGTAATGAGTTTTCGACTTAAAAGGAAATTCGAGATACAATACAATTAATTGCAGAAATTTCGATTTAGGTAGATGCGATTTCTAAGAGTATTTTTCGAGTTGTATTATACAGAGAGATTATATTTTTACTAACTACTACTCACAGAGTCTGCTTTTTGAAATTCGAGATATTGAGTATAAATAAGTAGTATCAATACCTTGCAGGGAAATAACATTTTGTTCAAGTTACGAAGTGTAAATAATTAGAGATACTGCATGCTTAGAGTTCAGTGGAAGGGAAAGGCATTTTTTTCGACTTATTGAAGATTACGACTTAACAAGGTTCGAGTTATAGAGATTCCACTGTATTTAACAAATGTTCCTCTTTTTTGTAACTTTTTTCAATACAACTTTACTCCTATGGGCAGTAGCGTGATGATAAATATAGCTTAAAGATTTTTTCATAACTGCAACGTAAAATGCAAAATCAATTTTTGAAATCCGAATCTTTCTTCCTAAGATTAGCCCGTTCATACAGACAAACTTTTCCGCTTTATAATCTATATATATAAATGAATCGCCGAAATATATGTACGCGCGTAACTTCCGAACGACTGTACCAAATTGAATGATTCTTTTTTATTGAGTTCGTTACTGTTTAAATGCTATAACGAAGTCATCAGGACAAAGTTTGTAGATTTATTTTAAAATCTCATAATATGAAAAGTAATGAAGCGATGATACCTTACTTGGTAGCGTATACGGACACAGCGTCAAGGGACGTAGGTTCGAATCCACCTATATTTAAATTTCATATAATTAAAAGGTATTTAATTCATTGGAGTTATAAACAGGTTTCATTCAATAAACCAAAGAAATTAAAAAAAGAGGAAACAATATTAGATATAGCCAATTCTATTGATCTTAGAGAATTGAAGTTGGAAGGTTGATTAAGATTGATTATAGCTAATGAATATACACTAGACACAAAAATTAAGGGATATAAAAAAAAATCCAAATTTTTGGGTGATTTTCAACGAGCTGTAACTCCGAGGAAAATGATCGTACAGAAAAAACAAAAAAAGCAAATTGTAGCTCCATGTGTCTTGCTTCATGTGTCAGGGATTTTAGGGGACACTTTGAGGTTAAAAAATTACCGACGATATCCTTCGTTCATCCATTTTATCCAAAGTTATACCAAGTTATCCAAATATCCTTAATTATGCGAATTTTTGTCTTTTTTTCAGTCCAAATTTTCTATTCAAAAAATATTTTTTTTTCTAAAAAATATTTACATTTTCTGATAGAGAATATTGTGCAGTTTTCAAAACCCCCTTCAATTTCCTATACGATCATTATTTCCGGAGTTATTGATTATCAAAGTGAAAAAGAACTTTTTTGCTTTGATTGACGATAACTCCGCGGCAAATCGTCGTACAGGCTTTTTGAATAGTCAAATTAAAGAGTATTAAATTTTCTAAAAGTGCTTTTGAACGAAACAATCAAAAAAATTTTTTTGAAGCCCGTGGACCTTTTTTTTTGGTAGTTTTCTTAGGATTTCTCCAGACCTGGACATGACAAAAAATTTTCATAGTCATATCTGAAATCTAGACACATGGAGCTACAATTTGCATTTTTTGTTTTTTCTGTACGATCATTTTCCTCGGAGTTACAGCTCGTTGAAAATCACCCAAAAATTTGGATTTTTTTTATTGCCTTAATTTTTGTGTCTAGTATATAAAAAAAATACAAATCGGTCAAACCGTTTTTGGGTTTTAGCGAGAATAAAGAACATCGATTTTAGGTGATACGAAGTTCACCGGATCAGCAAGATAATTAATAATTTTGAACCGTTTTTGTAACTTTTTTCAATACACCTTTGCTCCTATTAGTGGTAGCGTGATAATAAATAACCTAAAACCTTGGACAATGATTGCAGTATCAAATACAAAAATATATTTTGAAATCCGACTCTTAGTTCCTCAGAATAGCGTGTTTATACAAACTTTTCCGCTTTATAATATTTATATAGATAATGTTTTACAGGCGGTAACATTTTTAATTCGTAACGTGAAGTATTATAAATTGGAAGCCGAGCAGTTGAAAACTCTGCTTCTCTATGCAGAGGAAGATTGTGAGAATGACGAGCGTCAAGTAAATTCATTTTCTCTTCTCAAAGCAATACTCGAGGCAAAACTCGTTGCTCCGGAACTGCATGAAGTTATGAATAAAGTATCAATACTTTGCATTTTAAGTGAGTCTGCTAAGGCTAGGTAAGTTAATGGTATTTTCTAATATTACTGACTAAATTAATTTTAGCCATATATTCTTTACAGGTTGAAAATGATATATAGGTAAGAAAATTGAAATTTATTTCATTTCATTCAATTCATTCTTTAATTTCATTCAATTTATTCATTCATTACATTCAATTCATTCACTCATTTCATTCAATTCATTCTAAGATAATTGTAGGGTTAGCGTTATGATCACAATCATACGTGATGCTAAGTAACGATGTGCTTCAATATAGTTGTTACTTAAAGTTTAGTGAAGGAATTTGGTCTTTAATATAGCTGCCGAAACACACCTATAGGTATTTGGCGGCGAGATTTCAATTCAAAGGTGGTACCTAGCTAGTTGGGAATTGAAAAAAGCCTTGCAACCATGCTATGGTTTCATCACGATGTATTTCTTCACTGAAAGTTCAAGGTTCAGTGCAGGGATTCGAACTCACGTCCATTGATGCGGCGGCCGCACACGCTACCGAACGAGCTGTCATCGCTTCGAGTACTCTAAAGAATCGAAAGAAATACTCTAAATTCTAGAAGTAACCAGATCTATATATTTGATTTATCTTAGATTTAGTTTTTGGCTGCAAGTGTGATATAGCGTAAATTGTGACATGAACTTCGCTACACAGAAGTAATGGTCCAAATTCAACGATTTTCAACTAGCTATTACCCGCGGCTTCCCTTGCTTTAGAATTGATTTTGCCAACCATTTCTCATTGTCGATCGATACAGAATTAGTATTTCTATCGAATGCTATTTATTTCAGGATTTTGGATAATACAGGTAGATAAGAACTTACGAAAATGAAAAATTATTAGCAATTATTCTGTCATGTTTGAAACAAATCGGATGAAGCAATAAAAGTTTCATACAAAGTATATTCCGCTCTTTACCCCAATACTTATAAGTTTTTTTGCGAGAAAAAGTACCCTAGAACCGTCTCCAGGGTCCCATATATCTCTATACCAAAATTCATCATAATCGATTCAGCGATTTATGCGTGAATGTTTAACAAACAAACTTACCTTCGCATTTATAATATCACATATGGATTTACTACTCACTACGGCTCTTTTATTATTATTTTTAGTCACCAGCGCTTTATTTGAAGCTTTTAAATAGCATCCATTTTTTTTAGGGATGAAGCTCGAATGATATTTGCCAACTATTTAACAAACTATCCGCTTGGAAAGCGTTTGAATAAATACGTTGAATTCTTTTTGTCGCAACTTAACTTTGAGCTACAACATGGCAGAGAATCGTCACTCAAATTCCTTGAAATGATCATAAACAAATTCCATGTGGTAAGTTGATTGTGTTGGTTTATCGAGAGTTTTTTTTATAGTTAAGGTTTACCGTTATGGCCGTAATCTCGCCTGATTATAAGTGACAATATGGCCCAAGTTGATAGACACCCTATACCTGTGGAGGAACTGGCTCTCAAGTGCAGCTGCCAGAACACACCTATAGGTATTTGGCGGCAGACTTTTAACTTGAGGGTGGTAGCTAGGCAGGCGGACATTAGAAATAGCTCTACCACTATGTTTTCCTTCACCGAAAGCTCAAGCTCATTGTAGATGGTTGGATTCGAACTTACGTCCCTTGACGCGAAGTCGTACATGATACCACTGAGCTATCATCGCTTCATCTCAGAAAATCTTATTGAATTTTTTTTTTATTTCCATCCGGATTTCTGTGTGTATGGATGTGTAACGATTATGCCTAAAGAACTTAATGTATTGGAACGATTATATAATGCATATAATACGCAAAAGTTTAAAAAGTAAAAAAATGTTGAAGCGATAGCTCAGTAGTAGTGTGTAGGACTTTGCGTCAACGAACGTGACTTCGAATCCAACCACTTACCATGAGCTTGAGCTTTCGGTGAAGGAAAACATCGTTAGGAAACCATAGCATGGTGGTAGGGCTTTTTCTGATATCCGCCTGGCTAACTACCACCCTCAAGTTGAAAATCTGCCGCGAAATACCAATAGGTGTGTCCCGGCAGTTGCACTTGTGAGCCAGTTTTACGTGTCTACCAACTTGAGCCGTATCGCCACTTAAATTCAAGTGAGATTATGACCATAATGTTAAGCCTTAATTATATATTAAAAAAAAAATATTTTTTTAAATAACCCGTCTATATAATTATTCGAGTATGTGTTTGTGATAAGACGAGTAATAATGCGGTCGTCTGTATAGCCTTACCTAGTAAAGCAAGGCAATCATCTGATTCTAGCCTTACCTAGTAAAGCAAGGCAATCATCTGATTCTAGCCTTACCTAGTAAAGCAAGGCAATCATCTGATTCTAGCCTTACCTAGTAAAGCAAGGCAATCATCTGATTCTAGCCTTACCTAGTAAAGCAAGGCAATCATCTGATTCTAGCCTTACCTAGTAAAGCAAGGCAATCATCTGATTCTAGCCTTACCTAGTAAAGCAAGGCAATCATCTGATTCTAGCCTTACCTAGTAAAGCAAGGCAATCATCTGATTCTAGCCTTACCTAGTAAAACAAGGCGATCATCTGATTCTGTCGCTGGGCGCGTGTATGGTGAATGACCCGGCGGCGGAATGTCGCGCGGCGGCCGCCCTCTGCATCGAATCGATGATCAAAAGATTCCCACCTCTACAGAGGAACAAACTCTTCGATCTGGTCCTCACATTCTTCCAGGACACTCAGGTGAATATTGTACATGTACTGACTATCCAAGGATATTGTTTTACAGTTTACTAGCTAAGCCGACTAGACGTTGTTCTGTCGTATAAATTATTTTTAGTGCATACTTTAGTTTTTTTTTATTTTTTTTATACACAATCTGCGGACTCTGCACCATTTTTTTATGTATGTATTTGTTTTATTTTGTGTATATATTTTTTTTATAGGTAGGTAATTTTGTTGGCGTTCGTAGATTGCTGTATAATAGTAGCTATACTTTGGTTATATTAAAATTATAGGATCCGGGTAGGAGGGTGATAATTTCGGGTTGTATGTGTTTTTTTTGTCAATAAATGAAATTAGATGTTTGGGGTGGACCACCCTTATCACTTAGTGGTATGAAAAATAGATTACGACCGATTCTCAGATGTACCGAATGAATATACATATTAAATTTCATAAAAATCGATCTAGCCGTTTTAGAGGAGTATGTCAACTAACATTGTTCTGACATGAGAAATTTTATATATAAGATAGGTTTTCAGCGTTATGGCTAAAATGTCACTTAATGTTAAGAGACAATGTGACTTGAGCTAGTGAACATGCTAAGCTTAATGGAGTAACCGGTTCTCAAGCGCAATTGCCGGAACACACCTATAGATGTTTGGCGGCTGATTTTAAGCTTAAGGGTGGTAGTTAGTCAGACGGGCATGAGAAAAGGCCCTACCACCAGCACCATAATCAATCATCACGATGATTTCCTTTACCGAAAGCTCAAGCTCATTGCAGAGGTTCGAACTCACGTCGTTTGACCCGACGTCTCTACCACTGAGCTATCATCGCTTCAGACGGTATGATAAACGAACGATATTATAAAAGTTTAGATACTTTACCTCTATGTTGTTCAGCTAAACGTAAATTGGCACGTTAATTCGCAAATAGTAATATTAGTTATATTATAACGTAAAAGGTAGTTATAACGGGTAAGTAGGACAGTACGTTCTTTATATCGGGCATAACAAAGGCACATATCTACAATAGTGTGAGATTTGGTTTATTTAAAGTTTGTAGGGAGAAGAAGTGTAGACAACTAAAATTTATACTTAATATGTGTTACGAATATTAAAATCATACAAAAAAAAAAAACTTTCTAGATATTCCTATTACCAAAGTCAAATATATACTCTGTTTTTAAACAATGTTACACAGTGTCGATTGTCGCCAAATAATTTAAAAATGTTGACAAATAACAGTAATAAAGTTAAATTGACTTTTAGATGTATACTCGTTAACAAATAACTAAATAAATTTAAAGAATTATTGAAAATATTTTTATTCTTCCTTGTATTTTCTGATGCTAATGTTATTTCTTAAACTCACTTGCTAAATATTTACTTAATTTTATTTTCAACAGCCTGTACATTTCGAATTGGCCGCTCAGTTGAGCACGCGTTTCGTGAATGTCGAAAACGAGGAGTTCAAAAGTCGCCTCGCAACTGTACTATCCATCGTTAATAGCAGAATACTATTACTGAGCAATGACATAACTGAAGGTCGATTCGTTAAATTGAAATTAGATCAGTCAGAGCATCAAACTGACGATGAGAAACAGAAAGAAAAGGACCATAGTCTAATACAGGTCCTCAATTTAGTCGACAAAATTACTGTACATTGCGCGTCGACTTTGAGAAATAAGAACTATGTAAGTGATTATGACGATATCAGCCAGCATTGTCAAGCGTTGCTCGCTTACCCTCACGCTTGGGTAAGGTTAAAAGCAGTAGGGATTCTTGGAAAACTATTGGCAGCTGTCGATAGCGAGGCATTAGATTCGATTGTGAAGAATGAAATCGAAAGTGACAGAGGTTTCATTTACCACGAAACTGAAGTCGCTTTGAGGAGTCTTGTGTTAGACCTATGTGCTCAATATACTCCTACTGTTTCACAAGACATGGCTGAACAGGTAAGACTTATTTTATGTTATCGCATTTGTTTTTAGACCTCCAGTTACCATGAAATAAACTCCATTTATTTTACGCTTTCTGTTTTACTTATAAAATATTGTAACCAATAGTTTGTGATACGCGGTTGAATTTTTCATCACCGATTGTAATTGTTGTGCTGAAAAAACATGTCCACTAAACTTAATCGTTGATAATTTAGATATACAATTCCAAGACGTAACGTGCTTTATAATTTGTTTTATTATATAGAACAAAAATAAAACTTTGACCAGAAAATCGATCTATGATGCAAATAATCATGTACATTAGTTCTGTGTCTTACAAATTATACGTACAGAGTCGTTGCTAAGGGACGTTGCATTTTGTAATACGTCACAATTATGAAGATATGTTAATGAATAATAAAAACTAGCCAATAAACCTTACACTGTGGACTAAGTATTAAATAAAAGAAAGCTTATTTGTTTTTGGTCAATACATTATAGGTACCAGAGTATTTTGCGAGGTGAAACGAAAGAGTGCATAATTTGGATTCTAACTTGGTCGATTCTTTGCCTATATCCAAACATGTGCAGAATGACGAATAAATTTTCCTTCTAAAAATCAGTATGAAATATTTTTTCAGTTTTTGAACATTTATTATTTTTTATGTAAATTACTGTTATTACATATAGTGTTAAAAAAAAATTGCTAAGGAACGAATTCAATGACAAAACGTTTTTTAATTATATGTATAGTGTTTGTGGTCGGTCTATTGTAGAGGTACTTTATCAAGTCAGTAAACTAAATTTTTTGATTTACAGGTGACAGCAGTTTTATTCGTGATATTAAAATTAGTGCACTCAATGACAAGTTTCAAACTGTCCAAGAGAGTCGATAAAGAAAACGAAGAGGTGGAAGGTGGAGGTAGACTGAATATTAGATGGATATTGTTTAAATTAAGGAAAGCGGTGAATGTCGAAGTCGCGAGGGCTCCTACTTCTATGAATATTGTGAGTGCTTTTTATTGTTGTTCTATCCAAATAGGGCCAGTATAGTAAACAGAGAAAACTCCACTTAACGTAAAATTTAAATCTATATTAATATTATAAAGCGCAAAAGTTCGTATGAATTTGCTAATCTTAGGTACCTTAGGTTCAATTAACTTATTTTGTATTTGATAGAGTAATCATTGAGGTTATATTCTACTTAAAATCACGCTACCACAAAAAGGAGCAGAGCTTTACTTAAAAAAAAAATACAAAACATCTTTATATATGAAAATTTCGTGTCTCGTTGTTTGTTCGCGATTAACTCCTAAACTACTGAACCGATTTAAATCAAATTTTGCACACAGTGTACAGTTTGATCTAACTTTAGAGATAGGATACTTTTTATCTCGATAAGTGATCGTAACACGATAGATGTCGATGTGATTGATTTCTCGAAAAGGCAGAACAAGGTTTGCCAGATCAGCGAGTGATAAATATTTTTTTAGTTCCACACGTGTTATGTCGCAAGTACACTTATATATAACCTATCCTTTATCCCAATCAGAGATCATCGATATTTACGATGTGGACTCACGTGATAAGTGCTTTGGAAGGCGATGACGTCATTAATAAATATTGTTTAGTTCCACACGAGTTATGTCGCAAGTACACTTATATATAACCTATCCTTTATCCCAATCAGAGATCATCGATATTTACGATGTGGACTCACGTGGTAAGTGCTTTGGAAGGCGATGACGTCATTAATAAATATTGTTTAGTTCCACACGAGTTATGTCGCAAGTACACTTATATACAACCTATCCTTTATCCCAATCAGAGATCATCGATATTTACGATGTGGACTCACGTGGTAAGTGCTTTGGAAGGCGATGACGTCATTAATAAATATTGTTTAGTTCCACACGAGTTATGTCGCAAGTACACTTATATATAACCTATCCTTTATCCCAATCAGAGATCATCGATATTTACGATGTGGACTCACGTGGTAAGTGCTTTGGAAGGCGATGACGTCATTAATAAATATTGTTTAGTTCCACACGAGTTATGTCGCAAGTACACTTATATACAACCTATCCTTTATCCCAATCAGAGATCATCGATATTTACGATGTGGACTCACGTGGTAAGTGCTTTGGAAGGCGATGACGTCATTAATAAATATTGTTTAGTTCCACACGAGTTATGTCGCAAGTACACTTATATACAACCTATCCTTTATCCCAATCAGAGATCATCGATATTTACGATGTGGACTCACGTAATAAGTGCTTTGGAAGGCGATGACGTCATTAATAAATATTGTTTAGTTCCACACGAGTTATGTCGCAAGTACACTTATATACAACCTATCCTTTATCCCAATCAGAGATCATCGATATTTACGATGTGGACTCACGTGATAAGTGCTTTGGAAGGCGATGACGTCATTAATAAATATTGTTTAGTTCCACACGAGTTATGTCGCAAGTACACTTATATACAACCTATCCTTTATCCCAATCAGAGATCATCGATATTTACGATGTGGACTCACGTAATAAGTGCTTTGGAAGGCGATGACGTCATTAATAAATATTGTTTAGTTCCACACGAGTTATGTCGCAAGTACACTTATATATAACCTATCCTTTATCCCAATCAGAGATCATCGATATTTACGATGTGGGCTCACGTGGTAAGTGCTTTGGAAGGCGATGACGTCATTAATAAATATTGTTTAGTTCCACACGAGTTACGTCGCAAGTACACTTATATACAACCTATCCTTTATCCCAATCAGAGATCATCGATATTTACGATGTGGACTCACGTGATAAGTGCTTTGGAAGGCGATGACGTCATTAATGTGATTGACGTGATATTACCGCCGATAGTGCGGGAACTGTCCACGGGGGACGCGGCAACACCGGCTTCCATCGCTAAACAGTTAGCAGGCAGGTTAGGGAAGAAATTGAGAAGAAAAATAGGGGACATAGAGTACAGTAAACTGGTCGCCGAAGCGCAGACCCGGTTGAATATCAGAAGAGCTGAGAGGAAGAAGGTGAGTTATGTCATTTGTATTCTGTTCATCTTCACTCATAATAAGAGTTCCTGTCTGTGTAAGTCGTGCACTAATGTAATAGGGTATGGGATTTACAATGTAATCAAGAATTAAGTTGCTTTTGTATTTAATCTCATGTATGTATCAGTGCCTTTTAAAATAAATTAAAATAATATAGTCTATAATACTAGGCTAGAATAAAAAACAGGTATTCAAAGGAAATAGTTTTTGTTTTGTTTCAAATGTTTCGATTAATTCAGATATAAAAGAAGTTGACTAAAGCAATGACGAAATATTAAAAATGTCTGTAATATTAACTGAGAACGATCAAAAAACAAATTAGTATTGTCTGTATAAAATAACATATGAAAACAATACCTAATCTACTTTTATTTAATGTCGTGTCTTATTGTTCAATCATCTAATATGATAAACGTACAATTATTATGTTTATCACATAGCTCACTGAAAATAGCAGCACTTAAAATACTTTCATATCCGTATCTGTAATCGAAATTGATTATTTAGTGTTAAGGTGTCTATATCTGAAATCTTATATCTGTGACAACCTACTTTCAGTTATTGTTACAAGAGAAAGTGAAAAATCCCGAGAAAGCGGCGAAAAGGAAACTGCAGGTGAAAGAGAAGAAGAAACATTCGAAGAAGATGAAGCTGGAAATGTTGCATGGGAAGAGGTCGAGGCCTAAAAAACGGAAAGCTGAAGACATCGATATAGAAGACCAGCTTTTGAATGAGAATTGAAATTGGTTTTAGACATTTTTATTGCTTATGTTTGTATTTAAATAAAATCCGTTCCTTTTCTCGGTAGATATGTCAGAATCTGGTCACACTAGAATATATGTTTCAAAATTTTCGTCTCCGGCTATCGTTATACAACGAGTGAGATTTTTATACGCTGCAATACTGGTATCGTTTTTATCCGAAATTATTTTAATTTTAGTGACGTAATTAAAAATAATTAAAAATAAATACTTTTCCTATTTACATGAGTACATTATATATTCTTTAAAATCGATGCCAGTTATGGGAATGTTAAATTACTGGAGGAACATAGGATTAATTAATACATATATTGAAACTTCTGAAAGTGCCTTCGGTGACGTGTAAATATTGTATAGATATTTTAAATTAATAAAATATACCACTTGCATCTGCTTTTAATTTGCTAGGTACCTAATGTCGGTAAATAAAACATCGGGGTGTATTCAAAATAATATTGCTTTGCACATTTAATTACAATGGAATAACAAAATCATTAAATGTTAATTAAATAAAACATAAATTTTACGAATTATATCAACGACTTTCTACAAACGTGTGTAACAACTGCTAAAACTTTGTGTTAAATTGTAACATTTTTTACATAGCATTGCAAATCGATGTAACTTGATACTTAGGGCGATTAATATTCGTAATAAATTACATGACTAAAATATTTTAAATAAAATATACAGTATATTCAGAGTTCGTAATTCTCTTTCTGACAAAAACACATTTTTCGTTGAATAAGCAATATCGATTGCTTGGATAAAGTATATACATTGTTAAATTCATTTCGATGTAGCCATGCCAGCCGAGTATCTTAATATATCGACTTTGTAAGCCTAATGTATAATTTAATATTTAGATTTAATTATAACCATTTCACTTTAATGTATTTGAAAAGAAAATATAATATTTACAGTATATATACTAAAAAAATGGACCATTTATTATTCAAAAATTATTATTATCGTATCATAGATTATATGATCATTTTACTTCCTACCCAGTGAACTCACGAACAATTATTAAAATCATTTTATTTATTTATTATTATTTGGTAAGGCACACTAGCAGCTAATCAGCTGAGACGTGTGTATGAGACTGCTTGGAGATATCTTCCTTGTCCAACTGGTTCTTAAAGGAATTTATGGTTGGGCCATCACAACTTTTCTGGGAGTTTGTTCCATTGTACATCTTATGTGTAATATTTAACTAAGTTACATTTTATTTAAATTTCGGTCATGGGTGCACTGGGTATATAATTAAAAAAAAAAACACGTAATAAAGGGTTATATTACTGGTTGGAACTAGATAAGTCTAACTGTATTTTGAACATACTACTTGAATATATTTTAAGTTTCAATTTTTTTTAGTGTAGGTAGAAAGTATGAACCATTTTTCTTTTACCTGCCTGCCTGTTGTGGAAGAATCTTGACAATATATATTTAGTACTTAATAAGTCTCTAGTATCTCAAAATTATTTAATTACTATGATAACCTATAAATTTGTGACATGCATTTGTTAGTGTCCTGTGCGTCTATAACTACATCTGAAATAATTACTAGTATTCACGAAATTAAGATTACACATTCAACGAAAAATAGACAAATTGTTGTGATTTTTAATATTACATTATTACTTACAAGTAGGTAAGCACTTAAAATTATGACAAAGCGATTTTTGTACTGAACAAGATAATTTTATTTTTATATGTAGTTCTTAACTTCAAAAATAGATAATATTCAAAGCTCCAATGCAGAGTCACCCATGATAATTAGCGAAAAAAGTGGATTGTATAGGTACTGTTTATTAGGGTGCACTTATAGGTCATCCTAAAAAGCTCATAAGGTGGCCGGTCAAGTATTACGCGTAATTTGGAGCGGGGTGGAGTCTTTTAAAATGTTACGATACATTACAAGGTCGGGAGGAGGTTTCGAACGAGTTACTTAACATTGTTTTTTTTATTTAATTAAGAAAACTAGCCTATTAAAATTTCCCAAGTTCGCATGTTTATGTTTTACGGAGAATCCCTCGACTATTTCTAATCGTATTTCCAGTGGTTATGATAGATGTTATTTATTTTAAGAGTTTATTAGTAGAAAAAGGTAAAACATAATTATGACTTTTAGGTAAAAAAGCTCACTTTGGTGTTACGTAACGTTTGAGGAGGGGGAGGGGGCGTAGAAAAATTTACGGTGCGTTACGTGGAGGGATGGAGGGTTAAAAATCTTAGAAAATTGCGTTACGTAATACTTGACCGGCCCTTAAGCCGTTCTATTATTTTTTATTTTTTCTTATATTTAACTATGCGAACAGATAAAATAGATTATTAAATAAAAAAATTGTATATATACATATAACGTTTAAGTATTAATTATTAAAATTTGTGGCATAGACAAAGATACGTAATTATAAATTACAATTTAATAGGGATGATAATGTAATAATAGCATTGGACGGCAGCAAGCTCGTTTTATAAAGGTAATTGAAAGCTTTGAATTCATTTTTATTTTTATGGCTAGAAGAGGCATGCCTTAAGGAAACATTGAACAACAAAGATTTTCAAATTTATAATATTGCAGATATATTTAATGGTAGTTATCAGGAATTAAAATTATATTTATTGTAGGTAATTGACTACGCTGTACGTTTTATGTCTAAACTGCAAGCAATTGTTATTTCTTTATTGAATTTATTCACCAGTGTCTTTTATTCTATATTATAGACGATTGATCGTGAATGGAATGAGTGATCTCAAAAATCTCTGGGGTACAAAATGGCCGCCAAGAATAAATAATTAACAATTTAAAATTTTAAAAGCTGTCAACATAGGAGAGGTTATATATAAACATTGTTTTTCCATTACATAAAAACATTTATTTTAAATCATATGTGGATACAACAGACCGTCTGTTATCTATAACATATTGGTAAAGTAATTATTAGATGGATTCCGTTAAAATTCCACGAAACCAATTACTTGCAGTTCATCTATATAATGTTTTACTTCATAATACTCGTATATTGTTCTACCTACAGCAGCATAGCGGATATAGGATTGTATCTCATTATTTTCGAGAGCATTATCCAAAAAAGGGAAGTCGTAGTGGCCAGTACGACTCCGCCCCAGCCGAGTTCCAACGACCAGGAGGTTGAGAACTCTCTAGCAGATAGCAGCAGTATAGCTGGAGGTCGCGGGCCGACCACTCCGTCACCTGTGTCGTCCACATGGGAACTACTGCGGTTCGAAGAGCGTTGAACCCGCTTGAAGTGAATGATCATAAGTGTGAACATCGCGAACAGTCCTGCCAGAAATTTACTAATTAATCTTGTAGCAGTAGGAAAAGTAACACTGAATAAAAAAAGGAATAACAGTGTTTCACAATTTTATCACTTCTTAAGAATTGTTTTTACATAAAAAATTTTGGTATTGACATTTTGTGAGGAGTGGAATTAATACAGGCGGTAACTCAAAAGCGTTACGTTTCAGCGCAACGTACTTTACGTGCTTTTAAATGTGCCAATTCTGAAATCCACCGTTCCGAGATAATCGTATTTTTCTTTTTGAGCGATGATAGCTCAGTTAGTAACGTGTACGGACGTCACTTCAACGGACGTGAGTTCGATCCCGGCATTGAGCTTGCGCTTTCGGTGAAGGAAAACATGGTGATGGAACCATAGTATGACGGTAAGGTTTTTACTAATGCTCACCTGGCTAGCTACCACTATTAAGTTGAAAAACTGCCGCCAAATACTATATATAGGTGTGTTCCGGTAGTTGCACTTGAGAGCCAATCCCTCCACTAAGCTTAGTGTATCCATAATCTTGGGCTACATCATCAATTCGCATCAGGCACGAATGCGGCCATAACACTACACTTTTAATCTCTGTGAACTTGGCAGCCTACTTTCGAAAACAAATTTTTTGAAACCAACTGGATTCTACACCGTTTCTACCCGTTTGTGCAACTTTGTTTGTACCTCAAACCAAAAAAGTTATAGTGTTTTCAAAATTTGACCCGCAGACGACTTTGAAAAATTGAAAATTTTCCAAAGGGATCTAATACGGGGTCGTTTGTACCACTTTACTTATTCATTTTTTTCAGAACCCATAAAAGATACAACAATTTTGAAATTTTCGTAAATCTGCAAACGGGGTTCGGTTAGTGACGGAGCCGTGAGGTTTGTACCGCTTTGCATTTAGTTTGTAACTCAAACCGAAAAAAAATTGCGAGCCGTTTAAAAATTTCAAAAAAACCAACTGCCACAATTTTTAGACTATAAAAAAACGTTCAAATCTTCTGTCGGAATGGATATCTACGCACTTTTTTTATTTATACATAAATCGATAGCTATTTAGTGATACAAACTGTTACAGTGCGTATTTTCTCCTTAAGTTGCGCAGCTTAGTGACTGCGCTGCCCATGGTGTTAAGTACAGTACAATACGAATCAGCGGTCGCTGACATTGAACCAAAATTCACTATTAGTTACTGCTGTCATGCCGGCCTGCTTGGATATCTTTTCACGCCTCTTTTCATAGGAGGGTGGTAACACGCTGACGGGAAGACGGTTCCACATCTCCACGGTACGACAAAAATATGAATCAGCTATCTTTTTAGTTCGTGACGTTTATATGTAGATTCGATTTGATGTATTTATTAGTTTAATTTTGTTTATTTATAAGCGTTTATGATATTTGTTAATCTCTCATGACTTTTCACCAAACTATCAAACTTTTTGACTTGGTGCAAAATATCAAAGGCTTTATACCTGCTAAAAGATACATCACTCCTGTGATAAGGACGGCGCTGATCTGATGCTTGCATACACCGAAAGCACCGACCAGGGCTGCACTGCCTAGTACTATCAGGCAAACCAATGCACATGATATAGACAAATTCTGCATTCCTGCAATGAAACAAAAACGTATTTAAATTATCAATTAAACATTTCTAGAAGATATATGTTTTCAATTAGCTGTGACCGCGACTTCCTTCGTGCAGTACTAAAAATTATTTAATAATCGTTTCCCGTTTTTGTAACTTTGTTCTATACAGCTTAAGTCCTATTGGTGGAAGCATGGTATTAAACAGCCTAAAGCCTTCCTCAATGACTACTCTATCAACTACAAAAATATTTTTTGAAATTCGACTGGTATTTCTTAATGTTAGCGCGTTCAAACTATTTTTTACGTTTTATAATAGTATTAATATGGATATGTCAAAATATTACTAGTGATTTTGTAAAATAAACTCTTCTTTTTATATTAATTAGGTAATTTAATATCACGCTGCCACCAATAGTATCTGTACAAAAGAACAAGCTGATGCCCCCGACTTCGTTCACATTTTTACAATCGTACCTGCGAAATCCGTTCTTATTATGACTATGTCGTGAAAAAAATATCCATATCGAATTTTAGGGCATTATATTAATTATATTATATTATATTAGGGAATTTTAGGAATTATAGGTGAGCTAGTTTTGAACAAATTTTGATTATCTGCTTTTGTAAATTTCACTTATAGTTAATAAGGCGGTAGAAAATAACTTTGCTTATATATATTGTATAGATTTTACTGTTACTGGTGTTCGCGAATTCAGTAAAATATAAATCAAGAACAAACAATAACTAGGTTGTAAAATGTGCTTTGGGATTTATTTCCTTTAGTTAATTTCATTTCCAGTTGCTAGGGGTAGCTTTCAATAGTACAATGCGATTGTGGGTCGCTTTTGTCGCGGAGACCGCGAGTGACTAGCAAAACAGTTACGGGTTCCATTAATTTCCCTTACATTACAACAAAACAATGGACATAAAAAGCAAGGCCAATCTCGGTAGCTGATGAAAAGCCGCTTTTTTTTTTATTAATATTTAGGTTTGTGTTTAGTGTTCTTGAATATTATAACATCTAGTTAGTTGTCGTTGTAACGCTATATTTTACGATTTCTATACCAGTTCTCCTAGCCAAAATATGATTCGACGGTCGACCACGCATCGTTAACGTAAAGGGAAAAGCGGTATGTGCTTATGAGCACTATATCTCTCTCGCTCCCTTAGTCTTCTCGTGCCGACTTTACCCGAACGACCGTCACACAAAAATGTTGCGGATCGGAATTTAAAAGTCCCCCATGACAAGTTTCACTTCAAAAGAAAAGCATGTAAAATGCCTTTTATTTATAGAGAAATAGACGAGTTATTATGAAAAATACTGTAGTTGAAATTCTAATTAATAAAAGTGAAAAAGAGTTGTCAACGGCAAATGTATTTTATTGAAACTCTGTATGAATAATTAATAACTCGACGCGAGTCTGTGACGTGCCAGTATGGAGGTCACGGGTTTAAATCCAGAGTATCGATAAAATATTCTGTTAGCTCTATTTGTTTTTTTATTAATACTCTTTATAGTTTTTATAAATGACCACAATTGGACTAAATATTTATTAACAACACAGCCTACATTGTTGATACGTCAATCCTGAATAACAACTGTCTGCTAAATGAAGCTGAAATACACCTATATTGAAGCGATGATAGCTCAGTTGGTAATGTGCACGGACTCCGCTTATATGAATATGAGTTCGAATCTCTGCACTGATCTTGGGCTTTCGGTGGAGGAAAATAAGGAGATGAAACCATAGCATTCTGGTAGGACTTTTACTAACGCCCGCATGGGTAGCTACCACCGTTAAGTTGAAAACTGCTGTCAAATATCTATTAGTTTGTTCTGACAGTTGCACTTGAGATCCAGTCCCGCCACCAGACTTAGCAGTAGAAGACTTCATATTAGCATACCAAAGGTTGAAGCACGATGTTTGCTGATTCGGCCTATATCCATCAATGCTTTATACGAACACACATACATATTGGATCTAACAACAGTTTTTATTAATTACGTGTCTTGCCTACCACGATAAGGTTTTTTACTGACGTAATGAGCGTAACCTTCTATATTTTATTAACGTAGTAAAAGCAATAATTTACAGACTTCCTATCCTAACGCGTAAATGCACTTCCCGGCTCAGGCCAAGATGAGAAGAGTGGGGAATCATAGGGTGATAAGCAGTTTTATCTAGCCACTAAAATCAACACCAATACTTCAGTCAAATTCTTCTTCTTGTCGAAATGAGCGTAGCCTCAGAAGTGTACCCACATTTGTTTGGTAGAACAGATAAATTTATAGAACAGAACACTGACAATGACAAATTAATACAATAAAGCTTCGGGAGAAAAGGGTTGATAAACACTCCCGCCTTCAAATTATTTTGAGATGTGAGACAGTCAGTTTGGTGTAAAAAAATACTACTTAGATATTTTGACTGGTATTCTCTGTTCTTGTTACTGAAGTAAGTATATTCAGGTTATATTTAGGCGCATATACGTTGTGGTTAGAGTGTTGGAAGTGCAATTGTATTCTGTCTGAAATACTTTAGTTTGAACAGCAGTTATACAAAATTTAAATTTGTGTGTAACTAGTCTAAACTATTGAATTGGATCATCACATATATTTTAATTAATATGGAATATTTTTTAAAGCGAATTTTCTTGATTGCGTTTGTAATAGAAATCGTGCTCCATTCCAACATATTTATTGCAGAGTCATTGTAGCATATTTGGTACTTGAATACAGTACAATCTAGAAAAAAACACGTCTACGAATAAAGATGTATTCCATCATATCGGCTTGCAAGCTTGTCGTTAGCTGAATAGACACTGGTCAATCCCAAAAATTTTAACAGCTAAAAAAGAATCGAGTGACGGCAATGTTTATAACTATGACGATTGCGACCCAAGCGGTTTTACGCAATACTTTTTATGTGTCACCATACATTACGTATCTTTAAGCATTATTTTGTAACTATAAATTTTAAAACAAAGTCCGCCATGTCTATTCGTTCCAGATAAACTCAAAAACTATTGGACGGATTTTCATGAGGTTTTCACGAATAGACAAAGTGTTTGTTAAGGTTTTGTGTAAATTAGTTGGTATCAAAATTCACGTTTGCTAAAAAGAAATAACGTCTACCGTAGCGTGCAGGTGACAGGTAGTATTAGATATGTTACACCTAAAAGCTTTATATGCATAGTAAGCGTACATTGAAAAGACTTACGGTGTTGCCAGTCAGCTCGTGGTTCATCGTTATCACTATCTGCTAAATAATTTGTGCATATCGGCTGTATAGGGAAACCGATCCTTGATAATATTAGAGTTTCTTCTTCTGAAAACAAAAACACGCCACACGCGTTATATAGAGATGATTATATCAAACCAGCTTTAGAGGTTATTTACGAGATCTTATTTTGTCACATATACGAATTTTAGTATGAGTATCGACACAACCAGCTTCACATGGACAAAAAATCTGTTGATCCCATCGCTAGTAAACTTCAAATTATTTATAACCAGCCAGGCTAAACTGAAGATTGTCTGAATATTTCATCAAAATCGGTTCAGCCATAGGAACACACACACACGTATTGATGTTTAGGTTAGATTATTTTACACTATATTATGCAATACATATTGAGTATTTTAATTAAATGCTTGTACTTAAGTGAGGTGAATAAATAATAATTGGGAGATACCTTTTCTGTGAGCATAAAAATACATAGATTAAACAAGGGAGCCGCAGTCCAGTAAGAGTTAGATTGGAAAACTACGCTTTATACTTGACGCTCACTACGTAACCTACATAGACAGAGATAATAATAATAAAACAATAAGTTAGTTTACCTTCTAGAGAAACACACATTGTCCAAATTCCACCATTCATTGGTACTAGGAATGTACCTTTTCTATAATTTGTATCTTCAATCTGCAAATATAAAAATATTTTCCTTAAAAATCAAATGTTTCTGTATGTGCACTAACGGATTTAGAGTTAAAACCCGCGAAGACCCAGGCCTTGCGAGGTAACATTTATAAATCGTTAAAAAAAATTAGTATTCTAACTGTAGGTGTTCGAACGAATGTCGGTAAATCATTTAAATCGACTATTAAATTGTTAAAAGAGCTTAAGAAGCAGTTTAAATAAATCCGTTACTGTGTATGAAAGTGTTAGCTACGAAGTGATGTTAGCTCAGTGGGTAGTGTGTATGGACGCTGCGTCAAAGGATGTGAGTTTGAATCCTCCTACAATGAGCTTGAGCTTTCGGTTAAGGAAAACATTGTGGTGAAGCTATAGTATGGTGGTAGGGCGTTTTCTAATGTCCGACTGGCTAGCTGACAACCTTCCAGTTGAAAATCAGCCGCCAAATACCAAAAGGTGTGTTCCGGCTTTTGTCAAATTGAATGAGCTATATTAAACTATTTCAAGTCAAAGACTTGGATATTAATTTACTACAATTAAATTATATATGTATTTGTATAACTATGTAGGAAGTGAATACATCGACCTTCGCGTGCAAAACCATTGTGAAGCTCAAGGCTTCAGTCAGTTGATTACTTGCAAAATTAACGGTAAATGCAAACATGTATCGTCAACCTTGACCTAACTGAAAACTCAAGTTAAGCTAAAAATAATTGTAGGTACGGATTTGCGAATGTTCTTAAGAACTTGTCAAATTTAATTCCTTCTTTTTTCTTTGATTCGAGGAAGCATGGAAGTAGCACCAAAGTAAGAGAAATTGAGTAGTAATAGTTTAGCATGATATGGGTATGTTATGAGAAGAGATGAAAGTCATATAACTAAAAGAATGCTAAGTATAAAGGTGGATGGATGTAGGAGAAGAGGAAAACCGAAGAAGATATGGATGGACTGTCAGAGGAATGATATGTGTAATAAAATGTGTGAATACTGAGATGACAGATGTATGTACTCTACACTGGATGAAGAAAACATGTTCTGCTGTCCCTACACGTTTGGCTTTATGGCGTTACAAACCAAGTAGTTATCCTTACTAATATTATAATTTCGTAAGTGAGTATCTTTGTTACGCTTTTATGCCTAATCCGCTGGATCGATTATCATGAATTTTGATGTAGTGCCAGATGGAAGGCTGGAGACAGTGATAAGCTACTTTTCTCGCGAAAACCATACTGGAATTGCGGTAAAGAGAAAGATAAATTTTGTATGAAACTTTTTATTGCGTCATCTGATTTTTTTGACAAAATCACTATTAACACGAGCGAAGCCGTACGAAAAAACTTGTATAAAATAACAATAGTTCGTTTACGGTGTCAAAGCTATATGAAAAGAAACACTTTTTTGCAACACTTTTTTTATAGTTAAGGTTTAGCGTTTTGGCCATAATATCACCTGATGTTAACTGATAATGTGACCCAAGTTGGTGAAAACGCTAAACCTGTGGAAGAATTGGTCTTCAAGTGCTGCTATAGGAATACACTTATAGGTATTTGACGGCAAATTTTCAAGTTGAGGGCGATGGTAGCTACCCAGGCGGGGATTAGAAAAAGCCCTACTACCATGCTATAGTTACATCACGATGTTTGTCTTCACCGAAAGCACAAGCTCATTGTAGGTGGATTCGAGCTCGAATCCCTTGACGCGGTGTCTATACATGCTACTAATTAAGCTACCATCGCTTCAAACTTTCAGTGTTTAATGCGTTATTAGAATGAGAATCAATTTAATTTATGGTCAATGTCTGTTTATTCATCGTAAACATTGCCTCGAAGACAGCTGCTAAGATTTCCATAGAGTTAATTAAGGTTCTCAATTATGCTTAGGAATTCCTTATTGATGACGTACATAGGTTTTAAACTAGCAGACCCGGCAAACTTTGTACCGCCAATGGATATCGTGTTAACTTTTAGCTAAGCTCAATTTAGGATTTTATTTGTGTCATAAAATGAATACTGAAAATTTATTCTACTTTTCTGGATCTGGACGGAAACGAATCCAACTAATCGGAGATAATTAAAGTCGGTTCAGCCGTACCTGAGTTATAAATGGAGTACCCGACTTTGTTCTATATATCACGGAAAAACAAAGTAATAAGCCTGTTTACTTCCCAGTAACGCTATATATTAGCGTTTGAGATACCTTAGTCGATTAATCAGATCGACGGCAGATGTCAGTAGTTCGAGCTGAAGTTTTCTTCGAGTCGATACAATTGACTCCCAGAGCCCCCGGTTGTGCGCACTGATTATGTTTAAACGACGTGGAACACGATGAACGCCTATGATATATCGGATAGTAACCTCCTTGCTCCGACATACAGGTTTCTACATAATACTTAGACATTAATAGGCCAGGTGTGGTTTAATTGTCTTTTTTATTTAAATTGTATTACTTTGCCCTAGTTATTTACACCGAATTTGTATCGAAGACTTAGCAACCAAACAGTAAAGCAAAGGAGCTCAATACTGAGAGGGCACGTTAACCTCACACAGTGAGCTTACCATGTTTTTTACTGTGCAATATTGTAATTTTGAAGCGATCATAGCTCAATTGGTAGTGAGTATGAACGCCGCGTCAGGAGCGTAAGTTTGAATTTACCTACAATGAGCTTGGCCTTTCGGTGAAAGAAAACATCGTGATAGAACCATAGCATGGTGGTAAGGCTTTTTCTAATGCCCGCCTGGCTAGCAACCACCGACAAGTCTGCCACCAAAGACCTATAGGTGAGTTCTGGCAGTTGCACTTAAGATCTAGTCCCTGCATTAAGCTTAACGTGTCCACTATATTAAGCCACAGTGCCACTTAACATGAGATGAGATTGTGGCCATACGCTAACTAAAGCTTAACTGAAAAATCAGTTTATTAGACATAAAAAATGAATAAAGTTAATTGCTTTTTAAAAAACTAGTCAAAAATAACCTAATAATAAAGATTTTACTATTCTAATAACTTATTAAATAGCAATTTTGATCCGAAATAATAATGCGTATCGCATTTTACATGTTACGCATATGTTACAGTTTACATCGGTTGGTAAATGCTATGAATAATATTATCATAATTTGTCGCCTCTTTGCCGCATAACGCAATCATTTCAAATTTTGTGTTATGCTATATCATTTCTTATTTTTTTAGTATTATAAGAATGGCGCCTTTTATCTTAATATAGAATTCATGCCGGTTCTATGCTGCATCTCTTTGCTTGGCAACCACCCAAAAGCTTCAGTAGTAGCCTTTACAATCTAGGGTATGGTTTAGGAGGAACATTGATTTTTATATACTACATATATACATATTGTAAAACTGATTTTGATATAAATACCAAACATATTTACATTAAAATTAACGGTCAATATTAGAGAACAATTACAAATAAAAACACGAATAATAATAATTCTAAGTAAAATAAAAAATTACAATCTTTAAAATTAACGTTTCAAATTCGTCATCTAAAACATAAGATTATAACAAGATTGTGTTCATAGCTTACTTGTTAAATTAACTCCAACAATATATAGTAATATAATTGAATTTCTAAGTTGGATTAATTCCCTTTTGCAAACGAATTCAATCAACTAATCAACCCGACGCAGCTGTAATACATTACTAACATTTATTTGCTACTGCGTCATTGTTATTATTATTGTATGTTTTTGTTTTGTTTTGTATAAAGGTTCTACATAATGTTTTCACAATTCGTGATGGAAAATATGGTGCAGTCCAAAACAACGTTAAACACCCAAAGATCGAAACTACATCTCTAATATTTACTGACTTGCTCGCTTATAAACCTCTCAGTGGTTGTATATATTAATTAGATGTAGGTAACTATCAATAACTCCTTAAATGTGATAAAAAAGCTATGAAATTGTGTATCATCGCTTTGAAATAATAATATCTTGCCTCGGGTTGCACCCGGGTTATGCGTTTGAGTTTGCGCGTTGCGATGAGAAATACCAATTATAACACGGCGTCCATACACACTACGAACTGAGCCATCAGCGCGTCAAAGATATTAGTAGATAAAGATTAAGTAGTTTTGGTAATCGAGATGACAAATATGACTTAGTCCACGCGAACTTAGACTTCTGTGTATTTTGCTTGTCTCTTAATATCGGGTAGCTGACAATTTTATTGCTTTATAATATTGATAATAACTTGTCGTTTTTTCCTTGTTGATTAAACTATGTATTTAAAAAAAGGACTACTTTGGCGATATGAGTGTGAGAGTGGAGTAAAAGGTATCTACTAATTTATTACTACTTGCTTTTTAGAAATACCTTTATGACATAAAAATCATGATTACGAGTAGTGATAATTGTATCGGTTATATTCACAAATTGTTATAAACTATCTGACCCCGTGAACTTCGTATCACATTATAAATCTTTGAATTTTTCGGTATTTCTGTATAATAATATGTATGTATTATACATATGAATCTTCCTCATGAATCACTCTATCTATTACTGAAAACTGCATTAAAATCCGTTGAATAGTTTTAAAGATCTAAGCGAAAAGACAGCATAAGCAACTCTATTTTATACTATGTAAAGAAATCTCTTGATAGAGTTAACCGATTGCGATAAAACAAAAGCTAAGTAATACTCCAAGTTGCGTAAAATTTTTACGTTTAAAAGTAGGTAACACTGGTATTGTACACTTTACGAGATTCGTGCACAGAAAAACAGACACAAATTCCAAAAAAGCTGAAAATGTTTTCTGTTATTTACCCTTTAACACCCTAACGTATTTTTAGAAATATTTTCGATGAACGGAAACGATTTTTCTACAGATTTATTATATGTATAGATAGAAAGCTTGTAAATAAGACTCTGTATAAATATAGAACAAAGTTCCAATCAAAACATTTTCATTGTTTTGCGTCATACATTTTCTTAAAGCTCGAAGTAACCAGTGCTGCATTGCAGTTGTGATTTCATTTCTCCTTCTTCATAGAACGCCGTTTTAAAGTTTTTGAGAAATTGTAGTGTTTTGAGGAAATTTTCTCGATTTGTCCTGCTATAAATCGTTTGTTTCATTACTTGTTTAGGACGAATATATGCAATAATGCAGTTCTTTATAATTTAATTGTTAAGTTCTTTTTAATCACTACTAAGTCGACAGCAATTTGCCTGTCTCAATTCAAGCATTCATAGATGACCAAAAGCACCTATTTAGGTAAACTAGGAAAGTAAAACTTTATCTAAATACAATAGATATATATATATATATATATATATATATATATATAATATATATATATATATATATATATATATATATATATATATATATAATATATATATATATATATATAGAAAAGAGCAAACACAAAACAATTCCGTACTTTTTCTTCTCTGATTGTCAACAAATTTTCTTTTCCTTTTTTAAGTTTAGTAACGATGAACAAGTTATTAATGTTATTAATAAGAAACATATTTTAACAATTCTTTTCTATTTTCCTTAAATATATTTTTTCATTAAATTTTTATTAAATTATTTTCATTAAGCCTCCCACGATGCGTAAGTCCAATATTCACCACATGTGTTAAGGATTGGTAACTGCTTTTGCATGATTTCTATTAAATAGAGGGTAAGGCCACGGTAAAACCATATTACTTATTTAGTTAGGTACAAGATTTGTAAGGAATTTAAAGGTGCATTTTCAAAATAGCTAAAGACATATAGTAAATATATATCACCACAAAATATTGTTTAGATAACTTCATAAAACCCTTTACTTTGATATTTCCACCTCGTTTTGTTGCTGCAGTAATCCGTTTTGCTATAAAGGACAACTATCCTGTTTTATGACGATACGCGGTATTTCATTTTATAGACTTAATTTAGAACGCTATTTAACTATCTCGGCCTTAAAATCACATCATCTCCTACAGTTCCTATAAAAAAAGTTATTGAAAATCTATTTACCTAAACAGCTTTTATTAGAAACGAGACTTTTACGAGTAAAACATAATTTTAGTGCTTTAAATTTAATTAGAAGAAACTTGATTGATCTAGGTATAACTGGGTATTAGTTAAGATTGGTTTTATTTAGGATGGAAGAATGAAAAATAGAGAAAAAAGACGAAAATTCTTTGGAAAATTAGTAAGTTTCTTAGGGACTAAGTTTTAAAACTCATGAACGAAGGCTTTTATATTATTGTTCTACCAGTATAAATCACGTACATAGGTATTTATTACGCATTTATGTTATCGAAACATAAGTTTTGCAATACGCAATGAATATATAATATTCATTTTTATGAAAATTAGGGTGTCTCTCTAATGTATGTGTATTTAAATGTTATTCACCATTCATAACTAATAAAAAAATAGATATCATATTCGATTTAATCAAAAAAATTGTATTCCGTCAGCTATCCCGCCTTTTTTATGGAATACGAGTAAGCTTGTCACCTGATGGTAAGTGATCACCGCGGCCTATGGACACCCACAACACGGGGAGAATCGCAGGTGCTCTGCCGCTCTTTATTGGAGGAACTGGCACTCAAGTGCAACTGCCGGAACATACCTTTGGGCGGCAGATTTTCAACTTGATTTTCAACAGGCGGGCATTAGAAAAAACCCTGCTACCATGCTATGATTTTTTCACGATGTTTTACTTCACTGTAAGTTCAAGCTCAGTGTAGTTGGTTGGATTCGAACTCACGTCTGATGACGCGCCGATCCTACACACTACCACTGAGTTATCATCGCTTCTATTTGATTCGTTAGATATTATATTTCATATATCTATTGCGTCATATATAAACTTTATTCATCAATCGATACTAACTTTCTCCAATAATTGGTCTTTACTACCTATTATTATTAGTCTTCAAATGTTCATTTCGTATATTAGGAAATAGACAATATTATTATTGAAAATGACAGACACCTGTATGAAACGAACTTTATTTATTTAGAACTTTATTTGGACCTATGTTTTAGTATAGGCCATCTATTTTCCTTTCCGTTATTAATTCTCCCAGTTATCAATCTAGCACGTTCTTAGCCAGAAATTAATATGATACATTTGTCTTTGCCGGTCTATAAGCAAGACAGACATTGCGCATAAAACAAACAACAAAGCTCAATACTTCGTGCTGTAGTTTTCATGTTCAAATGTTAATCGAGAAATCTGGATAAGCCCAGAGTAAATTTATTACTGACTTTTGTTTGCCAATGTAGACCCTTACTCGCTGATACCTCAAACACAATCTTATCTTTAGCGTAAGTAACTATTTCACAATGTTTTTGGAACTATTTAGATAAAATTATTTGTTTATAACTTTTTATTGAATGTTTACCACACGTCTGACGGAATTTACAGTCAGTAATATCTTAAATGATTATATTTCTATAAATTATTTAATCTCTTTATGTGATGAATTTTTAAGAAGTCATACACAAGTTTTCCTTTTCTTCCAAAACTTCAGGCTTATATACACATATTGTTAGTAGTTTAGTGATATAGTTTGGTGGTGAAATATACTTATATGGTGAATTAAAACAAATGTGGTATAATTAAGAGCTTACTATATTTCCTAATAATTAATGTATAACTTTAGTTGTGGCTTTAGTATGCCTACACCCTAACAAACTATTCCAATTATTATGAAATCACAGGTCGCGTGGGCGCTGAAGCGACGCGACAGAGTGCTTCTGTCTATGTTCGTAGAAACTTTTGTAATCACCGCCATCGAGTCTTCTACATCAATAATTATTAATCACCTACGCGGCTACGTACTATTTTAATGATATCAAATTTGTATTGTTTTCTTCTTATGTTTTTACTTATATAATTGACTGCTTGATTTTTTATTGGATTCAATATTAGGAGAGATTTTAAAGCGGTGATAGCTAAGTTGGTAGTGTGTACGGACGCCGCGTCAATGGACGACGATTCCACCTGCTATGAACATGAGTTTTCGCTGAAGGAAAATAACGTGATGAAACAATAGCATGGTGGTAGGGCTTATTTTAATGTCCCTCTGGCTAGCCACCAACCTTTAAGTTGAAAATCTGCCGCCAAATATTTATTAGTATGTTGAGGCAGTTGTTCGAACCCGCGTCGTCCCATTTCATGTGGTAGAGGTTGTCGTGGAGTTTTAGGTCGTTGGGTTAAAGGGTAGCCCTGGCGATGAACCTGGTAAGTCCCGCATAATGCCTCCTGTCTCCCCCGAGACGAGGGGTATGGCTTTAAAAGAATTCGTCCACACCAAAAAATGGTGGCTGTTCTATATAAGTGCATTATAATTGAGAATTTAATTTCATATGTATGTTATGTTTAGGCATATTTTTGTACATAAGAAACTTTTGTAATGTAAATAAATACTACGAGCTATTTAATAACCAGAACAGGAATGGCTATGTAGTCAACTCATACGTGGTTGAAGTGAAAGTGAGATGTATACCAGCAAAATCTCTCTATAATCTACTAAAGAATTTATACATGACTGCAGTAAGTAATACGTTATAACGTGTCTCTAAAGCTGTGCTAGGTGGCTTCTACCAAATTCGGCTGGGCAGGAAAAGAAACACGAGTAGTGAAATTAAGTATTGGCGCGCGTCGTAAAAGGGCCCCTTTAACCTACATCCGTACCACTGGCCTCGGGAACTGCTCAGAATTTGCCTCCCTGTCACCCGATGAACCTGGCACCCGCACGCTGAATCCATGGATAGCTAATAAGTTGGTCTCCCCCGTTTCATGAAATAAATCAAACAATGAAATTTTATTTTGATGTGACATTTAAAACGTTTATATGCTTACCTTAGCGACTTTCTCATCTAACAACCACTGAAGTGGTATGTTAGATGCATTGGCGAGCGCAGTTAACATGGCGCGATCCCAAACCACATGCTCCCAATGATCCGTCATAATTGCTGCACACAGCATCGCGGTCGAACAGCTGTTGAAACAATATCTTTATCAGTATCTTTATTTTTATAACCACCCTCAAGTTGCTGCCGCCAAATACTAAAAGGTGTGTTCTAGCAGTTGCACTTGAGAGCCAGTTTCTACATAGGTTTAGTGTGTCTACCAAGTTGGGCCGTATCGTCACTTAAGATCAGGTGAGATGATGGCCATAACGCTAAACCTTAGCTACATATAAAAAAAGATATTATAGCAAAATGTTTAAATGTCAAAACCACATTCATTGCTACCGTAAATCAACGTTGCATGTTCTACTGTATTCTCGACTCAAGATGCACTAAGTATTACTGATTGACGTCAGAGAGGATTAGAGTTCACTTTATAGTAAGTTATGATCGTTATAGATGGATATGGGATACAGCTTCTATTATTACTCCTATTAGTATCATTACAATCGAACAAAAGTAGTTAACGATGTAAATTCTAAAGCAGCCATATTCAATATTTTTCTATAGGAGTCACAAACATGTGTTAGTGACTAAGTCGCAGGCCATAAAATATAAAAAAAAAACGGGTAATGGTTAGTACCAGGTAGGCCAACCACAAAAACCAACCAAAACCCCAAAAACGGGAAGTACATGGCTCGCGCGCCGCAGGTTGAGTATAACGGGTCTGAAGTATAATAGCTAAATGTTAACATTCTTTCACCTATTTAGTGCTATTTACCTTGGTCTCGTATATTCAAAACATATAATTATCACATTATTTCTACATTCTATATTAAATTACTTAAAAATATAAGGTATATAATATAGGAAAATGCTTTTAGAAAATTTAATATCGCTAATGCATACCATTTCATTTAAAAAACTATTTAATTAATTTCAATGGACAAAGATACTGGCCATAGAAATTAATTAACTGATTATATAGAAAGGGTATAGCGTGTTCAAAAGTCATTAACAAATTATTCTATATGAAAGGTTACATCACTATTCAGTTGCCATAAATAATTAAGTTAATACCTACGTGACATACTCTAATAACAATTAAGAAATGTCATCGATTGTTAAATAGAATGAGTTCAAATCAAGTGTCTATTGCCATAAATTTATTTGTGTGCAGGTATTTCCTACGTGGTTTTTGTTATTTATTTGTCATACGTTGGGAAAAAATAGGGTATAATGGGTAAATATAAATAGAAGCGCATAGTATATAAATAGAAGCTTTGTTATTTTATACGTATACTTTTTTCTTTGTTTACAATCATTCTCGTAATAAACAATACTAATAGCTCGTGACTTTGCAAATGCGTTCCCTCAAAGTGGTTATTACTAATATTCCAATACAATTGCTAACTATATTGCACCGGAGGCGGCGAACCGCACATTACTGAAGGTAATAGTGATAATACTGTAATATATGCCTTATATTCCTTAATAATAATCACCCTAAATTTTTCGATGGAAAAAAGTCATCTGATATAAGTTATTTACCATTCTCTCATCATGAGATTTCCAAACCTACCTGACTTATTTACTTGAAATTTTAGCATAGACATTTCTTCACGACGTAAATATTGAAAGATTTAAAATCATGCACGGTTTTTGGGAACAACGCACAAAAATTCGAGTGTACTAGTTGGTAATATTAAAAAGTAAAATTGGTTTTTGGTATCGACCGCATTATTTTCAATGTCGGTCTGAGAAGTTAATAATATAGTATATGACGGTTATAAGGCAATAAAGAAGGAATAGTTCATTCATTCAGTTAGTAAAAGATTAAAGAATTTTATTTTAATAGTAACATTTACATCCTCCACTAAGCTTAGCGTGCCCACCATACTGAATCACATAACATTAGATGAGAATGTGGCCATAACGATAAACCTTTAAAAGTATAAAAAAACATTTCAGTAAAATATATCTATACGAGTGTGAATGATTGAAATAGCTACTCTGGTAGACTCTATAACTGATATAAATGGTGGAATCCATCATACGTGGCAACTAGGCAAGATAAATGACGACTTAGACCGATGATACAATCGAACATTTATTGTGGTGATAAACCTGCGTGTCATCTATACTAAATATAATAATTTATACCAAAATAATTGTAACATATTATAATACATTTTAAGTTATCTATAATTCAATAGGCAAAGATAAAGCAGTTTAGTGCATTTTCTCTTGTTTATGAGGTATTTTTTTTGTTTAATCCGTATGGATAAACTTTTTTTTATAGTTTATAGGTTTCAGCGTTAAGGCCTGATCTTAAGTGACGATACGGCCAAAGTTGGTGGACACGCTATACCTGTATCGGGACTGACTGCTGGAAAGTAACTATTGGTATTTAGCGGCAGATTTTCAACTTGAGGGTGGTAAATAACCAGGCGGGCGATTAGAAGAAAGTCTTACCGCCATGCTATGGTTTCGTCATGATGTTTTCCTTTACCGAAAGTTCAAGCTCATTCTGGTGGATTTAAACTCAAGACCCACGACGTGGCATCCGAACACACTACCACTGAGCTATCATCGATTAATTCTGTTTTTAATCAAATCTTTTCTCGGCTTTCAAAATTTTTCATTGATGATAATGTTTTAAATTCGGGCAATTTAGGCACTATTGTGTAGTTACCAATTAAAGAAATAATAATAAATGAACGATAAATATAAGCGATGCGATGCGAGCGATTTTAAGCGATGATAGCTCAGTGGTAGTGTGTACGACTTCGCGTCAAGGGACGTGAGTTCGAATCCAAGCACCTACAATGAGCTTGAGCTGTCGGTGAAGGAAAACACCGTGAGGAAACCATAGCATGGTGGTAGGGCTTCTTCTATTGTCCGCCTGGCTACCTACCACCCTCAAGTTGAAAATCTGCCGCCAAATACCAATAGATGTTCCTTCACAGGTTTATCGTGTCTACCAACTTGGACCGTATCGTCACTTAAGATCAGGTGAGATTATGGCCATAACAGTAAACCTTAAATATAAAAAAAAAAACCTTACCCTTACTAATACTAATTACTAATTTAGTAGTTTTACAAATCCATATTAATATTATAAATGCGAAAGTGAATTTGTTTTTTTGTTACGCTTTCACGCCTAAACCACTAAATTGGTATTACCGCGTGCGAGGCCGCGGGTAAAACCTAGTATATAAAAATGTATGAATAATAAATAGTTAAACATTCACCTAAAGATAACAAATAATAGTAACTTTTAACTCGATTATTGGATTGGGTATATCGTATATTTCTGAATAATATAGTATTCATATGCGAAACTACATGACTCTAAATGATAAAACAAATATTGTAATATTAGGTATTCCATTAACTTCTGTATTTGTATGTAATTACTTTTTGGATTAATATAATTTTAGTTGTTCATTTCGACCAAATATGAGATATATTTCAAAGTAGTTGAATTTGAACGCTTAGTTTATTTAATTAGTTAATTTATCAATGTCTCGGTATTTCTATGTAGAGATACTATTTTGTTATACTGTTCAAGGTGCTTTATTTATAAGGAAAACAAGCTACATAGACTAATGAGGGTAAGTAATCTTAATATATTTTCAGTAGGTAAGGGTATAATATATTAACCTATTTCGTACATAAAGTAGTGTAATGTGTAACATGATTATATAGCCTTCGTATTCTCTTTTTAGTTATTAATAGGTGATACCTTTTATTACTTGAATACAGTTTTCTAATTTAAATAGATTTTGGGTAGAAATCTATTGCTTCATTAATGAGTTTTAAGGTTTTTGTTAATCTCATAGGATTATCTTTATTATTCTTATTGCAATGATTAAGACGAAACCTTATATTTTTGCCTTTTAAAATTGTATACGCTTTTCAAGACACTAAACAAAATTCAGTCACTCAAATGTTTCAATTACATTAAAACAGACTGCTTACGTTTATATGAAAATTACGTAATGTATAATAAGATCTAATATAGTCGCCATCTCCAGACACACCGACACCTATGTTTATTACGCCGACGATGCAAACGATGCCGTGGGCAGGTTCATCCAAAAGACGGTGAGTACGCCGCAGAGCCCACTTTAGGGGTCGGTAAACCTGGCATTTGCCCGGGGCGACAAAATATAGAGGCGCTGTGGCGGCTGTTTTTTTATCGTTTTTATTTATTATTTGTATGGTAAAATTTAGTAACAAAGAGGAAAGTACTCATATTAATATCTTCTTCACAAAAAAAAAATGGTTATATTATATATCTGTATATTGACAATATATTAAAATTTTCAATGGGCGGTAATTTGTCTTTTTGCCGTGGGCGCCGTAATCTCTAGAGCGGCCGCTGTACACCGACTAAAGAAATTATCACCTATAATATTAAGATGGCTATAAAAACAGGGACATGGAAACATTAAATAAGTTTTCCAACATAATATAAGAGGAGTTTGCCGCACCTGACACAGTAACATGAAAAGCATTCTTTAGATAATGATTAAAATAGCAATATTAATAATAATTATATATATAAAACTACTAATAAGAAAGTTATTGTATTGTTATTTTTTTTATTATGGGTAATACATAAAAATATTTTTTATGGTATTAAATAAGAATAGTGCGAACGAAGAGTCGTGCAGTGTGAAGAAGAAAAAGATCTAAAATTTATGAAACGCTTCTATTACATTATTTATGTCCATATAACTAAGAAAAAATAAGAGTTGCTATTTTAATGGTTGTTACAATTCATATAATATAACTTGTATCAATTTATTAAAAAAAAAAAATATATATATATACATTTATGGTTCATGATGAAAACGTAATGTTTTAACTTCCAATTCAAAAGATTAAATACTTTGTAGAAAAATAGACACTTAAATAAAAAATTCTTTTACGGCGAATGTTACAGGAGCTCACACAACTTTTACATCTTTAAGCTTTTGTACTTTAAAACTATATAAAATAACAATGGGCCCAGTCTGGGCGTAGGATGTTCTGACGCAATTCATGTTCGCTTACTCTGAAAATCATTAACGATAAAAATTCATTTTATTTTTATGAATTATCGCTGTAATTTACTTCCAGTGAAGAAAGTAATAAGATTTACGTTTATATTAATGTGACTAAATTAATGGGACATTTATTTACAGACTGTAGCAAAATGATTCGACGATTCAAGTTAATAGAGTTTCTACGCATTTTAAAGACCAACTCTTTCGATATTTGCAATATTTAACAAGGGAAATATATTACTCAATAGATGAGTTTCTTATTATTTTTGTTGATATAAGTAAAATTAGAAATGCGATGGATTCATTTGATGTCATTACAAATCGCGCTAAATAATTCTAAATGTCATTGTCGTAACATGTATAATGCTCAGTATTTAATTTAGTTGATAATAATTGAAAGTTGTAATTACTTATTTTGTTAAAATTAATTCGATGTAATTAATTCGATATCATTTCGTTAAATAATCCTAAATGCCATTATCTTAATATACCTAATCCTCATTATTTAATGGTAATAAATGAAAGTTGAAGAGATGGTAGCTCAGTTGGTAGTGTGAATGGACACTGTGTCAAAGGACGTGAGTTCGAAACTAGCTCGGTGAAGGAAAACACCTTGATGATAGGTTAAAAATCTGCCGCCAAATACCTATAGTGTGTTCAGCCAGTTACGCTTGTGAGCCAGCTCCTTCACTAGGTCACTTAACACAGGTGAGATTGTGGGCATAAGGCTAAACCTTATCTATATAAATTGTGATTGCTTTCATATTCAATTTAATTCTGTGTAGTTAAAAGCCATCGGTTCCATAATACATTAATGTTGGTAAAAATCCCTTATAACGCTTGCTGGCACCTCAAAAACCAATCTGTACAAAACGTCTTGTAAAATAAAATTTCCTAACAAGGCTCTTGAGATCCGACTCGGTGCTGAGTGTGCAGGTAACTAAGTAAAGGGACCATTTAATTTCCATTTGATCTGAACTAAATTTAACATAATCAACATTCAGCTATGTAGAGTTTTTTTTTCTCATTTGACGAACTAAGCCTGTCAGAGACCTAGAAGAGAGTATTTAAATGAGGTCCACGGTATTATTGCCAAATTAAAACTTATTGACAAAGTAGAAAAATTTACTGTTCGACATAGGTCTTTTAGGCGTATCTAGGAAAACTTATTCTTATATATTTTATACTTTGTATATGTGTGAAACATTTGAAGTGATCTTTGCGGCTAGAGGATTTTAGTTAGGTTTCTCCTCGTTTGTTCACGCCACATCTTATGTTTGTTCACAGTGATGTAGTTCGATTGGTATGAAATGATGGTAGCCAAAATAAATGGTTAGGTACTGATACAAAGATAATTGCGATTTAACACAATTACCATTGGTGACTATAAAAAAAGTAAGTAGGTGATAATGTATTTTTATAGCTCAGGTTTAGCGTTACGGCCATAATCTCAACAGATGTTAAGTGACGATGTGGCACAAGATCGTGGATACGCTAAGCCTAGTGATGGGACTGACACTCAAGGGAAACTACGGGAACACACTTATAATTACTTAGCGTCAGATTTTCAACTTGAGGGCCGTAGCTAGCCAGGAGAGCATTGGAAAAGCCCTACTACCATGCTATAGTTTTAACAAGATGTTTTCCTGCACTGAAACCTCAATCTCACTGTAGGTGGATCACATCTCTTGACTCTCATCTTCATCTTCATCTCTTGATTATAATCGCTTTGGTATGTAGTGGTTATTATTCATCATCATCAAAAACATAAGTCAAAGAAAATAAAAAAGGTTATCTTAAGGTAAATAAGCTTATAAGTGTAATAGCTTTTAAGTAGTTATAAGGCCGGATAGTGATTTATCGTTTGCAAGCGGGCGCGACGCCAGCTTGTCTGATTGAACATTAGAATAAAGATATTATTATTCTCAAATGCCATGGTTTCTCATTAGATCAATATTTTAACGTAACAACGTTGATTATTTTTTTACTTTTTTGTTCCTTGAACTAACGACGACAGACTTTACTGACCCAAAACGCTGCCATTAATTATGATTTTCGTAAGAACAAAGTAATAGCAAAATCGCTAAATGTCAGGTTCAAAATATCAAATTAAGATTGTCTTGTTCCTCATGGTTAGTATATTATACAAATATACTGTTTTGAAGCGGGTCTTTTTTTATAGTTAATAGGTTTTAGCTTTATGGCTACAATCTCGCCTGATGTTCAGCCGTGATGTGGCCTAAACTGGGGAACACGTTAAACCTGTGAAGAGACTGATTCTCAAACGCAACTGCTGGGACAACCATATAGGTATTTGGCGACAGAGTATCAACTTGAGGGTGATAGCTCGGGCATTAGAAAAAGCCCTACCACCATGCTATGCTCATCACGATATTTTCCTTCATCGAAAGCTCCAGTTCATCGAAGTCACGTCCTTTGACAATGCGTCCGTACACGCGACCATTGAGTTATCATCGCTTAGTGATGTCTAAATTACCTCTTGTGGAATACTTAAATAGGAGACAGGTTTGACGGAGACGATGAAGATCCGTAAGCACAGTGCCAATTATAATTAAAATGTGTTAGCGTATTGATGGTTGTAGTATGATCAACGCAACTATTCTATATATGTTTTATAACATATGTGAGTAGGTAATGCAAAAAGGATGAAAACTAATAAAGAGAAATGTTTCACAATTATTGAATAGTCACATTTATCTTTCCAATCTCATAAAATAGAAGCATAAGGATCTGTGTTAATGATTTAATTTGTTATAGTTACATTAAAATAATAAAGTTTTTCAGATTGATTGGATATCATATTGATACACCTTCGTATTGGGATAGGGCATTGTATTAATATTTATGAAAATGAATAATTATTTTGTATAAACCAAATTTATTCACACTATTTTCATGCTAATTCTTTCACTTGCTCATTATCAGATCTTGAAAAATATACTCGTCATGATTGGGTATTTAATGTCTATTCTCAATAAAGATATCTATTGCGATGTTACTTCTGATAACGAAATGATATCCCGAGCCATTTGTGGGAATAATGCGAATTTGCGGACATCAACCAGTTTGGGACATTTCTATAAAGTTTGAATCCTCTGTAAGCTCATTCAGGATAAGTAGCCAAATATCTTGCAGCAAACATGAAAACAACGATCAACATGTCATTAGTTAGGTATATTACCGTGATTAAAATAAAAAAAAATATATAAAAGTAACTTCGCCAGGAAACAACCCAACGAAATGGACACATAGATTTGCTTTGTTAACAAAGTAGCCTATATTTTGTTGCATTATATGAATAAAACGTAAAAAAATATGTCAGTATCAACGTAAGAAAAATCATAGATATAAAACCTTAATATTATTCCTTGCTAGAACCTTGTTAAGAGTTCAAATCCGTTCGTTTGGTCGGCAGACGCCTTTGTCTGTCGACGACTAATAAAGCCCCGTACGAATCTCCACAGGTTACGTGACTCGCGTTGGTAACGACGTTCGACCCTGTTTACCTCGAAGGCACGAATACCTCAATAATAATACATCTATACATTTTGTGTATAAACCGTTTTCACTTTCAATACTTTATAGTACGACGTATATCGAAAGAAAATGGCGGTGATTGACGAAATGAGTACCTATTAAAGGTAAGTGCTCAAATTGGTACATTACCTCTCCTAAGTTGAAATATTGTAGAAAATTATGTTGTTTAGCGAATTAGTAGTATATATTAATATTAGAAATCCAAAAAAATTGTTTATTTATTTGACTGCTTTAATCTTAGGAATTATCAGTCGGATTTCAAAAATGTTTTTAATTTGATAGAACAATCATTGAGGAAGGCTTTAAACTATTCAACATCATGGTATCATCCGTAGGAGCAAAGTATTAGCGTAGTATTGAAAAAAATTTATAAAAGAGGGCAAAAATTGTTAAATTTCTTTTAGGTCCACGCGAACGAAGTCGCGGGCACAACTAGTGAAATATAATAAAAGCTCATTAATCAGAGAAATACATTTATTAAAACTTTGCGAAACCTATTTATAACCTAAAAGTAAGCCGATGACATAAAGTTGAACACCACAGATTAGATATATTACCTACATCATAGATAACTCTATACTATATATACATAGATACTCAATATTGTCATCTTTGAATCTATGGTCAGATATTAATTTAAAAATCAAAATAAAATTCAAACATCGATAAATTTAGCTCTTTTTGTATAATTTTTCTGGCTGGTGTATATTTTGCTTCATTATATTAATATCATATTTAATACTAATATTATAAATGCGAAAGTGAGCTTTCACGACTAAACCGCTGAATCGATTGTGATGAATTTTGCTACAGAGATAGACGCGACCTAGGAGACGGAGATACGTTACTTTTTCTCGCAAAATCTTTATTGGAAGTGGGTAATTAGAGAGGTAAACTATGTATGAAACTCTTTATTGCGTCATCCGATTTGTTTGAACGCAAGCGAAGCTGCAGGGGAAATATAGTTATTTATCAAGATATTTGATTTTTAGAAACAATTAAACGCAACCTTTTGTGCAGTTAGTTTAATGTTATTTGATATGTTTTGCTTTAAGCACAGTTAAAAAAAAGCAAAAGGTAAAAAAAGGTAAGTGTAATCTTACCAAAGTAATGAAAATAGGTTACATTGTTTATTTATTCACTACGAATACCACTCTACTGGAAGCAATGCCAAAGTATTTCATAGTATCTGACATAGGGGAATGTAGAGTACCGCGCGTCGTGGGGATTTTTAGTAGGTATTTTTGCTTCGCACCAGATGAGTCTAATATACGATCGGTATGTAGCCTGCACAGGAAAACGCGAGAGCACAATCCGTAAATGGATTTTGTCCACGTTAGTCCTAAAAAAGCTACGTCACTCCAGCTGCATAATTATTAATATACCCAAAGCCTAACTATATATAAGCATAATAAGCATTCAACTTATAATAAGCAGCACCTTCATATGTTTGACAGACCGAATATGGTACGTACTCTTCGATCTAATTTAATATTCGGTTTTAGATCATTACAATAGGTATATTTAAATATAAATTGAAATTTGAAGTTTTTGAAATTATTTAATTTCGACCCCTAAAGATTTCGACGATTGAAATTTTTGGTAGCCTCTTTGGATTTTCAACCAATTACTTGGGTACTGAATAATCCCGGGTTATTGTTAATTTTCGGTTTGGTAATATATCCTTTTTAATTATTATTATAGCACCTCCTTATGTAGGAAATTTCGCCATGGTCAAGTGACAAAAACTTTATAAATACAAGTTATGTGTGAACCACTCAAATACTTGTCTTGTGCGGGACTAGAACTCGGAGCACTTTGATTAGAAGTCACGCTGGATAAAGCTCATATTTAATATATTTATTTATATACGTATATAAAGTTTTATTTTATATTAATATTATATAATATTTTACATAATGAAAAATGAAACTTAGGTACCTATTAAAAATGAAATGAATTATGACTTTTGAAAAGTAACCGACTGCACTTGATATCCAGGGCTCATACAAAATTCATATATTTTAAAATTATATCTTCTCCATATATTATGATGTTTTCCTTAAGAACTCTTTTAATCTAGTAACGCAAAAATTACGCGATAAATATTAAATTTGATGATGTTCTCTTTCAAGAAGTAATGACTTGGAAGTCGTAACGTTTTATCGTAAGTAGCAGGACGGAGTTCGACGCTTAATAAGATAAAGCAGGTTTTTCGCGTAAGATAAATCTTATAAAAGCATTTTTTGTTATTCTTGACCCACTTAAGATATTTTCCTTATATATCTGTTGGTAGCCGTTTGGTATATGATATGACGATTTTTCATATTCGATCGCGGCTGATATATCCCGGTTCTATCTGTCATAGTGATACGTTTCGGAATGATTGAATACTCTATTGTACTTTAAATATGAATGCTGGCGAGCTTAATGCCAAAAATAAAGCATTTTCTTCCAGCTAATCAGCAGTATTCTAGTAAGAAAAACAAAATCTACAATTATAGGTAAATAATAATAATAAAAAAGCTAAAAGACAAACCTATTAAATATCTTGTTCTACTTCGGGAGGTTGTTAATATGTGGTACATAGACTCGGTAAATATTGTGGCAATATTGATTTTAGTTCAAAGTCTCATAGTTAAGACTATCAACCAACATGTTAAAAAACTCTAATTAGGTATCTGGATCGAACGTCTGATCCAGAACGCAGTTTTACTTGATACGGTACGCATTGTGAGAAAATTTCTCAGTGTCGCTTTAACGATCAACAACTTGAACCTTTTCCTGTTTTCTAAGGTTTATCGTCCATTTTTTTTTGTATATAAATGAATATTTTTTGTAAGACAATCAACTGACATAATACATATAATTCATATCTAAACATACCAAGATAGCAAATTAAATACGCTAATTGTAGTCAAAAGAAAAAATAAACGGAATTGTCTTAATCAACATCATACTGACTTTTATTTATTGAGTTATGTCGATGCAGTTGCGATTTAAACTTGATGATTGTTTTTGGCTATCTACCTCTAGTGATTAAGCATGATGCTATGGATCTATAGTGGATGAAGCTGCGGCCGACATACATATGGTAATAAAATCGATATAGTCAATATCTTTTAACTAGTGATCAGCTAGTCTATATATGAAGTACAGCGATATTAAGTCCGTTTTAAGTTTTAGCTGATACATAACTCTATAGTAATAACCGTTATTTTTAGATCGTAACGTGCTTATCGTTAGATACACAAAACTGCTGCAATCTATCAAAAAATTACATTTTTTAAACATGGTGTATAATTATTACTTAATATTTTGAAGCGATGATAGCTCAGTTAATAATATGTACGGGCCCCGTGTCAATGAATGTGGTTGAAATCCCTGCAATGAACCTAAGTTATCGCTGAAGGGAAAAATTGTGCTGAAACCATAGCATGGTGGTAGGTTATCTACTCGCAAACTGTTTTAGAAACGTGATGGTAACAACAAAGAATATTCTAAGTAAACATAATAAAATATAAACCTAAAGTAGAAATATATATGCATTATTTACCTAAGATAATACGAGTGAATATACTTTAGGTAACAGCGGTCTCTCGGATACAGGGTTGTCACTATTAATTGATAATATTTTTTGTTTATAATATCATAAACTTCAGACACGGTGCTTCATGGTAAGCGCAGTATAATTTAAGAACAGTGGTGAATACTGAGCTTTGAATATGTGTAACGCGGATTTACCGTTTTTGACACAATGGCTATGCCCACAACCCTAATACACGTGTGAAGTCACAGTTTCACGGTCTGTTGAGTTTGATAGGCTGATAATCACATTGCCGCCAGAGGTTAGAAGAATTGCGAAAGTTGTACCTGGTCTCTGGCAACACGGTCGTATGAAGTGTTGCTGTGATGCGTTTTAGTAGGTAGTGTTGGGTGATAAGCACCCGATGAGTCAACACATGTCCCTCACACCTTTGACCCGAGCCGGGGTAATGCGCTTGAATTTACGTGTTAAGATCAGAAAATCCGTAAAAACTGGGATTTTAAACACTACGTTAATATATAATCGTTTATTTCACAAATATTAATTTATCTAAAAAATATTTTAACTAACCCGAATCATTCAAATACTCTAAAAGTTGATTCCGAATAAAAACCAGACCTATTTAATATATTGCTTCCAACGATAATATACAGAATATACTAATTTAATAAAACACAGTATTGTTTCCCTGCGTTAATCCAGTAGGTTCTTTATTTGCTTAAATAAAAGCGACAACCCTAACCGCAAACATGAGAAAGCACTAAAGTTTGACCCCGGTACCTAATGTTTAAGTAACCTACTTAATGCGGTGTCTGAAATACAGAATTAACTTACAGACAAATTCGAGCTTAAAGAAAAAAAGTATACTAGAATAGATATTTCGTACGCTTAACGAGATGATATTAAACATATTGCAGTTTTGAAATGATTGCAAGTGTACTATAATAATGGCTAGTTAGACGACGTAAAAAGATATAAAGAACATAAATCACAAAACTTGTCCTAGCCGTGATACATCTACTGGTTAATGCTCTTTATCGAACTTTAATCCTAAACTATACCCATAATTCACTTACGTGAATTCAATACATGAATTATATTATACATTCATCTACGGCGTAGAATACATTTATTTTTGCTATATAATAATATCTAAATCCGACGTATAAAATATAGTGTAGGATTATTTATTATACGAATTCTCTTACAAGTAGGACAGCAATAATATATCACGCGAGAAAACGTGTCGACCCATGAAACGACACATAATTCCAGGATAAGAGAAAATTGAAATACTTAGGTATATTTTAGCTTTTACAACACAGAGTCCCAGAAAATTGTAGGCGGTTTGTTTGAACTAACGGTTTTAAACTCACGCACTAATGGGGGGGCGGTCCGTATGTTATTTGTAGAAGCTTTTTTGTTTGTACGTAAATTGATACTTCCATATTTGATGGTCGGGGCGGTTCTGTCATTTTGGCTTTCATGTCAAATATCGATTTGAAGCTAATGACTACGATTAAGATTAGACAGTTTCAAAATAACAATTTACCTGTTTTAATTATCGTTTGGCGATTGGAAATATTGTGACTAAGAGTTGTTTGAAATATACCTAATATAATTATTTTAGTTGCAGCTAAACGTATAATTTTAAATTGAACCTATTATAACGTTTGGAAAAATTATTTTAAGTTGTAGCTAAGAACGTATAACTAATGGGTTAGTAGCGTTAATTGCGGAAAAAAATTATAATATTATGTTTGTGGGGAATACCGTATAAACAACTTATAAGAATGTATATTTTTTTACTTTCACCTTAAAACATTATAGAAAAATATAACACTTTAATTTGCAGTTAAGAACGATTGAATCTTATAGTGTTAGCACCGAGTAAATTTGACTGAAATTGAAATGCGTATCAGCAATTTCAGTACGTGTACAAAGAAAAAGAAAAAACGAATGAAATGCCTAGACACTGCGTCTATAACACTGATATAACATAAATCCGCTTCCTTTATTATATTTGTCATGTAACAATGTTGACGGACAAACGAAATTAAGGTTGATACAATATTGCTTGTCTCATGTCTGGAATTAATATCTATGTTTAAGCCTACCTACTGTTAGTTACAAAGAATAGATATTATTTTACTGGTTTTAAAACTTATTTTCTATAATTTTTTGTTATTAAATTTATCCAAGACGTAGTAAAACGCAGTTGTTTTTGGTCGTGTATTGGCTTGATGATAATGATTTAAAAAAATAGTTTTTCGGTTTAGGGTTATGGCCATAATCTCAACCTTATATTAAGTGACGATACGGCCCAAGTTAGGGGAAACGCTAAACTTGTGGAGGGACTGACTCTTAAGTGCTACTGTTGGAACACACCTATTGGTATTTAGCGGCAAATTTTCAACTTGAGGGTGGTAGCTAGCCAGGCGGGCTATAGAAAAAGCCCTACCATCATGCTATGGTTTCTTTACGATGTTTTCTTTCACTGAAAGCTCAAGTTCATTGTAGGTGTATTTGAACTCACGTCCCTTAACGCAGCATCCGTATACACTATCACTGAGCTATCATCGCTTTATTGTATTGTAATGATGATTCAAAGGTAGCGTGTATGAATATTTTCTGGTTAAAACTCTTTCGCCAAGCACTTGTACATGTGTTCTGCATTATAGCCATCTCGGAAGTAGGTTGAAGTTATAATTTATTAATAAAAGGTTACAAATAAAATTTAGGATTTACAATATTAATAGAAAAATATTACACATTAACACCAATTAAAGCAATTATAGCTAATATATATTATAATATGTTATACCAGAAACGTTCTACCTAATTTACAAATCAATCACAGTGCTCGCGATTTATTCCGCCTGAATTTGAATAAATGAAATCACCCCTATCGTGCCGTCAAGTTGCTATAGATATTTGCAATATATTTAAGAGTGATAGCTAGCCAGGAAGACGCCCGAAGGTGCCCATCCAATATGCTAAGTTTACTTTTACTGAAAAGCTCAGACTTATTGTAAGGATTCGAACTTATCCATATACACGCTACCACTAAGTCATCATAACATTACAATCCATTACTAATTTCAAGGAAAAAAAAGTCAAAAAACACATGTTAACACGAACATACCGATATTTCGTGTTGCATAATGCAATACAATAATACAAAGATTTGATGAACACAGAAAATATACAATGTTACCGCACGAATTCAATTGATGTTTGTCCCGATTTTTATTAAAGCAATAAACTGTTTGACAGCCTTGTTTGACACGTACCTATATACTCGTATGCTCGTTGAGCGTGAAATTCGGAATGGTATGTTTATTAAAACTGTTCACCAATTGTACAATATACGATTGTCTTTCTGTTATTTAGGATTAACATTTTTATCTATCTATATCAGCCAGATTCCATTAGATATAGGCCTCTCGTTCACACCATCTTTTTCGATCCTGTGCTAGCTTCATTCATTGTCTTCCGACCAACCTGACAATGGCGTCTAACCATCGGGCTGTTGGTGTACCCCTGAGTCGTCGTCCGTTTCGTGGTTACTACTCCGAAATTGCCCTGGTCCATCTGTTGGTATTCTGCCTACTGCCCAGCCAAATGTCCAGACCATCTCCACTTCAGCTTGGCGATACGTGTACTTCGACTTTGATTTGGTGCAAAGTCGAATATTATTGTCGTCGAATTTTTCATCTAGAGGATTCTAAATACATATTCTATAAGCCTGTTATCATTAGGTATTTTTGAGATATTTGACCAATAATTACATGATTTATATGTATATTAAAAAGGTATAATTTTTTTATGGTTAAGGTTATGACTTACAGCCATAATCTCACCTGATCAAAAAAAAAATGCCGCGATAAAATCCTTTTAAATTAGTTTTATTTAGATGCCGGGACACACCAATTGATATTTGACAGCAGATTTTTAACTTGAGGTTGGTAGCTAGCCAGGCGGTCTTTAGAAAAAGCACTGACACCATGCTATGGTTTCATCACGATGTTTTCCTTCAGCGAAAGCTGAAACTCATTGTAGGTAGATTCGAACTCAGCTTTGACGACGCGTCCGTATACACTATACCACTGGGCTATCATCGCTTCGTATAATACGTATAACTTTTCGAATCTAGCAATATATATCTCTGTCAGGGCTAATGGTGTCGCGTTTCGTAAAAATTGCCACTTGACGCTTGTTCGGATGAGATGGCTCATGGAAAGTCAAGAATTATACTTATTCACTGTCTAGTACATTGAAATGTTCTGAAAGATTGTTCCTTTTGTTTGAGAAACTTTTGTAAACCTGTTATAATATAATATCTACACTAACATTATGAAGCAGAAAAGTTTGTTGGTTTGTTTCAATCCACTAATATAAGGAATTACCGGTCAGATTTCAAATATTGTATTTGATAGAACAATTATTGAGCAAGGCTATATGCTATTTAACATCACGCTCCCAATAATAGTTGCTACCACTTTTAAGTTACAAATCTGCCGCAAAATACCTAGAGGTGTGTTTCGGCAGTCGCACTTTAAAGACAGCCCATCCACTAGAATTCGCGTGTCTACCGTCTTGGGCCATATCGTGACTTAACATGAGATGAGATAGTAAACATAACGCTATCAAACTTACAAAAAAATATATATATATATATTTCGACCCTAGTTACGTGAGCTAATAGCAAAAAGAGGAATAAATGTCTCTTTCATATTGAACTAATATGCATTAAAAGGTTTAATATGTTTCAAAGGTTTTAAAGGTACTGTGAGTGTGATTGAAAAATGTGAATTTGATATACCTACCTCGTGATTAAGCATACTTTGTACTGTAATGTAAGATAAGAACAAGAAACAATATTTTTTCTGTTTCATACTGCATTACTATGTTTTAAAGGGTTTAATTGTAGGTATCAGCTGAATATTTAGGTAATTTTATGTACCCATCTTTTGAAGTAATCAATTTCTAGATATATTTCAATGAATCCTTTTTAATATTCATCGCTTACGCGGCATATTAATAATATTGAACCAATCTCATTTCATTGGGCCTAAGTAAATATGAATATTACCTATACATGTATAAATAGAATTTACACGTGCTTCAAATTATAATAATCTATACATACCTACCTGGGAAGTTGTATGACGTCCGATATATAAAATCTTAATTGGTAACCATATCTCAATATATGTGATTTCATGTTCGATCCTCACGCGAGGAGAGATATAAAAAAGACATTACACCTATTCGACGTCAATATCCCCTGGGCTAATGAAACTAAATATCTTGGTGTAGTTTTAGATAGGCGCCTAACCTTCAACAAACATATAGATTACGTTCAGAAAAAAGCCTCCATGGCTATGGTTCTGCTACGCAATCTCACCTCCTCTAAGAGCAAAATGGCACTCAGACATAAGCTCACAATATACAAAGTATGCATCCGTCCCATACTTACTTACAGTTGCCCCGTATTTGCTCACGCTTCACGCACCACCCTTCGCAAACTACAAGTATTGCAAAACAGATTCATGCGCATAGCCGTTCAAGCCCCGTTTTACGTCCGTAATGTAGATCTCCATAGAGACATGGACCTTCCGTCCATGTATGCATATATTAAAGACATTACAAAGAATTTTTTTGCAAATGCCGAACTTCATCCTAACCCCAAAATAGTACACGCAGTTAGCTACACTTCCAATCCGCATGCCAAAGGCTTTGCTCGCCGGCCACGTAACTGCTTCTCCGATGCCGTCGATAAAATAACGAGATTAAACGCGCTTCTCCCTGCCGTCTCCACCAATCGCACGTGTCCGCGTACACGTCCGCGAAACCGCCGTCCTCGCCGCCGAGGCCGAGCGGATAATTTCGCTCCCGCACACCCGCCGCGGCCTCCTTCCGCAGACGCCTGAGCCTAGGTTCGATCCTCCGGACAGGAGCCCTCGAGTGACTCTGCTCGCGCGATACAGTGACACTCTACATCACTGCGATTACATCATCACACCGCATACCATTCGTGCACACTCACACGTTAAGTACACGGTTCTGTAAGGGACTACCCTCGCGGCCCTTGAGCTGCTTACCTGATAAGGTCGAAGTTAGTATCACTAATTTAGTAATAAAGAACCTGTTGGTTAGTCAGGATCATGAATCTTTTTCATTTACCGGCAGCAGCCCTAGCCGAGGTTCGGCCGTCCTGGCACCCTTGTGCCTGCTGCCTCGGGGCTGAGTGCCCTCAGCACTCGCCTCCAAAAGTCCGGTGAAGCTGTCAAAGCCCTTGGGGCTAACAGCGTAAGTCAGGTCGAAAAAAAAAAAAAATATATGTGTTTTTAATCAACTCAAATAAAAATGGTTTTGTAAAATACATCTAAAAATAAATAAATATTGAGTGAGTCATTAAGAACTATTAATCAGTACTTTTTGAAATAATTATTATTTTACTGTAAAACACAATTTCTTGTCAAATATACTTCATGTATATAACTGATATTATCATTTTTTGTTATCGTTATTTTTTTTACGTACGTCCTGTCATAAGCGCCAAGCAGGGCAGGAGAGGGACGTATGGGAAGACTTATTGACGGTTACGGTTGACAACCATCGTCAAATGCCCTCTAAAAAGATACTAAATACACTACTACTAAATAAACCAGGGACAGCTTTCGAACTTCTTTTATCAAACTGAACTGCAGCTATCGGATATCAGATATAGTTTAGATTTTTTTATAGGTAAAATTTAGCGATATGGTCCCTATCTCACCTGATGTTAAGTAACGATGTGGCCCAAGATGGTGGACACGCTAAGCTTAGTCCCTGGCTCTGTGCAAGTGCAACTGTCACAACACAGCTAAAGTTATTTGGCTGTAGATTTTCATCTTGAGGGTGATACCTAGCCAGTCAGGCACTAGAAAAACCTTACACCATACTATGGATTCCTCACGATGTATTAACTATCATCGATTCATGTATCTGTCTCCACATTCCGATATGGAATTTCATAACGATAATTTTTCTATAACCACTTATAAATAAATTATAGAATGTTCTTGTACAAAGTTGTCGATACGCGTATTATCATTTCTAATTATATTAAAATTGCAAAGTTTCACGAAAGTCAACACAACTAAAGAACAAAATATTCTTGGAACGTAAATTACTTTTCTTAATTTTACTCGCGTGGGCTCATAAATGTTAATTACCTGGTGAGCAGTAGCGTGGCCAAAAGGTAAAATCCCGAGGGGTGCACACCGCACTCGCATTCATGATGCGGCGTGGTTTGAGCATCCATGCCTGCGCCCAGCTTGTGGTAGGCGATATAGGCGCGCGCCGGATTACCGTGAGGAGCAATTTTCGTGGCCTTGTCTTACGCCGGGACACAATGAAAATGCTCATCTGGTCGCCGAGTGGCAACTCTTCATCTATTAACGAAAGAATAAGTCTTAGTTAATCTATTCATACACAACAATACCTACTAATTTCTGTTCCTTTAATTTTGGGACCTGTTTTTAACCCATTGATGGACGCACGATTTTTCACAAGTGATATATCATTATAGAGTATCCAAAAGGTACAGAAATATAAAAACTATTTTAGGTACTTAAAAGAAAGGATTACACACCAAGAATTAAAAACAATAACTACAATTCTTGAATAGGATTTCAATCATGTTATTAAAAAAACTGCAAAAGTCACTGCAAGAAAACTTGCTCTACGATGCTTTATTTTTTGACACTTAAATTTTGAAAACTCTTAAAATACAATTTATTAATTTTTGTGCTCTATATCGATAATAAAGTCCATAAAGCCATATAATATATTTTGAAAATATATTTCATGTATAGAATTGACCTAGTTACAATTTAATTATACGTATAGATAAAATAGGACGATGAGCTTTAAAGTTTAGCTATTTATTAAAAAGTATGCTCCAGGTGAACATTTTGTGTAAAAAATATGCGTGTACATTTAATAAAAAAAAAAATTTATCAACTTTATAAAATTATTACTAGAAAAAAGATTTCATAGAATATACTATAATACGAAATAGTTTCTTGTTTTTTTATTCGAAATGGTTTGTAACGATAAATACTTGGAAATTGATTCCAGTTCAAACAATTACGAAACAAAGAATATATATACCTGTATACTTAAACATATCATATTTGTTTGGACAATTCAGCACCGAATTTTGTAAACGTATATATACTTAAACAAATTCCCATGTAGCTAAAAATATTAAATGCTAATTTGATTAATAAAATTGCCTCTCTAAACGTTTCAATAGGTACTTATTTGCACTTGTAATTGCCGTAGTATAAAACTTTCATATTATTTTCATGGTTCTACTTATATTAATATAATGTTTTTCATCTTATAATATACTTTTGAGAAATGTAAGACACCATTAAAAAAAATATACTACCAATCTATTTAACAATGTATTTAAAGGTACTTATAGGTAGTTAGTTATTAATGATAGAATTAGGATACATGTTTGTATTTAGATAATATTTACTTTCCGAGTTCATGTAGATATGTAGTAATTTTAGCAGACACCGAGCAAAGCTCGTTTTAGTCTAGATATTATATTTAAAATAAATAAAACATTAAAATTCTATAATTTATTTACAGAAAGGCTAATAGTGTAATATAATTGTACTATCGGAACGGTATAGTAAAATAAAACGAATCAATTTATGCCAGCTATATCTTCGATTTATTATACTTACTTGTTCACTGAAAACAGTCTCGTCAGGCATTGGAGGTCATGATATTGCGTCACGATTTCATAAAACCAGCTTTTATGCAAGTGTAGCTTATCGTTATTTTGCGTGAGGGATATGCAAGAATGGGCTTACGCGGACAAGTTTTCCGCAAAGCCCGCACCGTACGAGCTTTGCAGGCTTACTGAAAATGGGAAATTTAAACGGTGTCTATGTAGTGTTGCGTTGGCTGGGGCTGAAGAAAATATCGATAAAGAATTTTAGATGAAGGTGAATTTATACATTACATCGAAAATAAATTTACATAAAATTGTTGTTCGATAAAGAAAAATCTTATAAATAGAAAACTAAATATTAACTACAACAACTAAATAGGTATTGTCAATACAGATTTTACTAGTAGAAATACGTTTCCTTTTATACATTACATTAACAGATGGGTTACGCATACAAGTGGGAAATGTGAGTATACGAAAAAAAGTACCCATTGTTAAAAATTTTATGTTTACACTGTCCATAAGTATTCCGTTTTTACTACTACTTACGTTTTTACGTTTTTACTATATCAACTTATGTCAATTGATGATTTGACATAACGTGGTAATACTAGCTCTCGAGTGCAGTTCCTGGAATATAGTTATATGTGCTCGGTGATAGATGTTCAACTTGAGGGTGGTAGCTATGACTAGCTGACGGCGGGGTGGATAAAATATTTATGCAATGAAATAGTTTCTGACAACTGTTTTTAAATTAATTTTCCGATACATTATTTCAATAAAACTAATTCACATCACTAGTGGTCGATTGGACGGGCGACCGCTGTGGTCGGGTACGGGAAAAGTCGATAGCTACCTCGTGTCATTACACGATGCACTCTGCACCATAATTAATTATATAATTATGCTGATATTTCAAACAGTATACGTATTTATGCTGTGGAAGAATTAAAAAAATGTAAATTTAATGATCATATAAAAACGGTAATATAAATTTTTGCGTGTCAAATGTTAGATTAACTTTAGTAATATTTGAAAAACTTTATTTTAGGTTTAACTCTTAAAATTAATTATTGTTTTATATTTCTGTTTAAATAGTAGAAAATACGTATTACGATTAAAAGTAACGAATACAAAATTAACGAAGTAATTTAAAGGATAATAAAATTAAATAGGGTTATCGGGAGTATATAACAGACTTATACCAGTGCGCTAGCACTGCAGTGTGCACAAATCAACTCAAGACTACCTATCTAAAAATTAAACAGAGAGAAATTATATGTTGAATGAAAGTACCTCTTTCTTCTTAATAATGTTGAATACTTTCAGTGTGACCATTTGTGGCAGATTTCTGCCATTTGGACAGATTTTGTACCCAAATTTTGGCTCTGGCAAATTAAGCTGACGATTCAGAAAAGTTGAAAAATTTGGAAAATTTCAAGGAAATCTTTATTATATTTGAAATACATTTGTATATATTGGTATTTCTGTTTAGAATACTTATAATTTTCTACACCATATTATGTTATTTTTTTTTATTACACATATATTTGGTAAGGTATATTTGGTAAGAAATTATTTACTGTCATGGTAGCTTTTGTCCCATTTTAGATAGCACGGGAATTTACCGTTTATTCTATTTTTATGTAAGTATCTCATATAATTATGAACGGTAATAAATAAAAAATAAGATTTATTTTCTTTTTTATATAACTGATCGAGGTTCAAATCAATGTTTGATGTCTTCTCTGTTTGACTCTGTACTCAGTCACAAATACGTATGACAATGAGCAATATTTTTATAGACTTACAATTTTAGGACCACAAAGTATTGTTTACAATAGTTTTTTTATCAACAGTAAACATGGCACATAAATGTCCCAGTATAGTAGAAGAGAATAATCTTAAAATTGACGACGAAATCGTCATTTGAAATTGGACATAAGTGTAAGCGATTTGTTGGAATCTAGTGGGAGTAACACCAGTACAATTTTTAGTGTGGATTCTGAAGAGCGACTGAAAAAATGCGTGATGCAATTGTAGCTCCAAAATATCCTAATATTGCAAATTTTGCAAAAGATCTCTTTATTTTCCAATTTGTCAAATGTCTCGTGCGAAACTGTATCACCTTTACAACGACGAAATAAATAATTTAAAAAATGCCGTTAAAATTAATGTATAATGCAAATGAGAGTTTAAAGCAAATATCGACAATATAAAATAAGTATAATAGTGTAGTACATAAAAAAATAATTAAATAATTCAGGTTTAATAAAGAAATTTCACTGAATAGGTTGTATTCTATTTATTCATACCAGTATCGATAGATATAATTGTATGATAGCATATTTTTGGCATTTTCTGGAGTCAGGCTTGGCAGACTTTGGTATATGTAATTGCCTGTGTTCGGCAGATTTTCTATTTTGGAGATGGTCACAATGAATACTTTCTAAATTTTAATAAGATGTTTAATCTTATGAGACTAGACTGTAGATCATTTAGAGGCGAATCAAGAAATTGCATATATTTGAAGGCAACAGAAGGTAATCTTTGATATCAACCATTGAGCTTAGAAATAACATTTTCCGTTTCATCGATTGGTTTCTTAAATATATCCTACGGTCTTCATTTGTATTGCGTCTAAATTATTAACAAAAAATACTATTCTATTTTTAAATTTGTTTTATAAAAGTAACTACGTAAACTTGTAAAATCTTGTTAAAATAAATATTTTTGTGACTTTATTATATTAATTAGATTTTTTATCATAATAAGTATAAATATAAACGATATTGTTATAGAACTATAGAGATAAAAACCCCTTTTAAATCTTGTAATCACTGCTACCAAATATACTAGCAATAAATAATGTATTATAACTACCAGCTAACTAGCGTTGTCAGATAGTTTCATCTTTTTAATCGTTGGTAAGTTTGCGTAATACTTATGCTTCTTTATTAGATAACCAACGTTTAATATAAATTATTAAAAAAAAAAAAAAAAAAACAGAATTAGTAACTTCAATCCGATATTTAGTAAAATTAAATGTATATACATAAGTACAATAATAGAAACGAAAGAATAACGAAATGGCTGTATATTATTATATTAGGTTGAGGAAAAGTTTTTGCGTATTTTATATGAAAACTCAAGGCATTTTGTTCCAAATTTTATTTTCAAATAATTTCCGTATATATATACCACTTTATTTAATCTTCTTTCTATCTTCTTGTCTGTAGAGCCATGATCACGTTTCTCAACAGATTTTGAGATTTCTGACAAAAAAAAAATACGACTAGTAGTTTTGGCAGTCCTCTCTTCATGCTAACCTGAACACTTCCTAAACTACTGACCGAAACAGGTGGAAATATGAAGGTACCAAGTCAGGGTTATATGACAGATGCATTAACTCCCCCTATCAAATTCTTATTTTTTGCTGAGAGGCTGAAGAAGTATGTGGTCTAGCAGTATCATGATGAAATACCACACTCTTTCTATTGATCGATTTCGGTCGCTTCCTCTTGACTTCTTGCTTTATTCTCATTAGATGTTGGCAGTAATGACCTGAATCAGTGGTTCTGTCCGGCGGTTAAAGCTCACAATGAACATTGCCGTTCCGATCCCACCTTACATACAGTATCACCTTTTTACGAGTAACCCAGGTTTTACCACAGTCTGTGAAGTCTGACCGAACTTTGACAACTACCATTTACGCTCCGTCATATGTTCTTGCCGTAAGTGATCTTCTTTTCATAACCAGATAACAATTTCTTCAAAAAGGTTCGGTTTTGTTACGGCACAATAAAGAATCGCAAAAAAGTACACGGTTCATCAGATTTCTTTCAGTGAGCTCGTGTGGCACCCAAATATCAAGCTTTTATGTATACCCAGCTTTTATCAAATGGGTCAAAACTGTTCTGTGGTCAATTCCCAGGTCTTTAGCTATGTCGTAACTACAGATTAGCCGATCTTGCTTCACTTTTTCAAAAATGGCGTCCACTTTATCCGTAATAGGGTGACTAGAATGAGGTGCGTCTTTCACATCAAAATTCGTCCTTTAAACGTGCTCTCAAATATTGTCAAATTAGTGAATAGCCACCGAAGAAGTTTCGCTTCAACATATTATTTTTATGCGAACAGTATTAATAACACTCTTTAGGAAAAGAAATATAACTTTAGATTTTATTGCCCTGGCAACATTGTTTAGAACTTTGAAAACTCATTCATTTTCGAATTTGACAACGGGCAATAGAAAAATTGGCGGACACGCGTGCATTTTGTATACGTTAATCGAAGCTGTTGTATTCATAAAATTCTACAGTTATACGCGTATTATTTCGAATGTCTTCAGAAATATCAGACGTAAGTAATATATTATACAATTTTATGTGGAATAAGTGCATACTTTGTAACTACTAAACTGTAGTGTCGACTACGTTTGTTTTTCGACGTCGTTGGTTATGTTTCTCGTACAACGACCTATTTACTTTATGCAATTCGTCATTAACCCCGAGTAATGCTTATTATATCGTACACAGTGATAATTATAGCTAGTACATTTGTTGCACATGCGTTTCTCCTTAGTAATTGACATATTGCATTTGCCGGTAAAGACTCCGGTAAATGTAAAGTATCCATTGTGTGTACATTATTCACAAATTCTTATGTATGTTAGTTTTTGTTGTATATTTCTACCTTAAAAAGTTAAGTTTAAAATGTGTGTCAGTTTCGTTTAATTAAAATAATATACCTACGTGTAAACTAAGTAGTTTGCAATTGTAATATCGAGCAGTTGCTGGAAAAACATCGTGAGCGACAATTGCACTTTTTATAGGAAAGTTTTTTCATTCCTAACTAAAAAGTATTTATGGTATCTTTATAAAAACCATACGGCATCTAATTTACAAATATAATTTTTAGGAGGTTACAGTAAAAACATTTTTAAGTTTTTTGGTGCTTATAATGATTTTCCTAAAAAGGCATTACTTTTGGCATTATCAGTAAATATTTAGAATGTGTTAGCATTTATATTTAATGTTCATTAGTGTTTTAACATGCTTATTTCTCTATTTATGTGTTCTGTATGCAGAGTTAAATAAATGTGTTTAACTTAAACTTGTTTTTGGGTATTTCTCTTTTATAAAGTTAACAATATATTCTTTCTATCAGTTTTCTTATTTCACCTCCAAGACAGACAGTATAGTAAAAATTTTGTTATTCTTGTAATTATAAACATTGTTAAAAATATGTATGAATAACATAAATCTAATAATAGTTAATAATCATAGATGGCAGACATCCCAGAAGCATCAACATCGTCTCCCACTGAGCTTCTTGGAGTCGGAAGGCGTCATCTTGCAGTGCGTGATTTTAATGCAGCAGCTGAAGCACTAGCTAAAGCATGTGAATTGCTGGCAAAAGAACACGGGGACACAGCTGACCAGTGTGCTGAGGCTTATTTATGGTTGGTATTGATATTTTTTATTATATTTTAGTATACTTATGAAAGAGTATCCTAATTGGCTATTTTTGTTTTTCTAGAGATATTATATTATTATTTATTACTCTTAGATAAAAATGTTATCATTTTCTTTTCTTCTTCATTTCTTTTAACACTTATTAATGATTATATTTGTAAAGTATATGAATCAATCTTTGTAGCTTTGAAGCTATTCACAAAAGTTCTATTTTCCATATTAATTCAATATATTTTTTACTAAATTACATGTAATTTTACTTAGTTCTTCAAAGAAAGAAAGCATATAAATATTGCATTTATAGATATAGGTAAATCCAGTAAAAGATAGGCTAACAGAACAGCATTTCTTCTCTAGTACCTACTGTGACTACACACCTACACTACCACTACACCTGCATTACAAGTCCTTGGGTTTTGTTTGGAGATTCCCTCTCTGTCACACGATGGACACGTCACCCATATGGGTGAATCCATGGAATACTAAGAATTTCATTACCTGTACCATTGTACCATTATAGATTCATTTATATAAATATTTTAAATACTAATTTATATATATAGATCTTTTAAATATTATTGGTTACTTTAAATTATAATATAAACAAATTTCTGTACCAGGTATGGGAAGGCTCTTTTAGGTCTATCCAGAGAGGAGAGTGGTGTTCTTGGTGATGGTATGCCAGGAACTGGCAACGTCGACGATGAAGAAGATAATGAAGGTAAGTTAAAATTTTCTTTTTGAAATCATCTACCCTGATAACAATTTTTTATGTCATTCTATACAATTACAATGAATATAAATGAACATATACAGTGCATAATCTGTTTAACTTCACTGGATTTAATAACAAACTTTCTAAAATATCCAACTTGACTTGTCTAGGTTTACCTTGAGTTCCATACAATGATACACTCTCGACCTCAATAATCAATAATGAGATAAAATTTGCTACTCCTTAACTGTTGCTATATTAGAACTCAGAAAAATATCCAAAGATCCAAGATACAATCAAGACCAAACAAACAGCTAAAATGGAGATGGATAGGACACATGCTACAACACCAGGCTAACAAATACTGTAAAATACTAACAGTGTGGACTCCTATATACAACACCAAAAGGAAAAGAGGTAGACAAAGGAAAGGTGCTCAGACAATTTCAAAGAGGTAGTGGGTGTTCTGCGAACAATACCAGCCAAAGATAGAATAGCCTGGAAAATGTTGGAGGAAGCCTATGTGTTAATAGAACACACTGATACAAATAAAACTCAAAATGGATATGCAACAAATCTTATTAAATCCAAACAAATACAATAATATTATATCTATCTATTTATGTGTTGTCCTTAATAAAAGTGTATTATTATAAGTATTGCTATATAGTTTATATTGTATTTATTCTCAAAGTAATCTACAAAGCTATTAAGGAAAATTGATTGCAGAGCAAGAAGATGGAGAAAATGGTGAGGCAGATCAGACTGAAGAAGCCAAGAATGCTAATGATGAAGTAGAGATGAATGAGGTGGAGTCTACAACCAAGGAGCCAGAGTCTACGACTAAAGATGATGTGCCTGGATCCAGTGCGGATACAGAAGATAATGCTGAACCAGTTAGTATTAAAATTATAGCATATCTATGTTATGAATGCTAAATTTATATAATTTAGGTATATTTAATATTTTTTTCTATTATGTACTTCACTAATTAATAAAGTTAGTAATTGGTTTAGGTTCTGACTTATCTCTGTATTTCTAAATGTATATATATTATTGGTTTAGGCATTATTGCCAGAATCTCACCTGAAGTCAAATGATAATATGGCCCAAAATAGTGGGCATGCTAAATCCGTGGAGGAACTGACTCTCAAGTGCATCTGTCGAAACACATTTATAGGTATTTAGTGCCAGATATTTATCTTGAGGGTGGGTGCTAGCTAGACATGCATTACATAAAGGCCTACCACCATGCTATGTTTTCATCATGATGTTTTTCCTTCACCAAAAGCTTAAATGGGATATGAACTGACATCCTTTGACGCGGCGTTAGTACACACTACCATTGGGCTATTATAGCTTCAAATAGAGCATATTCAATGTTATTTTTATTTAGTATATCTGAATTTTGAAACTTAATAATATTAAATTACAGAGTAGTTACCTTTACAATATTATATACTTTAAAATTATTAAAAGGGTTTTTACAAAATTACCTTCAACACAAAATGTGTAATACTGCCTGAGCAACCTCAACCTGTTTTTTTTTTCACAGAGCACCACAAATGGTGAAATAAATGAAGATTCAGTTGTTAATATGGATAATGAAGATGATGTTGACAATTTACAACTCGCCTGGGAAATGTTGGGTAAGTATTTTTAATATATACGATGAAATAAAATTGAAGTATCTGTTTGTAATGTCAAAATAACAACTTTTTACTAAATGCATATGAAGGTATATAGAGTGTTAGGCAACATTTTCTGAAAACGATGACAGATGATAGTACTAATGATAGCTTCGATAATGGGATAGAAAATCATAAACGTTTTTTTAGCATTATTCACACTCCATCATGTTAGTACACCTAAATGAAACGAGAACTTCTTCTATACTAATATTATAAAGAGGAAAGATTTGTATTTTTGTTTGTAGCGAATTAACTCAGCTACTAAGATTACTAAACCAATTTCAAAAATTATTTCACCATTAGGATACTATACTATGAATACTAGAATACTAACAATGGCAATATAACATTTTTTTTTTAATGAAACTTATTAAACAAAATTTTAATACCACGCGAATGGAGTTACGGACACTGCTAGTTGAACATATAAATATGGTCTATCGTCTGGGGTAAACGATTTTCTTATTTTTTTTACTTTTTTGTGTGAATAGATTTAGCCCGCAGCATCTTGTTCCGTCGTGTACAAGACGGGGGCGGAGAGACAGCTCGGGCTCTGCTCGCGGACGTGCACCTCGCCCTCGGAGAGGTGGCCCTCGAGAGCGAGACATATGATAAGGCTGTCACTGATATGCGTTAGTATACATTCGTATTTCAAATAATAAAACATATTGTACCCCATTTTAAGTTAAAAGATAAAAATGCCTTATTGTTTTTATATCAACTTTAAATTGACTACTCATCAACATTTAATCTTTTACATGAAATTACATTTTTATTTTATATAAAATATATTTCTAATTAAGTATATAATATGTATAATTAAATTAAAATTCTTATTTTTTTGATGATAATTAGATATGTGCCAAAATGTGTACTGAAAGTAAATGTCATATGATATAATATCGCTGCAAAGTACATATCGACTTTTAATTTCAATCATCGCCCGAAACATCGATCGAGAGCAATGTCAAATATGATGGAATCTTACATTATCCATTCACCTTAACCAACATAAATTGTTTTGGTTAATGCGTAGCATAACAGAGTATATACGTACTTCTATGTCAGTTGCATTCACTTCATTTTAATATAATAATACATTATTTATTACACTTTAAAATAAATTAAAAATATTGCTCTTAAGTAATTAGTAATTATTAAATAAGTGATTAGTATTTTTTAGTCATAGATGTAGCGATAAAAGCACATAAGTTGATTTTCCTTCATAGTTTCGGCCCTTGCATTTGAAATTTAATGAGCATTGAGCAGTGAGCTTCAAGGCTTATTTTGAAGCTATGTACGCAATATAATAAGTAATGCTTTGAGATAGGTTGGTCGTTCATGTTCCTACTAGGCTACTCTCTCTTGGTTGATGTTTCGGTACATGTTGTAATCTCCTGGTCGAGGTAATGTATTACTCGCTTTGTTAATATTAACTTTGTAATATCAACCGCTGTGCATGCCCATGTCTAATGATAATGTTAGTTTGATTGATTTTAACCACCATTTGAGTACTTCGAGAGGCCATGGACCAGTTAGTACCTATGTAAGAGTTAGGATAAAGAGCGCCTAATAGTAGGCTGCTTAAAACTTCTCTTGCCAAAACCATATTTAAATGTACTACATTTACTTGCAGCTCACTTGAATTTATATTAAATTGTAAATTGCTCATAATGAATGTACATATATTTTTTTGCAAACAGAGAGCTGCTTGGATCTTCAAAAAGAACTATACGGAAGTGATGACAGGCGTATCGCAGAAACCCATTATCAAATTGGTATGAAGTTTGAATAATACTTATTTAAATGTGAAAATGACTTAAATATAATCGTAAATAAACTTGACCACAATACATCAGTAGAGATAAGGCTCAATATAACATACTGAAGCATATCGAATCCTCAGCTATTGTATATCCATTAATTATTGGTATTGTTCTATATCGCAATTAGATGAAATGGTTTAACCCATTTTAAAGCTGGTGATTGTTTATTTAATTGTATTATTATTTGATATTTTTTATACAAAACATCCAAACAGGCTGTATCCTGAACAGAATGACGTAAATACTAATATTTATATATAAACAAATCACTGTCGAATTAATTCGTAACGATTGTAAGATACTCGCAGATTGCACTCTGTTATCATGTCATATTATTATGTAGTAATCTATATGAATATTATAACACCCAAAAGTGTGTTTGTTTGTTTTAACGCGCTTATCTTGGTAACTATATATGCGTTGGATTTTAAAAAGTATTTTGGTATTTCATAGCGCTATCATTGAGAAAGGCTTTATGCTATTTAACATCACGCTACCACCACTAAGAGCAAAGCAGTATCGAAAAAAGTTACGGAAACGGGCAAAAATTTATTAAATAATTTTTTGTTCCATGTGAAAGAAGTCGGGTCCACAGCTAGTAATATAATAATTCTAAAAAATGCTATAGAGCTACAGGTACATTATAGATATCATCATATAGAGTAGAAGCAATGTGTATAAAACCCAATTTAACAAAATATCAAAACAGTGTAGTTTCCTTACAAACCTTAAATTTAATTTCCAGGCCTAGCGAACTCGCTCGCTTCCAACTTCGAGGATGCTATAACGCATTTCAAAAACGCAGCCAACATCCTTGAAACCAGAATAAAGACCCTGGAAAGCCCATCCGCTGCCACCGAGGATGCTACAGTCAAGAAATTCGCCTCTGCTGATCCCTTCTACACCATCGAGGGTGAGATAAAGGAGCTGAAGGAGCTGCTGCCGGAGATACAGGAGAAGATCCAGGACATGATGGATTATAAAGCTGAGGTGAGACCGTGCGAATGTCTTGAGGAGACTAGGAAAATGTTGCGGAACATGATCTTAAAGGAAAAGAACCAGTGCTATGTTGAATGTCAGTCTTAAGTCTTTAAAGTCATTTGGAATCACTACAAAGTATATAAAGACATTTTATAATAAAAAAAATCTGATATTCAATATTAAATTTATAATGAACAATACATAAAAAAATTAAATCAGTCATGAGGACTGCCCACAGAAGTGTAAACATAAAACTATAAGCAAACAGTTGTTATTTGGATAAGCAAATTAATAGTTTGATCTTAAATGAAAACTTGTAAATCAAAACAGTTTACAGTGTAATAAGTTATACTAATACGAACAAATATATAGTGTGTACGTAAACACGTCACGTGACGATGTCAATGATGACTTACATGAATTTTCTCTCTATCCAAACTGCATTGTAGAAGTTTTCACTTTAAAAAGGTACTAAAAGTGTTTATGAAATACCTAACGAAATATTTCCATAGCCCTACAACAATACAAATACTTATATAAAATACTGGAAAACTAATTTTCCAAAACATCCTTTCTTCTACCTCATTATAGTAAATCAAAATACAATTATGTCAGTGGACCTCAAATAGCTTCCACTATTTTTTATAGAATATATTATTACATTTAAAGCTCAAGTTATGAAATAATTTAAAAGTGATCTGTTAGTGAATTCAAGAACCTTTTGAATTTTATTTTATGGAGCTTTTAAATCAGTTACACTTTATCTATATATATATAAAAATGAATCTCTATTTCCCTTGTCACCGCATTACGCGTGAACGGATGGAACAATATCGCTAATTGTTTTTTTGTTGTGTTAATTATTGTCAGGAGAAGGTTCTTATGAAAGAAAAAATAAAGGAAGTTGAGTGGAACAATACAAAAATTTACGAAAATTTATAAAAACTTAATGCCAATATTATTTTAATAACTGATAGTTGTCAAAGAGCATTACAATAGTTAATTATACTATGTTTTTCAATAATATTTTTTTATTAATAATACCAATTCTAATTCAATATTCATAGTTCAGGCAGGACAATGTTTTTCGGGTTAGCTAGTAATATATTAAATATTCAAACTCCACCCGAGATTTCAAGCAGCTAGACTAATTGAAATAATACCATGCATATGATTTTCCCAGCATTAAATTATTCTATTTTTAATAATTTCCAATCAATAATATACCATGATTTATATACATTTTAAGATGTAGTGATTCCAAAAAACTTACGAGATTTTATGTTTCTGCTTTTATTTCAATTACAATAATTAGTATACGGATATAAATAAAAATAAGATAGAATAAAAGTCGAGGTTTCTGGCAGCTAAAACAATTACCATGGGATCTCGCAAGATATTTTTCCTCTATTTTGTGTCAACTTTTACAGATATTTATATTAAGCTGTTAGTAATAGAAATCAAATTAAACAAGCATTAATCACAGTAGTGTGGTAAAAGGAAATACACACTAATATTAGAGATTAGCTACAAAAATGTATAAGAAACTATCCGTAAAGTAGATTCTTGCCAAAATTTGTGATATTGTTATATTCCTATAACTATAGACTGTTTTTATTCAGTATTATTTTTAGTTATTATTATTATTCTTCAAACGTAATATGTGCCTTATGAAACTTTTAAATTATAATATAAAAAATCAAAGCGTAATCTCAAATTACTTAATCAAATTACATCATTTGATAGTAATGTAATCTCAGTTCGCATTTAATACTTCTAGTTTGTAAGTTGTGATGTTTTTTTTTTAATTACGTTTGGGATGACTATTTAATTATGTGAGCTTAAAATATTAGAGCAGAGCTTTGGTCTTATTATATCGATCCTTTTCAGACAAAACATCGTAAGCGCCAGAAATAATTAAAATTCTCTTTATTGTAACCTAAAAAAATCTTTGTAAATTAGAAGTGGTATGTTAATAGCCACTGTTTGAATATATTAGTGGGTAATATGAAACTACAAGTAATAATTTTTTATAAAGGTATCATGAATATTTTTTAATTAGAAATGAAAAATTTATATCCTATAAAAAGTGCAATTGTTGATACGGTTTTTTTTTCCTGAAAAGGTTAGATATTTTACCAAAACATTACCTTATTATGGTTCAGTGTTGGGAGGATGGGGGAGATTAGAAAATAAATTCGCTTAATTTAATGGTCTTCCCCTTGAAAGATCTGACTTATTTTTTTTAATACCTCTATTCGTATTTCAATTTATCCCATTAAAACTATCCTGTTTAAATTTATTATAAAAGTATATGTATATGTAACTCATCTACTGTTGAGTCATAGTTTAAGCAAAAATCATAGTAATTGATTTTAATCTGTGATGATTGTAGTAATATTTTGTATTGTGTTAGTTATAAGCGCATTTATACCACAACAAGGCCATTTTTGTATTCAATTTTTGTACTTTGAATAATAAAGTTTTAAATAAAATTCATAAAATGTTGTATCATTTCAGCGGAATCGTCCTGATACATTAATGGCCATGTGGTTTAAATGTCGCTTTGTATTTTATTGGCATGGCCATTGATGTTTTTATATATGTATATATTTTATTATGTACTAGCAACCGACTATTCAGAATCAAATCATTGGTTTCAATTTCTATCGCATACGAACATACAAACTTATTTATCTGTATATAGTACCTGGGTAACTTGGTTTAGCTCGGTATATTATTTTATTCTGTAATAAAAAAAAAAAATTGAATCTTATATTGATTAAACATCTACATTTTACTATTTTGCATAGGTATGTTTTCTGAATCATTTCAATGACATTTCATTACAGAAGATTATTTTTAAAAGATTGCGCTTTACGATACATAAAGCTATATAGGTTATTTCAAAAAACAAGAATCTATCCAAAACAAAATGTCATCCAAATCGTTAGACCGGTTTCTGAAATACGCGAAACCTATACTAATATTATAAAAAAGGAAAGTTTTGTGTTTTTGTTTGTAACGAATAAACTCAAGAAATACTGGACTGACTGATTTAAAAACCGATTATTACCAAACCATTATTATAATAAAGTAAAGTAGTCCCGACAAGATATCTATTAATAAAATCCTTTTCTTTACGTTTTCTGTTGCGCAAAGTGTCAATAAAATCCATTAAAGTTTAAAGTTAGGCCCACAGAATTTTCAATATACAAAATAGCCAAACGGATTCTTGCTAAAATTGATCCTTTTCTTATGTATGCGTTTAAATCGTAATTATTTATTTGAGTTTGGCTATGGTCTTAGCTGTTTATAACTTTAATTGATTTTTAGTACTTCTGTGGAATTAATGTTTTTTACTGAATTTTGTTAAACATATTAGGTTACTTCAGAGGCTCTTGACCCCGGGTTCCGTGGTATTTTGCTACCTGTCATCCTATAGTTACACGAAGGTATGTAAGGCTTTACATTGTTAATTATTTACAGACTATAAAACGTGTCCGCGAGACTCTGTGTCCGTCGAACGGAGAGAGTTCCTCTCTGAACGGCGCCGGACCGAGCACATCGGCGCCGAAACCGGCCGCTTCCGATATCTCGCACTTGATAAAGAGAAAAAGGAAATCCAGCGAAACCGAGGCGGAGGCTTCGCCTGCGAAACGGATCAATACGTAAATACGTTCATGATGCGGTATGAGATTCTTTTAAGCGACCGTTCATAAAATACGTTCGTACTTGTGGGGGAAGGGGTCTCGCTTACTGTGACAGGGAGGAGGGAGTGTCGCTTACTGTGACAGAATGTGACATGGGGAGAGGGGCTGTCGCTTACTGTGACAGAATGTGACATGGGGAGAGGGTCTCTCGCTTACTGTGACAGGGAGGAGGGAGTGTCGCTTACTGTGACAGAATGTGACATAGGGAGAGGGGGTGTCGCTTTCTGTGACAAAATGTGACATGGTCCAGGAGCGAGGGGTATGTTTCTAAGAATACGTGAAATTCCCAGCTCATAAAACAATTTTGTAAATTTTACAGGTTATTACAGATATGTATTCAGTTATTAAATTTCCATTTAAAAATATTTAGTTTTGTGTACTGATAATAATTACCATATATCATGTACAGGGGAAGGTTATCATTTATGACGTAATATTTATAGGGGGAGGGTCGCGGAAAATGTAACACGCGTGACGAAGGGGGTCTAAAAAGGCAAAATTTTGCGTGGCGTATTTTATGAACGGCCCCTGACAATAAAAATGACGATTAACTGTAATTAATAATAATTGATGTCTTTTTTTAGAAGAAGTTATGTTTACGTTAACTATTTTTTGTTTGTTTGATAACATTAGTAATAATAAGTATTAATAGAATCAAATAGTTTTATGATTCGTCACTATACTGAGCATATTTTATTTTTCTATTGACTGATTGTGTTAATTAATTTGATTTGATTCACTAATAAATACTAAATATTTCAAATTTGTAAAGGTTACATTTCTAGCACAAAATAATCATATCGTACTAATAATACTGGTCAATTCCTTTTTGTTTGTTAATTTCTTTTTTTTTTCATATTCTTGTTACACTAGGCACCTACATATACAAAATCTGCGTTGACCGAATGAAATGGCATGTAGTAGTTTTATTGATATATATTTTTTTCAAATAACCAGTAGAGTTCCAATCATTTAAGTACATATATGGAATAACTAACTAAATAATAATAGTAAAAACTATTGTAACATTTCTAGTAGTAAGAGTTTTTATAGTAACGATCTAACAGTAAATAGTTATGTATATTTTTGAGACTTTGTTACATAGTATAGTATCCATGTAGAGCGATAGATTTAATATTACAGTAGTAGTTTAAGGTAGCTGCCTTCGTAGGGTATAATTGTTTAAAACTGTTTTAATCTGATCGTTAGTCTTTACCATGTTTCACCGGCATTAACAAGGCGTATTACTTGTCTGTGTCCATAGTGAAAAGAAAAAAAAAGTAATAAAAACATGTGATGACATTCAAGTCAATGATATTCAAGAAAGTCACTTTGACATGTGTCATCCTATACATTTTTTGTGTTTTCTTTACTTTAGCAATTTATATACAACTTGGCTAGGGGCACCGTTCTGTATTAACTTTCTCTAGCGTTTGCTATAGAAGTCAGTTGTACTGTCAATATTCATATTTGATCATGAGCATCTAAATTATGTATCAAAATGACTCCACCGCCAAATGGCTAAAACAAGCTCACACCTAGAAGATTGTTTATAGACTATTTATTTTTTATGAAGTTATTTATAGTTATAGCAATAAATGTTTTAAATATGTCAATGTTAAATATCAGAATGGCATAAAACCTAGGTCATACGACTAAATCCCATATCTGTTTTTTTTTGTTGCCTTATTTTTTTTACATCAAATGTTTTAGTCGTTTAATCGGTATACGCTAAAAAATAAAATGCTTCCAAAAAGAAAATTCATTGTCATAATAACACTTATTTAACTTATTTGTAATCGATCCTTCAGATGTAACGTTTATTTATTACTATTGTGATTTGATAAGTGACAGACTGATATTTTTAATCAATAAGATGAACATGTAATTAGAACAAATCAGTAATTAAAATAAATATAGGTGTAGTATGTAATGTTGGAAATCATCGACACAGGGACGATGCACCTTTTGAATATATCGAAACTGGAAAGCATAATTGTCGTATCTCGTAAAAATTAAAATGATACGAGATGCAGAGAAGTTCCTCTAAAATACAGATTTAAAAAAAATAATTAAACCTGACTTATTTCAATATTGTATCAAAGACTTTTTTATTTCATCGTAAATAACGATACCAAATTTATTCACTGCGTTTTCTTTTTCTGATTCAAATAATGTGTATAACTCGTATTCGCCGTTATGACGATACGACATTTATGCTTCCTAGCGTCGATATGTATTTAGAATTAAAATTATCTGTCTCGTGTCAGATCTGTCTATTATTTTGGTAATTAAAAATATTTTATAACGTACTTATTGTTTTAATAAGACAAAATTTTCAATAGTAGATTTATTATTTTGTAAGTATTTTATTATAGTTTCCTCTCTATATTTTATTAGCTGTGCCCGCGACTTCGTTCGCGTGGAATTTTTATTTTGATTTACACGGAATCCTATTTTTTCGAAAATAAAAGTAGCCTAAGTTATTGCATATAACATTAGCTATCTACCAGTGAAATGATAATACGACGTGAGTCGGGTCGTTTAGTTTTTAATTAATATCCCTATTTTAAAAACAACAATGTGGATAATTTTGAGATTAGTTTTAATATTAGCCTTATCATGCGATTAGAATACTTTTATTAATTTCTTTACTAATTTTGTGTTTCAATTTGTTCTTTTTTTATTGAACTCAAAAGAGGTCGGCTCGTAATTGACATAATTTATTTGAACGTGTCAAAATAATCAATTTTTGCCGAATGTTAAAGTCATTTTTTAACCTATAGGAATATTGTTTTGAAGGTTTATTAAAATTTCAGTATTAAAAAAAATAAGTTTAACATGGCTAATGCAGTTGTTACACCGAATATGGCGAAACATATGACCTATTCGAAATCGGATCTTCCTCTGATCGGCGCTTTGCTGGACTTTATAGTTACCAGTTTTCAGTACCTTCGACATAAGACTTTTGTTCAAGCCGAAATATTACACGCCAAGTCTTCAAGAGCAACGCTATCTGCTTCTTTTATGACAGCCGTGTGTTTAATGTTGGGTATCGTTTGCAATATCAAGTTCGAAGTTGTTAAGTTCGACGAGGAACCGTTGCCGAATGATTTGCACTTTGTGATTATGAGTAAAGACGATAAGCTTTATATTGATGATATTGACGTCTCACGTATGTACCTACTTGATTTTATATTGCACGTATTCATGATTAGTTTTATTGTATTAAGGAAATGACTAGGCAGTCTGTTCCAGTCATTCATAAACGTAGGTAAGGTTGCCGTTGTGGTCTCGCCAAAAACAACACTAATGACTCATCTACAACAATTGATCCATACTCTATTCCACTCGAGTTAATGATTGTAACGCTCGCAAGCAAGTGAAACGGGTAAAACCGCGGTCGTGAGCGTGAGCGTTATATGTGCAATAACGTAGCCATAATTAGGCATGTCCAAGTTTTGGGCGTACTGCATGTTCTATCAAGTAAAAACAATGATACAACTTATATATAAAAAGTAGTGGGTTAAAACGAAGGCTGTGTTCGACTTTGCAACGCTTATACTCGTGCTACTTGGTGATCAGTCGATATACATGTATCCAATAAATAAGGGAATAGTGTATATCCGAAACTGATCATTATAAATATGATGATAAAGCATTTCCTGTTTTTGTCCAAAGAGTGAGTCTATTTTGAATGTCGATTTCGAAATCGAGCTGCTGAGAGGAGCTCTAATATCAGAGATTAGAATTGTTTTTGAATTGTACTAGTTTCTTCACGGAATAAAGATCTGTCTCTTTGCCATGATTCTATAAAATAATTAGAAATACAAATATATTATAGTACACGAATAATTTGAGGCAATGATGGCTCAGTGGCAGTGGTAGTGTGTACGGATATCGTAGCAGCCGATGTGAGTTCAAATCGCCACGATGGTCAATAAGTATGAGAATATAGGTGAAGGAAAACATCTTGGTGAAACCATACCGGTGATAGTGTATCTCATATTACACCAGTCTCAAATTTTAGAATCTGTATCCAAGCACTTGTGCCTATATAAGTGTCTTTTAGTAGCTCCACTTGAGAGACAGACCCCTTTCTAGGCATAGTGTCTTACTATGTTACGAGTACATCAACACTGGCATTCAGTTGTGATTGGGACCAAATCTATATTAAGTTTATAAATCGGAAAAGTTTGTTTGTTTGAGCTAATCTTAGGAGCTATCAGTCGGATTCATAAAAGTCTGTTTACGTTTTATATCGCGGTAATGAAAGAAGGCATTAGGCTATTTAACATCACGCTACCACCAATAGGAGGAATGTTTTGAAAATGTTATAAAAACGAACAAATATATTTAAATAAATTTTAGTTCCATACGAACGAAGTCGAAGGCACAGCTATGGCTTATAAATACCATAATAAATCAAATATGATGTACTTGACTAATTAATCATAAGTCCATATTAGTGTGTTCGTAATGGAACTAGATATAATCAAGAGAAATTATTATACCAGTATTTACATTTACAACTATACCTAATTATACAAGTTAAATTTAATTTTATTTCAGAGGTCATGTGGTGTATTGAAGCTTCTGACGTTCTCGTCATGGTTATTAGCTGTTTACTTATATGGAACTCGTCAAATGTGGTAAATTTTAAACGAAATCATTTACAAGTGACATAGACCTACAACTATAATATGACATAACTAGTAATTATTGCGTTCGTTTTGAATAATAACAAAGTTGATATTTCAGTACACGTAGCTACGTATTCTTTCGTTTTACATGACCCAACTGTGTTCTCATATATAATTGTTTGAGAAAAGTATAAGTATTATTCAGAAAATATACCTAAACCCAATAATACTAATTTTACCAAAGTAGTAAAGGTTACAAAAATATGAATTATAATTTAAATACCTGAGGTATTCCCAAATTCGGTGATAAGATATATTGCTATAGATAATATTATCATATTAATTTACTGTTTGCAATGTTGCTCGGAAATATCTCCTCAAATGGATTTAAAGGAATATATTATTGGTTAATTTGAAATAAAATAAAAATTTCTGAGGTATAAATAATTTATTTACTAAAATGCAACGCTTATTCAAACATTCAAATTTTAACCACCGCTTTACCTTTATTTTCCCCAGCTAACATACCCACAAACGCATCGTAGATATTATCAAACCCTTCGGTGATGTGCTCTTTAATCTTTATTTTACCACTAAGAATCCAGTTGGTAAGGTTTGCAAACGCAACTGGCCACTGATCCGACCATTTCCCAACTATAAAGCCTTCTACATGCAGTTGCTTGGTTACTAACGCTGGTTGTAGGATACTCGCTTTCGGCTGATTCTTTGGATCCTCATTATAAGCGCTAATGCTACCACATACAGAAACTCTTCCGAATAAATTCATCTGGCTTATGATTGTGCTGCTTATTTCTCCTCCAACGTTGTCGAAATAACAGTCTATACCGTTTGGTGCGGCTTGCTTCAATGCTGTAAAAACATCTACAGTTTTATAGTTAAAAGCGTGATCGAATCCCAACTCTTCCTTCAGCCATTCCACCTTATCGTCAGAACCAACGAAGCCGATTACCTTACATCCTTTGATTTTAGCTATCTGCCCAACAATCGAACCGACGGCACCGGCTGCTCCTGTCACTACTACTGTCTCTCCAGGCTTAGGTTTGCAAATCTCTAGAAAACCGAAATATGCAGTCGCTCCCGGCATACCCACTGCGCCGACACCGAGAGATGTCGAAAGTCCCTTTAAATTCGGTAGCTTGTAAATTTGTACATCGTTGTTTACATTGTCTCCGGTGCTATTGGTATCTTTGACGTAGTAATCGCACCAACCTTGGTGTGAGACGACTCTGGTGCCGACAGGAAATCGTGGATTCTTCGAGTCTTCTACCACTCCTACCTGATAACCAAATTGGTCGTACGGTGGTGAGTTTATTGAGTTGTAAGCACGTTGATACGGGTCGACACTAATCCACTCGGCTTTTACTAGTATTTCTCCGTTTTTTATTGGCGATAACTCGTGTTCAATTATTTCAAAGTCCTCTCGCTTGGGAACACCTTCGAAATATTTTTTGACGACATATTTCCGTGCATTCACCATGTTGACTTGCAACTTACTGGTCTAGAAGTGCCATACGAAACAATTTTAATAGCAAACCATACCTATATAAAATTGTTATCGTTTTCTGTTGATTTGTAATCTAGGCCTCGAGATAAGTTGTCAATAAGTACCGAATTGATGTACTGTAGTCCTGTATCCTTAACCTATAAAACATAAAAATATTCACGAGGTTTTATTAGTCAGATTACTTTACTTTTATTATTTATATATGTAGCTAAGTATATGCTGCAAAAGAAATCACTTCAGCAGCAATAGCAATTCCAATAGTCTGTTAATGGAAACGTCTTTATGTATAATTAGAATTTGTAAGTTTATAATTATTGCAAAAATAATTGTATCTACGGACATAGGTTACCGATAAAAAGATTATCTGTGATTTGAACAAAACTGATAAAATAATCTATAGCAGTTATACGGATATGCTTATTGCGGTATTTAACTTTAATTGGATAATAATTATTATTTGTGTTCGTATTTAGCGACGCGATGATGGCTCAGTTGGTAGACTGTACAGACGCTGCGGCAAAGGACTTGAGTTCGAATGCACCTACAATGAGCTTGAAATTTCGGTGAAGGAAAATATTGTGATGAAACCATAGTATGGTGGTAAGGCTTTTTCTAATGCCCGCCTGGCTTTCTACCACCCTCAAATTGCTAATCTGCCACCAAGTACTTATAGGTGTGATCCGGCAGTTGCACTTGAGAGCCAGCACTAACACTAGGCTTAGTGTGTCCATCATCATAGGCCACATTGTAACTTTATATCAGGTAAGATTGTAGCTATAACGCTAAAATCTATAAAGTGTATAAAAAAGTACGGTACCGTCACTGTATCTGAATAATCATAGCAGGTAGGTACAATTCAAAAGTAACGCTGACTAAGTGATTTTGACCATCGATCATCATGCATTTTGTAATCCATTGCCGGTCGTCGTCATTTTGCTGGCCTACAGGCCTTTCGTCGACTGGATATGGATGATCTAGAAATCCGACAAAACGTAAAACAGTCATTGGTGGTCTACCACTATGTGTATGGTGGTGGAGACTCTCTTAACCATCAGATTACTAACACTGTCACACTGTTGGTCAATGTATACCAGCTAATTTCGGGACACGATATGCATGGCACCAAAGCCCTTGTAAATCTAATTCTTATTCTTACTAATATAAATGCGAAAGTGAGTTTGTTCGTTTGTTTGTTACGCTTTTACGCCTAAACCGTTGATTCGATTATGATGAAGTTTGATATAGAGATAGATGGGAACTTGGACACGGTGATAGGCTACTTTTTCTCGCGAAAACCTTTTAGAAGTGGGGTAAAGAGAGACATAAACTTTGGATGAAACTTTTTATTGCGTCATCCGATTTGTATTACAAAATCAATATAATGGCGAGCGAAGCCGCAGGTAAAAGCTAGTTTGAAATAAATAACATGTGTTTTCCGATATAACTGAATAATTAGAATTAAATGGAACAATCACTACAAATTATAAAATAGTCTTTCTTAGACGTTTGTTTGTCGGAACGCGATAATCTCATAAATTACTGAATGAAAACTAATAATTACCGAATGGATTCTCACAAGGGTTTTTAGCAATAGATTATTTTATACTTTGTAGGTTTAGAGTTATACCCATAATCTCATCTGATTTTAAGGGACGAGTAGCCAAAGATGGTGAATACGCTAAACTTAGTAGAAAGACTTGCCCCCCAAGTCAACCGGAACACACCTATAGGGATTTTACGGCAGATTTTCAACTTGAGGATGGTGGCTAGCCAGGCGGACGTTACAAAAAGTTCTACCACTATGCTATAGTTTCTTCGCGATGTTTCCTTCACTGAAAGTTTAGGCTCATTGTAGGTGGTTTTGAACTCGAATCCATTGACGCGGCGTCCGCACACACTACCAAAGTTGATTTTGTGACTAAACGGATATCATCTTATGCTACGTAATTTCTATACAGAAATAAAATATTGATATATTGTTATGTTAATTATCAAGACAAATAAAAATAAGAAATAAGGTCACTCGGGTAAGTCCACGTTACATAATTCACAACAATACATCGATATTGTTTAATAGTAGTTGTATATATTATTGTATATCTACCTACATTGATAGGTCAATATGTGTTATAGGCAGGTATTATTCTATTACAAAATTTCTTACTCTTTACTATTATTACTAAGATGAGAATGTTCTACAAGATGTTCATTGTCCATTCAGGCTACCTATTGTGTTAAAGGTAATCCAGTCATTCATTCAGCTTATTGCATCTATTTCAGAATTATGTACATCTAGCTATTTTATATTCCAAACACGTTATAGGTATAGGACAATACCTTACGTCTTACCTTACTATCGAGTAATATGTAAAAAGTAAAAGATGTAGATATAACATGTGTTTAACCTCTAGGTTAACCTTAATATACGTTATATTTATTTAGCAATTCGCCCGATAATAGTATACCCTTGTTCAAGGTAAACGCGATTGCTATTATTGTGATGATAATATTAATGACATTACTTGTAAAAAAAAGTTTTTTACCATATTTATTATGAATGTTTAGCATGAATATTTTTTATTTAAACAAACAATAAACTACATGTAGGTACATATTAAACGTTTTTATTAACATTGTATTTTACAATTTCACCACAGCTTTGCCATAATTTTCTCCCGCCAGCATTCCAATGAAGGCATCATAAATTTTGTCGAAACCTTCAGTGATGTGCTCCTTAACCTTTAGTTTTCCGCTTTTGATCCAGTCGATGAGTTCAGCAAAGGCAACCGACCATTGTTCTCCCCAACGCCATACAATAAAACCTTCAACTTTTAGTTGTTTGAAAAGTATAGCCGGTTGTACGATTGTCACTTTTGGAAGTTTAGACGGATCTTCATTATATGAGCTAATGCTACCGCACAGAGAAACCCTTCCGAATGTATTCATTTGGCTCATGATCAAAGTACTGATCTCACCTCCAACGTTGTCGAAGTAGCAATCTATGCCTTTCGGTGCGGCTTCCTTGAGTGCTTCGGTCACGTTCACGTTCTTATAATTAAAAGCCCTGTCGAAACCAAGCTCCTGTTCTAACCATCGCGCTTTGTCATCAGACCCAGTAAAACCAATAACCCTGCAACCTTTGATTTTTGCAATTTGTCCTACAAGGGAACCCACAGCGCCCGCGGCTCCAGTAACCACCACCGTTTCGCCAGGTTTTGGCTTGCAAATTTCAAGAAATCCGAAGTAAGCTGTAGCTCCCGGCATACCCACGGCACCAACTCCCAATGACGTCGGCAAGCCTTTTAAATCGGGTAACTTGTAGATCTTTTGTCCAGGGACGCCAGGCTCATTCGTATTGACAATGCAGTAGTCTTGCCATCCTTTACGTGTAACGACTCTAGTGCCAACTGGATATTCAGCATCTTTAGATTCTTTGATAACTCCGACTTGATAGCTGAATTGATCATATGGTATCTTATTATTTCTGTTATAAGCGCGTTGATACGGGTCTACACTTATCCATTCCGCTTTGATAAGCACCTGACCATCTTGAAGGGGCGGCAGCTCGTATTCTACTATTTCGAAGTCATCTCGTTTTGGATTTCCATCAAAATATTTTACCACAACGTACTTGCGTGCTTTCACCATGGCGTCCGCGCTTGAACTATGGATCGTAGATGCGACGCGCCGTGACAGATAAGGCGAATAGTAAAACATTCGGCAATTTGTGTAGTCATCATGCTGTTATAGTCCACGTCGATCAGGCGTGCCGAACACAATCAACTTGATGAGCATTTATAATTCAGCTACCATAGTCTGTACATTATTTGAATTTAATATATATCGACTAGACCAGGACATAATCGCTTGAAATATAATTTAAATTGTGCAAATACATTACGTTTGTCGCTGCACGAGTTTTGCGACTAATTTTACTTGGTAAGCATTGAATGTACGCATAAAATAATGTGATATAACGTGTTAATTTGTAATTAAAAATAACTACATAACATATGAAATGAAATGAGGCCTTAGGCTATTCCACTTATAAGGCTATATCACCTCTCGTGTTGATCTTAACTAATACATTATTATGTTTGTTTATTTGTTATATGCGTAGGAATTCTTTTTATTTTCGGTTCAGTGTTCACTGTTTTTAGAATAATGTAATAGTTTTTTTTAACAATTTCAAATGTAGGCACCTCTCGACTTTAAGGCCGTAGGCGGATGCCTAGTTAGCCTATAGAAAAATTTAGCCCGACTCCTAAGACATTACTGTAACGAAAATATTTTATTGATATAATGAGTGATATTTAAATGTATGTTTAGTATGTTGACAAAAATCAAAAATAAAACATTTTTTTATATTTAAATAAATAAAAGGTTGGAAGTTTAGATATTATAGACACGAATGTGAGTTTATTTCTTTCACACTTAAATTATCTACTGAACAAGTTAAATTATTATATATATTAATAAAATTTTGCATATACGTTAACTGGAGTATAAAAAAGGATATAGAATATATTGAGGGATATAAAAAATATGTTGAGAAATTTAATCTATATAAATGCTAGAGGAGCCGTTGTCGAAAGGTAGTTGACTACAGAAGTACAACAATGCCACATGCAACCACATGTTGTGGTGCAACTAAACAAATCTATAGCGGTGATTTTTAGCGGACGATCAAGGGATAAATTAGTGTGTAAGCGGAAACTGTCTCAATATGTACATAATTACCCATAACCATTACTAAAGCACTAACTATATGTCCGACGTGATTGTTCATCCATAACGTCTCTGTGTATATTATCCACTTCATTTAAAAAATCATACTGTAGTACTCATCAACGTGGTATTATATTTTGGTACATTTGTGCAAAATTTTATGTTTGTAGTAACCATCCGTCTGTTTAATTTGTTCACTATGTAAAGCTCCCTTTATAGTATTATTAAATTTATACAAAAACGAAAATAATTGAACATTGCAGTATTTCAAAGATATTGTAAATATATATATCAAATATATTGTATATATAATAATTGATATCCAGAACATTTCACATCGTAATATATTATAATATAGTTTAATATAAATGTAATGGTTCAAGGGATCCTTTACAATATTTAGATTACACCTGCAAAAAAGGAAGCAAAAACTTTAAGGACGTCCGTTAATTTGCTAAGGCATTGTTGTAAATATTAGTAATAATTTATATTCGACTGACATATTCTTTTGAAACTCTAGTTGCTAAATTAAATAAGAAAGATTGTTATTTTAAATAAACACAGAAGTTTTAAATTGATTTCAATAAATAACATAAATAGTACGTACTGACTGATTATACTAATTATACAAAAGTACATTTTTAATCATAGATATTAATTTGATAAGTTAGTCTTGACAATGTGAATAACTTTTTCTGATAAATTATTCACTATTAAAAGAAAATACATATATATTTATATATACTGGAAGCGATGATATCTCATTAGTAGTATGTACGGATTCAGCGTCAAGGGACGTAAGTTCGAATCCACCTACAATACTACCTACGAAACAACCTATAAAGGTTTCTAACTCTAAACTAAAAAAAACTTTCTCCAATGCCCAGCAGGTTAGCTGCCATCCTGAAGTTGAAAATGTGCCGCTAAAATTCCAATAGGTGTGTTCCGGCAGCTGCACTTGAGAGCCAGGCCGTCCACAGGTTTAGTGTCTTCCAACTTGGGCCGTATCGTCACTTAAGATCAAGCGAGATTATGGCCATAACGGTAAACCTTGACTATAATAAAAAATATCTTTCTGTATAATACCCACTTCACTTAAAAAATCATATTGTAGTCTTCACGTACTACAATATTACGGACAGTACAACGTTGTATTATATTCTGGAACATTCGTGAAAATTTTTATGTTTGTAGTACCATCCGTCGATTTAATTTTTGCAGTCTGCGATATAAAGTACCCATTACAATTGTACATTGCAGTATTTTAAAGATAATGTGAATATTTATAATAATTTACATCCAGATAATTATGTAACATAATACATTGTTATATAGTTCAATCTAAATATAATAGTTCAATGCATCCTTCACAAAATTTGGATTACACCTGCAAATCAAGAAGCCAAAAACTTTAATGGTTTTCATTATTTTTGCTACGCCACTGTTGTTAATATTAGTAATAACTTATAATCGGCTGACATGTTCTTTCAAACTGAAATCGCTAAATTTAATGAAAAAAATAATAATTAAAGGGAACACAAAAGTTTGATATTGATATCAATGAATAATATAATGATCAGCAAATAATACGTACTAATTGATAATACCAGTTACACCAAAGTACATTTTTTATCATATATATTAATTAGATTTTACGTGCTGCTTCGCCCGCGTTAATAAGGTATTTATCAAACAAATCGAATAACACAATAAAAAGTTTCATAAAAAGTATATCTCTCTATTTACCTCACTAACAATAAAGATTTCACGAGAAAAAGTAGCCTATCACTGTCTTCAGGGTCTCATCTATCGCTGTACCAAAATTCATTACAAACGATTCAGCGGTTTAGACGTGTAAGCGTAACAAAGAAACTCATTTTCACATTTATAATATTAGTATGATTGAGTTTATTAAGTTGATAATATTAAGTATTAAGTTTGCTGATTCGATAAGCTAATCGTGATATCGTGAATAAATTCTCTGATAAATTACATACATACATAATACATCAATATATATATACACCTATATATATTAGAAGCGATGATAGCTCAGTCGGTAGTGTATACGGACGTCACGTCAAGGGACGGGAGCCCGAATCAACCTACAATAAGCTGGAGCTTTCGGTGAAGGAAAACATCGTCATGAAATCATACCATGGTGGTAGGGTTTTAGCTAGGACCCGTCTGGCTAGCTACCACTCTCAAGTTAAAATATCTATAGGTGTGTTTCGGTAGTTGCACTTGAGAGCCAGTCTTTCCTCTAGGCTTAGCATATCAACCGTTTTGGGCCACACCGTCATATAACATGTAATGAGATTGTAGCCATAACGATAAACCTTAACCATAAAAAATAAATAAATGAAACGAAATGAATATAAAGTTTAAAAAAAATTTGCCTTGTTACCTGTGTATCTACCTAGTGTGCAAGTGTAAGTTTAACTTTGTATTTTTTTATATTTACCTCCTCATTTAAATTATTGTTATAATATAAAAACAAATGTAGAGGTTCTTGAGTTTTCTTCGGTATTTTATAAAAACAGAATGTGATTTACGCGGATTCGCGAAATTAAATATGTCTATATAGAAAAATAACGAGGTACATCATCCTAATCTTAAAACTAATATCCGAGGAATAAAATACATACATATATACAAGAATTCTAAGTTAATAGCATTTGATATCTAGATTATTTATAATAAAAATAAATACAAGTAATCTAGTCGGAGAAAAATTAATGAAATATCAACTGAATAGAAAAAACTAAAAAAGAAATATTAACATCTCAAATAATACAATTATTAAAATTAAAACCTAATCTAATGAATAACAATGACTATAATTAAATGTGACTCGATAATACATAGCATTTAACAAAGTTGATTTTTGTAATTAATTTGACGTTATTCAACATTCCTGTTATAAGTAGGTAACCGAAAACTTCGAAAGAGAATCATCAAATATATCAATATATTCGCTTCGGTTGGTTTACAATTTATATGACCCTTCTATGGTAGGTATAACATTTTCAGGCTCTTTAAATTGCTATGAATAGCGCGATAGAAATTGTCCATGAAATGAAAAATATCATTTTTTTTATCTATTAGATTTAGTACAGTAGGAATTAAGTAGATTTGATTGCCTCGAATCATTAATAACGTATTGGCGTATTCTGGTAGCTGTAGCATAGTTCAGCGCATATTTATGATCCTTAACAAATGACTGCCTCCAATACCTAAACCCAATAAGTAAAAAAGGTATACTATGGCTACACTGTTTAAATATAAATTTGTGCATGTGACGATTTGTTTATTGAATGGCTGATAACTCAGCGCGTTCAAGGTAACTGTGTTTTTATTTCGCGCAATAATAATAATGAAAACATCAAAAATTATGTTGCAAACGTAAAGATAAAAATATTTTTTGTATTCTTAATCATAGTACAATATATCTCTCATTTCAAATAAGTTATTGTTGTTAAAGCAAACAACTACATTATGTTTGTGTAATATTACATTTATCTAGTCTCGTATAACTTTTCACAATAAAACAATACGAATCATATAACTGTGATTAAATTTGTGCTTTACAATTTCACGACAGCTTTGCCATAGTTTTCTCCCATGAACATTCCAATGAAGGCGTCATAAATCTTCTCAAAACCTTCAGTAATGTGCTCATTAGCTTTTAGCTTTCCACTTTTGATCCATTCGACAAGTTCAGCAAATGCGGCTGGCCACTGTTCTCCCCAGCGCCACACATGAAAACCTTCAATTTTCAGTTGCTTAAAAATTATTACCGATTGTACATTTGCTATCTTTGGAAGTTTAGTTGGGTCTTCATTATATGAGCTTATGCTGCCGCATATAGAAACCCTTCCAAATAAATTCATGTGGCTTATGATCAAAGTATTGATCTCACCTCCAACGTTGTCGAAGTAGCAATCTACGCCATTGGGCGCGGCTTCCTTGAGTGCTGCGCTGACGTTCACGGTCTTATAATTAAAGGCCTTGTCGAAACCAAGTTCCTGTTCTAGCCACCGCGCTTTATTATCAGACCCAGTAAAACCGATAACCTTGCAACCTTTGATTTTTGCAATTTGTCCTACAAGGGAACCCACAGCGCCCGCGGCTCCAGTAACCACCACCGTTTCGCCAGGTTTTGGCTTGCAAATTTCAAGGAATCCAAAGTAAGCTGTAGCCCCTGGCATACCCACGGCACCGACTCCCAATGATGTTGGCAAGCCCTGTAAATCAGGTAACTTGTAAATCCTTTGTCCAGGAACGCCAGGCTCATTCGTATTGACGATGCAGTAGTCTTGCCATCCCTTGTGTGTGACGACTCTAGTGCCAACCGGATATTCGGCATCTTTAGATTCTTGGATAATTGCGACTTGATAGCCGAATTGATCATATGGTAGTTTATTGCTGCTATTATAAGCGCGTTGATATGGATCGACACTAATCCATTCCGCTTTGATAAGTAACTCACCATCTTGAAGCGGAGGTAACTCGTATTCTACTATTTCGAAGTCATTCCGCTTTGGAATTCCATGAAAATATTTTTTCACAACGTACTTGCGTGCTTTCACCATGGCGTCAACGCTTAAACTGCAGATCGTAGACTCGATGTGTCGTGACAGATAGCTAACATGCAGCGATCAGGTTTATTTAAGCCTCGCACACACTAGCCTAGTAATTTAGTCGAGTACTGAGTAGTTTAATAACTAAACGAGTTTGAGCAACAAAAATTCAGTCGAAGACATTAGCAAATCATTTAGTCGAGTCGATCCATTTGGTTCTATTTATATTCGCCAACTAGCGCTTCCCACTACGTGTCCATGCTTTTAACTTTCAGACGTTCTCAAACTATGAAAGTATTCTGTGGGATCTTCTAGTGCTAATTCCTCCAGAATTCAATTTGTAGCTCTTAGTTCATCTCCTCTATTAATGCATTGTCGTAACCACAGCTTTTTCTCCTTATTACACACATTTCTTTATACCCGTCTTCTAAAATAGCGATTACCAGTAGCTTTACTACCTTATTTACTTTTTTGCGTTGAACGTTCATCTTGTAAAACACCACTCACTTGTGTACTGTACTCGATCGGTAGTGCGAACGATTTCGGGCAGTAGCTAGTATTTTTCTATTAAATTACTCGGTACTTGACTAAATTACTTGCCAAGTGTGTACGAGGCTTTAAGGGCGTAATTTACGTGAACCTTTTTAAATAGTCGTTCGACTGACACTGACGCGATGTAGCTACGATAGATAAAAATATGTGTGAACGTTGTTTCCTATCAATAAGGTAATAAAGTATAATATATTTTAAATGTAATCCAGCTATATATTGATTTTAGTATTTTTGTATTGTAGTGTACATCTATTTACATAATATTATCTAATTATTATTTCTTAGTATAACAAATATACTTACCATATCTATTGACGTGTTTATGTGTTTATATAATATCAACATAAAGTACAATGTGTGCATGACAGTGTACATTACATGTACATTACATGTATATTATCTAGACAAACTATCGATATGTTTATCCTCATGTATATACTTATAATTTTTTTTAGTTAGATAATATATAATCCATATTAATACTACACTGTTAAAAATTTCTTTGGTAATTTTACAAGAAATGTGTTGGAAGTATATGCTCAAAGCAGTTTTGTAATTTAAGTAATCAAGCTTTGTAATTTTACAAATCTTTTTTTATTGTTTCTGTTTTGGAAAATTCAAAAACGTAAATACTAATTTCAGTAACAAACATTGTAATTTTGCAAAACATCTTTCATTGTTTCTGTTTTAGAAAATTCAAAAACGTAAGTACTAATGTCAATGACGAACATTGTAATTTTACAAATAAGCTAAATTAAAAATAGTTTGTAAAATTAAAATATTTAATTTGCAAAATACAAAACTTATCAAATTTTTTTTTTATTGAAATTAAAAATTCTTAAAAATTTTCGTTTTCTCGACGCCGACCCATGATCCAACTAGTAAGACAAAGACAACGCGATTCGGAACTCTCATAAACTGGCATGCCCATGTATGAGTAAATCTGCTAGAATGAGTGGTTCGAATCACATCGAACAAACGAAAATTTTTAAAACTTTTTATTTTCAATAAACAAATTTTTTTTTTATAATTTTCAATGTATCCAATGCATTGATGAACGTAGTTTCCTGAATAAGAAAAAGTGCATTTTTTAATATTAACGATTTTTTAACGACAAAAAACTATAAAATTCGGTTTAATTAAAATAGCATCTACAAAAAATTTTTTTAAGCTGAATTTTTTCATAATAGAACTAGTGGTAGTAGTGGCAGAACTAGATAAGATCTATAATAAAGAGAAAAAATAAATTGATTAAATTATCTCCGAGATAGAGATATTTGTTTATGAGCGTACGCTCAGAACTCACAGAGTTTTTATTAAAAAATTAATATTTTGTAAGCTATTAGTCGTAGAGTAATGCGGTTTTTTCAATTTGTTTATTATTCTTCTCTCTAAATTTCATTCGCAAGATGTCTCGACTACTTGTCAATAGTTTACGAGATATTTTAATTTTGCAAAATTTTTTTGGTAAAATTACAATTCATCAAAAATATTGAGACAATTAAGTAATTTTCATTCATTTTCATTGTAATATAATATTATGATATTTCTTTGGGATAAATACTTGTAAATATAATTTTTTTTTAATTTATTAATGATAAATCAATTTGTAAATTTACAACACATATAGAGTTTATGCAATATAGCTGTAAAACTCAAACTATTAATAGTGTTTTTCTGATATGTCTTAGAAAATGACTTTAATTGTATGGTAATCGTATTTTAGTTTGGACAAAGTTGCAATTTTACTTAATCTTCAATTTGTAAATAGATTGTAATTTTACGAGCATTTTCAACAGTGTGATATCGGATTTTACAATAATTATGATTTGTAAAAATATAATAATTTTACAAATAATTTTTACAGTTGAAGTTTAGTAAAATTACAATTTGCGGCTAACATATTCTAATTTTTGGCGAAATTACTACGTACTTTGTAATTTTACAATTAAAGAAGTAAAAATAATATGATGATTTTTGAATATATAATAAATTCATTGTAATCAAAGTTACATTGTTTCTTTGTAATATTACATAAAGTTGTTATGAATAAGACTAAAAACAAAGCTTGTAAATTTATAACGCTTTTCATTTGTAATTAATGAATTGATTTGTAAAATTACTATATGTGTACTGTTTATACATGCATTTTGTATAATTGCAACTTATTATAGTGGTTTTATGAAAGTGTTTGGAAAAATTACCTAAATAGTATAGTAACTTCATTTTGGTACACACTGGATTGTAATTTTACATGACATGTGTCTTGTAAAGAGATTGTAATATTACAAAATTTTTTAACAGTCTATATTAATATTATAAATGCGAAGTGAGTTTGCTTGTTATGCTTACACGCCTAAACCGCTGAATCGATTGTGATGAGTTTTGATATATAAATATGTGGCAAGTTGAAGACGACGAGATGCAACTTTTTCTCGTAGAAAACCTTTCGGAAGCGGAGTAGAGACACGGATAAATTTGGTATGACCTTTTGTTGCTTCATCCGATATGTTTGAGAAAATCAATATTAACGGAAGCGAAGTCGTGAGTAATATAATAATCCTGTGTTACGATATTCCACCATATTAATCTTGGTAACTATACGATCGATTTCAAGAACATTTTGTAAATATGTACTGCTTGTTCCTACTTGAGTGATAGAATAGTTTTTCTTACGACTATTGACCGAATCACTTTGACGAAAACATTTGTCACGCTTTGAGATCAATTTACTATTAAAACTAAACTAAAGTAAACTAGCTAATGCCTCCGACTTCGTTCGCGATTTCCTCGTCAACCACGTGTAATCGTAAAATTCGTTCTATGTGGGTGTTTATGGCGTGAAAGAAATATCCATGTCCAATTTCATGTCAATAAGTCTTGTATGTATCTTGTATTATCTGTATAGTCTTGTATATATCTTGATGAGCTAATCAGTGAGTGTTATTTTTTTATATATCGAGCCTTTTTAGGAAAAACGCCGTAAGCGACAATTGCTTTTTTTTACAGGCCAGAGTTTTTCCATTCCTAATTAAACAGTATTTATAATATCTTTATAAAAAATAGCTAGTTAAATGGTAACAGTAAAGCCATCTTTTTAAAATTATTTGGCGTTCCAGCGATCGCCTCTTAGCGAATATATGTTCTTACCATGGCTCGGCGCAACTCTTCGAGGTCTCTTCCTGCGGCAAGCCCCAACCGCAGGAGCCCTGCTCTATACCATGGCGGTTATCAACGGAACAGTTGATCCACTGTTTTTGACTGCTTTCTTCTTTTTATTCCGTTAGTTTACTTTTAATTAGTTTTGTTTTTTATTTAAACTAGCTGTGCCTTCGACTTCGTTCGCATGGAACTAAATATCATGAATGACTATGAATTACTTACATTATATTAGTCTATTTATTATTATATACTTATTTCACTAATCAATTTTATTTTCACTACAATGGTAGTAATTTTTTCTTACTATATTACTGCTTGTTCGCTGATGGAAGTTAAAGAGGCCGTAGGTTTTTAGTCAGTAAGAATCTGACATAACCCATACTTTTGCTACCCGGCGGATGGTGGGTACCTTATGTAAAATTTTCCTACGAAAAAAAAAAAATGGTTCTCTGGTTATTTGATTATTAAAAACATGGCATTTTTTTTAATATAAGTGACAAATAATAGATGAATCCTGCAGTTTGCTACTGTAATAGCTTACAAAAAAAAATCATTTTTAATTAATTCAAATATTATTAGCGTTAATGAGTTTACGAATTTACATGCCCAATAATATTTTGAATGCTTTATAAATTAAAATTGTCTCTTACAGTGCTTGAAGCTCGTATGTGGTTGGAGATAGCTAGGTTAGTTGGTTCACGATGGGAGAGAAGAGACCATGTTAACAGTTCTCGTGATGCTGGATATGAAGTTGAAACTCTTTGGAGTAATGATGACGTACATAGTGTTGAAGTCAGAAATTATGTTTATTAATAACTAGTTTAATTATTTAGAAAAAAGTCTGTTCTCGGATTATATTTCAAGTTACTAAAAGTTTTTCACAAATTGTAAGACAATTTACTCTTAATTGTATTTTTGTCAAAATGTTACTTTTAAAAGTGTAATAAATATATAAATTAGCTGTGTTATAACAAATATAGTATTTTGCGTTGGAACACTTTTTGAATAAATATTTTTTCGGTGATAAAGATTTGATAGAAATGTGATTATAATTTTTTCATTTCATCCCTACTAATATTATAAATGTGAATGTAAGTTTGTTTTATACGCTTTCTCGTGAAAACTACTTAACCGATTATCATGAAACTTTGTACACATATTCTTGGAAGTATTAGAAGTAACAAAGAATACATTTTATAGATGTTTTTCTTTGAAAGATAAAAAAATTGTTTGTCAAGGAATCTCAAAATCTAGCTACTTTAACGCCATCTAGCATTCCAGAGTATAGGTGATACGAAGTTCACCGGGTCAGCTAGTATATTATGAATTATCAATGACCGCGTAGGATTAAATAAAACCAAAAAGACCTAAATTTTAATGTATGCTGTTTATTTAAAAACACATTGTTTTTTTCTTATTATTATAGATAAATTATTACTTAGTGTTAAATTAGAGCATTAAATCGAATAAATTATGGTAATACTTTTATTTTTAGTTCAAAGAGGTAGCGTGCTTACTGTATTTTACATGAAGTTAATATAATATTGTTTCTAATTTAATCTATAAATAATTTTATGTGTCATGCACATTGAAACTAGACATGAACAAACTAGAAATACAGATTTAATACTAAGAACGTACGAACATACTATTTTAATAATGGAAGTATTATATGACAGAAAATTGTTTAAACTTTAACTACCGCTTTACCGTAATTCTCGCCGTCCAACATACCAATGAACGCGTCAAACAACTTGTCAAAACCCTCAGTAACGTGTTCTCTGGCTTTCAATTTACCTGTTTTGATCCAGGTTACCATTTCGACGAATGCTTGTGACCAATCGGGCCACCGCCATACTATGAAACCTTCTATTTTTAATTGCTTAGACACTATGCTCGGTTGCAAAATTGACGCCTTGGGCATTTTACTCCAGTCTTCATTGTAAGCACTTATACTGCCACATACCGATACTCTACCGAATAAATTCATTTGATTTATGATTACACTACTTAATTCTCCTCCGACATTATCAAAATAGCAATCAACGCCTTTGGGTGCAGCTGTTTTCAGTGCAGAGAAAACATCTGCAGTTTTGTAGTTTATAGCTTTATCGAACCCCAATTCCTCTTCCAACCATTTGACTTTATCATCGGAACCAGCGAAACCGATGACTTTACAACCTTTGAGTTTCGCTATTTGTCCTACCAACGAACCTACAGCTCCGGCTGCGCCTGTTACTACAACTGTTTCACCAGCTTTGGGTTGGCAGAGGTTTAAAAATCCAAAGTAAGCTGTTACACCAGGCATACCCACGGCACCGATTCCTAGTGATTCGGATAAACCTTGAAGATCCGGTAACTTGTAAATCGTCTCTTGTGGAGCCTTCTTAAGTAAGTTTTTTGGGTTAAAGACGTAGTAGTCGCACCAGCCCATGTGAGAGACCACTTTTGTTCCCACAGGATATTCCGTGTTCTTAGACTGTTCAACTACTCCGACTTGATGACTGAATTGATCGTAGGGAACTGCTTTTTGGGCATTATAGGCTCTTAGGTAAGGGTCGACACTAATCCATTCCGCTTTAACGAGCACTTCGCCATCCTTTAATGGTGGTATTTCATACGTCTGTATTTCATAGTCGTCTCGTTTAGGTACTCCTTTGAAATGATTTTTTACAACGTATTTTCTTGCTTGGACCATTATAATGTCTAATCAACGTCGGAACTTTTCAAAATATTGATGATGGTCTATACTACGGCAACCTGAATGTAAAATAGAAAATAGATTAAAAACTTAAAATGTTTCATTGCAAATTTAAGTAATCATAGTTGTTCGCTAGTCTCCGTAAGATGAAATAAGAAATAAAATAATTGAACTTATTTAAATGTTGTAGATGAAAACAATTATGGTCGACAACATAAGTTTTTATTTGGTAGACTGAGAATTGGGTACTTGAAAAAAAAAAAATGATTTTTTTTTTATGTATTTTAAAACTTTATCATTAATAATATTGATATTTAATGCAAAAAACTTAAAAAAGTATTTTTTTCAAATAATTTGAAACAATTAAAAATTTATGAAATTTAAATATAAATCACGTGACTATAAACGCGCCATGATTGGTCACCATAGTTGTGACGTCATAATGTTATAGCTATTTAATAACAGTACAGCGTTTACGGCTATTACACGTGACTAGACAATAATATTGAAAATTTATTGCTAAATACGAGTTGTTAGTTGGTTCCGATTAGCTATGTGTGATAAAGGATTTATTAAGGCAAAGTCTGATAATATTCCTGATGTTGATATATTTATGATCACCGATTTTTAAAAAAATGACGTTCGGTTTAATTCTGCTGAAGTTCGAGGTGCCAAGACATCAAGGTAAGTATGTTAAAAAATAATATAATAAGTGAAAATTTATTTACTGAACTTTACTTAAATATATAATAATTATTTGATTTGTATACTTAGATAAATAATAATTAAGAAATTATTAAGATATTAAGTATTAAGAAATTCTTACATCGAAATGATCTTCACAACAAAAAAAAAATCGATTTTGTTTGGGGATTATCACGGTGCACTGCTTGAAACCATTTATTTAGACGTTTGACATCTTGGGGAACATTTAAAAACATTTTGTCAGGAGTTGCCTTTGTAGTATTCGTACATAATGGTACAAAACAAGAACGATAACTTTTGAGGTTCGACATTTTTAATATAAATTTAAATATTTAATAATAACAACAAAATTAAATAGATCAAAACACTGTATTTATTATTTTTCTATCAACTGCAATGAGTGAAAACTAACATTATGACAACACACGCGCTCGAGTTTGTTCGGGAGTTGTCGGCGTGTCTTCGTACTGAATTCAAAAATTAATTTTTATTTTGAAATAACTTTTGCATCATTGCAAAAAAAAAAATAGTTTTGTTATAAAACTAACATATAATCTTTCCATTTATCATAAAAAAACATATTTTCAAAAACCCAATTATTTATAAGAAGTCAGTCATTACATGTGTATCTATATTAACAAAATAGAGAGGAAAAGTTTGTTTGTTTGAACGCGCGAATTTTAGAAACTATCAGTTGGATTTAAAAAATTATCTTTATATAATATACAGCAATAATTGACAAAGGCTTTAAGCTATTTAATATCACACCCAGGACCAAAAGGAGCAAAGCTGAATTGAAAAAAGTTACAACGGACAAAAATGTGAATAAATAAAATTTTAGTTTCACGCGAACGAAGCTGCGGGCACAGCTAGTCTACAATAAAATAATTGATTCGAATGTATTAATTTCTGTCTTTATTAATTGCTTTTGTACACAATAATAATAGTACGCCGTAGAATCTACGCATTGATTGGAATCAAATCCAATGTTATTTCAAGGGTTCTCACATTGAAATAATATAAATACCAGTATTAAAGGTGCTAATTATTTATTTATTATACTAAGTATAGAAATTTAGCATTGGCACCACAGTGGTTACCACTATGTTATGTCGTTATATGTAACCAAATATGTTCTTTTATGAAAGACTGCCTTCAGATGCTAGTTATATGTTCTGTTGTTATATGTAGCCAGAGTTGCCCCTTTTGGTTGGTTTTCAAATGCATTTGCTAGACCAATACTATAGGTAATGAGTGATAGATATTCAACTCGTATACTGGTAAGCTACCATTAAAATAAAACAAAGGCGGTTTCTGATCTTCTGGTAAAAATATGGGTGTTGATGGTTTGCGAATTTCAGGAGACTTATTTTAGCTACGTTAAAAACAGGTATTAGCTACCAAGACGAATCATTATAAAAATTCCTAGCGGCATATAATTAATTAATTACTAATTTATTGGCGTTAGTAAGTTGTAATTCACTTTTATATGAGCTAACATATTTTTACAAATATATTATAGCCCCGTATAGCCGAGAGTATTTTTACGGAATCTATTATTGCCTAAAATACTTTTATCTATATCGATATTATAAAGCGGAAAAAACTGATTAATTACACGTGATAATCCTATCAACTACCAGTAGGGTTAATAAAATTGTTTTGTATTTGATAGCGCAATCGTTGAGGAAGGCTTTAGGCATTTAACATTACGCTACCACCAATAGGAGTAAAGTCGTATGGACAAAGGTTATAAAAACGGGCAAACATGATAATTGCATTGGTAACATTTCCGAGTCAATATATAAATATTTTTATATATAATTTATTAATTTTTTACTATTAATTTAAATATTATTATTATTATTTTATATAAAGATAAATAATAGGGGTTTTAATATTTGTGTTTACTCTGAAAAATATATATGTGTAGCTATAGCGTGACCATGTAAATCACTGTAGCTTACTGTAGTCACGACCGGTTTTACGTTTTTGTGACAAAAATTCATATGAAATGCCAAGGTAAACGGGATGATGGTTATTTAGTTGTTAGCCTTGAAATTATATTTGGGTCGTTGGTTTCAGTGTGGTAGTTGACTTTTTTAATCGAGAGTTCTCGAAGGTGCACAATGGTATTCGAGTATAAGAATTTAAAGTCATTTAATAGAATGTTATGTAGGTATTAAAGTTTTATTTATTCTACGGCACTTTACATAATTCTTATAGTCAAAAATCCGGCTGCAGAATTAGTGCACTCATCGAGTGTTTGGTAAAAACCTAATTTTTGCGCATGTTTATGATTAGGGGAATATACATCTACCAGGTTGCTTATCAAAATTGTGGCCGCTAGTATATTTGATTAAATTTTTGTTATTTGATTTTTCGGAAAAAAATAATTCAGATGTTTTTAAAATAAAATATGGTTCACTTCACGGCAATATATATATATATATATATAAAGACTGAAAAATCACGGTTGCCGTTGTGCACTTAGCCGTATCTCTTCGCAGTTAGATACCTATAGGTGTGTTCCCAAAGTTGCACTTGAAATCCAGTCACTCCACTAGCCTCAGCGTGTCCAGCATCTTGGGTCAGATCGTTACTTAACATCAGGTGGGATTGCGTCATAACGCTAAACCTATTAACTATAAAAAAATCTTTTCACATTTTAACAGTGTTTATTAAAATACTTAGGTATTATTATTTAGGTAAAACAAAAGAAATACAATGAGAACTAAATAGGAAATTGTTATTATAAAATTGATTTTGACTGTTATTCGACACTTGTTTAGTTAAATACAACTTTACTCACCGCTGATAAATAAAGAATTATACGATAAGATATTCGACAATCAGATATGATATACGATAAATAGAATCGTTTGCACGTGTGCTACCAATCAACCGCCTCAACGAACTGATTATGGAAAACTGAGGAATTACGATTTCGAGTAAAGAATTTATACATTGGCTTGTTGTTTTTGCGTCCAATTGTAGGTGGAATTGTATCCGTTAACGTATACGATAATACATGGTGAAGTAATGGTGTATAATAATACACGAGGAATTATTCAGAGTTATCAAAGTGTGACTTGTATTTTTTATATGCGTGCCGTCGTCTCTGGTATTCGTATTTTCAAGTGATATTTTGTTTTTTTTTTCTTGTATACTGAATGATATCTCCTAAAAAACGTGATATAATATACCCAATCATGTCCTTATGTAGCTGATTATTTATACTATGAAATTATGATTATTAGATAAACTTTTATTAGTAAAAAGGCGCCAACGCTGTGCTTGAAATAAATTGAAAATGTGCAAATAGTAAAAGGGATACATTATTTTTTTAATAATTACAAACTAAACTGTTATAATTTATATCGTAATTGCTGAACCGCTTTTTCGTCATGTTCTTACAACACAAAATAAATATATCTTTATTTAATTAATATTATAAGGCGGAAATTTATTTTGTTACAACGTGCTAATCTTAGGAACTGCCGGCTGATTTCAAAAATTCCTTTTGTGTTCGATAGAGCAATCATTTAGGAAGACTTAGGCTATTGACCATCACGCTACCACCAATAGGAGTAAAATTTATTGAAAGAAGTTACAAAACGGGCAAAATTTTCTTAATTTTTTAAGCTCCACACTAACTAAGTCGCGGACGTAGCTAGTATACATATAAAATGTTATAAATATTTATCTTTATCATATTCAGCACAAAGTATATGATTATTTATTGGTAAATTATTAGTAAACCTGTAGTTATGTCTCTACACATATTATTTTTGCAAATGCCGTGATAAATATAAGTGTACAATACAAAGAAACGAATCATATCATTATAAATCATCATTAATACTTTTAGACTGGATATATATGTAGAAAAATAATTTTCAATAGTAAATTAATTTATATGACAAGGACGCATAAAACCACAATCTATCGATAGTCGATATTGTGTCGGCAAGGATCTTAAAATTATTTTTGTCCGTCTGAGTCATTTTTTTCAGTACAGCTTTGAGAGGTGGTAGCGTGATGTTAAATGCCTAAAGCCTTCCTCAATCATAGCTATATCAAACACTTTTTTTGTCATCCGACCGGTAGTTCCTAAGATTAGCCCGTTCAATTAATAAATTAATATTATTAATAATATTAATAAATTAATATTATTATATTATATTTATAATATTTGCGAATAGACGTTTTAATTTGTTTTGTTCATTCACATGTTTGCCAGCTTGTTAAATAAGTTGGATGTTCTCCTGTCGTTAACATCAAAATTGTTGTTTTTTCTTTTTGTAAAATTATGTTTATTTCGTTCTGAAATATCAAACATCAGCGCTGAACATTTTGCCATTAGAGATTTGATGTTTATCTACATAAGAGTTAAATGTGCCCACGCAATTATATTCACATTGTAATGTACTTTTTAACACGCAAACTGCATTAATTTCGCTGAATCATTCTGTTATAACAGAAATGTGTTATTAACCTCTGACTGTTTTAAGTACGTACTATCAAACAAAGGTCGAACATTTTAGTAATATTGATTTTTTGTTTTTCATGTTACATTTCTCATAATGATTACGAAACTTTTGCCATAATATAAAAAAATAACATATAAGAGTTTCAATATATCTTAAAAATCAAACATTAAAAGGTTGCATGTCAAGTTTTAACTATATGTAAATATTAAAATAGGTGTTTATCAATATAATATTATACCTTATTAAGTTTTAGAAAGTATCCTGCTCTGTTTTGACGTTTTGAATTTTTTTTTCTAACAATATGATATTTTGTATAATCTCGTATCAATAGGATAATTTTATAGTTTATAGTTGAACGTTATATAGGCCGCAATTTCACCGGATGTTAAGTGATGATGCGGCCAAACATATTGAACACAATTAATGTAATTTAGGAACTGGCTCTCAAGTGCAACTGCCGGAACACTCCTATAGGTAGTTGGCGGCAGATTTTCAAATTGGGTTTTTGGTATTTTTTGTATTAAATGGAACGATCAGTTATAAGTTTGATAACAAAACGTTTTTATTTCACAATAATTCAAAAGTTATATTAAATTATAAATTGATTGCTGAATTCAGTACGGAAAACACGCCTGACGTCTGAAGCGATGATAGCTTAGTGGTAGTGTGTACGACTTCACGTCAAGGGACATGAGTTCGAATCCAACCATCTACAATGAGCTTGAACTTTCGATGAAAGAAAATATAGTTAGGAAACCATTGTATGGTGGTAGGGCTTTTTCTAATGCAAATTAAAAATCTGCCGCCAAATACTAATAGGTGTTTTCCGGCAGCTGTACTTGAGAGCCAGCACCTGCACAGCGTGTCTACCAACTTGGGCCGTATCGTCACGTAAGAGCAGGTGAGATTATGGGCATAACACTAAATCTTTACTACAAAAAAAAAACGCCGATATCTCCCGAACAAACCCGACTACCCGTGATGTCATAATGTTAGTTTTCATTCATTGCAGCAACAGAGATAATACAGTGTTATGACTTTTTATTTATTTAATTCTGTGGTTATTGTTAAATATACCGAAAATGTCGAACCTCAGAAGTTATCGTTCTTGTTTCGTACCACTTTGTACGAATACTACTAAAACAACTCCCGAAAAAATGTTTTTAAACGTTTCGCATGATAAAAAAGTCAAAATAAATGGTTTCAAGCATTGCGCCGAGATAACCCCAAAACAAAATCGCGGTGGACACGCTAAAGCTGTGGAGTGGCTGGCTCTCAAGTGCAACTGCCGGAACACATCTATTGGTATTAGGCAGTAGATTTTCAACTTGATGGTTGTAGATAGCTAGGCGGGCATTAGAAAATCCCTACCACCATGCTATGATTTCCTCACTATGTTTTCTTTCAACGAAAGCTCAAGCTCATTGTAGGTGGATTCGAACTCACGCCCTTAACGCGGAATCCGTACACACTGTCACTGAGCTACCCATCGCTTAATATAGATTAAAGGTGAATAAGACCACAGAATAGCTACGACTAAAATTTGTCCTGTCGAAGTCTTGAAAACGACCAAAGTTGGTGGTAATAATTAAGTTTTATAAGTAAAATATAATGCTTAAACAGTATAATGTTAGATGGTTAGCGATGAAATAATAGGAAGTAGATATGTATATTATATATTTTCTTTATTTATAATCCACATTCATGCATCAATATTATTGTATTAAAAACATAATTATGAATACATGAGATTGATAATATTGTAACAAACTACACATAAAATAAATTAATTATAAATAAAAAGGAAACTTAAAAATAAATAGGTAAAACATAATTAGAAACAATATGTAAAAAGTACATTTGTATTCTATCGAATTTAAATTACGTATTTGTGCTCTAAATCTATATCGTACATTTATGTATTTCTTTGGATTTGTTGGATTAAAATAAAAATTTGTAAGTTTTATAATCATTAGAGGTGTTTGCGCAAAGTATGTTATTTGCAAGTAGTTTTATTGTCTCATGAAAAAACTTGCAATCATTAAAAATTTAACATTTTATTTTACACGATGTAATAATAAATATTTGGTATACATTATATATTATATCTTAGAGGTAACTGATACGGGAAAACATTGTTTATCACCAAACTGTGCACTTTTCTTTAGGGTTCATCCGTGATCCGGGAGGGCATTGAAACTCTCTAGCAAAATCGTGAGAATTCGACAGTGTACCAATAACTCGAAATCTGCCTGGAGAGTGGACGGCTGTTTTTAATTTATTACGCATTGCCTCAGGTCGCATTGCACCACACCAAACCTGTGAAATTGTTCCATTTAAATTGCATATAACAAATAAGACAAGTTTGTTAAATCTTTGGGTCTATAGTAGTTCACGGGGAACAAAAATGTAATTTTGTAATCCTTAGAAACAGTTTTTTTTTTTTTTAATTGTACCTTATATTGTTGCGTATAATCTAATTATCATATACAAAGTTTTTCGAATTCGATTAGTTGTTTCAAAGCTTAGCACGTTTAAGCAAACAAATAGAAATTATCTTCCGCTTTCCGATTTATCGACACAAAAATGACACATTCACATATATTGCATAAATTTGATAACATAAGTTATTAAAATAGTGTGATATGTCATTCCAAAAGGTGAATATATTATATTACATCGCAGCAAAACCCTGACATTAACAACCCAAGTGCAGTGAACTAAAACAAAGGCATATAATTAAAACAATTTCGAACGAAAGTTCTGGAAGGGACAGTGAAAAAAATCAATATCACTAACATTGTTATTATATATTTCGTTATAAAACTGTTTCACGCGATTCAAAGGTGAACAGATGTTGGTTCTTTTAAATTCTTCAGAAAAGGTTATTGAAGAAATTATATTAGTGTAGATTTAGGGTAGTAGAGATCTGTACCCGACTGCGTCATGATTAATGATTCCCTTTTGGTTTACCACGTTTCCGCAGCTAGTGTATATCCAATTGACAAGTGTCTTAAAAGCTGGCATGACAACAAAGATCCCTTAAGAATTATTTATCTCTTGGATATCGTGGTTGTTTTTGGTTTACAATCACTCGGATGCCGTGAATTTGTCCGGCGCACTGTGAACAGTCTGTCCTGATTCCAAACTTTATGACTGACCAATCCTTTCTCCATGGTATGAGCCATTTTAATTTATGCTTGTGTCAACACGAAGACTACGAAAATGCAATTCTCTCTATTTAGGGCAACGTGGCCACGATGGTTCAAGGTTTAGTCTTAAATATTTCAATATCTATTTAGTAATAAATGAACCTTCAATTGTTGTACAGAATTAGCAAAACATTAATTGAATACGACCTGTGCGAAGTTAATGAAGAATAGTTGAGTGTGTGTATGATTGAGCCCTGGTAGTGTTTCACCATCCGTGCCGTGACGTTGCACCCAATGTAAATATGCACGGAATGCTTGTTTTACGCCGCCGTTGTCAGCAATATTCTCGCCCTGGTATATAAAAAGAGCGGTAAACACCCAAGAGTTCAAAACGTGACAAGCATTTTTCGTTCGAATTGTTGGTCCAGTACAGCCATACTCAAAGTGTGCTCCAGGAGAACGCTGATGATGATGAAAAAAAAATAAAAACGACTTCAAATATCTTCTATTAAACCTGATATCAATCAATTGATAAAAATTAGGAAAAAGTTTTATACCTCTAATTAGATATATAATTACTATGCAACTGTTACATTTTAACATAATTAATAATTGAGAATGTACATAAACAATTTTTTTTGTTGAGCTCCATCAAATATTTTGCTCTAGAAAAGTGTTCCGTCACCACTAAAGTTTGAGAATCGCTGGTCTTATATATAAATTAGAATACATATCTGTAATTTTTACGAAAGGGATACAGGTGCTAAGAATCTGTACTGGGGTGAGAACCAACCACCATAAACATTATAATCAAGAAGTTGGAATCTGAGTACTCTATATTTCTAAGAGTGATATTATTCACACCTGTGTATTTACACCGTCAAGTTTCATGTTCACCTCTGGTACAACGTATTGTCCATACTGATTGATGAGGCATTGCGCACGACGGTGGAACGATTCGATTGCAGAATCGGACCACCAACGGTGTAAATTACCATTGCAGTCAAATAACCGGCCTTTGTCATCAAATCCATGTGTTATTTCGTGACCTGTTAGTAAAAATTACAAATTTTGTAGCCGCTTCCCTTAATGTTAGATATATTGCTGTTATCACAAATCAGATATTTTGTCATATATTTTGAAATTTGCTGTCAATATTAAATATATAAATCATTTAATTGTCATTCAATAAAAAGAAAAAACTATAGAAAAATCATGACCGTAAATAAAGCAATGATAGCTCAATATTAGCATTTTCCGAATATTACAATGTTTCTTCGGTAAGGCGAAAAATGATGATAAAGCCATAGCACAGTGATATAGCATTTTCTAATGTTCCTCGGGCTAACTACTAACCTCAAGATAACCGTAGCCAAGCACCAAGTGCACAAGTGTATTCGGGCAGCGTCAGTTTATAAACTTTGCACCTAGCTAAGTTACACAAACAAAAAATGTTTGACAAAGTGACTTGTTAAAGTTACTTCGGCATGTATCATCCCATATATTTTTTCCTTTACGATAGCAATTGTTGAAACAACCTGGTTACTAGACTAAACGTATTACAATCAGGAGCTATCACTTAACAACTATGATATTAACAAGTTAAGATACTTTGAATGACACTAAAATCTATAAAATATTGTAGTAAAGAATATATTAATGAAAGATTCTTCATAATTAGATATGATTAAATCAATCTTTATAGTGTAAATTACAGCTACAAATATACCCTCATTATTACAATAAAATTGTAGATTAAAGTATTCTGTTAGTAAGGTTAAACAAATATAATTAGGTGGATATATTACCTATGACAACACCTATACCGCCATAATTGAGCGACCGTGGAAAATGTCTGTGGTAGAAGGGAGGCTGCAAAATCCCAGCCGGGAACATGATCTGGTTTTTGTTGCGACTGTAATACGCGTTGACCACTGCGGGTGCAGTGTTCCATAACATTTTGTTAACCGGTTGCCCGAGGCTATTGAAGCAAAATAAAATAAATTTAATATTAATTCTTATACGTTTTTATTAAGTTGAAGATACATGATGCTATTCGCTACAATACAAATGATGCAACTTTTTGTGTTGTGACCTTTAATTTTAGGAACTTGTTTGTGAAGGACGTTGTATAAAGAAGATAATTGTATTATATTTGTAAATTTTAGTACGTAGGCAACAACATACTCACCGTGCCTGCTCCATCTTTGTTAGATGTTGCAAAATGTTTAGAATATTCTCAAAGTATTTATCTGGATGAATCTTGACTTCTTTATACCTCTCATTTAGTTCTTTGTCATTTAGTATAAAATCGGGGTATCCTATTCTGAGCATCATCGCGTCCACTTTATGGGCGGCCAGTTTTTTTGTTTGCTCATCAATCCAATCGGTCAATTGAAGTAATTCCTCGAACGATTGTTGTATCTCCCTCGTCATGAACAGAGTATCGTTTTTGCTCGTTTCATCGAAATATTTGCGTACAAACATGGAACCGAGAGCCATGCCCATGTTTGAATTCACTTGAGATATGCAATTCTTCCATCTCGGTGGCGCTTGTTCACGGCCGAATAGTATAAAATAAAATCTAAAAAACGTAACATGATACCTTAAGAACAGCTTTTGACGTAAATAAATAAATATTCAAATTAACGAATTACTGATATATGACCGCTTCTATTTTCAATCCTAATACTAATCATCAATCCTAATCAACCTTCCAACTTCAAATCGTTAATATCAATTGAAGCTACATCTAATATCGTTTCCGTTTTTCACTTCTTTTGGTTATTTAATGAAGCTTGTTTATAACTCGTAATGACTTAAATGTCTTTCAATTACATGAAATTTCAATATAGATGGATTCGAACCCACGTCCCTTGACGTGACGTTCGTACACAATACCAAGTGTGCTATCATCGCTACATTACTTTTCATCTTATAAGATTTAAAAAAAAATGGTTGTGTTTTTATACAAACCTTATCCTGACAATAACGAACACAAAAAAAAAGAATTAACCAATTTGGTACAGTCGTTCGGAAGTTATGCGCGTTCATATATTTCGGCGATCCATTTATATATAAATAGACTTGAAATGTTCGCATCTAAATTGAATTTACACGACAACTTCGTTTAAACTTATAAATAATAACAAGATGCGAACTGTATAAAAGGTAAGAGAGAAAGAGTTGATAAATTAGTAAATAAGCTACCTCTGTATACTCTTACCATGAAGTATTAAATAATGATACGCTTAAATCAGGTGAAATTGAATTAGTAGCAGTAGAAGACACTTGAAAACTTACTGTTGTTTAGCCGATTGAAATCTGTCGTCGAGGTTGTTCACCCTGTGCCTCACGAATCTCCACAACAGGTAATTTGATAACGTACTTGAGTCAGTTTCCTCAATCAATTGAACTAAATGCTACAATTTTAATATTAGAATAATTACGTTTTTTTTGATAGCTTATAGGTTATGGTAGCGATTATAGCTCGGTGGTAGTGTGTACGACTTCGCATCAAGGGAAGCGAAGTTCGAATCCAACCACCCGCAATGAGTTTGAGCTTTCGGTGAAGGAAAACATCGTGAGGAAACCATAGCATGGTGGTAGGGCTTTTTCTAATGCCCGCCTGGCTAGCAACCAACCTCAAGTTGAAAATCTGCCGTCAAATACCAATAGATGTGTTCCGGCAGCTGCACCTGAGAGTCTGTACCTCCACAGGTTAGTGTGTCTACCAACTTGGGCCGTATCGTCACTTAAGATCAGGTGAGATTATGACCATAACGCTAAACCTAAAAGTGTAAAAAAAATGGTCCAACAATTTGGTCCAAGATGGCGAATACGTTACACCTAGCAGAGGGATTGGCTCTTAAGTGCAACTGCCGAAATAGGTATTTGACGGCAGATTTTATACTTGAGAGTGATATATAGTCAGGTAGGCATTAAAAAGTCCTATCACCGACAAATATGTAATAATGTTGATATATTTCAATTAAATAATCAGTTTAATAATTAATTCTAAATAAATAAAACATAGTAATTAGTAGTAATAGTTAGGGGGTCAATATCTAATTAAATAGTTTGCAAGAATAAAGAGTAATGACTAAATATATACTTTGAAATGGCAAATTAGTATTATGCATCTTTATCAAACGTACCCTGGATATGCTATTTTGAAGGAGATATTTAGAATCTTTTACTAAAGCTTTGCTTTTGCTTTGCTTTTGGGGATAACAGTACAAAATTATTCTAAGTTTTCAGTAAAGAGTTTTGGTTAAAGACAGCGATTATGGTATTGGCTATAAAATTGCAACTTACTCTAACGTAGTTAAGTGCGAACAAGACCACTGTCTCGTCAGAGTGCACTGTCCTATTCATGACTATACTGAGATACCTCTTCCAGTTCATCTCCGGTACTAATTCTTCGAGTTTACGAAGCGGCATCCTTCGGTATAACTCTGATACGTTTCGCCTGTCCTCTGGTGCTGAAGTTATCTTGGCCAATCTACGAAAATTAAATCATTCATATGTTCTTTGAATTAAAAAAAGTTTCTTTTTTATAACTTTTTAACGGGAATTATTTTATTTTAAATGCAATATTTATATGCCTTATTACTGTATAGTTTTGATATAATTCCACGTGTCATATTCGCATTGTCGTTTGGTTATTAACCACATGTGAAGTGAGTTTGAAATATTAACTAGAAACATGCATTGCTGTTGTTGCTAAGTCTCCCTGAACAGTTTTGACGAGAAAGCCGCTGTTATGTTAGTGCTAGGTTTCAATATTACATTTGCTATCAGCAAATTATCTATTTAGGCGAGAAGTAAAACCATAGATCCATTATTAAGACAAGATACAATCTTTTTCTAACCTTTGAATATGATACTAAACAATTTCATTAAATAAATAGTCATTAAATAAAAAAATGTAATACTAAAATTGATATAAATCATAATGCCTCACTTGGTTTCGAAAATAATTAATTGATCCGCGGTTTTTAACACATGATCGTGAGCGCCGCCAAGCAATAATGCAACTTTAATGAGATAGTTCTTATATGCTTCTAAATATACTTTATTGTTGTCCTGAAGAAAATAATCTCTTGTCGGTAAACCTGTAATTAATATTCTACAAATATCAAAGATTCTGAAAATCAATTGACAAAGTAACGAAAAAATTACCTAAACTTGTTTGATCGAATTGTATGACAAATTCATCAGAATTTTTTATGTCAGGTCCAACCCATTCTGATATGAGAATATCATTGTTATATAAACGTAAGTTTGCCATTAGTTCGAGCCAATTAAAGTTGCTTTCATTCCACTTAGAATCTAAAATAGGCCAACCTCCCATCAAATGAAGCAAGTCTAATAATGGTTGATGACCACGTTTCTCTAATATTTCATAGTTCATACACGATTTAAATAAGTATCTAGCTTTTAATGTTGCATTGCCATGTGCGGGATCTTCATAGATCTGTGGCATTAGAATTTCTTTTGTTACTGCAATTTCTCTTTGATGCCTTTTCATAAACTTATTTCTGTACATTTGTAATTTTCTTCCATTTCTTATTTCTTTAGATTTTATCATAAATTTTCTATTATCCGAGGTTAATTTCATGGACTTTCCAGTGTCCTTATAATTTAATTTTTTCGATATATTTATGTTTTTCCCATTATTAATTATGTGTTTGTTAAAGTTCTTCGTATTTTTTTTAATTGGTTTCAATTTTTTTCTGGGTATTTTATCTACATATCTACGTATTCGGTTAATAATTTCTTTTTTGTCTACATTTTCGTCAATATTATAGCGGTATCCATTAGATCCAGAGTTACGTATTTCTTTTGAATAATTGTCAAGTATCTCTAAAACATATTTGTTATATGGATATATTTTTGTAGTTGATGATAACGTAACCGTATCTAATAAATTGTCCTCTATATTAAGATGGGGTCCTGGATATAAACTAGTAACATGTTCATGACTCTTAAATTCTAGTAATTCATTTAAAACTGTATCCAAATTTTCTCTTAGCATTTCAAAAGTGTCATAGCTAAAATCAATGAATTTTTTTTTATATCAGCTCTTGTAGTATTTCTATTTATACGTAACGAAATAACCAACAATTAAATTTACTTACCCAGCTTTATCTGCTGGTATCGGATTTAACGCAGCCCAATTACCACAAGCGTATTGATAAAAGTCGTAACAGGGATCTGCTTCTACATCCATATATTGTCTCATTATGTTTGCTTGATTACGTCTAATAGTTTCTTTATCCCCTTCACCTTTCCAAAAAGTATGTATACCTAATTTGGGTTAAAACCTGGCATTATTAAATAAAGTAAAAGAACCATATCATCGGACACTCCTAACTAGTTACAAATTTATTAAGGTATATTTGAACTATATAGATACTTTGTGTACAGATTTATAGGTTAGGAACCTTGACTCATTTAGGACATCGGTCAATTGGATGATTCGTTCACAGGCGTGCAAACCATTATCAATTTGATCTAAGGCAATTCTAGTTGTACAAGTAACAATTGAATACCTGGAATACTTTCGTAAAATGCTATATATCTGTAAAACGTAAACGTTGGTAGCGTAAAGCGTTTTTGATACCTGTGTACGACCTTGATGGTTTATAAATATTTGCAGAAGAACCCATTTCACCCTCTTCAAGTTCTGGTTGGCCCCTCAGTTGTTCAATGACGTCATCTAGTGGACCGCGATCAACGTTTTTCTCTGGTGGTATAATACTATCAAAAATACTGTTAAATAAGACTATATTCATGCACATATAACCATGGTAAACATTAAATGATTATTTATGAAGTAAATTACGTGTACTTGAGAAAACAGTTATATATAACTCATAATAATATACAAAGAGTTTTTGAAAATACTGCATTGAATAATTATAAAAAATGAGTATATAGAAGTTATACATAATACAATATTAATTGTAAACTACCTTTCAGCATTTTCATCGTCATCATATTGCTTGCTGTTATCTGATGATTCGATTTCTTCATTAGCTTCGCTTTCCGGTTCACTGCCTACGTCATAATATTCTTCGGTATCTTCGGGTTCAATTTTGGGTTTTCGATGTGCCAGTAAACCAGGGCTATAAATAAATATATTTTACTATAATTATGGGAAATAGAAAGACGGCTACATTTTATATACAATTACATACTCACTTATAATCGTGCGATGTAAAAGTAAAACGGCTCATCCTTTTCACTCTTGAAGGAGCATCATGCTGTTTATCAGAATTACCCCAAATTAGTATGTCACTTGTAACGTTTCCGAAATACACTGCTTGTGCTGGTTGCGAGTCGGTTCGAGCTAATACTGTCTCATCGTGCGGTAAAAACGAAGTACGGAATTCTTGAAACACTTCTCTTTCCTCAGGATCCACACCTTCAAATCTCGTATAAATATTTGGAATATTTTTCACTACATATTGGTCTGACGGATCACCTAAATAATCAAAAGGTTTTTTTATTAGAAAATATAAGGAGGTCGCTAAAGCCGTGAGAGCTATGATTGAAAGAAAACGACTGAATTTTGCACTGTCTGATGTAGGTTTGAGAGACAAAGTATGTGGTGGGTTCCGCGTATCTACACGCGTCATGGCAGCTTCTGACTAATGCTTCGACGGAGATTTGTATCAGGAACATCGCATATGAACTAAGTTTTTATTGTAAAATTGACCTTGTTGCTGGTTTTGCAAATTGATTGATAGTTTTAAAGTGTCATTTTTATGAAAAGCAAAGTTTTTGAACATATATTTATTTAGAATTATGAAATCGATATCATTTACTGAATTAACAAAACAAGTTCATTTTATAAATGACTTGATTATATCCGACCTGAAATGCGGTATGTTATATAACTATTTATTATTTATTATACTATGACTAATTTACGCTATTGAATATATTTTATAACTCTAATATCTTTAACTCTTTTTCTCTTAACATCTTATTTTAGTTTTATCGCGGTAAATATTATCCGAAGTAAATATTAATCCAGTTATTGTAATATATATATATATTTTACAATAACTGTATATATGTATATATATATATATAGTATAATAAATTCGAAAGTTGTTATGCTTACACACCCAAAGCGCTGAATCGATTATGATGAATCTTGGTATGGAAATAGATGACACCCTGGAGTCGGTGATAGGCTAATTTTCCTTTCAAAAAACTTATCGGAAGTGGGGTTAAGAAATGGATAAAATTTGTGTGATATTTTGTATTGTGCGTCCGAAAGCTTAGAAAATATAATTGCTTATAATTTAGAATTTTTGACAATTCATAACTATCTGTATGGACAACATCCTAAAATAAATAACTTAATACAATTTAATAGAAATAGTATTTCTGTATCGATCGACAACCACAATCGGTTGACAAAATCAATATTAACGCGAGCGAACATAATTATTAGTTCCCTACTTTTTTTTTATTTTTTTTTATATAAAGTGTATTTTGAAGTGAAAACTTCTTTAGGCGCCTTGAGCATCTTTTGGGTGAACAAACATCATGTAACTCGCGTCATTGTCACCGAACGCTTTCCATGAGATATATGTATACTGTGTATATATGTACACAGATATACCTCCGTGCATTATTAGTATAGTGCATTATATATTACTATATTATAAGAATAAATTTCTCTGTTACTTAGTTTCACTTTTATCGGCAGACCCTAAAGACTGCCCTGCATTTTTATTTTTTTGTGTAGATATAGTATCGGGATATATTGTCCCTTTTTAATTTATTGAGGTCTAATAAATGTATATCATTCTTCAGTAGCTGGATTAATATAAATATATTATTTGAACAATAACATTATAATTAGGTGCAGCTAATGTTTTCTTCATATAATAAATCTAAAAGGTAAAATACTAAAATAATTATATTTATATTTACTGTTGTAATTTTTATAGTATTGTAGTACGGCAAAATAAGGACAACCCTTGGTCTGATGTTAAATAATGTGTGATCCTTATCATGTCGCCTTGCCTATTCTATCTATTTACGTAATAAATAGTTTAAAGTAAATAATTAATTATATTTTAAGATAATAACGAGTCAATGGAAGAAGCAGTTACTTTTAGTAAACATCTGCTTGCAACAAAATATTGGTTTGTGCGTATATCGTATGCAAATAAAAAACTGTATCTGCTAGCTTTACTGGAAGACGTCAGCAGTGCTTGGACCTTGTCTTTACTATTAAAGTCCATTTGGAATTGTAGACCCAAGGATGCCGTGATGTCTATAAGCGAGTTAGTTTTTTGAATATTAAAATATACTTAAAATAATTATTTTATTAAAACTTACTCTTAAATTAAATAAGTACTAAACTTATAAATTAGAAAACCAAAAATAACCGCCATACGTCATAAAACGAATAGTGTAGATAAATTACTTTTATACTTTACCTGCGGCTTCGCTCGCGTTATATTGATTTTATCAAACAAATCTGATGACGCGATAAAAAGTTTTATACAAAGTTTATCCCTCTCTTTACCCCACATCCAATAAGTTTTCGTTAGAAAACATAGCCCATCACCTTTTCCAGATACCTATCAATATCTATACCAAAATTTATCATAATCGATTCAGCGGTTTAGGCGTGAAACCGTAAAACAAATTCACTTTCGCATTTATAATATTAGTAAGGATACGATTAGCGTTATGGCTACAATCTCATGTGAAGCTAACTAAAACAATAATGTGACCCAAGATGGTGGACATGCTAAGCCTAGTGGAGGGCCTAGTTCTCAAGTGCACCTGCCGGACACATCTATAGTATTTGAGGGTAGACTTTCAGTTTGAGGATGGTAGCTAGCCGGGTGGGCATTAGGAAAAACCCTACCACCATGCTCTATGCTTTCATAACGATGTTTTCCTTCACTGAAAGCTTATGTTCATCGCAGTCATCCGTACATACTATCATCGCTATACATAATACAGCTATCATCGGTTCTAACATTGACTAAAAATAGCATCTTGGAAAATGCAGGGTAAAAAGTATAAAGGATATAAGTGTAGCTAAGAGTGATGACTTGCTTGTGAATGTGTATGGATGCGGAATGCTCGAGATTGGTTCCGAAGGTTAACCTTGTGAAAGACCCCTGTCTTGTAGTGGAATGTTAGAAGGCTAAAGGCCACAATTTATCATTTGTTTTGGTTATCCTTAATAATATTTTAAATGTGAAAGTGAGTTTTTTTGTTTGTTACGCTTTCACGACAAAACCGCTGAATCGATAATGATGAATTTTGGTATAGAGATAGAAGGGAGCCTGGAGACGTTTACAGGCTACTTTTTCTTGCGAAAGCCTTATTGGATATGAGGTAAATAGAGGCAGAAACTTTGTGTGAAACCTTTTATTCCGTTAGCCGATTTATTTTACAAAATCAATATTAACGCGAGCGAAGCCGCACGTAAAATGTAGTTGTATTATAAATCTCATTATTACTTTAGGATCATCTAAACTACTAAGATAATATTAATAAAAATGCAGTTGTTTAATTCAACTTTATGAAGGCTTTATGTATTGAGTTCGAAAAATGCCAACGTGAATTTCGCGTTTGAACTTGAACACAAGACGTATAGTAAAATGCGGTGCATATAAATTTTATAACACATCTATGAAGGATAATTTTTATATTTTATAATTGTTTCAGGCAAAACGTATGGAGTAGTTATGATCAAGCTCCAATGGATCACAATAGAACGGCACTACCGATCACGACATTGGCACAAGTTATGAAAAATGATCGCATGTGGTTTCTCACACTCGAACCGGTAAATGTTATGGTTTATAATGTTATTGTAATTGCAATGGTATTGTATTGTAAATGTATACTATTTATTTTCTATTTTAGTAAAGGCCTAGCATAGGATTAAATTAACCTATACCTCAGAATATACTGAGTTATCTATTTATAAAACGGAAAAGTTTGTTCATTTATTATTGTTTGCTGGCGTGCGTTAATATAGGAATAGGATAAAATGAAACTCCCAGTCGCTATCCAAAAAATATTTTTGTATTTAATAGAGTAATCATTGAAGATAACTTTAGATTATTTAACGTCACGCTACGACCAAAAGAAGAAAAGCTGTATTGTTTTTTTTTTTTACGAAAACCGGCAAAAATTATTAGATAATTTTCACTTCCATACGACCGAAGTCGCAAGCACAGCTATTTATTTTATATTCTTACTCTTAACTTTATTCTTATGTTATTGCTGTTAAATTTCTTATTATTTCTTAAGACTTATCATAATTAATTGTTATTATTTGTTGTTCTTATATATTTCGGTATTGCAGGAGTCACAAGCTTTGGTTCTTTCAGAACTATTGTCCATAGCCGGTGGTCCAGTAATGTGGGCAGTATTAAAACGTGCACAAGAGCTTTACGAACGCTATCATGATCAACTGTTGCAAAATTTGGAAGATTGTGTTGTAGTGAACGAAATTCCGCACGAAAAGGCTAAACAGCAATCATCACCCGAAAAGGTTTGTTCTTAGTCTAAGAACTTTTGCCGTCTCAATCCATTGTTTAGTCTGTTATATATTGTACTATATTCGTATGGTGTAGATGGTTATCCATAGCGCGTATATTATTGGCTGTGCCCCTGTAGTAGCTGCGCGTTTATTGGTTCAAGACAGCCAGTAAGTTCTCAACGGATGTGCAGATATAGTTTGTACACGCCATACGTGTCATTTGTTTCGTAGCGTATTATCAGTATTATAAGAATCGAATAATGTAAAATAAAATGTTTTATTGTCACAACTGGAAGAAATATATTAATTACAAAATTTCTTACCATTTCTTCAATTCATTAGTTATCTGTGCGTTTCATTTAATTGCTCTATGACGCTAGTAATTCATTTATTTGTATTTGTTAGTCAATGATATAATACGTTTATCAATAATAATATACTACGTAAGGATATTTATTCCAACCGTGCGTTCCACGACACTTACGTATTTTATATATATATTTTTTGCTTACCTGATAAAATATTTTAAAACACCACTTTAAGTATATCAATGACACATTTTCAGTATAATATTTAATCATTTGAAAATTACTTGATTATTTCTGCTTAGTTTCACACATGTATGAGGTATATATTAATGTTAAATTTTAGGTTAGAAAGGATCAAGTGCAAGAACAATCAAGTAAAAGTTCGGCCGGTTTTGCTGAAAATAAACAAACACCGCCAATAGGGCAGGCGCGTAAAGAGGTATTTTTTCATTGTTGTATATTTTTGTCATATATTTCTTTGAAATACACGATATATTTACATATATCCACTAACAATTTAAAATAACAAATAATACCTAGGATAAATATTTGTTTTCCAGTTGGAAGTAAATCTTGCGGCATGGGACACGACAATTAAATCCTTGCGTGATAACTTAAAACTCGAAGAAGTAGAAATGACTTTTACTGATGGCACTAAAAGAAAACTGTGGAAAGTCAATCGACCGAAACCTGAATTTATAGAAACTGTAGATTTCGTAGGTCTTTCTCATGTATATATAAATAGTCATAGACACATTATTGCCAAACATTTACCTATCTAAATTGAATTTAAAAAAAAACTTTGTATACATATGTAATCAAAGTACTGTGTTACGTTCGATAATCACAGTAAATAAATTCATGTACTGTCATTTCTTATTTATGCACATGTCTCTTCTTCTTCTATTTGCAACTTATTATTGGAAGTTAAAACGATGATATCTTAGTTGGTAGTGTGTACGGATGCCGTGTGAATGGACGCGAATTCGAATCCTCCTTCGATTGGTTGAAGAGGAAGATTTAACAATAACTTTGTTTTCCTGTACCTATAGCTTCAATTACTACCTTCATCTATTGGAAAACGTATTTTATCATATCTGCCTGGAGCCCGAATCGGTGATTACGCACGCGTCAACAAGTATTGGGCATACCTCGTGGACGAATTACGAAATGAAGCAGCTGCTAGATTGAAGATAGACGCGGATTATGATAGATTACATGTAACTATATTATTCTCATTTTTTTTTTATAGTTATGGTTTAGCGTTATGGTAATAATCTCACCTAATCTTAAGTGACGCTAAACCCTTAGGAGGAGCTGGCTCTCAAGTGCAGCTGCTGGAACACAACTATTGTTAATTGGCAGCAGAATTTCAACTTGAGGGTTGTTGCTATCCAGGCAGCAATAGAAAAAGCCCTATCACTATGCTATGGTTTCCACATCATGTTTACCTTCACCGAAAAATCAAGCTCATAGTAGGTGGTTGGATTCGAACTCACGTCCCTTGACGCCAAGTCGTACATACTACCACTGAGCTATAATCGCTTCAATAGATTTGTTTTTTTTTTTTAATATAAATTTCGCAATATCATTATAAGCAGAAATATGTGTTTACATTTTTATTTACAAAAATACCGGAATTTTAAATTATAATACAAGCACTGACATTTTTATTATATATTTTATAGGTTTAGCGTAATGGTCACAATGTCATCCGATGTTAAGTGACGATGTGGCCTACGATTAGGGATTCTCTAAGCCTAGTGAACGTACTGGCTCTGAAGTGGAACTGCCGGAACATACCTATAGCATTTGGTGGCTGTTTTTCAATTTGAGGGTGGTATCTACCCAGGCGGACATTAGAAAAAGCCCTACAACCATGCTATGATAATATGGTTTCATCACGATGTTTTCCTTCACCCTTTGGGATTGCAGGAATTTATTACTATACTTTATATATATACTAAATTATCATCGCTTCGAAACCTTATTCTTTAACAAGACTCACAGCAGGATTTGTTCGCCTAAAAGATTTATTTTATTAAAGGATTTTATTAATTTATCTATCTTTCGTGATATGAGTTAAATCTTTATTATATTAGAATCAACGAGTTTTAGGCAGTAGGTTAATTTAATTTAAAACGAAATAAACTAAATTAAAAATAATTATTTATTGTTTTATGGTATCTTTATCGTTTATTTTGCATGAACAGTGGTTTTAATTTAACATTTATTAGGAAGTTATGATACGGCATGCTGCAAGCATGGATATTATATTCCCTGATACCCGTCAAGCTGCATTCCCTAGTTTTCAAGACATTATCAGATATAACACTCCTTCTATGAAAGCAAGGCTAACGTTACCAAGCATACGTGCAAGCGAGAAACCTGGAGGTGCTTTCTCAATGAGAAATATCTTAAACAAGAAGTTAAACAAACCTGCTGTAAGTTTTTACTTCTCATTAAATAATTTAAGAACGACTTACTTTTTTATAGTACCAGTTTCAGACTGGTTTGGTTTGTGAAAGTTTCTTTGTATTTTATTTCAGTGTTAAATAACTAAATAACATTCGACGCGATTTGCCCAATTCCAATAAAGTTGTTCTATTTTTTGTACGAAAGTAAATCACAAAGATATTAGAATATGTTTATAAAGCTGGTGAATTTTTAAATATCACATAAAATAATAATGATCACATAAAATGGAATATCAACTTAGCCGAATTGTTTCTGTGACAGCAACTACTTGTAACAAAACTAAAAAACCTTTATTGTATATTTTGAGTTTTATAAGTAAACATCTATAGAGAGCATAATTTTACATCCATCCGTAATTTCTTAGCTGAACTATAATAACGAAATCTTAGTAATTTTGTTTCACTTGTTTATATTTTAAATTCTTTATTTATTAGATACAAATATCTTCGCATTAAAATGTATTTAATCATACAATAATACTGTTAGAAATTAGAACAGGAATAGTTTAAAAATTAAAAAATATATATAAATCTCACGTAACTTCAGTGATACTCCACCTACGTACGATGAATACGCCTCGAGTGCCTCGCTTTGACTGAACATTAACCGTGCTTCCTCGCACTTATATAGTAATTGGTTTTATAAATAACTCTCCTTTAAGTCACTTCTAACAATACATACTCTAATTAACGTATATCGTTATACGGTATAATGTCCCTTTTTCAGTTTATTATTTTCATGGTTTAAGAGTAATCTAAAATTTTGTGTCGGTTTTGATATACCTACTTAGGTACATCACTTTCTTTTTATAATCAAAATTGAAATGATCACTGATATACTTTGAAAATACGTTTGACACAAAAAGGGAAAATTGCTTAATACTTCGTTTTGAAAAATAATATTAAATAGACTGTAAAACATTCAAAACATTTTCTCCATCGTTCGCAGATCCGCCAAACTCCAATACGGAATATGGCTGACTTAGCGGAAAGGTTGGAACGACGCGGAGCTGCGGACGAGAATATTTGGAAATGGTGTGAGAACGTAGTTAAACATGCTAGATCACATCACAAAACGGAGAAGGTGAACGTAATTAATAAACTTTACTGTTTTTGGACTAGTAATCCCATTGGTTTACGTATTTGTTTCATCCCGATGTTTTCCTTTACTGAAAGCTCAAACTTATTACAGGAGTTCGAACTCAGGTCCGTTGACGCGTCGTTCGTACACACTAGCAACTGAGTGCTCATCGCTTCATTTACATCACTAGTGAATTTCTTTTTTATTTCTAGGAAAAGAAAAAATCTCAAGAAGGTATACTCTCTCTTGGTAATGTGCATTTTCCTTGCCCTATGATGAAAGAGAGTCTTGAAGTACCACTAGTTATTCCACTCTACAAAGATCCAGCAATTACGTATGTTTTTACATAATATTTTTTTGTAGGATTGTGAATGTGAATAATGGGGTAAACAAAACTGGATTTCGATAAATTTATTTTCAGTACTTCCACGGTGCTAAGACGAAACGTATCAAATTCAGCTCTATCGCACACTCCAAAAAAGGCTGGATGTAAACGATACAGCTTATGGAATCGTGATTTATCAGATCTTTACCCAGTATATAAGATACCATCTCATCAATCGCCTCTGTGAATTGTCACTCAAACAATGATCATTAGATATTTTTTTAAATTTGTGATTTAATAAAGCGAGTAAATATTTCATTACACTTTTATTAATACATCGGCGAATTTAATATCATAAACCATTCACATGGACCAAAACTGAAATATTATGATGAACAATTTTTTTGTAAGTTCGTTAAATACTTTTTGTTTAATTCGATTCGAACGATATAAAAGTGAAATTTAAAAGTATTTGCTGCTATATTACTATTGGAAGTTTTGGGTCACATAGAAGATTTTAAACTTTATGTTTGGCAACCCTATATATTTAGTCTGTGTCAGAGATAGTAATATATTAGCTTATATTTAGTTGGTTGGTACTTTAGTATATTGGTTTTAAACTGTCAATTTTATGTGCAATAAAGATTTGATTTGGATGACCAATTTCAATATCAATGTTAATAATAGGTTAAACAATTTGTAAAAGTATTACTGCTTCGTGGTAACTTTTAAATAATTCGTAATAAAAACTTCCGTTCGTTATTGATAATAGAGTATGCTATAATATTTTAACGAATATTGGTAATTGCTCAGCAGAAGAATAAAGGGTACATGTTAAGAGATTAAATCTGTAATGCATTCTGATATTATTTTGCATTTTCCGTGGTAACTATTGACTTGAAGTTGTAGAAAATATTTAAATTAAGAATGAGCATTATCAGAAAACGATAGACATCAACATCAAATTAAAAATTTATATTTGGATTTAAAAAAAAATATTGCTCGAAAATCTGTGATATCAGACGATATTAAACCAGGTCAACTAGGTTCGTAAAACGGGCGTCGCATATAAGGCATACAAAAATCCGTATCGAGCTTTTTAAACTTGCTAAAGGATAACAGGTAGATGTATTTTGTTGTCAAAGTAGGCGATTTTTATTATTGCTACTTCTAATTGGTACTGTAATCTTATTTTTAGGAACATTTTTAATTTACACGTTCTCAAATTCTATCAACACTATACAAATATGATAATAATTCATCTTTTGATGATATCGAACCGTCGATATTTTAAAACACTTATTATCAATTTTTATCTATCGATGTTTTCAAGCTCATTTATCGATTTTTATAAAAAAATGTTGAATACCGATTGGCTAAAATTTAAATCTTAAAACTTTACATTCACGTGCAATTTCAGTCCGTTAATTGGTTAATCCTTATTTAAATGTTTTGGCACTAGGAGAGAGCAAATAGAAAAAAGCATATCTGTATATATTGTGTTCATAAAATATTAAATGTCGATATAAGAACAATTTAAAATATTTTTCTCTGCAAGCCAGAACTGCAAAAGCAAAAAAAAAATAATGGCAAGTTTTACTATTATTAAGATAAGTATTTAAGTACTATTACTACAGCAAAATGTATTGAGTATCAATAATTTAACGCCATTTACGCCAAAGCTCACTCATTCTAGTTTAATTTTTTTTCATGAACCTGGCAAATATATTACACAGTAATAAAATAACTATATAATTAATATAAATTACAACAAAACTAATATAAAACAATATGATTCAGATTTGATTCCAGAGTTAAATATTGAATACAGATATTTTGTAGTTTAATATATCGTTGACATGTATCGGTTATTTTTTTTATTAAAGTTCGAACTTTTTGATATATCGATATTTAATAACCAAGCCTATCTGGCACTAAATGCCAAATGTGAATACTGAAAATTGAAAGATTTGCGTTTTTTAAATGTCAAAGATATTTGAGTAAATTTAGATTTTTATTTCAATGTAAATACAAGGAAAAGTACCTTGTTTATCTGTTTATTAAGAGAATAAAGTTAGTGAATTAGACTCAGAGTTTTCCGTCACTACTAATGCGATGTGTCTCTTTGTATACATTATTGAATTTTAATCAGCCAACATGAGTAAACACATGTATTCTACTGCTAATTTAAGCGATAAAGAGTTAAAAGAACAGGGCAACAGATTGTTTAGTTTACGACGTTATGAAGATGCTACAAATTGTTATACAAAGGCAATTGTAAGTATTTTCTTAGTAACTTTGATATACGCAACATCGAGACCTTGTATTTGTTTATTAACTTTCTCAAGAATAATAATAATATTTGGCTCATAATGGAAATAATAATTACATATAATATGTTATATGAAAATAATAACTACAGTTAAAGCCAGTGTAGAAGGCCAACAAGTATTTAAATTTAAACCAGTTAGTTTTTCCAGAAAAATTACGAATTTTGTAGTAGAATTTAATAACAGTATAAGATATGGTGAATCATATTATAATTGTTTTGCTATAGCTGGTAAAATAATCAGGTGTGTAATATAATACAGAAAATATAGCATTTACTAGGTCTTTCTACATTGTTGTTTGGTTTTTATAGATATATGAGGAAATAATATATATCAGCCTACAATTGTCACTTTTTGGTTATTTAACAACTACCAATTATGAGACAACTCATAGATTGCATTCTTTTCTAAGACACCAACTAAGAGTTATCTCATCCTGTGTTTATTTGCCAATTTAATATAGAAAAATGGCTTCTCAGAAAAGAACAAAATATTCATACTGGTTTCCATGAACAGAAAATTTATCAAGAACAAATTATCTCTGCACTAGAATTAGAGTCTCTATTAATTTCTTTAATTATTTAATTTCTTTTTTTAAATTTAATTACTAATTTTAATTTAATTAAAATTTAATTAATAAATTTAATTAATTTCTTTAATTAATTAATTAGAGTCTTTATTAATGTGATTGAATCAAATCAACATTTCAGACCAGATGTCTGAAATTTGCCATGGTAAATCAAAGTGTTAATTTTATTATTATGACTAATTAAAACTGGAGGAAAATTTGTTTAGTTGGTATTGTGAAAGCACCATTTGCCTATGGAAGGTTTTGGATAGATTACAATCAGGCGATTTTTATTTTTATTCATATACTTTGTTATTTGGCCCTATTTTATGTAATATTGGTGATGTTTTATGTGATATAGTTTGGCCAATGTGCAGAAGTTAAGTGAACTGTGAATAATAATGTGAAACATAATATATTATTTGCCACAAGAATACCTTGGACAGTTAAAATGTGACAGTTACAATCTTGTTAGAGTGGTAATACCATACTTATCAAATAATATATGAATTTTCTATTCATATGTATAACCCGCAATCCGTAAATATGTATAAATCTTTAAATGAGATGCTACTAAATAAGATTTGATCATTTACAAAATTTGAGTATGGTTTAACAATTTTTGTTTTGGAACAATATACTGACACTAGCAAATGCTTCTGCAACACCACAAAAAAGAAAAAGAAGAAGACACCATTTACCTGTCTTTCTAGTGTTCAGGCTATAGATATGGATAAATGAGTCAATTTATGTATAAGGTTCTTTTATTATTATCTATAAATGAAGTTTAATAATAATAATAATGATATTGTATGTTTTTATATGTAACTTAAACATATTTCTATTCTCTGTTGTAGATAAAGAATCCATCAGTAGCGACATACTTTACAAATAGAGCATTGTGCCACCTAAAGTTGAAGCGCTGGGAATCAACCTGTCAGGATTGTAGACGAGCTCTTGATATAGACAGTAACCAAGTAAAAGGGCATTTTTTCCTTGGTCAAGCTTTGGTTGAACTTGAGTGTTATGATGAAGCTATAAAACACTTACATCGTGGTCAGTATAGACATTGTTTTATTTAGTATTTTAGCCTCCAGGTGCCAATTTTTGAGTTTAATGATTGAATATATAGAAACATTATTTTTTTTACATATTTTTTTAACTTCCTTGCTTGTATGTCTGTCTGGGTCGAGTTTTGCAACACCAGGGGTATAACAGCCATATTATTAATCCTCGAAGGCAATATGAAAAACAAAATAAAATTAATCAGATTATTTATTGTTTGATCACATCTTTAGATTATTTATTGTTTGATCACATCTTTAGATTATTATTAATTTGTGATTACAGCAAATGATCTGGCTCGTGAGCAGAAGTTAAATTTTGGTGATGACATTGCTGCACAACTGCGTCTTGCCAGGAAGAAGAGATGGAACGTCCAAGAGGAAAAGAGGATAGCTCAGGAGATTGAATTACAATCATATTTGAATAGGTAATTAACAAATTTAATTTGAATATTTTTAGGCATATTGTTTATTAGATATCAGTAAATTCTTTAATTGCTTTGTTACTACATCTCATGTACGAATGCTATCTACTAGTTGTGCCGAGAGCGTCTCTTGGATGGATCTAAAATGTATTTAATGATTTTTGTTTGTTTTTACAACATTTTCTAATACAGTTTGACTCTCATTGATATCTGCATAATTACCTAAACCCTTTCACAATGATTGCTCTATCAAAAACAAAAATATTTATTTAAATCTGACTCGTACTTTCTAAGATTAGCATGTTCAAACAGATGAATATATTTTTCTGCTTTACAATACTAATATAATAATATATTGGTTAATTCTTTATACACACTTTGACTTTAACTACATGTTAACTACACTCTCATGAACCTAAAACTTATTTAATGATGAAGCCTTCTTCAATAATTACTCTACCAAAATAAAAAAAAGAGTTTTTGGAATCTGTCTAATAAGATTAGCATGTTCAAACACTCTTTTTCGCTTTATAATATAAATATAGGTTGGATATTGGTTGATTCTTTAATATTGTTTATCTCTCGATCTGAGGCACATTTAAAATATTATGTATGAATAGCTTTAATCCCCCAAAGGTTGGACCACCTCCCGTCGAGGCTCATATGTAATTAATTATTAAATGGATTCCTATTGCCTAAACTCTAAAGTTTTCGTCAATGATAAATTTCAGGTTAATTAATGAGGACATGCAACGTAGAATAGAGGCAATAAAAGTGGAATCTAGTAATGAGGAAGAGGTAAATACAAAATCAGTCAAAATTGAAGAAGAATGTGTAAGTAGTCTTTTTTATTATATTCTATTACCATATTTTTAATTTAAACTAGATTGATTTATTACTAACTAACTAACTTTTAAACTACCTTCCGGATGAGCTTGATACCTAAAATTTGGATCCCAACTGTGGATGACAATGCGTGAAAATGTGAAAAAATGATTTGTTTGCTTTATCAATATAAAAAAAAAACGATCTGTAGCTAATTTCTCCATCAGGTATATAGCTCAAATCTAACTAACAGACGAACAGAATATATCAACATTTTATTGACATAACCCTAAAAACAAAAGTACTATACCATGATTTTATATCCGACTAAAAAGTAGAAAATCTCAGATTGGAAATGAAAAACAATTAGAAAGTTCCTGTCGAATTTCAAAATTTCTTTTTGCATTTGAAAGAGCAAACATCGGTAAAGGTTTTAGACTGTTTAACATCACGATAACACCAATACAAGCACAGTATTTTTGGAAAAAAAAACCAAAACGGGCAAAAATTAATAAATACTTTTTAATTTCACGCGAACGAAGTTACTTAATACAGAACGTAATTCAGCTAGTTATGAATAAAATAACAAAAATCACACTGTAGTATGGTTTTCCAATATGAATGAATTATTATTTATTTATCTATATTAATATTATAGAGCGGAAAAGTATGTTGGTTAGTTTGTTTGAACGCGTAAATCCTTTAAACCACCTGTCGAATTTCATAGAATTATTTTTGCATTTGATAGAGCAAGTATTGAGGAAGACTTTAGGCTATTTAAGATCACGGTAACACCAAATCTCGAACGAAATCTCGGACACAGATAGTAAATTTATAAAATGTGTAGGCAATATAAAAACAATGTATACTATACTGGTTCTATCGTAATTTATTTTACGCAGATTGTATGTATGAATTAAACATGTGGTTAAAAGATAACCAGTCTCTGTATTAACCGGATTATTTACAACTTGTTTCAGAATAACTACAGTAGTGAATTAAATAACTTATTTTCTAAAATGGACGAAAGGAGGAGGGTAAGTTAGCATTTGCTAAATTTTATTTTATTTAATGATGATTTCTTCTTCTTTTTTATTCTTGGCAACTCAATCCTATTTAGAGACTTACTGCCATTTTTAAGTGATAAGATTTGAACATTTAGAACAGATGAAACTATCTTCAACAAGATGGCGACTCTATTGTTGAAGCTCCCTTGGGAGTTTTTGTGGGTAACTCATATATCATGTTCCAAATGATTGTTTATAATTCACTTCACTTATGCTCGTCAGCTACACTACATCACGTAAAAAGTCGTCGAATAACTAAGTATATGAATATAAATAACTATCACCACATGCCAGATCAAGATCGCGTCAGAAACTCCGTTTATGTTGATTTATCGAACGTATGTCGTATTTTTGTTCAGAAACGGGATGTGCCCGATTATTTATGTGGGAAAATTAGTTTCGAGATCCTGAACGAGCCTGTGATCACTCCCAGCGGCATTACATACGAGAAGAAAGATATCGAGGAACATTTAGAGGTAAATTTAATAATCTATATATGAACGAAAGAGACGGATGAACTAAAAATTACTCGTAGCAGATGTGTGGAGTGACTAGAATGGATAAGATTAAGAATGAATATATTCGAGGAAGCATGAAAATAGCACCAGTGATAGAGAAATTAAGGAGTAATAGGTTAGCGTGGTATGGACTCGTTATGAGAAGAAGAGTATTAATATAAAGTATGGAGGTGAATCTTTTTGTATATATAAAAAAAACCGGACATATATTATTTAAATCCCATAATATGAAAATAAATGAAGCTATGATAGCTCAGTTGGTAGTGTGTACGGACGCCGCGTCAAGCGACGGGTTCGAATCCTCCTAGATTTCAATGTCATATAATTAAAAGGTATTTAATTCATTGGAGTTACAAACAAGTTTCATTCAATAACCAAAAGAAATAAAATATCGGAAACGATTAGATATAGTATATTGATCATAAAGAATTGAAGTTGGAAGGTTGATTAGGATTGATTATAGCTAACTGAGCTGTAAAAAAAAAACAAATTGGTCAAACCGTTTTTGAGATTTAGCGAGAATAAAGAACATCGATTTTATGTGATACGAAGTTCACGGGGTTAGCTGGTATTATTATATTTTTCCTAATTTAATAAGTAATTGATTTTTATTTATTAAGACATAAATAACAGATTATTACCTAATACAGAGTCTAAAATTACGATTAGTGCAATGGTTTTTGCTGGTTTATTATGCAATTTGAGTATGCATAAGAAGTTCGGTTGGTTGTAGTATTTTATAATATAGAAAATTACATCACAGTTTTTGAATAAAAGGGGAAATATTCAATAATATATTATAATATTGATACGTATTTTTTAATTATATATCGGAATTTATTTATATTCCAATGAATATAAATCAACTAGCTTTTGCTTGCGGCTTCACTCGTGTTAAATTGATTTTGTCAAACAAATTGGATGACGCAATAAAAAGTTTAATAAAAAGGTTATCCCCTTTCTTTACCCCACATCCAATAATTTTTTCTCGTGAAATTTAGCCTATTAACGGCTTCAGCTTCCTAGCTATCTCTTTACCAAAATTCATCATAATCGATTCAGCGCTTTAGGCATGACAGCGTAACAAACAAACAAACTCGCTTTCGCATTTATAATATTAGTAAGGATTTATCTGAGTGTATAGACTCAGTATTGCCATAAACAGTTTTGTAAAGTTCGGCGTTGTTAAATGAGTGACACAAGATATTGGGTTCTTATAAGAGACGTTTTTGTAAGCGTGTGTCAGTTCAGACGCACGATTGGAGTTTATTGGAATTGGAAGAACTATTATTGCGTAGATTATGTAAAAAGTGAGTAAATGAAAGCATTGTAAAAAAACGCCTCACTTTTAGTTAAGGCTCGATTTTACTCCTCTTAAAATTTTCATATCGCGGGTTAAATATGAAAATCGTTTCGTATGGAGTAAACTCCAAAAAGATTAAGTTATTATGTTAATAATTTCTAGATTGAAAAAAAAGTCTAAAATGTCATCAATACTGATTTATAGGTTAATTTTATTTTGTACCAAGCAGAAATTATATTGACGTCTTTACTTCTATATGATTGATTTACTACTTTTTAGGTTCAACTAGCAGACCCTGTGAACTTCGTATTACATTACTAATCTTTCAATTTTTCACTTTTTCTGTACTGTAATGTATTTGTATTATACACCTTATAAACCTTGCTCGTGAACCGTTCTATCTATTACTGCATTAAAATCCATTGACTAGTTTAAAAGTTATAAGCGAATAGACAGCGGAAGCGACTTCATTCTATATTATGTAAATATGAATGACTGTTAAGAACACACTTCGTTACAGCGAGTCGGCCATTTTGATCCCGTGACGCGTGTGAAGTTGACAGCTGACCAGCTCATACCTAACTTCACAATGAAGGAAGTGGTAGACGCGTTCTTGCAGGACAACGAGTGGGCTCTCGACTATTAACTCTCACCTGTAATCTGTTTCATTAGAAACACAGTGAGAATGTTAATATTCCTACACTCGACGGTTGATTTTAAGTCATAACTATTCATGTCTTAATTAAATGTGTGTGTGTACGTCTACAACTTTTTCAATAAACCTTACTCCGTGTACTGTTTTTGATTTTCATTCGCATCTACTAATAAAATTATTTTTATTCTAGCTTTATAAAATCTGTAATAGTAATCTGCTTTGATTTAAAAGGTTTTATAGGCCTTTTAATTACACCAAGTAGTTTTTTTTATTTCCTTTAAGTTTGCACTGATTTGTTCTGTATTTCATATTGTTTGGAATTATTAATATATATATATATATATATATATATATATATATATATATATATATATATATATATATATATATATAGAAGAGATAATTATTTAGTTCCATTATCACAAACTATTTAGCTAAGTTAGCACGGTATTTGATTATTTTGTACAGAAATGTGATATTGTTCGAAAATATCGATCTCATACTGAACCAGTTCAGTTTTAATTGCAACTAAAAGAATATTTTACATTCTCACTTTGTGTATATCCTGCACGATTTAATTCAGACTCGGATCAAGTGGAGGCTTATTTCATAGAGGTAATTATAACCTTTACACATAACAAATAATTATGTATTTTTATTCCAATATGTTTGTTATTAAATGTTTGAGATACTTAAATTTTATTTTAAATCCATGCGTGATTTGATTATACAAATAAATATAGAACCGTGATCTAGGACAATAAAAAACATATCGAACTGCAGATGACTCAAAAAACTATTTTAACCGTAAATGTAATACGAACCTATTTTATTATATATTTTAAAGTTCATACTATAGATATTACATTAAATGTATTATTTGTTCTATATGTAGATTTCCTACTTATGTAATACAAAGTTATTATAAAATGAAATAATAACTAATGAACGTCATCCAGTTAGCCGTCAGGTTATGGACGTAGTGCCAATCGGGCTTCGTATGATCAATTCTTATTGTCTGAAATACTGGATAATTTCTTGAAATCTCTTTTCTATTCATACATTTCATACTTCACAGTTTCATGGGTTTGTATTTATGATTTGGTTTTACCCCACAAAATTAATAGAAATAATATTACGCAATTGCAATAGAGGCTTAGTGCATGTTTGTTTTTTCTTTACTCAAATATTTATGGAATATTGTTAAACATCAGAATAATTACTTATTGTCAAGTAGATGATAATTTAATCAATAGTCTCAATACATTTTTAATTACCTGTGATTTTTTAAACATTACAGATCCAATGAATTTTTTGTAATGATATAACAAATGATAAAGAAAGTTGTGAAAAAGGGAGACAATAACTCTATTATTTGTACAAGAAACAAGCGTTGATTAAAATATGTTTTCAAGGATAAGGGATCGTATTATAGATCCCGCTAAACTTTACGACCGGTCTTAATATAGCAGTTCGCGCTTCTTCATGATAAAGGCGACTATATAATACCTATAATGTCATTTTGCACCTCACAGTTACATAATCATTACCTTTGTTATACATTATTGTTATCTATACTAATATTATAAAGAGGAAAGATTTGTATTTTTGTTTGTAACGAATAAACTCAAGAAATATTGGACCAGTTATAAAAAATATTTCACCATTAGAATGCTACATTAGTCCTGAGTAACATAGGCTATATAATTTTTTTTAATCAAAATGTTAAAATAAAATTTTACTTCCACGCGAAAGAAGTCGTGGAGACATCTACATAGATATAATTTAAAAAATGAAACCTAAGTATGTGTTGTGCGCTGCATAAAGTGGTTACATTCAAACCGGCCATAAAGTTTAACGCGACCTATACAAATGATCTTCATGACTGATCGTTAAATTTATTTTACATTTAACTTTATTAAATAAGTCATAATCTGATCCAGGTTGTCAAGGTCTTTATTTAAATAGGATTAGTTACTAAAATATGTGGATTGTGTTTAGTATTCACTGACGATTTTATTGTTCCTGTATAAATAAATAAAAAAAGATCGACGCTTCTGGAGTTGGATTTCAATTATTATTTTTTCAATTATTTATTTACCTAATGGTCAATGTTTATATATTTTCGAAAATGACTTTATAGGTTTAGACTCGTTTAGATTTTATTTACTACACTTATAAGAATGAGAAGGTTGTAAAAAAACTATACGATTTGTTCCAAGAACTTCATCAATAAACTGTTATAATGATGTCTAGAATTGGAGCTTATTAATATTGGTATATAGTGATAGACATTTTGGTAGACATAGTGTATAAAAATGTCCATTTTAGTAGCGTTCGATATATATTTTGCTAGACGTAGTGTACCTATGAATAAAAAATACCATTTTAATGGCGTTTAATACGTAATAGGTTGTAATATTTTTGTCATGGGGACGTGTTAGACAGTCATCGAAATTCAAGTCCCCTATATATCCGTTGGGGCCGGCCCATACATCACCTATGCTACTGTGTATGTATATGTTAGAAAGTTAAAGAATTATATTCTAGTAATCTTATAAGAAATCTGGTGTATTATCTGATCTTTGCATTTTCGACTACCTGTATTTGTCGGCTTAGAAGTACCTCTCCGACAATTTCAAAGTCAACGAACTACACCGTTAGTATAGACATTATAAACAGAAACTGTGAAATAACTTATTACTTACAACACTATTATTCTTACTAATTACTGTTCTATGTATCTAATATAACTACCACTGATCATTAAATATTTTAATAAAAGAATGTGTGTAATTACTAATGCGTTTATGATTTTTAATTCCTATCCTTTTGTAGAATTCGGGCAATACAATAGTTTTCCTAAATATACATACACAATTTGGTAATTTTGGATACAAATTTAATTTTAATTTTCTATATTTTTATGACTTTATAAACACTAGCGACCTTTTCACCGCATTGAAGTCGCATTTATCATTCAACTTCTCGATTATGTATTACAATTCAAGATTTTATGTTAATGATCGGGTTAACGTATTATGCTGTAACTGAAATAATTTTTACATTAGTAGTTTTTTTTTATGAAATAGGGGGCAAACGAGCAAGTGAGTCACCTGATGCTAAGTGATCACCGCCGACCATGGACACCCACAACACCAGAGGAATCGCAGGTGCGTTGCTGGCTTTTATAGGAGGTCCTGGCTCTCAAGTGCAACTACCGGAACACACCAATAAGTATTTAGCGGCAGATTTTCAACTTAAGGGTGGTAGCTGTCCAAGCTGGCATTAGAAGAAGCCCTACCACAATTCTATAGTTTCATTACGAAGTTTCCTTTACCGAAAGCTGAAGCTCGGAGTGTGAAACGCATTCGTAGCATAACGTTATTTTGTTTCGGTGTTTTTATCCGTTCAACTGAAATAAAATATGTTTATAAATTCAAGTATCAAGAAATTTGGAATTATAGGACTATAAATGCATTTTAATTTTTTCACAAGACAACGTCACGCTACATGCTTTAGCTATATATCAGTAATTTTTACATGTTAACATGGAAAGTAAATGATATACATACCTATTGGTAAATTATATTTGGTTATTTACGTTTAGGTAAATATAAAAAATAATAGAATAAGTAAGAAAGTTATGACGCTGTAACATAAATTATTGAAAATATCTTAGGATTTACTAAAACTACGTACGTTCATGCTATAAGGCAAAATAAAAGTACTGGTATAGTAGTTAAAAACCGCAAACATTTATTAATTTGTTATGCGTTCGCAATACCTACTCATTACCGCGTAATTTTGGCACATATAAAACCTTTCAGATTATGCCTTCATATGCTATCACCAAACCACTTTTCATTGGCTTGGCAACATAACAAAATACATTGAATCGAGTATGCTTATTGAAAATGTATTATATAAAAAATTATAATATTTACAAATTTGAAGGGGCGATGGTTCAGTTGTATGTGAGTTCGAATACCTATAATGAATCTGAGCTTTCGGTGAACGAAAATATTGTGGTGAGACCATAACACGGTGGTAGATCTATTTTTGTCCAATGCCGAACTCAGTAACTACCAGCCTGAAATTATAAATCTGCATACAAATAATCATAGACCCAGCTGTTGCACTTGAGAGCCAGTCCCTGCACTAGGTTTAGCCTGTCCAACATCTTGGGCCACATCGTCACTTAACATCAGGTAAGGTTGTGGGCTTAACGTTAAAACTATAAAGTATAAAAATAGCACCTTATTAATTCGTAGTTTACATATATTTATGAAAATATCACCTTAATAAACAAAATACCTACTCTATCGTTCATAGTAACTTGTTAATTAGTTTTCGTATCACACATTAGGTATATAGAAGAATAAAAGAATTCTATTTTAATAAAGATAAGATAGGTAAGATACATACATAAAATAAGATGAATTCTATTGTTAAAGTCATATATTTCTGTATACTATAAGTGAATCGTGTTTCCGGCAGTGACATCGAGCTAAACAGAATGAGGACGAGATACCGCAAGACAATGGCCTATTTAAAAGTTACAACTCGATGGACATGAATACACGTATTTCACCATTTTATAATACCGTTACTTCTGTTGAATATTTATATTATACCTTATTATTACATACTTTCTACGTTGTTACAACACTGTATACTTTATTCTAGAACAACTAAACACATAGTACTAGTTAAGCTTACTGTACCATGGGAAACAAACATACCTAAGGACCCCGCTATAAAAACAAATAAATACTACGAGCTACTAAATAACCTGGATAGGAATGGCTGCGTAGTCAATTTATACGCGGTCGAAGTAGGAGCGAAAGGTATATCAGTTAAATATCTCTATAACGTTCTAAAAGATCTTGGCCTGTCTAGGACTGCAGTGAGTTCTATACTGGAACGTGCTTTTAAAGCTGAGCTAGCAGACTCCTACCAAAATTGGCTGGGTAGGGAGAGAAACTCGAGCGCTTAAACCTACATACGAGTCACAAGTGTCGGACATTACTCGGAGTTTTCTTCCCTTCCATACGATGGACCCGGCACCCACACGGTGAATCCATGGTTTGCTAAGAAGTTCGTCTCTCTCTACTTGTGTACTTACTCTTGTTAGTAAAGTAGAATATAGAATTAATCAATATTGCTGTGTGTGTGTTAAATTTTGTTAAGTTCGTGTGGTGGGCTATTTCAGCACAATACCTAGGACTTTAAAGTGAATTTACAAATTTCCTCAGTTTTTTTAAAATAACTAAGGTTTTTACGTTACGGCTGTAATTTCACCTGATCTTAAGTGACGTTACGGCCCTAGTTGGTAAACACGGTAAACCTGTATAGGAACTGGCTCTCAAGTGCAATTGCCGGAATTTGATTGTTAGCCAAGCGGGTATCAGAAAAACGCTACAAACATGCTATGGTTTCTTCACGATGTTATCCTATACCGAAAGCTCAAACTCATTGTAGGTGGATTTGAACTCACTTCCCTCGACGCGGAGTCCGTATACACTTTGACTCTTTAATTACTTATTCATTTATGAGGGTAGTGTTCGCTTCCTGGGGAGCGCAGACTCTTCTGTTAAATGTCCTGGAGGTAGGTGCTGTTCTCTTCGACATACATCTACTAATGTAGGTAGTATCATGCATTTTTTGTTACTATTGTAACATACTATGGTTCCACTAAAACCGATTTTTATTATGGCACTCGTAAAACTTGCATTGGCAACATACTGTTTACATACCGTAAACTACAAGGTAAGCATTTCTTATGGTTAGTTGATTTGAGATATTATTCCATCTTAACTAAACGTGACAGGAATGTATAGGGAAATCAAATAAACATATTGTTTTATAAAGCATTCAGAAGCTTCTACTCTGTAAGATTGTTTTATTGCGTATACGAAAAAAAAATTCCGTTACTGTATGTAAATGGATCAAAGCATTAATGATACTTATATTATTAAAACATTTTATATAGGTACCTTATAAATTTAACGCTATGATCTGTCTCAGCTTATGTGACGATGATGGACACGCTAAGCCTAGTTGAGGGACTGGCTATCAAGAGCAACTTGCCGGAAAATACCTATAGGTATTAGGCAGTAAATTTGCAATTTGAGGGTAAAAGCTAACCAGCTAGGTATTAGAAGCCCTAACACTATAAAATTGTTTCATCATGAAGTTTTCCTATACCGAAACATCAGACTCATTGCAGGGATACAAACTCGCCTCTATGGATGCGGCGTCCGTACATACTACATAACATTGCTTCAAAACATTCTTAAATCACATAAAATTACAATTTTAATTTTATTATTTAGTTTACGCAGGCCGGCATGACTGACTATGGATTGTCGTTCCATCGATGCTCAGCACTATTTTTGATTGTACTGTGCCGTCACTTTGCCGAGATACTATTAATAAAAAGGTTTTGTCTTGTTCAAAAACTGATAAAAAAATTACAAGTGTTTAAATATCTATGCAATCAATAATACTATTGCTTAAGCAGTAATAACTTAGATCAAGCATAATATCCCTGACACTACATTAGTAAGGTTATTGTTAGGAGCGATTAAGATTTATATAATACTAGCTGTGCCCTTGACTTTATTCGCGTGGCTTTCACAGCCGCCCCAAGCTTTTTCACAGCTTCGGAATGAGTGCAGAAAGAAGTGGCCGAACCCCTTGAAGTGGCTCGGACTGTTGCCTATTGTGGTGGAACTAAAAGATATTCTTATATTCGGCGGGAATGGTACGTTTTCTCTGACATCGTGTATACAAAATTATATAATGATCAATTGAGCACTTCAGGCGTGAATGCATAGCAAATACATTCACATTTATAATATTAGTCAGGATAACTCTGTCAGCTACTTCGTTTACGTATACTTGAATAATGATTCGTATAGTGTTATCACTCATTTTTAAATTTTGTGGACATGCATTAAATATGCTAAGTAAATTACTATCACAAATGTTTTATATAATGTACAAAAATCGTTATTTCTTATAAATTTTTAACTTTGTCCCCCATCGGATTATCTTTCGTTTTATCTATAATATTAGTTATCATTGTATTAAATTATATAAAATAAGTTTATTGATTTTATAGTTATGCAAATACAAGGGACAGAAAAAAAAAACAAAAATATTTTTGACGTCTATATTACTACATCTAAATCTAAAAAATATTTTATATATATTTAGATTTGACATCATTAAAGTTTAATTATATATGTATGTTATCTAAATTTATCATATATACATAAATACCATCTGTTATTTTGTTTTGGGATTAAAGTGCAATGAAACAAAATAGTTAACTCGATGTTAACAATTAGTTTCAAATAGAACTGCAATGCTAACGGAGTTCAATTACAAATACAATTTCCGAGGATCGGATTGAAACACTACTTATATCGATGGGTTTTGTAATAACACGCTACGGTCCATAATAAATCAGTACAAGAATTGTTAATTGAACTTACATAGATACATTGTAGTCTAAACTTACACCGCTTTCATTCATGTGTACTTCATTTCTCTTTTACATGTATATATGTACTACCACAATGATTTTTTGTTCTTTGAATGTAAATTGGTTGTGGTAAAGGCAGTTTAAGAGCAAAAGATTGCTTGATATTGACGTGTGGAGAGTAGAGCACAACCTCACTCGCTTATCGGTATATGTCGTGCAATATAACAACGTAGGTATTACGAAGTATGTGTAGTATATATGCGACCGATATATTATATAACAGAATAAAACAATTTTAAATGTATTTCAGACGAGCTACCGTTTAAGTTGTACAACCAGGGAGCTTTGTTTCATGCTTAGGACTATGTAGGTACATTGTACGCAGAGTAGTAAAAGAACTGTTGCATGCTGGCTCGCATCCAGATTCCAAGCCACAGCGCCGATCAAATTCAATTCCACATTAGACAGCGGTTCATCGGGTCCTGATAATATATTAATACGTTTCAAATTGGTAATGTATATTAATTTTATGTATCATACGGATTTTAGAGTAAAATTATCTTTCTTTTTCGTCTCTATAAAACAGAGAAAATCAACAATTGTGAAAATATATATCACTAGCTTTTGCCCGTGACTTCGTCTGCTTTGAATAGTTATTTATATGTTATACTTCTTTTGCAGATAATATACACACAATCTGCTGTGGTTTACTATAAAAAGCTTATTTTAATACAATTTTATGACAAAAAACTCGTTTTTCCTTTCTTTACTAAAACATTAAGATTTTGAGAGTTTGATACTCCTGAGCACGCTGCATAGAGTTACCCATGGAATAAATATTTATTTTTCTACATGTACATCCTTCAATTTTAAGCATCTCATATGTTGACGCCAAAATTGCCTTTCACACAACCATTCTCGATTGCCTATATTTATTTATAGATCAGGATTGACATTATTTTTTAATTAAATCATTTGTTTTATCGATAATTTGATAGAATCCAAGTCTTAGTATAATCATGCCGTTACTTTATGTTCGCATACAATCTTGTGCGATTTTTAGATGAGTAGCCGCATATTGCCCTTCTTGAAAATCATTGTATAGTTATTCTCGTATATTTATAGTCAGACAAAACTAAATTCGAAAATAAACAATTTTGACTTTACGAATTTTCATCTCCTATTTCATCCTTGTGTAGGTTGAAAATTGAAAAACGCTAGAACAAATGCTTATGTACTTCTTAACGAGTGCCAAATATAAAGTTTCATAATTTTAACAATAACGAACTTATATATAAATTTTCATCCTTTATTTCAATGCCTTCATGCTCTTTTTTACAACATAAGGTAACTAATGTTATTTCCTAAGGTTTAGTCTATTTTTGTACTAAATTTCATCAAAGTAGATTCTGGGGTTAACCCTAGAAATGTAACTTTGTTTGGATTTCCAGACGGAATTTCATCCCTTATTTCATCTCTACACAAGTTGAGATTTCGAAAACGTTAGAATAAATGTTTATTTATTTCTTACCCAATGCCTAAATATAAAGTTTCGTGGTTTTATCTTTATCAATACCATACAAACTATCCCTATTTTAACTCTTTTTTCGCGATATAAAGTAGCCTATGTCCTTTCTCAAGGTCTAGTCTCTTTCTGTACCAAATTTCATCAAAATCGGTTAAGTGGTTTAGGAGTGACAGCGTGACAAACAGACAGAGTTACTTTTGCATTTATAATATTAGTAGGGAAGTAGGGATCTAGTTTGTGGTTGGTGATTCTATTATACGAATATTCAAATGTCAAAATGATATATGTAAATTTAAATTGCGTTAAAAAATAAAATGCCTCTGCTTTATTAGTGAAAATGTTATATATTTATTTTAGCGGAATACCTACTACAACCCTTTTAGCACTTAATTTCAACTGTAAGTGGCGACTGCTTTATCGCGAATAAAATTCTGTGACCTCGGTCTAGAAACAAATATTGTGAGTAGTGCTACTAAATACTTTAAATTATGAAATTCACATATATATCAAAAAGATGATGTCAGCCTTTATAGTTACTCGCTCCACCAAGCCAAGCACTTTGAATTTGCAAGAGATTTTATTGCAAATTTTGAGCTCAGTGAAAACATACGGCCGTCATTATCTATATATTAATACTAATAAGAAGCGACGATAGCACAGTTGGTAGTGAGAATGGACGCCGCGGCAATGAACGTGAGTTTGAATTTCCGCAATGAGCTTGAGCTTTCTGTGAAAGAAAACATCGTGACGAAACCACAGCATGACGGTAGGAATTTTTTTAAATGCCCACCCGTCGGTCTACCGCTCTCAAACTCAAAATGTGCCGCCAGATACAAAATCTAGTGAAGGGACTGGCTCTCAAGTTGCAGCTGCCGGAAAACACCTACAGGTATCTGACGGGAGATTATCAGTTTGAAGGTGGTAGATAGCCACACGAGAATTAGACAATTCTGGACTATGGTTTCAACTCAATATTTTCTTCCACTAAATCAGGCTCCCTGCATAGATTTGAATTCACGTCCATTTATACGGCTATCGTAGCTAACATTGCTTGATTATTATTTCCAAACTAAATTTCTGCTCTTCGTCCCTAAAGTAACTTTATTTCAAAAGCTATGTATAACCTTAATAAATAATGCATAATCATTTAGAGAAATCTTCGGGTTATATACCCTAAGGTTGTGCCAATGTTACGGTCAAGATTATGTAAATTAATTTATAATTAATGTCGTCAATTTCAGATCTATTCATTATCTACAAACATGTATATAAGATTAGTATAAATGTTAAAATTAATCTATACTTACATTAACATTATCACTAGCTGTGTTATCTCCAAACTTACTTAACCTGTTTGATTTATATTTTATTATTTTCACATAGTAGTACCGCCGGATATAGCTATTTTTACTGTTAATTATAATACCTATAGCATTTAAGTAATACAACATTTATGTAGCATTTTATTTAAAAAAGTGTTAGTTAACACTTTATCCAATGTGTAGCCAATGTGAATTTAATTGTTAATTTTGAAGCAGTCTAACGAGTCGATTAAATATGAAAATGAAATTATAACCTTGTATGTAAGTGTATTGCACCCGCCCGCCTAAGCTCAATTCGCCCATCCGCGTCGACCTATATGATGCGTCATTACGTTTTCAAATCAAAACAATGTTTTTTGGAGAACATAATCTTCAATTTTATTCATGTTTATGAATAGCGGAGTAGATTAATTATATCAATAATAATATTTAATGACCTATAGTTTTAATTAAATATTTTTTATGACGTATAGTTGTATAACTTCTGGAATACAATATATACCGTTCATATACTAACTACATGCAAATATAATAAAATTCAACATTCGAATGAAAACCGAGTGAAATACGTTTTTACCCTTCAATTATTCGCTGCGTAGTTTTCTTTACACACAATAAATTTTAATAAAAAAAAATAATGTAGGAACATATTTGAAACAATGAATTGGTTTATACGTAATTTTTTTATTATGTGACTGTGTTATAGTTGTATTAATATAGTACTTGAGTGTCACTGTGAAGATATATTGCCTCTGTAAAAGAAAAGCGTTTAAAAAAAAACAGTTATCATTTAAGATTGCATTGTATTATTGTATAAGTGTAATGGTGAGTATTCAGTTTGGGCAGCGAACTGCGCAGAAAGGGTGTGCGGTTGAGGGCGGTCGAGGGCGGCGGAGGGAGGCGGAGTGCCGCGGAGGGCGCGGGCCGATTCATGTTTACGGGGCTCGGCCGTCAGCTGTTCCCGCGACATGAATGTGGGGCGCGGGCGCCGCGCCGCGCTCGCTCCCGCCGCGCATCGATTGATTGATACCTGAGCGGGCACGTGCGGCGGGCGCCGGCCGCCAGTCCCGCCGCGGTCGCCGGCTCGCCCGCGCGACCATTGTTCCCTACTAGCCCACGTGCACTCCCGCGCTCCGTTCCCTTACTCATCAATGGATTTCACGAGGTGACCGGTCTCCCGTGCCTGAGAACTCCGCCCGACACTCTCTCATTCCGTAAGTACCGACACCCTTGCCATATCGAGTGCGAGTAAACATCCTGATTCGTTAGTAAATAATGGTTTTTCCAATAGCATTAATATCGAGACAATTAATGCGACTGCGCCGTGTTATGTTTACTGCGACCCGTTCACTATCTCATTACATTAGTGGAAATTTTCTACAAAGGATCACTTTTTATTATCGATCGTCCAAAGTTACGTTTGGAACGTTATATTTATAAATTTGTCTATAGGTTTACGTAATCAAAGGACGGTCGCATCGTTTGTTATTGGAAAGTCGTTGTTATCTGTTAGGTGTGCTCTATATAGCATTTGAAGACACGCACCCCTATATTATATAAAACATTTAAGAAATGGATTGTCAATTTGAGCATCCAGAACGTCACCTATTACATCGTATCAAATATATAATGCGTAAATATTTTACATATCTGTTAGTATAATGTGTAATTTTATTCAGTAAGTTCGGGGTAAAGTGTTTCATAAAATAATAACAAACTACTGGACGTTGCCAAGTTATGTACATACATCCTTACTATCACAATATTTTTATTGTCGCTTATCTGATTTATGAGCAAAAAGTACATGAAAAATGCGTAACTGAAAATAGTCTTCATTCCAGATTTGTATTTACAATTTTTTAAATATAATCGGAAGATTGACAAACAAGAATTAGTTAATAATAGTCAACCAATTATTTATTACATAGGTTTTTCTTAAGAAAATAAATTGGTTTACAAGACTTTGATTTTTGTTTATGTACAAATTAATTTTAAAAATTGAAAAATACAGTTAAAAATCGACAATTGAAATTTGAAAAATAAATTAAATTTTAGGCTTTGAGATCTTAGTTGATAACTCTATAAATTTAACAAATTTTAATCTGAAAATATTGCTTGATTTGAACAAGAAATTAAATGATTTGTTTTTGTACTAACCTCTCATAGTTATTAGATTTAATGTAGTACTATAAAAGAAAGATTGAAAATCTTAAGTTAATTTCTATGCTATTTTTGATTTGTCATCATTTTCATTTGATATCGAACAAGATTGCTATTTAACAATGGTTCCGTATAAGTCGATAACACCATAATATTTTATATTATATCGATTTCTGAAAAAACGAATAGCAAATAAATATGTATTTTGTTGACTTTAACAAAGTACGTAGTGTGTAAAAGTAAGTTTACTCGATAAATATTTGAGCTTGTTGAGGGGAAAAATTCATCATCAGTCTTGTTAAATTAAAAATCAATGATCTAAGTTTCTGTACGTTCCAACAACTGCAATTATGAAGCAGATTCTCTAGAATCTAGTGTTGATAACATAATATTAGTTGTCAGGTTTATTACCAATTATTGATTTATAACTAAATTTGTACCACAGGGGCTAATACATTATTAGGCAATAGTCATTTGCCCAGTGGGATTTTCCATCGGTAATACACCAGGAACTATATTCCCTCGGGAGATTGCATTTACAAAAAAATCAATTACGGTTACGTACATTATTTTGAAAAATTACATTGCGTGGTAGTTAACCATAGTCCTACTTATATCTGCGATTCGGTACTATGAAATCGTATAATTTTATTAATTAACTTTTTATATAGGTTCAGTTGCAACAAAACATTACTGTACCATTATTAATTTATAAAATTCTAACATAAAGTATTATTTCTTACAAACGAACTACAAAACAATTTTAAGAGTATAGGACTTGATTCCTACTCCTTAATATATGACAATTTTTCATCGACTTCGTACATCTACACTTATTGGTTTAAACTATGGATTTTTAATTAGCCAGCCTTAGTAATTTTAACTTTTGGATCCGGTCACAGGTTACATATCTTGCCGGCAAAAAAATGTGAAAGGCTATAAATTAAGAAGGCTTTATATATCAGAAAAAAGGTAAAAAATATGTTAAGACGACAGTAGCGCAATCTACGCTGTCCAACTATGACCTCAGAAGTCAAAAAATATAATCATCAAAATCGATCGGGCCGTTTAGAATAAGAATAACTACGCACGGACACCGTATTTTACATATGAATATATGAATTATAATTTAAATAATGCTACTTAATATATAGTGTGCAAAATATTGTATTATATGACAAAATTATTGCAAATATTATACTTAAGTAATAATCAGTCACTAATACACAATAACTGTTAATTATTATTGATTATTCTAGGCTAATTTGCTCAATATTGATCTGTAATTAACGCGTACGAAGGCGCGAGTTAGTATAAATATATTAAAGTTATGAAAATTTTGTTATCTTAAGAATTTGATTAGTGTAGAATACTGGTTATATCTCATCGAATACAATTCATGGACCTTAGGGGCCTTAGTAACCATTGAAACTGCACTAAAACAATTTAAACTCCGTTCGGTATACTTACAAATATACATATACTTCTTCCTTGATTTGTGATTTAATAATGGTAAGTAGATTCGAACCTTAAAATGAGTTTTTTCATAAAGTATAACACGATGATACGTAGATATAACATTAGTTTATTTCATGAAGTAACATAACACGATAATACATACATAGCATTGGGTCATTTTTATTATTCTCGCCTAATAATACCAAAATCCATAAAATAAACCAAATCCAAAACCAAATCCAAAACCAAAATCAGATAAAAATCCATCATAAAATAGTTATAGATGTATTTCGACAGTTGCAATTGAAAACTTACATTTATTCTTAGCGTATTACTATTTTAAGTTTTAGCATCGTTCAATTTTTGGTGACATTATGGTCCATCGATAAACCTAATAATTACGTGTGAAAGATAAATTACTACTATTGAATTTTATACACACTGTCTGAACCTATATTTTATCCATTTACATTTTTGCATGCAATGCACTTAATACCATAGGCGTTCCCTAATAGTCAAACTTAAGATGATGCAGAGATAAAGATGGTAGGTGTAAAGCAAAAAAACCAATAAACAACATAAAACTACTGTATGTACTATGTATGTAACTACTGTATGTACTGTATGTAATGTATACTAAGACTAAATATAATAAATATATACCATGTATATATGTAAGGAAATACAATAAATATTACACTATTTCATTTTGTACATAAATAGAAATAAATAATTATGTCAATACTTGAAGCTGGTACCTAACCAAGCGGGCATTATAAAAAGTCCTACTACAATGCGAAAAGCTCTACCACCATGCAATTATATTCTACCTTATTTAACTGATTGAGATATATACTAAAACTGAAATTATAAAGATTTATTTAATCAATTCTAGATTTGCTGGATTTCGAATTCGAAGCAATCATTCGGTTCCACTTTGGTGTATTTCGGTAATTACATATAACGCCACTAATTTTAATAGAATCCATTCAATTACGCTATTCAAAGTCGATTTTAATTGTAATAATGTTACGGTTTAGTTAATTAATATCATGTTCTGATTCAATCGATCGAATATTTAATTTTAATATACTGTTCTCTGTCAATATTATAAAACCAACTATGTTCAAAATTGTATTAACTCAAAATTCAATACCCTGTCACGTTATCCTGCCTTAATTTATGTATTGTGAGACGATATACAAACTTCATACAAGAATAATATTCAGAAATTAAATTCGGTTAGGTAAAACGGTTAGGTTGGTATGGCACATAACGTGTTTATATCGACACTGAATGTGATTGATGCTTCATGCTCTCTTATGTAACGCTCGCTGAGCGAATATAGCAGTGACGCGTTGACAACATGTCCCTACTCGAACTGATTCCCCGAACGAGCGTTACGTAGCCGAGCGTTTCAGCTCAGTCTCATTTAATACCAATATATTAAAGTTCTCAAGAGCCTTAAAGATGTTTTCACTTCACAAATTACAACAAAATTCTTACTAATATACACATATAATAATAAATGTTATAGTGAGTTTGTTTGTAACGCTTTCAAGCCTAAACCGCTGAATCGATTATGATGATTTTTGGTCTAGGCGGGAACCTGGAGTTGGTGAAAGGCTACTTATTCTTGCGAAAACCTTATAAGTGTGATAAAGAAAGGAATAAAATTTGTATGAAACTGTTTATTGTATTATCCGATTTGTTTGACAAAATCAATATTAACGCGACCGAAACCGGATGTAATTTATTTTATATAGCGTTATGACCATAATCTCACCTGATCTTAAGTGGCGATATACGACTCAAGTCGAATTAGGTATCAATAAAATTAGGTAGACACGCTAAAACCTTTGGTGGAAATGGTTCTGCTCTCAAGTGCAACTGCCGAAACACACCTATTGGTATTTAGCGGTGGTTCTCAACTTGAGATTGGTTGCTAGACAGGTGGGCATTAGGAAAAGCCCTACCACCATGGTATCGCTTCCTCACGATGTTTTCTTTCACCAAAAGCTCAAGCTTCTTGAGTCCGTACACACTACCACAAAGCTGTCATCGCTTCAAAATATAGTAATAAAATTAAATTAATTTAACAAAATAACACAAGAACTATCATATATATCAATCAATAATATCACAAAACACGTCTAAATAGAGAACATACGTCTATTTTTGCTTGTTAATATGATTATTTATGAATATGTCATGATTGCGAAATAATATTTACATTTGTGAAATATTAAAGCGATTGGAACATTGAAGCAATTAAATTTCAACGACTCAGTGATTACTTAGAAATGACGTCGATCGAAGAGAATTGAAATCCTATACAATACTTCGATTTCGGTTAGTGTTAGGGATAGAGTGTCCACCATCTTATACCACATCGTTTCTTAACATTAGGTGAGATTGTATCCATAACACTAAACGAGTAAAATGTAAAAAGGGCAAACAGTTTCAAATTTATAACTGCCTATTTATCATCTTGCATTTGAATGCCAATCCTCCTATAAGGATTATTATATTACCACAAGGATTATCGTCACTATAAAAAGGGTAACATGGAATTTCTATTTACCTATGAACATTTATTTTAAATGATGAAACATATATGTCGTCGGATTACTGAACAAATAAATGTGTAATTCCGACATGAGTCTGCGAGTGCATATGTACGTTTTCAATCTCTTCGCTATTTCAAAGAGAACACTTTAATCCCCTTTTATAAGAACTCTCTTCAAGAGCTTCCTTATTCGTATTTCGTGGAAAATGGATCAGTTATGTTCAATCCATATTTTTCTTTTAAAATAATGAATTATAATATTTAGTTATCGTACTTTAATATTTTAACTAAATTTATTATAAAGGTAGCCGCTTTTTAAAAATTTTCATGAAGTTGTTAGAGCAATTTACAATACCTAGTCCGAGATATTATTTCTAATTTATTTAACTCGTGTACAATCACTGAACTATATTACGCTAAACTCTGCCAAAGTTACATAATATACAGCCCGATAATCTAAATTTATGAATTGAAACAACAGCCACTAAATGACAGATCAAGATCTCGTCAAATAATATTTATGTTTGTAGTAAATTTATTATTCAGTATGCTCATATGGTTGTAAATATATTTTTTGATCTTTCTTACTTTTTAGCTGTAAGTTATCCGTATACTTCAAATACAATTTCACTTCTATTCGGGTTAGGTCGTAGATAAGTAACTTCGGAACACTGGAACGTCTAAAGAACTGGTGCGTATCAGCCATATTCTGACATGTTTAGGACAGGACGCAAATAATGTAACTATTGCTTATTTGATATACATATACAAGTATATCTGACTGACTGTGTGCAGTAGAACTCTCAACTGGTTTTGTGTTATTTAAGCATTGGAGGCTTACATTTATTGTTTTGTATTTGTTCCTTATCACTGGTACTTGCATGTCTCTAATTATTTAATACATGTTATTTTTTTTAACTTTGGTTTTTTTACACGTTTAAACATAAGTACTACCGAATGCCATTGTTATTTTGACTAATTAAAAAAAAAAACAGTATTCTTACTAATATTATAAATGCGAGAGTGAGTTTGTTATTTTTTTACACTTTCACGCCTAAAGCAATGAATCGATTATGATGAATTTTAGTATAGAGATAGATGGGGATCTGGAGTCGGTGATAGGCTACTTTTTCTCAGGAACACATAATTGTAAGCAGGGTAAAGTGAGGGATAAACTTTGTGTGTAACTTTTTGTCACGTCCGATTTGTTTGACAAAATCAATGTTATCGCGAGTGCAGCGTCCCGTAAAATCTAGTTATTTATAATTTTAATAGTCTATCAATAACCGAATGGTACATATACCTTCTTTACGAGTACTAAAATTTCATCACAATCGATTGGCAATAAATAGAAATTTTAATTATTTAACTTAGATTTATCGACAATAATAACACCTTAAGACCATTTAAAACTTTTTTGAGTTGAATCCAGACATATAAATTGCAATACAAAAAACCTTAATATCTTATGATATTATTGGAAGTTGACGTTTTTTATAATGTTTATAACTAAAACAGAATTTAAAGTACATAAGAGCACATATATATCTACACAAATAGATATATGTAGATGCAAATATATTTTATGAGAAATTATCAGCAACTTTACGTACAGAGCATTCATTATCTTCTATTTTTAACCATTTTCATTATAAATTTATTTTCGATCAAAACTTTTATTTGTTATATTATTAATTAAAAAACTTCAAATTTTATTTTATGTGATGCCAAAATATTACGTGCATATACCTACATATATAATCCACTGTAAAACCGCCGCCGTGATATCTGCTAAAGTTTTTTGATTAAAAGACGGCGGGCTCGATTCCTGCTAGGGTAAAATAAACTTGTGCTTTAAAGTAACTAGCAACTACTTTATTCTACCAATAACTTTAAATCTTAAAGTAGAACATGTACCGAACTAGCACCACGTAAGAAGTTATAATATTCGCTTGTAATTATAGGGTTGTAACTGTTAGATATAATTATTCCTTATAATAGAAACTGCAGAGGCTAAAAGTATTGAGTTTGAATTATTGGGGCATAGTTATAAAACAATTAGAATAATACAAAACAATTTATTAACTAATAGAAGATAATGTTAATTTCCCTTTTTCTACATAACTGAAGAAAGTATTTACATTATTATTTCTTTAATGATGTGTCATATACTCTATCTGGTTTAATAATAGGCGAACTTGTAATAAAATCTCTTTGCTTTTATTATTTGTATATGGCTGGTATTTGATGAAACTAGAAAGGTTATAATATATAAAAAAAAACAAATGTTGTTACCAGGTATTTGATGTTTTGCTTTCTGTCAAAATGAGTGAATCTGATGAAGAAAATCGATACATACCACAAAACAGTTTTGACCCATTTGGGAAAAGCTGGGTACATAAAAAGGGTCGATATTTAGGTGCCACACGAGCTTACTAATAGAATCATAATGAACCGTGTACTCATTTGCGATTATTTATTGAGACGTAATGAAACCGAACTGTTTTAGAAGAGGTTGATAACTGGTGATGAAAAGTGGATCAAGGACGACAAGAACGTGGGGAAATGTCGTAATGAAAGGTCGGTCAGGCTTCACAGTCTGTGCCAAAACCTGGGTTAACTCGCAATAAGGTGATGCTGTGTGTATGATGGGATTCGAAGAGCATTGTTCATTATAAGCTGTTACTCCCGGGCAAATCATTGATTCGGATCTCTACTGTCAACAACTAATAATATTAAAGAGGTTGAGAGGAAACGGCAGGATTTGATCAATAAAAAAGTGTAGTCTTTCATCGCGATAACGCTAGACACATCTTTAGCCATTCAGCAAAAAATAAGAGAGTTTGGCTGGGGTTGTTAAGCATCCATCATATAACTGTAAACTTTCACATTCCACCTGTTTCGGTCTTTCCAAAATCCTTTAGGCAGTGTCAGGTTAACATCAAGAGAGAACTGTCAAAACTACTTATAGCGTTTTTTTTTAGTCTCAAAATTTCTACAGCAACGGGATCATGGCACTACCTACAAGACTGCAGAAAGTCGTCGAACAAAATGGCACATATATATTCTAATTAAATGTAAATAAAATTTGGAATAAATTTCATGAATTTTCTTATGACATGTGAAGAAACCTTTTAATATATAGGTTTTATATAATATTTAGGTTTAATATATAGAATTTATGTGAATACTAGTAAATAAAAATAATAAAATATAACTACTTTAAATATTATGTTTTTATAATGACAACTTGCCAGGTGCGTTAACTGATTTATGTATGAGTAAAATTGCCTAGTTCGCGTCACCGACATTCTAACGTTAACAGTATACCTGTAGCTATGTATATGACGTGTGCTTGAACAGCAGTCAAAATATAGATTACACTTATATATACATGTATATGCAAAATATCACTGACTGTTTGGCTGACTCATCACTGTATTTTGCAAAACTACCAGACCTTGAAAATTGGCATCGATATTCCTTTTACACCATCGATATCTACTAATGAAATATTTTACAATTACGCCCAGTTGACGGCAAAAACTCGAACGAAGCCGGAAAGATGAGCTAGTATATGTACTTATTGATGTATGTAATATTTATCCATTTATAATATATTGATAATATTTTTAAACACCTTTTTAGTTCAAGAGAGTACAACAAGAGGCGCAACTTAAATCTATATAAAAGTAAAAGTTAAACGCTGCTTAATGTTTTTTTTATAGTTAAAGTTTAGCATTATAGCCACAGGCTCATCTGATGTCAAGTGACGATGTGGCCCCAGATGGTGGACACGCTACGCCCAGTGGAGGGACTGGCTCTCAAGTGTAATTGCCGGAACACACCCATAGGTCTTTGAACGCAGATTTTTACTTGAGGGTGGTACCTAGCCAGGGGGGCGTAAAAAAAGCTATACCATCAGGCTCCATCACAATGTTTTCTTTCACCGAAAATTCAAGCTCATTGTAGGTGGATTCCAACTCACGTTCCTTGAAATGGCGTCCATACACACTACCATCTGAGCAATCATCGCTTGAAAATTGTTAAAAATAAAATAAATAGGTTTTTTACTACTGTAAAATAATTTACATAATTAGATTTTTAAAACGCTGAAAATCATAACTATTCCGATATAAAATAATCATTTAACAAAAAATAACTTAACGACCGACCCGGCTCCGTTCGCTTTTTCCTGTCAACCACGCGTGATAACAAAATCTGTTGTTACTGGGTGTCCTCGCGGTGACAGGAATATCCTTGCCATTTTCAAGGCCTGGTAGTCTTGGAGATATCTTAACGAGTCAGTGAGTATAGATGTACCACCCTCTAAATTTAACCGTAGTTGTTCGAGTGATGTGACGCATGAATTAAACAATTACATTAGAAAATGAGATAACCTAGGTTATTGGAGTGTAACGTGTAAATACCAAATACAAGTTGAGACAAACTCCTTAGGACACCATGGATTCATTGGGAGGCAGAGAGGGAAATTTCGAGCAGATCTCGATATTTGTGTCACGGATGTAGGTGTAAGGATCCCAGTTCCGATACGCGTAAACAATCACTTTCACTACTCATGTTTCTCTCCCAGGCCAGCCAGGTTTGCCTGTTAGCACAGCTTAGAAGCACGTTCTAGTATAGAACTTACTGCAGTCCTAGGCGTCACAAGATCTTTTAAAAAATTATAAGTAGGTATGCCTCTCGCACCCATTTCGATCGTGTATAAACTAACCACGCAACCATTCCTGTTCAGATCATTTAATAGCTCGTAGTATTTATTTGTTTTTATATATAGTTTGGTCTTTAGGTGTTTGCTTCCCATGGTACTGTAAGCTCAACCAGTATTATGTGTTTAGTAGTTGTAGAATTAATAAATGTGTCCGGTCTGGAAGTGGAAGTCCTAACATCCTCTGGGATTTTATAGTACTTTTCATACGTGTCCATTAGTATAATACAGTCGGGTGCAGCACCCTGGACATAAATAACAAAAACAAGTTATTTTGAAGAATTTATACATATACACTATTTAATGAATCATTTAAAGAAAAATAAAAAACGCAGGTAATTTACTTTGGGTTGAAGGTAATTTGCTAAGTTCGACCACATAAGTTTTTTTTTAAAAGAATGTATTTCATTTACGTAAAACACAGCTCCTAGGGAATTCATTGGATCATTTTTCTGTCACAAATTAGTCACTCGTCGCCTAGTTACATAAATATTATACTCGTGAGATATGTGTAATGTCAATTATATGTCATATGCTCATTTTAAATAAATTATATTTAAAATACCTACGTCAAGGAAAATACATTTAACAGTTTTATTTTCTTCAACAAGAAAGTTAGCTGGTGTTTTAATAAATGTATTTTTAACACTCGTTAACCTGACGTTAATTTGACCTGTAAAAAATTAATTAACCTTTTATTCATATTGAGTCTAGATTACACTCGATTCAAAGTTACCCAGAATGCCTGTATTATCGTTATAATAAGTTACGCTATGCCTTAATTCATTAACCTTATGTCGGTAAGGTAGCCAAGGGACGGTCAGAATGAAGTAAATGTCTAGGACAGTGAATACCTTCAATCATGTCTGAGTACGGCAAATATTACTAGAAGAAGTGTGAAAGCTGTTCCTGATTTCTAGCAGTATGAGGGGTTATTGTCGTCCTAGAGTCTTCTAGTGGTTATTTTGTTAATCACCTGGTAAGTCTCCGCATTAGGAGAGGAACTATGAGAATATGTTTTTTTACACCGCTAAAACAAAAAAAAGGATTTAAAGATTTGATCGCAACCACTGCATAGTTTTACTGTTGTATAACAGGTACATTACTTTTTACAAAGGCACGCTTAGGACTGTAGTGATTTGATATCAATCAGCAAGTAAACAGTAATTGTGGTACATTACCTACCACGTACATGCTCTGCGGATGCCTACATCTGAACATATGTAAATGTTTGCTGATAAATTAGTTACAGATATAAAAAATAATATATTTATTATATTTTTCCTAGTTTGCGTTTTGGCCATAATCTCACTAATAATGGTGATAATGGTGGAGACGCTAAACCTAGTGGAACGACTTGATATTGGATAAAATTAGATATAGGTATTTCAACTTGATATTGGTACCCGACCTGACGGGTATTATAAAATGCTCTACCATCATGAGCTATGATTTCATTTCGATTTTTTATTCACCATTAGCTCAGAATTGCAGGGATTCGTACTTCGTATTCGTACCAATGAACGTTTTGATAATGTAGGATATCGGAATTCAGCTATAGAGATATTGCAGTATTGATATTTTTTAATACTTTATATGATGTGGATCGATATGGTAAATACGCTAAAACTATTGGATAGACTGGCTCTCTAATGCAAATTCCGGAATACTATACATATTTGCTGGCAGATTTTCAACTTAATGATGGTAGCTAGCCAGGAGGGCATTAGAAAAAAACTTTACTACCATGCAAAAGTGAGAGTGATGGTATGACAGTAATGAACGGTAACGGATTTTGGATCCCTCGGTGGTCAACGTTGTTTCTTCAAAATACTTTGCTTATACCTGTACAGTGCCGTCACTTTGTCTTACTACCATACAAATAATCATTAAGCGAATGTTGCACATTTCGACTTTATTAACGACCGAAGCTGATAATATCTTGAGTACGCACATGCCGCTGCCAAACGTATAACTCGCTAATCGTTTTGATGTTTTTATTTTTATCACTTTGTCGTATTGTTACCAGATGCGGATTTAGAGCTTAGATTTGACGTGGGTCATAGATTAAAGTTTATTGAAGATTCGACATTAAACACACAATACGAAATATAAAGAAATAGAATGTGTGTGGATAATTGACACTTATTTCAAGTTCTGGGGGTCGTGACTCCTTCTAGATCTGGGCCTGGTTGTTGCTCTTCAATTAACTCTGTCAAGGACAATGGTAGTAACGAGTTTAGTCCATCAGTTCTATTGATATTTAATGACTGAATGTAAAATACATGTTATTAAAATTGATATTTGAAAATCACGAGTACTTAGTATAGTAACCAAAATGTATAAAAATCTAAGTATTCTATAATTAATTAAAGAGTATATCATTCTAGTAAAAGCTAGACCTAAGTGGCTTAGCTTAGTGGTAGTCAGACACGGCAATGTTTTTATAAGGTAAGACGGCCCAATCTCAATATGACATTGATTGAACATATTTATTAATTTAATGTGTGAGTGTTTTTTTTTATATAACTTCTACCTAACTAGACAATATGGCCAGTGTCAAGTTTGAGAAATATAAGTAGTATTTGCCGTTGCCAAATTGTCAGTGTAACGCGGAATAACAAAACACATACTACGTGAACTAGTTAGAAATATGGAAGTATATGTAAAATGTTGTTTTTTTTTTTAATTATCTGCCGTCTGATTAGCACTGTATAAATATAGTATTTGTTGTAAAAGTGACAGGGTTTTGCAGTTTTGTGCTTATTTAACTAACTTTGATTTTGGATACTGAGACATTAATCATAATTTAAATATGGGTATACGTACAATGTTCCTAACATTTAGTTTCACATTAGACAAAATTTTAAAAAGTTTGGAAAATTCAAAAGTGCATGCCTGATAATCAGTATTTTTTTTTTGTTTACTTAATAACAATTAAACCACATCGAATCAGACCGTGAAAATAATAGGGTTCTATTCCCAATTATACTGAAGCGTAAGAAAAAAAAGACTCGATTAGTAAAGTATTTCGGTATTGTGATAACATACAGGATATGCGCTACAGACACACGCACGTTGAAGAGAGAACTTTTTTAACTACTTTAAATAACAAAAATGGCATGAAACATGTCACGAGTGTTAAAAATAGTGTTTTTTTTGTGCGTGTATATATATTATTTTATAAGTGCAAAATAAGATACATAGAGACATTTTAAGTTTGAAAAATCAGTTGTTTTGCGTGAAGTGACACTAGTCAGTAGCTTCGCTTATGAGGCGTGCAACGTGGTACCAAAAGAGCTTATTTTAGATGTATCATTCTTACACGAAAATAAGTTATGACCGGAAATCGAATGCGCGAATCCTTAATAGTTCAATGAGTTAACTAAAACTGCGCTATGACAATTGTTATGGAGAATGGAGTTAACTTAGTCGCTGTGTTATAAAATATACAAAAAAAATATTTAAAATTTGCCGTTTAATATAGTTTTAAAATATCTAATAAGTAGCCGTGTCCGCAATTTGTTTCGCGGGAAATTAAAAATTATTTAATAATTATTGACCGTTTCAAACTTTTTGAATTTGCTTTGCTCCTATTAGTTGTAGCCTGATGTTAAATAGCCTAAAACCTTCCTCACTGAATGCTCTAATAAATATAATAATATTTTATTAATTCCACTGGTAGTTCTAAGATAAGCACGGTCAAACAAATAAACAAAATTTTTCCTTTTATAATATTAATATAGATAATAGGGTATCAATAATTATGTACTGTAAACAAGATAATATGTGATCAGTTTAAGATGGGCGTTGTTCATTCAAATGTACCAGTAAATCGATGCTCCACAGATTTCCAGCGTCGTGTCGCGGATATAATACCGCCCCTAGCCCCCCCTCGGACCCCTCAAGAGTATTCACCCGAGTAAAACTCTCGGAGGAACGACGAATGTACGCCCCTGCAAGTATAAAGTAACGTAGAATTTCTTGTAGGGTGACCAGCCTAACAAAGATTCGAAGTCTCATTTATAGAGGTTGAACACAGTGTTCAATCACATATGATACACTGTGGCTGGTACTTCTCACAAGGCGTCAATTATTTCAAAGGCCTTTGTCAAAAACCTTTCACCGCCCAGTCGTGATGATAAATAAAAAATAACAATTATGTATCGTAATAAATTAACTTGTAACATAACGTAACTAAAATATTTATCATTCTTTATTATAATGTAAACTAATATGTTAGAAAGAAAATATTTGTATGTTTAGAACGACTAAACTCAATAACTATTGGACCGACTTAAAAATTATTTCACCGGTAGTATGCTATATCAAGTATCAATTGTAAAAACAAGATTTTATTAGATAATATATAAATATTAGTTGTTACCTGCGAATTCGTACGCTTTGACATTAGAATAAGTTCTAAATAAAGAATCAAAATTATGTCTACAATAAAGATTTCCATCCGTACATTCACTTTTTGATAACAGAATAATAAAAGAAATAAATAAGATAATGTAACAGTAATGAAAAATATTTAATGTATATGTTTAAAAGTTACTGTATAAAGTCGTGTAATAAATTGAAGGTAATTAATTTGTAAACCAAGTCAAAAGTCTATTCCAAATTTAAAATACACACACGCTTTATATTGGCCCAGCGCCTGACCACAAAACCAATATGGCCACCGTGTCGATGGCCACCACAGTTTCATGTAAAACTGAATAAGGACACAGTGACCTACATACTGTGAATGCAGCGACGGATGTGAGTCAGACGTTTATCTTCCATTCGGACAAACTACCTGATTTTTTGTAGACACAATTTTGGCAATAGCTTACAGGAATTTACAACTCTGCAGTTTTGTTGAACGTTTCGACTTTCTAATATATTTTTAATAAACTCTTTTCATTATAAATTTTATATTGAACACATTAGTAAAGGAGTAGAAATCCATTAAATATACTCGTATAAAGTTAAAACTAATCTAAGCTAATCCATCGTAAAAATATTGATTTCTAAAATAAATAAATAAGAGATTTACATAAAAATCGATTTGTATCCACCATATGTAATATATACGTGTATTAATAAAAAAACTGCAACTATATTATATCTTACGTTTTGTAAAATAATTAAAAAAATTTTTTTTGTAGTACAAGAACCTCACCAGATGTTAAGAGGCGATGTAGCTCAAAGTGGGAACACGCTAAGTGAGGTCCAGGAGACTGCCTTTGAAGTGCCAACAAAAAAAACAGGCGCTTGGCAACAAATTTTTAATTTGAGGTTTCTCGCTATATGTAAGTTGTACAGTATCACGTTTTTTGTTCATTAAAAATTGCTTCAATAATAAATAGTTAAGATTTTTACGAATATCAGATTTTTGTAAACATATCAACAACGTATATTCTTCTTAAGTAAATAGATATCACGAGTAGCGTAATATATTTTTATATGTTTTGTTATGGAAAGTTAATTAATTGTTAGGAATTAGCTAGTTGTAGCGTGTCGCGTTCCAGTTCGATTACCGCTGTATGGCTGTTTGGCAAACAAGTCTGTGCTAATTTACCGTTAGTTCGACTAACAAAGAAGCTATCTGTTTACCAGAGCCGGAGTCACGTTCATTGTCACTGAGCGTGGAAATTAATGTACCTACTTCACCCGATTCTGTTTCTTATTCATGTTACAATGTGTTTTAATTGTAAATAGATTAAGTATATGGTAGATTATTTGAATATTATTAACACGAAAATTTATATACTACAATTCTTGAAATTGACTGATTGATTTTATACACTGTTAACAGTCATCCTTACTTAATATTATAAATACTATAGTGAGTTTATTTGTAACACTTTTACGCATAAACCGCTGAATCGATTTGATGAATTTTGGTATAGAAATAGATTGGAATCTGGAGACGGTTATAGGCTACTTTTATTCGCGAAAAATGTATTAGTAGTGAGACAAAGAGTGGGATAAACTTTGAATGAAACTTTTTATTGCGTTATCCAATTTGATTGACAAAATCAATATTAACGCGAGTGAAGCTGCAGGTATAAGTGAGTGTAGGTATAAAAGAAAGCCAATGGCGAAAGAAGTACATGATCACATCTTGTTTCAAAAGAGTTTTCTTACGCTAAAGCTCCGTATATGTATTGTGCTCACACTGCAGACGATTTTGCAAAGGAATACAGCATTGGATTATTCAAAAAGATAGTAAGCATAATCGAAAAGCGTGCACAATTGCTTACCACCAGATGGATCGCATAGTTATTTAGTAAATATTTATATAAAGGTATGATATACGATATGATATGATGATTCAGTTCTGGAGTTCCTTGTAAAATATAGCTGAGAATCAAGAAAGTTTATTTAAAAATTCGTTCCTTACAGGAGATAAAATTAGGGAATATTGTTGAGATGTTGGCATTCAAAAATCGCATCACCCACATGCACAATATTGCGGTGGCAATTGCTTGAGATATAAATAATACGGTGAAAATTTAGGCCATGTACATTACCAAAAGCAATGTCACTGTCGATCTGTTACCTTAGTCAAAGAGCAAATGAAGTGATTTATATTATATGATTCTATTTGCCGATAGGTATTCTTGTTTCACTAGATTATATTTATCTACATTAGTTTTATTAGGTTTGCGTACTTAGTAACTTATGTGATTAAAATCTCTTTTAGCCAATAAATGTTTATCTTAAATAGACTTCACGGCTGTTGATTTCTTTATAAGTAAACAAACTAAAATAAATTGAATCGTATATTAAGCGACAAAAGATTTCATTCAAGCGGAGCCACGGGAAACGTTCGTTAACATTACACAGAGGTGTTTCAAGACCACTTAGGAAAATAGAAAGCAATTTTTTTAACTGTTTCGACTTCGTACTAAAGTTTACTACCATACTTTTATTAGATACAGACCATGTAGAGGTTTGTCTGTGGGTGTCAGCGTGGGTGTGTGGGTGTGTGTCACTCCCTAATTACACTACCGTTGTTTACCTAGCAATATATTATGATATTTCTTTACTCGGACTAATGAAATGGGAGGGCGATCCGACGAGATTGGCTTAATATCGCGGAGTTTTGCAGAGTTTCGGATAACGAGCAGTATCTTACATGATGGATGGCCTGCTCTGGGCCTAAGTTATTGTTCACGTGAGTGGACAGTTCCGCTTAAATGATTTGTGATCGTCCGATCTTAACTGTTTTCTCCTATGTGAGATGAGCAAGCGGATTCCTTCGAGCCTTGCGGTTTTACGATAAATATCTCGCGTGTATTTATGAATTTGTTTTATTGGAATATGCTTTTTTCGTGTGTTGACTAAAATGCTGTATTGAATGATGGAACTGTAAAGCTCGCAATTGCTTATAGTTCTACCTTTGTTAATGATTGTGTTAGGCGTATGTATAGTCAATATTTGCAATAGTGATATAGTCAATCGCTGTAATCTAGTAGAGCGGTAGAATTCTATAGCCGAATGAGTGGCAACCATTTAATATAAGGCGATAAACCCGTTAGAGCAGCTTGCTTTTGTTTTATGGTATTATAAAAGTGACCACTAATGCAGTACTGATCTTCAATTGTATTGTGCTGATCATCATATACAGTTCCGTCACTTTCCAGTAGTAGTGTAAAACAAAACATTAGATTTTACATATATTATTAACACTATAAAGTTTGTTTGAACGCGCTACTCTTAGGATTTACCAGACGGAAATGAAAAATTGTATTTGCATTTTATATCGCAGTTATGGAAAAAAGCTTTAGGTCATTAAAAACCACGCTACCACAAATAAGAGTAAACCTGTATTTAAAACAGTCACAAAAAAGGGCAAAAAAAGTTTGTTAGTTCCACGCGAACGAAGTCACGGGCACGGCTAGTATAATATAATATGTGTTTATACAGAAGTCAATAAATACAGTGAACTGGAGTCTATGGATCTTGATTTTTTATAGTTATAAAAGTTTATCTATAAAAAATCTAGCATTATAAACATAATTTTGTATACATATTTGTACAGGAGAAATATCGTAGAAAGTAAAAATGCCATAACTTGTATTTGACCTAATATAAGAAGGGAAATATTAAAACAAGTAGCTTAATTCGAGCCAACATTATGCAAACAGGATGGCATAAAATATGATGCGACCGATCATTGCTTAGCGGCGGGACCAATGGTTTAGCACGAGGACATTTTGTTAACAGGAAGCGGATAATAATATCTTTTTTTTTTGTTTATTTATGGTACGTCGGTACTCAAAGAAAGGAAAGGATTCGCGAGATTAACTAACCAACAAGTCCTAACTTACTAATTTAGTGATCCTAACTACGACTAGTTAATAGTGATACTTGAGTATTCAATCTTATGATGGACGGATATATAACAGGGAGATATATTTTGGTAAAGTATTTCACAAAGTAAAATTATTTTTATCAAACTATTATGTTTGATAGAATATATTTTGTTATAATAATCGGTATTTTTATATGTGAGTTGATATGACCAATTTTTTTTTTATATAAAACATTGTAAATGCGTAAATTGTAAGACAAAGCATTAGTATAATATGCAATTCAAGTTTGCTTGTGTAAGTTTCATAACGTCAAAAATGTTTTAAAACACATTGAATTAAATTGTTGTTGAATAAATAAAACATTCATTGTTTTTGTACATACTACAAATGTCTCGTAGTTGTCTTGTGAAAGATATAATTATAATATATGGTCAAATAATCAAACAGAGTAGATGTTAACGACAAACATTTTTAAGATATTACCTATAAAATAAAAAAGTAAAAAAATCTATGCAACGATTATAGGCATATACATTTGGACAAAGTAATATTCAATATCAGACGAACTTAAAATAAATTGAATTACGGAAAAATTATTTACTATACAAGCAATAATAATTTTTAAATCGCTGTAGTATTTTTTTCGCTTGTCAAAGCACTATGAACTATATGTTATGACAATTTATTCAATTTCACTGTTCAGTCCATTAGGTGACTGAATATTCGCTACTCTTTGAACATTAGGATATGATGACGTCTGTTAGGTAACATAATACGAATGAGATTTATTTTCATTTGTAATATGCCGAACTTAATTATTTTAAATATTTTAATTAGAAAATACTAAAGAGAAGTTTTCTGATTAAAATCTCTTAAATGAGAAATAAATAGCTGTAGATTTAGAAGTGAAAGAAAGTGAGTACTGAATATATATGTATAAAATTATGTATGAAATAGGAAAATGTAATGTTTTCCTCCAAATTATGATCCAAATAGGATTACTAAACAAATATATACTGTCGGCGTCAATATTATTAGAGGTGAATTTTAAGGGTGGTTTATAACGATTGGTATATAAATGCGGTGCGAGCGCGGCTATGGGTTCAGTCAAAGTGAAGTATTCGAGGCAAGATATTCATCGTACGTAGCTGGAACATCAGCTATGGGATATAAGATGTATATACCTCTATTATTGATGATGTTTTGGTATTTATGCAGAAAATAATTCTTAGGATTTATACTGGTGAAGGTGAGTGTTGACGATCGTGGAAAGGAAGGCTCCTTAAATCTACATCCGTGTCGCAAATCTATGACACTGTTCGTAGTTCTCCTCTCTGTCAGTTTATCAGTTCTAATATCAGAAATGTGGGATCATCAGATGTAACAATACACATTCAAGGAATTGAATAGAATTTTGTAATATATTAACCCTACAATTGACCAAATTATAAAGTATAAAAGGTTTAACAGTAATTCTCCAATCATGTAAATAGTATATTTATTCTTAGAAGTTATCCGTACTTTTGTACGGGACTTGCACTTTTATGCAAAATTGTGGTTCTTAGTACTATATAAAATATTTATAATACACATAATATTTGTAAGACTCTTAAGTAATTTTAATATCATGTTGATCTGCCAATGACAGCCTATAGTGAGCTTGCAATGGTACGAAGTGATATTTATCTCATTGAGAGTTCATTAACAAGTTTATCTTTTATTATCGTTTTACTACCTTCTTTGTGTAGGTAAAAATTATTTACTTTTCAGTACTATTTATCAGTGTAATTTCTAAACTTTGAAACAATAATCATATTTTTTACGATCCTTATCAACCACTTCAATTACAAACTTTGGTAATTTTTATTGTGTTTTCAGTTGTATGAATAAATGTTTATTTTATTACATACTAGCTGGCCCGGTGAACTTCGTATCACCTGTACTCTGGAATGCTAGATGGCGTGAAAGTAACTAGATTTTGATATTTTTTGACAGACAATTTTTTTATTCGTCGTACTTTTATTTTCAATAAAAAGTATTCTATATTACTTCTAATATCTCCAAAAATATGTGTACAAAGTTTCATGATGATGACTAAAGTAGTATTCGCGTGAAATAGTAACAAACAAACTAATTGTACTACTAAACTAGTTGTACTATGGAGAAAACTTATGAAAAATACCATTGTAGGTAGTTCAACTCCAAGAGTATCTAAAGTATGTTATATAAAATTATTGGAATGCATACATATTATGTTAAATACATATATAAATAATTATATCAAATAATTCTAACACACGAAACTAAAATTCTAACTACACATTCCACTACAGAACCACGCGGGGACTTCGGTGTCACAGCTTCACGGTGACTCCTATCATATTTGCTGATTCATATTTTTGTCTTACCGTGGAGCTATGGAACCGTCTTCCGGTTAGCTTGTTCCTACCCTCCTATGACATATGGACCTTCAAAATAGGCATGAAAAGGTATCTAAGCAGGCCAGCATGACAGCGGTGATTGACTGTGAATTTTGGATCATTTTCAGTCATCGCTGTTCTGGATTGTACTGTATTTAACACCAGGTGCAGTACAGTCACTATGCTGCGCAACATATAAAATAAATAAATAAAAAATAGGGAAATAAGAGTTCATAGAACAGAATTAAAGAAAAAAATATATATACTAGGGGCTCAACTAAACGTGGTAAAGGGTAAGACAAAAAAGAATTATAAATCATAAGTTTCATACTGGAACGACTGTTATCAGGTACGTAATATAATACCCATTTCACATTTTTACTGTCGTAAAAATATATATAGGCCGTGGTATTTCACGAGTCAGTAACGTCGACTGCAAACAGACATTTCGGCTTATGACAATACTATGAATAATAGACGTTCGCGGCCTCGTCCCCAAGGACCAAACGTTATATTTTACTAGTAGATTGTTTATAAAGTTTATCAGTGTACTTATCTTTGTAATATTACTAGCTAGTACCTGCAATTTTGTTAACATGAATATAATTTATATACGAAATTTACATGTCTTATATGTTTTTTTTTTAATTGTAATTCCACACTTTTGCTGTTGCAAAGACGTAAATATAAAAACAAATCATTATATAAGTAGATAAAATAACAAAAACACAAACACAATTCATGTAAAATAAACGTAAATAAAGAATTATAAATTACAATACATAAATATTGTCTCTCTAAAAAGATTATAGAGGTTTTAAAGAATTCAATGTTTTAAATGTATCTTTCTCGAACGAATGATAATTTGGACTAATGATAAAGGTAGGGTTTTAACATTATTGCTTGGTTTTAGATTTAATTACTTTTTGGAAAATGATTTACATTCCTATGTCAGTCGTGTCGAAAATTATTAAAGCCTAGAACCATTCGACAGACAAAAAAATATATACGAATTTTTAAATATTAAACTTTCGCCACGTTTAAATTCCATTAATCTAAGCGGTATATTCATTCCTTCTTACACAGTTTATTTCATGACTTTTAACGAACTTTTTTTTAGCTAAAATAACAAAATGTACATAACGGCACTTTTGAAGATACCCTCGAGGCTTCAACGATGCATTCACATTTGAGTGCAAAGAGTTCCACGACTTAAACACGTTTAAAAATATAAAGAAATTTTTAGACAATACACACGGAATGTTTTCAGATGTAGAACTTAATTGAAATATAGTATGTATGTAAACTTAAAATAAAGAATTTAAAAATTTCAGTTAATGAAAGAAATTAGAAATTTTCTGCAATGTTAATTTAAAGAATTCAATGTCTGATATTGTTTTTATTACATATAATTTTATTTATTATACACGTGTTCACTTATGTTAAACTCGGAAACCACTCAATCGTTTCTATGAAATTTGAAATGACTTTTTTTATGTAAGCACTTATCACAATATAAAATGATTTTCAAATGGTAGGCACCTGATAAGATAACATATATATAGGCATTTATTTTCACATATCATATATTTACCTATCATAATATTCGCTGTCGTCGCAAAATCGAATTTTTCAATTTCCTGAGAGAGCTTTAATAAAGCCTTGCAGTTTTATTCTGCTCTTTTGCTAGGAAATTACGAAATAATAATCTGAGAGTGGAAAGTCTACGTCGCTTTCTGAACGCTTTGCGGAGCCAATGTGATTAGAAACGAAGTAAGGCTTCTTCCGGGATAGAAGCAACAAATTTTTTGTACCTGTACTTGACTTTCATTTCTAGTTTTATACAGAAATCCTAGTCGATTAAATTGTTATTTCGAGTGAAATATCTATTAACCATTTCCAGGTAACGCAAGGCAGTAACGAGTTCTTTGAAGAACCAGTTTAAATTGTGAAATTATACAGAGGTTTCATTTTTTTTTTATTTTTTTTTTTCCTACACGCGTCCGAAAGGGGTCTCTTAAACCTATATTTGTGACACAAGTCTCGAAAACTGCTCGGAGTTTCTCTCTCTACCATACGATTGAACCGGCATCAGTACGATGAATGCATGGATAGCTAAGAAGTTCGTCTATGTCTACCTTATGTCAGTGATTTACCTCTTTAAGAGAATCACTATTTAGGAAAGCTATGGTTATTGACGGGACCTTGATCTGATATGTATTGATTTATATTTTATTTCAGAAACCTACATTATCTGGCTTATTCCTATATTCTCATTGATGCGTCTTGGAAGGTTGGGTTGCTCTACATAAGGTAACTAAAAAATAACCACAAATAGGACAGTTTCAGTTGGCACAAATGATGTGATGAGAGAATGTGACTAGTAAATCTAGCCAACCGTGACTTTTATTGTTATAGTACTAATTTTATTCTGCTGCGTGCATAAAGAACTTTTCACTACTATAATAATAAAATAAGATCTTATATTGCAAAAAAAATTAAATATTGGTTTACTTCTTATTTAAATGGCAGTGAGTCAAGCAATTGAATACAGAATTTACAGTTTGATATTATATTGATCGTATGGTATCGTAAAAGCAAATATTTGTATAAGAATGGTACCGATCAACTCACTGTTAACTCGGTAGTTGCGATAAAGAAATAATGGACTCGCAGTCCGTCTTTGTTTAAAATAGCCATTGTTTTATTAAAGTATAAGGCCATCAAAAAACGATCTAGGTCTTTCGTAACGAGTACTGAAATATTATTGTTGGAAAACGGTAATGACTACAGTGATGAATCTAAGGGAACATGGAGATAAAATATTTTTCAGTGTTCTGCTAGTGAATATGAACTTTAGGTTGTTTTGTTTTATAATTATTGGTATGTTTCGGCAGCTTTACTTGAGAAGTATGCTTTTGTTTGGTGTTTTACTTCCGTTACGTGAAATGAAAAAAAAAGATCGAAGATAGAGATAGACCGAAGTAAATCTGGATGGAGTATGATGAAATAAGATGTGTTTAAAAGTGTGAATACTGAAAAGGTAACTCAAGAATAGGAAACCATATTATGCTAATTTTAGTTTGGTAGGCTATTTGCAGCTAAATAAAGACCTCTTAAGAAGGAAGGAAGGGCATTATTCTTCATGTCACTTTAAGCCGTATTACCAATTTCAAACACCCCCGATGTTAAGTGACGATGTGGCTTAAAATATAAACATGCTAAATATAGTGGAGAGATTGGCTTTTATATTTTGTAAACACACCTATGACTTCAACTTCAACTTGTGTGGGGTAGCTAACTAAAGGACATTAGAAAATGCTATTAAACCATCAATCTAGGGTAGTTCCAGCGTGATAAAACATTTAAGGAACTATGGCTTAATTTATTATTTTATAAGGCTTCATTTACTTACTTCAGTGAACACTTTTTATAGGAGAAACATAGTGTTCTATCGCAAACTTTGCGAATTGTCGTAGCATTATTGTCTTCAGCTGCTATGTACGTGGTAATAATGATGCGTAGCGGATACCACTATCGTAGTACCACTAACGGCCTACGATGCGTAAGCGTAGCTATGGCTACAATGAATGCTACGGCGTAGCATACAGCTAAATATTCTTAGTATTATAATAAGCTAAATATATTACAAAAAAATGATTTACAATTACGGAGTTCTTTGTTCGAAGCCAATATTTTGTTTAATTCGTGTCTTTCTGTCCACTTTCAGTGTAATACTCTGCAACTAGTTTACAAATTTTCATGTAATTTTTCTCCCATATTATGGGTTGTCATATAGACTATTTTATTCCATGAAACAGAAGAGCTATGTCGCGATTGGTCATAAAGGTTAAAATTGCAAATGTTTCATATTTCTATTATTGGTGTACAAAAGTACCATATCAAAGACAGCCAACTAGCTTAATTAACCGTTCAATTAGTTAAGCCGGTCATCTCGCTCTGTTTGTTGTTACAAGTTCAATCTAACATAACCTAGCAAACACTTCTACTATAGCGACCACCTCTCCGCTACATACTCTGCCTACAAGTTATTTCTTTATTATTGTTAGTAGCACGGCCCGTTAGTGGAACGGCGCCGTTTAGTAAAGAGGCTAGGCTGTTAATTTAACGACTAATTAAGCTAGGTGACTGCTCATATATATCACAATGAATGCACATCTCTAAGTAATTAGTTTAATTGTTTGACTGGTCATAGGAAAAGTTAATTATTTAAGTTTAGTTAAATAATCTTAGTACACCGTTTTTCATGGAAAAGTTTGGCGATTGGTAGATTTATGGTTGAGTTATTGAATATCTGACTGTACAAAACTAAGTTAACTGGTACTTTTGTTTTAACAGTTTGAAGTGATATTTATATAGCTTTTAGAAATATGTATAATTTATCGTTGAATGAAGTTATAGCCCCTATATAAACTTATATGTATATTTATTTTTGAATTTGATAATGGTTTTTGATATAATCATTACAATAAATAGTTAAATGTAAATTCTAAATTTCAATTAAAATTGGTTTTTATGGATTTCAATCAATATATAAGTTAAATTGTATAAGACTAATGTACCGATGTAAGCAAATCCGTATTTTATTTAAATATCTACAAGAAAGTCAGATGCTTACATTTCTAACAACGGATCTCAAATGTCAAGGATAACTTACCAGTGAAAAATAAATTCAAAACGAAGGAAATACCCCGTGAAATAATAATGAAAAAACCGCAAACGAAAGGAAAATTAAGCCCTCTTGAAAATGGAAAGCTGTGAATGATCCACTTCCCAGGTGTGCTCTAATTGGTTTTCACTGATTTTAACTGAAGTTATACGCGATACGTAGTAAAAAGTTAACAGTGGTTTTATTTACTTTATTTTTTAATTATATAAAACTTTAGTAATGCTTCATTGTGGATGGTGTATTGTAATGTCAAGTCTATGCTAGAATTTTGATTTTTTAACGTATTTATTATTCACCACTATCGATTTAGCCAAAATAACTAGGTGTATTTCGGCAATTGCACTTGCAAGCCAGTCCTTTCACAGGTTTAGCGTGACCACCATTTTGGGGCACATCGTTACTTAATATCAGATGAGATTGTGGACAACGTTAAATAGTAACTATTAAAAAAAATGCGGCCACGACTGCAAAAATGATTTTTCAATAATCACCACAATGATCGGAACTGCGCGGCTCGTATCCCACAACTTCCTGCAATTTTTAATAACTGGTAAGTTTAAACTGAACGTGATATCTTCAAACTACGAGATACCTTTTACGGTATGAAATTGCTACCCGAGAGACTATTTGATTTTAAAATCGATTCCCTAGTTTAGGAATTCATCGCAGACAAACAACGTGACATGAAATTTTTATATATATAAAGATAAACAAATTTGTGTTTTTGTTTAACTTACTTTTTACCATTTACTGTATCTTGTTAGTTAACGAGAGAGACGGTTTTAACAATGACGCGTTTTCATTTCGATTTTAACCGATGATTTAACAGTCGAGTTATTTCAAATACTCTCGAAATTAATTACTGATTTTAATAATATCTTTGAATTGTACTAGCATTTACTCTATGTGTAGAACTTTTCTTTTTTTTGCTTATTCTTTTTTGCACTGTTTAAAATTATTTTGGGTATATAATTAAAATCAAACTTAATAACATATACATTAAAGACATGTGAACTATCACATCCATATGAAGTATTTACACTATAAAATCCTTACTAATATTATAAATGCGAAAGTGATTTTGTTTGTTTGTTACGACTTCACACCCAAGTTGCTGAATCGATTTTGACGAATTTTGGTGTAGAGATAGATAGAAACCTAGAAGCGGTGATAGGCTATTTTTTGTAACGAACAAAATTATTAGAAGTGGGTTAAAGAGAGGTATACATTCTGTATGAAATTTGTAATTGCGTCAACCGATTTGTTTGATAAAATCAATATTAACGCGCGCGAAGCCGCACGTAAAGGCTAGTACTTAATAAAGAACTTACATAATACATATTTTTTAATTATAGAATTTGCTTATGTAGGCCATTTCGCCGCTGTCGAGTATGAAGGACTTTAGAAACTCAATTGACTGACAAAGTAAGAATCAAACGCACGTCTATAGTTTATACAAACATTACTTGTATGAAATGAAAATTACATATTAAATCATTTATGAATTAAAAACTTACATTACGTTAGTTCGCATATTACATTTGGATATATAATATTGCGTATTTTTTAAAAATGCGTATATATATGTTAATTATGGACTACCAAATGGCTGGTCAAATATTAATATTATTTTAGGCAATCTTCAGATTAGTCCAGCAGATGATTCTATAAAGCTTAGTATCAATGGGACGATCATAGTTTTTATTTTTGTATCGAGCTATAGTTAATTAGTACTATCCATAGTTGTCACACCCATGCGAAGCCGGGGCAAGTCGGTAGTTTATTATAAAATGATCCTGCATGGAACATATTGCTTTTAGTATATGCATTATATAATTGCTAATGATAAAAATATATAAAACTTTATAACTAAAATCCTATGGCATGAGTTAAATTTAATTTTGTTATTGGTAACGTTGTCCTCTCTTGAAAAGAACATCTGGATTCCACCACCGTATATGAAATCTAATAATTTTGCGTTTTACAGATACATATACAGTTACAAATAATTGCAAATATTACAAGTGCAAGTTACTAAACTTTACAAGTACAGTTTTATTCCATAGGTTTCAATATGATATTGATTGAACCGTGTTTTGACTTTTGGTGAAATCTTCTACATACTAGTGTAGGCCATTTAAAACGACTCAATAATAGTAAACTATGAAAATCCCCTATTCAATAGCAAATGTTGTACTTTTAAATGTAAGAGACGTTGCTGTCCTGTATATCCTAATGAATAGTTGAATGAATACAGTGTTGAACTTTAAGTATATACACTGGCGAGCTTAATGTTATTAGACATTTTCTTATACTTAATAAGCAGTAAGAAAATTAGGATACCATTATAGGTGGTGCAAATAAAATAGCGATGATAGCTGAGTTGGTAGAGTGTATGGACACCGCGTCAAGGTACTTGTGTTCGAATCCACCTACAATGAGCTTGAGTTTTCGGTGAAAGAAAACATAGTGATAAAACCATAGCATGTTGGTAAGGCTTTTCGTAATGCTCACCTCTGGCTAGCTACCACCCTCAAGTTGAAAATCTGCCTCCAAATACCTATATGCGTGTTCTAGCAGTTGCACTTGAGAGCTAGTCCATCCACTAAGCTTTGCTTGTCCAGCATCTTGGACTACATCGTCACTTAACATCAAGTAACATTGTGGTCATAACGTGAAACCTATATAAACTATAAAATACATATTTTTCAGCAATTGCTTACGCAAAGAAAAATCAAAAATGTATAGGATGAGACATGTTAAGCTGACTGATACTTTATATCAGCTGTCATACACTTTTCCTTTTTTCTCAACGTAAATAATTGTAGAATAGCAACTTAGCTAGGGGCAGAGGTTTACACATAGTACATAGTGCTTCCTATCCGATCAGACAAAAATGTCCAACCTAATAATATAGTATTTATTGATCTGTAGTTTGTTTTAAACGCATTCATCAAACGAAGAACTTATATGAATATTTATTCGAATAAGTTAGGGATGAGTAAAAGTGTGGTATCGCTTTGTCAGTCGGCTGTTGCGTAGCGTTTGTTTCGCCACATGGAACACGTAATGGTGGAGGTCATACTAACTAGCGAAGAGGGTAGCAGAGCGGTTTGAAACAAAATAAATAAAACATATTGTTCTCACGTTAGTTAAGAAAGATTAATTTATATCGTTCACTATAATTAAAATAAGTAAAAACTAAATGAAAACACCTCAAATGGTATAAATTTACTGAGTTTTTAAAACTATTTATATGCTTCAACTATGCAGTTATATCATTGCCGGACCACTTTCTAGGGTGCTTTGCGATAGCTTTTCGATTGCAGGTTGGTAGCTGGCTAGCCAGGTCTCAGAAATTACTTTAGCGCTTGTAATATTTACAACCAAAGTGAAGTTTTTCTATATAAAATATTCAGGTGATTATGTGATACAGAACGACTTTCAGCATTGCTTCCTCCAGTTTGTAAATGCTCATATAATTTTAGTTTCTTTGTTGTTAAATGATACTTCAGAACTTATTATGCATTATGTTTATTTAATTTCTACTAATATAATTACTTTTGAAATAAGTTAACTCGGTAAAAATAATCGGTTCAAATACTTAAGGCCAGAATAAGTTTATATCTTAATTATAACGTGTTTTCTGTCCTAAAATAGATCATACATACCTTTAATTTAGCTATTTATCTATTCGTGACGCATAATATATAAAGAAGATGGCTTAGATGTTTTATATAGAAGCAATTTCGTAATATTTATCAAACACGTATGATACGAAAATTATTACGCTTTAAAAGTTAAATATGTAATCTTGTTTGAAATATTTACTATGATAGTACTTTTCAATTCACTCAGAACAGGTACATATTTATGTGTAAAAAATAAACCCGGTTGCCTTATATTAAATGAGAGCTGCAAGATAACAAGCGTTCTTTGTGAAGCGTATAAAATAGCTAACGAAGCTAATAATGTCCGTAGCGACATTCACGCTCCGTTGCATACTCGTTTCCTTTTGAGAATGCCACGTAGTTTCAGTAATGTTAAGAATCCGCATATTATGAACGTTCATTAGAAAAATACAGTGTGTTTTTATCAAATTAATTTGTATTAATAATAATAATAATAGTAGTTCAATACCGAGTACCTTCTGGCACTTGAGCATATGCTTAGCTGTACGTTTTGTCGTAATGCAGAGACCTTGATTGCGTATTTTTTTTCTATATGTGTATTTTGTATACGCTCGCCCGATAAAGTCGTTTTAAGGTCACTAAATTTAGTAAGTTAGGACCTGTTATTTAGGCTCGCGAATCTTTGTTCGTTTTTCGGCAGCAGCTCAAGTTGAGGTTCGGGCACTCTGGCACCCTTGCGCCCACTACCTCGGGGCTGAGGCAACTCGCCCCAAAAAGTTCGGTGAAGCTGTCAAAGCCCTTAAGGCTAACAGCGTATGTTAGGTCGTAAAAAAATATGTAAATTTCTTTATTACGCATATATTTAAATAGATTAAATGGTATTATCATAGAAAAATTTGTATGTAACACCAGGAAATTTTGCACATTTTTTACCCCCTTTATTGAGCAAGCAAGCAAGTAAGCATTATGAGATTAATATATCATAGTTATTTAAATATTGAAATTGTCTGCCACAAATAGAAAAATATATATTACAGTTGAATTGAGTGCATTTTTCATATTTTTATCACATAGTTTATTTAAATAATGTTAAACTTGTTTCATGAACAGATCAGTGATATTTTGTATGTATAGTCTTTTGACTTATGATTAAAATACCAAATTACGAGGGAGACATGAAATTTCAAAATTTCGGAAATACCTTGAAATGTGATGAAGTAAGTTATTCAGTTTGTGTATTAAAACAGACTTGTTTATAAAGTAATTCTTTGAAATTATAACAAATATTTTCCGTATTTATCCGCTAAGCTAGTTTCGTATGTGCGCAACCCAATGAATGCAGGGTTGCCAACCGTACGGGCCGCGTAATTGACAGTAACAGCCGAGTAGTGGTGGCCGACACTTATTAGGCTACGGTCAGACAGTCTCACACTGTTGCCTACCAAAAAATTGTAAGAGCTTATCACGAGTTGCTTATCGCGTGGAAATAAAATTTTAATTGATAATTATTGCCCGTTTTTGTAACTTTTTTTAATACAACTTTGCTTCTATCGATCGTAGCGTGATGTTAAATAGCCTAAAGTCTTCCTCAATGAAGGTTAATCCACAGATATATTGGAAATATACTAGCTGGCCAAAAGATATTATAGTAAAAAACCGATGGCTCAGCAAAAATCACTCGCCAACATCGCATCCGTGCAGGCGCCGCCGGTGTGATCGGTTGAACACTCGTTAATAGTTTGTCCGCAGTCGATACTGCGACTAGGTGATTGATGATCGAGGGCAACTGTTGATTCTCTGTTCTTTACACGTTTAGATGTGAATATGGTTTATTAAAATGAATTTTATATAGTAATCAATCACGATTTGTATCCGACTCATTGATCTGGGGATGCCATTATTTATGCTTTTTTTTTCTTTGTCAGGAATACGAGTTCAGTAGCATTTCTTTTTGACGTCGTCTCTTTTAGCTTGTTTAACTGTACAATAACACAGAAAGAGGCATATTTCATAATAGTTTTACTACATTTTATTAAACAAAGTACTCCGCCGCGTCTGTATGTCTGTTTGATCGTGATATACTCAAAAACTACTGAACGAATTTTCAGTCACTTTCCATCAATAAACAGAGTGATTTTTTGAGAAAGGTTTAGCTCTGTAATGACTATAATCGTTGAAAATGCCGGCAAAGCACCCGGGAGTTTATCTCGAAAAAGCTGCCTTTTTGAGATATAACAAAACAATGTAAGGTGAGATAGTTCAATACAAAAAAGTTCGCGGTGTTGTATATTAATCTTTTAAGGAACCTCGCTAAGTCGCGGTAACAGCTAGTAAATATATAAAAATTGTGCCACGATGTTCGTTCATGTCAATCTTGAAAACCACTCAAACGTATTCAATAAAAATTATAAATATGTCCAACATAAGAGATACGATAATTTCTATGCCGATAAGTGATTCTATGCATGAGGAGACACGTGTTCGAGTATTGACTACTGCAAAGTGAGAAACAAAGTCTGCTAGGACAGCTAACTTAATATATATTTGCAGGTAACTAATCTTATATATCTACTTATTTTATGCCACTTTAAAGTATGGAAAAATAAAGAGTGCCGCCTTACGTTATATGACTCATGCACTATGCTACGTTTTAATACAACTCTCACGCTCACAATCATGATTTTTCTCATTACACTCGCTTCTGATTGTTACAATCATTAAATAAAGTGTAATAGAGTATGAGTCGTTTTGAGCGTCAAAGTAAACACTACAAAAGGGATCTTTTAAAAGAATAAAGCTGGAAATAATAGAGGTTACGTTATAATTCAAATATCCTAACCAAATACTATAAAATTTAAATAATTATGTTTAAAAGTTAAGTATTCAGCATCATGGCCATAATCTCACCTGATCTTAAGTGACGATACGGCCAAAGTTAGTAGACACGCTAAACCTGTGCAGGAACTGGACCTCATGTGCAACTGCCGGAATACACCTATTGGTATTTGGCGGAAAATTTTCAACTTCAGGGTTGTAGCTAGTTAGCTGGACATTAGAAAAATGTCTACTACCAAAAGCTCAGGCTCATTGTAAGGCGTTAACGCTAAATCTGTAAACCATAAAAAAGGCAAAAATGAATAAAAGCTAACTCTATTTAATAACTAACTCCCTAAAACGTTGAAATTACTTGACTGTGGTTTGCTTTGCTTGTTATCCATATAATGCTAACAATAGCTCCCAATGAAGACATAATATGAGTAATTCCTTAAATATCTACAGTTTATATTGTATAATGATATGTACCTAATAAATATTATTCTTCATAATCCTTGTCTCATCTAGATCTATGTGTTGCCTACCGGACCAAGTTACTACGACATATTTTCTTTTTCTACTCTACTGTATCAACTGTAATCTTAGTATTCACACTTTCTATACACATATCATTCCTTGCACATTCCATCCCTATTCTCTTCGGTCTACCTACATGCTAATCCTAAGAAAACCTAGTCAGATTTATAATTTTTTTAATTTGACAGAACAATATTTAAGGAAGGAGGTATGATATTTAACATCACACTACTATCAATACAAGCGAAGCTATATTCAAATTAGTTATAAAATCTGGCAAAAATTATTAAGTAATTTTTATATTTCCACGCGAACAAAGTCATGGACACAGCTAGTACATACGTATGTACCTTATAAATATTAACGTTACATTTGGAAGTATATTTAGATCAACGACCATTTTAACAATTGTTAAATGATATACATTTTCTTTTTAATACATAATTAATAAATCATTAGAGAGACAAGAGACGAAAGGCGATAGAGGCTGGACTACAAATAATACGGACGTGTATCAATATTTGTCATTTACTGTCGAACACCAAACATTTCACGGGAAAATCGCTTTCCGTTCCTATATATTGTCGAGGGTTGTTTGACGACTGATTTTACAAGCGACATAGTGCGTATGTTATTAGGGCTATCAAAATATATTTTTGACTAGATTTTACGTGCGGCTTTGCTCGAGTTAATATCGATTTTATTAAAGAATGAGTCAAATCGGATGACATAATAAAAAGCTTCATACAAAGCCAATCCCTCTGTTTACCCCACATCCTATTAGTTTTTCGGGAGAAAAAGTAGCCTATCTCCGTCATCTGGGTCCCATTTATATCTGTACCAAAATTCATCACAATCAATTCTTCTGCTTACACGTAAAATAGTAACAAACTTACTTTCGTATAGATAATATTGGTATGATAGTGTTTGATTTTAAGAAAAGGAGTCATTGAATTTCAGTTTATCTTTATTCCTTATACGAACATAGTTCACTTAATGAGAATACCTTTTGTTTCATTTCACCAATCTAAGAACATCCAGCGGTCGCTTAAATATTTTTACATTTTTTTAAATATGATGAGATGGTTCAGTTTATTGCGAGTCTTTCGGTTGTTTATTAATAGTTTCTTCCCTCAAATTTAATATTTTTAATCCAATGCCTACTCTGTAGTTCTTGTTATGGTAGTGCTAAGTTCATTTATATCTCTTAAATCTTTTGATGTATCTTTTTCGAACGATATATGTGTTTTTTTTTTTATTTATTATGTTTTTTATATTCAAATATGTTTCTTAAAAATGTAAATTTGCCTTATATTCATAATTTTAGGTTCTTGATATGAAATGCCATGTTTTCGTCATTCCCTATTACTGCGGTAGATTTTTCAAGACTCTTTCAATTTTAATTTTCATGACGTAAAAGTAAAGTTTACGTCTTCACTATCGGCAAAAATAGCTCAATATTAATATTTTCATTAAATATTATAGCAAAAGCTCTTAATTAAAACCGAAGTCAGATTAGGAATGTAATCAACTTGAAGAAGGCGCCATCTGTTGACAATTTGTTTAACTAACATGATCACACTTTGTTTGTTGTTATTGTAAATAAAATTGTTACCTATAAGGCAAATAATAAAAAAAAATCGACATTATTTTAATGAAATTTTGTGAAGTTCAAGAAGTTAACAAAATACCACAACTATTAACGTTTATTGTTTTTATATATATTAACCTAAATATATAATTTACTTATTTTGAAATTAAAATATCTTTTATTTTCTTATTATTATGTTGCTATTTATTACTTGATCACGATGATATTGAAAATATTCGCATGGTTGATATTATTAATCTCATTTTCCTTTATATAGTCAGTACTCAAATAATTAACAGCATTTTATAATAATATTTACTTATATTACTCAGTCAGATAAATATTTTAGTTAACAGTATTCCATATATTCGTATTCATATCAAATCAATTCATATTATTGTAGCTTTTAAAAGAATAGTTTATTATAATATAGTAGTTCTATGTTATAACTACATATCCAAATTTGACAAGACGCTCATTTAAATAATGTATTATGTGTGAAATTAAAAGGTTTTTGGCAGGACCTGAAGTTTTTATATATATATTTTTAATTTATAAACTTTTTTTATTTAATCTTATGTCATGTACCTAATTGTTTGATATGTAAATTGTATGTAACACCGGTGTCACTTTGCGTGGTATAACTTGATTATTGTGAATAAATAAACTGAATTTTAAATAAATCTTGGGTGGTGATAGTTTTAGTAAGAGAATTATCATCTTGTCACAGCATTGTATGATGATACTTGAGTATTTGCAATATATACGACTGTAAAATGTGATATTGGCATAATTATGTGTAAACAGATTGTCATTAAAAAAAAATGGAATTAAAATTTTAAATTAACAAATAAATCTCAGCACAAACTGATTCAACTATTATGGTAGGCGAAGAAAATTATCCATACTGCCAATTCTGAACGTAACATCTCTAGAATAGATCCTAGTGTTCTTAAAAATTGGTGTTAGGATTATCCGAGGAGTAGTTCTGATATTTTAGAATTCATAGTCTAAACTATTACATCCAATTTATATCAGTTTATGCTAAATAATTATATAATAATTAAATCAAATAGTTATACAACTAAATCTAATAATAGATCAAATACACTTATTTATGAATAAAAGTAAAAATCACTTAATGTCAAACTAAACACTCAGTATAAAGTTTAACTTGGCGTGTCATATTAAATTTTAACGATTGGCAACCCTATTTCTGGAACACATACAGCTGCTAACATCGGCCTTGATTGATGATTCATGATTGTTTACAAGCTAGGTTAATAGAGCGTACCATTATTTTGAAAAGCGAACAAGATTGAAATGTTTTTTTGTTATCTGTGGCTTTGAATCAACAACGGGTGTGAAAGTATTGCTGTAAAGGTTTTTTTTTGTACAAGCACCGCAGATGCATTTGTCAGTGCCAATCTTTCTCAAATTGTTAGCTCTAGTTTGAAGTTTTTGCTGTTGTAGTGATTTTTATTTTTATACATATATTTAGTTATTTGGTCCTACGTTGAGTGATATTTTACATGATATAGTTTGACTGATGTGCATATGTGAAATCTATTGTGCAATGACGCGAAACATTATACATTTGTTGCGGCAAAATCTATCTTGATAGATTTTACAAGAGAACAACAATAGCATCGAAGTGATGATAGCTCAGCTAGTAGTGTGTACGGACGCCGTGTCAATGGGCAAGGGTTCGAACTGACTTGCAACGCTGTAGCTTGAGCTTTAGGTGAAGGGAAACACTGTGATGAAACTATAGCGTTAAGATTTTTTCTAATGCCTGGCTAGCTACCACCCTCAAGTTCAAAATCTGTTGCCAAATACCTACACTAATGTGTGCTTCAGCAGTTGCATTTGAGAGGCAGTTCTTCCATTAGACTGACCGTGTTCACTATATTGGGCCACATCGGCAACTTAAACATTCGGTACGATTGTGGCCATAACACTAAACTATAAAAAAACTATCTTTAGGCAATTACTTATTCTTATTTTTCATAAACAATCTTCAATATATAAAAATGGTTTTATATTTCATACTAGCTGACCTGACAGATGTCCTGTCTTAAATATAAATATTAATTTTAAAAAAATATTCAAAAACGTTGTATTCATTATTGTAATGTTCTATGACAACTGACGCCTATTTATGTAAATATGATATTGACGTTAATTTTTTTAAAATTTTCTAATATTCCGCCTAACTACCTTTTTTTTTCTTTCATAAGAACCTTTTCTGACAATAATCAACACAGCAAAAACATAATTAGCGAAATTATTCCATCCGTTCACGCGTGATGCGATGACCAAGGGAAATAGAATATATACAAGTTAATATAAACGAACTTCGATTTCTTTTTATATTTATTTCAGTTTGTATCAGTCCATTATAGAATAAAAATTTAAAACCTGTAGAATATTTAATAGATTTGGTTACTAGAAATAAAAAACTACTATATACCTTTTCTTACTAATTAATTTCATAATTAATAAAATAAATAATCAATATAAAAACACGTTTTTGAACAAATTGTTGCTGGCCTCTTTCCTTTATTGGTATCTGCTTTATTGTTCGTATATTAAAAAGCAATTTTGAGTTATTCTATCCAATTAGTTAAACCCAACTAAATCTTCATCCGGTCAATTTAAATAATTTACGTTGCGGCCGCATTAACCGAACCCTTTAAGGTTATAACTGAAAGGGTTGGTTAGATTAAGTATTGAGCTTGTAATCACAACATGCTGTCTCTAATTTAACCGAAGTTAATCTGATACACTTATGTTATCTCGTTTATTATTTGTATTTTATTTAAATGTAATCATATTTTTTTTTACAATTAACGAAATACAATTTTTATTGTAAATATTTATTTGAAGTGGAGATGGGAAAACTGCGTCGGCCGCACTACTGTTTTGGTGAATGGGTACATTGTAATAAATCGATATCATAATGGTAGGACATTTTTCGCATTAGGAAAGGACCATTAGGTTTAGCATTATGACTACAATCTATACTGATGATAAGTGTCGATGTGGCCCAAAATGTTGGACACACTAAACTTAGCGAAAGGACTAACTCTCAAGTACAACTGTCGGAATGTACCTATAAGTCTTTGGCGGCACATTTTCACCTTGAGGATGGTAGCTAGCCAGTTGGGCATTAGAATAAGTCTTACCACCATGCTATGGTTTTCTCACAATGTTTCTCTGGACCGAAAGCTCAGGTTCATTGCAGGTGGATTCGAACTTACGTCCATTGACGCAGCGTCCGTACACACCACCAAGGGAGCCATCATCGCTATAAAATGTTTTCGCCAGTCAGGTTAACCATTCTTACCACTCTGTCAAAATCTATCAATAAGGTACTGTAGATGTAATCCAGTTGTTACTTTCGAGAACTGGTCACTTCTTCACTAGGCTTATCATATTACATTATTGGGTCGTTCATTTTTTGATAGAATCCTGGCGTAAACGACATGCTCTTTAAAAATATATAAGAAGTCGGCAATAGATGAGGATTGTTGACAGAAATAAAAAAATAAAACTTTGAAAAATAAAACTTTGAAATAAAAATAAAACTTTGAAATAAAAATCTTTTTGAGTTTTCAAAGTAAGAATTACCAAATATCAAAATTTAATTATTCGTAAATTTAAATTATTAACATTAATCTTTTTTCACATCTATTGGTATTCCAAGTACCCGACATTATAGCTTGTTAACTTGTAAGTATTTCAACGAACATTAAACCCTGTGTCTTTACTGACGTTCCATACGGCCACTGATGCATTAAAATACAATTCGCTTATTTCACATTCGACTCGATTTCCATTTATCGAACGTCCGTCGAAATATCATTCTGCTCACTGTAATTGGATAATAAATTGGCTTCACTAGATGTACTGGGAAAACGATACCGCTCTGTACATTCACTATTTGAAAGAAAGAAAAAGATCGAATTGTTCCATATATAAACATGTAGGTATGTATAGAAACATGGATGTTTTTATTTAGGAAAACGATAAACTCATCAAATAGGTCATAATTTTTTCATGAAGAAAATTTTCAATAAAACAAGGTGTAGTATATCGTCTGTCATTTGTGTGTGCGGTGAACATAACTAGTCAGATCCATTTTACGATTTATAAAATTAGAACACTCATAATTAAGAATGTAGCACAAATACGTGCTCACGCAACGACGGCCGCAGAGCTAATGAGTGCAAATATATATATTATAGAATAGCTACCGTCCGTAGTAGCTTGCTATATCGTAATATATAGCTTATTATATTAATATATATTAAAGCTCCGTCTGTTGTGGACTTAAGTGTGTTATGTATACAATATAAAATAATATATAATAAGTTTTTTTTTAAGTAGCTCAAGTGTCGAAACTGTGTTGGATGTAACTGTAGAATATAAATACAAAAGTGCTATCTGAGATATTAGCATCATGTAGGGCTTGAGAACATGGCTTTATTGTTCGCGGTCCAATGAGATCCAAATTTCTAACCTAACCTGATTTCTGAGCATAAACCGCTGTCTCTGATCCAAGTTATATAAGTGGGCCATATTACTATGATAGGACTTACATTTGGTATGTGTTGGTCGTGATCGTTGAAGCGATAATAGCTCAGTCATAATGTGTAGGAACGCTGCGACATGGGAAGTCGGTTCGAATCCAATCACCTACAACGAGCTTGAGCTTTTGGTGAAGTAAAACATCGTGAGGAAACCATAGCATGGTGGTAGAGTTTTTTCTAATGCTCGCCTGACTAGCTACCACCCTCAAGTTGAAAATATGCCATTAAGTACCATTAGGTGTGTTCCGGCAGTTGCACTTGAGAGCCAGTCCCTCCGAAAAAAAGGCCGGCAACGCACCCGTTATTCCTCCTGGTGTTGTGGGTGTCCATAGGCGGCGGTGATCACTTACCATCAGGTGACACGCTTGTTCGTTTTTCTGCTATTATATGAAAAAAAAATACAATGCCTATGTGTCCATAGTCACCCAGCACTAAGCGCTGTCTAAACCCTACGGCCGTCTCTCAACTTCCTGGGGCGACGCAGGTCCGTTGCATGCAAACATCGTAGAATGAAGTAACAAAAATTAAGAATAACCTGTAGGCAACTTTGTGCTACATGATAAAAATAGTAATGTTCAGTGGTAGCGCGTATGAATACGACTTCGACAGACGTATATTCGAATCCTTATAATGAGACTGAGCTTTAGGTAAAGAGTAACCTTGTGAAACTATGGCATGGTGGTAGGACATCTTTATCTAGAGTTTCTATCATCTAAGGCTATAAGTCATCTTACTAATTACCCTACTTTCTAGATATAAATCAAACACTAAATACCAATTGGTGTGGTTCGAATGTTGTACTAAAGGACCAACCCCACTATTAGCTCCACCACCTTTCGTCACATCGTCACTTACAATGACGAGAGATCGTTGATAAATGCTAAACCTATAAATAATAAAAGAAAACTTAACGTCGAAATAAAACTAATTTACACGGATTTTATCGCAGTTATTTATTAATTTTGATCCGGACGTTTGATTTTTGGAGACATGAGCGTAGTTTTCTTTTTAAATAGTTATTTTACTGAAATAATATTTTCTCCGAAAGCAGTATATCAAAATGTAGCATTTGAAATGAGGACTAAGAAAGTTCAGCGGCTTATAGGTCTAACAACAGCGCAGGGCGAGCACGAGTGAGCAAAGAGGCTCGTTACTGAGATAATCCGAGTGGAACTGTCCTCTCGCTGCTAACACGAATTATTATCGTTCTATATAATATATATGTAAAAATATTTTTATACTACGGTTTGTATAATGTATATAATAACCCTTCTTATTTTTACTCATATACAGGATTCTTCCATACTATTGCTTGATCTTTAACACTACCTGAGAGTTATTAACTTGAGATTAGACTAGAGCCAGTATCTCCACTAAGCTTACCGTGTCCAATATCTTGGGCCACATCGTCACTTAATACCAGGTGAGATTGTCGTCATAATGGTGAAACCATACAAAAAATAAAGAAAGAATTTTTTAGCTATATTTTTGTCATTACAGAATTTATACGTCCGATTGACTTATAATTTGACACTGATAGTCCTTCCACAAGTTAAATTAATTTTACAATCACGCGCGTTTGACGGAAGAACACCAAGGAAGTCGCAGATACCAGCTTGTTTTTATACCAAAATGAATAATTCCTTTTAACATGATCAATAAATTATATATAAAAATATCCAATTTTTAGAACTACAATTTACGTGCGGCTTCGCTTGCGTTAATATTGATTTTGTCAAGCAAATCCCATAACGCAATAAAAGTTTCATACAAAATGTATCCCCTTTACCACACTTCCAATAAGTTTTTCGCGAGAAAAAGTAGCCTGTCACCGTTTCTAAGACCCTATATATCTCTCTAATAGAATTCATTATCATCGATTCAGCGGTTTAGGCGCGAAAGCATAACAAATAAACTCATAAGGATGTTAAACCAAATAGAGTCTCAGTTCTGTATACTTAGCCTTATTTGTAAATAATTATGAGGCTATATGAACACATATCATTGCGAGGTTTTAATACTTATATATTTTCAATTAACTGTAGCTTTGATAAGATCCCATCTGGTGTCAAAAGAAGGCCCAAGATATTAAAGTCCTAAGCCTATTGTCGGAATGAGTACTCAAATAGTGCATTGTAATAGATTTTCATTTTTTTAATGTAATGCATGTATTGGGGTCAAGTTGTCGCAGAGGTCTTATTACAAATTGAGTGAGACATTTTTTACAATTCTAAGTATCGACGGGAATGACAAATGCCCTAACAACGCGTTATGGTTTCTTTTTTGTGCTTTCCTTCCGCAGAATGCTCAGCCTTTTTTTTTTTGGATTCAAACTTAAGTCCATCGACGTCATATCCGAAAACGTTACAAGTCAACATTGGTACAAATTACAATCACTTGCTTGCCATTATCAAAACATCTCTATAAATATTTTCCATTAAACTATAGACTTGTAAATACAACAAAACTGCAAAAGTATTATTTTGATAAATTTGTGTAATTGTATATATTTGCTAAGTGACATAAAAGTTTTCAGGATTTCTTTTAGGAAGGGGCAAAAGCACTTAGATACAGACTGAAGGGTCTTACGGTGTAGGGGACTCGATCATTACCGTGACCATCGGGGCGAGATTTCTCTTTGCCTCGTTTGCTGGACAGCGGCCAGAGTGAACTGATTTGAGTGGTTGGATATACACCACTCAAACAGACTTTTATTGATGAAGCGATTTATACTGATCCATATACAATTTATCATATTTTGTTCCCACTTGTTAGACGTGTTAGCTCATATATCATGCGTTTAAACATTTTGTTTTTTTTATTATTTTTTGGTATTAGGTGGGATAAGTAATAATATTTTAAAAACCTTTTTTATAGCTAATAGGTTTTAGTGCTACGATCACAATGTAACCTGATGTTAAGTAGTGATGTGGGTAAAGATGGTGGTCACGCTAAGCCCAGAGGAGGTACTGGCTCTGAAGTGCAACTGCTGGAACACACTTGTAGGTATTATTAAAATGCATTAGAAAAAAGTCCTACCACTATATTATAGTTTCATCACGTCGTTCACCTTCAGCGAAAGCTTAACTCATTGCAGCGATTTGAATTCGCGTCCTTTGGCGCGGAATCTCTACTCTTTACCACTGAGCTATCATTCCTTTTTTTTTGCTTTATTTCGTCGCGAATAATCTCAATTTCGATAACATTCAAACTCAGATCAGTATGCTAACAACAAATTTCATTTTGTTAGTAAAATACAAAACATATTAGTACGAATGGTTACTAATTACTTTTAATAACAGTTGGCATCGAAGGCATATAGCGAGTTACCTAGCGTAGTATCACGCGATAATTTCAAATATACACCATGAATAATGTTCAGCTTTTCTACTTTACCCACTTGTTATGAAGTTTATGTAAAACAATAGTTTGATATTTAAATTAGAGTATATTATGTATATTTATTTGTACTTATTTGTATTTATTTTTTTGTACTTCTGTCTATATGTGTATTTTTTTTTTCATATTTTGTCATAACCGTGTATAAAGAATACTGCTCACGAATGTACCATTAAAAAATACTCTATGATTCCGGCATGTAGATTATTGTTTATAATTAGATACATGATGATTCGTATGTATTATTGTACGTCATATATACTTGTAGATGCCTTCTTGGATTTATTCAGAGAATAGCAGGGATAAGGTTAGCATGCTGATGTCATAGAAAACAGGATTTTTAACACATTCAATATATATATTATCGTATCGTATTCCAGATTTGTATTAAAAGCAATACAGCTTGTGTTAAATGGTCATTATCTTTATCTTATGTAGTGAAGTGAAGCCCATGTATGTTTTTTCCCTATAGACTCCAAAATGGTAAAACCAACTTTGATGAAATTTTCAGGCAATCTTCAGATTTGTTCCGTGAGTGATCTTTTGTCGTTTGATCGTAATAGATTTATCAATAATAAAAAAATCATTATTTTTTTAATGTACGAAGTCTGGGCGAGTCGCTACATAAAGTTACCTTCAGAACAACGTTTTTTTTATGTCTTTTTATGTTTTTTTTTATGTGACTGAACTGAAGTTGATGTTAGGTACAGTACAATCCAAATCAGCGGAGACTGACATTGAACCAAAATTCATTGCCAGTCACCGCTGTCATGCTAGCCTGCTTAAGTACCTCATCACGCCTCTTTTGACATACCCAATATGATACGAAAAGTGTCTTTGTTAAGTGGAAAACAGTGCTAATACTGTGTTATCGTCTTACTAATATTATAAATGCGAATGTGAATGTGTTTGTTTGTTACTCTTTCACGTCTAAACCACTAAAACGATAACGATTAATTTTAGTATAGACATAGACGGGATCCTGGAGACGGTGATAAGCTACTTTTTTTTTTTTGCGAAAAATTTATTGGAAGTGAGGTAAATAGAGACATAAATCCTATATGAAACTTTTTATATTTACTTAATATTAACGCGAGAGAAACCGCATGTAAAAACTAGAAAATTAGAAAAGTAAAGCGTTTGTTTGTATATTCTAAATTCCCAATTGAATGAACAAAATGTCTGAGCTAGACTGTGCTCTATGCAGTTTATTAAGCAACAAATTGATTTGACTGACGGCGTGCGCTGTGAAATAAAAATATTCAATTCGTTATTTTGTCACAGGCTCGCTCTTTCAATGACAGAATTGTCTGATTGCAAATTGAATTAAAAGCTAAAGTGAGAATGAATTTCTATTGAAATGATAAATGGTATTATGTTTACTTAGAAGGTTTATTTATTCTTCTTACATTGACGATTATCTATTTTATTACAATAAAATAAGAGTATTTTGCTTGATGATGATTAAAATAAACTTAAATCTATTTTTAAATAATAATAAAAAAACGGGCTATAATAACAAACTGAAATAAGAAGTAGAAAATTGTTGGTGGTAAATTTGCACGGTTTCTGTAGAAAAGTGCATTAGCGACGTGTATGCAATCATGTTTGTATTGTTTTCTATAGTTATATTATCTAGAATAATGTTAAGTATGAAGGTGAATGGATAAAAGGGAAGAAGAAGGCTGAAGAAGATATGGATGGATCGTGTGAGAAATGATATGTGTATTAAAAAAAATTATTAAAATGAAGGTTGATAGAGTAGAGTGGAAGAAGAAAAGATATAGTGCCGACCCTCTCAGGTGGGAGATCAAGATATTAATCGTGATGATTTTTGTTTATTCTAATAATTGTCGTCATTCCTATATTGTTTTGGCATCGATTTTGTCACGTGTGCAAGTTTTCAACATATAAAAATTAATTTAATATTTTGTATATTTAGTATACCTATGGCACTATGACCCAAACCATTGTTAGTCTGGTTTCGAGATTGTTTTTGTAAAACAAACTCACTTGTAATTAATCTTAGCTTTGAATCTTTGAGTATAAAACTCTTTTTGGCAATCCTTACACCATTAATAAAAAAATTAATCAAGGCTGAAGTAAAGTGTTTTCGTTAAAAAATAATAAAAACGATTCTAACGGCTTGTATTACACTCCTGTATTGGATGTTCGCCAATTTAGCTCATAGTCTAAGTAGCTTTTGTATTCCGCGATATCTTACATGCCTGCCATTGATGTGCTTGTAAGTTTTTATGTATTGAAGTTGTTAGTATGTTATGAATCGCAACTGTGTTCAATAGGTAGCAATGTTTGGTGGTCAACTTGATAAAATTAGATAAATTTATCGAGCCTTTTCAGGAATTACATTGTATGCTCCAAAAATCTTATAAATGTTTTTGTTGTTACCCCCTAAAAATATTATTGTGAATTGGAAGAAGTATATTAATAGCCACTATTTGAATAGATCAGTTAATAATGAACAACAAGTCATATATTTTAAATTAAGAATCAATAAGTCTCTGTAGCAAAAAGTGCAAATAGTCCAGTCCTTACGATGTTTTTCCAGAAAAGATTCAATATCATGAAATACAAATATAAGGAATGATGAGCGTGAAATATATATGAAACTTTAAAAAACAACATACGCAGTAAAGATGAAATCCTACATGGCGGATAATTTTATTCGAAAATAAAATTATTTTTGCTATCAAAAATAACTAATTTTCCTTTATGAGATTGGAATCCATAACTTGTGATTTTCAACTTGAGGGTGGTAGCTAGCCAGGCGGACATCAGAAAAAGCCCTACCACCATGCTATGGTATCCTCACGATGTTTTCCGTCACCGAAAGCTCAAGCTCATTGTAGGTGGTTGGATTCGAACTCACGTCCCTTGACGCAAAGTCGTACACACTATCACTGAGCTAACATCGGTTCAAGTAAGGCTTTTTCTAATGCCACTCTCAAGTTGAAAATCTGCCGCCGAATAGATGTGTTCCCGCGGTTGCACTTGAGAGCCAGCCGTTTCACTAGGCTTAGCGTGTCCTCTATCTTAGGCCACACAGTCACTTAATATATATTGACATTTTAGTCATAAAATGCTACACCTATAAAAGTATTAAAAAAAACATTAAAAAATCCGAGACACGATTCTAAAGATGTATAAAAAATGTGTTTTGTATTAAAGTTTATAAAAAATACCTTGTCAAGCTTTAAACGTTTAACAGGGGTTTAACAAGTGTATTATAATTGTCTAAAATATTTTAAAAAGCTCTTTACAAAGCAAAACATTTTTATAACATTTACATATCGCACCTTTGCTCAAATAGTCAAAAGCAAATAAATACTAAAATTATTTTCATTGTAATATTCGATTTTCAGGATATTAACAAAATCATTTGGTACTTTCAAGCAAGCTTTTAAGTTGCTGATAACCGTTTTGTTATAAAATAAAGTAAGACCCTGAAACGTAAAACATACGAATGGTATACATTTTAAATGCGGTTTTCTCGATAATGTTGTTTTTTGAATTGTGAGAGTATTAGGTTTACAGTTAATATTCACGCTCATAGCCTTAGTTAATTATATTGTCTTAGTTAATTATATTGCAACATCGGCAGAGTACCACTAAACTAAATAGATCGGCTTGACCCGATTTGCTAATTACAACCCCTTAGATTAGGGTAAAGGTTTTGAAATTGGATAGTATAATAAGCATGCAGGCCCTTATTTCTATTTATGCTTATGATTTTTACAATCTTTTTAAAATTTCTTAACAATACTTGAAGCGATGACAGCTTAGGTGGTTGTCTGTACGGACGCCGCGTCAAGGGACGTGAGTTTGAATTCACCTTCAATGCGATTAAGCTTTCGGTGAAGGAAAACATCGTGATGAAACCGTAGCATGGTGGTAAAGCTTATTCTAATGCCCGCTTGGCTAGCTACCACCTTCAAGTTGACAATCTGCCGCCAAATACATGTAGTTGTGTTCCGGAAGTTGCCACATGGTCGCTAGCCCCTCCACTAGGCTTAGCGTTTCCACCATCTTGAGCCCTTCCACCAACGAACCCTAAATATTCGAACAACAACTAATACCTAACCGTCCATTGTTAACGTAATACGGTCGAAGATAATTAAACCTAGATCGCCTATTAGCTTTAGAAATTTACGCATAAATGACCCGACAACACATTATTAGCGTGTTAATCAGGAACTAGTTGGGCAAGCAATTAGTGGATAATATCCTGCAATCATAAAATCTCTACTAATGTTTCGTTGTCAAACGAGTTGGAAAAAAATAATTATATTGATTACCTCTAAAATACTAAAATACATTGAAAGGCAAATAAAATCATTACACTCACTGTATTTTACTCTGGTCTAGGAGCAATTCTAGACCAGAGAAAAATATACGAAATTTTTAAAAACTATTTCATTTATTAATTTTCATATGTAACAAATTTTACACTGGATTCCGGAGCCTTAACCTCCTTTGTTTTGGGTACTAACAAATAAGTTTGTTACAACTTATTTTGAATGTATCTTGACGCTTTAGAATCATTTCCTGGGTGGAGAATATCCTCCTTCTTGAAACAAAGAGATCTTCTAATACAACGTGGAGAAATATTACACCAGGCTGACAAGACAGTGATAGTTGGTGATGGACTGTAGATCCCTCAGTGATCACTATTATTTGTGGCTAGCTTTTACTTGCGGCTTCGCTCGCGTCAATAAATGTATCCCTCTTTACTTCACTTCCAATAAGTTATTCGGTCTCCAGATTCCCATTTATCTCTATACCAACATTCATCATAATTGATTCAGCGGGTTAGGCGTGAAAGCGTAACAAACAAACAATGTCACTTTCGGATTTATAATATTGGTAAGGATTCACTCTGTAGGAGCAATCAGATATGGCGTTGTCAACTGGTCATGTTGCTTTAAAAATAATTATATAAAACTTACGTGGGTATTAAATGCAAATAATGCATTATCTTAGCCCATTAAAGCGCTCATTACATATTTAATAATGTTTTACGTATACAATTCCATTAAGTTTACCTTTGGTTCAAATTTCATTTTAATTTCATAAATATATAAATATATTTCTTTATACTTTATATATTTAGCGTTATTGTTACAATCTCACTTGGCGTTAAGTAATGACGTAGTCTAAGATGGTGATACACTAAGCCTAGTTAGTGGAAGGAATGGCTCTCATATGCAACTGCTAGAACACGCCTGTAGGTGTTTGGTGGCAGATTTTCAGCTTGAGGGTGATAGCTAGCCAGGTGGGCGTTAGTAAAAAGACCTATTACTATGTCAATAAAAGTTTAGGGTCATTGTAATCGGATTGGAATTCACGTCCATTGACGTGACACACTACCAACGGAGCTATTCATACCAACACTATCATCGCTTCAAATAATCGTATGGAATTTATAGGTTTCTTTTGTTATTCAGTTTTTGTTCATATTATAGTTTATTCTAATTTACGGAAACATATTTATTAAAGCCTATTTAGGTTATTAATAAATTATCAAACCAGTATTAAAATAATAAAAACGTTATATTAAGTTTCTTATTTATGTTTACAGAGATTTATGAACTTAGATAATAGTTATTTATGGCACAAAGCATGGTACGATTAAATTATAAAATGGGTTAGTTTGCTTTTCTATTCGCGACGATCTGTAGTGTTTGGTTTTCTTTTAAAAATAAATAGTATAAAATAAAATTAGATTTGGATAAAAACATTGTTATAGAAAACTTTTGGTAAGTATAATATGCATCCAGTTTAAGCATTTGAGATTTATTTCCTTTGATTTTATTTGTTTATTTTAGCCATAACGAACATTATGTCTATACATAATAATATTTACATACGGTTCGAAAAGAAAAATAATAATGTAATAGAATTACATGCACAAATTGCGTGATGAATAAAACAACTAATTTTACTAAAATTAAACAAAAGTTATTTCTAAACAATGATTATTTAAATTTGTTTTATGAACTGTGTGTACATGCGAATTTATTCGCCTGATCTTGAAATGTGGTTTGAACATAATTTTTAACTTTGTGGATTGACATTTTTATGTTAAGTATAATTCATTCTATTCACACTTTTCACACAGACAGTTGAACATTAATTATCTTCTGATAACAAACAAAAAATAAATTTCATTAAGCAATGGTTTTTCTTCTATTATGGAGTAACCCCTTATTTTATGGGATTTTTTGGGATAGGATAGGATATGAGATTTATGGGCGGAAAAAGTATCTTATATGATAATCCGTATAGTAGTTATCACTGTGTCAAATATCATAAAACTCTGTTTAGTAGTTGGTGGTAGTGTGATGTTATATAGAATAATGCTTTCCTCAGTGATTGCTCTATTAAATACAAAAGATCTTTTGATATCTGACTGGTAATTCCTAAGATTACCACGTTCAGATAAGCAAAAAAACGTATTCTGCTTTATAATAAAATTAACTATGCTAAAAAAAAATCTATTCATTAATTTTCTCCGGTTTTGTACCTTTTTTCAATACAGATTCTCTCCTATTGGTGTTAGCGTGATGTTGAATAGACTAAAGACTTCCTCGATGATAGATCTGTTAACTACGTGAAGAATTTTTGAAATCCTTACGGTAGTTCCTAAGATTAGCGCGTTCAAACAAAAACTTTTTTCTGCTTTATAATATTAATATACATAAGCTACGATACATTTTTATTTATTTTGTAAAAGCATTTACGAGAATATCTATGATTTAAATTAATACTATTATATAATTTCTATCTTCCAGGAATGTCTGCGTTACTTTCGAGAGTTGATTTTAGAAGTCATATCTAGCAAAGTTAGTTATTTTTATAATTCTCTGAATTTATTTTATTAATAAATTTCTTGATAATCATTTCAAACTCTTTTTATTTGGTACACTATTTTAATGCTTTATTAGTAGACAGTGAATATTACAAATTTCCGATCCAGGGGGTGCATAAAGAATGTTTATTATTTTTTATTTGTGTGACAAAAGTGAGGGCACTGTTTTTTTTTTAAATATCCATTTATTGATTTCCTCTTCCAATGCGTAATCGCAATGCTCGAGCATATCATAAGATATTGGGTTTTTATTAATTTATTAAGGTATATATAACAGATTATAAACTATTTACCATGCCGGCCTGCAATTATTTTGGTAGTTGGATATGTACTAGCTGATCTGTAACCATGACAAACTAAAAGAAAGTCTCTGGGAAAGATCATATGATGGTCATGACCTAGACGCCTAGGTCTTTACTTCTCATGAATATGGGGTTGCAGGATATATACTGCTACGCGGCACGCCTAAACGGCCTATTATGTCGGGTGTTATACCAGCCTTACTGACGAAGTCCTAATTCTCTATAGCCGTCATAGTAACAAAAAAAATATATATATATCGGGTGACACTAAATCCAGTGAATGAAACGTGTTAAAAACTTTTACTCCTTTTTATAGTTAACTACAAAACTAAAGCCTAATATTATGCTGTCCTTTATTGCATTGAAATAATAAAGGAAAGAATTTGTTATATTGTGCAATATTTGTCAGTTTTTTTATGTGTAATATCTAAATACACTTTAAAAATATTCTTTCTTGCTTTAAAATTAACCCGTAGGTAGACCGAAGTGGTCCAGAAGTGTATGATACGTCGGTGAGGTGGTTACAGGTAGTGAGATTCTGAGTTATGTTAGGTTGGACTTGTAATAACAAACAGCGTGAGACTACCGTGGTAACGGTCGGCGTGCGGCCCTAGATATGTATATTTATTTTGTAAATTTATGTTTATTGAAGTGAGAATATTAAATTATAAATATTATATTATATTAAAGTGTTAGTAAATACCTGTTCTTTGATGGAGAAATCCCATTGTCTACGAATGAAGCGAATATTTTAGTTAACATTACATCTTAAATAAAATGAAATTAAAATTTATCCAAACACTCTATAATGTGAAATTGTTTGATTATTCTTCTATACTGAGAAGTGTTTTTTATAATTAATGTATGCCTATTCGACGCAATGTCTTAAAGTTGTGTGCATGCCAAGACATTGTACTATTATGCTAACAGTTAACAACATATTTTACAAGACATTTGGCTAAAAACTTCAACAGCTCGACGGCACACGTTATGCTTAATTAGTGTTATTTTTCTTCCATTAAATGTTAAGTAAACATATATAATTAAATTCAGGTTCATTTAAAATGTTTTGCTTAGTTAGTATTAGGTTGTGGATCAGATGAATTATATCCAGCTTTTGAGAGACTTTTGTCAGAACAATGTTCATCCCTAATGTATTACTTGTTTTTGCGTGGTCGTTGTTGTAATTGGTTAGTACTGTATTTATCACGAAGTAAACTTTTGTGTGCTTCTATAAAAATAATCTTATATTAAATATGGATGTGGCCTGAGATAATAGCAAACTAAGGTGTAGGAACTATGTTCAAAGTGGAGCTGTCTGAACACACCTGTAGGTTCTTGACGGCATATTTTCAACTTGACGGTGGTAAGTAGCTAGACAAACATTAAAAAAAACAATTGCACTTTATGTTGGTGATTCCATTATTCATATAGGTACGTGGTATAGGTTTGCATAAAAAGGTTAAGCTATTTCATTAATCGAACGATATATTATAGGCATAGTGTTTGTAAGTGTCTACGAAACTACTGAACTGATTGTTTAAATTCTTTGAGGATTAAAGTTTCACTAACCATCGTTTCTGTAAGCTTTTTATTGTTATTATATTTTATACTGTATTTAATACAAGCAAAATCGCGGTCGATTGTTATTGTAGGCATAAGTATGCCCTCTACTAAATATAGAGCCAAAACCAAGCTATTTTCGCATAGATTATCAGTCTGCCCTCGCAAACTAACAGTTCGATTCTTAATAACCAAATTCCTTTATGTAGAACATCAAGGTCAATACTAAACAGCCGATATTGCGAAAGCGAAATCGAAATTACCGTAATCGAACCCGCTCACGGAATCAACTTTGTCAACTTAAACCAAAAGTGACATGAACCGAGCGGAATGGGAATGGACGTGCAAAATCAGCGTACGGTGACTATTCATATGGCGTGCAGTTCGATCGTGCTTTCGAAGGCGCGGAGGAAACGTCAGAAAAATCGAATTTCCATGCCGGCAGTCGTAGTTGAGGCGGCGCGGCGCGAACAACGCGCCCGAAGCGCCCGCGCGCGCCCTCGCATGCCTTTGCAGTCTACCTCGACGCGTTTACCGCTGAAAATAAGTTTCAAATTTAAAACTTCTAATCGACTTACAGTCAATTCTATATATTTGTAAAAAGCAAACAGTGTTTGGTGTTGAAAAAACAGTGTTAATGGTAGGCTAATTAGGGGATTATGGGTACGGCAAACTTTCCAAACGCGGTTCAGCTCGTCGCCCGACCATATATAAATTTGAGTTCGTTTCTTTCGTTATAAGGTGACGTCATTATCGCGGTCGATTATGCTGATGCGATTAACTAATAATTGGCCATTTGATAATTTTGAATATCAAGTTTCAAACGAACGTGTGTCAGTTTCGTTTGATGGTCGGATAGTTGCATTGTCTCGAGTTGTTGTTATTTGATTGTGTTGATGCTATAAATTACGCTAAGTAGAATTACGGCCTTCATTTTTATTGATTGTTAAACTTTAGCGACGTGATTGCGAAAGATATAAAATAAATTGCGCCAATTAAATTAAAACCTGAAGAGATCTTTTATTTTTAATTTGGCTACTTTTGGATAGTGACAAGGTAAAAGCGTTTTTACTATACAATTAAATTAGAAGTGGTCGACATTTACTATATCATATCTGTTTGTAAACCATATATTGAGAGAAAAATATAGTCAATTAATAATAACGGGCACAGTACTAAGATGTACAAGGAGGCTAAAATTAACGATTGTTTATAAATTTTAATACACGTCAATAAGTGTGAAATATATGTTACTTTGTAAGATAATTACAAAAACATAAATTCGTAATTTTAATATTCTAAAGTAATAGCGAACCGCCCTGACTTCGCACGAGTAGTACTAAATACCTATAGTCGATACTAAAAAATAAAAAGAAACAGTGTGATTTGATCGCTACGAACATTTACAGGAACATCCGTTATTTTTGGATTACCCCTCTAGGTCAAGCTGAAATTTTCCTGAAAAACTCATTCAAATCAACCATTTTGTAGTTCGCGGAGAATACCATCATACACACATCGATTTCTGTTTATAATATATAGCTAGAAACTATTTTTTTCAAATATTCTGAGCATAATAATATAAATTAAATAAAATAATATCGCTAACTGCCCTAAATGGGATATTATTTAGAATATACTATAAAATATATTCTCGTCAATACGAGATACGTTGGAATACACTATCGAGCAATTCCGTAAAATACATTTGATTAACATAAAAATATACAGCATAACACAGTATGGCTATAATAAATTATCACAAACAGCAAACGTTTCGACGTTTGCCTTAAGATAGTATAATGTATAGTCCTCTTTATATGTAGAGACTGATTCTTGGAAACATACCAGTCTCTTCCGCAGATGTTATGAAGCAATATTTATGAAACAAGTAAAATATTATATATGGTACACATTTATTAGAAAAACATAGTGAAAGAAGACTACATTGGTATTTTTATTTAAAGCATTCACTTGGAACTAAAAGTTGTTCTATCTTAACCCAAGGGAATCTTTTAAAATTACCATGGGAAAATTACCATGTGTCCGTCCTTGTTCCCCTTACAACGAGTATGCAAAATTTCATGATGACCAGTGGAGTACTTAAGGTATGAAAGGGTAACAAAACTAACACATTTGCGTTAATAAATGTTAGGATGCTGTGAACTTAAATTAAGATTATTATAAAACCAATACAAGAAATGTTTATATACAAAAATAAATCCAATTAACTTAACAAAACGACAGTGGATACATTAAATTTAAGTTATTTTAAATGAACTCATATAAATAAAAAAATCACATAATAAGGCTCGTTGTGCATTTACGCTTAAATTGACTTCAATGTTATGTATCAGCAGTTCAAATCATGCATGTCATCGCGCCCATGTATTGTACATAAGTAGGTACTCGGGCACAATAGTGTTTGAAAGAACACCTGTCGTTGTTATGTTATCCTTTCTATCGTGGATACTCGAAGTCACCCATATACTATATTTAAAAAGAATTTTAGCATTTATTAACCTATAATCATATAATTTATTATTATAATATTATTGCCATTATCATACCTATCATTGAACTTCGCTCGGTGTCTTACAAAAAAGTGTTAGTGAATAACAAGTCGACATTTATTAGACTAACAAAATACGTCGTTTTAAACATTTTTGGGGCAACCACAGTTAGTCTTTTAAAACGCTAGGCATAGATGTTGTCTAGTGTGACTCTAGGTACATAGCAATTGTCTTTCTAAACGAAATTGTATTAAGCAGTCGATAAGTTGACATTTCTAAAAAATGCACAAAATATATGTTTGATTAAGGTCTATAACATTTTAAAGTGATTTGAAATTCGATGACATATTTAAATACACTCTTCTATAGCAATGATAGTAAACTATATATATATATATATATATATATATATATATAGTATACTAAATTATATCCAATGTTCCTAAATAAGGTTTACTTCAAAGAAACGAAAGTATAATATTAACCAAAAACAAAGTCTCATTCCAGTCCATAATGTACATATAAATAAAGATTTAGTCTATGTGTTTCTATCTCATCTGTCAACAGAACTGTACTGATTGTGATTGAACGGATATTGATGTTCATCGTATAAAATAAATAAATTAACAAAAAACTTCCAGTGGTTATATTTGATCCTGTATTTGCTAATTTTGTTTCATCGCTTTTTATTTTGACGTATATGTGAATTGTATATACATAGTTTATGTCTTCTTCATACGAACACTGAAAATCATATTTATAAGCTATTGATGAAGACCTATTCAAAACTACAGTTCATTGTATTTCTTCGTTCTGAATACGGTCTATTCCAACACGATATATTGATGGAAGAGGTTGCTTGTCTTAGTAAATGTATCCTATTGTTATGTTTCTTGCATATCCTGGTATTATTATCAATTGTACGCAACTTGGAGTATTACTCAATTTTTGGTTCATCGCAATCGGTTAACTCTATCAAGAAATATCTTTATATAGTATGAAATGGAGTTGCTGCCGCTGTATTTTCGCTAAGATCTTTTACACTATTCAACGGATTTAAATGCAGTTTTCAGCACAAGATTGAGTGATTTGTGAGGAAGGTTTATATGTTTATTATTATATTTTATACATATTATAGCACAAATAAGCAGAAAAATCCAAAGATTTGTCATGTGATACAAAGTTCAACGGATCAGCTAGTACATAGTAATATGAAAGGACAAAGCAATGATGACTGAGTGATCATGTATTAGAAAAACGCATCGATCGCCAAAGACTCGAAGTTCTTCAATGTGCCTGAGCTATCGATATGGGAAATATAGTGACTCAACTAGAATATGTTATTAGGCTCTTTATCAATGCGTCACTAGCGAATTACCACCGTTCAGTTGAGTGTTCCGCTAACTGCAGTTGAGAGCCAATTCCAAACTGGTTTAACGTGGTACTAATATAGGTCACATCGACGCTTCATATCAGGTGAAATGTTGCTTAAACGTTAAGGTATATTATTTAAAACAAAACAATAGTTAAGGCCGTATCAATATTGAAACGTAGTCAGTTTTAACTTACTTTCGTCACGTTTTTACCTTGAATCGGCTCGTACTCAACGGTACAGTTAAATACAGGTTGTTGACTGATTCCGAGATTGTATTTTTCGATAATGATTTGGTATTAACAGTTTTATTACAAAAAGAAAATTAAACATGTTTTTAAACTATGATTACAGTTCTTTTTTACGATAAAGCTCTCACTTAAGTTTTAAGTAAATATACCTGGATATGATCGTGAGAAACTAAATTTATTCTTGAACATAATTTTAACAACATTCAGAATGGTACCAAAGTCTAAATATAGTTTAGGCGGTTTTTTTTTATTGTAAGTTATAACATAATATCTTTTACATCGATGTCATCACTTCTTTGTAATAATTATTATTAATACATAAGTAAAATTGACAATATTTGAAATTGTATGTATATATTTTTATATAGTCAAGGTCAGCGTTAGGTTTAGCGTTATGTCCATAGTCATTCCTGATTTTAAGTGACGACACGGCCCTGGGTGGTTGGCACGCTGAACCTGTGGAGGGACTGGCCCTCAAGTGCAACTGCCGGAATACATTTATATAAATACACTATACAATACTATTGGTATTTGGCAGCAGATTTTCAACTTGAGGGTGATTGCTAGTCAGGCGGGCATTAGGAAAAGCCCTACCACAATGCTATGATTTCCTCACGATAGTTCCCTTCACCGAAAGCTCGAGCTCATTGTTGGTGAATTTGAACTCACATCCCTTGACGTTGAGTCCGTACATACTATTACTGAGCTTCATAAAAGATATATTGTATAGGCTATTAAATTGAGATATTTAAAAACTATTATTCTACCCAAGCTATGATTAGGAATAAAAAAAATATGCAGAGATAATTTAAATCAAAACTAAATATATGTAGCTTGTATTATCCTAACAAAACAGTTGTACCCACAGTTATGCTCCTTGCGAAAGTCTGTAATGAGCTAATATCGAATCCACAACCTCTCGGCTTACTAGCAGGTCTTATTATCACTATACGATATAAACCATAGAATGTATACCTAAGTTATAATCTCCAGCTATTAATCTAGTTTAGGCCTTAACAAAGTAATTGTAGGTTGCACTGTCTCACTTGACATTTGTTCAAAATTCCTATATAGGCTTATGTCATAATATAAAAATAAATACATACTTAAATAACTCCCGTCTACCGTTGTCAAAATTAACGAAAACGACTTAGGGGTTCTCTGCTAAACTGCATTTTGATAGAAACTACTTTTATAACATTAAACTATTGATTTCGATTAATAAATACTAATAATTTACATTCTTCCTCTGTGTTAGATGGTAGAGGCTTGCTTAATTAATTATACCATTAAAGTGATATTGAGATTTCATGTTTAATTATCAAATTTGTTTTATAAATGTATTAAGAACTCACTCTGTATTTTATATGACATCAATAACTGTGATTCGACGACACTTACTAGGATTATTATAAACCCATTATGTCGCCAACAAAGGTTACATTTGAAATCTTGATTTTTTAACACCTTCACTATCTTTTATTTTGTTCGTACAATATACTAATCTATTTTTTATAGTTAATTGTTTAGCGTTATGGCCACAATCTCACATGATGTTAAGTAAGCGCTGATAGCTCAGTGGTAGTGTGTACGACTTTGCGTCAAGGGACGTGAGTTCGAATCCAACCACCTACAATGAGCTTGAGCTTTCGGTGAAGGAAAACATCGTGAGGAAACCATAGCATGGTGATAGCGCTTTTTCTGATGCCCGACTGGCTAGCTACCACCCTCAAGTTGTAAATCTGCCGCCAAATACCAGTAGGTGTGTTCCGACAGTCGCACTTGTGAGCCAGTTCCTTCACAGGTTTAGCGTGTCTACCATCTTGGGCCGTATCGTCACTTAAGATCAGGTGAGATTATCGCTATAACGCTAAACCTTAACTATAAAAAAAAAAACCCAAGATGGTGGACACGCTAAGCCTAGTGAAGAGACTGGCTCTCAAATGCAAGTGCCGGAATACACTTATAGGTATTTGGCGGCAAATTTTCAACTTGAGGGCGGTAGCTAGCCAGGCGGGAATCAAGAAAGCAATATTTCATCACGATGTTTGGCTTCACAGAAAGCTCAAGATCATTGTAGATGGATTACACTACTAACTAAATAATAAATTATACTTAACATTAAAAAGAAAAAATGGATTGTTGTTGAAATAATTCTGGAAATACAAACAACTATTTATCTACTAATATTACCCAACAATGGCATCTTATTCAGATTTTTTTTGCTACATGGCTTTGAAATTCTGCAACGTTGATTTTCAATGAGAGGTCTTTAGGATGTCTATTCTGCGTACTTTTTAATATTCTACTATTAACTGAATATCTCTTTTTATTCCTCGAGCAAAACACAGGTTTTATTTCCGTGTCAGTTCAAAAGTTCAAATACATAAAGATATTAAATAGTTAAAGTTATCCATCATAATTGTAAAGGATTTTTTAAATCACTGAGGTTAATTTAAGATACAAGATTAGAGATTAAGATTTACTAATATTTTAAATGCGAAGGTGAGTTTGTGTGTTTGTTACGCTTTCACACCTAAACCGCTAAATCAATTATTATGAATTTTAGCGCAAATATAGATGAGATCTTAGAAATGGAGATAGGCTACTATTTCTCGCGAAAAACTTATCGGAAGTGGAATAAAAGGAGGGAAAACTTTGTATGAAACTTTTTATTACGTCATCCGATTTCTTTGACATAATCAGTATTAACGCGCGCGAACCCGCAGATAAAATCTTGCAGATGAAAGACGATTGTGTTCCACAGTATTGAGATCTCCAATTACTAGGTATATACCCCTCCATAGTAACACGTTTAGAAGTGTCGAAATCAGTCAGTGTGTATTCAGTAATCAAAATGAGAGGTTAAGTAAAAATCCACTATGTATGTACCCGCTACATCTACACGTCTTTGTTCTCAATACTAAAAACAAAAAATAGAAAAAAAAGGCATCTAAAAATATGTAATAATCTTTCTCGAACTCGTGAATGAAAAAGAAAAAATAACGTCAATGAAACTTGTTCTAGAGAAAATTTTAAACTGAATCTCTATGTATTTAATACAAGTAAATATTTACGTAAGAAAGAGTAATGCGGCGGAGGAAAAAGTAAATTTGAGTCTTAAATAAGTTAGACTGATCGGTGTATACTGAAAATTCAATACAACGGCCTCCGTGTACGGCTTTATTCGACGTTGCCGCGTTGGTTGAGCGCAATCCCCCGCTACTATCGCCCTCAGTAACAATGGATGCTTGTCGAAGTTTACACTTATTGTGCTGTGAATGGTTATATCTATAGATACATTTATTTGTAGTCGATGGTATTACTGCCTTTGCTCGCGACTTAATTCGCGTGGACTTTTAAAGTTATGTTTATATAACTTTGAAACAGTTTTCTTGTTGTTATGAACAAACGAAAAACTCTTCAGAATGTTAATATAGATAGCGCGTTTTTATATACATGGCGTTCGAGCTTGGAAATTATCCGTTCATTAACTATGTTCGATATTTGTTAGTAATGTTATTCTATGAAAGTAGCGTCGGCAAAACAAATTTTCGTCTACATGCTCTTACGCACTTATCCATTCTACATCCAACCATTTGTTGGATTATAAGACATAACAATTACTTACCGCTAGACGACGAATATCATATAATAAGTTAAAACTTTAGCCCTATTAAGACCTGTTGCATTAATACTCGTAATATTTAAGCGAATTAATTTGGAGCGATGATATCTCAGTGCTAGCTACCACCCTCAAGTTGAAAATCTGCCGCCAATTATCAATAGGTGTGCTCCGGCAGTTGCACTTGAGAGACAATTCTTCCAAAGGCTTAGCGTGCCTACCGCTACTTGAGCCGTATCGTCACTTAAAATGAGGTGAGATTATGGCCATAACGCTAACTAAAAAAAAGAAGCAAACAAGTGGGATGGTATATGCACCCGGTTGGAGCGCTAGCACCATACAAATTGTGTTAAACTACTTACAATAACGGTAGGACCCTCCAATATATTGTGCTCATAGTGAAAATCATACAAAAAGTTGTGATAAAGAGAAGGATAAAATACATTTCTTTCAAGTATTAACAAATGAAGGAAACTCGAATATAGAACTGAAAACCTAATTTTATCAAACTAAATCAATGATATAAATATAAGAAGTTGTCATCGATCCTATAATTAAATTAAAAGTTTCTCTTTTTTATAATAGTGTCAATTATCTTGACCCAATTAATTGGTATTTGTGCTGTTTATAAAATTTCATGTCGTTAAAAATAAACAATATATTTATGTAAATACGCCGTCTAAATATATCCAGACGTGGAGCAGTTTATAGGCTGTCAAATGTTGTTTGAGGACTCTGTCAAAGGGCAGCCATCGACGGCGATGCGCCGTATGACGTCACTCGTTTAGCCGTTTAACCTATTTGTACAATCACGCATGGCCAAGCCCTTGTCATCCTTTTCGCTTATCTAACCACACTAACTGGTAACGGGCGCAATTTAAGCATTTATGTTCTTGTTAATAATAAACTAACAAACACTTCATAGAATTTGTTAACTGCATTGCTGGCACGGTGTATTTATCATACTTATATTACAAATGCGAAAGTGAGCTTGTTACGCTTTCACGCCTCAACTGCTGAACCGATTATGATGAATTTTAATACAGAAATAAATAGAAACCTGAAGACGGTGATAAGCTACTTTTTCTCTGGAAACCTTTATTGGAAGAGGGATAAACTTTATATGTAACTTTTTATAACGTCATGCGTTTTTTTTTTACAAAATTAACATTAACGCGAGCGAAGCCGCACGTAAAATCGTAGTATGTTTATAGTCAAAAATACTATTTTAATTCAGGCTATACTTTCTGTCTTTTAGTAATGTTTGTAAAGCTCCGTATTACTAGATTTCATCCCTGAAGTGAAAGATTTGATCCCTTGTATGGGACCTGACTTAAAATAAATCTACCCATTAAAAAATAGAATTTACACAAACCTAGATGAAATTTTACTTTACTGACGCTACGCAGTATAACGAACTAGAAATGCAATTTCTTGTATACAGTTCCTGGAAAACGAATGCACTTTACCTTATTCTAATTTAATATTATTGAAGAAGAATAAAGGAGGATTTTTCTCAGTATTAAGAGCAGTATAAATATTAAAGTGGAATTTCACAATGTTTATTGCTGACTTACTAAAAGCTGTTTCTTATTTTAAAATATTGTGTTCTTTATGGGTATCAGTTCTTAATCAGTGTATTTCGATATTCCTACGAATTCGATCTCTACAAACAAAACAAATACAAATACAAAAAAAAAAACAAATACAAATAAAAAATTAATGTAATGACAGTAATATTTTACATTTCAAACCTTAACAAATCTGTAAGGTTTAAATATCATTAGCCTTATGATTTTAACAAGGTATTTAGAATTATTGCTTTTATATTTATTATTTCTTTTAATTAGGTAGCGAACCGCACATTCATCGCTCGGGGAGGCCGGGGACCGCAAACGGTGTAGGCACATGTGTGACTGATAATAAATTCAACCTCAATTATTTTTGAATTTTCGTACATAAGCCTGTTTTGCAAGTTTTGTTTAATAACATTTTGGCATTTGGTCATTTCAACATCAACGAATTATAACAATAAACGGTTTACAAAAAAAAAAAATGTTATAAATGAAAATAAGCATGGCGCGGCTGGTAGGCGAGTTTATTCTTAAAGTGCATAATAAAGTGTACTATTCACACTGTACCTAACCATATATATGAATATTTACTATATTCATATATATAACATATATAACAACGGTATATATAGTATAGGTCGTGCGAAATTGAATATGGCCACGTTAGTCAGCTTAACACAAACACCCTATCAGACGAGTGGTACAGGTATTGCATTGTCATTTAATTAATTATGTCTAATAACAATTATAAAAGAGAATGATTATGTAAAAATATGATAAAATGTATATTCTAGGCATTATTTACCAACTCGTAGCTGGTTTCAGACTGCCCATAAAGTTTGGCGCGACGTATACCTGACTACGGATATTGTTTAGATTGTAGCAAATGCTACGCCGCGCCGCTACAATTTGCTTCGAGAGATACATTCTGTTGCTACGCGGTTCGTAATAGCTAGACATTTTCCATACATTTTATTTTAATTTTAAAGGTCTACCGTTACGTTCAGGATCTCATCTGATATTAAGTTAGGATGTGACCCAAGATGGTATTATGATTTTGAAAGAAATGAAGCAACTTTCGGATATCTCTCTGAAGTGATATCTCTCAGTGAAGAAAAATATTGTGACAATATTTTAGAATATTTATAGATAGAGCGTTTTTTGAGTACCGATTTCAAGTGAAATACTTGTCATGAAGCAGTTGTGTGTACTGACACTTCTACTTGAAAGCCAGTAACTCTTCTAGGCTTGGTGTGTTATACAGAATATCTTCGTTACTTAACATCGGGTGAAGTCGAGAACAAGCAAAAAACTTATAAAGGTTAAAAAAATAACGTCGTATATTTTGCGGACTTGAAAAATATGCTACCAATATTTTAATGTCATTAATATTTATTTAATACTTTTGTATATTCCACAGTAAAAAATTATATTCAACTATATAGTAACAGAGCTACGAGGTATTCATTTCAAACCGAAGTTGTTTACGCAAATTAGGTTTGTTGATACGGTTAATTGAAGCGATGTTAATTGTTGTCTCGATGTTGATTGATAGCGCTTTGGGTGAATATCTCAGTGTTATCACTTTAGACGTAATTAAGTCAAATTTTGAACTTGCCAAATATAGTTTAAAGTTATCGATTTTTTTATTAGTGTAAGAACTACAAGTAACCAACAAAATACTTTTAAAATTAAGAAATTAATTTTTGTAATGTAAACTTCATTAGATGCGTTCGATACTGATTAACAGTGCACCGTCGCGCTCGGGTCAGTGACGCTGAATCGGGTTTTCTCGGATCGATTCGACATCTGCGCGCTCGGTAGCTTGACACACTGAATCTTGTATACATAAGTTTTCACTTCTGTCTGGGCTTCTTCGTTTTTCCGATCGAAAACTCTTTAAGCAAGTTGGGGAAAATATAGTACGACATTAAAAGAAGTATCATGATTGCCCGCTTCGTTTCCTGTAATACATGTCTATCACAAAATTGGTACGTAGTAAAGTTTAGTATTACTGCAACATGATTATTTAATTTAGTATAAAACCTAACTTTTTAATTAATTAAAAATGTAAATAGCTTGTAAAACTCACTTCTGACACCTGTAACATGATACACGTATTCTGTATATAATCTGTCTTGAACATAATTTAAACAGATTATACACAAAGTAATATACTTACAAAGCTTATAATACTTTAATCGGTGTCAGTTGTCCGAATCCTGTCAGATAAGATAGTTCGGAATTGATGGTTTCATATAACCAGCTCTTCGTGTATACATTAAAAAATTATTAAGTAAATTAAGTTCAGTAAAACTACATTATAGTCAAGTACCGCAACAACACAAAATTTCTCCTTTATCGGTCGATCAAACCGTTCTTTGAACTTTTACCTAAGCGTACTTGAACATGAAACAGTGTATAATTCCAATTCTAAACGAAAGCAATTTATACATATAATAAAATTCTTAGCGAAAATTTTTTTTTGAAAATTACAATAAAAGATGTACGTTGTTTTTTCTTTTTTATATACTTCATAGGTTTAGCGTTATAGGCACAATCTCATCGGATGTTAAGTGACGATCCAAAATGTTGGACACGCAATGCCTAGTTTTTTTTTATGGAATAGGGGCAAACGAGCAAGCGTGTCACCTGGTGGTAAACGATCACAGCTGCCCATTGACACCCAGAACACCAGAAGAATCACAGGTGCGCTGCCGCCCTTTATAGGAGGAGCTAGCTCTCAAATGCAACTGCCGGAACACACATGTAGATATTTTGTGGCAGATTTTCAACTTGAGGGTGGTAACTAGTCGGGCGGAAATTAGGAAAACCCTATCATAATGTAATTTTTTTTTATCGATATAGAGAACAAAAATACTTTATGTTGAGTATTTGTCAGTCTGTCTCCTTTGAAGCACATTACTTAAAATTTACTGGATTGATTTTGAATTTAATTGTGATAACTAATATTATAGATTAATATATAATTTAATCCCATAAAACGAAAGGGATCCTTCGAGATAAGGGATAGGGAAAAAAATGTAGTAAACTCATAACCTATTTTAATTCATGCCTCCTGTTCGGTAACTGACTACATACAAATATGTGTAGTGATTGAATCTCAAACTGTCTATATAAAAGTATATGTTTCGCTATGAATATTATACTTACTATGAAATATAAATACAAACTAGAGTGTTATAAATAATGATTATAAGCTGTAGTCAACCCTACCAGGAGTAGCACTCTCGTGTGGAAGTAATATAAGTTCATCGCGGCAATATGTTACCGGTGACGTCAGAAGTGTAACATGCAAATGTTACATGAAAGCTAATCCTCTGAGGCGTTGTGTACAAGACTCGGCAAACGCTCGTTTATTCGTCATTAATTTAGATTGCGCTTGAGTCTTGCTTCGCCTTAGTTATTCATAGGCTGAGAGTAGCAATGCCAAACTTTATCATCTTACAATTACAGCAAATTATCGTTGAGAAGCATCGCGTTTTGACACATATATTTGATACATCTTGACATATAAAATATAAATGTATATAACGATGGCCACCGTTTGCTATGAAATAACCAGTATTTACCATAATATGTACCGTAGTCATTCAACACTTCACTCCAAATCTAATAATATATTATTTTTTCGACATGAATATGTGGGAAATGCATAAATGTAGGCAATGTTTTAATACTGCATATATTAAATTAAATACATTGACTTATGTAAGAGGTAACTCATCTTTTTGTTATTATCTATTGTTTGTTCATTTACCATAAATAATAGAAATAAAAAAAAAATATAATAATTTATCATCTCTTAATTTCATCTATCGAAAAATATGACGCATTTATGTAAGCTCAATGTTAGTAAAATACTTTGATTAATGCTATGATGATTTAAAAATATTTATGTATGTTTAAATGTTTTTAATACTACAGATTTTTTATATGTTATTATATAATTACAGTCTAACTAGAATCTGTGGTTCAAAATGCCAGGCAAGCTATAACAAGCTTTAACATTGGGCTTACAATTAGTATACCAATTAAATATAAATAACATTCCGTAAACATTAACAAGTTCGGCTACAGGTCAATAACTTGGTTTGTTTATTCTATTAAAGTCATCCGGTGGTTGTAACGTAGTTGTAAGTTTAATTTAGTTAAGAATTTGTATTATCTTGCATTTATATACTTCACATGCTTGGATACTTATAAACAAAAAACAAAAACATGTTGAAATATTTCGATTAAATTATTTTTTAAAAGATTGTTTTATTTTATTATTATTTTATAAATTTATATTTAGCCACACATCATACGTTAAGCAAGGATAATAATATGTTTACATAATGAAATCTTCAGGGTGGTGCTAATTTAATATTTATTTATTTGCGATATAACATAGATGTAAATAATATACGTTGTTTTGGCGCCTTTAAAACCTATATTAACGTTTAACTGTCATTCAATGTCTTAAAGTTGAATTTAATTTGTTAAAAATATGTCTTCAATATATTCAATAGTTAAGCAGCAAGGTTTTTTTTTATAAACACAATGTTTTTTCAATGCAAGTTATATTCAATAATTTTTGTAAATAAAAATAAAATAGATATTTATGAACAAGGGAATTTAAGTTATCAACGGTAATTAAAGTGAATAACTATTGAAGGAATGCTCTTTTATTGTTGGATTGAATTTTCGTTTTTATATTTTATTAAGATACGTAATAATTTTGCATAGATAACGCTACAATTAATACGGTTATTAATACCGTAGGTGTACGTGTGTAAAGGCACGGATGCGGTGGAGCGGTGAGGCGCCGCTGCGCGCCGTTTTGTTGGCTGATAAGCCCAGGGGCACACCGCGCACACCGCGTACGTTGCGCTCGGCGCGCAGTCCGCGTGAGCCGCGCACGCCGCGAGCTGATTGAGCGATGGGCCGCGCTAGGTGAACTGTGCGCGGCGGCGGTGCATGTACGCGGCGGCGGGCGGCGCGTCGCTCGCGGGCCGTAAGGTAATGTCTACAATTTCAGTGTTAATAAAATATTTAGCAAGGATATTTAAACATCTGCGAAAAGACATCATTGCTGCCACAACTCTTTCCGTTTCAAAATAACTCTTTTGAATCAATATTCTTACACTCAAATGTATACAAAATATACTTTGCGAGGGTATAGGTACTTACTCAACAGATGTTCTCACGATGATTATCATTCTAACCGTCTTAGCTGAGATGGCGGTATTCTATCCATATGGTAATGATATAAAAGGAAAAAATAATCACTGCAGAAGAAAATATTTATGTGAACAGACTTATTATATAAGTTTATTATATTGCAATCCAAAAATCAATTTAATATAATAAGTAATTGATAAAACTACTAAATGGAAAAATAATTATTGATACTCCATAATTTCAAAATTATTATAATATTTGAGGTAGTTTAATCATTTTTCATTTAAATTCTATAGAATTAACTAGTAATAGAAGTAACTGATAGAATCTTATAGCTGCACAAATATAGATCCTTAGCTTTTCCTTCTTCTTTTATTCTTCATGTATAAGACGCAAAAGGAACATATGCACTTAAACAAACTAAAGTAAAATATTTTGTAATGGACAGGCGCGCCAGCACGGCCGCCAGCCCGCGCCGCCGAGCCCGCGTCCGCACAGCCCGCTCCACCCCGCACCGACCGGAGTCCGCGCTTATTCCTGCCAGCACTGGGAATCGCGTTTACTCGCGCCCCCATCACGCCCTATCTCCGCTCCTCTCTCAGAGCCGCCGTCACCATGCGATGTCGTCGAGGTATAAACACGCTTGTGCTCTCGATGTGTCTCATAGTTTAAGCATGGTACTTGTATAGAATTAAGAGCGATTTTAAGTGTTGTGGTATGTACAGAGGTCGTACGTTGGTGTAGGCGCTACATGCATTAGGATGTATGGTACGTATTTAATGTTAATTTTAAGTATAGTTGTTATATTTCGTTGTTGTAAGCATGCACAATGGTTTGAGGCAATGCAACTTTTGGGCGTATATATTTTATCAAAATAATTAAATATCCTATAATCTACTAATTACCTCAATTCATGTTTCAAAGTTTGTCGCTGTTATACTGAGATACCTATCAGTATGTTTTGTGTGAAATTGTCGAGTGAAGTGTCTAAAGTGGGCCGGCCATGAAACAGCGATACATAACTGTGCGAAGTGTCCGATGGAAGGTGACAAAGGACCAAAGACTACGACATGACGTGCGCAACGAAACATGAGTGGTATAGACAATGTGTGTAATTTCTAAACAGATATAAAACTGTAAACAATAACTAATACAACGCCAAATTGCGCTTGCTTCCATAACTTCTCAATAAACATATCTTAGGATAAGCAAACGACCACTTCGTTTAAATGTTCAATTAGCTAATTATACTTAAAGTTTCGCGCCTTTCTCGTGCCTATTTTAAACCTTTCTAAGCTGAAATTAGTCAGAAAAAAATTATTCTGTGATTGGATTACTATAAAAGTGATATTGATGTTCGGTTTGTGTATATAAAATCAACTGAACAGAAAAAATAGATTCGCTAGTCGTAGTTATAAAGGAGCAATAAAATAGAAGCAATAACTAATTAGTAAAGTGATTACTTCGATAGTACTGTGAATAAGCAACACGTGTTGCGTGTGTTTTGTATTGGTGGAAGTTTCGGCAATTACACAGCCACGGCAACAAACCTGGCAAGTATGCAGGCAGCTCTTATGCTTAGACATAAATCGCGGGAGAGAAGAAAACAACGTATTAAAAGAGGCATCAAGCAGGAACTACCAAGTAATGTCGCCACGAAGACGATCGCACCGTTCCCGAGATATCCTCCTGCTTCATGGGTATGTATAATATATTTAATCTTCATAATTATAAGCTACGAGTCGATGCCTTTGACTCCGCTCCCAATTTTCTAGTCTTAGTAAATATGTGGGTTTTAAAGAAATATGTATGAATTATTTTTAGGTCAGCTAGTTTTGCAGATACTGTAACGAGTGTGTCAATCGTAAATAGCTAATACATATATACTAACTGTTGCTCTCGATGGCGTTCGCGTTTTCCCATCAAACCCGCGATATTATATTATCCTCTTTTAGTGGCTACTTACGTTGTGAAAGGATTACGCATGCTGGATTTAAAGTCAAAAGTGCTGGTAATTTAGGAGATCTGGTAATAAGGGAATATAAGTTTCCTATGTATATATAAACAGAGTTGAAACTACATTTCTGTAAAAAAAATTACTAAATATCCGTGGGTATTACGGAGCCACATAACCGTAACCGAAATTACCGATTATCGGAAACAAATAAATATCCGAAACCGTAACCGTGTTCTATAGGAAAGTTTCGAACAATTTTAGTAAAGGAGAGAGTCCAATGAGACTGTCGAATGTCGGGAATATTTGCAATAGTATCGAAAATAAAGTTAACATTGCTCAACGTTCTTTTATTTTTTTTTGTTGTTATAGTTTTTCAGAAATTTAATAATAATAAATACATATTACCTAGTGAATTTATCTGAAACTATCATACACTAGAAATAATTTGATATCCTTTTCCAAAACCAAAACCTAATATCCATAGATCCCTACCTGAAATTAACTTATTTGAGTAGTTGCTTGTATTATACGTGGTTATAAATGCATGTATTTGAATGGCTGTTGCATCTGCAGTTAATCTTTGTTTTAAATGTGAAAGAACTATGAATACTATACGTTTATACGTAAAATATTCTGATAACGCTACAAACAAACGGTTCAAAGTTGACTCATTGAACTTTTAGAAGGTGTACTATCGAGTAAGTAAATTATTTTCATTATATATTAAAAAGAATTGTAAAGAATAATTATACAAATTTAATAAAATAGAGTTTGTATAAGTATATAAAAGCTACAGACTTAGTCTTTGTTTTTGAACTCTACAACTCCGACTGTTCAATAATCTTTTTTATTAAACTCAAAAGTTATGAACAAATTAATTCTTCCTTAATTTTTTGTTTATTATTTGCCTATAACTGTGTTATTAAAGTTGGCAGAAAATAGTTATCGATTTTACTTCAACAAGATACTACTTTTATATTGACATTATAATAATTTCAGTTTTTAACTTATAATAATTAAAATTCAAAACCAACTGATCTAAAAAAATAACCGAAAGTAAACTAGTTCGAATTGTGAGAGGTACGTGTAGGAACTTTTATTTTATATTAGATGATACTGCTACAGAAATAACAAATTAACTTATGTCTTTATCAATTTCAAATCTATAAATGTCGCTACCTTCGATTGACTTTAGCACCGGTATAGTTCCATACGTTTATACAATTTAAAAGACATCCACTACTGGACATAGTCCTCTACAAAGATTGAAACGATTTATCCTGTATCGTTCGCACTGTGCGCATTCGTACCACTTTCACCTAGTTATGAGTTCACCTTAATGTAAGTTTCCACGAGTATTGAGCGTCCAGTAATTGTAAACTTATAAAGGCCAGGATATCTCCATATCTTAATATGCTATTAAACAAACAATGGGTTAGAGTATTCTTATATAATTAATATTGATATTAGTAAAACAAATGATTAGTAAAGATTAACAAAATCGCAGCTGAGTGCGGAGGAGATGATGATACTAAACCTCGCAAATTGCTACAGCGGGTTACGTCCCCATTTTCCTAGGCTTTAAAGTAATATACAAATGTACAGAAGCCGGTGGTAAAATATTTTTAAACTGATTTTTTATACTGAAGTCTGCGTTGAGATTTATGAAAATATGGCCTGAATTAATTATTCTATTCTATATTTGCTATATTATATTAAGCATACAACTTATTTTACAAGACACAGTGCGTCTCATGTTTAGAAGTTTTTTTTTTTAATTATTAGCTTCCTATTAATAATTAATCTTACTTTTGTTACATCTTTGCCGTGATTTGTTATTTGTATTCGAATATTGAATTTTGGTTTTCTGTTTAGAAATGTATTGATTTCACTATTTATTAGTATGATATTATAGAAGATGAGAGTCACAATTTAGTGACACTATATAGTACAATGTAGGTGTTCATCTGTTCAATCTCACATTCAACGCAGTCCGGCTGTATTGTCTCGCAACATCTGTATTGTGTGATTGCGAGTGATATTGTATTATGTAGTGGACTCTGTAGGAAATGTTTTTGAAAATTACTTTTTACTCACAAGTAACAACTTTTGTTCCCGAGCTTTTATGAATATGAAATATATTTTGAGTATGATATAATTACTTTAAGCAACGTATACTTATTTACATGTATATAGAGTAACTGGCGCCCTTGACTTCGTTCACGATTTGCCTTTCTACTAGGCTGGATCATAAAATCTGTTCTTAGGGAGGATATGTAATCTCAATTCAGTTTCAACCCTCATGTTAAGTTATGGTGAAAACGCTAAGCCTAGTCGAGGGACTGGCTCTCAAGTGTAGCTGCCAGAAAACACCTATAGGTATTTGACAGCTGTTTTTCAACTTGAGGATGGTAGCTAGCCAGGTTAAAATATCCCTATTATCATTCTATGCTTTCATTAAGATGTTTTCCTTCACCGAAAGCTGAAGCACATTGAAATAATTTGAACTAACATCCACAGTTGCGGCGTTCAAACACGCTAACTTTGAGTTTTCCACTATACCACTGAGTAATTGACATATCGCTTACATTTATGGGTATATAGGTCGATATAAAAGAAAGTAAAGTATAGTAACTTTTCTTTGGGACAATATTGACTCATATAATAATGTGTTAAATAGAAAATTAAATATAGCATGTAATTAAATAATTTCAAAGTAGTGGATGGCCTCCAAGCCGCCACTATCATGAAAAGTATCCAAATGCCTTATTCGCTTATACTGTAAAAGAAGACCGACCACTTGATTCGCGATTTAAAAAGAAATCCCGCACTCGTGTTCTATTATGTTTAGGTAGTAATCAATTTGTATAGCATTAGGATATTACGTTCATATGTTTTTTGAATTTATCCCTTTTAATTTAACCGAAAATATTAATTTTATTTTACATTGTACGGAAAACAGAGATCTAACAAAAAAATATGGAAAAATCCACTAAAATACATTACATAAATAAAGTACATGGTTTATCTATAAAATAACTAAGTATACAATTATATTTGTAAAAGTTTTTAAAATGTCATTTTTATTTTACTGCAATGCTATGAATTATAATTTATTTTCACATGTTATTTTTCATGGCAAGATTATGATAACAAACGGCTCATTACGACTTTTCAATAATAATTTGTTTTTCTACAGCCATCATATTTATACTGGTACAGTGCCAACTAGTGTAATTCCTTTTTAATGTAAGCATTCAGTTTAAAACGTGATAGGTTAAGTTTCTTAATGTGAATATGTAATATTTATTAATCTGTAATTTTACTTAAATGTGGAATAGTATTATTTTCTTAATGTAGATTTCATGCATTAAACAAGAAATATACGGAGACAATCTTTTTATCAATATTAATTTGAAATAAATGGATTTAGTAGGTACTTACATAAACACTAATTATAGTTTATAATACTATTTAGAATTAATAGTGAAAGATTCATGTTATTGTTTGTAATTATTTGTTTATGTTTGACAATTTAGTATCTATATGTTGATTCATGAATTAAACTTATTTATAATTCTGATAATGAATGATTTCATTATTTTTTAGTTAAGGTTATAGCGTTATCGCCATAATCTCACCTGATGCTAAGTGAAGATGGTGGACACTCTAAGTCTGGTGGCGGTAACGGCTCCCAAGTGTAAATGCCGGATCACATCTTTTGGGAATTTGAAGGCAGATTTTCAACTTGAGGATGGTAGCTAGCTAGGCAAGCATTAGAAAAAGTCCTACCATCATGCTAAGGTTTCATTGCGATGTTTTCGTTCACCCAAAGCTAAAGCTCATTGTAGGTGAATTCGAAATCACGTCCTTTGACGCAGCATCCCTACACACTACCAACTGAGCTATTATAGCTTCAAAAATTAATTTCATGTAATTACTACAGAACTCTCAGGATAGCGGTGTAAGTAACTATGTTGCTTAGTGGCGTGCATTCGAATGCCAAATAAGAAAATAATTTATGTGATCCACAATCGATTGTTCTACATTTAGTTGTTACGGAAAATTTTATAAAGTCCGCAGCTACACAAAGCTTTATCCTTAGTATAGATCTTTTTAACTGTTGTATTGTTTTTTTAAGAGAAAAACGTTTTTGAAAATGTTACTACACTGGAGAGGAACTATTCTTTAGGTAGGAAAGAAACAACTAAAAATAGTATATGGTGGGTTGACGTGCCCATATATTATTTGTAATAATTCTTTAAAGCATGAGGGTGTATGACACTTATAACTGCGTTGCGGTTCCGTAAAACTGTGGCGTGTAGGTGTGAACCTTAGCACTACGACCTGAAAAGAAGGACGTGCTCCCCGTTGCATATTCCATCAACTGTGAAATGAGGCCGTGTAATTAGCGAGAGTAGAATTCCAGCTAAATGAAAATATGCACCTTTCAAACAGCGAAACAGAAGCAATTCAGTTTAATTAATACCGGTATTCTTGTCATTAAATCTTTGTTTCATGACCTGTTGTAAAAGACAAATTCTACGTTGTCATGTTTGTTTTATGAAAACAAAACAATTTAGTAATCATTAACAAATCCTTACTAATATTAGAAATGCGAAAGTGAGTTGATATATGGACCGTTTATTTTGAAAGTGATGTAAGTCCATTTTTGAGAAAAATGAGCTATCACGTAATTCGTGCTTAATTTAATGTAAATTTTTTATATATAACTAGTACGGGTTTTGTACAACTTAAAATCGGTCGGTAAATGAAATTGCATTATCAACAAATATAGTAACCTTTAATTTTCTCGAAACAAAAGAAAATGGACTTATACCACTTTCAAAATAAACGGTTCATATATAGGAGATAGGCTACTTTTTCTAATGAAAAACTTATTAGAAGTGGGATAAAAAGAGTGATAAACTTTGTAAGTAAATTTTTATTACGTATCCGATTTGTTTGACAAAGTCAATATTAACACGAACGAAGCCACATGTAAAATCTAGAGTATAATATACTAGCTATGCCCGCAACTTCGTTCGCGTGGAACTAAAAATTCGTAGAAAGATATTTTTATTTTTATGACAAAATAACCCACGACGATGGGGGAACGCTAAGCCTAGTGGAGGGACTAGTGCAACTGCCGGAACACACCTGTAGGTATTTCGTGACAGGTTTTAAAATTCGGGCTGGCCAGGCCGACATTAGAAAAAGCCTTACCATCGTATTATGGTTTCATCACGATGTTTTCCTTCGCCGAAAGCACAAGCTTATAGCAGGGGTTCGAACTTACATCTATCGAGGCGGCATCTTCGTTTAACTTCACTTAGCATAGAGACCAATAAGTATGTTGTGAATGTAAATTAAAATCACAAAATAGCATATTAACAAACAAAACTCTTTAATAGGCTTAACAATAATTATATATTTTATCATTACAAACAAAAACATAATTGCTTTATAAATTTCAATTCTGCATTATTATTATCTACAGTTTCATAGTACAAAGAAATACAACTCAATCCGACTAGAGAATAACATTTTAAATTATTCAGTTAACTTGAAAACGATAATGTTATACGTTACGACTCTCAAGCTGCGGCGTGCAGTGAAAAAATCGTTCAGTTTGCTCAGAAGCGAGTTTATAAAGTGAGCCCCGTCAGTTCCATTCACCTATCGCACGGAAGCTATTATCGCCTAGCTCCGACGCCTCCGGAACGCTGCCCGTACCTAAGTTCGAAGTATTTTTTTATCTAAACTCTATTATAATTGACGGATGGTATATGTTTCCATAGCTCGGCAGAGGTCGAATGATGCGGCAAAATATTTACTTAGGCCGTGGACTTATTGACCGAGAAGTATCTTGTTCGATACCAATGACTTGATTGTTTAGTGTGTTTTGTCAGTTATTGTGGGCACGTAGATTTTTTTATTTACAAAAAAATTTACATTTTTTTTTTATAGTTAAGGTTTAACGTTATGGCAACAGTCTCACCTGATGTTAAGTAACGATGTGCTCAAAGACTGTGGACTCACTAACTTTGTTAGCATATTTTAAAACTTAAGGGTGGTAGCTAGCCAGGTGGGCATTAAAAAAAACCCTACCATGATGTAAAGAGGAACAGAATCTAAGAGGAATAATTTTATAGTACATTGTTTTCGTATCACTATTGACCTATGCAGCACACGCCAGTAAATCTCCCAGTTGGCGTGATTTTTTCAAAAATATGCAATATGAATTGTCATATTTCCGCCAATTTTTGCAAATATTAATGAATTTTATACCTAAATCGGCATCATAAATTACCCTGCCCATTGCTGAAAACAATATTAAAAGCCGTATTGTAGTTATTCAGTTTCTGACATCAGGCAGACAGACAGACGTAGAGGGGGAATTTTGTTTTATAATGTGTATAAATAAGAGCATTAAAAGCACTAATATTTACCACAGTATACGATCGTAATGTACGTGGTCTCTCCTAATTTGTGTGTCTTTGAAGTCGGTATTAACATTTACGTCTATTCAGTTAGTCTATACGTGTATGCACTTGTACCTACCTACTACTACAACCTAATAGGTTCGTTTCTGTTTATTTACTTGTTTGTGACCGGTTGCGATATACTGAGTTCATGCGAGAGCCAGTATACCAACTTTTATGGTATGCGTACGTGGGAGTATATGTATGCTGTTTTCAGTATTAAATGCATTACTTACTAGTAGTGTGGATAAAATATAGAAATATGATATTAAAAGAGTCGGACGAGTTCTAAGGAAATATTTTTCAAATGGAAAGTCCCTATAAAAAACTTTAACTCTATATGTTTGATGCTCTGTTAGTGTTATATGTACTATATAATGTTGTATGTTAAATGGCGATGTTTCTCCTCATTTAAACTGCTGTTTCAGCAGGATGAGTTTTTTGTAAATTGATTAGTAATAAATAAATGAAATAAATAATAGTTCTTCAGGGTTATTGCAGCTTTATTTGTTTAGTGCATACGCTCGGTATAAATATTCAAAAATGTGAAGAAGTACTAGGAAACCATGATATATCTATGTACTAATGTACTAATAATATACTATACTCAGAGAGAGAATAGAGATTTAGTTCCTTAATTTCGAACCCTCTCATTGGTGTTACAATAATTAATTTACACATTTAAAAATGTTCTTATGTGGGTCTATCAAAATTGCGTTTCAATAATTCATTATCATAAATTAATTATTCATGAAAAGTGTAATTAATCCTGGCTAAATTAATTTCCCACGCGGCTTTCATTCCACCACATATGTGTGAGTTATGTTATTTACTCGTGACGTGGTTGGTGTTACGTTAGGTTACTGTTCGAACTCTTTTAAAGTTTACTTGCAAACGATCTGTTGTATTTCATTGCGAGGGATAGCGTATTGTCTAGTATGTGAGTTTTTATATTTTATAGGTATAGCGTTATGCCTACAATCTCACCTGATGTTGTGTGACGATGTGGCCCAATATGTTGGACACGCTAAACCTAGTGGAGGGACTGGCTCTCAGGTGCAACTTCAGGAAATCACCTAGAGGTCAATGGTGGCAGATTTCCAACTTGATGTGATAGGTAGCCAGTTGGGCATCAGAAAAAGCCCTACGATCATGCAAAGTCCAGATTCAAGTAGAGTTTTGTGAATTTTTGTGTTAGGCTTATTTTGAGGATGCAGCTTGCATTTTTTGTACATTCTACGGGGTATAGGGTTTTGCAAATAGGATAGGAAGATGTATTTCTAAATAGTCGGCATTACCGGCACGATTGTCTCTCTTGTTTCATGTGTACCTACTATACTTTTTACTAGATACATGCGTTTTATTGCAATCTTGTCATGAAATTAGAATAAAAAAACTATGGTTTCAGGTAATAAACGTAAATCAGAATAAATTAAAATAGATTATAATGTAACGAATAGTTGTTATAGTCATCCGATGTATTTATATTTTATGATTGTTTTTAACTGCACTACGTACTACGATATTTATTATCCTTTATAGAGCTATTTCTTTAGATATTTTTTTTCATACCTATCTACCTAAACCCTGCAGCCAAATACGTATAGGTGTGTACCGGTAACTGCACTTGAAACCCAGTCCTTACACTAGGTTTAGCGTGTCCACCATCTTGGGCCACATTGTCACTTAATATCAGGTAAGATTGTGACCATAACGCTAAACCTATAAACCATTTAAAAAAAACTTTCTTCTTCCACTGTTCTATATTAAATGTCAATTTAGTGTTAACACTTTTTATATACATGCATATAGCATTCTCATACCACGCTAATCAATAACACTTCAGCTTCTCTGATAGTAGAGTTAATTGCATTTTTATTTGAAAGTGTATTTATTTATCTACCAAGGCAGTGCCAACAGTGTGCTTATTATAAATTCACTAACATCCTTTACTATGTCTAATTATGATATGCGAACCAATTATAGACATTCACTGCATTCATAAAGTACTAATAATCACAATCAAGCATCACATAGGCAAAATTATCATAAAAATATACTATTGAATGAGTATGTTACAAACAATAAATTAAGAGTGTATATTATTTCATAGCTGCACAGTCATTATATTACTGCCATATCGAGTATTTATTAAATCTGTAGGTCATTAATCATATTGATGCGGCGATGCTGATACAATCAATGTATTCATTATGCAAAATGAATGACCTAATCATTACTTGGCTGCTCATCTCATATGAGAGTTAAATTACCTTTCCATATATATGACCTATATTCAAGCATATTGTATTGTCATAAGTTATATTATACTTTTACTTACTTTATATATATACTTTTTGCCGGAGTCATATTTAGTAAGGTATTTAGAGTAAATAACTTTCCGAAACGGCATTTTTTTGTTGCTCTTAACTAAACCCTTCCAAAATGTATGCGTAACTTTATGATGATCGGAGAAACATACTCAACTAATGATATTAGGTTTATCACATAATATATTAAGATTTTTTCTACTCAATTTTAAATACAAGTGTTTTGTCAATAGAGAACTATATTATACCTATGTATGTTTTGTTGTAATTAATTTTAACGTGCGCGAATTTATGGAGTATTGTTATTTAGATCATAAAATGGAGTAATAAGTTAAGTACGAGTAAGGTATAAGTGTAATAGACATACTCATAAATTTCCGCAGTAACTCCATATTTAATTTTAATAAATATTATTTTATAAAAATTTCCGGTATTGATAAACCAAGTGACATACTTTTCTGTAATAACAAGTATGAAAAATGGATTTACACAAAACCGTTTAAAGTGTCAGTGCAGAATTACAGAATTCAGGATATTATAATTTTAACTGTAACTTTCATTTATTAATTTTATAATGTACTCTACTTCCACTTCTTCTTCCTAAACTTTTATTCCACATAGGTAGGATTGGCATAACATGTTTCCATCTCCACTCTACTCTATCAACTGTCATCTCAGAATTCACTTTTTTTTTACTAGTTCATCCGAAAATGTGAAAAATGAAATCTTGAAATTCAACCTATATAAATTGCGTTAATTGACAAACTTGTATAAATTATACTTAAAATACAATAATTTACTAAAATTGAAAGAAAACTTAATTAAACATAAAAATAAACACTTTGATAAATTTAGGTCCTGGTCAGGCGCTTATGAACGTTAAAACCACCACCGGTTCGGAAACTAACCCAGTCAGCGAGAAGAACCGGCTAGAAACTCAATCTGGTATTTTTTTAGGTATAGGCAGATTTTCAACTTGTAGGTGGTAGAGTTGGGTATTAGAAAAAGCTGTTTATTGGTGAAACATTGAAAAAACCCTTTTAAAAACGACATACAACATTCAAGTTGATATCATAAATATATACAATTTGCTTTGAAAATAGCATGATATAAATGTCAAAACCAAGAGTAAGTATACTAAAGAAGTTTTAGTATAAGTATTTCTAAAGAAGCTTTTGGAAGTCGAAATATAAATAAAAATTACCAACTGTTATTTTCTGTCGCGGTTAGATCTATTATAACCATATATTATCCCATTAACTAATGTCTGTCCGTGTAAAGCGATTTACACCGTATGTGTAATGGATACTACCCGCTTATTAGCTGTCATGCGATAAGTTGACTCACATTTCACTGATCTAAGTGATTATGTATTGTTCCTTGCTTGACTCCGGGCTTGTATAAAAACATATCTAGGTAAACTTGAGAGTAAAATTTTTAAATCGCATTTAAATAAAATTAATCTGTTATGCTTTCACGCCTAAACCAATATATCGATTGTGATGAATTTTGGTCATTTTTATGATGAATTGGAATCTCTATAGATAGATGGGTCTTGGAGCACAGTGATAGACTACTTTTCCTCGCGAAAAACTTATTGGAAGTGGTGTAAAGAGAGGAATTAATGTTATATGAATCTATGTATTGCGTCATCCGATTTTAAAAATTCAATTGTGAGCGTAGTCGCGAGTAAAATCTAGTATTATTATAGCTTTATAAAAATCAAATATTTTATCGACATGTGACAGTTTTTTTGTCACTTTCCAGCAATCTGTGAGAGTGAATTAGTGTAACGAGGTTAAGCGCGCGTTATTTGATTTAATACGATAATAAATTTCCGAATCCGAATTCCGGTTGCTGAGATTAGAGCGTCCAAACATATAAAGCTTAGGTCTTAAAATTTGAAGAGGGATGGTATAGGATTAGATAATAAGAACTATTTTAATGTTTATTCTGTAATCTATATTTATTCTAAATTGTATTTTATTAACCAAATAATCTTTATATATTAACATGCGGTATCAAATTGTTTGTCTACGTTGATCTCGGAATGCAATGAACTTTACAAATATGTATAGCTTAGTCCAACTTAACATATAATGGTTTTTACCTCGGAAAATGACCTCTTCCCTGAACTAGTTGTGGCGGTCAACCTTTTTGTTTGTAACCTTTTTGATATGTCGATTAGAAATACAAAAAAATAAAAAAGGATGAAGTTTGTCTTGTTATACAAAAAATAACGAATTTTATTTTCTTTAATTAATGCAAATAATATTTAATTATAAATGTTATTAGAGGGTTATTACACCCTCAGAGTTGTCAGAATAAGATTTACAAGGTCACTTAGCAATGTTTAAATTTGGTAATCATTTATAACTGTCTATTATTACTTCATTACTTTACTACACCAGGATGAAATTGTTATTAAACTATATGTACGTACATGGAAAATAAAAAAGAATATCGTGAATAGTCTGTTAATGAAACCCATTTGTTGATTTATGTTAACTGGTTTAATATTACGAACACGACCCAGTTGGAATTTTTATATTATCAAGTACATACCTGACGTAAACTTTGGCTCATTTATCATCGAGTCGTGTCTGTAATGCGACACTCGGGTTAACTTTAGGTGAAGGTTCGTCTTGTGTGATAGGTTAATTGCGTTCTACGTTAAATTAATATAATTTGTATAATTTGAATTAATTCAAAGAAGTTCGAGACTTTATTATTATTGTTTTATAACTTTATGCTTAAGATAAATGTTAGGTAAATTTTGGAACTGTTACATTGTCCGCTCATATAATAAAATAATAGGATATCATTAAAATATTTTTACATAGGAAATGTACTTGGCCGTAAAATTATAAAAAAATAAAAATACATATAAATATTTAAAAAATATATTTTAATATAAAAAAAATATATTATGCTTAAATATCACTGTTTCATAATAATGTAACTTTGTTTTGGCTTTGGATATTGTAAAAATTTCTTCTTATTCTATAGAAATATATCTGATATTGGGCCTGGAGATAAATACATAATCGTTTGTACTGTGTCTAAGCAACATTATTTCGCAACATATAGATATTTCACATTTAAATATACAAATTAAAAAACGCATCAGATCTTTTAAGTATATAACAATAAATTTTTAAGACTGCCGCTAGATTTGGTTTGTTTAATTTACTTTTATTTGTGATATCTATTAAATATGGTGGAAGGGATTTTTCTAATGCTCGCCTGGCTAGCAACCACCCCTTAAATTGAAAATCTGCCGCCAAATACCAATAGGTGTGTTCGGGTAGTTGCACTTGAGAGCCAGTTCCTCTACAAGTTTAGCGTGTATACCAACTTGGGCAATATTGTCACTTAAGATTAGGTGAGATAATGGCCATAACGCTAAACCATAACTATAAAAAAAACACGGTACAACCATTATTTACAACTTACACGAGGAATTTTCACATACAGAATACGTATGTAAGTTCATTAATATTTTTATAGTTACATTTGAAAATAGGACTATTATAAAATCAAGCAGTCTTTATTATGTTGGCATGATTTATATACAATATACCTACGTAGGCCGTTATTAAGTTTATTAACTTTAAACATAATTTATCTCCTTCATAACAAATTGAAATTGTTTAGCACTTCTTAATTACTGGACTTTTACGGTATTCTTTTCGTGAACTTTGATACTTTTCATAATTACAGTTTCAGTCGTTGCAAAATTACTTTTTTATAGACCAACAATGGTGGAATTTTAATGGTTTTATGCCGTATCTTCATTGTTTGTTTTAAATATTTCAGTGCGAATGTGAAGCGGTACTCTTACCTAACCGACAACTATCGGATTTTATTTAGTTTATAGTTTACGTCTTATTTATCTGACAGGGAAACAACACATTTTTGTCCAGCTACCATCAGTCACTACATGCTTTTCATACACAATGTTGTATCATTATATGGATAAACAATGATTTTTTGGTGATTGTTGATATGGTTGTCGATACATACTTCGACAGTAATTGACTTCCAAATCAAACTTTGAGGGAGAATTACTGATATAATATTTACCTTAAAGAACATTGTTCAACATAGTACTTATTACTTGTTTAGCGGCAAACATTACCAAATAAATCTAATTGGTAGCACGCATCTGAACATTTTTCTAGTAGTTTCCAGCGCTTGATAATAAGCATATAATGCATAGGGACGATGGAGATGCAATTCATTTTTTTTTTTGTGGTACCGTTGAAGTAAAATCTTTACCACTAATTTGTATCTTAAAACAGTAGCGCTCGAGCATCGAATTCAATCAGAATGATGTTGAAAGACTAGCAAATTAAACGTTTCGATTCAGTCTTCAAGAGTAACAGTCAATTATAGATGAATATCCAACTTTCTCTGTAGGTACTTAGGCAACCCGGTTGTCAAAATACTGCTAACTAGCAGAAGATTGCAGCCAAGTGACATTGTGTCGGGTTCTTGAGGGAAGTAGGATTTTTAGAGCACTTTATAGAAGGGAGGTTCAATGTTGATAACGTGCTAGTATCACCACTGGTCTTAGGATCTTTTTATAGACTACATTGACCATTTAATACTATTTGGCCGGATATACGCTTGCTTCATTAAAAAAAATTATTTTGCTTGAAATTAGTTATAAATATATTTAGAATACGATTACTACTTATTACCAAGTGAACTGCGTAAATATACAAATTATTAGTCACCTGGAAAACTATTTTTCGTTTTGTATGCTTGTTTTTAATCCAACCGATATCAGCATATTAGGATTATTCAGTACGCCTCGTAGCGTTTTGGTTGTTCTAGGGTCAGGATGTATTATAACCACCACTATCACTTTTGTGTTTTGTATAGTTATATACATATATAGTATAATTATTATGTAGTTAGCGTAATACATATTTCGTTTAGTTTGAAATTAACTGGTCATATATGAAATGGGATCTCGATCATAGCGTCACCTAATGGTTTCAGAATAGTATAAAACCATTTTCCATAAAAAAGGACACAATGGCTCAATTTTCGCGGTAGGAATTTTACAGATTTAACTTTTATTCCCAATCATGCAGGAGTTTATTTCGTCAAAAGGGATAAAAGTATCCTATATTTTGATCCGAAATATTTGTTATAGCCGAATGACATTTCATTTTAAATCTATTTAGTTGTTTTACTGTGATTATGTTACAGTGAAATATTAACAATTATTTTATGTATATTTTATTTGTATCAATAAATATCTTCCAAATAAGTACCTCCAAATTAAAGTTTCCATATAATAATGTGTCCACTTTTGCCTAAATTAATGTATTGCTTATGCTATTTATAACGTAGATATTAAAGCTACATTTATTGCTAGATAAATATAGAATATCTTTGATACTATTATGATCGTTTATTTAAAGTTACTAGTTACAAAGAGCCAATCATTAAGTCAATCATTGCTATCGATCGTATATATCTGCATAGCGTAGGTCCTTGACACGTTGCCGGTCACTACGACAAGCCTGTTGAAGTTAGCGTGTACGAAATGACATACCTCGTTTTCTCTAACTATCCTATAAAACAAATATTATAATATAACTTGTATTATAGTTGTATATAAACTTGATCTGCTCCTACTAATATCTAATAGTGGCCACTGTTAAGTGTTCGTTGGCTTCAACAATTTATAGCCGCTGTAATGTACGAGTGATAATAAATGTATAAACATATAAGATAAACACCAATAATTGACTCATTACTGTATCTCTAAAACTACCAGACCTATTAACTTGAAATTTGGCATGGATATGGATACACTTAATAATTTGATATATATTGACGAAAATTTGTCATCAAGTGATTCCCGCAGTCAAAGGACGTGAGTTTTTCGGAGAAAGAAAACGTCATGATAAAACCACAACATAGTGTTAGGGCTTTTTCTAATATTCACCTGGGTAGCTATGTTACTAATCTCTAATAAGGCTAGTCACGTTAAAAATCTTCCGCCAAATACCTATGAGTGCGTTCCAGCAGTTGCACTTAAGTACCAGTATTTCCACTAGGCTTAGAGTGTTCAACATCTTGCTCATTTGTTCAACATCAACATTTAATATCTAGTAAGATTGTGGCAATAACGCTAAACTATATACAGTATAAAAAATCAACTTGCTATCGAGTTAATAGAAATTTAGTTATTCGATAAGTTATTTGTACAACATACTTATATTTATAAAACATAACTTTACACTAATAAGTCGGTTAGAGACGCAGAATTATAACGAGAAACATCAAAAACGCTCAACAAGTACATAGATTGTATTTTCTGTACTGGAACCGTAATACATAAATTACGATATTCTGAAAGTAAAGCCTAATTTCCACGAAACCAAATAGCTTTCAAATAAAGCTAAAGAACAAAGTTTGTTACACTGTCATTAAAACAAAAATTGCTAAATTAAAACGTAATTTCTCTTTTATTTTGTATGCTTAACTGGTTAGCTAATTAAAACATTCCATGCAGAATTTTTCTATTGCCCGAGTGCATGTTAAAATATTTGCTTACATTACTGGATTAAAAGGCTTGGAACTCGCGGCCTTAAATTCTTTAGAACTCTAATTGACATGTATACTGGGCTATCATATTAGTTCCGGGCTACTGAATATAAATGCTTTAAAGAGCAGTCCTGACAATACTTACTTCTGTGAAACTACAAGGCAATCTGATACCGGTACAGATACTGGACTTGTATAAAATAACAGTCACAAAAGCGCACTGAATGTTTAATTTTATAACTTGTTTTCAATTTTCAACCACATTGTTATATATATTATAAGGGGCGGTAATTTGTATTTTTATCCGGGGCGCCTTAATCGCTACAGCGGACGCTGTAATAGGTCAGTGGTAGTGTGTGCGGAGTCCGCATCAAGGGACGCGTGTTCTAATCCACCTACAATAAGCTCGAGCTTTCAGTGAAGGAAAACATAGTGAGAAATCCATAGCATAGTGCTAGGGGTTTTTCTAATGCCCGCCTGACTAGCTACTATTCTCAAGTTGAAAATCTGCCGCCATATACCAATGGCTGTGTTTCAGTAGTTGCACTTGAGAGCCACTCCCTCCACAGGTTTCGCGTGTCTACCAACTTGGGCTGTATCCTCACTTAAAATCAGGTGAGATTATGATCATAATGCTAAAACCTCAACTATATAAAAAGAGACAGACAAAGATATTTGGCATGCCTTATTTTAGTGTCCTAATATACATGCGTATCGTGAAATTTGTAATAAAAAGGCTAGGCCTACAACAATAACTACAGATGTTTTGAAAAAGATAGAAATCTATACCTTAAGTTTAGATACACTGCGCTAGTAAGAAGACTATATTTTAATGTCAGTAAAAGCGTTTAATTATTTATTTTCTAGGCCGGTGAACAAAGTGCAACGTTATATTGCAGCGTTAAAACATTAAATCCCGGTATTTAAATTAGGGCTTGACTTTTTCATAGTGAAACCGGTGTCATTTCCTTCCCTGACCTGGCTTAAGCGAGACTACGCTTTGCCGTAATGGCCACTCGGTGTGTATTTATGTAGCAGTTCTGCGAGCTGCCTCGTATATTTATACGGGTACGTGCTAACGATCGCAACGATTTGTTATCTGAATAACTTATTTAGATACTAGCTTTTACCTGCGGCTTCGCTCGCGTTAATATTGAATTTGTCAAACAAATCGGATAACGTAATAAAAGGTTTCATACAAAGTTTCCTTCTTCTTATTACCCCACTTCCCATAAGTTGTTTCGCGAGAAACCTAGGCGATCACCGTTTCCAGGTTTCCATCGAACTCTACACCAAAATTCATTAGAATCGATTCAGTGGTTTTTAGTGGTTTAGGCGTAAAGCGTAACAAATGAACAAATAAACTCAATTTCACATTAGTAAGGATAAGGAATAGTAAAGATAAATATCGATATATGAATTATTTAGAATCGATTTTGTGTATGCTTCTTACTTTTTTCATTAAACTAACAATACTTGTGTTTTACTGGATACGTTTACAAACAATTTTAGAGTAATTTTATGTATCCGCGATTTTGACGAATGTCTGTTCTTTATTTTATGAGTTAATCATATGACGACAACCTCACAGTACCTCACAAACTTACTGGAACCTTATTAAATTCCTTATGACCATGCTATGATTTCAATCGAAAGCTCAGCCTCATTGTAGAACACATCTATACATACCTACATTGATCTATATGCCCGAATACGCTATCTTTGAGATTGGTGAATGCTACATCTTAACCGATAAGCAAGACAATATTGCAATAAAAAAAGATTGCTGTTAATAACTTTATTACATGTATCTTAACTTTTCCTTCGATATTAAAGTCAAAAGGATATAAGACAACCTTTAAATGTTTTATGGTCACTGGTTTATTATTGCTTAAATTCTCTTCCGGATAAATTTCACTTGGTCTTATGACGCTCGTAATAAAGGTATTAATAATCCTTCATTAATGAACCTAGTTATTTGGGTCACGAGGCACCCGTTCTCGGGGCTAAGCATAAATATTTGTTATGATGACTAATATTATGTAAAATAATAATTAATATTGTTACAGCAAATTGGTCTTGATTTGACATATGTTAAAGTTATCACGCGATAATGAAAGTAATATGAATATGGAAATAAAAAAAACTGGAGAGTTATGTTTTAAGACAGTTATCTGTAAAACTACCTATGTCTGTACGAACATACATTGTAAACCTTTTAAGCTGTAAAATTTTTAATCTGTACAATCTCTCTTATTTTGTGTCACTTATAAATGTGTGAGGAGAGAAAAAAATACATCACCACGCCAACAAAGTAGCCAAATTAATCTGTTATTTATTTGAAATCGGTATTGGGCTAAAGAATTCATTGTAACATATTGTATCTGAACAAACTCTCCACAAAAAAATATGATAGTACCAAACCTGAACACTAAAAAGCATTTCACCACCACGCTTCATTTTCTACAGAATATTTACCTTCACGAAGATCTAAGCTTGTAATAGTAAAATGATTTGTTCCCATGTTGATTCGGAGTCTGTGTTATGTAGCACTGAACAAATTTTATTATTAAGCCTCTCTCTAAAACTTATTGGATGGTTACCTAAAATTACGATTAACGATTTCGAAACCAAAACCACTGTAACAGAATTTTTTAAAAGGGAAATACAAAATCATAGTGCACAAAAAAAAATTGAGTAACGAATACAAAAATGTTAAAGAAAACGGAATTTGAAAGGCAAGTCACGAAAATCGTATTATCATTTTCAAATTGCCTCATTAGTCACACAGAAATGAAATTTGAATAACATTTTTGAGAAATATTCGACCCACCAATCGCATGACATCGCTGGCGTGCAAAGCGACCACTATTTTATATTGTTTTCTCCAAATAAATCAAGTTAAAATAATTCGTACTAATAATTTTTAATTAACATAAACGTACAGCGGGTTTTGATGTCGGTGTGCGAACATGGAAATGTGCAATCGCAAACATTACTTAGGCTTGTTAAACACTTTATTATGTTGAGGAATTAAGCACGGCCGCGGCTTACCCTGTTGCTTTAGACTAATTGCATTATGTTAGCTGTTTATCAAGTTATAAATAACATTACATTTCTACTTCACTCTAGATTCATTTTGCACATATTGCATATATTATTTTAGCTGTAAACGGTGATCTCTATATTATTATTAGTATTTTACTTTCAATAAATTACTCCTAAAAATTACAACTCTTTTCCGAGATTGTATAAATGGTTAAAAACACAAAAACAAAACTAACAACATTATATGAAGAATAATAATACGTATAGGTATTAACAGGTAGCTTATTTTTTTTTTAATCATGAATATAATTAATGACTTCTTGCTGAAAATATTTTTGTTTATAAGCACATAAATTACGAAACCTAAGGTAATATAATGTGTAGTGTTAGAAATTGGTATCCTAGTAGTTTAAAAAGATAATCGGTCAGATCATCGCACTTATATACTAATCGGTATTTAAACTACCCTCCTAAAATTCACCTCTAACAGTACATATTTCTGTCTTTTTTGACGAGGTACCACCTACTTATTGTTATTTTCATAAAATTTATTAAAAATTGCTAGTAATCAAGTTTTACATCGAAAAGATGCCAATACTGTTACTAAAATAGCATAAAAACTACCCTAATTCCTCAGGTGGAGACCAGAAAGTCTGACAAGACTATCTCTATTTTGTTAAAGCTTTATTTCATTGGTTATATGTAACTTCGTGTACTTATATATGGCTATTTTTATGTGTTTTAACGAGGTCACTGTTCCATCTATGTCTGAAATGAAATATAGCTCATAACATGTGACTTGTGAAACATCTGATCACCGTTTTTACTCTTGTCTTACAGGTGAAAGAAAATGTAACTTGTCCATATAAGGTTTTTAATCTGTAATATTTACAAAATATAGAAGTTCGATCGTATATTTCATTAGACAGTAAGAAATTGTGCGATTTTTATATAACCGATATCTTAGTGTGACGTCACACAGAGAAAGAAATTAATGTTGATTAAATTTTAGGCGACTTCCTTATAAACACAATCATTATGAATAAATAATATAATTGTGTATTAGTTATTATGTCAATTAAGTTTCACTTATATTTTGTACTCGACTTGCGAAGCCTATCCTATGTTTTGATAAACCATATAAATAGTTGTTGAGTGAAATACCGATAGACAAGAAAACGAGATTAATGTTAATAATTTTAATTTACAAATGGTCAAAGTTAAAAGTTAAAAGTCATTTGAAGCTTTGAAGATTTGACAGCTCTAGTTCAAAGACAGTCTTTGCATTTGTAGCTTAGCATCAGGTGAGATTTAGTCAAGCATTAAATTTATAAAAAAAAATCAAAGCAGTCATGAGGACTGTCGACCGAAGTGAAAACTTAAAACTATAAACAAACAGTTGTTATTTTTGGATATCCAAATTAATCGTTTGATCTTAAATTGAAACTTTTAAATCAAAACTATTTACACCGCAATAAATTATACTAATAGGAACAAAAATAGTGTTATCCGTAACACGTCACGTGACCATGTCGATGACGGATTACATGAATTTACTTCTTATTCTCACCTAGGAAAGTAAAAGTTCTCAGTTAAACAAATTTAAAAATCAGTAAAGTGATTTAATTGCAACACCATTAATTTTTAATTGTTTATTTATAATTTTAAACTTGTGTATACACAGTGCGCGGCTGGGCGCGCGGCGTGGCAGGAGGCGGCGGTGCTCGCGGTCGGCGGGGGCGGCGCTGGGGCGGGCGGTGCGGCGCGCCGGTGCTCCGTGCTCGGCGACCATCCCGGTGCCAGGCGAGACCCGCGCGCCAAGTGGCACAGAAACAACCGGGTAAATTCTTATTAACCGACATCAAAAGGAGGAGGTTCTCAATTAAATTGTATTTTTTATATTTGTTACCTCAGAACTTCGTAATTTATAAACTGATTTGGATTTTTCTATTCGAAAGAAAAGTATTTTCAAGCGCGTCGGTTTTTACTGTCATAGGGTCTTGAATTTCAAAGATTGACCAGGGAATTTCGGAAAATCAAATTGGAAATGTATATATTTGAAATCTCGATGGTCAACTATGTTTAATGTGGTGTGTTGGGATGCAATCTCATTGTAAAATCGAGTTATACGTAGAACAGGATTGAAATATTCTTATAAGTTTAAAGAATAAATGTATGGCATATATAGTACTAGTTTTTCCCGCAGCGCCGCTTGGGTTGATATTGATTTTGTCATCTGATTTGGGTTGTCGATTGATACAGATATCCTTTTTCCATCAAATGCTATTAAATTGATTATTTCAGAACCTTGGTTAATAAACGTAGATGTAAACTTTAAAATACTTATTTTTAACTAATGCTAATTATCTATCAACTGCCTCTCTGCCAAATTTTAGCTTTATGGATACGAGTTTTTTACCACATTATAACCACCTTTTTACAAGTACTTTGGAAAACAAACATGCATATATTTATTATAAACAATTATTTTCCAAACTTGTAGCATATCGGATGACGAGGTTTGAAATGGTTTCGTCATGAAATCGTAACAAACAAAGAAACTCAGTTCTATATTTATAATATTTGTAAGGACTATTAAGGATGTTATGTACCTCATGTTCGGTAGTCGCAATCCAGTTATACAAAATTGTCTTGTTCTAAGATTCATTCTTCATAAAAATACCATATATTACAATACTACAAGTTTTGTTGTAAAGATGTTATGATAAATTGCTTCAGGTGCGAGATGCGTCTTGCGGGTCTTCATCGGAGTCAGACGGGGAAGCGGAAGGCATCGCTGGCGAACCATGGGGTGTGGCGCGTCTTCTCTACGCGGGGCTGGGCACGCTCGCCGTGGGCCTCGTGGTCTACTTCGTTGGCACGGGAGACAAAGTTCGAATCCTTTCTCTTAAGTATTTAGGTGCAATCTGACCCTTCCATTAAATTTTAGTTCAAGTACACCATTAAGGCTGTCTTTAAGTACCCACAAACAGTAATCACGTGGATATTCATCACATAAAATGTTACATGTTGATGTAACCTTTGAATCCTCGGTTCAACTAAATAATAGGTATTACTCTACTAAATAGTATTAATTTAAGTTTTTCCTTTATCACTGTCTAAGGATATGTTGAAATGGCAAAAAAGGAAATTAATCATAATAATTTAATATTCCAGGGTTTCAAAACGCCAGCGTTGCGATTGGTCGGTCCTTCACTCATTGTCGCCGGCCTCATTTGTTGTCTTTTGCGTATTGCCTTTTGTATATTCGCAAAGCCTTGCTGCAGACGGCGGACAATCTACAAGGAGAACAGAAGGTAATCCATTTTAAATATAAATCTTTTCATGTTCGTCTTTTTTTAAAACAGTAACATGTTCTTGCTTACTGCCTTAAAAGTTAATTAATAAATTAATAGTATAACTTATGCCTTTGATAATTTAGGTAAAACTGGAAAAAATCAAATTTCAAGAATCTTAGCTTTAATTTAGCCACTAAGTCCTTGGATATGGAAGCAAATAATTTACTATTAATAAACTCGTCCAGATTGGATCTTAACATACAATGATCATAGACATTTTGCAGGTTTCCACAAATTTCAGTACTTAATACAGAAGGATTGATTGAAAATTACAATTTTGTTCTAAGAAATAAATGTTAATTATATAGTATAATGTAGTATAATTACTAGTAGTTGCCAGTTGTCAATGGGTCATACGAAGTTATTTAATTTAATATTCCGCCTTACTGAAACCCTATTTTAAAAAAATCCATCTCAATATATCCAACACAAACATAATATATCCTGTATCAGTGTACCTGTTATACATAGTTTGACGTTCATAAAAGCCGTTTTAGGGTCTAAATTGAAAAAATATTTTTGATTTCATTTGATTTTAAGAGTTATCGACATAGTTCATGATATCGCATAGATATAACTTCAAAAACACTCAATAATTGCTTAGATACCTTTTACGAAAATTACAACAGCAAGCAAGCGGACATTTCGTAATTTCTGGTCCAAGATAAGTGAGGACACATATTATTAAGGATTAGCCTGACATCATAGAGGAAGATACGAGATCTTGTGTTATGTTAGAAGGTATTAAAATAACAAAATGAATAAGAAGAAATGTGTTCTGCATGATCCGAGATAATTCAATGTAGAACTCATTAAATACAACAGAATAAAAAAAAACGTTTTTGTTTTAATTGTATGATAAATGTCTTATCATAATGAAAGCTGTTTATATTTCTTTATAAGTTTAGGATATGGTTATAATTTCATTTGGCGTTAACTAACAATGTGGTGGCAGGTAGTAACAATCTATGTTCAGTAGTTGAATGAGCTTCAGTACACTGTGTACTTAATACCAAAGTGCTTAGTGACAAATTTTAGCTAATTCTCTATCACTCTAGTATTATCTCGTCGCCATGTTTTCATTGACCGACAGTTTAGGCTCATTGCAGGATTCAATAGGCCCCATTTTTATTGTAAGTTAAGTTTGTGATAAAGATTTTGACACGTTAAATAAGACTATTTTAGAAAAGAAAATAGTTATTTTCGAGTTATTTTAATAAACCTTTTTTATGTCATGATGAAGACAGACACTCATACAATCTATCTAATGATTAGCAGATATTACAATTTATGGACGCTTGCATCATCAAAACGATTAAATACTTATTGTGAATCTTCAAGATACCTTATCAACTTTATTGAAAAACCTCATATTGTAATTCCTTGGGAAAGCCACAGTTGAAAAATGATACTTCCGATGTGTTTGCAGAAAAAAGCTTTTTATAATACACTGACACTTGCGTATATTTTATAGTAGTACGAGCTTTTACCCCGGCTCCACTCGCGTTAATATCAATTTTGTCAACGTATTATACAAAATGTATCGCTCTCTTTACCTCACTTCAAATAAGTTGTTCGCGAGAAAAAGTAGCCCATCACCGTCTCCAAGGTCCCATCTTATCTCTATACCGTTTACAAACAATCACTTTCGCATTTATAATATTAGAAAGGATTAAAGTCAAATTTGTATGACGCAGACTGTCAGGTTGCGCGGAAGGCGAGGAGATGCCACTGGCGGGCGCTGGTGGCGGTTCGCGGGTCGGTCCCGCGCAGTGTTCTCCTGCGAGACGACTGGATGCTTCTAGCTGTGACGTGTCAAGCCTCTCCAGTGGCGAGGAAGACGAGCGTCTACGGCGGTACCGCACTGCCTCGTTACAGCCACCGACCGTACATCAGGTGCTAATATATTCATCTTTTATAATGGCTTACATGTATGTGATATAGCAATACGTTACCGAAAGACATTATGAATCAATACCATATCATTTATTACGGTTTACTACCAAATAACAAAAACAATACCTAAATTTTACTATTTATATATATAACTGATTCATCATCGCTCAAACTATAGTTAGCCAAATAAACTTTTTAAGTTGTCGTCATTATATTGTATTAACGTAACGTAACAAAGTTTTCTAGGAAATACTAATTTTGAGAAGAAAAAAAAATATTTCAGATAATGAGATGAGATTCCAATAGTAACCTGAAAACTTCAACATTTTTTTATCATTTTAATCACCTAGTTTGTTGTACGTATAACGGGTCATCCATAAATCACTTCATCCGTTAGGGTTGGGAGGGGACTTGTGTTAATATTTATAAGGGTATGTTTGACATTCAGTAAAGACAAACAATATTAATGTATAAACTATTCTCAATTTGACCACAGACTTTAATAGTAAACAAGAGTATATATGCGTATGTGTTGCAAATATATGGTAGTATGTGTAATGTATTTTTATGGATAATTAAAAAAAAATAGAATTCTACACTCCTTCTCTATATAAATTATAAGAGTGCGAATTTTCATAAACCTCCGTCCGCGCAGTTTTCGTAAAAAGGGGTACAAAGTTTTTACAAAGATAAAATAAACTGTAAATGCATATTTAGACATCGAATATAGTATAGTTTTCCTAATTTTAATTTACTTTTGATCATACTAAGCTTAGTTGATTGTGAAATGTTCCAGGTCACGTCCCACCAAGGCTCGTCGCCAAGGCCTTCGCCACAGAGCGCGTCACAGCAGACACCGTCACCACAAGGCGGATTGCCAGTCGGGCCAGTGTTACCAAACGCAACGTTACCGAGTCCAATGCCGCCCAGCGCAATGGCGCAAGGTGCGAGCGGATCGCGCCGCCCGCCCCCCCGCAACGTCTCCTTTGCCGGCGGACCGGACGGCGAACTCGTCCTCAGTCCCGCCCAGCTGCGGTCCTAACCGACCAATACCCCGTTTTGTACAGGTGAACTTTCCACACGGTGTGATTCTCTCGACTTTCACTTCGGACATCGGTTATGTGATAACATGAGACTCTGACCGTTTTAGTGTTTTAAGTGATTTTTTTTATTCGGTAACCTACGGAGCCGCGGATTATTTGCACGTTTGAGATACATCCCACCAGCTCATATCGATGTTCAGGAGTAATTTTCAATACATTTCAACGTTATAAAGAACAATTTTTCAGTACATGCAAATGTTATTTATAATTTAATCCAAAATAAGAGCTTGAAAAAACGATACTGTGTTCATACCTATCAGTGGGCCTAATTTTTAATATAAATCAAATTAATTTTAGTTTACTGTTTTTGACATTATATTTTTGATTAAATTCGATATTGATTGATGACAATTTCCGAACAAATATTTTAATGTTAACGCTGAATCTTTAAATCGAATTTTGCACAAAATAATTGAGCAACGAGTGTTTCTAAGAGCTGTATGACCAAATATAACGTAGATATCCGAAGTATCTCCTATTACTAATCAACTACTGGTCTGTCAGTCTCTTTACTATGTTTACTGTAGTACTCGTATCATATACTTAACTCTAAGCCTTTATTCTAATTCTGTAGAGATTTAATACTAAATGTGTTAGATCCAACCGTCTTATGCCAACTGTGTAGTAGATTCGTGCCAACGAGGTATGGTTCTAGTATTACCATTTATAATACCCACTGGTAATTTTACTTTTACCTCTTAGTCCTCAATAGAAGTATACTCATATATGATAATCTAGATCCTTCTTTTTCCTTTAAATTGGCTATGAAGCCATAACGAACTAAAATAAATTAAGAAACGTCTATCGTTGAAATTTTGGGCTCACATAAAATACAAGAGATAAAAGTAATTTAAAATTTTCTAGCATTTTGCAATGTTCATGATAACATTTAAAATATATTTTTTTCTAAATAACCTTATTAGAACTATTAATAACATTAAAATCTAATCGTTCTTAAGTGATTACTTGCAAGCTGCACTTTATTAATCTGCAATGTATGTACTATGTCAATAAAATATAAGTAGGTATATCTTACAGCACCAATATCACATAATTGTAAAATTTTGACTTTGTTTATTTAAAACCTCATAAGAAAAGTTTCTATTCCTTTATTTGCAATCTTTACATATAATAAATCTGTAGAAAAGTCGTTTATGTACATTTAAAATATTTCCAAAAAAAGGTATGTATAAAAACTATTTTTTTTTATGATGTAGCATTAAAAATACATACAACCCTAAATTTTTTATGCTCCTATCCTCGTCCTCTCATTTTTTAATACAGCCAAAAATTCACCAGAAATAGTTTATATGACAACGTTTGTTGGGTTATATACATATATTATATAAATATAGTAATATATGTTTATGGTTGACCCCAATTTTGATATAAGAAAGTTTGTCCAAATAATACGGTACAGTCAAGACAGTAAAAAATATTCAAAATAATTTGTAAATATGACCATACCTCGTTGCGTATTTCGATATAAATAGTAAAATATAAAAATACATTGTGTTAAAACTGCCTACTACTAGATGCGAATTTATATTTAAATGTATAAATAAAGAATCATAAAATAGATTTATAACTGACAATAATGATTGTTAACTGATGTATAAATGTTACGGCGTATGTGTGTTGATTTTATTTTCTATAATATCTTATCAAATTGTGAGTTGTTCATACGCCGTGTTGTCGTTTAACTTTGAATCAAATGCAAATTGGTGCAATGCAAACTACGTTACTAAGTTACTATTGATCATCTATGAAACTTAAAAAACTACCATATAGGTGAAATTATAGCGGACTGACGAATATTTTTAGACTGGTTTTTTGTTAATACAATTATATTATCTTTATATCAACAATAATAACGATTTGTAGATTGTATTTCTATGTAAATTGGGCATACTCGGAACGCGTTTCCTTCACTTCCACTCACATATTTGATTAAATTATTTGTTATATTAGATAAGTTGATAGTGTGTACGGACTTCAATGGACGTGATTTCGAATCCACCTACAATGAGCTTGAGCTATCGGTGAATGAACACATCGTGATAAAACCATAGCATGGTAGTAGGGCTTTTTTTAATGCCCATCTAGTTAGTTACCTATATAGGTGTGTTCTGGCAGTTGCACTTGAGAGCCAGTCCCTTCACTAGGTTTAGCGTGTGCACCATCTAGGGATACATCGTCACTTAACATCAGGTAAGATTTTGGCCATTACGCTAAGCCTATAAATTATTTAAAAATCGAAAAAAGAAAAAACAATATAATTTAAACAATTTATTTGAATAAGTTTCTTTAATTGTGTAACATATTAAATATTCAATTATGGTACACATTCACTGTATCGTTTTGCAAAATACATTACAACCGTCATTATGTTTTATTAATCTTTAATTGAAGTGTTTAATAATAATTCTTGCCCTTAATAATAAATCCATATTACAAAGAAGCTTTTACAGATTAAATTTGGTATTATTCCAGTTTACTCGTATGTCCTAATTGAACTTGATGTTGGTAATAATTGGAACAAACATTCGATAATTTATTACACAAAATTGACAATCTCGGCGAATGAACTCCGCACATATATACACCAAAAATATAATAATATTTATATAGATAGCTAATAACATAAGATTGGTGTATAATGAGTGATACTGTCTGACAGTAATGTTTTTATGTATAAGTATATATATTACAAGAAAACTATAGTAAATAAATACATGTGTGTTACGCGTGCATTGTATATGGCACATATAATATTAAATACTGTTTATAAATATATGATATATTTTAGAAATATTTGCACCTTTAGTAGTGAAATAAAATGTATATCTGCAGATTTTAGCTAGTGTACGATTTTGAAGGAAACCACTTGAAATGGGTGTCCGTTGAGCATGTTTTAAAAAATTAAGTTTCTATAGACGAAATAGAAAGTAAAAACGTATATACCTACCTACTGTAATTTTTGATTAGTTTTTTGTCAATTATAATATCTTTGTAATCAGACTAAGCTATAGTTATTTTGGATTGTTTAAATGTAAGAATTGTCAATTACTTAATTATTATTTTCAAATTAATATTTGGCTTCGATTTATTTGCCGTCTGTATCGCGGGTTATTAAAACTTAATTATAATAAGTAGGCGATGTAATTTCGTTTCGATTTCAAACGTAAATTAAATCAAATATTACTAAATCAGATTTTTAGTAATGACTTTGTTGTAATAAATAAAAAAAATACAATTTACATAATTTATATTATAATGTGGAATTAACTATATTTTTCGAAACAGTCAACAATTTATATCTATTGAATGTAAAATAAATCTTTGAAATTTTTGACATAAAATACTCCGTTTTCTTTATCGTTTATTTATGTGGTCCGGTTAAGCGGGGTAGAGATGGTATCATCTCTAAATTCGACATTTTTTAAATTTATTCCAAAAAAACAAAATGATACAAAACAAATAAAAAACATACTATAATAGTCTTACTAGATGTTAAGAAAAATATGAGCTTCGTTTAGACTTACTGGCTTATGTGACAAAGTGTTGTGTATATTAAAGAAATAGAAGATCATTGAAAAAAAAACATCAATCGGATTATCATTATATTCCATGGTTCGATATACCCAGACTAAGAATTTTTCGGTTGTCCCACATCTATGAACTAAACGCACACTTTACTGGCGACAGGGTTCATTTATTTTTGTCTACCGGCAGACGAATTTCCATTTACCACTTACTATATTATTACAAGATGCTATAAAACGTTATATTAATCTTCACTTATATTTTACGAAAGAAAATTCGTCTGCTCGTTTATATAACTAAATGAATATATATATATATAAAAGAGTCTATAGAAAGTTCTGTAATCAGTCACTTTTTTATCCATTATAACACCGATGCGTTATTTCTAAGACATTTATTAATAATTAATAAAAGATATTCTCATGTCACTGGTAAAATCTTCTAGGCCAGTACGTTCAGACAGGAATTATATATTTAATTATAATACATTTTTATGATAAGTCCACACTACACTCAGTTTACAAGTTCGAGAGACTTGTACATTAAAACAGTGTAAAATACCCCTTAATCCTAAAAAAACTAAAGCGTTTTCTGAGACATTTATAAATAGTTAACAATATGTATTTCTATATTTAGTAAAGATATATGGCCAGTATTTTCAGCCAGAAAATAATGTAATTACAGTTTTATCATAAGCAACAATAACACATTCAGAAAACTATAATAATGTTAATACCTAGAATTATTATTATTAGATTGAGCATCCATACCTAACCTTCAATATTTTTTCATTTTATTCATGTTCAAGCTATACACTATACAATTGGCTTTAGAAATAAAGTTCAATGTAACTTGTATACGTTTCTACGGTATATTTTTGTATGAAAAAGAAAACCGTCTGTAAGGCTTTATAGCGGATCTCAGCAGCGCTCATTCTAGCGATTACATCGCTCCGGATAAAAAGACAAATTGCCGCCCCTTAACAATATATACAGTTTTCATTCGTCAGAGAAGTACTATATATCCGTAGAACATAATTTTCAAATATATTTCAAGCAGCGCCCTTTACAAATTCGAATATAGTGTCGATACAAATATTACATAAACAATATATTTTTTTAATAGCCGATATGCAAAGCTTTGCCTTTGTTGGTAAAATTTGTCATGCTAATTTTTACAACCAAACGGCCACCGCGACTCTGCCCCATAACTTGTTGAGCCTTAGCGTATCTTATGTGAAACTGTAATTACTTCGTTGATGCTGTGAAAACTTGATGTAAAGTTCTTCCCACTTATTAAATATGGTTTTAATATTGTTACCGCTATTTATTTTAACAATTACATTATCATATTACATTTTAACGGTATAAGTTACTAATTATTCTGATTTGTCACAAAGGTACTACAATAAATACATTATTCTTGTATACGTGCTTCCATATAAGCTTGCATTGACGGTAATGCTTCTTTCGTGTTTCCTAATATAAGTGCTACTTCATAGCTTTGTACTTATCTAGATTTATTTAATAAGCTAACTATTTAAGTTTCGTGGCCTAATGATGAATAATTCATTTCGATATCATTTCACTACGTTTTCCTAGAAAATAATTATTACAATATAACTGTGGCGGTATTAAAATAATAAACAAAAAGGTTTTGTAACTTAATTATATTTAACATTGTGAAATGATATCGATACTCTTTTAAGGACTATTGTATGTACATACATAGAATACAATGTAAAATTTATTTTAACTCATTGTCTATCACCAGATGTAGTTATAAGTGTAGATTGAGCAGGTCATACTGTCTCATTATAATTTCTTTAATGAAATGCTGAATGAAAATACTGTAAGTTACATTCTGCAACCCGGAGGCTGTATTAAATAGATTAGCACTTCGATTTGAAGTGTGTACAACAGAGATTAAATGATCTGTAAACTCAATTCCTAACTCTACTAACTCGATAGAGCTGCCAGTTGAGAAACTAATTTTTTAAAGTGGAGTTTTTAAAATTCGTTCGATTTCATGCTTATTTTAATAATTAAAACATCGGCAAATAATCTGAGTACGATTAAAATTGAAACGCTTCCCCTTCTCTACCTTTTGTTAGTAGTTGTAGTTTCCTTTAGGAAAGGGTGGATTAATACCTTTACCTGTTAAATATCTTACATGCATTAGACTGAGGCAGCTCAATAAAATTCCATACTTTAACTCAAAAATCCAAGCGCAGATTGTTGCATCAGTCCTTTGAGTTAATTCAACCAAAATTATACCTTTTTAATTAACGTGGTGTTCAAAATCCATTTGTGGACTTCCTAATCGCAAAACGTTAGCGTATTACTCGGGCTCAGGCCAAGGTGAAAGGGGCATTTTGCAAGTGCAAAAGTTTGTTGCAAAAGCAATAATTTAGGAAGGCTTTAGGCTATTGAACCTCACACAACCACCGACAGAAGCAAAGCAGTTTTGATTTTTTTTTAACTAATCGTTAATACCACGCATACAAAGTCGCAGGCACAGCTGTCTAGCACAAAATAATTTGCTAAACGCATGAGACAAACAAGTTTTTGTAGCTAATTATAACAACTGGCAACTCTGTTTATAAAATATTTACCTACCATTTGACGTGAAAATGTAAATGATTAAAGCTTCTGTACTTAAATATAAGGACTTGCTATAAACTACAACTAAGAGAGAACGCATAGAATGCCTTGGTATTCTAATGGTGCCGATATTATTGAATTGAGATGTGTTTTTAGAGACGCGATAATAATAATAATGTATATTTAATAAATAAAAAGGCGCTCAAGTTACCTTAAAAAAATTAAGTAGAGACTTGATAACTGAAGAGCAATGGAATGTAAAATTATTTATTATATTTCGTTATAAAAATTGTAAATAATTATTTACGTCATACCCGTGTTGTTCATTACATAATTTGTATTATTTAATTATTATTATTATTATTATTAGGCATTGGTGCATATCATGTGTATAGAGCAGATGATTAATCAAATAAATTAGAAAAAAATATAGTTGACAACATTGTTTTAATTACGTAACTTACCTCTTTAACAAGTTTTTATTAACTCGCATTCTTGTATGTCTGTCCGGGTGGAATTTCGTAATTAATGTTAAACCAACTTCCCGAAGAGCTAAATACTTGAAATTTGGACCATAGCTCAGAAGCGGATGACTATGCATGAAAATGTGAAAACAGAAGAAGAAAAACCAAAATGAAGAGATAAAAATATGACATACTAGCTGACCCGGTGAACTTCGTATCATCTATACTCTGGAATGCTAGATGTCATTCAAGTACCTGGTTTAGAGATTTTTTTAACAAATAATTTTATTTTTCAATAAAAACTGTCCTATGATACTTGTAATATCTCCAAGAATATGTGTAAAAAGTTTTATGATGATCGGTTAAGTAGTTTTCCCTTGAAAGCGTAACAAACAAACTTACATTCACATTTATAATATTAGTACAGATGAATGTATTTTAATACTGGCAGATGAAATGAATACATATATCAAAATTTAAATAATTAAATTTAAAAATAATTAATGTAGCATGTTTTAAAAATATAGAATAAAAATTGGAAATATGTATAGCATGTGCCCATGTTTGTCGTTTCCAAACTTTTATTTTATTCTGTTCGTTCATTATAAAAAAAATGTATTACTTGTCCTTACATCCCATTCTTTACGGACTTCCTAATCGCAACGCGCAACCTAAAACACAATTCTGGGCTCAGGCCAACACGAGAAGGACATGTGGTGACTGAATGATTCATCGTGTGCTAATCACCCAACACTACACACTAAACGCATCAGCCCGACACTTCAAACTTACGTGTCGCCAGAGAACAAGGACAGCGTCCACACTTCTAGTCTTTTGCGCGTACGTACCGTACTTACCTGTGAAATTATCAACAACTCCAAATATAAGTTTTACCCATCTAACCCACATTTTGGGCATTGAGAGAGTTTACCCGTTATCTTCGCTTTGTTGTTGAATCATTGTGCTCTTAATCTGTCCTACAGTAATTTTTCACCTTCAAACTGGGAGAGGCTTTCGCGCAGCTTCCAATACCTTTAGAGAGTAGTCAAGACATCATGCACTCGTTAACCCAATTAGACGTCAGCTAACTCGGCTTGATGGTAGATCCCTGCACACTACGAAAAACCCGTGACTTGTAATAAGCTAGCATATGCACATACACTGCTATCGTTTTATTGCTATGACAACCTTATTATTAAGGTAATAATATAATTAACAACACTATAACTTATAAATTGAGCCCGCATTAAATCTATGTTTTATTTACACGCAAAAAATTAGACATTATAACTATTTTATATTGTTTTCTTTACTTGATGTTTAATGAAAACTTCTTATAATGTGATAAATCTCGTAAATCTGCACGAAGCATTTTGCAGCTTCCTTTATGTTACGTACAGTATAGGAGTGGAATTCACTACCGTCGGCTGTCTTTCTTTCATCTTACAATCTGAGAGACTACAAACAGACAGTGAACAGATACAGTAAGCGTGTTCCATCATAGGTCTCATCGTCACTTACCATCAGGTGTGATGGTGGTCAAACGCTCACTTATTAGATATGAAATAATCGTAGCCCTTTCATTTTCCTACATAGAGTTAGATTACAAGCAGTAATCATAATTTAAAAATATCCGAACTACTTTTTGTTGGCGACATTGGCAAATACGTAAATAGGTAGAGACTATAATTAAAAATAACAGACAAGTTGACGCTGGAACGGGTTTGTAAGCCAGTAATATGAAATGAAAGAAATTCAAAATTAACATGTAATATATTCAATTTCCAACACTACAATCATTTTCAATTCACGAACATAGAAATATAGGTTTATTTAAACTTAAGTTTTATTGCGTCTTATTCCTAAAATTGATGAGACACGTCAATCTGCATTAGTGTTGAGCGACATTAAGAATATAATACATCGTATTTTTAATATCTGAAACTTATCATCGCTAATGTTACCTGTAATTGTAGTATGGTTATATATTAGTTATGTATCTATATATAATATAGTTCGATAGTTTTCAAATGCACGGTCAAATAATTTGTTTCCTTTTAAATATTTATTTATAGAATCTTTACAGGTAACTAAAATTGTAAACAAGTAATTAATTTTTGATATTCTAAATTTGTAAAAGTATATTTAAATATTCATTTGAAACAAACATCGATAACGACATATAAATAAATCGATATGGGAAACGGTAAAATCAGTATTCCAATCCAATATCCAAGGACATCTCTAACCTATTTTTATATAATACGGTTGATCTACTACCCGTTATTAAATTAAAACAACATATAGTTACGAAATTGGAAATTTTGTACATGGTTATTTTTTTTTTAAGACATAAACAACATATAACGTGGTCATTGCACAACAAAAACCTAAGTTCGCGCGAAAATTCACAAACATAATGTGACGTCATAAGAGTAACATTTAAATGTGTTTTGTTTTTTTTTTATTTATCACACAACAATAATTTATTTTCATTTTGATTTTATATACATATACTTTCTTTTAGAAAATGTATGTGACTATCGTTGAACAAGAAAAAGAACTTTATAGAAATTTGTGTAATAATCTATTGTTTTATACGTTTACTGATGTGCACTTCCAATTTAGTACCAGACATATCCATCGCTTACATATTGGTCCACTCTGTAATAGTAAGTCTATTTCATCAAAACCAGCTTGACATGGTGCTTGAACTTACTATTCGGCAAATAGGTAATATACTTTGAGAATTTGTTATAAAACCTAATATTATTACTCAAAAGACTGATACTGGGCTTACTGAGTCTAACAGATGGGGTGACCAGTGACAAGGGAGTATGGGTTACTCGGGTTAATGAGCGTAACTCTCGCAAAGTACTGGGACGGGTGAAGCCGGGGTCGTGACGCTAACACTTGTATAGTTTATGTCAGTTTCAGTGTTTATATGTCGTCACAGTCGTCAAGTACCGGTTTAAGCAGTGACGTCATTTTACGCTGCATGGTGTTCGATGTTACGTGTCGATTTACTTTTTTTATGTCAAAAATTTAAAATTCAAAATATTTTAATAAAACTTATTTTTATAGGTATTTAGTTTGGTTAGCCCAGGGGATATTGATAGCAAAAAGGTGTAACGCTGTTTTTATATTCACATCCAAATGTTAGACTTCATCGTATAGTCCTTTCATCGTATAGTCACAGTGTAATAGATTGTACAATCGAATTTCATTATGTCTTATGAAATTGAAATTAATTTCAATACAATACTTCATTTTCTTTAGTTATATTCACGTAACTTGCGTCTAACGCTATTTATTCAACATATTTTTATATCTATACATATTTATTATTACAACAAAATATTTACTTTAGAAAATATGTTTTTTTGGATTGTTAGAGATATGGCTCGAAGATTTAAATTGTAAAGATACTTCAGAGAACTTATTCATTACATGAAATAAATCTTAAACAATTGTTATTGCTTAGTAATAGTATGTATTCAACACAAATGACAAGCGATGGCGGCTTAGTGGTAGCGTGTACGGACACGACGGGGGTTTGACATAGGTTCGAATGCGTGTAACACACAGTTAATTTGAAAATATTTCGCAAAGCATGTATAGATGTGTTCCGGCAGTTGCATTTGAAAATCAGTACCCCCACACGCGGGCCAATATGTTATGTGTACAATCTGAGACCACATTGTTAGTTAAAATGAGACCAATCTATGGTTGAATGCAAAACCTATCAAGACTTAAAAAAACCTCTATAAACGATGTCCTCACTTATTACACGTCCCATAACACGAAGCGATTGATGTTCTGCATTACTCTCAACATTTCAAAGTCGAGCAATTTTCGAAACTTCAATGATCATACATCGCTTATGTTTTAAGGCAATGCAAACGTTTTAATATCCAAAGAAATACTCTCACTATCACACTAGATGATTTTTATATATATTTATTACTTTATATACTAAGAAAATCTTATTGAAAAAATTGTTTCGAGCACGTCCGGATGTCTGCGTGTATCGATGTGTAACGATTACGCACAAAAAACTTAATGTTAGGGACCATTTCTTGTTTAATGGCTCTAGAATGAGACCAAATTACTTCCTATTTAATAAGATTGCTAAAATCTAATTACGTTATGCGGCGTGCATTTTTGGATGTTCCAAACTATTTTACTATTCAAACGTCATATTGTAAAATACTAATTTATACCTTTCAATATAGAATATGGACGTGAACAGAGATCATTTAGCGGTCGTCATTTTTTTTTTTCATTATAATTCGTACATTTAATTACATAGAAAAATAAAATCCTCCTAAATTATCCGTAATTCAAAATACATTTATAGAATTTCAATTGTCATTTTTTTTTATTATAACTAACTACAAAAACGAACAATCACGAAGTAGGAAAAGTAACAATATGATTTTTTATTTATTTATTATAAAAGAATACAAAAGAAAAACGACGTTTTAAAAGAATAACTTGTATGGACAGTGAGAATATACTGTAAACACCAAGGAAAATAGTTTTTTTTCTTTCTATTAATGATATTAGAATTTGAGGACATATTTTTTTTCTCGGTTAACAAAACTTGCTTACCACTTGTTTTATTAAAAAAAAGTAGATTTTATATCCGAAAATAATGTGTCATTTATCCGAAGTAGAAAAAATATCATTCAAAATTTAAAAAATCGTGATTTAATGTATATACATAGTTAGAATTACTAAATAATTCAAAATTAACAAATACATCGAATACAACCTAATAAGTAATTATTCTTCACTATAAACACACAAAAATTCAGTGACCCGACAATTTATAACTGCTCTTCATTTTTCAATATTTTGAAATTAAATATGAATGCGTACGCTTAAATGACACTTTACACACACGCTTAAATAATGCATAAACACATTATACCTACGTTTAAATGGAACTTTATACGTATGATTTATTTATACTTAAGCATAACTGAAATGACACTTTACACGTACGGTTAAGTAACAATTTATATGAGCGCATATTCGATACTATATGCATACGCATAAATGGAACATTAATCGTATGCTTAAATAATACTTTATACGACCACTGAAATGCCAATTTACACGTACGCTTAAATAATACTTCACACGTGCGCATAATCGTTACTTTATACATACGCTTAAATGGAACTTTACTCGTATGCTTAAATGATACTTTAAGCGAACACTGAAATACCAATTTGAACGTACGCGAAAATAACACTTTATAAGTGTGCATATTTGATACTTTATTCATAGGCTTAAATGGAATTTCCCACGTATGGTAAAATGATACTTTATTAGTACTCTGAAATATCACTATACATACGCTTCAATTTCACTTTATATCTATGCTTAGATGATACTTTCCATGATGCGATCACACATTAGATCGAGCCCATATGCAAAACTATTTATAATATTAATAACAGTCGCACGTCATAGCTACTTCAAATTCTAACTCGCCACTAAGTAATCTTTTCCCAATTCATTAAAAATTATATAATTTAAATTAGAATTAATTAAAAAGCTAGTTCCATCTTTATACATACATATATTATTTATATATTCGTAATTACATGTGGTTAATAATTATTGTTTTTTCACCGCTATACAAATTATAGTAATCCAAATGTAAACAATGGAAAAGTGGCACGTTTTCGATTAACCTATCGATACAATATACGATAAACTGAACAACGCAACTCTAATTCTCTATCACAGAACGATATAGCGACAATATAATATATAACATTTTAAAATTAATCTCGATTAATTTTGTTTTCAATTTATTTACTAGAGACGTTCAGAGAACTATCGGTACTTAAAATATTTTTCGAAATCTCAAATCGCAAACAAATAAGGTAAAATTCAATACTTGAGAGTCATTCTATAGATGTTATATTTTGAATCGCTTGCAAAGTGTCATTTTAGAAACATATACGTATAGGTATAAAATAACTGTATTATTTAAAACAAATTATAGTGATTGGAAATTATATAGAATAAGTTATTATTTCGTATACACGTAAAAATAAAATACCCGTCGGAGAGTCACTTATGTACAAACGATTAAATTATTGCATATTTAGTTACGAAGTGAGATTTTACCTGAACAATATATTTTGTAATAAAATTATAATTAAGTTTTTTTACCTTATTGAATTAGTCAGCTAATATCAAATGGTTTCAACGAGCCCTTTGCGTTTAGGTCGCGACGGTTCGCCCGAGATGAACGACGTTTCTTCAGAGGACACTGTGCTCACTTTGTTCATCATCGAGGTACTGGGTTGATTCTGCAATACCCAAATTAATAATACAAATATATCCTTACTAATATTATAAATGCGAAAGTGAGTTCGTTTGTTTGATATGCCTGAACCGCTGAATCGATTGTGATGCATTTTGATACAGAGATAGATAGGACCCTGAAGACGGTGATAGGCTACATTTTCTCGCTAAAAACGTATAAGGAGTAGGGTAAACAAAAGTATGAAACTTTTTATTGCGTCTCTGATTTGATTCAAGTTTTGGAGAATAATTATTTATAATTAATAATAAAAGTTTGTATATTTATTTTTCAAACTACTCTTAAAAGGGTCGGGTAATATAGAAAAATCGTATTAATAAACCTAAAGTTTAGCGGTAAGTTTTTTGAAATTTCATATCCCTACCTGTATTGACCAACATCTTGAAATAATTTTTTAATAGCCTTTGACAGCAAAATATTTTTTGTATCGATAGACAGCCAAAATTGGTTGACAAAATCAATATTAACGGAAACGGAGCCACGAGTTAAAGGCTTGAAAGACAATCCTTCCATTAGGCTCCATCATGGGCCACATCGACTTTTAACATAAACCTTTAAAGAAAATTGTAGCGATAATAGCTCCGCGGTACTGTGCACGACTTCGCGGCAAGGGACATGAGTTCGAATCCACAGACCGACAATGAGTTTGAACTTTTGATAAAGAAAAACATCACGTGGAAACCATAAATGGTGATAGGGCTTTTTCTAGTGCCCACCTAACTAGCAACTACCCTCAAGTTGAAAACCTGCCGCCAAATACCAATAGGTGTGTTCCAGCAGCTGCACTTGAGAGCCGGTTCCTCCACAGGCATAGCGTGTCTACCAACTTGGGCCGTATCGTCACTTAAGATCAGGTGAGGTTATGGCCATAACGCTAAACCTTAAACATAAAAAAAAGAGTTAGTTAATGGATTTTCTTTTATTAAACGAACCTGTGGTGGATGGAGGACAGGAGGAGTGGAGACGGTACTCGTGGTTGTAGCACTTCTCCTGATATCTTCAAGAGGGATGTCTTCAGGGCGGGAGCGCGGCGAGCCCTCCCGGGACCCGTGCGCGCTACTGCTGCGCGACACACTGCTGGAATAAACACACCCTCGAAATCTAAATCCAACCTACACCTAGCTGTGGTTATAAACCTCAAGCTCAGAGTCCTATAGATATAGAGTAGAAACCTCTATAAGTCAAACGTCAAGGGAGACGTCAAAAAAATCGAGTTATAGAGTTTTCGACCTATTGAGAATGGAGGTTTTGGTGTTTGTAGCGAGAGAAATAAAATATTTTTTCGAGATTTTCAGGTTTACAACTTAACGTAGTTCGTCTTAATGATGTTCTACTGCATTATAATAATAATGTACCTAATCAAATTTACTCAGGCCTTTGCTCAAATACTTTAACACTCAAGTATTTTAAAACTCAAATATTCGCTTATTTCAGAACTCAAATATTCGATTACTTTAGTACTGAGTTACTCGATTATTTTAGTACTTAATTACTTTATCCTCTTGAAGCAACTTACACCAGCAGGATTCTGTAAATCTACGGTCCTGTTGTACATAACAAATGGCATGTGCCTAATCAAATATACTTAGATCGGTAGTTGACAACTTTGATGCTCAAGTATTAACATGATTATTTTAATACTCAAATAATTAAATATTTAAATACTTCAATAATTGAGTATGTGAATACTCATCAATTACACTATTATTTTAATACTCAAACGATTGAGAAATTTAATACTCTCCTATTTTTAAAATCTGTATTCTAGTGCGCTTACTAGGACAATATAATATAAAATATTTTTGACAATATAAAATAGATGTGTACCCATGGTTTTAATAAGTTTGCAAGTCATTAATAAGCCCATTTTAAAGAGTATCATAAACTTTTGTAACAAAATAATATAAAAATCAAGGAATTAATACCTTTCCCTACTTGTTGTTCGCTCGCGGTATACAACGATGCCATCTTTGAGTAAATGTCCGCTCGGTCTTCGAAGTCGTCGATCTGGTTCGTCATTTTCTCCACCTGTGCAATAATATATTTTAATACATTAATATATAAATATTTTATTTATAGAAAATACTTTATTCTCAAACTTTTTGATTTATTCAAATTGTACTATTAATTTAAATTTATTAAGATAACATATGTGTGAAGTGTTACAGATTTTCAACGGCCGCCGCGGTGCTTTGTTCCGTAGATTGTTTTACTAGTTTATTATGTTAGATATTTAAGTATATAGTGTAAAATGTAAAATTAAAATATTTCAAAATCTTTGCGAGTATATATAATTCAACACACATTTTATAACTGATACTTTTCCTGATTTACATAAATACTCACGACTTATACTAGCTGTACCCGCGACTTCGTTCGCGTGGAACTGAAAATATTTAATAATATTTGCCCCTTTCGTATATTTTATCATTACAACTTTGCTCCTATGTGTGTTAGGTAGCGTGATGTTAAATAGCGTAAAGCCTTCCTCAACGATTGGTCTATCAAATACAAAAATATTTTTTGAAATATTAGCGATTTCACACAAATGATCAAATATTTTAAAATGTTTGTGATGCGTTTGACCTGCCGGATCAGTTGCGGGCAAACTCCTTTTCTGTGATGTTGGTAACCTTTTTTACTGAATTTAATTGGAGTTTATTCTAGAACAACTAAACACATTGTACTAGCTGAGTTTACTGTACCATGGGAAACAAACATATCTTAGGACCACGGTATAAAAACAAATAAATACTACGAGCTATTAAATGAAATAGGAATGGCTACGTAGACATTTTATACGACTGCTCGGAGTTGCCCTCTCTGCCAAACGATGGACCCGGCACACGCACGGTGTAATGATTGCATTTAATTTGTTTCTATTCAAATAGTCTATTATTTACATATTATTGTTTCATTATTATATTTACTTCATATGGAACATCCGAAGGTTTTCCACTAACTTACTATTTCGATATCAAGTGTCATAGAATATTTTAACGCATTGGCTTTGCGTATATAACATCAGAGTTTACTGGATTCATTACCGAGGCCATATACTAAGGAACGTATAAATTTGATATTTCGAATGAAAAAGACATCAAATCGAATATTAGGTTGTCATTCAAAATCATGAGTCCGAGATGGACGGACGTGTGAGAAATTATAGTATCGTACAGCCTTAGAATACCATACAGAAGTTAAATATGCATTATTATTATCAATATTATATATCCCGGATGTCGAAAAAGCCGTTATCGTACCCATGATGCCCTAAGAAATGGATATTTACAAACGATAGGCTCCTCTATTTGTACCCGATATCGGACGAGCGTCTGACCAGAGAGGTCATCAGTTTGACCAACTTAGCAGGTTTATTTCTACACACTGTATTTTTTTATAAATCTATGTAAAGGAAATCCTCGGTATGTAATTTATTCTCATGTTAATTTTCATTTCATTACCTTCTTGAATAACTTAATTTAATGAAAATTAATTATCGTCGCTAAAATGGTGAATCCAAGGTTTGCTAATTGTACGATGATAGCTCAACGGTAGTGTGTACGGACTCCGCATCAAGGGGCGTGACTTCGAATCCACGTACAATGAGCTTGAGTTTTCGCTACAGGAAAACATCATGAGGAAACCATAGCATGGTGGTAAGGCTCTTTCTAAGCAATAGAGGTGTGTTCCGGCATTTGCACTTGAGAGCCAGCCCGTCCACAGGTTTAGCGTGTCTACCAACTTGGGCCGTATTGTCACTGAAGACCAGGTGAGATTATGGCCATAACGCGCTAAACCTTGACTATACAAAAAAGAAGTTCGTCTGTCTCTCTATATATATAGGATATAGGATATAGAAGCATGGTGTAGAGTACCTGTGGAGCGCCTGACAGTGGACATGCCGGGCCGCACGAACAGCGGCCGGTGCCGCGGTGCGAGCGTAGGCGCGGACATTCCAGAAACTTCTAACAAACGTCCAATCTGTTGCATTTTCTTCTGACGAGATTTCGTACGACCCTATGTAATATATTCAAACTCGTTAATACATTAATTTTCCATTGTTTTTGCTAACGCGAGGAAAAAATATATTTATATGTACCTCCTACCCTTCTGCAAAATATAGGACAAGCACGAAAGGGATATCTGGGATATTCCCAGAAACGCCCACTAAAACGACCCCCGCCCGACGACGACCCTCGCGTCCTTAGATTTTGGCCACTACAGATAAAATATCAGGAGAAATTAAGAAGATATATATCGTTTTATATATGTATAATAAGATTAAATACATGTATAGAAATTAATGTTATTACATATACATTCATCTGGTCTTAAGGGACGATGTGATTCATGATAGGAATAGCGATTCTTTCTAAAAAAAAAGATTCTAGGATCTATTTAAATATAAATCAAAAGATCAATTCAACAAAACGCATTTTTTTAATTCGCTTTGCGTGCTAATTTATGTTTTCAATATAAAACCAATCATAGAAAACAAGTAGAACACCACAATAATCGATTTTATCATTCTGTATATGTGAAAAATTATAATTTCTATATATATTTCGATAAAACATTCAAATAATTGTAAATAGTGTTTTATGAAAATAGATAAGAATCGAACTTAGATTTTTAAAGGGAGAAATATCGATTCACTGGATCGATACAGAGCTGTGCATCGATTTAAAAGATCGATTTTTTACCCTAAAAATTCGATTCTTCCATGTCAGATCGCCATCCCTAGTTCCAGACTAAGCCGAACACATTAAGCCTAGTTAAGTGGTTGTTACTCTAGAAATATGATTAAAGTTACTTGGTAACAGATTTTAGTGTTGACAAAGGTATAGCGAACTATGCGGGTTTGAAATATGAATAAATGACAATGCTATACTTTTTTTAGCGTTTAATGTTATGGACACAATGTCACCTAATGTTAAGTGACGATGTGGCCTAAGAATTTGGACACGCTAAGCCTAATAGGAGGACCGGCTCTCAAGTGCACAGTCTCTATAAGAAGATTTGGATAGAGAGTAAATTCATGTAAGTCGTCATCGACATGGTGACGTGACGTGTTAACGTACACACTATATCGGTTACTATTAGTATAAGTTATTGCGCTGTAAACTGTTTTGATTTACAAGGTTTAATTTAAGATTAAACAATTAATTTGGATATCCAAAAATAACAACTGTTTGTTTATAGTTTCAAGTTTTCACTTCTGTCTGCAGTCCTCATGACTGCTTTAAAATTTTGTATTCGAGTCTTTGAAATTTTTTGTTTATAACTTGTTGAACACTATTCAATAACAGAAATACTTGTAGAAGTTACCTTTGTTAATCGTTGTTTAGCTGCCATACTGCGGATGTGATCGTCGAATTTGAACTTGGCCCTTAGAAGTATCGTGCGTGGTAGAGCACCGCTCACACCTACTCGCGGCTTGTGGATAGTGAGATGGAGACATCTTGGGTCTTCTTTATCCCCTTGAATCTGAATATAACATTAATCATTCAACAAAACAAAGTTATATTTCATGACAATTTAAGGCCACGAAAATAGAATGTTTAAAAAATTATATTTTGCTTTAAACATTGCGTAAAGTTTGACAATAATTAGACCGTACCAGGGCTCTTTACGCGATAAGGACGGAAAATACATATTTGGTACGAGTGCGAAAAAGTAAGAACTATGCTATTATCCGACAGAGATCGATATGGTTCCCGAAGAAGTTAATTTACGCATTTATAAAAGTGAGCATTATAAGAGTAAAGGAAAAAACAACGGTTCTTGAGTAAAAAGGACGGAATATACGCAATTGACTAGTACGAAAAAGTACGATTTATTATATAAACCAACTGAGATTGATAGGATAACAAAAGTTCAACTACCAATTAAAACAATTACTTATACTGAAATCTATCTACGTACTTATTTTAATATACCGCCATGTTATGTATAAAAAAAACTATTATAATAAAGATACTACACCGCGTATATAAGCAGACCGAAACGTCCAGTAATAAATAAAAAGTAAGTCGTGTTTAGACATGCAATTAATATCTATAAGTTAATTGTATATTAAACGCGAAAGTTTAAAAATTGTTACAAAAACAATTAAACTGTAAAGCAACGACTTTGAACTGTAAAAATTACCAAATTAGATATTTTTTCTTTTTGTAATAGGAGGCAAACGGACAAGAGTGTCACCTGATGGTAAGTGATCACCACCGCTCATGAACACCACCCAAAACAATAGTGTCGAAACTCCTATCAGGTTTAGAAAGAATGCTTTCCCCACTAATTAATTTTAAGATTAAATTTCAAACAGATCATTTTGAATTGGTGAATTTTACTGACGTTTATTTTTAATACTTTAGAACTTCCAGATCAAAATCTTACCTAATGATATAAGACATTACGTCTAAAATGGGTTAAACCAAACGAGGTTAACGTATACTGCGATAAGCTTTCAAGGTAAATGCTCATTTGAAGACTTAATTAGTATAATACCTGTAGATAACATATTTTATTTTCACAAATAAGCTAAGCCTACAGCCTACTGACTATCTAATACAATAATGAAGTACACGGTAATAAGCTTCAAAACTAAATGTTCATTGAAAGTCTTCAATGGCATTAAAGTAGAGAGGATAGATGAAAGAAGATTCACAAAAAATTCATGTATGAAGGTGCTTATGAAAGTAGAAGAAGTGAAAGATGTATGTCAGGATCGTAGTAAGTAGAAGGATGTGGTCTCTGCCTACCCTTATGGAAGAGATGCGTGATAGTATGTGTGTATTAAAATCTGTAGAGAAAATATATTTTTTTTTTAATAACTCACTTCCAAATCCTGCAAGCTGCCCACGAGTTTCGCGACGCCCCAGCCCAACCTTTGTTTGTCAGGTTCGACCAAAATAATTTGAATATTGTCGACAGCCAAAAACCTGTGTTGCCATGTACCATCTTTCTGTATGATGTCGCACGATATTAGATCAGAATCATCTAAAATACAGAATTAAAATAATCATAATTGCTTCAAAGGTGTAAGTAATTTTGAGATCTAACATATTAATTTGATACTGCTACAAGTTGTTAAAGGTTTACCTATTATATTTTCAAAATAAGTTTTAAATAACATATTATATGCCAGACAAAGGACTTGGGGTAAGTTCGGTGGGATACAAATTTCACCAGTTCTTACCAATTTTCGTCTATTTTTTATAGTTTATAGGTTTAGCGTTATGAACACAATCTCACCGGATGTTAAGTGACAATGTGGCCCAAGATTATGGACATACTTAACCTAGTCGAGGGACTGGCTCTCAAGTGAAACTGCTGGAACATGCCTATAGGTATTGGCAGCAGATTTTCAAAATCATATACAATATACAATTTAATGCATGATAACTATTTTTATATCAGCTTTATTTTCTATACACTTTGTATTATAATTTAAATCTTAATATTTATTTTCAACTATATTTACTACATTATATGTTACATACATGATATGTTTATATTTGCCTATCCACCATATAAAAAACAATCATGTTAATATAATAAAGACGTTTTTCTTAAAGAAACAAGTATTAGGAAAGAATAATATTCAAGAAAATTTCCTATTGTTCTTTTGGTTTTAAAATAATTTAAAAAATGAAACTTACTAAGGTCCAAAACATCTCCGACTTGGACAAAAGGCGTCGGGTTTGTTAGAGGCAGCTGAGTCTCGGGTTTTCCACTCAGCTTCAAATATAGATCTCGAATAAGGAAAAACGTCCTTATTGCACGCCGGGCCCTCTCCATCTAAATAATATTTAGTCATTATTAGATGAATTTTGAAATTTATGGAATTAATGAATTTACTCCCTATACAAACCGCGCCATACAAGTTTTCACTTAAAAAATAAAAACTTAAAAAAAAAAAGCTAACTTTATATTTTAGTAAACACTCAGAAAATGTATAGTGATTATAATGCTAACTAATATTATAAATGCGAATACAAGTTTGTTTGTTACGCTTTCATCCTTTATCTTCTTAATAAATCATGATAAAAAAAATGTGCACATTGACACAAAAAAGTGCGTACCGTTTATAAACAAAAATATACTCTTCCAACTTAACAATTATTAGGTAAAGGTGGTGCAGGCAAAGCTGCGGATTATAATTAGTATTGAATAACGTGATAAATTATGTTCGCAATGAACTTTTATTACTTAGAACATTAACAACTAGATGCCGTAATGGACGTTGCATTGCTCTTTACTTGGAATCGATCATTCGAAGACAACGCCATTTATCTAATTCAGGAATACTTTCAAAATATTCTTTTTCATGAACAATTATCATATTAATCTTTTAAAACTGTATTCAAAATTGCCTTTCATCCCTGAACCAGACGGAACCCCTTTGTATTATGGGATAAAAATTATCATATTTAATTATCTATAATATTATTTATCACGGCGTCAGTTTACAACAAAATATATTTAGTAGTTTCAGAGCGATAACAGAACAAACCTTAAAAAAAATATTAGGAGTACAAATAAGTTTCCGCCGTTTTTTATCAAAAATTCAATATTTATTATAGAAGAACGGTAATATAAATATATTTAAAATATTTCCCATCACTTGCAACCAATTTTTCTCATCTCTCAGGCACCATTAGAATCCCACGTCTGAAGAACTCCTTGTCTTTTGAGGATATCCACGAATCAACCCAATTTTTGGTATCCTCATAAGATGTGAACCGCTGCGCTGACAGAGCATGTGCCATGGACCGGAACAGGTGATAATCGGACGGTGCAATGTCTGGTGAATACGGCGGGTGGGATAACACTTCCCAATCAAGTGTTTCCAAATACTTTTTCAAGGGAGCCGAAACATGTGGACGAGCATTGTCATCCAGGAGAATAATTTTTTCGTGTCTAGAATAGTATTGAGGGCGTTTTTCCTTCAGAGCTCGGCTCAATCACATCAATTGTGTTCGATAGACGGCTCCAGTAATTGTTTCGCTCGGATTAAGCAACTCATAATACACTACACCTAGCTGATTCCACCAAATACACAGCATAAGTTTTTTTCCTTGAATGTTCGGTTTTGCTGTTGATGTTGATAGTGGCCAGGTAATCCCCATGATTTTCTTCTTTTTGGGTTGTCATAATATATCCACTTCTCATCACCAGTTACGATACGATGTAAAAAACCCTTTTTTTATGTCCAGCTAGCAGTATTTCACTTAAGCATCATCGGCGTTCAATATCTCTCGGCTTTAATTCGTACGGAACCCAATTTCCTTGTTTATGAATCATTCCTTATTATTTTAAACGATGTGAGACCGCTTGCTGAGTGACTTCTAATGTTAGAGCAAGTTCTTTTTGTGTTTGAGATGAATCTTCCTCCAATTCTGCAACCTCGTAAATTTTTGGCCTTCCACTGCGATCTTTGTCTTTTACATCGAAATCACCGTTTTTAAACTTTTGAAACCACTCACGACACGTTCTCTCACTCAAAGCACCCTCACCATATGCTTCTACGAGCAATCTATGCGCCTAATAAACTAATATTTCCCGCAAATGACGCTTACTTGGCTCAAATTTCGACATTTTCAACCAATAAAAATTATATTTTACCAATATGAAATCAATGATATTAATAGGTTATGTTGTTCTTGAATGTCCAAACCATCTTTTAAGCCGGTTATCATTTGCGAAAGCTAACGGACACTCCGTGCCGTGCTATCTACAATAAAACGGCGGAACTTATTTGTACTCCTATTAATATTTTTATACTCTATATATCGATAACAAAGTAAACTTCCCCTACAATTTTAGCTCAGTTTTATTTCTATTATATGTATAAACTAGGTTACAAATACATAAAACTGAAGTGTCTGTTTGTAATGTCAAAATAACAACTTTATATTAAATGCATATGAAAGTATTTACGATGATTATATAAAAAAGTAATTTTTTTCTTCTTTTCGTCTGTATGTTTCTTCAAGCTGAACTCTGAAACGGCTGGATCGATTTTGACGGGACTTGCGCTGGCAGAAAGCTGATATTATAAAGAGAAACTTAGGGCACTTTAATTTTAAGAAATAAATAGGGTTTTAGTTCCACGCGAAGTCGCAGGCACAGATTGTTTTTAATAAAAATGACTAAAATTTAAGGAAAAATGAAAAAGTATATACTAGCATCTACGCTTTTAAATTATAATTTCGGGTTACTTAAAGTTTTATATTGTATACTAGCTGACTTGGCAGATTTTATTCTAGTTTTTCGAGTTAGTTCGACTTAGTTTTCGAGTAGTCAGTCACATCGACTACAGCAACATCTGTCGCTTTATTATTACTAACCGTGATAAAAAGTATCCTATCTCCCGAATTGAATAAAACTGCAGACAGAGTGCAAAATTTAATTAAAATAGGTTCAGTAGTTTATTATTTCATCGCCGACAAACAAGATGACACGATTTTTTTATATAAAGAAGAACCTTGTTAGGTCAAAGTTAGTAAGTTAAGAAAAAAGGTTTTGTTTCCTTCGCTACAAATACCAAAACCGCCATTCTCTAGAAGTCGAAAACTCTATAACTCGAATTTTCGGCGTCTCCCTTGATGACTTCTTACGTTTACGCGAATATTATTCATTGAAATAAAACTAATTTAAACGGATTTTATCGCGGTTATTTATTGATTTTGATCGCGACGTTTCGAAAGCTTTTCAGCCTTCGTGGTCACGGGGCGGACTGAGGTGTAGGTTGTCCAGAAAAGTTCATGTCGCCCTTGATGTTCGACTTATAGAGGTCCTACTGTATAAAGATATAGGTGAAATACAATTTCAATAACTAAAAACTAGTATATAAAGTTAGCATGTATGTTGATATACTGACTTCTCCGCCTGGAAGTCGTTTCGCGAACGCGATGCCGGACATCGGCGTCCGTGTCGGCGGCAACAGGATCGCCGCATCCATACACAACCACTCGACGTTCAATGGACGTTTACTCATTTCACAGTACCTAGCGACACAAATAATTAATAAATCAAAGAAGCGACGTGGTATATACCATTCAAGTATTACGTAAGCACCAAAAAGGGAAAAGGTTGCTTAGCTTATTTTTTTATAGTCAAGGTTTAGCATTATGGCTATAATCTCACCTAATCTTAAGTGACGAGACGACCCAAGTTAGTAGACATGCTAAACCTGTGGAGGGACTGACTCTTAAGTGCAACTGTCGGAACACACCTATTGGTATTTGGCGGCAGACTTTCAACTTGGGGGTGGTAGCTACCCAGGCGGGCATTAGAAAAAGCCCTATCATCATGCTATAGTTTCCTCACGATGTTTTATTTCACCGAAAGCTCAAATTCATGGTAAGTGGATTAGAACTCACGTACCTTGACGCGGAGTCCGTACACACTACCACTGAGCTATCATACTTTCAAATTATGTCAGCAATATTTTACTGGACAAATCAATAGATTATACTTGACTATACTCGAAAGCGAAAAGCATGCAAGCAAGCATTGTCTAATTAATTATTATTTCAAGCTGTAACAATGGGGTCGCGACCACCATAAACATGGAGATAATTATAACTTTCACAGTTACTCTCTTTTGCCTTGCCACGTCTCGAATTCAACCAACGTATTTTCATCAGTCGAAATATTTTCCAGGAAAGACGATCCCAGTTGCATTCCCTATCTTTTATAAGCCAAAGTTATTCTTATAATTTAATTAGTACAAACAATATCACATAGTCATATAGATTTCTAATTGATCACTAGGTATATGATGGTCACGTTCAATCGAACTCAATCATCATGTCGCACCATACCAAAAATAAATTGATAGGTAGCAGACTTCAATAAATTAAATTAAAATTTATAAACTAAAATTAATTTTACAAAGGGTCATTGACGTCATCTTCGGTATATGCAGAGATACATTACTGGAACTAAGACTCACCGAAATACTGCGCAGAAGTCTCAACAACGTATCAATACAAATTTGTACATTTGTTCAACTACCTAGTCTGGCTGTACATATTTCACCACTTAAAACCTTCTGATTTTTATTTTATTACTTGCATTTCAAAAAATTAGAGTATCAGCATATTTTTATATACTATACTAGATTTATCAACCTTACATTCTATACTTAATTTTCTTTATTAAAATCTAAAATTGAATGTTATTTCTTTTCGTAAGAACATCGTAAATAAGATATCCACCTTCTGCCGGGCAGCAAAAGTATGGGTTATGTCAGATTCGTACTGACTAAAAACCTAATCATCTAATCCCGGTAAGGTCCAAACCTAATCAAGAGCTCCCTCTAATAAGGTTGGGGATCGGCATACCCGGACAATAACTAAAAATTAAAAAAAAAAAACATGCGTGCGTACAAAGTACACATGTCAGAAGTGAAACTTCTTTGGCGAACTAATTTATAAATCTTGTTCGCTCCGTCTCACTTTTTCTCTCGATCTTTCTCACTCGCTTGCTCCCTACTCTCACTCCACGGCTAGTTGCTCATGCTACGTTCGCCCTGTCTTACTCTCTCTCAATCGGTCTCGATCACTCTCTCTCTCTTTTCCGACACTTCCGTTGCATACCGGCGTGACGTTTCATCTGTAAAAATTTTACCCTCATGCGCCTAAAGAAGTTTCACTTCAAAATATGCGATAAATATACTGACTCGTCTTCAAACATGTCGAGGAATATATCGTCGCACTTGTAGTAGTTTCTAGCGGCGGCGGCGGCGCGAGCACGCAACGCGTCCGCGGCGGCCACGTGACGTGCGCTCGCGGCCCCGCCTGCGCCCGCACTGGCGCCGCGCATCGCAATGCGTCCTAGCGTCGCGGACAGCTCCAGCGTCACCAGTCGGACCTTTGATGCTAAAACCGTACCCCACAAACAAATTCACACCGGCCATATACGATCCAATAATAACTGTAATATTCTCTCGTCTTCTAAATTAAATCCTCTTTAGGGCCGTTAATTAGGCATTTGGGGGAATGGGGAGGGGGCCAGCCGAATCTCACCAAATTTCACATGGGAGAGGCGGATCTTGGCATATATCACGTATTTTTTCCGCAAGAAACAGTGCAAACATTGTAAGAAAACTAAGTTACAATGCTAAAACGTCTTTTGATAAAATTTTGGCAATTTTTAAACTGAAATTAAATTGAATTTTTATAAAAAGTCATAAAAATGAACAAGCGTCAAAATCACCTCACGTAATTAACGATACCCCCTTAGTATTAAATAGATCAGAATATAAGCTACTTTTGTATGGATTATGTCAGAACCTACGGACTGTGTACCGTCCACTGGGATTGATAAAGCGCTTTCGCATTCATCACCTAAAACCCTTGTAAGGTCCAACCTAGCTAAGGGCCCCGTCTACTGGGGTTGGCAAGGAAATCAGTACCTACTTAAAAATATGAATATAATTTTCATTCACAATTTTACAATCTTAGGTTATTAAATTTAATAAATGCTAAAATAAGTATGAAAAAATTATTTGTTAGGCATAAAAATAGATGGTTTTTAGTGACTCTTTAATTCACAACAAAAAAAATGGGATTTAAGTTTTACGTTTCATTATATTATAAGTGTGTGAACTCTGAAACATGACTGGAGTTTACTTCCTAAGCACTTGAATTAGTACTTATATTTGTTTAACTACTCATAAAATCCCCTTATATCATATCAAAAATTGATTCCTATAGAGTAAACTGCAATAAAAAGCTGTCTCTGGCAGATACTCACTAGGTTTACAGCTCAGATTTATGATAGTCATGAGCTTTGAGATGAGTAGGGCATTGAAACTACACACAGAATGCTTCGTGGGCGTAACAGTAGACACATCCCGGCTACTTGTCGATGGTTCTTCACTATGGCTTATTACATTCGAGGCTTTCGATCTAGCCGCATCTTCTTCAGGACACAGTAGTGTATCTAAAAGTTCTGTGTTGACACCTAAAATAATACCCCATTTTAATAACCATAATAATGATAAATAAAATGTAGATCGGAATATAAAAAAAATCTTACCGACTGTGTAATTCATTCATGTAAGCGATTAAACAGATAAAGAAACCAGTTAGTAATATTTTAATAATTATTAATGGTGTTAGTACTAAATGGGTGTTAAGATATGAAGTTTGTCACCACGAAATACGAGCAATAACGTCAATCAGATATATATAGAATATATCAAGTAATCTATAGGAACGATATATGCTCGGTATGGATGTCACATTCCATGCTACCATAAAAATGATTATAAATTGCAAATTAAAAATACTACTTCTTTAATTGATTTTTATTATCCTATTATCTAACAAAAAATATTCATAGGATTTATTTTTCAATGTGATACTTCAAATGATGTTATCGGATTTGAAATATATATAAAATCTCTTGTCTGTTTGTTATAAGTCGTATAAGTTTGTTAATAAGTCGCTGTAATCTACCATAATAAACCTAACAAAAAAGAGCAGGACGTCTGCCGGTGTAGAAAGTTTTCTATATAAAAAGTGTTTTAAGTTTACAAACCAAACTTACCTTTATTATTTATCAACGCGAATAAAAGACACAAAGCGAACAAAGCTTTATAATCGTTTTCACTGCAATCTAACGAATCGAATATCGTCTTCAGAAACGGTTTTTTCTCTATTTCCCTACTCTCTCTTTCTAATATATTCTCTAGCAGTATCGTTCTCTCACTTGAGGTACTGGGTGCGACGGCTAACAGTTTCTGTTTCTCTTCATCAGTTATATTGTTAAATACAGTCGTTTTTGAAGAACTTGACTCGATTCCAGAATCAGGAAGCGGCGAATCCGGCATATTCGATTTCGGATCACCCTTTTTCAAAGAATGTACTTGAGTTAGAAGATCTTCTGTGGAATCTTGATCAATACTCGACGCTTCGCTTATATGAGACGTGGATGGAACTGAAGTCGACACGAGTTCAGGATCAAGATCGCAACTGGAATGATCAGTATCTTTATCTTCATAACTAAAGGACTTGTTCCCGCTGTATTCCGGTGTAGTGTAATCTCTCTCCATCGATGTATTCTCTAAAGCTTTCTCCAAACTTAATTGCGGTTTGGAGAATTCTAATTTGATATTCGTTTTAGCGCTGCTAATGTACATCTCCAGTATCTTAGTAGCGCCTTCTTCGAAAACTGACAAGTCTGATTGAAGTAGTATCCAGGCTAACGAATGAACTATAGGACCGTGTGTTATTATTAAAAAAACTTGCGATAGGAGAAATAGGGAGACTACACAAGAAACGGACGGTTTCAATTCATCTTCAGACTCGACTCTTTGCCTCGCAAACGTCACTCTTGATGGTGACGCTTCGCTGTTTTTGCCTTTTAGGATCGCTTCTAGATTCCTGGTAATGACCTCTATACTTTGTATCTGATCTTTGTTGTAAGGCGAAGATGAGGTAGGTCGCCTTATAGACTGGGACGTAAGGGAATATATATACAATGGTATTAGTAGTTTGTGCAAAAGATGCTCCGTCAATACGTCATTTAAATCAGGTATGTTAAGGCATAGGATGTCGTTTATGTAATGCAGATGGTCTAAGTGTTCGGCGACTAGGTCGTCTAACTTCTGCTGAGACTGATGACTGAAATAAATTAATTATATACATGTTTTTTACCAATCTGTAAAGTGCTTATTAATACCAAACAAAAATTCTTAAACATGTCATTATAATAGGGATCATTCGAGATAATATAACAATATATTTTGTTTCCAGTTGGACTGATATGTATAAATTAATTTAGAAACCTACATTTCAATAACAGACATTTTCGGATACCACATTATTAATAAACAATCAAATACTTCTAATAATGCAATGTAAAAAAATTAAAAAATAATTCAGTCTATAAGCTATTTTAATGTACATATATTTTTTTAATTATTTTGATTTTTATAAAAAGTAAATTGTGGTGAATTTGTAGCTATAATATCTATAAATTACAACATGAAGGAACAAAAGAAAAACATATATCCAACAAAATAGTGATATTGTTTCTGTTGACTATTAACATAGTAAGAACTTTAAGAAAGTTAAAAACTAGTTTCCTTATGGAAAACCTGGATATACAAAAGGATTTAAGTTTGATTCAAATTTATTGACTCAGTGATGTTCTTTTTTTCAAACAGATTACAACATTGTTATCCATAGTTGTCATGACAACTCTGGGCTTTTGAGTGCAGAAGCTTGAGGTTGTTAAAATGGCCTGAACTAAGCTTGCAATAAAGGTATACCTAAAATGTCTGTAAAATAAAAATATATAAAGACTTACTCAGCATCGTTTCTCACACATGCATCTAATTCTAAAATATGTTTCCCGATGAACCAAACTAAATTACTAAAATATGGTGCTGCCGTTCTGAAACATAAAATATTTCACTGTATAATAAAAATAATATAAATTATTTACTTCAATATGAATGTAATTATAACCTGTCTCTGATAAATCGCAGCATACTAGCATCCTGTACTCTATAGACATTGAGAGTAAGTGTCCGTACTGCGATACGCACCATAGATTCAGAGTGATTGAAGAACTTTATAGCTTCCGTATATAGGGGGAAATCTTTTGTATGCTGTAATTTGACAAAAAGATTTTTTTATATAACAATCAATTGACAATGCATAGGATAAAATGAAATTATTGAACTCCCTGTGTGTTATTAATACAATACATAACAGCAAAACAGATCTAAACTATCTGGTTAGCAATATGGAAGGACAAGTAAATTTTAAAATAGAAAGACATTTTGTTTATAGATTTGTATAGATAGAATTGTAAATAAGAAAAAATCTTGTAAACTATAATTGTCTCAGATTAAATGTAGTGATGAAAAGTGGTTTCATCTGAATAAATAAATGATTTTCCATTTGCCATAGAACACTTTTTACTCTTGCTGTGAATGGTTGTAAGAAAGCTGTTAACTATGAACATTTTAAATTAAAGAATATTAAATATGTATGTGATGTATTAAATCAATAATAATAAAATGAAAGATAAAGGTTTTTTAACTCCATAAGGGCAATAAAAATTATCAGATATTTAAAATAATTAAATACTCGAAATCATATTCCATGTATAATTTAAAAGTAATTTCTGATAGTGACAGAATTAAATGAGACACTATTAAATCCAAAAAAATTAAGTTCTTACATATGTCCATACAGTTAATCCTTACTAATATTATAAATGCGATAGCGAATTTGTTTGTTACGCTTACATGTCTAAATTGCTGAATCAATTGTGATTTATTTTGGTATCGAGATGATGGGACCTTGGAAATTTTGCAAGGTTACTTTGTTCTCCAAAAACTTATCGAAAGTGGGGTAAAGAGATAGATAAACTTTGTATGAATATTTTAATTGCATCATCCAATTTGCTTGACAAGATCAATATTAATATCAGTGAAGCCGCATGTAAATCTAGTTATTTTATAAATGCAATTATTTAATAAGTGTAATATTTATAACTAGAATCAACTGAGTGATTAGGGTTTCTGTAGATATTCACATTGTCTGACAAATAAGTAAATTAAGTACTCAGATAAAACAAGAATCAAATTTTCTATACTCACCTCATTATAGAAGAAATGTATTGTGTGATTATTTAATTTTAGACTGAGAGTCTTAAGGAATGATATGTAATATGCCATCACTTCTTCATCAGAGAAGTCAAATTTGTGAACAATGATAGAGTTCACATGGTTATTGCTTAAAAGGTAATCTGCAAATTTAACAATAAGTCAGTATTAGTAGTATAGTAATGTGTTGGCAACTTGCAAGATGGTAAGCAAAGTTAGGTCAAATACAATAGTGACCAATGAAAGATTACTGATATTCCGGCTTGCAAACCTCTTAACAGATATTTAACCTAGCTGAACTCAACATGGGCAAACTAAAAGAGAATAATATTTATAGTAATTTTTTCCTATGAGCATGTCATTACTACACAGTTTCTGTCACTGGTACTATCTTCATAAATATTTTTCATATTTTCACAAAGTAGAAAATATGAATATAAATCATAAGTTATGTTTTCTTTAAGAATTAGTACTTATAAACTTACATTCTCATATATTTTCTTTATAAAATTGAAAATATGTTAGTAAGAAGTAATTTGTAAAAATTGTAAAATTCATTTCACTGAAAAAAGCTGTGTTAGTTTTTATCATCATTGGATACCTTTTGTAATTGGGTAAAAGTAGCTGAAATGATTTCTTTTGTCATACTTAACAATTGAATGTACTAACACCAACCATTTTGGTATATGCCAAAACTAGGTTTATGTGAGTTACACATTAGAAATTACCCATTTGTACATAATAAAACTATACCATTATTAATATAATGTATTAAATACAGAAATTGTATCCTGTATTTTAATGACCAACATAATTCAATTAATACATTTTATAAAATAAATGTAGAAAATAATTACTATACAAATTTCAACAGGTACCGTAAGTCTAAATTATCAAGATAGTTTGATATCCTTGTTGTTAGGTTATAAAATACTAATTGATTTAGATATTTCAACATAGTATATATAAACTAAATAAAGTAGAATGTATAATTAAATATTCAAGTAGGTACATAGATAAAAAACTTACATAATGATGTCTCATTCCTAATATTCTCAAATAGAATATTGAGTGTCTGGAGCAATTGCACACAAACATAAGATGACCCACCACATTTCTGCCTCATGATCTTCAGAAAATATGACAGCATATTCTTTTCTAGAAAGAAACTATAAAAAAAATGTAAATATCTCTTATCTTTAAATAAATACATGCAAGCTTACCAATGACCTATTGATATGACAGTATAACAAGTCCAACTTAGTGTTGATTATGAGTGTATAATTACAACCCACCAAACTTTTTGATAAAATATAAAAATATAGCTAGAAGCACTTACATATTACTGTTCCAAGATTATTATACATTTGTAGTAGATAAAAAGATAACTAATAATAGTTAATTAAAGTATCAGTTGGAATATATAGAATGCCTAGCAATTGATTTTCAATAGTACCAAATGTACCTTATTGTCTGAACAAATAGCATTAATCTTTGTACAAGATTATATACTGTCCTTGTGGTTGCAAGAAATATCAACCAATCAATGCAGAAGAATCATAAATGACAAATCAGATTCATTTATCTTCTTGTGGTCAGAAACTATAGAATCACAATAGCAATTATATGATAAGCCTAAATATGATAAGCTTTAGAAACACATTTATCATCAGTGTGGTTTTAAAATACTAATCCAATCATCCATGTGATCTCTCAAATGCTATATGTGGCATAATTGATCTCATTCTTATATAATCCCAAGGTAGATTATAAAAATATTGAATAAAAATATGATATTCAATACCTTATTTTAAATGCATACAGAAATGTTTATATACTAAATGTATATATTAATATGTACATTAATTAATATGTTGACTTGGTGAAATAAATCACTAGAAGAAAAAATGTACTTTATAAAACACACCAAAGCTTGTATTTATGCAAAGAATAGAGCTAATACTTGTGCCGACTTTATTTTACTTTACATATAAGCAGCGAGTATCAGTTTTCTTTACAGAGCTAGCATATATAAAACATTTATGAAACTGTTCTCGTAAATTTGTTCTCATATAAAAAACATATCTCATTAAACTTACTCAAATACAGAACTGTCGTTTTGATCGCCCCATATTAATATCTCTGCAATGCATCTAAGTGATTCCACCAGTGTTGCTCGATTACTTTCTGAAACTGTTGTATTTTTACACAGGACGTTATGGAGATACTTCAATCTTTCGAGAGAATGCGGGTTCTTCGGCCGTCCCCACGTTGCACCGAACCAACTCCTGCTTCGAAACATTGTTCACTTTAGGTTCTTCACGCAGTTAACAATAATATACATTTATATTTCTTTTTGTGAACGTACATCGTCTTCTAACACCTGTTTTTATGAGCACTAATGTGAGGTCTATAAACTTTTATAATGCTCCAGCATAATATTATGACCGCATGTTTGAATAAACATATTCTAAATAATAGGCTATTGCCTTTATTTTTAAAATTATTAATTTCTAAATACGCGTTTTGTTTCCTGAACTTTGGTTTGACATTGACGTTTATGACAATTAAATTTAGGGTTGCTAATTTTGTATTAAAATTAGTTCTTGTAGCGAAACCATGTGTCGTATATTTCTGACAGGAATTTTTGTTGAGATCTTGATGTGTCATGTTGTGATTTTTATTTTTAATCTCCTACTAGTTGTTTAGTCCTATATTGGTCCAATTAAGGTTACATTTTGCATAATGTAGTGTAGCTGGAGGGCATAGGTGAAGTGAATTGTGAATAATCATTCGGAACATGATATATTGGTTGCCACAAAATCCCTCCAAGAGAGATTTAACAAGAGAATCACCATTTTATTGAAGATAATATCGTCTGCATTTGAAACAACATCTAATTCGGCTGCATGGTCTAGATATCTTTGCCTTATCACTATCAAAACATTTTTACTTGTATTTTAATTAATATGTGCAACAATATTTGATTTTGTAATCCGGTTTGAAATCTATATTATTCAATAACTATGTTTGTATTACAGAATTTGATAAAACATAAATAGATTAAAATAGATGCAAATATGACACTTTAACGGACTGTTTTTAAATATATTGATTTCTTCTTTATTTACGTACCAGAAAAATCAATAATATTAATGCTGAAATACTGAATCCTGAACGGTATCAGTAATTCAGTTAATACAAATTCAAGATAAGTTAATTTAAATATCTTTAAAAGAAACCTTGTTATAGTGTCGATAATTTTGTTCTACGTCTTGTAATTCTTCTTCTTGACCATAATATACGATTTCTTATATTTATGTAAAATGTTTTATAATTTTTTTTGAACTTTGAGCTACTCTACTACGTAGAGTCTTCGAGAATATAAGCTACAAAACCTTATAGGAAAGCCTAGAACAGCAAGGAATATAGTCAAACAACACTAATATTATAAAGAACATTTATACGAATAGCAAAACAAGGATCCAACTAGAATCACTAGGAATAACGTTCAAGGTCGAAAGATGCGTAAGACAAGGAGTGGCTCTATCACCGAAATCTATCTCCGTTTCTCTCGGGAGTGTAATCCATGCAAGGTGTAAAACTTAACCACCTAAGATTTGCGGAAAATATTGTCTTGTTTAAAGAAAATACGGATCATCTTAAAATGATAAAATCAGTCAAGAACGAAAGTATGAAGATGGACGGGCTTATTTACGAACAAGGACAGACCTCTTTACCTATAAATCTATTATTACAAAAATTACAATCAACCACTTCAATATACATATGTCTGAATACGCATAACAAATATATAGGATAAATATGTTTTCACAAAGACCAAACCAAAAAAGAAATTAATGAAAGAATAGCAAATGGATGGAAGAAGTAGGTATTAGTCTCTGACAGAAGTACTTAGCGGAGGGCAGAACTAAGTGGAAAATTTCAGAGGAGGCCTATGTTAAAATAGAAAACTAAAAGCACTAAAAAGCAAAACTACAACACATGATCTAAATATGTTTAATATACTGTTAACTCTAAACCAAGTTTTTTTTTTTTTTTTTTTTTTTTTTTTTCGAACTGACATACGCTGTTAGCCCCAGGGGCTTTGACAGCTTCACCGAACTTTTTGGGGCAAGTGCTGAAGGCACTCAGCCTCGAAGCAGCGGGCATGAGGGTGCCAAAACGGCCGAACCTCGGCTTGGGTTGCTGCTGGTAAGTGAAAAAGATTCACGATCCTGACTAACCAACAGGTCTTGTCTTACAAATTTAGTGATCCTAACAACGACCTTATTAGGTAAGCAGCTCAGGGCCGCGAGGGTAGTCCCTTACAGAACCGTGTACTTAACGTGTGAGTGTGCACGAATGGTATGCGGTATCATGGTGTACTCTCAGTGATGTAGAGTGTCACTGTATCGCGCGAGCAGAGTCACTCGAGGGCTCCTATCCGGAGGATCGAACCTAGGCTCAGGCGTCTGCGGAGGGAGGCCGCGGCGGGTGTGCGGGAGCGAAATTATCCGCTCGGCCTCGGCGGCGAGGACGGCGGTTGCGCGGGCGTGTGCGCGGACACGAGCGATTGCTGGAGACAGCAGGGAGAAGCGCGTTTAATCTCGTTATTTTGTCGACGGGGTCGGAGAAGCAATTGCGTGGCCGGCGCGCAAAGCCTTTAGCGTGCGGATTGGAAGTGTAGCTAACTGCGTGTACTATTTTGGTGTTAGGATGAAGTTCAGCATTTTCAAAAAAAATCTTTGTAAGGTGTTTAATATATGCATACATGGACGGAAGTTCCATATCTTTATGGAGATCTACATTACGGACATAGAACGGGGCTTGGACGGCTATACGCATGAATCTATTTTGCAACACTTGTAGTTTGCGAAGGGTGGTTCGCGAAGCGTGAGCGAATACGGGACAGCTATATGTAAGTATGGGACGGATACATACTTTGTATATTATGAGCTTATGCCTGAGTGACATTTTGCTCTTGGAGGAAGTTAGATTGCGTAGTAGAACCATAGCCCGGGAGGCTTTTTTCTGTACGTAATCTATATGTTTGTTAAAGGTAAGGTGCCTGTCTAATACTACACCAAGGTATTTAGTTTGGTTAGTCCAAGGGATATTGACGCCGAAAAGGTGTAATGTTTTTTTTATGTTCTTTCTCGCGTGAGGATCGAACATGATAGCCGCACTTTTGTCTGGATTAATTCCTATGCGCCACCTAAGACACCAGGACCCGAAATTAGAGACAGCTCTTTGGACGCGGTAGTATACGTGAATCCTATTCCTGCCCGAGCTGAAGATAACTGTGTCGTCTGCGTAGGACCCTACTGCGACGTCGGGGAATTCGGGTATATCGCTAACGAACAAATTGAACAGGCAAGGCGCTAGTATGGAGCCTTGTGGGACTCCTGAACGTATTGGATGAGGTGAAGATAGGGCTCCGTCCGCTTTATAGCAGAAGGAGCGGTCCGATAAGTAAGCAAGGATTATGCGGACTAGTCTGTCCGGAACTTGAAAGTGATTGAGTTTATATATGAGGCCTTCGTGCCAGACCTTATCGAAGGCTTTGGCTATGTCGAAAAATACAGCAAGCGTGCGCCTTGGACGGCGTAGCTCCGTGAAATTGGAGAGAATATGCTCCGTGAGGCGGAGCACTTGGTGAGTGCACGAGTGCTTCGGTCGAAAGCCAAATTGCTCGTGTGGTAAAAGACATTTATCTGCGGCAAAGGCTTGTAGTCGGTTTAACAGAATCCGCTCGTATATTTTACCTATCGTATTGAGGAGGCTTATCGGGCGGTAGCTTTCCGGAAGAGATGCCTTTTTTCCGGGTTTACGGATACCTACTACCGTTGCCTTTTTCCAAGCAGTTGGAAAATGGCAGTGATTTATGGCCGCATTGAAGATGCAGACTAGAAGGGCTATGAGTTTATCAGGGAGAAGTTTGAGGACTTCGTTCCTAATCCCGTCAGGACCGGGGGCTTTCCTTGGCTTAAGGGCTTTTATGATCGCGAGGACTTCGTCAGTTGTAACCGGGTCTAAGTTTTCGATCGGGGGGGTCTCTCTTATTGCTTGTATTGTTTGATCGACCCTGCCGACGTGTTCGGGATCTCTAGTATGATATTCATAGGGATTGGGAGAACACTGTTGTTCGAGAGTAGCAGCGAGATACTCTGCCTTATCTATACTTTCGAAGGCGGGCGAATTGCCGGGGCCTCTATCTAACGGGGGCATCGCGGACGAATAACTGCTCTTCTGTTTACGAACGAGATCCCAGAAGGCGAGATGAGACGGTTTGATTTCCGCTAAGAGGCTGTCCCATCTTTGACCACGGAGTTCAGAGATACGAGATTTAACTGATCTTTGTAGGTTACGTAGCCTTATGCGATTTTCCTCCGTCGGATAGGAATCGTGCGCGCGTGTTGCCGCGTTTTTCTGCGTGATCAATCTTCGAATGTCATCAGGGAGTATGAAACGGCGATCGTTTACCGCCCTTACCTCTTTCGAGGTTACCCTGATGGCATTCTGGAGGTGACCGACTAGAGATTCAACTGCCAGATCAGCATCGGCCTCAGACTTTATTTCGTTGGGTATCCTATCTAAGTGAGATGAGGCGAGGTTATTAAAGAGATACTGTCTGAGCTTTGGATAGTCAGCTACTTTTACTGAACCGGGAGTGTGGTCACCCGGGTGACCGAGTTGCAGAACTACTGGCCGGTGGTCGGAGTCTAGTTCATGTACGACTTCGATTTGCCGTACCTGAAGCGCGACCCCTTTTAATATGGCTACGTCTAATACTGAGGGGCGGCAGTTAGCTTGGTAATGAGTTGGCTCTGAGGGAGCAATCACGTCGAAGTTAAGCGCATTTTCTAATAAATAAAGTATCCTACCATTAGCGGTGGTACGCGGGTTGTTATATTGAATATGCCCGCTATTTAGATCACCGGCCACTATAACCGAGTCGCCGAGCGCGAAAAGTGCCTCCAGATCCGACTGAAGGAGAGTTTTATTGGGCGAGAGGTACGCGGAAACAATAAGAATAGTAGCATGACCGGTCATGCCCACTCTGCACACCGACACTTCTAAGTTGGTGAGTTCGGGAGGATCTATTGGCATGCAATATAGTGAGTTTCTATAGTATATGAGCGTGCCGCCGCCTCTTACGCCGGTACGATCATTTCTTACTATTTTGTAGTTAGCAATCGCGGGATTTCGAACGTTCGGTTTAAGAAGTGTCTCTTGTATGAGAAACACGTCTATTTGCCGCTCCTTAAGGAAGCTAGCTACTAAGTCACGTTGAGGTTTTAAATTACGCGCGTTAAAAAAGGATAAAGAAAGGCCACGGGGTCTAATTCTATCCTCCATTGCAAACTAATTAAGGGAAAGCGCGAATGAGGCGTTGCATGGAGCGCGCAATGTCAGGGAAGGCCTTAATGGCCTTGAGGCGGTCGAAGTCGCGACTCGAGCTAATCATATCGTCAAACGCGATGAGGTCGTCGACAAAGTGTTCTTTGAGAAGGCCTGCGAGCCAATCGAGGCCATGGAAGGCGGATGACGACGCGGACGTGGTGGAATTTGCAGGTATTGGTTTCGCAGGTTGCGGTTTAACGGCCCACGCAGTGGTTGGGGCATGTGCGGATGTATGTGCAGGAGTAACCCGCGCAGGACCAGGGAGGCTCGGGAAGGCCTGGTTAGAAATAAGCGGTGGTGGAGCGGGACGTGCTGCCGCGGTGTACATTGAGGGCGCTCGATGAGGGCCACGAGCGTGTCTCGTGCGTGGGGCACGTTCACAGCCGCGATAATTCGCAGGGTGCCCGGCCTTGCCGCATAAGACACAACTGGGAGGTTCGACTGCTTCGGGCATGCGTGGGCACTCCTTAGTGGAGTGATCACCTAGACATTTGACGCATCGGGGCCTTATGTGGCAATTCCTAGCCGAATGACCGTATGCCTGGCAGTTGTGGCACTGAGTCGGGGCGTGTTTTTTATGTGGGATCTCGACTGTGACACCGGAGAGACCGCAGACTGAGGTGAGCGCGAAGATTTCTTTACCTTCCCGGGTGCGATCAAGGACAACAAGAACCATATCGTAATTTTGTTTAGTGAAGGTATGGTACATACGATGTACTTCACGGACAGGGAAGTTCTGTTCTTTGATGGACGCGAATACCTCTTCGACGGGTATTTCCTTTGGGACGCGTCTCAGAACTACGCGCAGAAGGCGTTCTTTCTCTAGAGTGTAGGTGTAGAATTCGTGTTTGCCTCCTCTGAGGAAGGCAGTAAGATTTTTGTAGTCCTCTATTGTTGGGACTTTAACTTGAATCCCTGAAGGGGTGCTCAGAGCGCTAGTATAGCGTATTTTTTGTGTGTTTAGCTGAGTAGAGATATTCAGCCACTTGGTTTTATCTTTGATCGTAACCGGGGGAGGTGCATGAATTTTGGGTTGCGCGTGTACAGCTGGTGTTGCAGGAATCGCGGAGCTTGAGGGAGTTGCAGATAGCTGAGGGACACGAGAGTTATTAGCGCGTCTGGCTTTAGAGGCAGCAGTTTCAACTGTCTCGGGTGATAGCACCCGCTTGTTTTTAGGTTTTGTCCTGGTAACGACTGTGAAGCCAGTTTCGGGATTAGTCTCTGAATCTATGGCTTCCATTTCGGTCTCTGTTTCAGTGGTTGACTCAGACAAGAGCGGCGAGAAGGAATTCGCCGTGGGAATTGGACGTGGCATATAGGAAATCATTTCTGCAAACGGTTGAGATGCAGGTGAAGGGGTAGGAATCGCTGAAGGCGACTGGGTGCGCGAGGAACAGTTCGCGGGAGCGTCGGATACTTGTGCCTGGCGAGTGACAGGCGAGCGGGAACGGGAGCGCGTACGCGGAGGTGACGGTGGAGATGCTAGGCGGCGTGCCGGTGCGGTCACCGCGGCTGCGGGAGTGCGGATGGGTAGGGAAGTGGTTGTGGCTGGGGTTGGTGGGCGGTGCGCCGGCGCGTTTGCTCCGGCGGGTGGAGCGCGAACATGTTGTGCGTGTGGGTGTTGGTGGGTTTGGGTAGAAAGGAATTTCTGGAACAGATCCGGCTGTTCCTTTTCGATGAAAGCGCGTAACCTATTGAGCAGTAGCTCGCTACGATGCGCCATATCGGGTGGCGGGCTTGGGGTGGGTAAGGTTATAAGGAAGTAGCCGATGTAAAAATAAAACCTCCCTGCCGGAAGGGCAGGGGGGTGCGGCTAGCAAAAACTAAAAACTATCCCGAGTTCGGCGAAATAACATTTAAATACTATCTACTGCACGTGCAAATTTGGAAAGAGAAAAGAAATAAAACACAATATCTGAAGTCTGGCCTGTAATAAAAGGCTTAAGGTAAAATAAGTTTTACCTTTGTTGGCAGCCGGTGACCGGCGTACTTACAGTGGCGGTACTTTAATCACTGCACTAATTCACAATAACAAAAAGCAATACTTGGAATTCACAATAAAAACTAAGAGAATTTTCACAATGTAAACTTGACACGATAACCAAACAATAGATTAAGATTAACAAGAACTAATTATCTGTAGCACGAACTGGCAACAATAGACGGATTATTGCCGACGAGACGTACTACAAAGGAACAATAGGCGGCGCGGCAAGGCGCAGCAATCGATTTCGAAAACAATCAGCGAGAGCTCACGGATACGTCCGTTCGCGACCGCGGTTGGAATCGAACTCCTCTCTAAACCAAGTGCCACTGCCGAAACACACTTAATGGTATTTGGTAGCAGATTTTCGACTTGAGGGTGGTAGCTAGCTAGGCGGGCATTAGAAAAAGTCCTACCACCATGCTATGGTTTCTTCACGATGTTTTCCTTCACCGAAATCTCAACTTCATTGTAGGTGTTTGGATTCGAATGCACGTCCCATCACGTGGTGTTCCTACACACCACCATTGAGCTATCATCGCTTCGATCCGTTTCACACCTCTTTTTCTTCTACGTATTCATATGTTAAAAAGGTTATCCTGGTTGATTTTCAAATGTTATATAGTAAAATAAAAGTCATTCGTTTTTAAAGGCAGTTGTTTTATTGCATTTTATTTTGTTAATTAAAAGTACTGAGTATCTTGATACTCTTATCATCACAATATAAATTTATGGGTATAATTTATTGGACGGAGATATTATAAAAATCTTAATTTATGATTAGCTTTATATTAATTCGTACACTTATTAGTAAATTGTAATGTTATCTGTAAACCTTAATCATACGGTAAAACTACAATTAAAACGTTGTAAAAATATTATTTATTAATACAATTTAAAAGAAATAAATAAATCAGTATAAATTATTTACAAACTATAAATATTGCGAATACTTTAAACATTATATTAAGCCCTTAAATATAAATATTATTGGCGCATCATAAGCAGACTCTAACAGAATAAGTAAGTTTTGCCACATATATAACTTAATTTATTTATTACCGGCAAAATATAACATAATAATGCTGAATTTTCTTATTACGGGAATAATATTTTATATTCTTATTTAATATTGTAAGGCTTAGTCAATTTTTTTTTATTTATAAATTGTAGTTAATCATAGATACCAATACGCACCGGCAATCATTTTTTAGGTGTCCTTAGTACCGAATAAAACATTAGTATCTGAATTATTTTTTATCTGATTCAAATAACTGTTTGTATTGTAATGTACATTCAGCTTGATTAAATACAATAAAAATGTTTTCATCTAATAGTTTGTGGACACTATATAAATGTAAATTGAGAGTACCGATCGGTACATGTTGTCGTATAATGTTGGTTTTTGTGTATCCTTATATTTTTGCTAAATCCGCTTGGCTACTACCAGATTATTATTGTTGTGAAATTCAACACCCCATAGTTTTATGTGACATCCTACGTAATGCTAGAATACTCATAACCAACTGTGATATAGCCATCTTATCCCCAAGGTTACCGTGCAATATTTAAGATCAGTACCTATTATGTATGAAACTATTATTATAGCTACTGTTTTTTGGTGTAATATACCAAGGCAGACAAAGCCACAGTGACTCTTGGAATGTATTTGTTTATTATTTCGCAACTATAAGTATTACTGTTTTAATAATCAAGTTCATTTAGTCATTTTATCAAATTTTGTATTTACTAGCAGATTAATTATACATACATGTGCTACTCCTGGTTATTTTTAAGGCTGATAAATTTGTATGAAATACGTATTGAATATACAAGGAGTAATGATTTATAGTCATTTTGAGAAAACTTACAATTTAATTATGATTTCCATAATTATGTCATTTAATATATTATAAAAGTATCTAACTCTAGCATTTGTTTAAAATATTAACTAAAATACATAAACTGATAAACAAACATTTTGTTATTATTATTTAATCTCCAGTTAGTTAAATCTAACACCAACTGTAAAGTTATCCAAATGAATATGAATAATCGTACATTTTTTTTTAAATAAACATAAGTATAATTATTTAGTATTGTCATACAAATAGTTGCTATTATTATTAAATCTAATTGTATTTATATAACACTGGTTTTACTTTATTTATAAACCTGTAATAAAACTAATTTACACAGATGTTCAAACCAAAAAAATATATGATAATAAATAACTATGTACGTAACAATAGTATACAATTTATTGTCAATGTAAAGCATATGAGAAATGCAAGCAATTAGGGATACGAGTTATAACTATCTCGATAACTTAAATCTTAAGTAAGTAGCACATAAAATAGGTTTATAATGAAGTTATAATAGAAAAAGTAATACCTTTCTACATTATACTATTTAGGTACAAATAATTTAATTTTTTTTCTAAGCTCATTTTTTCCAATCTATTTTTATCGAGTGTAAAATTTTTACACGATTCCAATACGGCCGAGACGTAAATATAATGCGGCGACAAAGGTGAATGTAATAAACATAAGGCTTACTAAGTACATATATTATAATCATTTTCAGATGCCTCTTAAGTTGTTTGAACACAAAGTTCTTGCTAACGACAGGGTTTGTTTCACGCCATAAATATTTCCTTTTACCCAACAAGGTAAGCTGCAATCGCTTCGAGAGAATTGACACTTAAGTATTATTATCAACTCCTCCCAGTTATGTATGTAATTGCGTTTTAAATGTCATAAAACATGATACAAAGGTGAAACCTAGGTTTATGATTATCGCGACTTTCAATTTGCAGACTTTCTTCAATCTTAACGTTTCATCTTAAATTTAACTAGGCAAGTTGGACCCCATTTGTTTCTAACCTACATACATTAGCTCGATACGAGCCATACGTCCCTGTTCCTAGTTCGACCATATCACATTTACGGGTAAAAGTTTTGTAGAGCATCAGAATAGATTGAATTATACGTGTCTCGTAGGACATACACACTATCACCAGGTTTGCCGTTGAACACGTATTGACCTTTCAAGTTAGTTATTTTAGAGTTCGTCTGTTGGGGCTTTGGCTTGCTTTGTTGATACGTTGGCATAATGTAACTTGGCCTAGATGGTAGAATAGGTTGAGATCCATAACCAAATGGATCGACAGGCATTTGAGGTACTTGTTGGAAGCTAGGTGCTCCGCTCCACTGATATACACCGGTGGGTTTTCCATTGGATACAAAATCAATTGGTAAATTGATGAAAGGATCAGCGACTTGAGGGGGTACTGCTTGTGCCATCATTGGAGACATTGGTGGACCAATACTGGGTGGTTGAGAGATGTAGCCTAAGCCAGGGACAAACATATAGGGTGTAGGTGGTAATCTTATATAAAAGATAGGCGAGTTATCGTATTGAAGAGAATTAAGACTGTCATTGGGATATATGTCTCCGTTGCCGTTTTTCTTTTTATTCTGTTGTCGTCGCTTTGTGGGTATGGTTCTTGATAATTCTTCCCCTTCGAAATTATCGTCGTTGATTGAGAAGTTTACTGAATCGTCGCCATCATCTGAGTAGTCAAAACTAGAAGTTAGGAAGGACGGGTAGTAGCCAAACAAATTAAGAGCCTTATTTCGTCTATTCGTCGGTGCTGGTGATGGTGTAGTGGTATCTTCTTTAAACTGATCATCTGTTTTACTATCTCGCTTCGTTTCTTCTGGTAGTGTAGCAGCTCTTGATCTTCTGGAGGTTGGCGCGCCATGGGCTTGGAACAGGAGCCCGAGTACCACAAAAGCGAAGAGAAGTCCACTTGAGCAATTCATTTTTGCTAGTAGCCTGGAAAGAAAAAAGAACAAGGTTAATGTAAGAAATTTTACTGGATATTAAAATAAAGTCCAATCTTATCTCCTAGTTCCAAATCCATTTCTAATGCCTCGATTTTCTACGGATATTTGCTCTTCACACTCCGAATATCTGTTGTTCGTTTTGAGCCTTAATTTGAATCGTCACTAAATTATCTATTGGTGTCAGTATTTGAGTCACATCTTCCATCCCTGTCATCAATCATCATCGTCATATAGTAAGATGCTAAAGTTTAGTAACCAAGTGTAAATTACATTTTTCTTGACAAGTTAAAACGCAAGTATTACTTTGAGCAATATGGGATACACAGGTATCCCATATTGCTTTCAACTTATTTTATAATTTGCCCGATTATTAAACTATATTTAAAATAAAAAATATAATAATAAAAAAAAATTGAATGTAAAATTACAGGGTGTAATTTATTGATGTTAAACAAAGATACATTCAGCGCCTACTCGTTCATTATTAACGATTTAAAAATAGTTCGCCTCACTTAGCAATTATTATGGAATATTCTTAAGAATAACACATTTACACACCTCGAGCGTTTATTTTAGCATCAATGTAGCTGTAGCAATATATTTTTCAACGAGCCCGTAGGCGCCATACTACTAATTGATTTAGTAACAAAGTATGTAAATTTGCAACCATGTTTATTGGTTTAGTAACCACATTTTATATGCAAAATATTTGCTTTAAACTTGTTTCTTTATCTTTCCAGCCCTATATGACTCACTGCGAATACATTTAGAAGTAAATTTGCGACAAATCAGTTTGATATTCAAATCTGTTGATTATAAAAAGCGCACTTTTAACTGTAACTACCATATACTTTTATATTTTTTTTTAAACTCAATGACTTTATCATTTGTATACAAAAAAAAAACATTTACTACAAATGAATCCCCGTGACCACGAAGGCTGAAAACCTTTGAAACGTCGGGATCAGAATTAATAAATAACAGCGATAAAATCCGTTTAAATTAGTTTTATTTCGATGAATAATGTTCGCGTAAACATAAGAAATCGTTTACTATAAATTTTACCTTTATACCCTATGCCGGAATCCTATGTTTATTTATAATATAAGTAATTATCGTGTTAAATTTAACAAATTCGTCTTGATGTTTCGAAGTGAACAAATACAGAGGAAAAGACAGACCTAAGAAACAAAATATTTTCGGTGTTCATATCCACGGTTACTTCCTATTATAATAAGAAAATAAATGTGCATATATCTCTATACGTATTTATTGTATATATATATACGGTATAGATCTATGTATGTATGTATATTTAGTTTATTTCTTCTGACTATACTTTGCTCATTTAATATGCTATTCGTTATGAATTATCTCTAGTATGTTAGTATATTTATTATTATTTACTTATGTTCATTGTTTTATTTGAACTACCTACCTATTTAATATTTTTTAGTTTTTTTCCAAAATACTACTGGTTAACTGAAAGAAAATGCCTTATAGCATTAGCCACGTAAGTGTACATATTTAAAGTGCAATAAACTATTCATTCATTCACTCATTCAATGTATAGATGTGGCTCAGTCACACCTTATTATATATGTACTATTACAGTTAGTATATACGGTATACTAGCTAACCCGGTGCACTTCGTATCACCTACAATCACTGTTTGATAATCTCGTTAAAACTCAAACACGGTATGACAAATTTCAATATATTTTTATAACGTTATGATTAGCTATAGTCAACTCTAATCAATCTTCCAACTTACTTTAATCTCTTTTAACTTACCGATTTAATAACTTAGCGGTATGAAATATACTTTACAGCCTATCCTCTACCTACCTAATTATTACCATATATACATTTTTTTACCATATAAATCGGTCTAGCCGTTTCAGAGAAGGATTTTTTTTTGTTATTAGATAGATAGTATATAGATAGATAAAGCCTATTGTATTTGATTAAAAAGCGCCTCGTAACATTTACATAAGGCTTAGTTATTCATTACTTATGTATACATTAATATCCCACCGCAATATAACTGAGGTTAAATGAATCTATTTATAATTTTATGTTCCACATTTTTAAAGTATAACAGACAGGTTCATAAAATCAACAACATTCAGTAAAGGTCGATTCTTGAACATACGCAAACACACTTTTTATTTGGTCATTAAAACATTTAACTGTTGTTAAAGATTCATAAAAGCTAGAAGTTTAAGTGACCAACACAATGTTTTTTCGGTTCTTAAAAGTACATTTTAATTACATTCAAGCGTTTTTTATTTGCTCACATAGTTTTTACCAGAGAGGCGTAAAGTTACTTGAAGTTAATTCATCGCTATTACCTACCTATCTGCCTCATTGGTAGTATGCTTGAATTACTCATCAACCGATTTAGGTTTAAATTGTATAATTAACCTGAGCTGTCTATGACAGAAGCTGTGATGAAACAATAGTATGGTGGAAGTGTATTTGCAATCTGTACTTCCGCTAATGTTACCCTTAATTGTAATGTAGGTCAATGTCCATTTACCGTTCTGTTTCTCACGTTAGCTTGGGTAGACTATGAGAGATATGCAAGACTTCAATGCTGAGAGTTAGTAACATGCACGCATGCAAAATTTCCACGCTGGACATATATCCTTTCCTTTATGCTATGAGGTCGGCAATCGCTTTGGTATTGTCTCCATTAGATACTAATAATAGCCTAACTAACTTCTAATGCAATATTTATCTTCAAGTACATATAGATGGGTTCCCGTAGTTGCAAACAGCGAGATTCTGCAAGTTTTGTGCGTAGTGATCTTCGGAGATATAGTCGATTAATCAGGTGAGACTGTGGGGAGACATTAAAGGTATATGATTAAAAATGGTATATTTAACCAATATCAAAGATGATCGCAAGGTCAGTCAGTCATAACCAGATTGCTATTCCTCAATCTAGAACACTGTCAGTTCGAGTCCAGTGATACAGCTAGTGCAGTTGTATCTTGGTTTAATGTTTCTTATAACACGTGTTTATTGTCTACATTTACAGCGTAGACTCCTATTTATTGATTTATTTACAAACGCAGTGCACATATTATATATTCACTAACATCCTTTATAATGTTTAATTATGATATACAAACTAATTACAGACGCTGTCTACATTCATAAAATATACATAATCACAATCAAGCATCATATAGGCAAAATTAACATAAAAAAAGTAAATATTATTAGACATACTCTCATCTGGTTTAAGGAATTAATTTGGATAACATTTTTATAAAGTTTGATCAAAACTATTGAGAATTGCTTTATTCGTATATATATTTATTGTAATGTATAATAATGTGATTATTTTAAAATAAATATCACAGAAATTTTATATAAGAACAAGTTTGGAATTATTTAACCGCATCGTGATTAATCATAGGTATACTCGTAAAGCTTAGTAATTTTCGTGCAGCATGCTTCTATTTGAATAGATATGCACTGGGCAGATGTAATAAAATGTATAAATGACTGAGGTAAATTAAATAAACTTTATTATATTAATAATCCTTACTAATATTATTAATGCGAGGATGAGTATGTTTGTTACGCTTTCACACCCAACCCCTGAATCGATTATAACGTATTTTGGTGTGGACATCGATAGGTACCTGGAGACGGTGATAGACTTCCTTGTCTTGCCAAAATCTTATTGGAATTGGGGCAAAGAGAGGGATAAACTTTGTATGAAACTTTTTATTGTATCAATTGATTAGTACGACCAAATTAATATTAACGCTAGTGAAGACGCGCGTAAAATCTAGTGGCATAATAAAAAGGAATATTTTTCTCATATAAACTCTAATGACAATATTGTAAAGATGGCAAATATAAGATCTGTTAATAGTTAATTTTTTTACAATACAAAAACAGCTATATGTAAAAATTCAACGATCTAAAAAAGTTTACCTATTATGCTAGTTTGATGAATCCATTATTTCAAAAGTTATCCTTTGTGAAAGTGAGAGTGATGTTCAGTTTCATGTTTTTTAACATTTGTTTAAATAAAATTAAACTTATAATTATTTTCTTATTTTTTTAAATATTCAAGTACTTATAAAAACCAAAGAAAGGTCATTGATATATACGAAATAATATATAGTTACATCGTGACATAGATATGAGTTGAAGAATTGGGAATATTTTTATTAATTTATTAAAAATACAATTATTAGTAAACGTATAGCTCGAATAATACTGCCAAATTTACTAAGCCCAATTAATTAGCTACAAAAACGCTGGCATCAGTTATGTTTTCAGTAAAATAAGAGATGAAGTTTTTGTAATAAAGACCTTTTTAATTGACTTGGGATTATAAAATAACGTTCGACTTGGCTGGGTTTTAGATACCATTGTCTATTCCATCAAAAAGAAAAAAGTAAAAAAAAAACAGTTTTTCGCGGGATCCTGATCTGTCGTGTTGTGCTTTTTATTTATTTGTTCTCATTTATTTGGTTATATGATGTGTACAATCAGTGGCACTTTACGTATGTAAAACTGTATGGAAAGTTTTAACAAGTCGGTGACCATGTTCTTGAAGTACTAACCTTTTAATAAAAAACAATTAAATATTTTTTTATTCCGGGTGAATGAAGTCGTGGAAGCGGCTAGTTATGTATAAACTCTAGAAGTGCGAAAACTGTCACTGATTTCTGGCAACACAGGAGTTTGCAGTATCGCCGTTTCGCAGTATCGGTGTTTATCACCCGATGAGTCTTGTCACTTGTCCCTCTTCGCATTGACCTGAGTCCGGGTAATGCCTTTGCGCGTTAAGATGAGGAAGTGCGTAAATAAAAGGATTTAAACAGCACGTTAATTTAAGAAAGTTGTGAATAAACAAGCTAGCGCTAAATAAGTTGAAGATAATAGCTAATACTTTAAACTTTTTGTACGGCCTATTGAAAATGAGCAAGCAAGTGAGGAAGCGGAGAGGTTCAATACAAACGAAAAGCTATAAAAATAAACCTAATAACTATGTAGAAACAACTCTATACTTGTTCATAGATTTATTACTACACTTCGCTTTCTTTACAAAAACATTTCCATGAGAGGCTATTATTATTTTAATTGTTTGTTTGTTCTCGGTGTTGACAAATGTTGGGCAAACATAAACGTTCCATGTGAAAAGTGTGGTTTTATGTCTTTTAAACTAGTACTTTTAATAGACCTATATTTTTATCTCAAAATAGTACGTACGTATGATCAAACAGGTTTTTGGGGTTACATTTACAGAAAAGAAACCGTTTCCATAAGTCTACTCTAGAACTGGAACAAAGAAAAGAATTTATTTTTATAACCCTCCGAGTAACCCTCTGTGCACGATTGCTACTCGTATTTTAAAATTGTGATATTATTTTATATTAATACATGCCTTGGGCATTCAGTTACAAACATACAATTTATTCTGCTTTAGTGTTAATTTCTTTATTCCATATAAATTATAAAAAACTATATCCGTATAAAAATAATAGATTAAAATGTAATTTGAGTGATCAAACGCAAGCTAAATTACATCGGCTATGCCTCACTTGCATAAAAAAAGTAAGACCATTAGAATAGAATTTATGAGCACATACGCCTAACGAAAACAGAAATCATCTTCTCGGTAATATTTAACTAAATTACGAACTCCAGTTGCGCTTTGAAATATTTCAGGCAATAAATTTCCCTTGATGACCGCATGATTCCATTACGGTTTAAATCATTCTGACTACCGTAACCGGTAGTAAATTTCACAATGTTTCGTTTTTTTTTTTATATTTCATACTGTATAATGTGTTGAATTAGCAAGCTAATGCTTCGCTCTCGATCTAATTGTATATTTTTTGTGTTTGCAAATAAGCATGCAGTCCAGGGTCCAGGTCCAGGTCCAGGGTATTGTGATTTATAACCTTTTAATGTCTGAAGTCTGACTAAGATCAGGCATTACCAGCTCACTACTTTTGCAAGTTGAATTAAAATGCGACGTACCAGTGTATTGCCAAGCGCACACTTCGGAAAAGAATACATTAATATATATATTGCTGTTTTACGACGACAATTGTGTAACGATAATTTTTGGAACACTTCATAGTTTTAGGATTATGACTACAACCTCACTTAGTCTCTAGTGACGATGTGAGCCAAGTTGGTGAACACACTACACTTAGTGGAGGGACTGGTTCTCAAGTGCAACTGCCAGAACACACCTGGAAATATTTAGCGACAAATTTTCAACATGAGGCTGGTAGCGAGCCAGTTGGGCATTAGAAAAAGCCCTACCACGATGATACTCCATCCATACCACCACGGTTTCTTCATAATGTTTTTCTTCACCGTAAGCTCACGCTCATTGCTGGTGGATTCGAATTCACGTCCACTAACTCTCCGTTCGTACACATGCCAACTAAGCTGTCATCGCTTCAGATTTTTTCACGTTTGAATCTTGCAGACCAACTTTCTATTATCTTAGGAAAAGATATGTACCCATAGTAACTTACTAGTGCCTTCGACTTTGTTCAACAGCGTGTGATCCTCAAAATCGTTTATAGTAGGTATCTGCGTTATGGAAGGAATGCACATACCAAATTTCATTTAAAAAAGCCAGGTAATTATGGAGATACCATGATGAGTAGCTCAGTATTAAATATTATTTTCAAAATTATAAATTTGTAAATGTTTCAATGCGATTCACTTAATATTTAATTTAATTTAATATAATTCAGATTTATATATAATCACGCCAGAGCGCATGAAGATAGAACTAATGCGTTGGAAAATTCAATGCAACATATCGTTATGCTTTGTCATAGAATACTTTTTCATTCTAACATGCGATAATAACTACATAAATGATGAGCACAGCTATATCCAAAAATAATGACGGAATGGATCTAAACGAGAAACTAGTTTATTATATACGGTAAGAAAAGTTTAAAGCCTCATAAATATATAACAAAAATAAATAAAATAAGATATCTAAATAACTCTTAAAAAATATTTTTTCAATATATAATATATTTAAAACCTGTTTAAAATGTGTTATTTTAATTTTACTGGTAGTATCCTATCATTCCAAATTATTAAATGTACAGCATAATGCATAATACGTTGGGTAAGCATAACTAATAAAAAAGAAGCAAGAAACCAACTAACTACCTTATAAGCTAGTATGTTCACAATACCATTAGAACTATATTTGAACTCTACACAGTGGCATATTGCTCAATTATGAGCGTACCAAAATCATTGACTCCAGTTTCAAGATATATAGTAACCCAACACGCTACAAAATCAAGGTAACTACAACAACATGTCAGACATATTATGATACTGTATGCACAGAGTGTTGTTGTCTTACTGCGTTACATAACTCGCAAGGTGGACGAGTGAAACGTCTGGCAGTATGCCCTGAAAAGTGTTAGTTTCGTGCAGCACGGAAACCTGCTAGCTAACATACATTATTAAGTGATCGTTCTCATCTTGGAGATGGTAGTGTGGACAGTTAAGCTATTCATAATATATTAAATTAATTTTATTTGCGTTAATAATTGTTTAATTATATTAATTAAAATCAATGTATTCCTTCACTAAAAGCTTCAGACTTAAAAACGCAAATTTGCATGATGGTAGGGCTTTTTCTAATGATTGCCCGGATAGCTACCATCCTCAAGTTGAAAATCTGCTGCAAATTACCTTTAGGTTTGCTCTGGCAGTTGCGCTTGAAAGCCAGCCCCTCTTCCAGGCTTGGCATGCCCACAATCTTGGGTCACATCGGCACAAAACGAGGTTCACATTTCACAATACTGCTGAACTAACAAAATTAATAATAACGGTTCAAAATTAACTGTACTACCGATGTACACGAATATAAAATTTCATTATAATTATCGAGGTAATAATATAAACGATGGAATAATTTACAACCATGCAACTATTTTAATTTTCATCGTTTTACTTAAGTTGCCTATCAACATTAACTTCAACACCATAATTATCTAACATTTTATAGACCATAAGAAAAAGTATATAAATTTAAAATTAGGGCTGTCTCGTTAGGGCAATATATGTTTTTTTTATTATCAACAAGTTCTATAATTAAAGAGGCTAACACAATTTGTATATGTTATAATGAAATTATTTTTCATATAAACGGTATTCTATATTTATCTATATATATATATATATTTCTATATTTAACATATGATATAATTTTATAGTGTTTCAAGTATCTATATATAAATAGGCAAAAATAAAATAGATTGCTATTTTCCTATTTATCTGAATGGTTTATTTTCTATTGTTCGGTAGTTACCAACAAGCTTTAATGTTACTAATTTTTTTTTTATATTTTTTCTTTATCTTTATAAAAAAAAATACTAAAGATTTCGACAGTGATTATATGTCCTATGTGAAAATATTATATTATAACTATATGCCAACACTAATTCCTATATCTTTTATAACTAAAAAGTGTACGATCTAGTCCTTCTAAAACTGATATTTGACACTCAAGAATACGAAATATCGTCCTAAATTAATAAACAATAATAAAACAATATCATAACTCTTAGTGTAATTACAACATTGATTTATCGATACGACAAATAAAATAAAAAAGTCTCAACCCTAATTTAACTACAGTTCCTTCAATCAAGCAACGATTAGGGAGGCGATTTAACACTTACCACGACAGTGGTTGCCCAAAACGTGTAGTCGAAATTTGTAACCGGTAATCAAATTATAATAAACGGTTATTTTGGACATATTAAGTAACGTTACGTCAGTTTGCTCCCAGCTTGTTATAATATATCAGCTTCGTTATTACAGCGTATGAGGTGTCAAATAAGAGCGGAATTGCTTTAATATATTTTTATACTATTTATAATCATTAACGGATTATGTATATTGTGCATAAACATAATTTAAATTGGACCATACAAATCATCATACTAATATTATAAATACAAAAGTGAGTTTGTTTGTTTGTTACGCTTTTACGCCTAAACCGCTGAATTGATTGTCATGAATTGAGATAGATGGGACCTAGGAGACGGAGATAGGCTACTTTTTCTCGCGAAAAACTTATTAGGAGCAGGGTAAAGAGAGGAACAAATTCTAAATTAAACTTTTTATTCCTTCATCAGATTTGTTTGACAAAATCTATATTAACACGAGTGAAACCGCACGTAAAATCTAGTTATTAATATTATTCTAATCATTTACACTAATCGGCTATCTACACTAATATTATAAATAGAAAAAGTTTGTGAGTTAGTATGTTCGAAATAATCTCCGGTATTACTTACTAATCCGATTTTGAAAAATCTTAAAACTTTTAGGTAGGTATATTATCCCCACGTGGTATAGAGTGCTTTTTATTTTGATAAATATATTTTTTCAATAATTATACACAGTAAATGTAATTGAAGTCGGCAAAAATGCTATAATATGGCGTGCGCTGCCTGAACGGTTTGAAAACTATATTAATATGTATTACAAAGCGGACAAGTTTGTTTGTTTGAACGTGCTAGTCTCAGGAAATACCAGTCGAATTTCAAAAAATCTATTTGTATTTGATAGATCAATTTTTAAGGTAGGCTTTATCTATTAAACATCACGCTACTACAAATAGGAACAAAGCTGTATTGAAAAAAGTTCTAAAAACGGGCAAAAATTGTTAAATAATTTTCAGTTCCACCCGAACGAAATTGCGGGCACAGCTAGTTTAATATATTTATTTATCTATTACGTTGACTTTTTATTACTTTGCGTTTATATATTATGTATATATACTAGGGGTGCACGCGGCTCCGCTTTCTTAAGCTATCATAAAACACTGATAATGAAATATGAAGGTTTGTAACCTTTTACGGCTTATTTTATACCTCAGTAATAATACGAGGCTTCTTTGTACAGAGTACTTAATTCCTCAATAATGAGATATAATTGGATGCTATAATGAATTTTGTTATTTTTTTTTTCATATACTTTATAGTGTTAGCTTGGTCGTTAATCGTCTCTTTATATTAAATATAATATTACGGGGGCTTATATTTACACATTTGATTAAAAATAACTTTATAATTTCAAATTATAATGACGAGAATTTATGAAAATTGTTTTAATATTTTTTTTCAAGTAGTTCGCTTTTAGCTTCCGGTCGTGGCATTATAAAAACGTGTGTTTTGCAATACTGAGACAGTGATAGTGGAATTTCTAAACACTGGTGGACATGTTAAGCCTAATGGAGGGACTGGCTCTCAAGCGTAATTGCCCGAAAACACTTTCAGCCGGTAGATATTAAACTTGAGGGTGGTAGCTATCGAGTAGATAATTATATAAAAGCCCTACCACCATGCATGTAAAGGTTTAGGAAAACCATTCAAAAAACTCCAAAGTCAAGTTGATTATTGTGAACTTATTTTGTCATATAAAATTGGTAATTGTAAAAGTTATTTTACTAGATTTTGGATATTGTTAACAATGCTTTGTCAAATTTGTAAAAGTATTAAAATTTCGGATACAATTATGTATGTCGTTAAAAATATAAAGAAACAATATCTATGTTAATATTTGTATTTTCTAGAATTCTAATTTACAGTGAAACACTATAACCTCGAGTCATCATTTATTAATTACACTAACCTGTTTATTCATCCTCAATAAGGAAAACCTTCGGTATGTATGTAAAAATATCCCATTCTAAATGTTAAGTCAAACAAAATAAACCAAGCGTATGTAATTTCATTTTGTTCTTAGAACGTTCTAAATACATACCATGATCGAGATTTCTTAAAATCTAGGAATATTTGCTTACATAAATAAAGTGAATAACGCATTCAACTAATGAATAAAGGCCATGAAATGATTTCTAAGAGGTTAGTTAGCACAAATACAATGTATTTATTATAACAGTGTAAATAAAAAAAATAAAAAACAGAAAATAAACTAGCTCTGCCCGCGGTTCCGGACAAGCTTAATATGAAGTGGTTATTTTTTTTTTCATTTAATTTCATTTGTTTTTATTTTATTTTATTACAAAAAAGAATGTACTAGTATAAGCTACACGTAGCATGACAAGTCGACGTGTAGGAAGTCGCGGGCACAACTAGTTACAGTAGGTATATTTTAATACAAATAAAACTTATAGGAAGCGATATCCAAACCTACTAATTTAGTTCTAAAGTCTGCATAATATTACGAATGACCAAGAATAAGGTAGCTTGGAAGCTACTTCGATCATTTCAAGTTTGAATCTTCATAATGAGTCTAAGCTTTGTGATGAAACCATAGCTTTTCTAACGCAAACCTAGGTAACTGCTGTCTTTGAATAGAATATATATCATAAAGCAACTAACTACAATAGTTGCACTTGAGAAATAGTCCTCCACTACATCTAGTATGTTCCTATTTGATTCACATCGTTTCTTAATATTAGGTAATGGTGACCTATGAGAAAGTTAGGGCAAAAAATCTCCTTAACTATTTCTATCTCCTTAACTATTTCTATCTACCTGGAGCAACTGGATTGGTGGAACATATTCATGTTATAGAACATCTATAGCCAAAGAGCCTTAAGTTGTGTTTCCGCTCATGGGTAGGGTTTTTAAAGAAGCTTTAGAGTTCATGGGCGGCAACGCGCTAGTGATACGTCTGGGTTTACAAATGTTCATAAGTTACAGTCTTATTCTTCCATCGTTTCAATGATTGCATCAAATAAAGTCCGACAAGTATTCGGCCACTCTCTGGCCATTAACTACGGTGAACGATTACTTCCAGCAGGGTATATATTCAATAATGAAGCGGGATAGTAGCCTTTTTTACATAACTGTATCACTACCACCATACACATGTAGCCTTTTTTACATAACTGTATCACTACCACCATACACATGTAGCCTTTTTTACATAACTGTATCACTACCACCATACACATGTAGCCTTTTTTACATAACTGTATCACTACCACCATACACATGGCAATAGTTTAGACTCTTTACTATCAGTAACTCATTTTGCCTCGTTTTAAAATGAGTCATATCAAATTGTCAAGAGACATGCGTCAATATATTATGTAATACATGTCGATGGAAAATTCACCTACCATCAAGAACAGGTCATTCACTATTCTGTATTTTGATACAAGAAATACGAGTATATTCCCACTTTTCCAGTACAATCGCAGACATACATTTTTTGCATATCATTTATCAACAATATTCAATACCCGTATAATAAGATCTTAATAATAATTAATTATAAAAACAACAAATGATTAACACTCACGCATACTTCTGACGAGCGCTCCTCGCTTATCGGTTAATATGACATTTTGACAAATAATACCTATTCATAAAAGGATAACGTTAAATACTGGGGTCAATAACTGGTAGTGTCCAATGATTGGCACATAGGAGATAATAAACGATCAGTTTAATGAACCAAACATGTAATCATATAGGATTTGCAATGATTATCTAGAATTGAAACATGTTACGGGATCCGCCCACTGTTTTGGACCTCATTAGAGCAATGATTAGTATTATATGCTTAAAAAAAACGTCGAACGTGAACGCTATTTTGTGATACGAGGTTCTGTACTTAATTTGTTTTTAAAAGCTCAGCGATCCTTTTTAACACGAAACCTACGACCTAATTTGTATCAATTTAGAGATATCGGATTGATTTCAATATTTATTTACGTATCAAGAGCCAAGGACAATATGCTAATAACATGACTTTGTCTAAATATCTTGATTATATACATATATATGAATATGATTATCATAGGGGTTAATGATAATCATACAAGTTTAATTCCTGCAAAGTATATAGATGTTGCTAAGAAAGTCCGCATGCAATTTTAAAATTTTAAATTTGGAAGTGTTTGTTATACTTTATAGCATTAGCATTATAGCAAAAATCTGACCCAATTTTAAAATGACGATTTGGCCCAAGATGGTAGACAAACTAAGCCTTGTGGAGTAACTGATTTTCAAGTGCAACTGTCAAAACATACTTATAGGTATTTGGCGTCAGATTTTCAATTTCAACTTCTCTACTTTTTAGTTCGACTGGTTATGAAAGCGTTTTTTTTAAACAAAAGCTTGGATTCGTGTGAAAAATTGTTTTTAATTATAGATAAAAGAAAGTTTTGCATGATACTGGGTTATTTTCTTAAGATTCCTGACTAACAATCATCCTCAAGTTGAAAATCCGTTGTTAAACACCTACAAGTTTGTTCCGGCAGCTGCATTTCCGAACCGGCCCCCCCTCTGGGCTAAGTATGTACCTATCTTAAGCGAACATTATCACTTAACATCAATTGAGATTCTGGTGTAAAGTTAAACTATGAGTACAGAAAATAAAAATGTATTAATCGCAGTTACAGTAACATTTAAATAAAAGTTTTAAAGAGATATACATATAAATTTTAATATATGTAGAAAATATTAATATTATAAAGCGATTTTTTTTTTGTTTGAACGCGCCAATTTTAAGATTTCTAAAAAAATTGTAGCAATCATTGAGAAAGGCTATTTAACATTACGCGACTACCAATAAGAGCAAAGCTGTATCGAAAAAAGATACAAAAACGACCAAAAAATATTTAATAAATTTTAATTACAAGCGAACGAAATCGTGGACACGGCTAGTATTCTAACATAATATAAAAAAGGCACGATAAATTTATTTAAAAATTTATTTTCTGCACGCAAAGCTGTATTGGTAGACTATTAAAATTGTTAAATGTACTATTTTTGGAATATATAGAATTAATAAAGAGAAAAAATTATACATAATAAATGTTAAATGTATCTGGAGCCGTTAAATAGCTATAGTACATTATAAGTTCGTTATATTGAATTTTTTTTAAAATAATATTAGATAACGTACCCTAAAAGCAAGTGTATTCGGTAATTATTCTACATTATGCATGAATGTGTAACCATATTTTTTATCGCGTGAAGTTTTATTTTTATTCCTTCTAATAACATCACAAGTTTAACAATGTTGCATTTATTATAATAGCTGTTTGTATGGGCGTAATTCACTGTCAATATTCATGACATATCGAATAAGTGGAAATGTTTTCTGTGATAATATATTACATATTTCAATTAGAATGTTATATTATATATTTTATTTCTAATGGACATTTTAAAATTAATTATTAACAGAATATTTATAAAATATATATTAAAGAAAAACTATTTATACGAAAGTATTTTTTTCTTACAGACGCTAGGAATAGTGATAACACTATAGCTAATAGAAGTATAATTTAGAAACAACGGTGATCACAATCACACATCACATATCGGCCTGTCATCATCTTCTTGTTTCTATTCCCATGTCATATGAGGTCGAGAAAATACGTTTTCCTCTTCCATAAATCTCTATCAGCCGCCATCTCTTCATTAGCTAATTTTTCTTTTATTTCGTTCCTCACACACTCTATCCACCTTTTCTTTGGTCTTCCTTTCCATCCTTCAACATTCATACCCATCACTTTTCTCACCACACGCGTGTTCTCTCTTCTCATGACATGTTCAAACCAAGATAAGCGATTCTTTTTCAACTTCTCTGACACTGGCGCCTCTTGTAAACTCCCTCTAACATTCTCATTCCTGACTTTATACATTTTTGTAACACCAAACGTCTATATCAATACTCGAATTTTGGCTTAAAGCATTCAACAGTCATCCGTCTTCTTACTAGCATATCGGCCGGTAAACTTATTTTTAACTGAATGTATCGAATGATCATGACACTCGACAAATCAAAGGGTATTTTTTTATAGATAAGGCTTAGCGTTATGCCCATAATCTCACCTGATCTTAAGTGACGATACGGCCCAAGTTGGTAGACACGCTAAAAACCTTTGGAGGAACTGGCTCTCAAGTGGAACACACCTATCGGTATTTGCCGGCAGATTTTCAACTTGAGGGTGGTAGCTAGCCAGGCGGACATCAGAAAAAGCCCTACAACCTAGCTTTGGTTTCCTCACAATGTTTTCCTTCACTGAAAGCTTAAGCTAATTGTAGGTGGTTTGGTTCGAACTTACGTCCCTTGACGCAAAGTCGTACACACTACCACTGAGCTATCATCGCTTTATCGTACACACTACCACTGAGCTATCATCGCTTTAGTCGTATACACTACCACTGAGCTATCATCGCTTTAGTCGTACACACTACCACTAAGCTATCATCGCTTTAATGCAACCCAGTCTCGTACAAATTCTGCGCAACCCACTTAATCTACATTGGATTATTTATACTATAGATTACATTATCCCAGAAAGCGACCGTGGCCGTGGCAGTTTTGATCTTCGCAGGGTCTAAATTGAAAAAAAAAAATTTTTTATTAACCTAAGTGTACCATTATGGCGACGTCACTTCCATTAATTAACTAATCGTATTGCAAAATTATTATTTTTTCTGTATATTAGTTGTGGTCCGTAGACCATAAAGCTTGTTAAAATGAACAAAGGCACGGTGGTCTCTCTGGTAATTTTAAATTGTATACATATTAACTCAATGTAGTAATTAGGCACGTCTGTTCTATAGCTAAAAATTAAATAACAGAAACGGCTGACGTTTGAAATCGTCGAACGATGAAAGCGAACTTGTTAAACAAGACAGAACGTATAATTTTGCTGTTAAAAATGATATAAAAAATGTTGTAAACTCATTTGTTTTAAAGAAAAAGGAGAAATAAATGAACACCTTTCGCACGCGCACTTTGCCTCGACAGGTGAGTGCGGTGAAGCAAAAACTCCAATACCACATCGTACGTAGTAGTTAACATTTTATACTGTATATCTAGCTTGTTTAATATAATGAAACTAAATACTACATTAAATAGGTTGGTTTATATTTAGACGACGGTTAAAGTTATTTTTAAAAACGCAGTTTTGTATGGAGAATATAACCTTACATCATAACTATATTTGCTAGATACGCCGAATTTCATGTTTTTCTCTTGAATATTATTTACGTAACAGAAAATTTCCTATATAAAATTGTTTCATAGGTTACAATGTGCCTAGTAGCGATGCATGAATCCCCAAATTATAAAAGAAGTTTTGTGATTAGTACTTTTGTTATTTCATAGATGTTTTTGCCAACTTACTAAATGTGGTAAAAATAAATCGTCGAGAGATGATTGTCCTGTAATTCTTACTAATATTATGAATACGAAAGTAGGGTTGTTTGTTTCTTACGCTTTCACGGTTAAACCACTGAATCGATTACAATGAATTTTGGTATAAAGATAGGGTGGACTCAGGAGACGGTGTTAAAAAAACTTATAGAAAGCGAAGTAAAAAGAGGGATATGTATGACTTCTTTTATTGCAGCATTCGATTTGCTTCAAACTTTAAAGAAAATCTAGACTTCTCGTGCGGCTTCACTCGCATTCATATTGATTTTGTCAAAAAATCGGATATCGCAATAAAAGTCTCATACAATTGTTATCTATACTCCATTACCTTTAAGTTTATCGCAAGAAAAATAGCCTAACACCATCTCCAGGTTCTCATCTTCCTCTAAACTAAAATTCATCATAATCAATTCGCAGATTAGAAGTGAAAACGTAACAAATAAAAAACTCACTTTCGCATTATAATTTAGAACATTGGATAAGTTTTATATTAACCTGTTTTACCTATCATACTAAAATAAATAATTTAATAGCATTCGATAGAAAAATTTATTCTATATCAATCGACAGTGAGGAGTGGTTGACAAAATCAATATTACCGCAAACGAAACCGCGGATAAATGCTTAGTGTTTCATAAAGTGCTAAACCTTTTAAATACTATAGTTTAAGTTACACGGTATACATATTCCCTAATTCGTAAACTGTAGAAAAGGGAAACGTATTAATCATAAGTCAATAAAGTCGAGTATCATACAACTTACTAAACTTTGTATAATTCAAATAAATGTAGAATTATCCGAAATAACGTTGTTTATTTGAATACTGCTTTATTTTATGATATAACTCGGAATAAACAAGACTAAAAAAGTCACCTAGTGCTGTTATAAAATTAAATACACGCCAATGGACGAATATAGAACATGTGTCTAACCAGGTAATTAAATTCATTTTATTATACGCTAGGCAGTATTATTATACAGTATATAGAATTAACATAAAATAGTTCTTATCCATGATGTCAATAAGAATTGATACAACCGATTCTGCGGTTGTAAGTAGACGGCGTACGTCTGAAGCAGAAATAACCGCGGGAACGAGCAAAAACTCCGCGGTAATAAGTTGTTACTGATAATTCATAAGAATGTTAATGTCTGTGTTTCACATTCTATAGGTTTTATTGGATGCATACAACGGAATTCCTATGGTTAAAATTAATATAATAAAGAGGAAAGATTTGTATTTTTGTAAGTTTGTAACGTATAAACGCAAGAACTACTGGACCGATTTAAAAAGAAACATCACCATTAGTATGCCACATTATCCCTGAGTAACATAGGCTATATTTATTACTAAGGTATATAGGCATCTCTACACAAAAAAAGTTGTTTGTTTGTTTAAGCACGCTAATCGTAGCACTACCAGCCGGATTTCTAATAACATCACGCCACCAACAATAAGAGCAAAGCTGTATTGATAAAAGTTACAAAAACGGGTAAAATATATTAAATAATTTTTAGTTCCATGCAACGAAGTTTATGCGTATAATATGCTGTTAGCCCACAGGGCTTTGACAGCTTCGCCGAACTTTTCGGAACGAGTGCTCAGGGCACGCAGTCCCGAGGCAGTGGGCACAAGGATGCTAGAATAGCCGAAAAAGATTCGCGAGCCTGGCTAACCAACAGGTCCTAACATACTAATTCAGTATTCCTAACAACGACCTTATCGGGCAAGCCGCTCAAGGGCCGTAGAGGTAGTCCGTTACAGAACCGTGTACTTAACGTGTGGGTGTATGCACGAATGCAATGCGATGTGATTATGTACTCTCAGTGATGTAGAGTGTCACTGTATCGTGCGAGCATAGTCACTCAAGGGTTCCTATCCGAAGGATAGATCTTAGGCTTAAGCGTCTGCGGAGGGAAACCGTGGCGGAATTATGGACGTCCGGATATCTGTGTGTATGGATGTGTAACGACTACACCCAAAAAAATTAATGTATTGGGACCATTTATTTTTTAATAGCTCTAGAATGACACCGGATTACTTCGTTATGAATATGAATGCTTAAATATATGTCATTCATTATAATTACGTCATGAAACGGGCTCTTTTGGATTTTGTAAACTATGTTTTTAACTTTATAAGAACCACTTATCTTTACTTGGGACATCAAACTGCATTCTTGGTTACTACATGTTATAAAAAAGTCCCCCACCACATCCATCTGTTCATGGTAAATTCAAAAGCTGCGGATTGGATATGAGGGTATCACCAATAGACAGAGTGATTCATGCAGAAGGTTTAGATGTGTAATTTGTTAAAAAAAATTATAAATTGGTTGAAAAAGTCAAGCCGCCTGGGAGCTTTCATAAAAAACGATGCCTAATCCTTTTTTGAGCTATAAAATATTTTATTTCAAGTAGTATAAACAAACATCACATTTAAATTTAGTCCACGTATTTAACGCACCAAGTTAATACGAACCTACAACGGAAAGAATCATGTAGGCATAATATGCCCTTACACCCGTACAAAGCCGGAACGGGTCACTAGTATTTAATAAAGCTTTAAAGACATTTCATACATTTCATTAATGGCATATGTAATTTAAACCTTCTCCCACATTTATTAATTTATTTGCTAGAAATATACTCATCAACAGTAGAAACTAGTTACTTTCATTTACTTTCATATAAAACCCAACAGACAATCAACGAACAAGACATTAGTAAATAAAATAATTGAATAGTGATTAGACAAACCACTTCTATGTTTTAAAATAAAAGGATTTTAAAAACTATTTGCTATTTTAATAAACTCCTGGCTATATTACGTACTCGCTCTAACTCAATACTTATAATAATGGTTCATTATTTACTGACTGTGCCCGCGGCTCCGCTCGCATGGCCGACGTAATTATTCTTCATTTGTAAAGAAAAATATAAGTCAATGCTAATTGTTTATTATTATAAACTATATTATGAAAAATATTTTGTTCGTCCCTAAATTGTTATGCTGCTTACAGCTACCGCTTTTGGTAGATCTCGCAAGCACGTAGCTTAAACAAATAATTTGTAACCGATGTACAAACCCCTCGCTCTATAGGCAGAAATTCATATTTTCTATACCATTAATATTTCATTGCTTAATTAATTAAAATATGGATTTACATATGACAATTTAAACTCAACTATTAAAGTCATATATGATATGTGTCGTAATTTATAGTCTATATTAATATTAGACACCGAAAAATGTTGTTTATTTGTTCGAAAACGCTAATCATAAAAAGCACTAGTCGGATTCCGAAAAATACATTTGTGTTTGATGGAGGACTCACTGAGAAAGGCTGTTTAACCTCACGCTACCTCCAATAGGAGTTAAACTATATTGAAAAAATTTACAAAATCGGGCAACAATTATAAAATAGTTCTTAGTTTCACAGGAGCGAAGTCGCGGGCTCATCTAGTCTTTAATATAAGTTTACATATAAAAGTATTGCCAGAGTGTTTAAATTCTATGACTTGGGATCTAAATTCGAAAACGTATATTTTTAACACTTGAACCTGTAAATATGTCTACATAAGAAAAAGCAGTGACTTGAAAAATCGAAGAGATGAGATTTTGTTAGATTCAATTTAGTTTATCAGTATTACCTAATTCTAAAAATATATACTAACTAGCTAACCTAGCACACCTCGTTCAACTCTTTCCAGGAGCCAATACTTTGACCAAAGCGTCACTTATCGTGTTCAGAAATAGGATAACTTAAGATATCTTATCTATTAAGTTGAAATAACCAATAAACGTTTACAGAATATCGTTATGGTTTCCAAAATTACCATTAATGAACATAATGACAAAATAATTTTTATATATAAATATAATATTAATAGAGATAAGTATTATTAATAATTGATCTGCATGCCAAATGTCATTGGAATCTATCAAGCTATTACAGCGTGATTGAATAAACAAACCAATATTTATTACGCTTACAATACTTATTAGATACACATTTTTCCATTTACATTTTTAAGAGTAAGTATATTGACAAAAAAAAATTTCACACTTACAAACATTATGTTCAAAGTATAATTTTAAGTTCGTGAAAACATAAAAATCATAGTCCAGATTACGTTTATAAAATAGAATGTGAAATAAATAATTTCTCTGTTGTCCCCTACTATTGTTTTGTATAAGTCACAAATATTTTTGTAGACGATGTTATTGTATCATCGAAAAAAATTACACGGAAAAGAGAAGATCACATTATTAATTCCGATATTTCAAACTCCTAAAAGCATCGGTATCTGTCCATGTATAATAATTTATGTCATCAGAACATTGTCACACCTTGGTAATATAACTAAATCGTTTCACGTTTTTGTATGACCAGAAGTTAATGAACTTTTGTTCTGAGACGTATTAGAATATACATAAAGGACATTAGCATAAAACAGCAACCTTTCGGACACTGCACAGTTTTTTAAATTAAACATTACAAACATAAACTAAGAAATAATATGTATTCCCCCATACAAACTAAATGACTTCCTTTTGCAAACTAACTTATTTAATTTAGAGAATAATTGAATTACGTATTTTTATTGTGTAATACCAAAGATGCTAAGTTTTAAATAAAAATACCTTTAAGGTTTACATCTTCCACACTAATTTTGTTACTACATTCTATCTTGTTCGGGGTAGAATTTTGAGAAAATTAGTTATGATAACAACGCGATCAATGTAAACTTAAAACGCTCTCTATTTTTTCAATTGGTATACTTAGTATATTGACATGAACGATAACTAGTCAAACAGGACTTCGGTTTTATATATTTACCTTTATTTATTTGTTTATTTGTCTTTATACAAAATATTGAATATAAGATAACTAAATTTCAGTGAGCAATTCGGTATATACGCAGAATTACAGGAAATAGAAAACAAAAGCCTATAAAACCATTTTACGATAGGTACAATATTTATGGAAAGTCATTGATTACTTTCTTGCTTACATCGAGACACGCTGAAGTCGTAAAATCTTAACTCTTCACAAAGCAATGTTTAACACTCGTAATAAATCGTCATTTCATAAATATTCTCACCCTGTCGCGGCCAATAACTTTATATAATATCAATAATATTGCATATCTAACTTAAATTAGTGAATTTTTCACTGGAATCCTTGTATTACATAAGTGCGCACGAAGGAAGTAAGTTTTTTTATTCATCTTCAAAAGAATTTAAATTACTTATGAAATATGTAATAGTAACAAATGCAAATTAATAATTTTAAAGTCAACATTTTTCTTCTTCAAACTATATTCACAAATGGATTTCTTTTATTAATTTACGTTGATGATCATACTAATACTAAATATAACATTACTACATTTAATTAGAAAATCATGATTGCATTATTCTATAGATTGACAAGTTTATAAATATATGGAATTTATTAACAGCCACTTTAATCAAACATATTCGATATGAAAATCTGTTGCCAAATCTGGACAGGTGAGTTTTGACGAATTTATTTGAGAGTGTATCCCGCTATCAGGCATAACGTATTACCATCTTGAGCCGCATTGCTAGTTAATATGAGGCTAAATCAGGGGTTCCCAATCTTTTTCAATTCGCGGCGCACTTACAAGTTTAAATTTTTTGTCGCGGCGCCCTTACTTGATCGAAACAGATAGATACAATAATATAAGAGATATAAGATAATAATAAGAGAATGGTAAAGAGAATCACTTCACGGCGTCCTGCTTCACTCTCTACGGTGCACCAGAGTGCCGCAGCGCACACTTTGGAAACCCCTGGCCTAGATAATTTCCAACATTGCAAGAGTGAAGAATAAATAAATAGGCAATAATTTCGCTAAACTGCTTGATAATTACTTTTAAAAATGAATAATCGAATCTGTTTTATATACCACTTAGGCGTACTAACTTCAAGATAGTTAACATTACAAGCCTTATGGCTGTAATACTAGTATTAAGACGAATGCTTGTAAATTCATTATCTCTATAAAATACTTTTTTATGACAAGCTACACTACCTGGAATAATCGACTTCGTTCAGGTTTTCCTTATCAACGGCGCGTGACCATAAAATTCGTTTTTAATAGTTGTATATATTGTCAAAGGAATATGCAGCTCAATTTCTCCACATTAAGCCCTGATGAGTAAATCAAGGATATATTGCTTTTATATAAAAGGATTATAAAGAAACCTATACTTGCTTTTGCAAGTGTAGTTTCTATATTAAGTAAAACGTGAGATTGTGACATCAGCATCGTAGGAAAAGGCGGTTAATAATTGAAAACAACACAGTTTGAAATTCGTAGTAGGGGTATTGTAGTGTTTCATTTATTGGGAAATGCTAACGTGGCTTAGGAAGAATGCTGCCGCTAGACTTCTACGATAACCTTGAGTTTAGATAGCACGTATTCATAAGATGAAGCGGTTTTATTATTTTTAAAGTAGACTATTTTATAAATTAAAAATGAAAATGTTTATTTATCCACAATTTAATATTTTCAACAAAACGGGGTTTATTACGACTTCGCTTGCATTAATATCGTATGACACAATAAAATTTTTCATACAAAGTTTATTCTGTTATTTACCCCGCTTCCTATAAGCTTTCCGCCAGAAAAAGTAGCGTAATACCGTCTCCAGGGTCCCATTTATTTCTATACCAATTTTCATCGTAATCAATTTAGCGGTCTAGCCGTGGACGCGTAACAAATAAACAAAATTACTTTCGCATTTATAATATTACTAAGGATAAGGATTTCCAAAAATTAATATGAAGTATAATTTAGCTTTAATATGGTAAAAATGTTCTTTCACTGAACCACAGGAAATTGTTAAAAGATATAAAAAATCGCAAAAATATCTAAGATAATACCTGTTAGTTACATATAAAAAATCAAACTAATTTAGAGAAATCTTTAATAACAGTTTAATTTTAAATAGTGATTTGAAAGTAATTATCGTATGGATAACCGTCTACACTACAGAAATTTAGTGCAATATAGAACAGACTAGAGAGAAGTCGTGACAGAAAAATCTTACATTTTGATTTGTTTAGCTTGCATCCGTGCAGTGAGATAAGGATCTTCGTTTCAAAAAATGTTGCATATCTGTTGCATAAGCACCACAGTGCTGCTATTCTGATAGATTCTTTCAAACTACTCGGGTTTATAATCCAATTATGTTGTAATTTTTAATTATAGTTAACAAGTTCCGTCCAGTACTATGGTACAGGCGAGTCGACCACAATGTCACGACAACCTGACTGTTGCAACGAATAATAACATGAAACGAATAAATCCACTGGCTAGCTGCGGCGACTGCGGCTAAATCAACTTAGCCACCGCTACGGCACGTTGATGAGGCTCGTTTCTACGGTACTTTAGATTTAGATACTTTGTATATTGAATAAAGTTCGTCCGTACCTCCGTTCGGGTTGAATGTACACTCGCGTAATTAGTGTTTTGTATTTCGACCGCTTCTTAACGATCTTCTTACCGGTCAAAGTTATGTTAACTAATTACCATAGTAACAGTTGTATGCACTTCTATTCGCCCGAGACGATGTTGGTTTGATTTCCGTATATGGTTTACTTTGTGTGATGACAATATCTCGCAATATAGTGCAGCTACGTTGTATATATAACTGGTGTTTAGTTACCACAATACCTTATTAGTTTAGGAGTAAATGGTCATGTTTGACGTTGTGTTAATATAAATATTTCTTATGATTATTAATGAATTATTTTATGCTAATGAATGGAATTCTGATAACATAATGAAAATTAAAAATGACTCTTGTTCAAGCAACCTTATACCATCAATGAAAGACCCATTTGTTATATAGGTACTAATAGGGTGTACATTATATTGTTCAATTACCATAACCGTAAAAGTTACAATCCTTGACGAAAGAAACCTTTGTAAAAACGTTGTAACTTTTTTTTTGGCATCTCATCTTAAGACAAATGAAATTTTCGCATAAGCAAACTATAAGTAACATTTGTATGTAAAAAAATGAGAATTACCTCATAACATTATTTTAATAATAAAATTTGTTTTTAATAATTTTATGTAAATCACATTATGATAATAGTTTTGTCAAAACATGTGGAATATAATAGTTACGATTGATTTATTTTAGAGCAATTAAACTTTTACACACTTATAAACAATTTCTAGCGTAGACGATAAAACTTATATACGATATTATGTATTCGCTTGTCGCAGAATTTCTACTAGCAATTGGTTGTGTTCATTTTATTTACTCTTCTATTATTTATGAGTATCTTCAATTTCTACACTACACAGCTACTATAATGTCAGTCTTGATTGGCTACCTCGTGTTCGAACAATGTGGTTATCACGCACTTATACGCACATTGTATTAGAGAGGTTTATTACAAACAATTAGTGACAAATGTCTTCAAAATAATACATGAACATATATTATTTACAAATTTATACGTAGTCGAAGTGGGAGCGAGAAGTATACCAGCAAAATCTCTCTATAATCTTCTAAAAGATCTTGACCTAGGACTGCAGTAAGTTCTATACTAAAAGCTCTAAAGCTGCGCTAGCAGGTTTCTGCCAAATTTGGCTAGGCATGGGTAGAAACACAAGTAGTGAAGGTGAGTGTTGTCGCACATCGGAACGGAGTCCCTTAAACCTACATCCGTCACAAGACTCGGGAACTGCTTGGAGTTTCATATAGAATTTTGAAACTAAAATTCCTTTGATGATTATATTTGATGTATCAGCCATACATGGCAATCATAAATACCTCTATCATATTCATAATTTACCTTTTTTGAAAATAGGTTAAATAGAATACAAGCGGTTATTAATATAGTGTTAGTATTATTAGTCATTAAATTATATTATTTAATTAACAACATAAATGCCTCGACGTACATATAATATAACCCAGTAGATAACAACAACACTATCCAACCTGAAAGCTAGTACACCCAGAATGCTATTAGAACTACCCTAGATCCGCCTCAGTATCGAAGCAGACCGCTGACGCATGATGGCGAAGAAGTCATAGATCTGGCTTTAGCGAAAGTTAATAAGTCTTTTATAAAACGTCACTATTTGTTAACGAGTCAATCTTAGTACGAATTTTTTTTGCTCCTAGACGAAAGAAAAACGTGTCTCGACCGCTACGCTTGCGGTCAAACGAAAAGTATCAAGTAAAGTCTTGTTTTATACACTAATATTAAATTTCAGTACTGTTTGTATGTTTTTTCAACGCCTAGATATTGTAGATTGCATAACCACAAACTCCGCGTATAATATAGCACCAATATTCCAAAATAAACATGTCATATTTAAAACGATTCGTGAATCGAAAATACAGCGTTACTTATACATTCAATTCGTGACGATACAATGATAATTAGATATAAGGAAATGCGTGCGTTTGATATTTTTGTACAAAAGTTAATAACTTAACTTTGAAAAAAAAAGGTAATTACCGATGATCGTGCCAATAGAAAAGTTCAGTTTAGAGAAATAATGAAAAATGAATTTCATGTAATTAAATATATTTATTATCAGCAAAGAGAATTTATTTGCAGTTTGTTTCAAAATACATAATAATAATGCATACGAAGGTTAAGCCTGGTTTAATTTTTTTTCACAGGTAAAAATCGTATCTGATTTTAATTTTATTTGATTTGGCCAAAGACGTGTTTCCAAAACGCTAAGCCTACTTGGGTCGTTGGTTCTCAAGTGTTGTTGACAGAATTACCTAAACTACTTAATACCTCGCACTTACGTAATAAGTACGTGGAAAGTTACGTAATAATTATGTTTTCGAGTAAAAACCGAAGTCGAATTCTCGTAACTCAGGTATAGTTTGCATACAAATACATCAAAATTATACATAATTAGGACCGTGTATTAAAGAAATAAATAATTACGAGGAAAAAGTCATAATAATACCTTGTATGGTAATACAACAATTTACGTATGTATTTTGTAAACGTTAAAAATTGTTTTGATAACTTCTAAGGATATTCACAACAATCTGACAAAAGCATCGATAAAACGGATATTTTTTCTTTCACGTTAAATAATTTAATCGCTTAAAACGTTTAGTCATTTTCTTAGTTTATTTAATGGTTTCGCAATGGAGCTGAGGCCTTTTGTTAAGTTTGCAATATTTATTTTTGTTATAGATCGGTTTCTTTATAAAATAATATATTCAATCTTATGATACAAAACTGCATACATGCACATGCTAGTATTGCAATAGTAGCTTGTAATAAAATAAAGACACGATTGTATAGTATGTAATGTATACACATTGGCGGTTCAGTACTTTTTCCTCTATGTAACTAAATGTTAATAGAACATTGAATCAATTAAATATTTCAAACGATTTTTATATGATAGATTCCGTCTAAATTCTGATATGATTATCTTATAATACATAGGTGATTCTACCAACGTCAAGTGTAGCAAATACAGTCTTAAAATTTAGTAGCAAAATGTGCAGTGTACTATAGAATAATGTAAGAACAAATCATATAGAGGCGCAAAACACTTAGAAATCAATATCTTCGAGTTAATGTACCCAGAAATATAAGATTACTTTGAGTGTTATTTATAATACAGGTACTTTCAATTTCGTTTTACTTATGATCCGCTTAACTTCAAATTTCGGTTCGTCACTCCATAATTAATCCCTTAAGCGAAGGAAACGCAGACATTGCAAAAGTTGTCTTCAAAATGAATATAATGAACGATTCAAAATGTACATTCGTTTCTTTATTTACATTTCATCTCGTGACACGTGAGAAAAGTTTGTCAGAAAATAATAAAACACAATGTAATAATGTAAAGTGTTTCGATCTAAATTGTGTATTATTTAGCTATGGATTGGATTTTAAATTCATTCGGGATTTGATAACATGCTGATAAACCTATCACAATGATGCAGTTCCATTTTATTCTCTAAATAAGCCTCACTCTTAGGATTATCTAGACAATCGGTAGCGACTCAATCCAAGCTAACAAAACTGGCGAGCAACACCGTGTGTAATATTAAACGAACCATTTGGAGCCACTTTTGACACCCCCATAACTCAAAAACTATTTCACATAAACATTTTAAATTTGGTTCATATATCTATATTACTATTATAAAACGGATTTTTTTTTTTGTTGGTTTGACAACAATAATCTATAGACCCGCTAGTCGGATTTCATAATTCCTTTTTGTATTCTTAAGTGGTCTTGACATTATCTATTACATTACTTGTATCAAAACGTGATAAATTTTTGCCAAGTTATTGTATGCACACGCACAAATACTCTGTATTAGTCAATCATCAATTTTCAATAGATGGCGAATGATTTATTTCATTCCGAAGATCAAAGAAACTTAGTTTCATTTAAAAGTTATTTTTTTATTATTAACAATGTATCTCAGTATTTTATCGTGCAAGTATACTGGAATATAATAAAGGTGAGTTTTATAGGCGATTTTGCTATTCTTTATTTTTATAGATGAAGCAATCAAAGTAGTCCAGGTAGACGGGTAGGTAGGCGCCTGCTGTATTTAATGGTAATAAAATTTAAAATAAAATAATGGTAGACGAGTGGTAAGATTGAGTCATCATAATTTTAAAATAATTTTAAAGGCCCATCACGAACAATCAAGACATCAACTGGTTTTAATGTAAATTAAATTACTTTGATACTTTAAGTAAAAGTTGAACACTTGCATGTTAAGTAGGCGAACTTAATGACTAAATTAATGTGTGAATACAAAAAGTGCGACATATCATGTTTTATACACTTGTATGTATTATACCTGTATTGATGTCAGGACAAGTTGGTCCACTATAATTATTTTAACTTAGTATAAATACATGGCCTTTTGTATAACATCACTCTCGTATTTTTGGTTGTCACCTTTTGAAATTAAGTAATATATTATACGACTAGTCGACATGGTTATAAACTGACATAATAATGAAAACACCCGATACACCGGTGATCTGTTCATGATCGTCATTATTTCAGGACTGTGCTATGCTTATCATCTGGTATAGTATCTACATTTTGTTGATTTAGTATATAAAAATATAGATACTGTATTACTTAGGGTCCGTTTGTAAAATACACCAAGCAAATTTTTAACTTTTTAGACCTGTCCCCCCAATCCGTTTGTCACGGTATGTCAAATTTTCTGTGACCTCCTTTTCAGTATTACGTTAGAAATGATAGACCCCCGTACATGATATATGGCAATTAATAGCAGTATACAAATTTCAATTAATCAGTTCATTTTCTGTCAATTAAGTAAGTGCTCTCTAGTTATAGCGGAGAAGTTAAGTGAATTCAAAGAAATAAAGCACGAATCTTGTGATTTTATTAGAGTTAAGTTATGTTTTTGAATAGATGTATATACATACACTGGATTACAAAAAGAACGTATCAGATGATATCATATTGAATTTCAGTTACTAGTTCTATGAATATAAAATGTTGACACTAAGAAATATGTCTACACTGCCGCTTAAACAATCAAAATAAATAAACCTAATAATCATTTATTGTTTTTTTCATTTCAAATCATGTATTGTGTGAATGTTAATTATTACGTAGTAAGCGACGACTGTATAAACTAAAGTAATAAAAATTTAATTATAGATATCTATGTCTAAAATTATGGTAATTTAAGACCACCGTGAGAGTTTTACGTGTAAGATCATAATCATTTATGCTTTCTTGTTTTCGAAATGATCCTAGGGATGCTTAGCGATGAATTATTGCTATGCGTGTCTAGAGAGCGTAACGTCTACAATTAATTATATATTAATTTAACACGAGTTTTAGTTGTACAAAAAGATATATAGACTGTAACTATCCATTGTCATCTTTCGACATTTTATAGCTTATTATTATAATAATGATATCAAGAGTAATAGACTTGTGTTTGCCCGAGTGTTTAAGTGGGCACGTGCAATGAAAATGGACCAGTAATTAAATATCTAATATATTTTATAGATATAATAGATTAAATTGACTTTTCCCTATGAACGGATTAAAAGTAATCTATTAAAAGTACCCTACGGCTTACTCCAAAATTAAGTCAACTTTTAGGCCCAATAACATAAGTAGCTCAAGAATGATCAAAGGATAGAAACATAAAACTTTCACTTTTACCTGTGACTTCATTATTTTTTGTTTTCGATATTAAAGGATTTATGTAGTTTAGAAAGTTAGATGAGAATGCGTACAAGAACTCATTGAACTTATATGAATAGGTGTAATATAGCGTACCAAATAAAATTCATACAATTCATTTATTTCACACAATACCGAATAAATATATATTTTTTTGTTTATGTATATAGATGACTAGCAGATTGGTGAAAGACAGAGTTTTTGTCACAGACCTCGCAGATGAAAAAAGTATTATATATACCAAGAACTTGTGAACTATGTAACTTGTGAAGTATGTATATATAAAAATATTCGCAATCCAAAAATAGTGGTCGAAATAAGCCTGGATATCAACAACAGCACAACCTAGTAGAGCCTACTGTATCTTAAAATTGGCAGGTAGCCTTATAAGTAACCCAAAAATTTATAAATCAGTGGAACAGATTTTTACCCTAAGAATCACGAACATACGCACATTAGAATAATACATATATTACAAATATTACATGAGACTAGTGGTTCTCTGCGGCACCGCATGCATTTCATGTAGTTACGTCTTTTAATTTTCTTTTTAAATAAAATTATAAATCCACCGATAATAATTACCTACAACCAGTTAAGAAAAAAATAATTAGGTCTAATAATAATATTGACAATTTGTATAACTTATGAATTGAGAAGTATCATGACTTTCCGTGTACGAATTTTCTTAATTTTTAATGCCATGTTATTATTCCGAATTCACTTTACGTATATCAAAATATAAGTCAATAAAAAAACCGAATAATATAGATTTAATATAATGTTGTGCCTATTCTTTGATAATGATCATGCAAATATTTTTTTAAACTTTAAAGGTCGAAATGCACAATAATTATTATAATTAACACGGTATACAAACGGCAGACTTGATAAATATCTGTTTTATTTATTCTTAGGTAAGCGAGCTACTCAGACAATGTTGCTGAATACATTTGATAAGTTTTTAAGCATGTTTGTTTCGCTTGAGGCATTTTCACACGTTTATTTCTTGGGAATTTAATCGTTTAATTGTGTATCTTACCTTTTTATTATATGTAGATGCTGTTTTAAAGTGTGACCAGTACGTAATCTGTCGAATTTATCTGTAAAAAAGATTTTCAATATTAATTTCAGAGTTTTTCGTATTTAACATGCGGTAAGCTATCGTGGGCACTATCCTGTATATGGGAGTAAGAGTTATGTGGGATACACAGGTGGTCTTAGCAGAGATGCCGTTAAACGGACAACTAGTGCTAATACAAATGCTTTACTGTATTGAGCATATTTTTGTATATAAATACCTTGCGTCACGATGTTCGTTCACGCTTATCTCGAAAACCACTCAATCGGTTTCAGTGAAACTTTGAAAACGTCTAACTTAAGTGAGATAGGACAGTTATATCCTTATAAATGACAGTATATCTGAATCTCTTATTAACTCTGGCTTATAATGTTAGCTCAGTAGGTAGTGTGTGTGGAAGCCGCATCAATGAAAGTTACTTTGAATCCTTGCAATAAGCTTGCAGTTTAAGTGAAGGAAAAATATTGTGATGAAACCAAAGCATGATGTTAAGGCTTTTTCTAATACCAATCCGGCAAGCTACCATCAGCAAGACAAAAACCTACCCCCAAATACCTATAGGTGGGTTCCGGCAGTTTCACTTGAGAGCCACGTTCACAATACTAGAGCATGTACACCAGCTTGCGCCACATTGTCATTTAACATCAGCTGAGATTGTAGCCACAACGTTAAACCTATAAAATATAAAAAAAAATATCTAAAGACCTTAAGAGCCCTATTATTAAAGACACTCGTTTAAAAAACGGTTATCTTAAAACACTACAGTAATTTGGACAGTTCTACAATCCAGCAACGGTTTCTATAATATATCCACTCTCCCAATTCACAAAGGACTTGGTCATTTAAATAAATCTACTTTTCGCATATTCCGCTTTCACGTTCCCACGAAGTTCGCACAATTATCCCGAAGCGTTGTTAAACCGGATGGATACTTTCATACAAATCTTAAGGTGTATGAAATACGTGAATTAAGCACAGTTTATAACAGACAGAGGCCCATAATCGATCTTTATGTGTCGCTTCCGTTTGTATCTCGTTAGCGAAGTTTACTATTCACCGATGTAATTATTTATTTGCGGATGTATCATAATTGAATATTATACTAAAGATTATCATGGGAAATCTTGAAGAACGGAGCATCGGTCTTTAGAGATATGTACTGACTTTTTATGATTTCTTTTTTATACTTTATAAGATTAGCGTTATGGCCACAATCTCAGATGTTATAAGGAAGTATGAGATTAAATATGATTAAATATCGATTAGTATGTTTAGGGTCAGATAGGTTTGAATTGCTAGAATACTGGAATACCTTTACTTCTCAGTTATACTGTATTGTGTTCGTAAGAGCACTAATTCTCAAAAGGGTACTAAAAGATCATAAACTCTCCTTTCAAAGCTTATGTATGTACATTGTGTGTATTTAAAAATATTTATTTGTATTAAGCTGGCTGACCTAGTAAACTTCGTATCACTTAAAATCAATGTTCTCGCTAAAACTCAAAACTTGTTTATAACTCCAATGAATTAAATATCTTTTAATTATATGACATTTAAATGTAGGTGGATTCGAACTTACTTTCCTTAACTCGGTGTCCGTACACCAGAGCAACATACATTTCGGCGATTTATTTTTATATGTATATATATAGATACCAAGCTAAACATTTATAGTAGTCAAATAGTATTAATAACTACCAGTTATCACGAGCTTTAACTTGCAAAGTAAAAACGTTGATCAACGTAGTCCTTTTTTAAATATAGTGAGATCATTAAATACACCAAGAATTACTGAGGCATGGATATAGAATTTAGGATTGGAAGACACTGTAAGTTTGAAGTTTCGTGAAGATTAAACACAGATCATATTGGGAAAAAATATAGTTAAATTGAAAATGGACAGTAAACTATTGACTAATACTCTTTACAGGCATTTCAGTTTGAAAGGGTGAATGACTCCCTAAAATTCAATGTGGTATGTAATATATAATATTACTTTAACATAATACTTGTCTGGTACGTGGATATATGATTCTGTTGCCATATATTATGTCATTACACATTATATATACGTTATTCTAATGTGTTATTTATTAGTATATTATAATACTATTATATATTTAATACCACATTGAGTTTAAAAGTTTCATAACCCTTTTAAAGTAAAATGATTGTAAAGAGGATTTGTCAACAGTTTCCTGTCTGGTTTCAATTTATTTCAACTTCTTTTGTGATATTATCATATACTATAAATTACTTCCTTTTTAACAATATTAAACTAATGTTTGTCTAATAGTGTTTCAAATAAGTCATCTTTATATATAAAAATTTCGTATCACATTTGTCCGCGATGAACTCTTAAACTACTGAACGGATTTAAAACACATTCAGCACACAATGTGCAGTTTGATTCAACTTGAGAGATAGGATATTTGTATCTCGAAAAGTGACCATAACGCGATAAATGTCGCTGTAGTCGATGTGATTGACTACTCGAACCAGCCACTCGGTCAGCTAGTATATATAGGTATTTGAACCTTACAACACATCGATACTTGATTAAAACTCTAGCTTATCTTATAGTGAAATCAACCATTGTTTCACACCAACTAAACAATTACTGGACACAATCTAATCAAGATAAGATGCAAAACTCAGGTACAATACCGGTATTTATCCCGTAACTATTAGAGTGAATAGCTTTTTAGAAACAAGCACTTCGAATGTCCATTGAATACTGGCGGACACCCGATGTGCTGTGTTGAATATTTAACTATCAAGTCTGGAATTTTCAATTATATAACATGGACTCTTACTTTGTATTGAATTTACAGTTTGCAGTTGAATTTTAATCTTAAGGAATTGTCTGAGTTTCAATCCATATGTTACTGCGCGTGGAACTAAAAATTATTTAATCATTGTTACTTGTTTTTTTTTTTTACTTTTTACAAAACAGTTTTGCCTCTATTAGTGGTAGCGTAATATTAAATATAATCTATAGCCTTCCTCAGTGATTACTGTATCAAGTACACGCAGAATTTTTGAAATACGACTAATACTTCCTAAGATTAATGCGTTCACACAAACAAACAAACTTTTACGCTTTATAATATTAATATAGCTGATTATTCTAAAACACAAAAAAAAGAAAATTACCTTCCAATGAAATTAAATAAAAGTACAGGCTTTGTTTCTTAAATTTCTCATTATATTACCATCCCATTAATATCCAACCCCTTGATAAAGTCTTTACTACAGACAGGCAAGGGTTCAATTACCACGTCAGGCTAACACGTATTGGCTATTTCAAACGCCGAACAAACAGCATTTATTTATTTTACGCAACACTCGTATGGCATAAGAACAGTTTTCAAGCTTTCAAGTTTTCTAGTGTCGACATCGAAGGTATATTCCGCTGGACGAACCATTGTGACTCTAAATTTTTTTGATTGAGCTATTGTATGCTATTTACAGTAACATTAATGTAAACTGTTTACATTTCATTTGAGAATTAGAATTCACGAAAATCAATCTATACGTACAATTAAATTGAAATTCAGCGAAATCGGTATATTAAATATTTTTTTTTTAATTATTATCAAAATAGACTTTGTTACACAAATAGAAAATAAAAATATTTTATTCTGAATTTATGTCTGGCTTTCTGTGAGTTTCCTTATACGGACACACATCTGAAACTACTTTACAGATTGTAAAGAGCTTTGACACAGTGATATATCATATTACAGATTAACACCTAAGATAATTTTTATTGCAGAATATCAAATGGTAACATTAGTTTATTTTAAAATTATAATTGCGCCTAGTTGATGGGAAATATCAATTGTACCGCTTTTGTAGTAATATCGACCCATAAGGTCGTAGGTAGGCATGGTTTTATAGCTTTTTCTAATGCCCACCTGGCTTGCTACCACCCTCAAGTTGAAAATCGGCCGCCAAATACCAATAGGTGTGTTCTGGCAGTTGCACTTGAGAGCTAGTCCCTCCAATAAAGACCGGCAACGCATCTGCAATTCCCCTAGGGTTGGGGGTGTCCATGGGCAGCCGTGATCACTTACTATCAGGTGACATACTTGCTCGTTTACCCCCTATTCTATAAAATATATCTACCGGGACGACAAATGGCAAGACGCGCGACGCTCTTTTATGCTGTTATGACCGCTCTCCGTCATCGGTCTAGATTCCCTTGTGCGTAAGTGCGAGTATACTATTCATACATTTTGTTGCTTCTTTATGTGAACTATTTATATTTATAAATTTGTAATTATTACTGTAATTAAAATTATTATTAATTTTATAACCAAAAAAATCTATTCTTATTATTATTTGAATCCATGCTTTCATTATTATGGTTTTGATTATTAATTATAAAATTTGATAGTAAATATTTCACATCTACGAGAAACTTCGTGACAGGCAAACTTTTTGTTACATTAAAATAAAAGACCGTTCACAATTTTACGATAATTAAAATAAAAAATGTAATGAGTGTAATTTACCATTCATAGAGCTTATTCGGACGAAATACTATATTTATTCGATATGAAATAACACAAATGTATATATAATTATTTCTTAAAGTTTTTATATGTATACTATAATGTCTTACTTATACGGTTAAAATCAAATATTTACCGTTATCCGTCTTCGCAGTCCTGTTTTGTTCCCATCTTATGACAACTTAATCGTTGATCTGGTAGCGGTCCGTTGAAGATACGCTCCAAAGAGCCAAGTAAGGAGGCCCTAATTGCAACATTTACATATAAATCGGGGTTCTGCTTTCGATATCCGAAGTTGTTTAGGTCCTAAGCCGGTGTTAACACGACCAGTGCGCACGCAAGTCTCGCTAAGTCAGATTTATTATGCTGGTTGTGGTGACAGGACGACGTTCACAGCATAGATACGGTTCACTTGTTCAATCATATATTTTATGTTAAGAAATATTATTTAAATCTGTATCGGTTATCTTATAAATATTTCTAACGTGTCTTTTCATTTCAGATTTACGCCTATATATTTTAGATAAGTGGTTCAATTTTCCTACGTAATTTTTCATCACTTGGATTTTGTTGATCTTTTTATGGGTGTATTACTTGAGACATATTTAATATATTTGTATTTTTATGATAAAATATAAAACATATCAATTAAAATATAAGCTTTATCATATTCTAAAATCAAATTCTTAGTAATCGTTAATATAAAATTAACTTGTAAGCGTTTTTCTTAATCATTTTAGATCTATGCCATATTACACCTTGCTACAATATTATTAGAAAAACCAGACAACGTGTAGAATTAGTGTGCCGACGATGTCGCACTATTACATGATTTGCATAAATATGGTTAATAAATTATCCTTTCATTGTACACCGTAGATGCATGTGTTGTACCATTAAATACCAATTATATTAATAAAAAAAAAGTTGATTGGTAGAGAAAACTAAAAGTATTGAGTCCGCCTTGTATACAGATTCTATATAAAAGTGTAATAAATAAATAATTTTGCCAAGTATTAATTCCTAGTGAAATTTGAATCATACTGTTTTCTGTTTAATTCTATAACTTATTTTCACTACAAACTTGCAATAAATTATTGTACACATTCTTACTAAATTTTAAAACTGTAATAAGTACAACAAGGTTTGATATTGGATCATCGAATAAGTCTTTTAATATGGATGGCTGGATATCTTTATCATAATATTCTGGAAGATTAATTGTAAAAGTCCGATGTAGCTGTCAAAGCCCTTAAGGCTAGCGTAGCGTATGTCAGTTCGAAAAAAAAAAAAATTAATTTTACAGTAATATGAACTACAAATCTTATTATTCAATATCCATTTCATTGTTTTACCGGGTTATCAAATGGTCCGTCAACCAAGCGATCATATATAAATTCTATCGTCTTTTCATTACGATTTACGGAACTCCAAAAATGAATATATAGTATTCAAATGATCTATATTGCTTTAAAAATAAACTATAAAATTATCCAATAAGGAATTTGAACGAAACTTAATTAATCAAAACAAATACACAAGCGAATTACAATCTACATAAATAAAAATCGATCTATGTATGTATGTTATCGATTTTGATGAAATGTTCAGGCAATCATTAGACTAGCTCATCAGTTGAACCTGTAAAGTTCAGTGGCGATCGGCCCTTCGGTCCCAAAGGTTTAGAAAAATAACGTTAGTTCCTCGGTAATTAAGTCGCGGACAAATGCTAGTAATCAATAAATTTACACCTTAATTAATTTAATTTGAATTTTTATCTAATGAGTATTCTTGCTATTTTTATAAATACAAAAGTAAGCTTGTTGTTTGTTACGCTTTCATGGCTAAACCGCTGAAACGATTATTATGAATTTTGGTAGAGGTATAGATGAGATCCTGAAAACGGTGATAGGCTACTTTTCTCGCAAAAAAACGTATTGGAAGTAGGGTAAAGTAAGGTAATACTATATATGACACTTTTTACTGCTTCATCCAATTTGTTCGACAAAGTCTATACTACCGTGAGCAAAGCCGCAGATAAAAGCTAGTTGTTAATAAGGAATTGAGCTTAAGACGTTCATTGTTTCACTAGCATTAGTAATGATTTTATATATCGCAGTTGCGGTTATATGGTCACGAAGCAGGAAAAACGGTAATAAGTCTACCGCTTCTCGAAGATCGAGCAAACGATATGGTTAATAGGGCGGACCAGTGCTAACCGCGTCGAATTATATCAGGTTTCGCGATAACAATATGATTTATATTAGCTACTTAGCTACCGGAACGGACTACCGTTTAAGGCCCCTTCATAATTGTAAGCAATAACTCAATTGCTACTCGACGGTTGTTATAATTTATTAATGAGATATTTATTATTTATGTGCCATTATTCGTTTCGTCTTTAGGTTGATTAAGATATGGCTTACTTCTGTTCTTATGATAAGCTACTTTGGCAACAATATCTGTTAATAATATAGTTAGCGAAATAGTTTTATGGTTTTATTGAAGCGATGATAGCTCAGTGGTAGTGTGCAAGAACGCCGCGTCATGGGCCGTGAGTTCGAATCCAACCACCTACAATGAACATGAGCTTTCGGTGAAGGAAAACGTCGTGAGCAAGCCATAGCATGATGGTAGGGCTATTTCGAATGTCCGCCTGGCTCAACCCTCAAGTTGAAAATCTGCTGCCAAATATCAATAGGTGTGTTTCGGCAGTGGACTTAAGAGTCAGTCCCTCCTATAAAAGCCGGTAAAGCACCTGCGATTCCCCCGATGTTGTGGTTGTCCATGGGTGAGGGTGATCACTTATCATGAGAAGACACGCTTGCTCGTTTGCTCGCTATTACATAAAAAAATACGGATGGCTGCGACGTACTTACAAAATCCGTAACTTAGTTATATCTGATCTTATATGGACTTAGTACACGGCGAACATTATAAATGAAGTGAGATTTCGTTTTAAACGCCCTATTGCAAAATGCACAAATCGACTTACTAAAGATTTCAAATGAAAAATAAATGTTATCATATACCTAATTAACCTATATTCTGTTTATTTGTTGTAGGTTATGCATTTAGGAAGGAACATAAGCAAATAATTTAAGAACCAACAGAAGCGGAAGTGAACATTATTCCGTTCGTTCGCGGGCCTGAATCTATATAATTGAAAGTAGTATCAATTAATAATTAGTACGTTATATGGAATTATTACTGACAATTCGATGGATTATCACTATCAATCCGGTATACATTTTAAGAATTTACAAAAACAAGTTTTTAAGATTTTTCCTAATTTTTGTGAAGATAGTTTCGTTGTTAATATGTTTATGAAATAGAACGTTGCAAGAAAAACTAGGTAGTTATATTATTATATTGAATATTAACAATACGACATGAATGTTCACAGGGGAGGGCACGTATTGGACTTTAGACAATGATTTTATGCCATGTAACTGTATTTTTCGATACCGTCTGAATGCAGAAATAACTATTAAAGAGTTTTAAACGCGTGAATCGATTGTCACATGTACTGATGTTTAGAGCTGTCTATTATTAGAACACCTATCTGTTATTTCTAAGGGATTGATTTATTCATTGAATTATTTATAAGGTACTGATAGTGTTCTATTTATTTGTTATTGTCTAAACATAGCCACATTAATCGATTATTGATATTCGTTACTCTTTTTTTTCAGAATATGGCTTATTTATAATGTTTGTTTTTGTCTCAATTTTGGTACAACCTATCTGTTATTATTAACCGTTTCTCATTCATTTGTATCATATGACCCATATTTGATTTTTATAATTATCTTTGATTGTCTATTTTAAGTGAAAACTTCTTTAGGAGCGTTGAGTAAACAACAAATATGAAATTCACGCCATAGTCACCGAACGCTTTCCATTTATGTAAAGAGTGTATGCAGATATTAATTAATCTTTTTCTGCTTTAATTATTATTTTTGGCAGCACATAAATACCCGCTAATGTACTTGATGGTAGCCATAGCAAAATCCAAGAACAAGAACTACTAATAAGGAATCAGTAATGCGGCTGTTTGACAGTCAAATGTAAAATAGCTGATCCCGAAAATCGTCGAAACAAATGAAAGTCACTGTATCAAATTTCCCGACCACGTGTATTGTATTCGCGAAGCAACTTTGAATAGATTTCTACAGTAAATCTACGCTTTTCCTTATAAGATGTTTTGCCTAGTGATATCCCTCGTCCTATTAACATACAATGTGTGTTATCCTTAGTTAATACTCCCTTTATAAAAATCTTGTCTAAATTCATTGCGTGTAAGAAGATTAAACCTTGACCTATCTCATTTCTAATATAACTATTATCCCTAGAACTGTGCAGGTCATATTATTGTGTTGTAGTTGCAACGTTTTGTATGGGGGTTTGGCTTTTGTGTTGTGATGTCCTGTTTGTTTTAGGTAATCTGGTTTAGAGATAAAATCTCACTGTTTAATTTTAATAGAAATACTAAATCGTCCTACCGGCCAGTCTCCTTCGTTTTATCTTTTAATTATATGACACTGGGGGAAATGGACAATTCGCGCAAGAAGAAGACATTTGAAACAACATATATATTTATATAGTCCTAAAGTTAATTCTAATGATGGTACGTTTTCAAAACGCTCTGACACGGGATTTGGTTTTAAGATATGCCATGGGTTTTATAAACAAGAATGTCGTTCCATACATTTTTGATTACTTTTTACGTGAGCGAATGTAGAAAACGACAACTTGGTTTGATATAACCAGAACCTTTCTAATATTGTAATTGCTCGGGTACACAACTATGGGTTCACGATATAGTCACAACACGGTAACCAATTACTCCAATCAATAGATTTAGGTTAACAACTGGTGAAACGCTTACCTAGTTCAGATTTGGTTTCTAATGGTAAAATACAGTCGTTAAGGTATTGTAACCAGTAATGCATAACTGGGTGAACAAAGCTGATTTCTAATTGATTTATAAATACTTGGTGTAATTGATGGTTCAGTGGTAGCGTGTCTGAACTTCACGTTCACGTGAAGGAAAAAATCGTGGTGAAACCATACAACGGCGGTAGGGCTTTTTGTAAAGCTTGCCTTATTTATTAACGTAGCGATTAAAATCCTATTCTTCACGGATTACCGCGTCGCAATGCGCCAGCGCATTACCCGGGCTCAGGCCAAAGGCGAGAGAGGCACGTGGCAAGACTCGTCGGGTTATAAGCACCGGACACTACCCACGATAATACTGAAAAACTCTGGTATTGCCAGAGAACAAGAACATCTTTCACATTGCTTCTAGTTCTAATGCTCGCCTAACTCCATTTTCAAGTTGAAAATCTATTGCCAAATACCGAAAGGTTTGTTCCGGCAGCTACACTTGAGAACCAGTTCCTCTACTTAGGTTATCGTGTACACTATATCAGTGTCCAAACGTTAAACCTGTAATTATTTTTTTATTAATTTGTTTACCCGGAGGCAATTTTCTATGATAAATATTGTTACTTTTATCTTCATATGGTAGTAGGAATCTGTACCCGAATTTTCTTCACTGCCATACGGTGGTTTTGGTACGGTGGTGGTTTAAATTCGAGTAATTGTACGTACCTATTTGAAAATATCGTTAATACTGTGGATTTCGAGTCGATATTCCAACAGAATTAACTACTTCACTTTACAAATTTTGTAATTATAATTGTAAGAGTTCTTGGCTGGATCTTAGTTTGGCATTAAGTGATGTTTATATTTTTTATATAAATTTGTTTAATTGAGCATATATAATGTAATATAAGTAGCAGTTTAAATAAAACAACTTGGTGCATGGATTATATATAATAACTTACTTCAAGAAATCTGAAATGTAACCAAAGCTTCCTAGAAAGTTCTAATAAGGGGTCGCTGTTTTGTCAGGTTATTGTACATATCACAAGATATTTAAAACTGAAATATATGTTATTGATTATCTAATATTACAATAAATAATATTAAATGTTAATAATTAAAGCAATCGTTAAATGATTATTCGGATATTTATGTTTAAATTAAATTCCCTGCCACATATTAACCAAATGAGTTCTCAAGTAGGTATATTACTAACTACAATGTTTTTAATAGTTTAACTAATTTAATGAATATAATATTTGATGTTTATTCAAACTAAATTTTTAATAAATGATATTTTAAGATAGAAATTAAATATAATTCACAGTAATTTTATTGAAAGTATTCCAAGAAAAAACATAAGAAAAAATTGTACACAATTTGTTCAATTTACAACCAAGAACGATAAATTATAAATAAAGATGTTAAAAACCTCTTTATATAAAATTTTATTATTTATATTTTATGAACGACAGATCCATGTCATAGATTCGAAAATCACAAGCTTAAGAAAAAGTTTAAAAAAATTACCAAATTTATTATTTTATTTTAAAAGTGTAAATCTACTGATAAATAAAGATCTGAGATTGTACAATCAAACGCATGGTCGTTTAAAGGACAAATTTAAACTGACAACCGTGATGGAAACTACAAAAAAAAATCAGTAGAGATATATTTAAAAAGAAGAAAAGCCAGTTTCTTTGCTTAAAGATAGGTCATTGTTACAAATTATTCGAACAACAACTTTGTTACTCATTGATCACACTAAAAAAAAGAACATACATATTCATCCGCTTTTTGGTAAACTTTAAGCGAAATTTAGAAAGTGGCAGTTGAAAACTCATGCTATAAATGAATCTTATCGAAATGACCATTCATTTAATCCCTTATACTTATACAAGTATATATTCTTACCCGCTCCATTATTTATTCATTGCTTCTTTTGAAAAAAAATATATTATCGCACATGACTGTATATTTTTGAAAGACTTGTTTATGACGCCACGTTAATCGTTATTTTTATCTTTAACAAGTAATTATACGTAATAACGCAAGGTCTTTTCGTACGACGATAAATAAGGTTGTCGAATAAATTTTACATTTCGAGTAAACTGAATTATTCATTTCGGTCGTGAAATTCAATTATATTTACGGACAAAGTTCGTGAGCTTATTTGAATACTTATTGAAAATAGCGAGGGTTAATTTATTAGTTAAATATAAAAAAAAAACCTAAAAAAAGTGTGAATATCGTGGAACACTCGATTGGAACAAATATCCTTACATAGTATATTATTATTGAGAAACGTATTATATCATTCATTAACAAATACAAATAAATGAATTGCTAGCGTCTGAGAGCAATTAAATGAAACGCAGAGATAACTAATGAGTCGAAGGAATGATAGGTAATTTTGTAATTAATATATTATTTCTAGTTGTAAGATAAACATTTTATTATACATCATTAAATTCATCTCATTCATTATAATACATAAAAACCCTATGAAACAGCTGACGCGTATTACGTATACAAACTACATCTGTGTAGCTGTTGAGAACTTAAATAAAAAGTGTGCACCTACGACTGGGCACAGTCAATAGCATACGCGCTATGGATAACCGTCTACACTATAGAAATATCGTGCAATATAGAACAGACTAAAGAAAGGGTCGTGACAGAAAAATCTAACATATTGATTTGTCTAGTTTTCATCCGTACCGTACCGTGCGATTAGGAACTTCGTTCCAATATCTGTACGTCTTTTTCTACTATTTGTACTATCGATGTAAATTACGATTTGTACTATCTGTACCATATCTTTTTACATCTTATTATTGAAAAAAGACCCTTTATACGTAAGTTAATAAATTCATTTTTATTTTGTTTAATTTTCTTTATGTAGTATTACTGATAAAATCAATATATTATTGGACACGATGCTAAGAAAATTCAGATTTAGAAAAAGTACTTTTATATAATCTGAAATCCGTTTGCTATAGATTTTATGGCGATCCTGTTTTCAACTACATAAATTACGTACGTACGTAGCTACCACATGTTAAAGAAGCAACAAATTGCTAGATTGCCAATTTGTCATTATGCGCCGCTGAATGCAACGCGCTGTACAATCACCGACAGAATTGCCAAGGGACTGGATCTTTAGTATCAAGATGTTATACATAAGAAACAACTTGATTTGTTTCGTATTTTAACACTTTGATTCCAAAATATAGGTCACAAAGATACCGTATAGCTTCATTAGGGTTTGTTTTATCACTAGTTTTATTTTAATTATAATTTACGCAATTTAATAACCTGATGATATAGATAATTTTGGCTATTAATATTTGGCTAATAATATATTTTGGATAATTGGCTAGATCCTTAGTGCAAAAGTTGTCTGAAAATTGAATTATTTTTTATTCTGCATGGTGCTAGGGATTTTTTAATGCACGCCTAGCTTTCTACCACCCTCAAGTTGAAAGTCTACCAAATATGAATAGGTGTGTTCCGATAGTAGCACTTGAGAACCAGTCCCTCCAAAGGTTTACCGTGTCTACCATCTTAGGCCATATCATCATTTGGTGAGATTATGGCCATAACGCTAAACCAGTAAAGTATAAAAAAAACTATTAATTTTGAGTAATCTTAGTAAAAACATTGCTTGGTTTGAAATTAAATGGCAGTGACTGAAATTATGTTCACGTAAAAAAAATTCAATGATGTTCTAAAATTTGTCTTAGAGACCACAACTCTTTACCTCTGCATATGTGAAATCTAAATTTTTCTTTGTATATACGACACTTGACCGATCGCTGGTCACGAATGGGGTGACATACAATTACTTAATTAGTTTTCTTTAAGACCTTGATCGGCCGACTCCCACTGAGCCGTTTTCAATTAAGTGAACCAATTGAATTCTCTAAGTGTGTTTGCAGATTACTGAGACGATACGCTACGAGATAATACTGCGAAGATTGATTTTAAATTTTGTTTCAACTGCCCTCTTATGAACAAACTAAAAGTTAATTAATAATTTAAGATATATAGTAACATGGTAAAAATTGAAACTAATAAACTTTTCAATTAATTGAAATTTTACACCGGGAGATTCATAATCTCTTTATTTATAATTTCAGGCCAACATGACAACGTAGACTGATAGTGAATTTTAATTCATTGTTAGTTACCGCTGATTTGGATTGTACTGTACTTAACATCAGGTTAAAGCGATGATAGCTCAGTGGTAGTGTGTATGATTTTGCGTCAAGGGACGTGGGATCGAATCCAAGCACCTACACTGAGCTTGAGCTTTCGGTGAAGGAAGATATCGTGAGGAAACCACAGCATGGTGGTAGGGCTTTTTCTAATGCCTGTCTGGCTTGCTACCACCCTCAAGTTGAAAATCTACCGCCAAATACCAATGGATGTGTTCCGGCAGTTGCAATTGAGAACCTTCAAAGTTTTAGCGTGTCTACCAACTTGGGCCGTTTCGTCACTTAAGATCAGGTGAGATTATGGCCATAATGCTAAGCCATAACTATAAAAAATGTGTAGTGCAGTCACTATGCTACACAATATTAAAAAAAAACATTGGTTACCATACTTAGTCCACATTATAGGATAACATTTACTAAAGTATGGGTGGTGAGCAAACATTAAATGGGATCTAAATATTGGATGATACGAACGCCTACTTTTGTAAGAAATTAAAGTTTAAACTAAATTTGTAATGAGATATAATAGGAAAGATTTCCATCTTTCTGAAAAAAATATAAATCAATTGGCAGGGTTTACGGAATTTATGTCAACGGACGTGAGTTCGAATTCACCTGCAAAGCCTAAGCTTTTATTGAAGCAAGACATCGTGATGAAACCATAGAATGGTGGTAGGGCTTTATCTAATGCCAAGCTCGCTGTTTACCACCCTCAAATTAAAAATCTGCTGCCAAATATCTATCAAGGAACCCAAAGAGCCTATTACTATAGTAGGTAATCTAATATGTGATGATTTCTATCCCACCATCCATCAGTTGTCTACATTATTGAAATAATTTTGAAATACCTGATATTAAATTGCAACGTTCGGTAATTGTACGATACGTTAAAGTCAACGGTGTGTTGTTAATAACAAAATAATTCCGTTTATCATAATTCCCCTTTATTATCGTATTATTATGATAATGACTGAAAATACATAACATTATTTATTCTATACAAATCAACGTTGAGTAATCTCCAAACGACATCCATTCACACATTTTTCAACGTCTGACAATTCTAAAAGCCGTCTAGACCAAACACGCATACTTCGCCGTAAAAAAGCCTCATAGCCAATTTAATTTCCTAATCATCAAATTAAATTTCGCCGTTCTTTGTGGTCGATAGTGAGAGTAGAGCTCGTTTAAGTTAAAGAATTGAATCAAATTGCCATAATGACCGAGGCGCGTGATCGACTGGCTTATTGTGGTCGTGCTCTAAATGTGAATTCACAAAACAAAACAGGAAAGCCTTCAGATTTAACTATATATGATCTTGCTAATAGGTTAAACTAGTTGCATATTACATTTATTTACATCGTTTTCATCTATACTAACATTATAAATTAGAAAGTGTGTGTTTATTTGTTTGCTTGTCCTTCTTTCACGCCTTAACTAAGCAACCAACCGGCTTGATTTTTGGCACAAAGATAGTTAAAAGAATGGAGAGTAACATAGGCTTTTTATCCTGAAATCGAATTCGCAGGGGAGATTTATAGAAATAAACGTAAACTTGTTTTTCCTTCACGCCCTAATAAGTACACAATCTAGTTGTTTTTTTGGTATAGAGATAGGTGAAGTAATGGTGAAGTGATGGTGAGTAACATAGGCAACTTTTTGTCCTGGAAAAACTTCGAATTCCCAGGGAAGTTTCACTGGAATATCGGTAAAATTGTTCCTCTTTCATGCCCTGACTAAGCAACCAATAGCCTTGATTTTTGGCACAGAAATAGTTGTAAAAAAGAAGAGTGACATAGGCTACTTTTGGTTGCTGGTTGTACTTTAGCATGTCTGTAACAAATAAACTCAAAAAACACTAGACAGATTTAAAAAATTCTTTCACTATTAGAATGCTACATTATCCTTGAGTAACAAAGGCTTTAAAACTTTAAAGAATCCTTAATTAAAAATGTAAATTATGTAAAAAATGTTTATCTTTATAAACATATATATGTATGAAAATGTATATAAGTAATCAAATAAATAAGTATTAGTCAAAATATCGTTACCATTTAAAAAATCTAACATTTATAATTAAAATGATTTTTTTTTTGGCATAGAGATAGATGGGAAACTCGAGACCGTGATAGGCTATTTTTTCTCGCTTAAAACTTATTAGAAGTGGAGTACAGAGAGGGATAAACTTTGTATAAAACTTTTCTTTACTTTATTCCATTTGTTTGCCAAATTAATATTAACGCAAGCATAACCGCACGTAAAATCTAGTAAAGAATCAATTGTTTAATCGTATCCTAGCAACTAAGATACAGGCTCTGCTTAGTTTGGAAGTCATTATAAATTTGAGTATATAAATTGACTCTCTTGTAAATATAAATAAATAAATCTTTATTATTTACAGATAAATAATATATTTAACTTCGAACAACCATAACAATCACAGAGAGCTGAGAACAGTTCTACATTACCTCACGCTCCTAACTAAAGCCCTACAGCGTCGATTCGAAATGATTCCGGTTATATTTTAATGACCTTACAATTGTTTACGGCTTCCTCTCATTCGATAGGTTGTTACACAATCGAAATGGTACGTAGGTATCCATTATCTAATACTGTAATATTATAATTGTATAATATTTTATTACAGTCGCCCGGCGGAAATGCGCCGGATTTACTATAAAATAATTGGTTAAGTTTCATTTCTTTGATAGTTCTTTTTGACATCCGGTATTAGACACTTTGGTAAATAGTCAATAATTAGATTGATTTACTTATCTTTATGGACACTTACGATATATTTTAAGCCATTGTATAACATTAGGGTAATTTACTTGTTTTTTTTTTTTTTTTTTTTTTTTTTTTCGAAAGGACCTACACTGTTAGCCTTAGGGGCTTTTACAGCTTCACCTGAACTAGTGGGGCGAGTGCGGAAGGCGCTCAAACCCGCGGGGCAACTCGCACAAGGGTGTCACTAGTGACCGAACCTCGGCTTGGGCTGTTGCCGAATCGCGTATGAGAGAAAACGAACGCGGTACTATCTATTATGAGAGAACGTTATAGTAATAAGGAATAAAAGAATAAAAGACCACGGGCGGTCCCTCACAGAACCGTGTACGTACTGTGTGAGTGTGCACGAATGTGACATGCAGTGTAATGATGTGGGATCAGTGAGTGTGGAGTATCACTGTATCGCGCGAGCGGGTTAGCTCGAGGGCTCCATTCCGAAGGATCGACCTAGGCTCGAGCGTCCGCAGAAGGGGGCCGCGGCGGGTGTGCGGGAGCGAAGTTAACCGCCCGCCCTCGGCGGCGAGGACGACGGTTTCGCGGTCTAGTGCGCGCGAATGCGCGATTCGGAATAGAGACGGACGGAAAAGACGCGGTATGTCGCGTGAATTTATCCGGCGGATCGAGGAAGATGTGACGAGGGCGGCGTTTGTATCCGCTATCGTTCGGGTTCGGATCGTATTTCACAGAATTCACTACTAGAGGATTCGGATGTGCCTCCGCTCTCTCGAAGTGAGTCTTGGTGAGGTCACGAATGTATGCCCTAATAGAGGGCATTTCGAGGTCCTTGTGCAGATCAACATCTCGTACGTACCAGGGGGCTCCGGTAATCGCACGCAGATATTTGTTCTGCAACACTTGCAGAGGTCTGAGAGTGGGTTTCGAGGCACGAGCAAAGGCTGGACAGCCGTATGTTAGGATCGGACGGATACATGTCTTGTATAAAGTAAGCTTACAGCTCAGTGACATTTTACTTTTCGAATTATAAAGAGGGCGAAGGTGGACTAAGGCTATAGTAGCTTTTCTTTTCACCCTCTTGATATGGGAGCTGAAAATGAGCTTCGAATCTAAATCGACACCTAAGTACCTGACCACTGAGGCCCAGGGAATATCTCTCGAATAAAGTTTAAGAGGAGCGTATGGAGGAATTCTACTTTTCCGAATAGGATCGAACATAACGGCGGCACTCTTTTCCGGGTTAAGTGCGATACACCATTTACTACACCAGTCGCCAAAAGTGACTACAGCTCTTTGGACATAACTGATGAGTTTGACGTGGTTCCTAAGACTACCGAATATGACTGTATCATCAGCGTAAAATCCGAACTGAATTCCTTTTTCGAGGGAGGGGATATCGCTGATGAACAGGTTAAAAAGCAGAGGCGCCAGGATAGGACCTTGGGGAACTCCCGCTCTTATCGGGTGTGGAGATGAGAGTGCTCCTTCTACTCGATAGCAGAAGGAGCGCTCGGAGAGATAATTGAGTAGTATCCGGACTAGATTGTCCGGAATTTCTGCTTGATTGAGCTTATATATAAGCCCCGAGTGCCAAACCTTATCGAATGCTTTGGCTACATCAAAGAAAATTGCAAGGGTGCGATATGGAGATTTTTCAAAACCAGGGATATTGAATTTAGAGAGGACGTGCTCCGTGAGGCGGAGTACTTGGTCCGTGCATGAGTGTTTGGCTCTAAAGCCAAACTGCGAATCAGGTAGGATCTTTTTGATGGTTACAGCGGACTCGAGACGACTCAGAAGGAGTCTCTCATAGATTTTACCTAAAGTGTTTAGGAGGCTGATAGGTCTGTAACTATCAGGAGAATTTGACTCTTTCCCTGGTTTGTGAATACCTATGACATGTGCCCTTTTCCATACTGCTGGAAAATGACAATGTGACATGGCCGCATTGAAGATGCAGACCAGAAGAGCAATCAGCTGGTCAGGAAGACGTTTGAGGACTTCATTCCTGATGCCGTCTGGACCTGGCGATTTCCTTAGCTTGAGGCTTTTGATCACCGCCCGGACTTCGTCCGTTGAGATGGGATCCAGCGGAGCCGCAGGAGGAGATAACAGGAATGATTTTACTGAGGACTCGACCATGCTCATATGAATAGGGTCTGAGCCTTGATTTGGGGAACACTGCGCTTCTAACGAGTCGGCGAGACATTCCGCCTTTTCGTCGCAGTCAAAAGCGGGAGGTATCCCGGGGCCTCTGCTTAGAGGGGGCATCGGAGTGTGATTGTTAGCCTTCAAGGCCTTAATGACCTTCCAGTAGGCAAGGTGAGTTGGTTCAAGCTCTCCTAAGAAAGCGTCCCACCTGCTGCTACGGATTTCGGCCATGCGAGCTTTCACCTCTCTCTGGAGGGCTCGAAGACGGGAGCGATTATCCTCAGAAGGATAAGAGTCATGCGCACGCATCGCCGCATTCTTTTCCGTGATCAAAGCCCGCATGTCGGGAGGGAGTATAAAACGGCGATCATTCGCCGCTTTCACCTCTTTCGAGGTCACCCTCACGGCAGATTGCAGGTGTTCAACCAGGGAATCGATCGCAAGGTCAGCATCCGCAGCGGACTCTACTACGTTTGGGATCTTATCCAGACTTGGTGACGAAGGGTTATCGATAAGATACCTGCGTAGCCTCGCGTAATCAGCCACTTGGACGGAGGAGAGGCCGGAATCATCGGGCTGACCTAACTGTAAAATGACCGGACGATGGTCTGAGAGAAGTTCGCTCACAACTCTTATGTCGCGAACAGGAAGTGCGATTCCCTTGAGGAGGGCTACATCTAGTACGGACGGGCGAGTGTTGCTTCGAATAGCGTAGTGAGTTGGCTCAGAGGGAGCTACTACATCGAAAGAAAGCTCACTCTCAAGCTCTGCAAGAATAGTACCATTTCGAGAAGTGTATGAACTATTATACATTTCGTGACCACTGTTAAGGTCGCCGGCGATAATCACTGAGTTACCTAGCGAAAATAGAGTAGCGAGATCCTTTTTCGTGAGGCGTTTACTCGGGCTTAAATAAGCGGAGACTATGTAAATCGAAGGATGTCCTGACATACCTATCCTACAAATCGAGACTTCGATGTTATCGAGTTTAGGAGGATCTATTGGAGTACAATAGAGAGATTTTTTATAGTATATCATCGTCCCTCCACCGCTGGTGTATGTACGATCATTTCTTACTATAGAGTAGTTTGCGATTCTCGGATCGCGTGTACTAGGTTTTAGAAATGTTTCTTGGATAAGAAACACATCCACCTGGTGGTCTTGAAGATACTTAGCCACCAGGTCGCGTTGGTTTCCAAAGTTAAATGCATTATAAAAGGATAAAGTCAAACCGCGGGGCTTGATTTTATCCATCTAACTATAGACTACGTAAAATTAACAAAAAAAAAACTAAAAAACTAAGTTTTTATTTGGAATTTGATTGATAGAAACATTGCAGTGAAGCTGCAACGTTTGGGAACGATGAGATAATTCCTATCTGTTTCAGTGGGTCCGAGGTGCGTTTAATCGCGTCGTTGAACGCGATGATTTCACTCAGACTGAGCTTCCTCAGGATTTGCTCGAGAGTGATAAAATTACCCCCTTGGAAAAGATCCTCCGGGAGCTTATGCTCCTGAGCTGGAGCGGAGGCCTTTTGCGGCTTAGATTTCTGGGCCCACGCCGTCTGAGGGACGCGTGCGGGCTTGGAGGGTTCAGGTGCATATGCACCAGAGGAGGTTTTAAGCTGAGGATACGCCTCAGCAGACATAAGCGGTGGGGGCTGGGGCCGGGGGGCCGCAGTGGGAGCCCGGCGAGTTGCTCTCGGGTGGCGCGGGCGCCTCGTACGAGGCGCACACTCACACCCGCGGTAATTGGCGGGGTGTCCTGCTTTTTTGCAGAGCACACAGCTGGGCGGAGCAGCTGTCTCAGGGGTGCGCGTGCACTCCTTGGTGGAATGGTCCCCTAGGCACTTAACGCACCGGGGGCGAAGGTGGCATCCGCTCGCTGAGTGACCATAATTTTGGCAGTTATGGCACTGCGATGGGATGTGAGATTTGCGGGGGGGCTCAACAGCGACCCCGGATAGTCCGCAGACAGACTTGAGGGAAAATATAGCTTTCCCTTCAGGTGTGCGGTCCAGGAGGACCGTGACCATATCGTATGGCCTTTTGGATTGCCTGTGATACATGCGGAAAACTTCCCGCACCGGGAATCCTTGAGCTCGCAGGGAAGCTGCGACCTCAGGAAGAGGGAGTTCCTTGGGAACTCGCCTAATGACTACTCGAAGGAGGCGTTCCTCCTCGAGTGTATATGTGTAGTAGGGCTGTTTGGCGGCGGTGAGAAATCCCGTCAGTTTTCTATGCATTTCGGAATTTTGCACTTTAATTTGAATGCCCGCGGGGGTGCTTGTCGCGTGCGTGAAGTTAATGCTCCGTGAGTGAAGCTCAGCGGAGATTCGGGTCCAGGCGGATTTGTCCTGCATAATTACCGGCGGAGGAGCGCGTAGCTTCGGCTGAGCCTGGCCAGACGAGCCCGAGGGGCCGGAAGCGGGGGCGCGAGTCGCGGGCGCGGGTGCGGCATGTGACGCGGGCGCTACGCGGGGCGCGGGAGCCTTTTTAGGGCGGCTCTCACCATCAGGGCTTAGATATACCCTACTGGAGTCAGATTCTGACTCCTGGGGAGATCGGAACGCGGAGATGGAGGGTGCGGGGGTGACCGCACGACTGCCCTCACCATCAGGGATGGCGTAGCGCTTTCCAGCACCCGAGTCAGAGTCCGGGCGCTTTGTGCGTTTGCGCTTTGTGCGTCTAGCGCGAGATTGAACGACCTCGAAGTCGTTTTCGGTTAGTGTGCTCCCTTCGGAGCTGAGTTGATCGCCCTCCATACTGATCGGGCTCGCGCACGATGCACGCGAGACCGGCCTTACGCATGGATGGCGATCGTTGCTGTCTTCCGGTGACAGCGGCGAGAACATATTGTTCAGCTGAATGGAACACGCGGCGCCGGTCGGTGCTTCCGGCGCGCTCGTGTTTACTCGGGCTGGGAGTGGTCGTAGCGCGTACGACGACATATTTTCAAAATCACCCCTAGTGGATGATGATGGCTTTTTGGGTAGCGGACCTAACCGGAATCGTGGCAGGAGCAGAAGGCTCGACTGCCACGGTCGATTTCGTGGGCCCTACCATGGCGCGCATCGAATTGTCCGATGCGTTTATATTTTTGGGCGGTTTTCTCACTTGGGGTTGCATAGGGTGCATCTCCCTGTATGCCCTATACAGCTCCGGATGATTCTTAAGGAATCGGGACATGTGCTCATAATCCTCCCTATCCTTGGCTACTAAAGCCATTTTGATGGTGGGTTGGAGAGTGGATAAAATAAAAAAGACAATAAAATAATATAAAAGTAAATAATAAATTCAGACAGGGAAATTATATATATATAATACTAAATATTAATATGGATAAATAAATAAATGAGTTAACCTCCCTACCTGATGGATAGGGGGGCGGGGAGGTAAAAGGAAAATTGAATATATAATGATGAAGGTGATTTTACTTAAAATATATAAAAATTACTTTTTTTATATATATATATACATATATATATACTTTTTTATTAATTTGTAAAGACCTCCCTGCCGGAAGGGCAGGGGGGCGCGGCTGGTGAGAGTTTTGACAAACAATCCCGGGCTTGTCAAAACAACATCGGATTATGTCCACTGCACGTGCAGAAATAACATAAAAGAAAGACAAAAAAGAACAATGAACAATATCTGGGGCCTGGCCCGCAATAAAAAGCTTAGGATAATTAAAATTTTACCTTTTATGGCGGCCGGTGACCGGCGAAATTACAGTGGCGGCACTATAAACACTGCACTGATTCACAATAACTAACCAATATTTGGGAATTACACTAAACACCGAGACAATAAGAACTTTAACACAATACCCAAACAATATGGTTGGGATTTAACAGAATTAATTTCTGTACCGCAAACTGGCAGCAATAAACGGATTACTGCCGACGACACGAATAAAAATACAAAAGAACAAAGGGCGGCGCAGCAAGGCGCAGCGATCAAGAGAACAGCGAGAGCTTACGGACACGTCCGTTCGCAACCGCGTATCTGACTCGAATCTAATTTACTTGTGCTCTATATTGACATTTTATATTTCTACTAGCATTTATCCGCAGATTTGCTTGCGTTAATATTGATTTTGTGGAACAAATCGGATGACACAATAAAAAGTTTCATTCAGAGTTTACCCCTCTCTTAACCCCACTTGCAATAAGTTTTTTTTCGAGAAAAAGTAGCCTATCCGCGTCTCCAAGATCCCATCTATCCCTATACCAATATTCATCGTAATCGATTCAGCGCTTAAGGCGTGAAAGCGTAATAAATAAAGAAACTCACTTTCGCATTTATAATATTAGTACGTATAAGGAAGAAATCCTTATGGAATGGTGCTTACACATTGCACGTTTATAATAAGTCTTGTTATTGAGCTAAGGGATTATGTGACGAGCAGTTATGTACGGGTTTTAATTCTTTTTATATGAAAAATATATCTACAGTTTAGTTACCTTAATATAAGCTTCATTTATTTCGGAATTAAATAGTCATACCTAAGAATGATTATATTAAATCGTTGAGTCTGAAAAATTAAATATATTGAGTAAGTTACTAATATAATTTAAACTTAGGTTTAGGCTACATACATATCAAATATCGTGTAAATCTATTAACAATAATTTAACACTGTAACTATAATAATTTTAACTTTTACACCGCAACATATATTTTAACTTTGACCTCATAGCATAGTGGTAGCAAGCTCTACTTAGTGAAACCGCGGGTTCGATCATCGCATACGATTTCTTTTGTTTAATAAACAAAAGCCAGTTCCTCCACACGCTTAGCGTGTCTACCAACTTGAACCGTATCGTCACTTAAGATCAGGTGAAATTATGGCCATAACGCTAAACATTTATCTAATATACAATACATTAGTAAAATAGTTATTTACTTATCACAATACAATGTGGAATTAAACAGTGTAATAAGACATCCTGTTCGCAGATCATTATTATACTATTTCCTGTCTATGACAAGACTTTCTTACAAAAGTTCAAATTGACTTATTGATTCTCTTCAAGCCCTATATAATATTTCTCCAATGTTATCATTACGGTAGAGAAAAACCTATTTCTCTGTTACATTCAATCTACGTAATAACCGAGTACAGCAGTGAGATACGTCAAACTGAAATTCCATTATAAAATTAGTTGCGCTTTCAATCGTCTGGCGATTGAGCAGTTCTTAATATTACATATTAATCTTGACCCGATTATGATATCATATTACTGATTATACTTTAAAAAAAAACATGCAGATGAGTAATACTAACTGTCACCTATATAAATCATTGATAAAATGAGAATTTAATGAAAAGAAATCTAAGATTACAAGTAATTTTTCCACTAATCATAATTAATACAATATATGTATATTAACTACCGCAACTATCGCTAAATTTAAACTCAAGTCATGAATTATGTTTACATTTAATAAGAATATAAATTAAACGTGTCTGTACTTTTTAGATTTATGGGAAAAAATTGCAAGTGACTAAGAATAAGTAATAAATGACATTTACATAATTTTTTGAAATGCGTGCCTGTCTGTTTTTTTTTGTGCAAGCATCACTGATAAAGTACAATATTTATGACAAAATATTATCAAGGAAATTATGACGCATATCCTCGAGTAACATTTGGTCTTTGTTTCACTAAAATCAGTTAACTTTATCAAAAGTTATTGTACTTTGAATGACGGCGCGGGAGTAAATAATTTTAGTTTTACGCGAACGAAGTCGCAAGCACAACTAGTGTAGAATATAGTCATAAATTATTCTGAAATTTGGATATAGTCATGTTTACCCTTTTTTACAACGCCTAATTTATTTATTTACTTTTTAATAATTAAAATTGAGCACTAGGATCAAGGATGATATAATAGTAATACTTCGTAATTTGCAATACGCATCTAAAACTTGATGATTGTACCGGAAACGTATTCGTATAATAGATAGGTTCCATTTATCCATACGTATATATGTATATTCATATATGAATATATAGATTCCATCTATCCATATACTCTATTAAGTTTCAGTACGATCACTTTATCCAAGTATTGTAAAACACAAATTAGATATGATTAAGAAAGATTAAAGAAATTCCGCAAAATTGAATCATACTTTCAAATAAACGTACCATTTTTCATTAGTGCCCACTTTGGATAATATTTATTTTATTTTCAACGATCAAGACCTCCATTATTCCTATAACTGAAAGGCGTAACGACCCTAATAAATTAAAAATGCACATAGCTAAGACGCATTCGATAAATAAATAAGACTTGAATCGAGACCAGTGGGTTGTTATATCTACTTCTTTTTTTATTAGTAGGTAATTTTAAAAAAGCGCAAAGAGTCGATATCTGAATAATTAAGATAAATTAGTAAGATAGCATTGCATTTCAAGCGAACCAGACCTGTTCTATGATACGAATAAAAAATTCTAATTTAAAATTTGTTATTTTTTCCCTTTGATTGGAAAGGAATTGAGGTGAAAAATATAAATTTGTATCATAGAATAAATAGTATAGAACGGAAAATCAAATTTCACTCGTACAGATGAATCATACATTTCCTCTTATTGTTTATGTTTTACTTAGAATCATAATCTGACATTATTTTCAAAACTGGTCAAATTTTTGGCAGTCGGTCGGCATCCAGCCAGATCCTGCGGTACATAATAACTTTATTATTTTATTTATTTTACCAATATATGCGGATTCTCTTAGTTCGCTAATGTACAAAAATAGCCAGATAAAATTATTCTTGAATTCGAAGAAATTATCCAATAATATTACGTTACGTCGGTCAAACATGAGTTTTTGCTAATACTCACATAAAAGTACGTATTCATACGGTGTTTTCTTTGTATCCGTCGGTTTAGATAACAAATACCCAATTTGTCCATTATCGCTACAATTATTATTTCTATATTTGTAACCGACAACCAATAAATATATTTCACAGTGCTAATTTTTCATTGTACATAATTCATTTTCATTACGTAAATTACTTATCTAAAAATAATTTAAATATCCTTTTCAGTGCATTGTTATGTACAAAAGAGAGTGTAGTGGAGAATCAAATTCTTGATTAAGTACGACCATCTACTAGAAACTCCCTACAATCTTTTCACTAGTGGCTTCAAGTAGTTGTAATCTACACAGCGGCCACACTCCTGGCAACCACTGCCACCAGTGGGCTAAACCTAGTTTAAGGGACTACGGGGAGCCGTACTTAACAGAGTGATCCCCCTTAGGTACAAGAAGTTTGTATCGTGATGATAATCGTCCATTACTTACCAATAATTGTGGCGTGGCAGCAGGGTGGTATTTTCCAGGATCCATACAGTCGTTTAAGGCCGTTCGCTGCATCTTGGTCTCTTTAGTACATTGGAGTACAGAGTGCAGTAAGAGAGAGTGCACGTGTACCTGCGCAACCGCTTGGGCACTAAAAACATTTTCATGCGCAGATGACTTATTCGTTTTAGAAAACGTTAAAGTCGCCTTCATCGAAATCTATACGTACATACGCTCAAAAGAAACCTACCATCCAAAATAATTTAGTCAAAACTTTTTTTTCAAATACGATATAAAATAATTAAATATTCAAACAAAACAATCGTTGCAATAGACATTTATTTAAAGTGGACAATAAATAAAAAAGTAATACGTTAGTAATGTTCGATGTAAATTGTTCTTAATTGGAGTCGAGAGGTAAGTTACGGGCGAAACTGTGGCAAGTGGCGCCCCGCGCAGCTCTGTGACGCGCCGCGATGCCGCGCCGCCTGGTCACATTGCACGCACCCATTCAACCCAAACGCATAGTCAGTCACAGAGCAGATAATTGTGACAGAAATGACAATAATACATTAAATTGTCGGTAATTTACATGTCATTACACAGTGCCGTCGAAAGAAAAAATGACTCAATTTTTACTTACTCTTTAAATATGTCCTCAGAAAATTAAATCATATTTTACTTTACAACGATTTATTTCACTAAGAAAAGGATTTTAAAGTCATTCTCTTCTCGTTTAAGTGACGTTCATGGCATGTTTTTATATTAATGATGCTATTTGATTTAAATATTATACTTACCCTGTCTGGAACTTAATGTGTGATGTATGACTCTTTTTTTGAGCCAGTTATATTTTCACATGGGTATTATTTATTTGTATTCGCGGAGAACTTATTTATGAGCATACATAAATATATATTACTTGTCACTGCCACGGTTATTCCTATAATTAATTTAATACTCATTTAATAAACAAAAAATAGCTATGTATATAATCTCAATATTAAATAATTATTTTTATAATAAATTCATTTAAATGTATATAACAATGATGAAAATAAATAAATATCAACAAAATTTAACAACATAACCATGAAAAAATATTCGGTTGTTATATCAAGCAGACATAGATTTAATAAGAAATGTGATGTACAAAACATAAAAAGCTAATGATCTACATTAGATATCTAAAAATATTATAAAATTAAAAAGTTTATTTGTTTGAACGCGCTAATCTTAGAGACTATCAAACAGATTTCATAAATTCCTTTAGTATTTGATAGAGCAATAATTGAGGAAGGTTATAGACTATTAACATCACGCTACTACTGATAGGAGCAAACTTGTATTGAAAATAGTTATATAAACGGGCAAAAATGATTAAGTAATTCATAATTCCATGCGAACGAATTCGTGAGCTAGTAAGATAATAAAATGACGAGAACGCTATTTCTGGTGGCTTATGCCCGTCAGAATCAGCCGTGTCCGTGGCACCCTGTGTAAATATAAATAGCACGGTCGATGGCCGGCCTTTGCACGGCCTTCATTTTGTACCACTGCCACTCAGTCCGTCAAACCGATGAAATATTGAGCGGAGTGTACACAAAGCTTGTTCGCGATCTTTACTTTTATTTTATTAAATAAATTGACTTTGCATTTATGGACGAACATACCGCAAATGACCGACAGTATGTACTTTAGTTAAAATTAACATAAAGTTAACTTTAAAAAGAATGTGCATATGCATAGTTGCTTTAGGTATTCGGTGCACGTTTTCTACAGCATCGACTTTTCTAAATATGTCACTGTAAATCTTTGACATCTTTATGAGATAAAACTTTATCAATATATAAATATAATAAACTTCCAGATACATATGTTTTATTTTTTAATAATTAAAACGAGGTTAGATAAAATACTTAGTATATGGTAATCTGTATTTTTTAAATTACTTGAATCATGTTCTTCATTACATTAATGCAATAAAAAAATTAATAAGTGTAATAAAATTAATAATAGGATAAGCTTCATTAACTATTGCAATTTGTTGTTATATAAATAGGACTAAGAAGGTTAACAACCTGAGTTATTAACTAGCATACGGCTTTCATTTTCTATGCTAGCCTGTAAACATATCGGAAATATTTAGCATTTCTACGATTACAGTTTAGCACTTCGCATGTTACGAAGAAATTATGCCATATGTAATCTTACAGGCAACCCAGTATTAAGCGTCGCTCAACAACTCAACAGTGAATTAGACGCCATACAAGCGAATTAAATTATCAGCGTAAAGTTTTTCTAAGTTCTCTTCTCTTATAATTTTTCAACATTCAATATTAATATTATTAAAGAAGGCATAAATTGCATAGTAGACATTTTTCATTTCATTTTTCACTCAAATTCCCGTGGCTTTTATCGCGAGAACTTAAATTATTTTTAGAATCTATTTTTTAATATTGTGAATAAGCTATCTTAATATATGAAGTACTTTTAAATACATATTAAATCTAATTTTGTCATAATTATGATATTTACACTTAGTAGGTAACTAAGTATTATATCTTCAATACTTCCTTTTGTTCTGAATAAATGCTGAATAACTAAATAAAACATGAATTTGGCATGTGTAGAAACCAAAATGCAATAAAGTATATACTCGTTAAATCCACTCAAACAATATATTAATCAAATCATTTCTTAGCTCTCGCTTAATAAAATAAAAAAAAACTCCTTATCCCTTTAAAATTCGCAAATATTTCTTTCACTTTTTTTTAATATCTTAAATCTTTGCTATGCATTTACTGTTTTTTGGCTTAACAAAATTACTAGAAAGAAATTCATAGAAATTCGATACTGAATTAGTATATCTGACATTAAAATTCTTATCTTCCATGATTCATGATTCGTGATTCATCTAAGAATATATTAAAAGTAACAAATTCGAATTACAATGTAATTTTACTTTCATTATATTAAATTAATAAATCACCTTAGAAACTATTGTTGTATATATAGCTTTAAAATTATGAACAACTACCGCTTGTGTTGAGTTATATATAGCCAATAATATTTCTAGTAAATTTATTTTTCACATTTGGTAAACAAGTAAAATCCTGTGTTTTTATGATGTTACCTTGTGCACCCATCCTTATGCCGCTACTGTGATTTTGGCTCGAGAGAGACACAGCTATATAATTACTGTATCAAAGTTGCTGCTATGCCTGAACAAAATAAAAGGATTCTGAGTACTGATGATTACCGACTGTTGCATAAAACGTCGTGTATTTCTTTAGTGAACAAAGATTATTTGCATTTAAAATGGAATAAAAAAATGAACACCGTTCCTCGGAATAAGTCCAATATGAACCGGAGAATCGTTTATAAAACGGGTTTAATGTGACAATAAAATAAATAATTCTCTGACAAGTGACATATTTAATGTGATCATACGGGTACAATGATTTGTAGGAACATTATACAAGAACCCAAAAAAAACTACAAAATGAATGTATTTAATAGAATGAGAAGACATCAGGAATCCAGTTTAACTGATGAGAGCCTTGAAATATGCTAGCTGACAAGTATTTCCTTGAGGCATTGGGAAAGAGCTCTTCAAAAATTAGTAAAATTGTACTATAACTTCTCAAACTCTTTTTGTGTTATAAATAATAATGGAGGCGGTAAGCGTTTAGGAACAAGTGAGGCCGTCATGATGTTTACAGCCCTCGGGCATACAAAATATGCAATGTGATGCAAATAATGTAAGGATGGATAAAAGTGTATTCTTATGCCAAAGAGCAGAAAGACGGTTGACGCTAAATGCAACGGCATTAGATGTAGCATTATTGTGTAAAGATAATAAATCTATAGTAATATTATAAAGCAGACAAGTTTGAACGCGTTAATTTTAGGAACTACCATTCGAATTTCAAATTTTCTTCTTGTATTTCATAAAGCAATAATTGTGAAAGGTTGTTTATATATTTAACATCACGCTACCACCAATATCAGCAACTTTGTATTGAAAAAGTTACGAAAACAAGCGAAACGATTAAATAATTTTTAGTTTCACGCGAACGAAGTCGCAGGCACAGCTAGTGTGATATAACAGTCATGTGCAGAACTTGAACCTACAGCAACTTAGTACGGCAGATGCAGCTTGGCAACTACTTCAACCGCCAGGCCAACCGTGCAATCAATACCGGCCTACAAGCATCACGACAGATGGATTGAAGCGATGATAGCTCAGTGGTAGTGTGTACGACTTCGCGTCAAGGGGCGTGAGTTCGAATCCAAGCACTTGCAATAAGCTTGAGCTTTCGATGAAGGAAAACATCGTGAGGAAACCATAGCATGGTGGTAGGGCTTTTTCTAATGCCCGCCTGGGTAGCTACCACCCTCAAGTTGTAAACCTGCCACCAAATACGTTGAGGTGTGTTCCGGCAGCTGCACTTGAGAACCAGTTCCTCCACAGGTTTAGCGTGTCTACCACCTTGGGCCGTATCGACACTTAAGATCAGGTGAGGTTATGGCCATAACGCTAAACCCTAAGCATAAAAAAAATATATACATTAATTGATTTCAAAACGTGACAAATTCAAAAAGAATTGTTGTGACGGGTTCATCGCCTTATATATGGTGATCACGATCTAATCAAGTACTACCATTACCACCATCTACCACTCCATTGGATGAATATGTATCGGATTATCCTAAAATATGACACGACTATGTCGCTATGGCATGTGTTACACCCAATGTATGGTGTTTGCGAACCAGTCGGATACAATAGTAGTATCTGTTATTAAATCCTAAGATTCCTTACTAACATGTATATTACCAGTATTTTTGTTATCACTTATTCAATGTATATTTCAACTATAAATAATATACATACTTTTTTATTATTACTAATTCAGTGCATATTTCAATTGTAAATACCTACGTTTAATTAATTTATTACCACTTATAAGTGTGTATTTCAGCTAGAAATAATTTTCATTTTTTTATTATTGCTTATTCAATGCGTACTTCGATAATTAAATACGTTTATATTTTGATATTATTTAATTACAGATTATTTCAACTATAAATAAATTACAAACTTTCAATCTATTACTAATTCAACTTGTATTTAAACTATAAATGTATGAATATGACCTTATTTATCTTATTGTATCCTCTGAATTACTGCCACTACAACAGTACAAGAGACCAGATTATACGGATCTTTACTATTTTTAACCGGCGACTTTGATGAATGGACTACCACGTAAGTAAGACAGTTCAAAATTATACTTTGATAACGACAAGATGGAACAAGCAACTGAATACCTAACTGGAATTGTTGTAGATAAAGTCGGTGTGAATACCTCTCACGCTAGATTATCTAAGGTTATTAATGTTATTTCTAGCTAAACAGTGTTGTTTGGAATATATGTTGTTCTTAATTTTGCAACTAGATGGTATGCGCTAGATAAAGCGACGAAATTTATATGCGACAATTTCATAAGCGTCATGGGTAGCATAACATAAATCTACGTGATTGTCCAAAAAAAGAAAAATGTTATAGATTAAAAGTGTGTCGTGTTATTATATAACATTTTTATTTTTATACCATACAAGCTGTGCCAGCGGCTTCGTTCGGGTGGAACTAAAATTATTAATTTCTACCCCTTTTTGTAATTTCTTTCCTTACAGCTTTGTTTCTATTGGTATGAGCGTGATGTTAAATAGCCTATAACCTTATCCAATGATTTCTATATTAAATAAAACTTACAAAACGGGCTAAAATTATACTTCATACTAATATTATAAATACGAATGTGAGTTTGTTTGTTTATTACGTTTTCACACCTAAACCGCTAAATCGATTATGATGAATTTTGTTATAGTGATAGATGAGAACCTACCGATTGTGATAGGCTACTTTTTCTTGCAAATACCTTATTGAAAGTGGAGCAAAGAGAGGGATAAACTTTGTATAAAACTTTCTATTGCATCATTCGATTTGTTTGTCAAAATTAATATTAATGCGAGCAAAGTCTTTCGTAAAATCTAGTAATTAAATAATTTTTAGTTTCTCACGAACGAGGTTGCAAGTGCAGCTGGAACGAACATGTATGAGATAAATAGAGTTCTTTTGACGCACAATGACGCCATAACTACTGAAATTATTGGGTTACCCTTTTGTACGGAACGACTTTGACGTTTCGAAGCAGAAATGTTCGTAAATAGTTTTAGGCTACGCTTCTTAGTTTTTGGTGTACATAACTCCTTAGTCCTTTTTTTATTTATATTTGTGTACCTAGCGTAGTAGGCGGGTAGCAGCTAGTTAGAGGGGTGCATGTAAATAGCCTCCTCGAATGCCGATACCTAAGTACGTCTGGCGCAACCTGGGCAGTCAGTCCCGATTCGAAATTCACTGGCTGATCAACCTTCAAAGTGTTGGCAGTAACGTATTTTGTTGATACAAGTTATGTCGATACGATGAAGAAGAAGCTATTACCTACATCTGTGTAATGGTAGAATATTTTTGTGATATGGTGATACAATTAAGATTATAACGCTCTTGGATCAACCGGTGTATATGTAGCAATCAAGCAGTGTGGTAGGGATATGTTGCATCTTCACCATGTTCTTATAGTTTGTATAGTTCCGAGTTTAGCGTTTTATCATCTATGACCGCATCTTTGATTAACAGCGGGAAGATTGTATCAAAAGCCATAAACTATTTAATATTGACAAGAGCTTTATGTTCCAAGGCGATTATGCATCATACTTTTATAATCACAGGTATACGATAGACCTGATATATCTTATACGACAGTAGATTGTAGGTTACGTTTACGACTTACCCTTTTATTCCCAGTAAAGTAATCTTGAAAGTGAATGGGCACCATGTTTTTTATATTATATCTAGAAATTAAATAGTCCCATCCGAGTCCATAGGCAGGTTATAAACTTTATATATAATTTATTAACTGTGCCTGCAACTTCGTTCCCGTGTAACGAAACATTATTTAATAATTTTTTCCCAATTTTGAAACTTTTTTGAATACAGCTTTGCTACTATTGATGGTAGCGTGACGTTAAATAACTTAGGGCCTTCTTCGATAATTGTTCTATCAAATACAAAAATAATTTTTGAAATCTGATTGGTAGTTTCTGAGATTAGAGCGTTCAAACAAACTAACAAACGAACTTTTCCCCGTTTTATAATTTTGAGCAGCTTGGCTTACGATCTCAGCTCGGATTTTTTTAATTGTGTTTATTTCTGAATATATATTTTAATGCGTATCTCACACATCCACATTTATGATATTACATATGTAGAATCTGATTTAACACAATAATATATACAGGAATTGCTCTCTTTATAGTATTAGTTATAGGTAACTACAATTATATTATGTTCTCTGAACCACCTTCTTATTTCAAAAAGAAATCATCTAATTAACTTGAAACGTCTCGTAATTTATATAATCTTCGTAGGAATATAAATTATATTTATAAAACAACATTTTACGACATGTGTTAAACTGAGGATATCGCTCTTACAACCTAAAGGAAATGAATTCAAACGTCCCTTAAAGGCATTCATCGCGATCTGGTTAGTAATATGTATATTTCCGAGTAGTTAATGACAAGACTTTTGTGTTTATTTGTGCTGTGAACAGGTTATATGAAAATTGACGTTTTATATCAACTATGGTCTGCTAGTATACTTAATTATTAGTTGCTATCTAATACTTTTGAATGAGTAGTACAAACAGCGAGTAAAAACATACGTAGAGATATTAAAATAAATTAAACGGGAGCTATATAATTCCGCCATTGCGTTTTACGGCTGAAAAAAAAACAAGTTAGAATAAAACTTTATACTATATTACAAAGAGTTCATATCATTATAATTTTTTATTCATTTTATAATGATAATTGTGTAATGCACACACATAAATTATTATTTACACAAAATGAATATAATGTATTCTCTATGCAGTAATTCTTATATATGTTTCTTTTATATATTTATCATTTATTAATTTAGTACACTACTTATGAGTATAAGGGTTTTTGCTACAATTTTAGATATGTATACAATTTTGATATTCATTATTTTACTGTTCACATTATTTCATAATAGTTTATAAAAATGAGTGATCATTGAAAAATGTATATTTAACATAAAAATATTTAAAGCATTTCAAGATTTATTTAAAGGAAGTTAGATATTACTTACGTAAATTTCAATAAACTTATATTCCTAATTAAAGATTATACTAAATAAATGACAAACTAAAATCACTTTATATTTAATCATCTAAATTGAATTCAAATGTTTAAAGTAACCAGAAAGACGCTGACAGCTTTCATCTTGTTCATATTGATACAACTGTCCGTTTAGAAGTCTCAGTAAAACGCATTTAAGTAGATAGTTAACTTAGTATTGTTAAGTTATATTACAAACTTCTAAATTAGTAACGCGGTAATTTCAAAGCGGATGTCTTTTCATGTGCATAACAAAACTTCTATATTTATTTGGTTTATTATTTATAATAATTAATTGTATATAGGTACTAGAAATCACCATTTCCCTAGACTAGGCGTCGATTGTTTTAATAAACCGTAAATAAAACAGTGAATAAAAAACAAATCACATTGAATGTATACAAAAGTGAAGCAATGATAGCTCATTGATAGCGTGTACGGACGCTGCGTCATAGGATTTGCGTTCGAATCCCTGCAAAGAGCATGAGGTTTCGGTGAAGAAAAACATCGTGGTGAATCCACAGCATGGTGGTAAGGCTTTTCCTAATGCCTGCCAAGCTAGCTACCACCCTCTAGTGCAAAATCTACCGCTAAATACCCATATAGATGTGTTCAGGCAGTGCACTTGAGAGGCAATCCCTTCACAGGTTTAGCGTGTTCACCAGATTAGGCCACATCGTCACTTAACATCAGGTGAGATTGTAGCCATAAAGATAAACCTAAAACGCTGTACTAAAAAAAAACATATTTTTAAAGGAGCAGTGAAAATCAATTGTGGAATCAACAGTGGAAATAACTAAGAATTCTAGATCCATCTCCGTAAAACTTCACTTCGTATTGTTATAGTCTCAGCCCGATAAGCTAAACAATTTTATCGTGATTGAGCGACAAATCCACTGTTTTTTCTCATATATATAAGACTAGCTATGTCCGCGACTTTGTTCACGTGGAACTTAAATTTTATTTAATAAAGTTTTCCCGTTATTGTAACTTTTTCAATACAGCTTTGCTCCTATTTATAGTACCGTGTTGTTAAATATCCTAAAACCCTTCTTAATGATTGTTTTACTATATACAATCCTAAAGTTCCTAACATTAGCGCATTCAAACAAACAAACGTTTCAGTTTATTGATATTAAGATAGAGCGCTTTGAGAATTCAATGTACTATAAGCGAATGATTGTGTGTTATCAAATTGAATATTATATACAGCAATGTAAGGGTAACGGCCACGTTCGTAAATCCCTAGTCCGTACACGTAAGAGAGCGTGAAACAGTCCGTTTGTGATTATCGAAACGCAAATCGTAGAGGACACGTTTCATCCCGCCATTACTTTAATACCGGGGATCGACTCGCCGTGTAATTCCACTGGTTATTCTTGTACTTGTATAGCTTTAATTTCTAATACCAGTCCATTGCCATCGATTTATATTATTATTAACTCTTGTCACATCACACGCGTGCATGTGAAACACCTGACTTCCAGGCGTATAATAGCAGTATGAGTTGTTAGACATTCTGGCTTCCTGTGGCGTGCCTTCTAATAGGGGCAGGTTATAAATCCACTTATAATGTACACAATATGGTATAACTATAACTGAATGAAATCTGTACATTATAATTTAAATATTTATAAAAAATATTTTATACTAGCTGACCCGGCAAAAGTTGTTCTGTCTTATAAATTATTTCTAGTGAAAAAAATGATAGGATTAGGGTAGAACACTGAAAATTTAGGTTTGTTCATATTATTGTCAATAAAATTAAAAAACGTTTGCGGTGGAGGACAACCTTTATCACTTAGGTGTATGAAAAATAGATTACGACCGATTCTTAGACCTAGCGACTAGAGATTTTAATTTTATAAAAAACAGTAGAGCCGTTTCAGAGGAGTATGGCAACTAACACGAGAATTTTATACATAAGATTACATTTTGAAGCGAAGTGAAGGAAAACATTGTGATGAAACCATAGCATAGCGGTAGCGCCATTTCTAATGCCCGCTTGAGAGCTAGTCCCTCCGTTAGGCTTTTTGTGTCTACTATCTTGGGTCACATTGGCTTTTGACATCAGGTGAGATTTTGGGCGCAACCCGTAACCTATTAACAATAAAAAAACAATATCTGTCTGTTTATTCCCTACTACGCACATCACTCTGAAACTACCTATAGATAGTATAACAAAACAAACTTTATTAAAATTGAACACAGTAATAACTATAACTGTGAATCTAAATATAGGATTCTATAATATGATTTAGTTAAAATTTTGCAGTAAACGAACATGCTCCCAGGTTTTAATACAATTTTCTCAGATAAATGACGACTCAATTAAAATTTTGAGTCATGATTGAATTTCAATTTGTACTACTATGTTAGTTACCATACGGTATGCATCAATTGACTCTAGTTCTCAAGCGCAGTTATACGATAATTTCGGAAATAGTACTAAAACTTGAACATAAGCAGACATATTATATTATACTGTTACCGTTTCCATGCCCACTGAGATTCAGATCCTGATTCTCAGATATAATTTTAAATATGCGTTTTGTAATTTTATTGATATAGCGTTATGGTCACAATTTCACTTGATGGTGAGTAATGTTATGGCCCAAAATTGTAGACACACTAAGCCTAAGGGACTGGCTCTCAAGTCCAAATGCCGAAACACACATATACGTATTTAGTGGCAGATTTTCAACTTCAGGGTTAGATAGCCAGAACGGCATTAGAAAAAATCCTACCACCATGCCTACGCTACCGCTATACAATCATGGCTACAATATCGCGATCACAAAAGCGCTTGTCCAGTGTAGTTTTTTTTTAAATCTAATTTAATTCCGCTACAGTAGTACCTTAAAGGTATATTAAATTTAATCTTATGTCGTAACCGACATTCTTCGGCAATACGACTTCCCACTGGTTCATTATGTTCTAAATTAGCTGAATCATCCCTGTCATTGGTCGCAGCGGCTACCTAAGAATGGTCGTCTAGCATTGTGCAATAGTGTAACCTCTTGCACCTACTGTTGGTAAATAAAGCAGTGAATTCTTATACTATGATGATCGTCTTAAAAAACTTGACATAAGAACAATTATTTGTGTTAATTGCAACATAACTCATTCACATAGATTCAGAATAAAGATATAGCATGAAAAATTGTATTGTCCATCCTAATATCGACTCAGTGTTTGTAGGTTACCACATAAGCATGTAACGAAATTTCTTCGGAAATCATTAATTTTTATAATTAAACTATCAACAGCATCAACCGAAGCTAATGAAATGCTTATATAATAACATTATGGAATAAGTAGCATTACATGTATAACATAGGCTATAAAACGATTAGCTTAGCGATTTAAGCCGATGCTGCTACGCTGAGTGCTGTAGGTTCGACTTCGAATACTATATGGAAAAATATTTTGTTTTATCCTTAGTGTCCGTTATTTACATATTTTTAAATCCCAATGGCAAATATTTTAGTTCGGGAATCGAAAAAACACATAGAATGCGTAAAACGCAAAGTCTAATAGACTGGGTGACCCTCGGGACAGTGAATTGCGATTTCAGAGATGCATACCGTAGAAAAGAAAAAAAATAATTGGTGGCTTTTCCAAATGAATTATTCATCTTTATAGCATACTGCATGCTACAACTATTCTTAAGAAAAATAAATATGTGTGAGGTGACTGAATCCTTTTTTATATTTTTTCATTTATGAGCATTTTATAACCTTAAACAAAAAAAAAATTATAGCCTTCATAGTTATCAAATACTTGCTACATTTAAAAGCAAATTTCTAAAGTATGCAAGTTCCTATATACTTTACGGTTGTGTTAGTACACCCCAACAGTCGTAGCATTCTGGTTGATTCTTATTCTTTCTACATTCCTGATACTATATACGTACTCATAGTACAAGCAACCTCTAAGCATTTAACTTATTAGTAAAATTTGAGGGTCACTGTTCTTTAAGGAATAAAGAAATAAATCTTACGAGGAAAGCAAACAAACACAATATGACATATAGAAATTCTGTTAAGTTACTTTATAGTTTGTATTTATCAATTTTTATATTATACTAGCTGAGCTGGCAGACCTTATTCTGTCTTTTCAAGAAGTCAATCACATCGACTACAGCGACATTTATGACGTTATGATCACTTATCGAGATAAAAAGTATCCTATCTCTCAAGTTGAATCAAACTGCACACTGTGTGCAAAATTTGATTAAAATCGGTTCTGTAGTTTAGGAGTTCATCACAGACACACAAGTGATACGAAATTTCTATATATAAAGACTAGCTGATACGCCACGTTTTCGTTGACGTTTTTCTCATCAGTCACGCGTGATCGAAATATCCGTTCTTAGTAAGTGTCTACGTCATAAAAGGAAAAACCATGGCAGATTTCAAGTCAATAGATCTGGTGGTGTTTGTGATATCTCATTAAAATTGTAATTGAAAAATTCCATCACCTATGTATTTTACACACTTTGGGGATGAAATTCTAATAATGCTATAATAGATGTTTCTTATTTTCATTAGAAAATCTTTGTGGAAAATTTTAAGTCATGAAATTTAACTAAATTTCAAGTAGCTTAAATGAGAGAAACTTCTGTTTAGGGCTTTTTAGTGAGCCTCTACGTTACAAAAAGGAAGCAGAGTCCGTATTTCATATTACTAGCTTCCGTAATAGTAGTTGTAATTCTGTCTCGCTTATGGCTGAGGCTATTGTGTGCGTTGAAATAACAACACACTGTCCCGTTTGGTGTTTCGCTAAAAATTACAAACGCATATTATGTTTGTTAGTTTGACTTCTACGATGTTTCTATTTTCACTACATTACTACTTAATTTTTAGTCTTTAATAATACATTACGTAACTTTACATCAACGGCGTCATATCTTCTCTGTGTTATTTGTTTTTCATTTTCTTTCGTTAAATTTCGAACTGAAACTCAAATTTTATAGCAATGCATATATAATTTTATCGGAGGATTAATTTTCTATAAGAGATTATAAAATTGACAGTAAAAATATATAAATAAATGATACAACATATTTTGACTCCTTAAAGTAAAAAAATGGGTGTGTATTTTTGTGGCCACACGATATAAGACAACTTTTTAGTTATACTAACTATATCATAATATAAAATATAACTTTAAGTTATTACCTAAAACGTATTGGTCGTACCCTATTCATATCGATATGGAATGCAACTGCTTCATTATGCTCTTTGATGTAACGCTCGCCTAACGAATATAGCAGTGTCGCGCTGTCCATATCTCTCTCGACTTTACTCGAATGTGCGTTACATATCCGAGCATTTCAGCTCAGCCTCATTCGATATCCACAAGTAAAAATACTCAGCGCACCTAAAATCTTTTCACTTCAGAAAAATTGTAGAAACGGACGCTAAAATCTAAATACAATGATGCAAAATTGTGAAAGAGACTCTAAATCCTCTGATGAATTAATTTTCTAATTTCATTTGTTTATTGAAATCAAAACTGAGTTAATTCGAAACAAAAAAAATCAACGACCACAGAAACCAATGTAGATGCGAATACAATTTCATTGCAACAATAAAACGCGGATAACACACGCAGTGAAAGCGAAACTTGTCGATACTGAAGAATGTATTTGAGAAAGACGCACGCCGTGACGCCTCGCCTCACTGTAGGTAGACGATACGAACCGATTCTTCACAACAACCGTGACAATTAAGTTACAAGTTTTCAACCAATTTTTTCTATTAACCGTCACTAATAAAAAGTCACAATGGTTTTTATGCCGATGAAAGTGATCGATAAACGAATATCAAGCTACTCAAGCCTTTGTGTATAGAGTCACGGTTGTTGGGGTAAATAATGATCGACCGTGTCAAGTTAGTATTTGTGTGCATATTTAATTGGGTTTTTGCATCCAAGCATTATTTTATAGAAATACGTTATTTATATTATCCGTCGAATAATATTTCGAGTAGCAGTCTAGCAATAAAAGCCTCATGAAATGTTTATGTCTATTAAATGTTTATGTATATTTTTATAGGTCACAAGAGTAATCTTGTGGTGGATGTTTAAACGACGTAAGAGTTTAGCCTTTTATCCCATATTCCTTAAAACCCCGTTCGTTATGGAATAACAATTATCCTTTATGTTGATCTGTAATATTATTACCATCATCCTCTTAACCTATTCCCAAGTGATTTAGGATCGTTCTCTTCTTCTATTAATCTGTACTCTGTACTAATAACTGTACTAATCTGTACTGTTCAACTTTGCCTTCATCTTCATTTCCATCCTTAATTATACGTATCCATTACTCTTCTCACCACACGCGTTTCCTCTTTTGCGTATACAAGTGTACAAACAAAAGTAAGATATATTACTGGCCTATCGATAACAAACTTTACCACATAATATATAATTAACAAGGAAAAAATTATACACAAATGTATTTTGTTAATACTTTATTGTTTTAGCATAGAGTTATGGCTACAATTTCACTTGATATTAAGTGACCATGTGGTCCAAGATGGTAGACACGCTAAACCTAGTGGAGAGACAGGCTGTTACGTGCAAGTGCCGGAACACTCGTATAGACATTTGGCTGCAAATTTTCAACTTAAGGGTAGTAGCTAGCCATTAGAGCATTAGAAAATGTCTTACCTACATGTTGTATTTTCATAACGATGTTATCCTTCACTGAGAGCTCAGGCTCATTGCAGGGATACGAAGTGACCTCTATCAATATTATACGTAGGACCATAAAACTATATACTATGAAATGAAATAAATTTCATTTTGCACAAATAAGCACCGCTGGGACAATTAAAACTTATAGTAGACAATATTGAAAATATTCTATGCAATGAGTTTTAATGCAAGAAATATTTTAACACAAGGTGGAACGCTTAAAAAGAGATCGCTATGGACCATTGAACACAATCTACGGCCGTTTAAATCTTAAGATTTAGTTTCTCTACGTTTATGTGTATATATAAAAAAACAGTAATTGTTGTGATTTATTTAACTATGTTATTAAATTTCTTTTTATTAACACGGTATAATAAAATGTCTTATACATACTAAATAACTTTATTTATATTGAATTAATTTATAGCATTTTTTATATGTTCACTATATATATTTATTTGCACAATTTTATGTAAACAGTTGTTTTAAGTAAAGCTATGTGTTTGAATTGCTAATTAAATAATGATATATACCTAAACTGCACATAAAAAAATAATCATGAACAATATTAATATGACCGTTGATTTTTTCCCAAGTTGTTTTCTTACATTTGTAGCAAGTCAGTAAATGTGGTAAGCAGTCGTTGTTAGCAAAAAACCGTTTACATGTATTGGGAGACTGAAAATGAATGATTTAATTAAATAGTAGCTGTATCCGCGGTTCTGTTTGCGTGGAACTAAAATTTTATTTAGTTATTTTCACAAACAATGTTATATTGTATATTCAATGTTACTCTGGGCTAATGTAGCATTCTAATGGCGAAAGAATTTTTGAAATCGGTCTAATGATTCTTGAGTTTATTCATTACAAACATAAATACAAATCTTTCCTTTTTATGATATTAATACAGACAGGAGTTTTCAGTCAGTTATTACCAGATCACTAAAACTTTACCTGCGATCAATCTACTTGAAATTTTCAATACACATTTCTTCCAAAACGAAAATACTAACTAAGAGCAAATTTTACATTTGTGATCATTTTATACATTTCTGATGACATGGCCTTATACAAAGTCATGAAGATGAATGTAGACTCTTAACTGCCTCGAATTTACCAGTAAAAAAAAAGACAGGAACATGCAAGAAAATTATGTAGATACCACCCTCAAGTTGAAAATCTGCCGTCAAACACTATAGCTATATTTCGGTAATTGCACTTAAGTCCAAATTCTTCCACCAGGTTTGGCATGTCCAATATCTTGGGCCACATCGTGAATTAACATCAGGTCTTAACCTAAACCTATAAATTCTAAAAAAATCAAGAGATATGGATACGCACTCGAATTAGTCCCAATATTCATATACATCGTAATTAATCAATCACAGTGATTTGATTTAATTTTTCACGTTCAAGAATCAATCATTATTTAATCTTACACCGAGAACTTGAGTATCTATGGCATAAAAGCGATCTGACTTGCTTATTTATCGTCGTATCTTTTCTACTCTGCTGTGCCTATCTTCAGCTGTAGCTTCGTCACATTGCGTTAAAAAGAAAATTGAATAATAATATATAAACATATTTTCTGTGTACATCGAACACCCATTTCAAATATACAGTGGAATCTCTTTAATTCGAATCTCGTTTAGCTGTAACCCTCAGTAAGTTAAAAAAATGCCTTTAATTTCCGCTGAAGCCCTAAGTACGCGGTATCACGAATTATATAAATTCGATCAAAATGTTATTTCCTTGAGAGGTATTGATATTACATATTTATACTTAATAATTTAAATTTCAATAAAAGGACTGCGTAAGTCGTGGTTAGTAAAATATAAAAGACATCTTTCTTAGAATTCTCCGAACTTTTAGCAATAAATTCTAAAAATAATTTTAGGGACTTCTTTGTTTGAACTTGAAACAAAATTGATAAAAAACATCAAATTTCTTAAATAAAGACATAGTTTTTTTTATGTTTGTACAGTTTATTCACTAATATCCAACTAGCTCCAATAAATATGTAGCATAAAACCTAGGTCGATTTTTTATTTAATGTTGACTCTACAACTCGAATAATATATGTAGTCAAAAATTGCGTTTTTTCATGTCGAAATTTCTGCAATTAAACCTTTGTATCTCGAACTTCTTTTTAAGGCGAATACTCATTAATTCAAGTTTTTTAGCAATTCTCTTAATATTCAAGTTATCGGGATTTCCACTGTATAATATACTTTCAGACAATCTTCTATAAAAGCCTTTTCGTTTAATAATAGATACCACAAGTTGTACCGCGTGGAAATTTCAAGACTGTGCTAAACATTCACAAAGGTATAGATCATATCAAAGGTTATCAAAGGTTTATTTATTGTCTTGCAAATAATGGTATATTAACATGTCTTACAGTCAAGATAACAGCGTACATACAGTATCTAAGTGGAGAGTAAGGGAATTGGGGGTGTGTAAAGATGTTTAGCACGCCATTGTCACGTCAATGAATGATTTATATCGCCCCTTGGCTACCCGTACGACACTGTATAGAGCCTATGTAGGTACATAACCTTTAGTAAAAATAAACCCGTTCGAACTGGAAAGTTTATCTTAGAAGAAACGACAAGAAACTCAACCGGATTAAATTGGAATAATAACAATTTTGTGCTAGTATTTCTATTTCAAATAACATTAAAGATTCTTATAATAATAATATCAAGATATTTACTTAAATAAATGTGACTTTTGTTAATAAACAAACCCATCATACACAGGCTTAACAATTACGGAATAAGTTTATTGAAATGGGGCCCAGTCTGGCGTTAAAGCGAACTATTGAATTTGCTACATGTGGCGTGTCGGGGCTACTGTATATATTTGTCGTCTTTAGATTTTACTACCTGTTGTTGAGACAACCTGCTCTGAAATGTTTATAACACGGCCTAGGGCCTAGGGAGTAAAATGTATAAATTGGAATGTTTAATGCTATACAAATTATAGCAGGTTTACTTTAACTAGTTTACGATAAAATTATTACTATTGTAAATGTTATGTTTTATTTTTTTGCATTTATTACTTTTCCCTATGCGCTTTGTCATTGGATGTACGGTATCGTTTATGAATACTATTCGTTCCTTTTTATTTAGCTCTTTTAATGTATATAAGTACCTAACTTATTTTTATGAAACTGACCAATACACAAAAGTGTACGTAAATATTGGAATTATATTCTACTAAATTGCCTACATAGTTCTATACTTTTCAGTAGGCAATAACTCTATATTAAAAAAAAACTTGATACACGGTTAAATCTCTGAAAAAATCTGAAATGGCGTTTTCTTCTATCCATTCTTTCTTGTACGAATGTAATATTAATATAATAAAATATATCTATGATTAATCTTACATACAGTATAATTAGCATTGCATAAATCCGATCCTATCGCATTCAGATTTACTCATTAATTCATAAGCGCATTGAATACAATGTGAGCATAAACTCCGGAGGCGACAGACGCATAGGAAAACAGACCGCTACACAATCGGTCATTCTTCTGATAAATATTTGTATAGCTGTTGTTTATATTAAATATCTAGACAAATAATCTTTTCATAGTTTTAAAATCATTTTATACATATTATTTACACAGTACAATTAGTCTGACTTGTGTTGAGGAAACGGTAAATTGTGTAGAGCTCAACTTATTAAAACTCGTAGTGACGATGTAGCCCAAGATGGTGGACACGCTTAGCCAAACAAAGGGACTGACTCTCAGTTCCAATTGCCGGAACACACTTATAGTTATTTCGCAACAGATTCTACACTTGAGGGTAGTAGATAGTCAGGCGGGCACCAGAAAAAGCCCTACAACCATGCTATGGTTTACCAAGATGTTTTCTCTCACCGAAAGTCAATGCAGGTACTCGAACTCACGTCCATTAAAGCGGAGTCCGTACACACTATCAATTGAGCTATCATCGCTTCAAAAGGTAGTATATTTACTAAATTTACCGTGATACTCTCCGTCTAGCATCAGGTGAGCCTAATAAAAAAAAACACTAATTTAGTAGAAAAATAATTCCTACAGTTTAAATTTTGCATAACAAAGACCGGATTACACACCCACAAAATAACAACTGTTGTCAAGCAAAAACAACTAATCCGTCTGTAAAAAATCCTAATTAGTAATACTTTTACGTAGTGTGACGGGTAAACATGAGTTAGGTTTATTTTTATTTTATACTAGCAATCGGCCCCGGCTTCGCTCGGGTAATTATGTTAATCATAGAAAATGAACGTACGGTGTTGCTATAGTTTAACAGATTTATTTAATTGTGTGGTGTAATTTTGTACACGTGACATGTATTTTTCCATCTTCTTTAATATTTTATGTGATATTTCAGCCAATTTAAACAAAACCGTAATAAATTGTACACTTAAATCTATTGTTATTATCTTAAGTCTATTGATGACAACGTAAGACAATCCGTAGGATAGTTTTTAGATTTATCGTGTTCAGACATAGATGGCAGGGCTTTCTCTAATATCCACCTGGCTTGCTACCATCCTCAAGTTGAAAATCTACCCAAATATCTATAGGTGTGTTCCAGCGATTGCACTTCAGAACCAGTTCCTCCACTAGGCTTAGCGTGTCTACCATCTTGGGCTACATCGGTACTTAACATCAGTTAAGATTATGGCCATAACGTAAACCTATAAAGCATAAAAAAGACAGGCGTAACAGGGGACATTATTTTATAATATGTATAGATAAGTTTAGGATTTGATCTTAACATCTCATGATATTGAGGGACGACGAAACACCTGGTCGATAAAAACTCTAGGGGAACTATATTTCAACTGCAGTGGTCGGAATACACCTACAAGTATATGGTGACAAAGTTTTGATTCAATGATGGTAACTAGGCAAGAGGACATTTTAAAATGCCCTGTCACCACACTATGGTTCCTTTGCCCAAAGATCAGACTCATAAAGATTCGAACTCACTGCGATTGGCAAAATATCATTATATACTGCCATTGAAACATCAGTGCAACAAGTTATTGAGGTTATAGTATTTTTAAATCTGATATCACTGTTAATGATGTAAGAAACTAATCAAATTACGATACGAATAAATCATACGGTTTTTAAATTTACTGATTTACCAAAAGAACAAAGCCGCGTCGTTATTCAATTATTTATAGTTTGATTGCATATTTAGAAGTAATTTACGGTTTTTTTTAGTGTTAAAAATTCATGGTGAATGCCAATGACCTTTAAATTTGTTATATCTATATTAATAAATCTGTAATTACGTCTTTAGCTACATTTAAATTATAAATATTGTGATAGAATATTTTTTAATATATTAAAAAGATCTAATCACTCTTATACCATTTTTTTGTCATAACATCATGAATAATATAAAATAGCCATTCATATGTATACTTTTCAAAAATAATATTATAATAATTAAACAAAAAGGCGTAAGGATTCATAGCAAAACACGAATGTCTTATTTCATGCATATTTGTTTTGTATGTATGTTCCTAGTAATGTTAATATCTCGAATTATGTATATAAAGTACTCACTTCTATCAAATCTGGTAAGTTGCCAGGTAATCTGAAACAAATATTCAATAAGTTATCATGTAACAAGTAATATTTTATTATTTATTATTCGACGCTGTAGAGAAAAGAGCTTCTAGATTTTGGAACGTGTTTAAAAATAATAAATTACACATGTCTATTTCGTTAGTAACTAGTCAGATAATAGAACATAACCATTATATATTACTATATAATAATTAATTATAACTTGTATGTGTATTAATGTAATATTAATTACAATACATACGTTCATACATACATTACATATAATGTTGTATTAATTATTTGTATATGTGTAATAATGATTACTGGCGTGAAACATCTATTGATACACTTAGGCAGTAAAATCGATCCATATGCCGGGACGGAAACAGCAAGACGCTCTCTCATATTGTCAATAGATTTAGTTTGCTTCTCCGTGTGAACTGTTTCTATTTATAAATATATACATTCTGTAATTATTATATTCATTTAAATAGTAAGAAAAATCTATTAATTTTGACTTGAGTTTACATGCGGTTTCTCTTGCTTTAATATCGATTTAGTCAAATAAATCGGATGACGCAATAAAAAGTTTAATACAAAGTTTATCCCTCTATTTAACCCACTTCCAATAAAGATTTCGCGATAAAAAGTAGCCTATCTCCGTCTCTTAGGTTCTATCCACCTCTGAACCAAAATTCATCACTATCGAATCAACGGTTTAGACTTGAAAGCGTAACAAACAAACAAACTCACTTTCACATTTATAATATTAATAAGGATAATTAACTTATATAAATTTATCAGTTATGAAATTGTCTCTATCTAGAGTTTAATTTTTTTTTATTTTAATATATCCGGACCCACTTTCCTACGGGTAGTAAAACATACTGTTATTTACTCGGATAAATTCAATGAAATCGGATAAAATGAAAGCGTAACAAACAAACAAACTCACTTTCGTATTTATAATATTAGTATGATGATACCAAAACTCTTTTATTCTTTATTATTTTACTTCATATTTTCTTTATTGTTTTTATTATAAATTCTAATCCTAAATGTTTCACATCTGCGGGGTATCTCGTGACAGTCAACTATTCTTATTATTAGTATTTGGTAGAGATCTATGTATATCCAACGGCGTTTCAACCACAGTACATACACCGATATACCTCACACAGTGATTCCTCTAATTTGTCATATTTCTAAATCAGGCAGAATAATTCCAGATACCGAAGGGATTATAATCACAGTCGCCTTAGAAAGTTCGGAGCCATCAAACAGAGCGCCGCTACTCTGCCATGCTACTATGAAAAGTTATATATGTCTTAAATGAAAGTTTTAGTGCTTAAGAAATTTAAAGAATTTTTTCGAAGCTGATAGTTCACTTACAGCGAGACAAGCCCCACCTAATTAAAAAATTACCGCTAAGATAATGTTATCCGTGATTTCTCATTATGTGCAAATGTCTAAAAATGTAATATTGTATATAATCAACATATAATATTGTAAGTACGTAATTTAATATAACGTCCCCAATTGCAGCGATGATAGCTCAGTGATAGTGTTTACGACTTTCAAGGGACGTGCTTCGGAAAGGTGTTAAGGAAAACATCGTGAGGAAACCATAACATGGTGGTAGAGCATTTTCTAAAGCCCGCCTGACTAGCAACGACCCTTAAATTGAAATTCTGCCGTCAAATACCAATAGGTGTGTTCCGGCAGCTGCACTTGAGAGCCAGTTCCTCCACAGGTTTAGCGTGTCTACCAACTTGGGCTGTATCGTCACTTAAGATCAATTTATCAATCAATTAAGATTATGGCCATACCGCTAAACATTAACTATATAAAAAAATTGAATCAAATATTAAAAAAAAATCGAATGGATCAAACGCTGTTAGCTTTAGAGACTTTCATAGCTTTACCGAACTTGGGGGCAAAGTTTCAGCTCGGGGGGCAACACGCACAAAGAACCCATGAAGTAGCCGATCCTTGGCTTGGGCTGTTACCAGTGGACGCGGCAAAAAAACTATTCATCTACAATACGGATTCAAAACACAAACTGACCTTCTAATCTAAAGGATTGTACTGTCAAATCTGTACTGTACTGTACCTGTCCTACGACCGTTAATGACGTCGAATACAAAATACCAAAAGGCCGATCCACATTCAGGGACAGGGCGGTCCCTCGCAGAACGTAATATATTAATACAGAATTTATCGAGCCTTAAATGGCGACAATCATATATAATACTTAGCGGAAATAGATACACTGCTTTTACCCAACCGGGCAATATAGAAAATACACTTTTATTATATTTTGTATTTCACTTTTCTTTTTACTATAGTATAAATTGTTCCCAGACGACAATTTCACCTAACCCCAAGCCTAAAACGTTACGGTTATGATACGATAATTTTCTTCATCAAAGCCGAGACGAGCAGGCCGAGCGTGCTACAACTAGGGTGGCAACGAAATATCAGAAAAACAATAATATTGACGGAATATTGTCGATATAAGTATCTTTCAATTTTTGAATTACTCATTCACTACAAACACGTTTACGTTTTATTTTTGGTTTTGTTAAGACAACTTGTATAAAATAGTTATTAGATACTAGATTTTACCTGCGGGTACGCTCGCTTCAAACAAATCGGATGGCGCAATAAAAAGTTTCATACAAAGTTTATCCCTTTCTATACCCCACTTCTAAATCGCACGAAATAGTAGCCTGCCGCTTTCTCCAGTTTCCCATCTATCTCTATACCATAATTCATCATAATCGATTCAGCGGTTTAGCAGTGAAAGTGTAACACACAAACAAACTCACTTTCGCATTTATAATATTAATAAATAGTAACTTATCACAGTTATATTGAAGCGATCACAGCTCAGTGGTAGTGTGTACGGCCACGGCGTCTTATGACGTGACTTAACTATATAAAATAAAACCAAACGTTCGTCACATCCTCTATGGATTTAAATAAAAATTATTATTCAAAATACTGTTTTTACGTTCTCTGAACATTAGGCATAATAGTATGCGATGTTTTTGGTTTAAAAAATAAATATGAGTACATAATAATTTTCTTTTTAGTTTATAATTTTATAATATTGTAAATATAAAAAGTTACATTTATTAAAAAAATGCTTAATATTAGATATAACATCATAAAGCGCAACAGTTTGTTTGTTTGTAAGCGCTAATGTTAGAAAATACCAGATAGTTTTCAAAAATAATTTTTGTATTTGATAGAACAATTATTGAGACAGGCGTTGGGCTATTTAACATCACGCTGCAACCAAGATAAGCAAAGCTGTATTGAAAAAATAATTAAATAAATTTTACTTCCACGCGAACAAAGTAGCAGGCACAGCTAGTCGTTAACATCGGGTTAAAATATTTTGTTTATCGATATTTGCATACCTTCGATATTTCATATCCCTATTACTAACCCACTCCGTAATATTACTGGCATAAAATGAAATGTAAAAACTGAAATACACTAGATTAGATGATTGCAAACCTAATTTTATATTATTTCGCACGTCTTGTCAATGCTCGTATTACACGGTCAATTTAATATCAAGCACAAACGGATAAAATGAATTAGCGAATCAGAGCAATTCGTATCGGTTCGTGCTAGGACATTAAAACTTGAAAGAAGTGATATTATATTTTCTCTATAATCATTTTATGATAGAAATCGAAAATATGGAATCAATTGTACATAATATAAGTGTAATCAGTTAAAAAAGTTATTAATATAGAATTTGATATTTGGAAACTTTACAGATCAATGTAAAATCGAAATACACGCTTCTAAAATATTAAGTTGGGTTATTACATTTATTTTCGTTTACCTCATCACTAAACTTGAAATTTATTCGTAGAAGCGTTGCTAGCTCAGTTGGTAGTGTGTACGGACGCTGCGTCATGAGACGTGGATAATGAATCCACCTATAATGAGCTTGAGCTTTCCTTGACGGAAACATCGTGATGAAACCATAGCATGCTGATAGAGCTTTTTCTAATGTTCGTCTGGATAGCTACTACCCTCAAGTTGATAATCTACCGCCAAATATCTATACGTGTGTTCCGGCAGTTGCACTTAAGAGCCAGTACCTCCACTAGGTTTAGCGTGTCCACCATCTTGGGCCACATCGCTACTTAACATCAGGTGACATTGTGGCCATAAAGCTCAAAGCTCATTGGTAGGTGAAATCAAACTTACGTCCCTTGCCACGGCGTCCATACACTGTACCAACTGAGCTATTAGCGTTTCATATATGTATATGAACAGATATGGTATACCTATATAAATTAACTATCACAACATATTAAAAACAAAGTTACCCTCCGCGTCTATCTATATGTCTGTTTGCGATTAACTCAAAACTACTGAACTGACTTTCACGTCGCTTTGACCAATAGACAGACTAATTTATGAGGAAGATTTGGGTGTATAAATTGTTAAGGATTTTGTAAATTGGTTGAAAGATAACGGTGATTGTTAAAGATGTCGGAAAAAGTCAAGCTGCCTGAGAGCTTTGGTGACTAGCGTACCGGGCAAGTGACAACTAGTTACAATATAAAAAATAATTTAAAAAAATAGTCATAAAGGTATTGATTAACAAATACAAAGAAATGACTAATCAAACAGCTGACGCGTATGTCTTGTACTAACTATACCTGGTCAACCGATGAGAACTACTGGCTGACTTGGACCAATAAGCGCGCGCATATGACTGGGCACAGCTAATAGCATACGCGCTACACTATAACCGTCTATACAATAGTACTATAGTTCAATGTAGAACACATTACAGAAGGGGTCGTGACGGAAAAATCTTACATTTTTATTTGTCTAGCCTCCATCCGCGCGGTGCGATAAGCAACTTCGTTCCAATAAAAGTAATGAATGCGTTCATATGTGAGTGGTTATATGCATGTGTTTGTTTAAAAATCGGTATAAAGGCGTTACAAAATGACAAATTAATTGACTCAACCTCAGATCGTAATCATCTCATACGACTATACAATAAAAACGTTGAATTTTTTATTCATTGCCGACAAATAAAACGAGATTCTTAAACGTTTATAGCACGTAATTTCTCATATGTAATTTCACTATGATTTATCAAGCCATGTTTTACACGTACAAGGGAACTTTAATTGGCACCTAGCATTGTTTCGCTCCGTCGAAGGGTCGTTTATGTGCAGCTTCCGTTACTATTAGGGCAATATTATATACGCAAGTGATTTATCGTCATTACAATTTTTATTTTTGATTTACGAAATCCTACTATTTGTAATAAATAAGACTGTTAGAAATATAAAAGTAACAATTTCAAATTCAATGGTAAAAAATATTTTGTTCATAATGTACTAAATATATTTTATATAATATATATAATACAATTACCAAAAAAAAAAATCTCCATCAACTTCTCCAAGTTAGTATAATCTAAACTAATATTAATATACGGAAAATGCATATTTGTTTGAATGCGCTAATCTTCAGAACCAAAAGCCGAATTACAAAAAAACATTTTTGTATTTCATAGAGCAATCGTTGGGAAAAGTTTAAAGCTATTTAACATTACGCTACCTCCAATAGGAGCAAAGCTGTATTGAAAAACAATACGAAAACGGGCAGAAAATCTTCACTAAAATAAATGTTAAAGTGAGTTTGTTTGTTACGCTTTAACGCATAAGCCGTTGCATAAATGATGATCAAGTTTGGTATGGAGACCCATAGCACTCTAGAGATGGTGATAGGGTACTTTTTCTCCCAAAAACTTATAGGAAGAAAGAGACAAACTTTTTATAAAACTTTTTATTGCATCATGCGTTTTACTTCAAGCTTTTGAGAACAATTGCTTAGAATTTCCAATTCTGATTTAGTATAGTGCTACCAATATTGACCAACATCATGAAATAAATTTAATAGCATTTGGTAGTACAATTATTTCTGTATTGATCGGCAACCAGAATTGGGTGAAATAAATAAATATTAACGCAAACGAAACCGCGGGTAAAAGCAAGTATTAAATTGATTTTAGTTCCAGACGAACGAAGTCGCGGCCACAGGCAGTTTATAATAAAACCGTTATATTTTTCATGTTGTCTTAGTCCATAGCAGTAGTAGTAGTCGTACTAGTATAGTAGTATGTAATGTAATGTATAGTCCATAATCCATGTCCATGTGCGCATATACATCGCGGAATTCGAAAGTGTTGACGTAGATAGGGCATAACAGCATAGGAGAACCCCTTGCCGTTTGCCGTCACGACAAGCGGGTAGATTTACTACCACGACACGCCAATATATGTTTACCCTTGAACTATTGAAATAAAAAAAAATTATAACCTTTTGACTTTGTAGGTAGGATTCCATTAATAAGAAAATCACCTAATAATTATATGAGGCACATATATTGTTGGAATAACCAAGGACGGTACATAAGTAAATGCCCATTTGGGTTTCAATATTAATAAAACAATTTATTTATAAAATACACTGAATGTGAATATTCCCTAATGAACTTGATTTATGAACTAGTATTAAACCAGATCCGATATTACTTATAAAGGCACAGCACTTTATTTCAATGACTTAATTCGAAATGCTCTTGTGGTCATAACAAGATGAGTATTAATAGCCACTTTCACATGCCGCATCGTGCTATATATTTGTCCCATAAATAAATAAATAATAAATATTTAAGGCACAAACAACTTTACAACTAAAGTCTTTAGTACCTACAATTATCCATCCATCAATACAAATATTATAAATGTGAAAGTGAGTTTGTTTGTTACGCTTTCACGGCTAAACCGCTGAATCGATTGGTATGAATTTTGATACAGAGATAGATGGGACCCTGGAAACCAAAATAGGCTACTTTTTCTCGTAAACAATTTATAGGAAGTGGGGTAAAGAGAGTGATAAACTTTACTTTACAAAAGCAATATTAATGCAAACGAAGCCGCATGTAAGAGCTAGTTGTGAATAATTTGCAATTATAATAATATTTTAATGTATTCTTTAAAAATTTAGCGTTTCTACATAATATCACTTGATATTAAATGACGATGTGACTAAATATGGTCAAGGAGAATGAACTATATCTAAAGTACATTTATCACGTCACATTTACAGGTGCATGATTATTGATTTTTAGCAAGATAGGCGACTAGATGGGCTCTAGAAAATGCTTAAGATCATTGCAGGAGAAGAATCCACATCGATCAACGCAAATTCTAAACATTACTGAGTCATTATTGCAAGTGATTATTATTATTCGAATCATTATAAATATTTCCAAATTATTGTTAGAAAGGAATTCTAAATTCAATTCTTTTAAAACATTAATGTGGTCTGAAGAGAATGACCATCTATACGTCTCTCATGTACTCAAAAGTACTCAACACTCTCACCCGATGTTAAGTGACGATTTCGCCCAAGATGGTGGACACGATAAACCTATAGGAGGAACTGGCTTTCAATTGCAACCGCCACAGTGAATACACCCACAGGTATTTGGCGGAAGATTTTAAACTTGAGAGTGATAGTTTAAAGCCTTCAACGAAAAATCAGACAGGAATTCGAATTCACCTACATTGACGCTATTCATTTCTCATCAATATCAGCTGAGTTGTTATAATAAATGTTCTAATGAATTTTCAGATTTTCTCCATACTAGACAATCCACCAACAGTACTAACGCCGATTAAATTATCAATTCGTGAGAGAAAAAATTTTTTGGAACGTAAACGCATTTGTTGCCGTACAGGAAATCCGTGATGGCAATTAGTGAAATCCATTAATCATAATACCTATTCTGTGCATTACGATCAACGGTTGTTAAGTTCTCGTTTGCTTTTCGTTTTACTCCCATTTTTTATATTCATATCACTAATACCTTTCATGCAAACGTCACGTATGTGTCTATCAGATTGAGAAAAGTGTACAGCTTTTACAGCACCGCATATGGTTATACAAGAAGCTTTCATCACAATTTATATAAAGAACTATCGTTATTTGAGGGCGCTCACAGGTCGTACCTAAACTGTAATAGAATAGTCATCTTTAGAAGCAGTATTTCTCTGTAACCTTAACTTAAATTTCATAATGTTTTTTTATGTTTACGTGATAATTATTCATCGAAATAAAACTAATTTAAACGGATTTTATCGCGGTTCTTAATTTCGTATTTTTGTTAAATAATTAGTCATATTTTAAAATTATTTTTAGACATATTATACTTTTTAACATCATTTCAGCACAGAATGACATGAACAGGAGCGGCTACGCAGTCAATTTTTAAGTGGTCGAAGTGGAAGTGAGAGGTAAACCAGCAAAATATCTCTATAATCTACTAAAAGGTACTGGGCCTGTGTAGATCTGCAATAGGTTCTATATTCAAACGTGTCTCTTAAGCTGCCCCAGCAGGCTCCTACTAAAATTGGCTGAACAGTGGAAGAAACACGAGTAGTGAAGATGAATGTTGACGCGCGGTGGAAAGGGGTCCCTTAAACCTACATCCATGCTACAAGTCTCGGGAACTGTTCGGGAGTTTCCCTCCGTGCCATATGATGGGCCGTGCACCCGTACGGTGAATCTATGGATAGCTAAAAAGTTCGTCTCTCTGTTTGATACTAATGGTATAAATACATAAAATTAATATTTTATTTCATTTAATAATTTTGTAAAACATATAATAAATAAATTTTAGCTTTCTGCATTCTTTCTTTATATCTAATCTTTAACTATGCCCCATCTCAAACACATTCTCATCCGTAATATATTTAAAAAAATTGGAAAATCCAAAAGTGTACGTCTGATAATCTCTTTTTTTTGTTTATTTAATAACAATTAAACTACATTGAATCAGACCGTGAAAAGTAATAGGATTATGTTCCTAATTATACTTAAGCATAAGAAAAAAAAAATCGTTTAGTAAAGTATTTCGGTCGTTAACGTTATGGTATCATACATAATCCACACATATAGACACAAGGACGTCCAAGACAAAACTCATTTATACAGTTTTTTTAACTAGTTTAAATAACAAAAATGGAATAAAAAATATCATTAGTGTTAAAAATAGTGTTTGTTCTTGATATGTGTGTGTATATATTATTATACAAGTGCAATATATGATAAATAGAGACATTTTAAAATTGAAAAATCAGTTGTTTTGTGTGAATAGACAGTAGCACCCAACTCAACGCTTCGCTTATGGGGTGTCCAATAGGTATCAAGTTTCTTGGTCACGTATTATAATATATTTTAGAGTTATTTTTTAAATTGATTAAAACTGCTGCTCAAAAGGCCTATCTAGCTTTATTAAACTTTATGTCACGTGAATAGTGAATGAGAACGTGAATAAGGGCAGGGGTGCCATGTGGTCTGGGTTTGCAGTGTCGCCGCGAAGCCTTTACAGCAGTAGACAAGATGGATTTATCTAACATAACATCACATGTGCGGTACGATTTAATTACGTTCCAAGTTTAGGTTAATTTTAGATAGTAAATGAAAAAAAAACACTTGTAGTATTTTATTTTTTACTGGCTGTAACTGGGAATTCGTTAGCGTAGAACTTAAAATTATTTAATAAGTTTTGGCCGTTTTTGTAACTGTTTTCAATACAGCTTTGCTGCTATTAGTGCTAGCGTGATGGTAAATTAGCCTAAACTTTCTCAATGATTGCTCTATTAAATCCAAAAAGATTTTTCGAAATCTGAATGCTGGTTCTCATGATTAGTGCGTTGAAATAAATAAACCTTACCACTTTATAATATTAATGCATTGTTATATCAAAATATATTTAAAAGGAAGTAGTATAATAATAATGCTATCTTAATTCCAAATATATTTTAAGTCCAATACACATTTATGTAATACCATAAGTGCACTGCTAATATTGTTAGCAATTATTGTAACGTTTTGTTTTTTATATTAACTAATTTTACTTGCATTATCGAAACTAATTACACCATAAATTCTACCTGTTTCCATTCTATGTTCTTTTACAGAAGTATCGTGATCAATTGTGCTTTATTACTGGGTACCGTCATTACTAACAAGCAATTTGTATTCAATTAATGCACGCGTAATAGCATTAGACGTGCTCGACTGTACTGTTCCGGAATCGGCTTGGCTTTTTGTTGTTTAAAGGATCATTTAATTCGTGAATAATTGTTTTATTAATTCGATATATTCGTTACAAGTGTAATTAACACCTACGTTCAATTGAACTGACAAAGATATAAATGAAACATCGTAATGAAACAATAGCATTGGTAGGGCTTTATATAATGCCCGCCTGGCTAGCTACCACCCTCAAGTTGATAATCTGCCGCCAGAGACCTATAGGTGTGTTCCAGCAATTGCACATGATAGCCAGTCTCTTGTTATATTTTCCATCACCTAGTACCACGTCGTCACTTAAGATCAGGTGAGATTGTGACCATAAATGCTACCTGGACTGGCTCTCAAGTGCGACTGCCGGAACACACCTATAGGTATTTGGCAGCGGATTTTCAATTTGATGGTGGTAGCTAGGGGTCTAGAAGAATTACGGAAGCTATCCCTGGTCTCTGGCAACACGGGAGTTTGAAGTGTCGCTGTGGTGCGTTGTAGTGGGTAGTGTTTGGTGATTATAGATTATCGTATATATTGGAATTTTAAACACCATATTAATAAAAAAATATGCTAGCTAGGCAAGCGGACATTAGCAAAACCTTACCACTATGCTATGGTTCCATCACGATGTTTTTTTCACCGAAAGCTCAGTCTCATTGCAGGGATACTAACTTACACTAATCTACGAGACGTCCTCACACGCTACCACTGAGCTATCATCGCTTTATTCTCTGGTAGAAATAATAAATTATTATGGAACAAACTACGCACGATAAAAAATTGGAAAGTAACGCCTTCATCGATCAAGTATCAAAAGCATGTTTTAACGTCTTATTTATATCAATATTAGTTTATTTTACAAACACTTGAACGAAAAAAAAAAACGATTCGAACGATCGTCTCGGATATCAATATAACCTCTTGACAGAAAAGGCTATACTTATAACGTATTACACGTATACATTACTTAACGAAAACATGAATGACAGTATGAATGGACGTTTCCTGTGACTCTCGGCTGAGGTTGTAGCATTAATTTTTGCGGCGAGTGAAAGTTATTTTCATGTCACGGGCAACGTCCGGAGCTGTCACTTTGACGTCACAAACACTAATAGCCGCTTAATTAAAGTCCAAATAAGGGCTTGCATATAAATATGCGACAGTATAGCCGAGCATATGCCGACAAGGTAAATGATGTTTGCAAAAACGAAATCCCACAGTGTACTGTTGAAATGATTGAACTAAGATATTCCTTACTAATATTATAAACGCAAAAGTTTGTAAGTATGGATGTTTGTTACTCTTTCACGCAACAATGAATAAATGGATTTGAATGAAACTTAACAATAATATAACTTATGCATTAGAACAACACATAGGCTATAATAAAAAAAAATATTGTGTGAATTGTTCAAAATGTATCGATAAGTGTCAAGTAAGTAAGAAAAATTTTTACCATCTGCGGGCTATTCTGGCGTGCGCTGCAAAAACAGTTAGAGTTACACGTATATTTGGTACTATATTGGAAATGTTTATCCTTAATAGCCCTATAAAAAATCTGGGGACAGCATAAATCTATCTTTAATGTGTAAGCCATTATCACCAAATAAGTGAGCGGCCCGCGTGTAAATGACTACGAACACATATAAAATTGTAATGATCTTATACCAGTCTCCTTTGATATAATTTATTTCAAATAGCGGGTACCAGAATCAGAATTCTTTGACAAAATCAATATTAATATGAGCAAAGGCGCGGGTAAAAGTTAGTTTAAAAGTAGTAGGTAGTTACAAAGGTGATTTTTAATTAACTCGAGATAGCTGTGAGGAAATATATAAAAATAGGATATGTTTACGGGTATATTAAGGTTAACTTTATTATTTTTATTGTCTAAGACAAATCGAGTGTACTGTATCACAGTACAATTCAAGACTCTCCGCAACTACATGTACAACTGTCTGATCTTGAAATGTGCATGACATACTCTTCAAGTACTGACCGCGCCCTATAGATATCCTATAGATACTTCTATCTCATTCTATCGCAAGTTATATCCTGCAGTTATCATATTTCTTAATATGTAATATTTTCTACATTTTATTTCACTACTGTGGGACCGACAGATACAGCACACGTCTATACCTGGTTGGAGACAAACCAGCTGCCAAGATACAAGGAACCTTAGATTGGCAGCTTGGTCATCATAGATTGTCTGATATTCGTGTTTTCTGTTTATTATATAAACCAATTTTAAAACATTTATAGATTTTAAATAAATAAAAAATAATAAATGTATGTGGTAGTCTCTTTTTAGTGTCGTTTCATCGAGTTTCAAATCATAACAACGATAAAAAAGATTTTACTTCAGTATTTCTCAACTCAATTCATATTATATTGATTAGAAACAATTTACTTACTTAGGAGTGTTTTTATGAAAAATACTAAAATATCTTTCTTATATATAGATTTGTTATACATTTATTTTGTCTTATTTAGAGGTACTGTAAAATTTTACACAATTTTGACTATTTAAAGTCAATAGAATATTTTACTAATGCCTAACTCAAAGGACTAACAAAATAACGACACCTTCGTTAGAACAGGCCAGATAGTTTTATACCAACTCAAAACGTATATTCACTTCATAATCGGACTTCATAATATAAAATGCCACCAATATTACATTAAATAGCACAGCCAAACTCAAAGTGTGCTCTGTGGAGCCCTAGGTTGCCGCAAAGCCTTTGCGGGGGCTCCATGAGAATACTGAGAAATAATAAGGACGCGACGCGCGCGACCGCGACACCGTATAACCCGATATGAGACTTCAACTCCCTTATAACTAACCTTAATATTAACCAAATGTCACATTATAACATAATTATTAATAAAGAATGTTCATAAACAAAATTATTTTTTTAGGGTTCTAGAAATATTTCGCTTTTCAATGGGGTTTCGTTACCAAAAAAGTTTGAGAATCACTGACATATGGTATCAAATAACCAAAGTTTATTGATTTTTAATATGAACCATCATGTGACGGATTTAGATTTGGAGTTAAATAACTAATTTAGGCCCTTCAAATATTATTGTTTTAAAACGGTTTAACTACTTTATTTTCGGTGACTTTTTATCACTTTTTACTGCTTTTTTATCAGTCTTTATAACTTCAACTATAAGAACGACTGCAACATCTCGTAAAAACTGTAACTCCTTTTTTATCATCTTGAAAGTTTAATGTAATATTTGAAGAATGAAAGTATTGTAAGAGTTGTATATTTGTGATTTCAATAGTCTGGGTCAGGAATTGGTCTACTGTTAGACGTATTTTAATAAGCATAGTATTTTTTATGTATATATAACGAAAATGATGTTTGTTTGAGGCGCAATCGTGTCAAAACTACTAATTGTACAAACATGTGACCATGACTATTCGATGCGGAAATATTTGTAGATGGTGTAGCGCTATTCATTATTTTAATTCGAATGTCCCTTCATCATTATGAACATTTTTGCCGTCAATAAAAACAAAAGACAGGTATTTTCTTTTAATATGTTATTAAAGGCTGCTCGGCAAAGCAGACAGCAACGGCTGATTATTGTTATAAGAAATATTAATAACTAGTCATTATGCACGCATTAAAATAAGGATTAAGTCTAACGGGATACCCTATGTGTTAATCCAACTAAGACTGTTTGCCAAATTTTATCCTAACCATTCATCCGTGTTGATTGAATAATAAACATAGAAAACCAGATTTTGTAAATAGCTGGCATATATCGAATTTCATAATTAAAGACTAACTAATATTCCTATATAATGATTTCTTATGTTTACGCGAATATTATTCATTGAAATAAAACTAATTTAAACGGAATTTATCGCGGCTATGTATTAATTTTGATCCCGACGTTTTGAAAGCTTTTCAGCCTTCGTGGTCACGAGGCGGACTGAGGTGTATGTTGTCCAGAAAAGCTCATGTTACTGTGTCTACCTTAATGTTCCTATAATTAAGAATTAGCAAAATACTAACAACAGTATTTTTGACAAAAATATTAAGTTGTATAAGATTTTATTTTTTTATTATGCCATCTGCCTATGTGGACATTTTCGCTAAAGATAAGTGTCAAGAACTTTATTAAAACAATTAAGTTTATTTTTCCAGATATTACCTCAGTGTCCCCAAGTAAAGCGTTTCTATACAGATCGCAGCGTATTTATTTATTTATGCTGGTCACCAACAGAGCTTGCATCAACGCATTAATGTCTACTAGTTCTACAGCTCAATATTATCATAAATGTAACTCGAATTACAGGTGCCAACGACATGCACATTGTAGTTACTATATGTAATAATTATGATGAACTAATATTAACGATTATTATAACATAAAGTAACAAGCAAAGCTACTTTATTACACATATATTTGTTTTACCTTCATTCTTATTAAAACGAAAGGAATATACAGTTGAAATGGCTAAATTAACAGCAATATTTGATCTCTCAATACGCAATCCAACACAAACGCTACAAATTAGATATACTATTATAAACATTATTATTTGGATTTAAAGTGTAAAATCGCATACTCGGTTATTATAAATTAATGTTGTAATTATCTATACTAATATTATAAAGTGGAATGATTTGAATTTTTGTTTGTAACGAATAAACTCAAGAACTATTGGCCCGATTTCAAAAAATTTTCACCATTAAAATACTACAATAGCCCTAAGTACCATACGTTTTATGATTAAATAAAATTTTAGTTCCACGCGAACGGAGTCACGGATGCAGCTAGTACTAAATAATAGCTCGCTGAGAATTTAGTTAACATCTCAATTTCTTGTTGATTTTTGATGCGAAGATTACTTTTAATACCATCACGCACTGGTTACTACCGGTTGCAATTAAACTGTCATTTGTTGAACAGTAATTTATTTTTATAATAAATTAGACAGAGAATATTTTTTTCGTTCGTTGTTTCGATTTAAATTTTATGTTTTCTTTTTTTATAATTAAGGTTTAGCGTTATGGCTACAATCTCACCTGTAGTTAAGTGACGATGTGGCCCTAGATGCTGAAAATGTTAAGCCTCGTGGAGGGAATGGCTCTCAAATGCAACTGCCGGTACACACCTATAGGTATTTGGCGGCAGAATGAGCAGGAGAACTTGAGGGTGGTAGCTAGTCAGGCGAACGTTAGAAAAAGCCCAAGCACCATGCTATGATTTCATCTTGATGTTTTTCTACACCGAAAGCAAAAGCTCATTGTAGGTTCATTCGAACTCACGTCCCTTGACGCGAGGGCCGTACACACTACCAACTGAGCTATCATCGCTTCTACCTAAAACCTGATAACTTCTCGACCAGTCTAAAATTACTTACGACTTTCACAACAATATATTACTGTGGCTTCCGTATTCTGAATAGTAAGTACCTCTCTATATTTAGTCGATAATAATCAATCATTCAAACATAAAAACAGCTTCCATTTAATAATCAATTGTCATGTATTTTTTGTAATAATTAGCTAAAGAACGGTTACTGTGTTCATTATTTTTCAATTTTCAACGTATAGTTAAGGCATTAGAGATTTTGTGAAGGCCTTCGTTTTTTAAATTAAAACATTGATGGCTCTGAGTAAGCAACCATTTATTATTAACTACTTTATGAATATCACAGATAGTACTCTCCGATACGCACTAATTTCATAGATTAGACGAAACTACGGTCTCTCCCCTTTTCATTACGCCTTTCGCTGTAAGCATGGGTCTGCAAGTAAACCAGTAAACACACATGCCATAATTACCATTACATATAACTTTGTTATTTAAAGATACCTATTTACCTGGAGCAATGGATGATAATTTAAAGAATCAATACACAAATTCATAAGTAAATTGCTCACCTTCTTAGAATACTCAATCTTTGATGTACCTGCATTAAAAAAAAACAATGTGTTAAATAATAAAAAATAATATTTTCACACATTTTAAACGTTTTCAAAAGTTCGAACAACAAATTCTAATGCTGCGAAAAGAGTATATAGTATAGCTGAATTATTTAATTTAATTTTAATTCCTTGTATGGAATATCGATAAAAGTAAAAACGATTAAAATCATTTTCTTTATGAAATGTTACGAAGACAGTGGAAACTGCAAATTTAAAAAAAAGTTTAAAATTAAATAAATAGAAAAATAAACAAATAGGAACAGCACGATTATATTTAACTTTAAAATTAAATAAAAGGGTTAAAAAAACTTAACAATTATAGTTAAATTGTATTTTTGTCATATATACTTGTATTTTAAATGTAAGCAAAACTAGATATTTGTTGTTTTCGATTTATTAGTTATGTACATCGATTGTAATGTTATAGTGTCAATAGAAAAAAACATTACATAAATATAACCTCAGTCTTGATACATTATGAATATTATTTAATGAACAGCAATATGAGCGGGTTAATGTTACACCTCGTGAAGTTAGTCAACTAACTTCATGGTGTGTGATGGCTACGCGCGTAACTTCCGTTTCAAGTTAAAATATCACTTTCAACGATTTCACATAACACACTAAAATAAGTGTAACATTAATAAAAAATAATGTTTCTTTGTTTATTTGCTCTATACGCGTTCGTAAACCATTCGTATGAATTTGATGTAACTTTGATGAGTATTCTGTGCAAGTCCATGAAAATTTCTGACCCACAGGAAGAGTTTTTAAAGGGATATTCCAATGCAACTTCTTTACTGTTTTAAATAACTTATTCAGAAGTTTAGAGTATTCGATAAATTAAACTTGACGCTTAAGTAAAATTTTCGTAGTTTTTTAAATTTGAAATTTGTGCAAAAATTTTGTATGTTATAATACAGGATCGTAAAATCATACGATTTGAGAATTTTAGTATGTGTTTAAAGCGGTTTTTTGAAGCGAAGTCAACTTTAAAGATACCTTCTAATCGCATCAAATATCGATTTATATTTCGAGATTCCAAGTTAACAAGATACAAATATTGTTATAGTAAATGAATGTCCATATCAAGATAATCATTCATGTTCATCATAATTTACTCAGTTTTTTATATGAATTTAAAAATGACCAAAAATTGTTAATTATTTTACTTCCAACGTTTGTACTGGCGACGCGACGAGGCGGTCGAAAAAGACTAACGGTATGTTGCATTAAAAAATATCAATTAGCATTTTTGTTACCTTAACGGTTGTCATAAATTATGTTCCTTGTCAGTAATTAAATACAAATGAAATAATTACATTTGTAAAAGTAAACATAACTATTATTTGCCTATAATTAATATTAATTTATTGGTAATTTAGATGAAAACAATTCCATGGTAAACATTTTAACCTATAGTATGAAAGTAATCAAAATAAAAACCTAACATTCTGATAAGATTGTTACAAGTATTAAACAAACATTATACAAAGCGATATTTTAAAATTTATTGTAATAAATCGATTATGAATGCATGAGATTAAGCATAGTTCAAGTTTATATAGAGAAGAAGTGCAAAAAGCAAAAAAGATATTATAATTATAAATGAAATAAACCCTTCAATGTTTACATTTATACTGTCAATATCAAACGTGGAAGAAAGAATACACGTGAAAAATTATTTTAAATAAATCGAGTTGCATATGTTTGAAGGTTTTGAAGGAAATTGATATGCGAAATTATATTCTTCGGTTCAGTATTATAAGTATGTTAATGAATAATAAAAAAAACATAACAGCAATTTAAAACTGTAAAAATTTAAACTATTCGTTGTTTAAGCGAACTGAGAAGCTAGTGGTAAACTAGTATAACGACAAAATATATTACTTATTTTTAATAACCAGGATTGAAACGAAAATAACCTCGCATTTCAAGTCTCATTTTCGCGTTTTTCGCGTTTTAATTATGGTAAGTAAGGTAGGATGTTGTATAAACAAATGGTCATCGCCGGAGTCAATGTCATAATAACAAATGTCAATGTTCTACCAGCCTACGTAAATTCTGTAAAAACGGTCACAATACATCTGAGCTTAATTAAAGGTGTACCTATTAATAACGTGAGATCATTTTTAATTTATCCCACCTCACTTATAGTGAAATATGAAAAGATGTGATGGAACCCATCTCTTATATGCGTGAGATTTTTTTATAGTTTAATTTACTAGCTATTATATTCGTTGCTCATTTAGAGCATATAGAATATTAACTATAACATTTTATCTGCATTATCGTTACTAATATTATAAATGCGAAAGTGACTTTGTTTGTTTGTTACGCTTTCACGCCTAAACCGCCGAATCGATTACGATTAATTTTGGTTTAGAGATAGATGGGAAGCTGGAAACGGTGATTGGCTACATTTTCTCGCGGAAAACATACAAAAAGTGGGGTAAAAAGAAGAATAAACTTTTTATGACTCTTTGTAAAAATCAACATTAACACAAGCGCAGCCGCGGTGTAAAGCTAGTTTATAATAAATTAAATAGAACAGACTACATTTTAGTGAATAAATTTTCTTCACCTTGTTATAGGGAACGTTTTTTTTATCACTTGGTACAGTGGTACCAATACTTTTATTATGTTTACAGGTAGCGGGATTAATTCCTATCTTGGACTCAATTATAAGTTATGAGCATAACTACCAGTTGTTTGCTTATAATTAATAGCTATATATGTATAATATATCATTAGTGTACTGATCAAAAGGCAAGCTTTGTTTAATTTGAATTTAAATGGTCCAAGCAAAATTTCCAATTTAAATATTATTTTTTTTATAGATTTGAAGAGATCATGACTCAGACATAAGGTTATGAACAACTGCCCCATTTTGAAGTCACGTAATTAATGTACCTTAGATGCATAAACTAATAGATATTGGTATTTCACAAGCCACCGAGAATCCATTAACTTGAATGTCGTACAGCCTCATTCTTGGATCTCGAGACATTCCTTGTCGTACCACACGACACCATTTACACGCTAGTAAATCGGGGCTAATAATGATATAGGATTCTATAAAACCTACAGAAAGTGAACTATAATAGAATATTATTCTTTTTAAATTACACTTGTGACTTTTCCTATAGTTAAGTTATTATGATTTATGTCGTTTCAAATTTTGGATTTCTATTTCACAATTATAGACCCGCTTATCTTTTAGGAAAAAAAAATGCTGGGATCTCAACATTTAAATTTTAAATTATAATAATAAATTAATATAACTTCATCAACGTCATCAAAATATTACAAAAGGAACCACAAATCTATAGAATAAATAGTATACCGTGTACCATGTGTACAAATGATTGAACCGATTTTGAAAAGTTTTCAGATAATCTTCAGGTCAGCCCAGTGGCTGATACTATGTAGTTTGGTTGCGATCGGCTGTTTCCAAGAAGTAGAAAAATAAATGACGTATAAAACAGTAAAGGTTTGCAGTAGAGAAAGAAATACGTGTTTATGTGTGTATATTTTGAAAAAGGAATAAAATACATTTTCCAAAATTCAAGAATTATTAGAATGAAATATGAATTAAGTATTGCTACTTATTATTCCTATAGTTTCCTCATAAGTAAGTGACGGAATTCTCTTAACTCGTATTTGTAATAATGATCTATAATTAAATCTTTAAACGTATAAATATTTCTTGAAACTGTTTAAAATGTTTTTTTTTTTAAATATAATTACAGTGTAATTTCTTTATACAGCTTTAGGTTGTAGTGTTATGGTTACAATCTCACCTGTTGCTATGTGACAATGTGGCTCAAGATAGTGGACAGGCTAAACCTAGTGGAAGGACTGACTCTCAAGTACAACTGCTGGAACATACATGTAGGTATTTGGCGGCAGATTTTCAACTTAAGTGTGGTAGCTAGCCAGGCGGGCATTAGAAAAAGACCTAGGACTATGCTATGGTTTCATCACGATGTTTTCCTTCAACGAAAGCTAAAGCTCATTGTAGGTGAATTCAAACGTATGCCCTCTGACACGACGTCCGTACACACTACCAACTAAGCTATTTGCAATTTATAGCGTCATTGAAACTTATCAATAATGGAAGAGATGATATAATTGTAAGAAAACAACGTAAACCACAAAAAGTCAAGTCATTTCAACGGTTTACGAATTCTGTCGTTAAATCAAGTGAAGTTAAATGGATTTCAACTGTATTCAAAATATTATATAGAGTATGTACATTTGCTAACGCATAAATATATAACTCAGTAGACATACGCGTCATTACATAGCATTACGGCATCCTTTACAAATATAATATTATGACACGTAGAAATACTTCTAACAATTACATATTCTACGTAATTTATTATAGTTAATTCTTTACAATTATTTACCGCATTATAATTGATATAGGTGATTAAAATTATTAGGATCATCAAATAACACATATATAGTACTGTTAGACGCCTTTTTTCCGTGATGTATATCAATTTACTGAGTGCCTCGCGCAACGCGTAAAACCAGGGCGCAAGTCAAGGCGTAAGGGATATGTGGCGACTCATCGGAAAATAAGCACTCTCTAGTACCTACTAAAACACTACATCCACACTTCCGATCTTTCCTTTTGCCAAAGACCAGTGACAATTTTCAAACTTCTACTAGTACAGTTAGGCGCCTGAATACCATACAATCCTCCTTTCACAATACCATTCGTGGAACTGGGAAGTTATCATTTCAACTTATTCGTGAATAACTCCAGACGGTACTGAATATTCGAAACTGTCTATGCCATATTAGGAAAAGTTATAACAAGAATACTTGTTAAAACGCCTCGTATGTACAAATCAGGTCGAATTAGATTCTCTAGCCTCAAGGGTGACCAGTAAAACCGACGATCATTTATTTATAACTCTATAGTTCATGTATTTTACTAGCTATGCCTGAGACTTCGTTCGGGTGGAACTAAAATTTTATTTATTTATTTTGCTCATATTATTGGAAGTGTAATATTAAATAATAGCCTAAAGCCTTTCCAAATGATTGCTCTATCAAATACAAAGAGTTTTTGGAATCCGTTGATAGTTCCTAAGATTAGCGCATTCAAACAAACAAACTTCCCGTTTTATAATATTAACTAGCTTTTACCCGCGGCTTCGCTCGCGTTAATATTGATTTTGTCAATCAAATCGGATTATGCAATAAAGTTTCATACAAAGTTAATCCGTCTCATTGTGCCACTTTCAATAAGTTTTTCGCGGAAAAAGTAGTCTATCACTGTCTCCCAGGTCCCATCTATCTCTACACCAAAATTCATCATATTTGATTCAACGGCTTAGGCATGAAAGCGTAACAAACAAAGAAACAAACTCACTTTCACATTTATAATATTAGTAAAGATATATAATAACTGGATAAAGTACAGAGCTATTATTTCTATTTGACCACAAGAAACCAATCCACCAATACCTAAAACACCTAGCGTCCTGGATTACATCATCGCCTAACATCAGAAGAGAACATCGTGATCAAACTCTGAACTTATAAAGAATTAAGAAAAAAATACAAATTTTAACGCACATTTTATTGTTATTTAAATTTAAATCTTCCCAAGTGAATGTACTTTAATATCATAATGCTACAAGGAAAAGAAACGGAAATAAATTACGTGTCCCAAATTACTGAGCAAGTAATGTTTTCGAAAATTATTATCCAATTAAACAACTCGTAAATTTACAGTCATTCCTCACGAGAACTTTTTATAATACACATATAACGTATAAAGAAATCAAATACAGGGAGATTGAAGTCAATGAAACCAGCCATCAAGTTATTATTATGATCATTAAACACACTTCATTTCGTAAATAATTTTGACTACCAAGTATGTGTTCAGTAATCCTACATGATTTCGGAAAGCGACTCGTCAAAGTAGTCACTTTGATGGATTTATTTCCACGTATATTGTGGTAACGACACAGACGAATATAGTTTATGGTGGTAGGGCTTTTTCTAATACTGGCTAGCTACAACCCCCACTTTGAAAATCTGCAGCCAAATAGGTGTTTTGCACTTGAGAGCCGGTCCCTCCACTACGCTTACCGTGTGCATCATCATGTGCCACATGATTCGCCACTGAACATCCGGTGAGATTATAGCCACAACACTATAAAAATATTTAAGAGATAAACTTAAAAACACCCTGGTTTTTTTAAAAATCATTTTATGGTTTTTAATATATTTAGTCACAATTACAGTGCGACCAAAGATAGTAGACACGCTAAGCCCAGTAAAGGGGCTAATTCTGAAGTGCAACTACCGGAACACCACTATAGGTATTTGGTGATATATTTTCACCTTGAGGGTGGTAGCAAGCTAAACGGGCATTAAAAAACCACCATATATGATTACTGGATACTGATAATTACTGCTTACAATTGGTAGTTCACGAGCGTGAAATACGTTACACGTGATAAGTGAATGCTTCATTTGCCAAATCAATTAATACATTAAAGTTTTAAATCAATTCGAAAGTGATAATCACTTTGACAAGCGAAGCATTCATATAGTGATCACGATTCAATAGATGTTTCTTATCAGGCACTACCTATTTCCAGTTTAAAAGCCTATTTTATACCATAGCAAAACTATTTTTATTCTAAGGTTATGGTCGATAAATAAATAAGTGGTACAGGCATAGTTGCCACGAGTGTTAATCTGTCATTAACCTCCGTGAATTCATTAACCACATTATAATACATAGCACTAGCTCGTGCTCTAAACTTCATTCCTGTTCTTCCATTAAATGTTTATGTTGTGAAACCAATTTGCAATGCAAATTACAAGGCAATAGGTCAGGTAGTTTTCTAGATCTGGTTACGTTGGGTTAGAGGCAGTATAGTTCACGTCTATATGATATGTCAGTGGAATGGGTCCATTGATTACATACATATAAAAAAAACTGTGTATCTTAGTAAACTGTGCGTATGGTTAACTTAACAAATAAATTTATGGGTTAAGAAAGAATACTCTATTTCTTCTTTATCTCTTTCTAAATAATGCGAAATTTCACTCGATGAGAAGAAGAAAAGACTTTGTAAATGTGTGCTTTAGTATTTTTGTATATTGTATTAAAATAATAGAATTTCAATACGTGTACTTTGTTTTTTTTTTCATTGCGTCTTATAGGGAATACTATATTTAGTTAAATTCCACAATCTTAATACTCCAGTATTTTTATTAACGCCCACGGACTACTTATGTTACCACAAATAGTCACTACATCCGTCATCCGTTGACAATATCCCTAAATATAATAAGGGATTTTCTTGTCAATTTATTGATTTTAACAAAATGTCGCTTCAGTACTTATTTGTTCATTACTAGTTGCATTCGTTTGTTTTCCTTTGAAAACAAATCTTTATTCCAAAGATTTTAACACATCATACGACAAGTCAAAACAAGTATCTATTACGTATTAAAAAGTCGTAAAATGGCAGCATTTTTTAATGTTGCATACAACTTCCTACTTTAAAACGCAACTAATGGTGGTGTGGTGTAAGAACTAATATGGCATTCATGTGCATAGTCTAATATATCTACCATTTTATGGTTGCGAAGGTGCGAAGTCAGTCGGCAGCACACCGTCCTAGTGTAGTGATATTATAAGAATATTATACGGTCCTACTACCTAATGTGGGATTGATAGCGTGTCTCAAATAATAAGTTCAAATGTCTTAAATAATTACTATTTTATTCTCAGTCCAAAAGTAACTACACTAGGACACCACACCAAACAATAGATTGAACAAATAAGCACTGAGGCAACGAAAACAGAACTTTAATATTTAAATATATGATAATACGTAGCACGCACTAATCCACTTTATGTGTTTTTGTTACGGTTCACGATTAACAACAACAAAACCGATGCATACAGAATGAATGTACGTGTAATGCACGGACCGGCGTAAATTTAACTTTAATTGTTTCCCTCAGTATCGTTTATACGAGCGTGATCCGTAATGTTCTGCATGCGTGTTTGCCGATTACCCCTTAAGTGGCGTGTATTCCGCCCATCGATGTTCGACAACAAAAACCATCCAATGAAGCGTCGAATAAACATTAACCTTAGATTGTTTGTTTGCACAAACAATTATAAACCGATATAAATGAACATGGGATTGTTTTCGAAAACGTGACAATACGAGTGCTTGGGTGTACCGTTACCGAATGTGTTTGGCGAAAAAGTTTACGTTTATCGAATAGGCAACGAATATACGTTGTTTCGTACGCGGATCGCATTGATTTTCTGTCTAGTCGCTATAACTGATTATGGTTGTTGACTTGAATGTCAACCTTCATGGATGTTTGAAATTCAAATATGTCATTTATTTCCATACCGTTAGTAACTGCAAACTTCTATTTGCTTAACATGGGGAGAAAATATATGTGGCAAAAGGCATGTGGTATTCATCTGATGGAAACACTAGTAATCTATATTAATATATTAAAGTGGAAAAGTTTGTTTGAACGCGATAATCTTAAGAACTACTTGTCGGATATCAAAAATATTTTTGTATTTGATAAAGCAATCATTGAGGAAGGTTTGAGGCTGTTTAACATCACGCTACCACCAATAGAAGCAGAGTTGTTTTAAAAAAGTTACAAAAACGGCAAAAATTAATAGATATTTTTTAGCTACGCGCGAACGAAGTCGCGGAAATGGCTAGCATCCTGCAAAACGACCCTACGACAACCTGATTTCGAACTGTTGAACGAAAATAACTGCAACTCACTAAGTTTTTCACCGGATGTGTAATGTACTGAGTTTTGGTGTTTATTTATATATATATTGATTATTGTTAATAAATAATATGGACTAAAAATAAATTTTAAAATCACTCTCTGTAAAGTTCTAATACGGTGGCTATTGCTAAGTACTAAAACGTCAAAAGATATTTTATCTCCTTGATAATGTCATTAATTAAATGATCCGGCCAGTTTATGAAACGGGTGTATGGGACATATCTTTGAAGAAGCAGTCAAATACGGACTAAAAGGATACTATCGCGATTCCCAATCCTGTACTGCCAGAGACCAAGGACAACTTTTATACTTCTACTGAAAACGACTACGAACCTAGATGATTTTATTTACCATAATTTCTATTTGAAATTTTACACTATAAACTTATGATTCATTGAATTGATCATAGGAGCTCGGTGTTTTTTGTATATAATAATAACCTAGGTTAGTAACTGATCTCAGAACGAAAAGAATTAGAACGAACCACTATGACGGGGTTATCATCGAACGTATGAATATCAAACCCACTAATTTGAATTTTAAATAACGAAAAATGTACACAGAACAAATTACATTTGAAAATTTAACATTTCAAAAATGTTACATTTGAAAATTATTCAGTTTAAAATTTTACAACAATAAATGCAATAAATAAATAAACAAAATAAATTTTTTTATAGGAAATTTTACAGATCCACATCTATACATATTTACGACTGTTTCTGCAAGACATTTCTTTTTTTTTGCATGCTTCCCCTTATCAATTAGCCAGTGCGTGTTCGCGTGTCGAAATCTAATAAGGTGTGTCGCGCCGAAGACAGTAATATTCGCCCGCAAAAACCGAATCCAGCAACAAAATCAGATTAAGAATTCTTTGCCCCTCTTCCAATCGCTTCATATTACGTGACTATCATTAGAATGAGTAGAGTAGTTTGCATGACGTTGAATGTGTGTCGTTGGCCGAATTTAGAGTCCACTCAAAAACTGCATTGCAATGTGTATAAATGTTAAATATAGTATGTAGTTTGCATGATAGATTACGCGAATGTCTTGTTTGCATACTAACAAACGATTGTTAGTATAGTTCTGAGTGAGATGAAAAATTGGATGAGTAACTGGGTTTTTTTTTTATTTATAAGATCATAATATTTAATAATATTTAGGTCAGGAAAAGAAAAGGTTTCTTTAATAATTATTCTATAATAATGTTAAAAATAACTTATAGCGGTTTAATGAAGAAAGAGAGGACGGCACGGTTGGTCTAGCGCGATGGTCTTCTAACTTTTTTGTATCGTAGATTCCTTACCAAAATTACTGTATTGAGTAGCCTCCCTTATTTTATGAACAGTGAATTTTTAAAGATTTTTGAAATTAATTTATTTGGTTTTATATATGTGTAATTGTTCTGGATTTGACTTTGGTAGGTACGTGACGCGTACTATTGGTTGGAATTCACACAGATTTATGTCCGTTCCTAGTATGCTTATGCACACTTGTCATTGGTCAAATAGCCTACGTAAACAGATGACATTATATAAAAAAAATAAAAGAAAAAGAGAACTAAAGAAAGAAAAACAATTTGATATACATGTAAGCTGTTGATATAAAACTATCGAATGTTAAACGTTTCTATTCGCTATCTTTATCGTCTATTATTGCGTGTTTCGCGAGAGCAAATCGACTACAGAAATCGCTAATTATTGGTATAACAATAATGTATTGACTGGAATTTTAATTGGCCTATAAAATTATAACTATTAAATTGGGATAACCATAAAGTAATAATAATGATAAGATGAAATTAGTTAAGATTTATGTTGCATAAAATCTTAAGGTTTGATTGTAGGGCTGTATCTAATGACCACCTATAATCAAAATTCCAACTTATATGCTCGTAATTATCCAATTGTAACCTTTGTCGTTTTGTATGTAAGACCCATTTATATTTATTTTATAGTATGTTAATAGATCTGACATGCCGACGTTGTTAACCGCTGAATCGATCATGATGAATTTCGATATAGATATAGATGGGAATCTAGATACGACAACAGGTTTTTTTCCCCCAAAACATTTATTGGAAGTGGGAAAAAGAGAGGGATAAATTTTGTATGAAACTTTTTATTTCGTCATCCAATTTTTTGACAAAGTCAATATTAACTCGAGAATAGCCGCAAGTAAAAGCTAGTAATGAATATTTGCAAAAAAAAATGGTTGAAAGTTTCATCAAATATGTTGAATAACAAAAACAGCAACAATTCGTCCCCTCAATAATTACCCTCATTATCAATATATGAATACTTTCGAGGATGTTTCGGTACGAGCCATTTAAGTCAGTTCAATTAATTATTTACCATAATTACAATTAATTGCACGAACGTTTACAAGTCATTTCGGTCACTATTATTAATGTACAAATTGGGAGGTATTATATTATAGAGGGAAAGTGAATGACGTGGCTAGAATACAATTTATATATACATAATGAATGTTCTTAAGGAGACGTGTTTATAGATACAATTTATTTGATTAAGAATTAATAAGATATTCTTTTATTTGAATCATCTGAAACGGAGATTCCTTAATTATACCTTCTTGATGGATAATTTGTCATAAGCACGAAACAATATTTTTACCTAAAGTATAAGTAACAATTTTATAAACGATTTTTCATACAAACTTTGGTCACCAATTTCATCTCTTTAAGTTTTATTTTAACTACAAAAGGTAGTTTAAGTCCTTCTTCAAACTCTAATCTTTTTTACATCAATTAATTGAAACTACTCCAGCAGTTTAAACGTGGAATTTTAACAAATTATTTAATTTACAAAATACAAAATATTTAGTTGATGATATAAAAATTATGATATGGCAATTTGTCGCCTTGACTACGAAATAATCTCACAATCGCTAAAGAAATCAGTGAATCTGCAGCCCAATAGCTTAGTTTATCAGCTAAGCCATGAGAAGCAGGGATTTTATTGAAGTTACAACTTTATTATATCATAAATATATTCCATTATAATTATTACATTTTCTAATTAAATATTTCGTATTACTTTCGCAATAACATCTTTTTATAGCGATTTTAAATTGTTATATTTGATTGATGTACATCTGATTTGAGGACAAAATACAGGAGCTTACGCTACGCTGTGACAAAGTCCAACAAGAAATATGATTCATAAAACTTTCAAAATATTGAATACAGATAATATGTAGTTTTCTCTTACGATTTATGGTCCTCTGTGGAGATAAGTGCCTATAGTATATAGGGGCAAAATTAGATATTTATGAGGGGAATAAATTTAATTCTAAATCGAATCCGTTTTCATAATAAACTGTCCCGTTTAGTTTTCATCGCTAAAGTATCAGGCATGTCATAAATGAGCATATTACTTAACTAGCTATTACCTGAGGCTTTGCTCGCATTAATATTATTTTTGTCAATCAATACCAAAATCTTCGGTACCCGCTATTTTACATAAACTATATCAAAAGAGACTGGTATGAGAACATTTGCACTCGTAGTCAATTATACGCGGGCCGCTCACTATTTTGGCGATAATGACTTACACATAAATGATAGATATATGCTGTCGCTCACTTTTTTGTAGGCCTATTTAAGATAAACTTTTGCAGTGTACGTTATTCATATATAACTGTAACGGTTTTTGCAGCGCACGTCAGAATAGCTCGCAGTTAGCAGATTTTTCCTACTTACTTGACACTTATCTTTATGTTTTAGATAATTCACACAATATCTTTATAAATTATAGCCTATGTGTTATTCTAATGCATAAGTTATATTATTGTAAAATTTCATTATAACCAATTCATTAGTTTTGCGTGAAAAAGTAACATCATACATACAAACTTTCGTGTTTATAATAGTATATAAAATATTATAATATAATATTACTTAATAATAGGAAAATAGTGATATATTTTTTATCCTTTGTAGGTTTAGCGTTATGGCCACAATCTCATCTGATGTTAGTTACGATGTGACCCAAAATGGACGACGCGCTAAGCTTACTGGAAGGTCTGACTTTCAAGTGCTACTGCCGGAACACACCTATAGGTATTTTACAGCAGATTATCAACTTGAGGGTGGTAGGTAGATAAACTAGAAACAATCGGATGCGCAAGACATATTCTAGTACATAAGCTATCAATTTTAATTTAGTTAAATCACGAATATTGGAAGATATAATATAGGGAGGGATGTACATTACGTGAAGTAGCATACCGAAGCGTATTAGTAGTAATCTATGAAATCGTAGATAAAGCAATTAACGCTATTTATGCCTTCAATATACCTTAAGGCCTAGATTATGTTACCTAAATATTCAGAGATTATTCAGAAAAGGCGATAAAAAAATCACAGTAGGCTGAGCGGTTAAAGTGGTTATCTCACTGCTACCATCATGCCGAGTGTCGTAGGTTCAAATTATTTTCTCTATGTATTATTTAATATTCATTAATATTTACTAATGTTATAAATGCGAAAGTAAATTTGTTTGTTTGTTATGCTTTAACGCCTAAACCGTTTAATAGATTATGATGAAATTTGGTATAGATATAGATGGGAACCCGGAATCGGTGATAGGTATTTTCCCTCGTGAAAACCATATTGAAAGTGCAGTAAAAAGAGGGATAAACTTTGTATGAAACTTTTTATTGCGTCACCTGATTGGTTTCATAAAATCAATATTCACTCAAGCGAAGCCGCATGTAAAATCTAGTATAACAATAATAGTCACTTTATTGCATACCATGAAACTAAACAAAATTAAACAACAATTTAAAAATAAGTAAACACTTAGACCTTATCGCCCAAAGCGATCTATTACAGTCAAAACCTTTGGAGACATTACATTGTTGAAATAATTTACGCGGTGGTGATATAAAATGAGATACGCACAAAAATATAGACTAACAATAAAATATGTTTGTAAAGGAAAAAATAATCTCACAGCTCGTCACGACAAGTTAGGTATCACTTAAAATACAATGAAATCCGACGAACCTGTGCCAATATTACGCAACGCATCTTGGACATTTTTATTACAGTTATAATTCTTAATATTTAACCAATTAATACCATTAGTAATAATTATCAATATTGAACCAAAGTTCCTGTATACCTTGTGAGAGATTAAGTTTAACGGTATGTAAGTTTATAACGTTCTTAACTTATTGCCCTCGTAAATGTTCAATAGAAAATTGTGCTACGTGGTGATTTTATAGCAGATGGTTGAGGTTAATATTATTCTATAATAATGTGATTAACAATCCTCCTGTGGTAAATAAGAAAATTGTTAATTAAGCACGGCAATAGGGCATTACTCATGTCCGTCCGGCTATTTGCGAAGCACCTATTGGTGTATTCCGACAATTGCACCTGAGAGCCGGTCCTCAACTATCGACACCAACTATCATATGAGATTATGGCCATATGTTGATCATATCAATTGATCACTGTTAATGAGCTACAATTTATACCCTTTATATGTTGTAAATCTGCTGCCAAATACCTATAGGTGTGTTCGAGTCTCTCCTCGGGTTTAACGTGTACACCATCGCATGCTACATCGTCATTTAATATTAGGTTGATTGTAATTTTAACGCTAATCCTATAAACTATTAAAAATATATAATTTAGTTAATCACCGGAAAATAATATCATTATTAACAACTATCTCAGCGACCAAGTTTTGCTGTATTACAAAAAACATACTTAGTTTATAAATGTAAAACATTATCTAAATAGAAAATGTCATGCAAATCGTTGTAACCGTTACCAAGAAAATACATTATGACATTAAGTATTTTTAATTTTACGATTATTTTATGTATAATGATTAAAAGTAAATATATAATTTTAACTAAAATATGGAAATATTTGAATATAAAAGTACTTTACATTTTTTTAAATACATATTAAAATTAATAGATAAAATCAATGTTCAATAAATATTCGAACTCTTGCGCAACTCTAAAAACTGCAGACTTTTTGTTTATCGGGTATATGTAGCTAATGCAATATCCACATAGCTTAATCTTATTATCTAATACGATACTAAAAATGAAAGTGTGAGTACATTTTTTTATACTTTAAAGGTTTTAGTGTTATCACACTCTTACACTAACCACAGTCTTATCTAATATTAAGTGGTGATATGGCCCACGATGATAGGCACGCTAAACTGTAAACTGTAAGGACTGACTTTCAAGGGCAACTACCGAAACAGTATTTGACGGCAGATTTTCAATTTGAAGGTAGCACTAGTCATGCGGGCATTAGAAAAAACCCCTATCACTATGTTATGGTTTATCACGAGGTTTAATTTACCGAAAGTTCTAGCTTATTGCAGGATTTCAAACTCAAGTCGAGAATATTGTTTTCATATATCATATTGGTAGCAAAAAAATTGAGCTCTATGAACGACTATAACACCAGTAGCATCACTTTTGCTTAGCCGACCCCTTTAAAAACTGTTAATTTTTTTAAAGATGGATATACAGAAGTTCTCTCACAATCCTTTACAGAAGCTTATTTAATATCTGTAGGAAACTTTTCATAAACTGGACTATCCAGAACCAATTAAAATAAAAGGTATAATAGCAAGTAGTGTACGGACGATAGCTTAAACTTACAGCCTGATATTATTATATTTGAAATCCCAACTTATTACACACGCAACACATAAAACAAATTTATATTTAACATTGTAATTTAAATAACTTATTATGAGGGATGATAAGCTTTACTAATTAGTTTTCTGTGAAATGCATATTTAGGAAGCGTTGATAGCTCAGTTGGTAGTGTGTATAGATGCCGCGTCAGAGGAGTTTGAATTCACCTGCAAACTTTACGGTAATAGAGCTTTTTCTAATGCCGGACTGGCTACCTGCCACCCTCAAGTCGAAAATCTGCCGCCAAATAACTGTAGCTGAGCTCCAGCAGAATCACTTGAGAGCGAGTCTATGTTAAGCGTGTACACCATTTAGGGAAACATCGTTACTTAAAATCAGGTGAGATTGTGGCCATAATGCTAAACCTATTATTTATATAAAACTTATTATTTATATAAACTTGTATAAAAATGTGCACTGAATGCAAGATATATAAATTGATATTTATCGCATCGCACCAGACAACGTAATTTAAATAAAAGGAATCGACAGCTCTCCATGGATTTATGATTTTTAATTCGATGCATAATTTAAGACTTGAGGCAGATGTTACGAACTTTATCAGACAAATAAACAATATACCGCTCTGCGCAACAGTTACGGTTATTTTTCTGTCGATAGTTCCAGTAGGCAATTAGCCACACTTGTTTATAGCTGCCAAGGTGATCGTAAATTCTACTCTATTTACATTTCTTTTTACGGTTAAGTAAAGTTCGTTAAACTTCACCATTGTCGGTGAGTTCGCAATAATTACGCTATTTGTTTCAGGTGTTTGTCTGGAATAGATTAGTTCGCTTTGTATTCCGGCGGTTGCACTGGAAAGACACTTTTAGACTTAGCAGTTACAGTATTCGATGATATCATCACTTGAAATTGCGTGAGATTGCTTTTTAATCAAGTTAAAAGCTTAGATTTTTGCTACTATACTATCTACTATATATTGACATATAATAAGGATATACACTAAAATATGTTTACAAAGATATGTTGATAGGGTACTGCCACCATCACATGTTACACCGGTATTTCTAATGAAAGACTTTCTACTTAACAATAATAAGTTGTTAACTAAACTTGCACTATAAAATTGCCTTTGATTATAAAAATTAAATAATTAATTCTGGAGTAAATTTTGTTTGGAATTAACGAACACATTTAAAATTTTCAGCAGAACAAGCAATTGTATAATTTACTTTCAGAATACATAATATAGTCATTAAAAAATATTTAGATCTGAACTGCGCATTTATAAGTTAAACTTGGTATAATCTAATTTCTAAGGAATATAAAATTTAAGGTTTTTATCCCAGCACGACATAGCAATGATAGCTCAGTTCGTAGTACGTACGGATGCTCCGTCAATGGATATAAGTTCGAATCCCTGCGAAGAGATTGAATTTAAGTAAAGGAAAACATCATGATGAGACAATGCATGCAAATAGGGCTTTTCCGAATACCCGGCTGGCTAGCTACGCTCTTCAAGATGAAAGCCTACCGCCGAATATATATAGACGTGTTCCAGCAGTTGCACTTGAAAGCCAGTCCCTTCATTAGACTTAATGTGAGATTGTGGCTAAAATGCAAAAAAAAATAACTAAAAAATGCCCTATGATAAGCAAAATACAGACAATAATAACGACAAACACCAAAAATCAACAACACATTACTGTTTGTCGCTAACATGCCACCTTGCTGGATATATAGTACATGATCCGGAAACGAAAACGAGCTTACATACTTATAATGTTTTGAACCAAACAGGTAGAGATTCATGTCACCCTAAAAATTAAGAAATAGATAACAGAGGGAATCTATTCAGCGAATGGAATAAGTTTCCAGGATGAAATATATAAAGCATATAATATCTCTATTTTTATAGAGCAATACAAAAAAGTATCCCAAACGACCTTATTTATATTGGGAACATGGTATTGTATAAAAGAAGTAAAGAAATTTAAAGTCCATAACCTCTCTTTCTGAAAATTCGAATATACAACTCTATCCCAGTTTCTTAATAAGGTATAATAATAGACTATGATGGAGACACTGTATCCGATAGATTGAATGACGTAACATACCTTAGTGAAGAGCTGAGCGGAATACTAAACTATAAGATTTTATGACAAGTTATAAAAGCGGTGACGTTGTTTAGAGGCATGCATGAGCGGTTACGTGTACATGCATATACAGGACATTAATATTAATGCAACATCTGAAAGAGTCCACGGTGGCGGCGTGTGAACTGAAAATGTAAATAACCGTAACACCGCGCCACGGTGCGCGTGAGACGTTTCCTTAAACATCTAACTGTGTACAATGTACAAGGAAGTAGAACTGATGCGAAGATTCTAGCTTATACTAGAGTTAGTGATCTTTATGCGGTTCCTGTGGGGAAATAGTAATGCTTTTTTTCTCGAGCAATTCTAGAATATATTAGAAATTGTCCTAGCTTCTTACGATGTTATCTTCACAATGTTCTTTTTTCACCAACAGCTTAAAAAGTAAGTTTTTTTTTTTAATTATAGATTCTACCCATGTAGGACGTTTTGCCGAAGTGTAAAAGATAATCTTATAAGAATGTAGAAAGTGTACGTAAGATACACTCTAACGTAGTTACGCGTAAATCTTTTACTTCTTGTTAAAAGTTTATTAAGTGTGTGTATTTGCATATCATTTTTTTTGTTGTTGTTTTATAAACGTGTAAATTTTGTTAAAATAAAATTATTGTTTCCGTTGTGCTTAGAACTATTCAATCATTTACTAGGTAATATAGTTACATCATCTCTGCATCTAAAAAAGCATGTAAAAAAATAAGCAAAGCATTGGAATCCATGATAGCTCAGTGGTAGTGTATTCGGACGCTACGTCAAAGGTAGTCAGTTCGAACCCACCTACAAAGAGCTTGAGTTTACGGTGAACGAAAACATCGTGAGGAAACTATAGCATAGTTGTAGGGTTTTTTTAATGTCCGCCTGGCTAGCCACCATCCTCAAGTTGTAAACCTGCCGCCAAATACCAATAGGTGTGTTCCGGCAGCTGCACTTGAGAGCCAGTTCCTCCACAGGTTTAGCGTGTCTACCAACTTGGGCCGTATCGTCACTTAAAATCAGGTGCGACTATGGCCATAACGCTAAATCTTAAGTATAAAAAAAGAAGAAATAGCCATATTTATAATGAAATAGTAAAAATGCTACAATTTATCACCACGCGGAGAGAACGTGCAGGGTAATCAGAGGTATACTTGCTGCCGACGCAAGTAACATCGGCCCCCCACTTCTAATACTATGAATAAAATATTATAATACCACGTGATTTAGATATGAGCCAAAAATTCTATTATTTCGATTCTGAATCAAAATAGGGTTATTTGTGTTCTCAAGATAAAATATTTTGTATTAAATTTTTTGGCACTGTTTCAATTTGTAAGAAAAAGGCAAATTTTGTCAATGGGTAAAATTCTAACAATGTTGTTTTTCCTGAACTTTTTTCGAAACTATGTTTTACTGTCCCAGCCAAGTGTTTACGTACAAATATCCCTCTATTGCTACCCATCGTTGGTAACGGTATGAGCGATTTTGATGGTTTCAATACTAACATTAACAAGGCGACAACATTCTTAAATAGCTTCTTTTTCAATAATGGCAGTTGTAATCAATATAAAGTTGTGTTCCGGCAGTGACACTTGAAAGTCAGTCCTTCCACAGGTTTAGCTGTGATATTATGAAAATAACGCTAAACCTATAAATTCTTAAAGAATATATTATTTTTATTACTTTATATATACACATAATTCATAGTTTCCTAATTTATTAGAAACATAATTAGCTTGAAAATAAATAAGTATATATCTTACAATCCTCAACGTGGTATATATTTATAAGGTAATATTTTTTATGCACAATAAGTTATTGTTAATTCCATAGACGTCTACATACACAGTAATTGCAATCGAATAAAGCATGCGGATTAAGTCATAAATAATATAAGCTCGATAAAGCAATAACTCGCTTTGATTATACATAAATGCATTTATTGCTCGGTCGTGTCATCGGTCAAGAGTTCATAAGTAAAACACCGATTTATCCATCATTATAAAGACATAAATAACATGGCGAAAGTGTTCGCTTGTATTCAAACGTATGATAAAACAATATCTAACGTCAAGATACGTCTTCATTTAACCAATTTAATGGTAGTAAACCCCGAGAGATACAGTAATGTTCGCGTGATCTGTTGAACTCGAAACCAATTTTGGCGAGTCATTTCAGTCAGACGGAATACTAGACGATTTATTTTTAACTAATAAAGAGCCACTTTCATTTTATCGGTCGTGTGAATGTGAATCGTGTGAATGTACCGTTATTTCGGTCGGTGACATAAGAACAAAGATAATTATTTTATTATAGAACATAGACACTCTAAATCATTCATTTCAAAACCTAATGAAAAGGACGTAGAATTTTCCAAAAGATAAACTCTTGTGAAACGACCGACAGTGTTATAAAGTAAAGACATGTTTAATATTGACACCATAAAACTCTATCTCAGTATATTTAAGATATGCTTAGTCAACATTCAGATTTGGTATATTTGAGATCACACAAGGAATGAATACAGGATCTATTAGCTAAATAAGTCCTCTATTTTACAATCGGGTTTTTTTATGCTACATAAGTAAATATTAGACTCTTATCGCTTATATACAAATAGCCAATAATCAAAAAAGATTCTGACATGAGCTGAGAATGATGTTTATAGAAGCATCCGACATACTGGCAAGTAGGTAAGACACGTCTCAACTTTCACACCTTTATTAAATAAACTCCCTAATTGCGTCACGTACCTAAGTACACTTGATTACATTGAATCATGGACGTTGGTTTATTCACAAAGACAATTTTCGTTTTCTTATGTCTCACGAATAGGACTTAAATTGGTATGAATAATATTTTTGTTAGTTTAACTGCACCATCGGTTCCGGCAGTTAAAGCGTCCGAAGTGGTCCATCGTCTAATAATTTGATTGATAGAATGATTTCACTACTTAACTCGAAGAAATAGACTAAGAACAATAATGAAATTTGTGGTATCAATCGGTAGTCTAGATACAATTGAAATGAGAGGATAGATTACTGAACATTAAAAAGTAGATTATGGTCCAAAGTAGTTAGAAGTTACCAGGTCAAAAGGAAACAAATATCTTTACACTTTGATAATGTTTATTTAATACAATGTATATACAAATTTAAAATTTACGCTTAAGTATTTTATTAGATGTTTAAGTACTTTAGCATTAGACTTAAGTCACGTCTAATATTAAGAGACAATGTTGACGAAACTGGTAAAAAGCTACGCCTAGAAAAGGAACTGGTTCTAAACTGCAGCTTTCTGAATACACCTATATAACGATGAAAGAATGTAACAATAATAATTACTGTTGGCCGATTATGCATTCAAAATACACTGTCACAGTGCTATGGTTTTTATCACAGTTTTCATAAAGTTAATATTCAGTAGAATTTTACTATTAGCTATAGTTGCACCTTGGTATTCCAAAAAACTATCACTGATAACTATCGAAGATTAAAAACAACCAGATTATTACCAAATAATGTTATTCTAATATAATATTTTGCCTTTATATATTTGCAATATTGACAAGCTGAATTTATGCTATTTCTAGGCAACTCTTTCAACTTCAAGACTGTATGAATGTAACCAAGACATAAATGATTGAAAACACCTGAATAATCATGATATCACAAGGAAATTTGTCAAACCTTTACATTTGCTTACAATATTTCCTTTCTCTTGTATTGAATGTGATACAATTATTATCAAATTATTAATTGTATGAAAGTTCCAGTGATCCCAACACGTACCTATAATCCTAATATTTTTTATAGACGACGGTATTATAGATGATGATAAAGACACCACTGAGAGATCAGCATATTATCAGTGCATTGTGGTCCTGAATCAGTCGACAAGAGAACTCGACCAACCTTAATTACTGGATATGAAACAGATTATGTCAGATTGCGACATATTCTGAACATACATATATAACATTTGTTGCGTTTGCAGCAGCGAGTTTGCGACGGAGTTTGTACATTAAAAAAAGCAATACATACAACATAGTACACGGATTTATATTTCACGGAGTTTATCCATTCTATTACGTAACATATTTTATTAATAAAACTGTTACCACTAGTAGTAGATAATTCACAGTTTAAACCCAAAACTTAGAAGCATTAAATCTTCCTCAAGAAATCTAATGATTCTTAAAGATCATTGACAAGGACAATGAAAAGATATTTGGAAATTCATCAAACCTTCCACCCCATCGACAATCACGTTACTAAAACTTATAGAAATATCAAAATCTAAAAGCCAAGTGAGAATGTTTAAAATCATACTTGTATTATAAATGCGAAATTGAGTTTGTTTGTTACGCTTCCACGCCTAAACCGCTGAATCAATTGTGATGAATTTTGGTACAGAGAAAGACTAATAAGAACCAGGAGAGGAGAGGAAGATGAATACTTATAGGAAGTGTGGTAAAGAAAGCGACAAACTTTGTATGAAACTTTTTATTGCGTCGTCCAATTTGTTCAACAAAATCAACATAAACGCGAGCGAAGCCGCACGTAAACTCTAGTAATCAATAAAACGGTTATGAGTTGTCTCGATCGGTATTTCTCAGGCTTAAATTCCTTCATGTAGGTGCTCAAGTGAGACTAAATTTAATAGATCATATTTACGTTCAATCGGGAACCATTAGCCAGTTTTGTGACCGCGTCGGCGCCGATAAATCTTATTTGAATTTAAACAGATAAATAGATATACTATAGTAATTGAAACTTACAAATAATATACAATCGTAAAAATTTACCAAATTATATTTAGGTTCGTTCTAATCCTGCGAATTATATGTTCAAGCAAAACTACTTTGATTAAATGGAGTTGTGACTTCAATTCAAATTAGAAAAAAAAGGTTTTGCAAAATTAAAAAATGTCTCATCCAATTTAAATCTGCAGTGAAAATTGAAAATCCAGTTTATGGGAATATCGTGCGACTAATTTGTTAGTCAGAGTGTAATTTCAAAATTAACCTTTTTGCTTCAGTTATATTAGTTTGTATATTATTAAAACTTAAATTATTCTATAAGTTTATTGCCAAATAAACGATTTCCGTCTATCCATATTTCAAATTCTAAGACACGTGTACATTTAAAGTGGTACATAAATGTATTGCGATATTATATAATAATATATTCCGTAAAGAGGAAGTCTATAATGAAACATCAGATTGAAATTCTTAGCATCTCATCCCAATGATAAGGACAATTTTCCAATAGTAACCTTGGCAGACGTTATATCAAGGTTTTAACAATAAGGTTTATCGATTGAATGTATTTTAAGATTCAATCAGCATCCGTAAACAATTGCACAGATCATTACCTTTACTTGTAACACTAGCTGCATTGGCGACTTCGTTCGTTTGTTTAAGATAATTAATTATCTTAATATTATACAATAGGTACTTAAAAATAAAAAATAATTCAAGAAAGAAAAGTAGTTACGTAGATTTAATTTTTTTATTATATTTAATCGGACTTATATTTCAGTACGTATATTTATAGTTCATTACTATCCCAAATACGCAAACATCTGCACTTGCTTATGACATTTTCATTCTACATTACCTACAAAAACTATTTCGAAAATATCGCGAATTCGCTGAAAAACATGTTTAGTTTTATTAATGTATTATAAAAAATTATAAAAAAAATACATTATATTTATAAATTACATTTATTCGCGTATTTGTAAATTATATTTATTCGCAATCAGAAAAATAATACATCTGTAAGAATTTTGATTTAATGTTTCACGGAATAGAACCTAGATATAATTAATAATACATTCGAACATTCAATGTCCCTGCAAAATATAGAACACTAGCTATGTCCGCGACTCCGTTCGCGTGGAAGTAAAATTTTATTTAATTATTATCATTTAAAAAAATGTTAAATAGCCTATGTTACTCAGCATTAATGCAGCATTTTAATGGTGAAAGAATTTTTGAAATCGGGCCAGTACTTCTTGAGTTTATTTGCTACACACAAAAATACAAATCTTTGTAATAATAGTATATATAAAATTCCTAACTATAAACATATTTTATTGTCCTAACTGTACTTCCTTTGCAATTTATATTCTTCTTAATTTATTTATTCCACCTAGGTAGTGTCGGCACAACATGTTTTCTTCTTCACTCTATCAGCTGGCATCTCAGTATTCATGCATTTTAAACACATATCATTCCTCACCCAGTCCATCCATGCGTTTTCCGGTTTTTCTTTTTTCCTACATTCATCCACCTTCATACGTAAATAGTTATATAGCTTTCATCTCTTCTCATAACATGTTCATACCACGCAAACCTATAACTCCTTAATTTATCTGTCAGTAGTACTATTTCATGCTTCCTAGAATATATTCATTCCTAATCTTATAGATTTTAGTTACTCTACACATACATCGTAGCAATTATATAGGAGCTTTCTGTTTGGTAGTTTTATGGGATATAATCTTTTCAACGAATGCAACCAACTATTGTTGTTTTACAGTTTTATTGATATATTAATTGACATTGTCATACCTTGTGGCGGTAGACTTGAGGGTGGTAGCTGGCCAGGCGAGAATTAGAAAAAGTTCCTACGGCCATTCTTTTTTTCATATTTTCGTCCACCAAAGCTAAAGCTCGTTGCAGGGATTTGAACTCACGTCCATTAATGTTACGTCCGTACATACTTCCACTGAGCTTTTCGCTTGACGTGCTCTAATCAAAATACATCACTACCAAAGATTGAATTACTCAGTTCCCAAAGAGGTATATCACAACAGGTTATTTTTACAATTAATCAATTATCATGGGAAATACATTCCGAAAACGAACATACAATGATCGCTAATTTTCGTAACTGGAGCGTCGGTTACACCTATCGAATTTTTAACTGGCTGTCCTAAAAATAACCATACGCGTGATACTATGTGTTATACATAGTTCATTCACAAAATCTATTTAACGCCACGACTACGCACCATCACACTTTTTACTGGACAGTTTTTTCATTCCTATTTAAAAAGTATTTACGATATCTTTATAAAAAATACTAAATTGTACATGCGGCTTCGCTCACCTTTATATTGATTTTGTCAAACAAATCGGATGACGCAATAAAACATTCCATACAAAGTTTATCCTTCTCTTTACCCCAGTTTCAATAAGTTTCTCCAGAAAAAGTAGTGTTTACCATCTCCAGGTTCCCATCTATATTTATTACAAAATTCATCATAATCGATGCAGCAGTTTAAGCGGGAGAGCGTAACAAACAAACTTACTTTCGGATATATATTATTAATAAGGATGCCATGATGTTCATAATTAACTATTGATGTATTAAAACAGTGGCTAATAACATACTACTTTTAATTTACAAAGATAATTTTTAAGTGGTCACAATATAAAAAAAACATATTTTGCGCTTACGAAGTTTTTCCTGAAAAGGCTCGATATACTGAACCTTCCTATTAATATAATGAGTATTATTAACATATGGTTTCTGATTTACATAAATATTATCAGGGTATTACAACAAAAAAAATTGTATACGATTATTGGCGCTTACGACGTTTTCCCTGAAAGGGCTCGATATAAAATATTCACTATAACAAATATACACTATTATATTAATATATAAATACACTATGACAGTACACGTTCCGAAATCTGTTGTTGTATATTCAGTATACAAGTGGGATGTTAAAGATACATCCTTGAATACAGGTTGCGACCACTATACGCGTGGTTATAAACAGGTCAAAGGGACTTGGGATGAGTTAGTGATTATTCAGCTGTCATGGAGCTCACAGACTAGCATAACAGCAACAGTGATATCTGTATGACGATCGTTGGTTACGGGTTTTGCTGCGCTTACCATCAAATTTTTAGTCATGACAGTTATCCATATAATCCTTGATCCATCACAGCTTGGTAATAAGATTATTGTCCAACTGGTTAGCGGCCATCCTCAAGTTTAGACTACCGGAAACTAAAGGTTCAGTATGATGAGCCTTTGTGTTCCTGCATAGTGAACGAGGATCAGCCTTTTTCGGCAAGATCAGCAATATGGCTGTAATACTCTTGATGTTGCGACTATCTATAGGCAACGGTAAACATTTACCATCAGATGGGCCGTCTGTCTGTTTACTATCCATTAGCATAAAAACTGTAGTGCTAACGTAGAACAGTTAAAAGAAAAGAAATTAAACATTTCTTCAAAATCTGCCTTCAAGTGTGTTCCAGGAGTTGTTTTTGAGAGCCAGTTCCTCCACTAGGCTCAACGTGTCCACAGTCTTGGGTGCTATGGTCATTTAACACCAGGTGAGATTACGACCCTAACACTAAACCTTCAAAGTATTAAAAAAGGCAGGGACTCTTATTGTCCATGTCAGCTATACAACATACAACTGTGGTTACTTCAACATCGCGTGGCAACATAATACAGTTTCAAATCACTTTCTATGTTCACAGCTTGCGTCCACACTCAGACACTTTCACGGAAATGCGTATAAAACGAATTCTTAATCGATTACAGCCAAAACGGTAACGTTCATGAATGTAGAATAATTGATTCGGTATCACTGGGTCTTTTTTCCGTTCTAAGCAAAGATAATCGATTGTATTTATTTCGAGGAGAAGTAGAATGATGCACTGAAACTAGATCACTCACACGAATGTGTCCAGCTCGATTGATTCATTTCAAATATACAAATCATCATAGCGCCGTGAACAAATCAAACCAAAGAGACGGAAAGGTAAGAAAGTAAACCATAATCATTACAAATCTATAACGAATATTATATTAATACGAATCAAATAATTGCTCAAGCTTATTCAAGTAATAAAGGTTAATGGATTCAAAAAATTAAATTTAGTATGGTATACATTCAGCATCTTGTACACATAACTACGACCTCTTAAGACTGCTTTTTATGTTTTATGTTGTGTATGTTGCTTTTAATGGAGAAAAATTGTAATTACTACACCAACCCAAATTAAGAGTATATTAACGTGGTAGATAATCATCTAATAATTAAAAGGCGATAAAAAGAGATACTGTTAAGGGAGCCTCATAAAGATGTCTTATGTTTACCTTTTTTTATAGAGTTAAGGTTTAGCGTTATGGCTATAATCTCACCTGATCTTAAGTGGTGATACGGCCCAAATTCGTAGACATGCTGAACCTGTGGAGAAACTGGCTCTCAAGTACAACTACCGAAACACAGCTGTTGGTATATGGCGGCAGATTTTCAACTTGAGGATAGTAGCTAGCCAGGCGGGCGTTAGAAAAACCCTTAACACCATGCTATGGTTTTCTCACTATGTTTACCTTCACCGAAAGCTCAAGATCATTGTAAGTGGATTCAAACTCACGTCCGTTGACGCGATGTCGTACACACTACCACTGAACTATCGTCGCTTTACACTTAGCTTTTTTTGCACAGCAAAATGACTACACTGGACCTGATGGTAAGTACAGTATAATCCATATCAGGGGCGACTGGCACCAAACAGAATACACTGCCAACCACCGCTGTCGTGCTGGCCTACTTAGTTACCTCTTCACACCTCTTTTGAAGGACTCAATATCATAGGAAGGAGGGAACACGCTGACAGAAAGACGGTTCCACAATTTCACGGTGCGACAAAAGTAAGAGTCGACAGACTAGCTATTATATTATTGTTGATAAAATTTAATCCCAAACACAATTTACATAGTACGGTGAAAAATATTCAATTAATAACTTCAAAAATAATAACTAGTTTATTAATTTTGCTTCTATGCCTTGAGATTTCGAAAAAATAATAATTCCAGAAACTTTAGAAGAAACTATTTTTGTATAGAAAATTAACGCAGTAAATAAAGTTTCCATCTTGATTGTCACACTTTAACGTATGATCTTAAACTAAAGATAATGCAAGCATATTAAAGAGACAGGCTGTTAATAACATATAATATTATGCCTCCAAATCGTATCAAGCAGTTTCTATTTGAGTTTGGTTTTACAAAGTATACTATGAATTCTCAATCAAAGAGTTAAGTACTTATCTTGTCGACGCTGTACGCCGACACGCCGTACTAAAACGTCAATTTCTAACCTAACACTTAATAAATTATTTTTAATGAGTTAAAACCATAATTACACAAATGGCATATAATATATAGAAGGAATAGAATATACTTAAACAAGAGAACTTCTTTAATGGAGATGGTATATTCCTACATTGTAAAATAGTGAATGCATCCCGATAAGACTAAAATAGCAACGAAAACAAACAAAATTCATCTATATTAATATTATAAAACGGAAGAGTTTGGTTGTTTGTTTGTTTAAACGCGCTAATCTCAAGATTATCTCTCACCTTTCGGATTTCAAAAAATATTTATTTATTTTTTATTGAACAACCATTGAGTAAAGCTTTAGGCTACTTAACATCACCCTACTACAGAAACGGACAAAAAATATAAAATAATTGTAGTTCCACGCGAACGCAGTCGCGCGCACAGCTAGTAATCTTATAAAAAGAAAGGGACCAACGTCCAGCCGGGATTTAGCGTATATACCTACGTACATATGGTATAACAAATGTTATAACAAATACTATGGTAAACATACGTGAAAGTATATGCTCCCTTCAAAATTAAACACATTACCAAGTACCTCTATGGAGGAAATACTGACATATAATCAAATAAGAATTGGTTGAGTTCTAAGGCAGTATTTTTCAAATGGACTACTCCAACTATAGTATAATTTCCTATTAAACGGGGATTCTTCAGTTCAATTAGACCACGACTGCGGTTTTAGCAGGATTAGTTGTAATACTAATAATAAAACATGTTTAATAATAAGAAATACATAATGAACATTCATACAATAATGATCTTATATATAATCTCACAAGTCGTGATTAGTAAGAAAGTAAATATTTTGTCTGTAGTTTAAATAAATATATAATGTCACTGTTGCAAAAATCAGTGGCGGGATGTACACTTTTGCTGCCCGTAGGCTATTCAAATTTTACCGTCCCTACCTACCTCTACAATCAGATTCCACATAGGAATACATAAATTGTAGAAAAAAAATCAATATAAGACTTAGATCCTAAGTGGTAAAACATATTATATAACAACATTTAGGTATATGTGTGAATCATTTAAGTTTGTAAAAACAGTCCACAAATAACCCAAATTTGTCGACTCTAAAATCTGCTATACTAAGATTCAGCCTACTCAGCCTACTGATAAATCCACCACTGGCAAAATCAACATTTACAACAACGCAACTATCTAACGGCCCAAATAATACATTAATCAATTCGCGAAACCCTAGTCCGTTTGCAGAACACATAAGGCTTTTGAGTTCCGTGCAACGCACATTATGAATCGTTACAAGGAATTAAAGAGTTACTTACCTTGTTAAAGCTATCAATATGCGGATTTATAGCTCTAAACGATGAATTAAGAAGTGAAGTATCTTGTCGACACTATACAAGGAATTATCATTCTATGTAGATAGCGAATAAAGAAGTTAATTATCTCGTCAGTCTTGTCATCTCTATTAGCCAATTTGTCACTTTACAATGAATTGAGAACGTTACAGCGCCGTTGTAAAACCGATATCAGTATCCCTAGCTAAGTTACATTGCAAGAATCGCTAGAAGAAAATTGAGGTAATACTCAATATATAATATAAACGTCACTTTGACACATGACATCTTATACCTTTTTTATGTTTTGTCGATAGACGAGAAAGTTAAGGGCACTGATACGTATAAAATGTATAACTTTAATATATTGAACCAAATATCAGTGTTTAATTGTCCTTGTTGTTGTTTTTGACATACATGGCGTATTTTTAACGATCACAGTTCATCGTGTAATTGTTAAAGTTATATAGGGGTCGTTATATATGAAAATTCGGTTAGTAAACTAGTCGTAATATGACAATCCAAGACTCAAAAATATACACAGTAGATATCGGTTAGCTATCGACAATACGTCGGTTTACCACTACAAACAGTGAAATTATAAGTTAGCTTTTCTGACAACTTCACATAGAGATTTTTCAGTCTAAACAGAGAATTAGAGATTCTACGTTATCAACAGTATAAGTAGACTTATCGCTTCAGAAAGTCAAATATAAAATTACATATCTTTTCAATACTAAACGTAGTTTTGGGCCTCTACACGATGAATTAAATTATCGTCATGTTGACATAAATATGTAGGGCTTTGTCTAATGCCTACCTGGCTAGCTACTACCCTCTAGTAGAAAACCTGCCGCCAAATACCTATAGGTGTGTTCCACCAGTTGCACTTGAGATTTAGTCCTTCCACTAGCGTATCCATTATGTCGTGCCTCGTCGTCACTTAACATCAAATATGACTGTTGCCATAACGCTAAACCTTAAACATAAAAAAAAATTGTACACTTCAGACAGTGAAATGAGGAATTGTCTTATTGCAGATTCACGCAAAATTATCACTTTATTAAGAATAAACAATTTTTAACAAAATACAACTAAAATAAAATTAAGAATTTATTTATTTTGTCGATGGTGTTACACGGAATTACCGCTTCAGAGATTGAATTAAGAAATTACCTATATTTTCGACGCTGCACGCGGATTAATCGCATTAGGCGTCTAGACAATGAGCCTTAAAGCACGGAAGTCATGCAGAAAAGTTTTAAATAATTTGAATATCATTTACCAGTGCGTTATACATAGAGTACCAGTGGCGGATCTATCAATATGTTGTATAAGCTGAAGCCTAGGGTAGCAGATATTAGGTGAAAATACAAGGAAAATATAAGGATCATACTCATATTTCTAAATATATCTGAGGTAATCTGTTTCACCAATTAGAATCTAAGTGTTATTTTAATTATATTTTTACTACAATTTACATACTCGTGTGTGGTGTTCAATTATAGAGATTAGTATGGACAGCAACATTTGAATAACTTAAAGACGTTAAACTCGTAAATCCAACGCTACAGAGCACTAGAACCTTTATTATTGTTACAACTATTTCTGTCGTAAAACTGTTGTGTTCCGGATGGTAATATACTTTAGCGCATGAGGCGTTCCAAATTAACTCCCAGGAGCAAACGACCAGTGTTAATTAACATCTAGGTAATTACTATTCATATATTAACTGAACTAAATGCCTATTTATTATTTCCTTTATACTAAACTACTACGCGTGGAACTAAAAATAGCTTAATAATTTTTTGCCCGTATTTTGTAACTTTTTTCAAAACAGCTTTTCGTCTATTAATGCTACCGCAATGTTAAATAGCCTAAAGCCTTCCTAGATAACATTGCTCCATCAAATACAAAACGGTTTTTTTAATCCGATTGGTAACAAATTTTTCCGTTATATTTTAATATAGATTTAAAATGTTATGAATAAAATGTATAAACAACTTATTATATTTAATAAATAATAATATAGTTAGACCGTAACTCCACCTGCATGGCTTTCTATGTCACTACATCAGTCCTAGATGGATTGATGATATTAAATGTCAAAAATATGTAGTTTTTTTTTGCATATAAAAATAGCAAACACAAGGTCATTGCTCAAGAGATCATGGTTTCCTACATAAGTTTTCCGCCGACCAATACTTTTATAAATGAAAAAAAATAAATGCTCGCGAATTTAAAACAAAGTCATTTGACCCTATATCTATAGTGATAGTGTTAATAGATGAAGTGTCTAGATTTGAATGTACAAAGGAATCTTTCGAACAACTGGTAAAATTATGAAAAATATTTCACTAATACAAAACTCCATAATCCCTGAGTATTAGAAACTATTATATATCTTAAATGGTAATTGTTGTACATTAGCTGTGCCCGCGACTTTGTTCGTGTGAAACTAAAAATTATTTAAAAATTTTGCCCTTTTTTTTGTACTTAAGGTTTTAGCGTTATGACCATAATCTCACCTGATCTTAGGTAAAGATACGGCCCAAGATGGTAGACACGCTAAGCCTGTGAAGGAATTGGCTCTTAAGTACAACTGCCGGAACACACCTATTGCTATTTGGCGGCGGATTTTCAACTTGAGAGTGGTAGCTAGCCAATCGGGCATTAGAAAAAGCCCTATCACCATGCTATGGTTTCCTCACGATGTTTTCTTTCACCGAAAGCTCAAGCTCATTGTAGGTGGTTGGATTCGAACTCACGTCCCTTGACGCAAAGTCGTACACACTACCACTGAGCTGTCATCGCTTCAAAATACTTGATTTACATACTTATATAAAAGACTAGTTAAATACTAGTTAAATTTTCACCAATTAAATAAATATGTTAAATTAATAATTCATATATTTATATTTCCTAAAATACTAAATTAGATTTTAACGCATAATTTTTATTTAAAATGCAATCTCGGAAACGAAAATACATTAGAAAATCGAATACATCTTTGAAGAATGTGAATAAATGTTTTCAGTTTTGAATGTCATGAATCTCTTTTGTATAACTTATGGTAGGTCTTAGACAACGGGAACGCCACACGACACAAGCTCACCATATTTTTAAATATATAAGCCTACAATCAAAATATTTAGTTATCTAACTAAATAGATATTTATTTTAGTGAATATATATTATTATTTTAACAACTTTTTTATTATCTAAAATACTTTTCGAATATATACTGTATAAAAATAAATTATATCAAAACCTACAAAACTAATAATAAATTGTATTATATTAACGACAAATATTTTCTGGGTATAACTACATGAAAATATTTATCATTATTGCATTTGGAGCTTTCAGGTGTGCAATTGAAAGTTGTATTTGCAATGGTTTAGTCATTTAAACGAGAATATCAAATTTTATAATATTATAGAACTTGTAATTTTTTATGTTACTTTAATATTAAATTAATATAATCGCCGATTAAAACCGCTGGCCGCCAATAAAAACGACTGGTCGACTATTCAAACTGGTCACATCTACTAGACCGCAGTGGAGTAACCGCTGCGGATAATAAAATAGCGGCTAACATGATGACTTCCCCGCTTTTTGTCATTTTTCTTGCTTTACATAGGTTTTTGCTAGACCGAGTAAAATAATTAAATTTTTTGTTTATCTGTTTTACTGACTTAACTAGAAATTTTTGTACTAAAATATATTTCCTAGGGTTTAATTTTTAGAGGTCGATTACTCTGAACTGAATATCAAGATATTTAAGTATAATTTTTATTATGTCAACCTTTTATTTTACCTATATTAAATTATTATACTTCCGATGGCAAAAATAATTTGTAATTATCTTAAAACTATATTTATTTTAAAGTGATTTAAATATTTTTTAAATAAAATCTATTATGTCAATATATAAAATAAGTATATTTACGATGGTAAAATTAATTTGCAAAAAAAAAAAAAATTAATCGAAACTTACCTTAAAAAATTCTTCTGTTGTAAGAAAATATTTTAATAAAGTCACAATTTTATACACAATATAAGTTGGTGATATATAGCACTGTTGAATGTTAGACGCGTGTGTGTGCACCGCTTTATGCGTGCGTTGCTCACGGATGCGTGCGGGTGGCGCGCGCGCTTCGCCGAGCTCAGTTAGTGAGTGACGCGGCGCGTGCGTTGCGCTTGTTTATACAGAGCGCGTCGCCGCCGCCACCGACTGTTGCACTTTCGCCGTTAACAACCAGGAGGCTGCATTTGAGGGTTGATGAGCTTTGTTACTAACGTCTACGGTCTATTACAAGTTGCTTTCGTTATTAATCTGCTTTTTAATTAATCAAAAGGTGTCTCCTTAACCAATACACTATTACTATCGAGTATAGATTAAACGATTTCAATAGTAGGGTTGTTATGGATATAAGACTTCGGGTCTGGATTTCTTAAAAAAAATTTCGCGTAGCGTCCGTTAGAATCTGACATAACCTACGCTTTTACCACCCGGCGGAAGGTACGTATCTTATGTAAGATCTTCCTACGGAAAAAAGGTTTATAATTATTTAAAGCATATTTTAAAATAAATATTTCAATTAATTGCACGGAGCAAAGGTTCGGTTTCGGTCGGAAAATTTAGTTTCTTTGGTTTCGTTCCAAAAACAGCCGAATCTGCGGTCTCACCGAAACTCACTGAATGTTTATTATTACGCGAAATAATTAATTTTGTTTTTATTTCTCACTTACTGTATTAAGTCAAACTATGTTTATTTAAAAAAAATAAGTATACGTCTGTAGTGTATTGTGTACTATGTTGAGACTGATAATTGGGTTATTTTTTCTTACTAGAGCAAATTACTACACCTCAATGACTAATATGATAACATAAACACAATAAAATATTCAATTATCAAGTCCTTGTACCTACTTACATAAATGCCAACTTTTATAAAAGATTATGCATGCAATCACCGCCTCACCCCAGCGACCTGCTCGGCCTGATGGAAAACCGGGCCCATCCGGACAGCCTGGTAAGCTGACTTTGCAGTCGGCCAAATTTTTACCTATATTTTGTCCCTGTTACATTTAAAATGTAACATAAATAAATATTCTTGTTACATTTTTTCTGTACCCATTATTATTATTTTATTTTGTTCACGTTATATTGTTGTTAACTGTGGTCATCTTTTGACGGCATCATGTTTGAAGCGATAATAGTTCTGTTTTAGTGTGTACGACTTCGCGTCAAGGGACGTGAGCTCGAATCCACCTACAATGAGCATGAGTTTCAGTGAAAGAAAACATCGTGAGAAAACGATAGCATGATGGTAGGACCTTTTTTTAATGCCCGCCTGGCTAGCTACCAGCTAACTTTAGTTAACAGAAACGTTGTAGTAGATTATTTTAAACAATACAATGTTCATTTTCGTATTATAACCAGTATTGCCGGGACTTTACATATTTTTTTTAAATTTTTACTTTACTAATTTTACTTTAACATAGCTGGTTTCGTAAAGGCGAAAACGATATGGAAGAAAACCGTGAAAGTATAAAATTGGAAACACTAAACGACCGATTGCTTACTAAGTAAAAACTATCTATTAAGGTATCAGGTAGGTTAAACGTAAGTTCCCAGGGGAGATGCGGCTAAATATACGTAATCGTTTTACAACGTATGGTTTAATCCTACTTGACTTCCTCACGTCGGTTACAACTGGTGTTTTAGTTATTTTCTCACGGTTTTCATATATTATTTTTCCCAGACTACGAATTTAGAGGCAATGACAACTCAGTATTTGTACGAATGCCGCATAAATGGATGGATGTGACTTCAAATCCCTGCAATGAGTTTGAGCTTTCATTGATGGAAAACATCATGACAAATCCATAGCATGGTGGTAGGGCTTTTTCTAACGTCCATCTCCCTAGCTACCACCATCAATCTGTCACCAAATACCTACAGGTGTGTTCCAGCAGCTTCTTTACTAGGTTGAGCGTGACCACCAAGCGTCACTTAATATAGGGTGAGATTGTCGTAAATCGTTAACTTTTTTCAATACAGTTTTGTTTTTATTGGTGGTAGTATGATGTCAAATAGCTTAATGTCTTTCTCTATGGTTGCTTTATGAATTACAAAAAGGATCTTTGAAATCCGTCGAGTAAGTAACTCCTCAGATTAGCGCTTTCAAAGAAACAATTATAACTAAACTAAACTTCTCAATTTTATAATATTAATATAGATAGACTTAAAAAATACTATTAAGGCGATTCTTCTCTTTACATATGTAGAACAATGTATAAAGAAAAACATTTTCTAACTACAAAATTCCATCCACAAGATTACAAGTTTCTCGAGAAACCAATGTGTATATGTTTTCCACTATGTGCTTGTGGGCTTGTCCTTATTTTCAAAATTTTTCAAACAACAAAAAACTAAAGATTTTCATGATTATTATATACTCTAAAAAGCCGTGATCGAGTTGATAACAACTGTCAAGGGCATAGTAACGTTTGCCTGTCCACCTAGTAATTTTTTTTTTTTATATTAATAATAAAATAATTCTCTAGCAGTAATTGATACCCTACAAATAGGTCAATAATACTTTTAATATGTTGTGAGACATAATACATAGGTTATTCTTTATATCTATATATAAAAATACATTTATATTATTATTACTTCACACATTAGTCTAATTTACATATCCGTATATAAAGAAGTATGTTTATTTTCCGCTATGTGTGTGTTACAAAAATATTCATACTAATCCAATGAAACTACTAGCTGACCCGACAAACGTAGTTCTGTTTTATAAATTATTTCTAGTAAATACTTTGGTAGTATAAAAAAATGAAAGGATATGGGGAGAAGGTTGATAATTTAGGGTTGAATGTATATTTTAATGTCAAGTCATAAAATTGTTTATGATGAAAAAAAAATGTTTGGGATGGACCACCCTTATCACTTAGATGTATGAAAATAAATTACAAGAGATTCTCAGACCTACCGAATATACATTTAAAATTTTATCAAAATTGATCAAGCCGTTTCAGAGGAGTATAGCTACTAACATGGTAACGCGAGAATTTTATATAAAAACAAGAATTTATATATAAGATTATTTATTAGGCTTAATAGCGAAGTTTTCTCTATTATTACAATGAGCTTAAAAATGGGATGCCGTACAAATCGTTTAATACAAGCAAATATTAAAACAATTTCTCACTTGATCATCATCACCTTTTGGTCCTGTTCCCAAGGCATTTGGGGTCGGCACAATAAGTTTTCTTCTTCCACAAATTTCTATCAGCTTCTATTTCTTCATTTACTCCCTTTTCTTTCAACTCAATCCTCGCACACGCTATCCATATTTTCTTTGGTTTTCCTCCTCCCTTTTCATCCTTCATCATTCATGCCCACTTTCAATCTCCCGCAAAAATAACTTATTCCTGACATTGTCCATTCTTGTAATGACACACATGCATCTCAACATTCACATTTCTGCTGAATGCAATCGACACCCATTCGTCTGCTTACTAGCTTAGCACTCCGATCCATACAAGCCAGTTTCTCCACAGCTTTAGCGTGTCTACCAACTTGGGCCGTATTGTCACTTAAGATCTGGCGAGATTATGGCCATAATGCTAAACCTTAAGTATAAAAAAATATATATATATGACAGGACTTATTAATTTTGCCCTTCAATCTAAGGAACATTCTGCAGTCGAAATTGTACCCGAGACCTGTAGCCACAACAATTATATGCTGGATATAAAAAAAATGTTCCATCAAACAGTTGTGGAACACACTTTCGGAACAGCTTTTTTTTTTAAATTGGTCTGCAAAAGTGGGTTCAATTTAACAATGGTAGGTAATAATGTATTACAACAATCAACGTGAAATTAAATCCTCCGAGACGCGGACACGGCTTACATTTTAATATACATAGACATATACACGTTTTAATCAATTACACCTTATACATAAAATAAAAGAAGAAAAAAAAACATCAAAAAATAAAGCATCTGTGGTAAAAGACAAAAAAAATCTTCCAAATCTTACAATGTATATTATGAATGGATTACTTTATTCTACTTTTGAATGAGTCTAAAGGATCAAGACGAAAGAGGTTTATATCTTTTTCAACACCATTAAGCTTTTGGAAGATATAACATTACTCGAGGTGAGTAGACCAGAAACTATTACAGTTGTCGACTTTATTAATCGTACAACGTTCACAGGTACTAAATATATCCCTTTTTTTAGTGAATGAACGTAGAGGAGGTTAACATCAGGTATTACTTAACTTTCATATAATGATTCAGACCGCTATTACTTTATGACAGTAAAACCTGCATGATATGGTACCTTGAATTTATTGACCGACAAATCGGTAATTCGCAAGTTCACATGTGGTAAATTACTTGAATCATCTGTTTTTGTTATATAAACATGGTGTTCACCACAAACGATGTGCTCCATAGTAAAATACCGCAAGACCCTATTGAAGTACGCGATGCAGATTAACCTCATAATAGTAACATATGTTAACTGGTGAATATTACGAACTGCAAATACAGCAGAACAAGTTTTTGCCGACAAAGTGCTTAATTGTAATTTCCCAACAACTAAGATTTGTTTCATTCGTATATTTCTCTCAAGGAAATATATATACAACAATCCTACATTGTATATTTCGTTATAAACATACGTACATACATACGTACATTACACGTTAATTACAAATACTATTTAAAAAGATAATACCTTAATAATAAATAAAAAAAAACTATAGCTAACAAACCGCTGGGGAATAAGAATATAAAAATTAAGTAAGAATGGGGTAAATTATGCAACTATTAGATATTTACATAACACGGATATTTCAATAATATATCATAATGATGATGACACAATAATTTCAATATTAAACATAAACTACAGATGTTTATCAGAATAATTATGTGATTATAATTGAGCTGATGTGCCCAAATATAGATACAATATATATAAAAGTGAAAATAGTATTATATCGTCATCAAAAATCATTTAACAATAACTTTATAACAAAATGTATTTATAGTCAATTAATACTTATCAAACAGGCATGTATAGTTTAATATAAAAAAGTGAGAATAGGTGTATCACCTATTCGTTGAATTTTACGTACAATAACATCTGAATATAGCTGAGGTATAATTTCAAACAATGTCGAAGTTAACAAATTGATTGAACGGTAGTAAAAATATTAGTATTAATTTTATAGTAACATGGTGAAGCGATGACAGTATATTCACGTTTATTTTATATTTAGCTTTATAAGTTTAGCGTTATGGCTACGATCTCACCTGATATTAAGAGACGATGTGGCCCAAGACGATGGATATACTAATCCTAGTGGAGGTACTGACTCTGAAGTCTAACCACCACATCACAATTATAAGTATTTAGCAGCATGTTTTCAAATTAAAGGTGGTAGCTATCCAGGCGGGCATTAGATGTGGCTCTGCCACCATGGTACCACTTCTACCACCATACTATGGTTTCGTCACGATGTTTTCCTTCATTCAAAGTTCGAGCTCATTGTAGGTGGATTTGAAATAACGTCCCTTGACGCGTCCGTACACACTACCAATTGAGCTATCATCGCATCAATTTGCAGGAGTGCCACAGGAATTTTTCAAATGTTCCTATTAGAGAAGGAAACCGCTTTTTTATGTTGTGTCAAACAAATTTTTATTTCATCGCAGAAGAACGAGGCAAATGCATTCGTTGCGGTTTTATTCTGATGTAGATGATGTATATGATATGATATTATTCGCATTTGTATAGATACAACTATAAAAAATCTATGCTTTCTACCGCATGTTGTTTATATATGACTTCATTTAATTTTTATATACAAGGAATTAAATTAAATCACAACCTATATTTATAGTTACGTTGTTAGCTGTCGAACAGAGAAATTATGTATCAAAACCCGTTAAGAATTCCGTATACTGCATAACTATAGAACTATTTCATTCTAAAGTTAAAAAGTATCGCATATTTTATCGGTGTTATTAGTTATCATTGTGTCCAATTTCATCAAAATCTATCCAATAGTGTCACAGTGAACAAGGGTTCTACATTATAATTTTGTATAAATATAATACTAACAGTAATCGCGTATATAGTAAAAAAAAATGTATAATCATTTTTCCAGATTTCAATACAGTTTTAGTACAATTGGTGGTAGCATGATTAAATAGCCCGAATCTTTTTGGTATTGAATTAGACTAAGTTTGGTCTGCTCCATTCGGAGACTTGCGCCAATAAAGTCTCGATTTCAGACACAAGTTTAATGTGGCCACCGTCGACGTGTTCCCGAAAAAGGCTAGCACGGCCTGTGTAAGAGACATCCCCCGGTGCTGTCATCTGCATAGCAATGAATACTGTTATTAGTTTGCAGTATATCATTGATATGCAGAAGAAACAGGGTGGGAGAAAACAGCCTTGTGGGACACCAGCATTCTTGGGCTTGGGGTCCGAGATGACCCGTCGCCAACGACCTTAATGCTCATAATATTAATATAGTTGTATAGATTTAGCTCGGTTACAGGTACATATCTGTATAGATGAGGTTTAGGCTGAATTCGAAAGTAACTTAGAATCGGTGCCAAACAATAATGCCTCTCATAAATATCAACGATTATAATTAACCAATAAACATTATGTTTAATTGTTGTTTATTAAATAAGAATTATTATTAAGTCCCAAGACTTTCATTTGTTTATCAATTATAAAACTTTACATAGTCAAAAGCCAAAAATTAATTCCCCTTTTTTATATAAATGAAATTAAAATAATTCACAAAATTAGAATCGATATCTGTTGGGTTTACTGGGTATTCCCTGGGACTTATCACCGGGCGAGTCCCACACAACCCTCTAAATAGTCCCGGACTGGGACGGTAGGCGTAAATGCATTTCCCCACGATAAAAAAGGTATACGTATGTAACGTAACGTATACGCCTATATATAAAATACTAACTGGGTCGGCACACATTGTTCAGCCCCTTATGATAGTTTAACTCGAATACAGCTACATCTATTATATTATGGAATAGATGACTCGTCTCAATAAGATAAATATATTACATAAATGTTACTTTAACAGTCAAATTTCGCATAATTAAAATGAAATGATTTTTTATATAATGTGGTATTTATACAAGCAAATATACAACGATAATTTAATTACGGTCAAACCAGTCACAAAAAACAACTTACATAGATATCAGGGTTCGGCGGATCATCGTGATTGTCTTTCGACTAACTCGATTCTCGAATTCTTTTAAAAAACAACATATTTTGATATGGTTTTCACTATAATATAAAAAAAATCTTCCGGAAGGTTTATATACATAACACATATTATAGTAGAAAAAAAGCAGAGAATTTAAACGATATAAGAATGTAAGTAGTAAAATTTACTTATAATAATATTAATTATATTATAGATGTGGCACAGAAGAAGTTACGCGGCTCAGTTGGTAACTGAATAAACGGTAAACCTTCTATAAGTTTAATTAGAACATTTACATTGTATTTACTTTAATAAATCATAAAAACTAAAACAGTATAGTTTGATTTAACAATATACTAAGATCTAAGAGGCAATAAAGTTCCTATAGCAGTACGGTTTATTTAATAGAATGTGATGTAATTAATCTATAGGAATATAAGCTTAAAACCAATTAATAATACTAGTATACTGCATGTACAGTATTTAAACCATTTAAAACGAAAATAATTAACGATACACAATACAATGTAATATAATGATACACATTTTAGAACATTAGGACATTTGATATAGTATTTTAATTAAGTATTTTACTTTTAACACAAATGGAAAATAAAAACCACTAGTTTTTATTACAGCTTATTTTTTTCTTTACATGTTTTTATTGTAATGGGAAGCAAACAGGCATATGGCCTAATTCGCTGGGGTGACGCGGTGATTACATGCACGGACCCATGTCACCCCAGGAAGGCGACAGAGGGCCGTGGAGTTTTAGTGGGTATTCCCGACGCTCAGCGCCGGGAGAGGCGAGGATGCATAAATACATTTCCCTAAGTAAAAAAAAGAAAAGAAAAAAATACAGATGGCGCATCTGATGGAAAATACCATCGCCTATGGAAAACTACAACAGAAGAATTATAGCCATGCCGATGCGTGCTGAGTAACCCGTTCCATAAGTGTAATATGTGCGATAAGAATGTTATACAGAACCTAAGTGTCATCACAACACAGCCAGGCTTCCTTTGAATGCGAATGCACAGGCAGCCATGTCATTATCTTGACATATATTTTCTGATTGCAAGCAATTCTTAAATAAAAACGACACAAATGATTGGTTTTCTTTTGAATAGTATAACGATCGCTAACTGTCTACAAAAATTCTTCTGTACGATTCATTATACGTAGAGTTCACCAGTTCGCTATAGATTCGTTTCAACCAACCATTCACAACGTATTCAGGAAATACAGAGATAATTTAGTAAATCTCTTGCGTTCCGTGCATTAGGAATATTTCATTACCACTAATACAATAACAGGCTTATACAATATACTTTAAAACATAAAAACTTAGCAATAGACGTAAACTACATAACTTAAGTATTCCTACGCAAGATTTATTGGTCGTATAGACTGCGTTACAAATGTTTAAATAGTAAAGTTTAATGTTTCCTATAATTATTCAGGGAAGAGGATGAATAAAACTTTTACCGTTCCCCTTTGCAGAACAAATGTTGGGTGTATGTAGTTCGTCTGTTACGAGAATGTTTAGATAATATACAGTTTTTAGAGAAACATTGTAAGCGACAATTGCACTTTTTACAGGAAGTGCTTTTCATTCCTAATTAAAAAATATTCATAAAATCTTTATAAAAAAAGTATAACGTGTTGTTTATAATTAACTACTGACCTATTAAAATAGTGGCCGTTAACATACCGCTTCTAGCTCACATAAATATTTTTAGGTTACAATAAAAAAAACATTTTTAGGATTTTTGGCGCTTCCGATGTTTTTTCCTGAAAATGCTCGTTATATTGATATTAATGTTATATTGTAAGATACATTTGTATTTAATTTTTCCACATAAATAAACATATTTATAAATCGCTTCACTGAAACTGTAGATATAGTTGATTTATTCGTTGCTCGTCTTTTATTTTTCAGATTTAATTTTTACAATTACCATCATTATCCGTTTTACTTAATGGTCTATCATCTTCTTTATTATTTTGTTTATTTTATGTTAATATTACAGTATAATGCTTTTTTATATATAATTATTATATAATAATACAGACAACGTCCATAATTGGTTATGTAAATGTTATAAATTAGAGTTTGTGAAGAAAGTAGTGAATGTAATAATATTATACAATATCATGTAATAGTTGAAATTTATCTAAGAACATACATAAGAGTAGCTACATATCGTACTTGATTGATGAAAGCGTTACTTTGCGGAAATCCATAATTAAATATTGTAGTGTATATTCCTTTGCGACTTCCGTTTGGAATTGATTGACCACTGACATCGTTGGTTGACGGTTGGCCCGACGTTGGTGGATGGTTGAACAAATGTATGTATATGTGGTGATGTATATGTGGTATATGGCATAATCGATTACACATGTTTCGCTCCGTTACGGATCATCCTCAGATCGATGTTGACTCTTCCGATGCAAGCGGAACATTTGATTCAACCATCCGCCAACACAGGGTAAACCGTCAGCCAACGACGTCAGCGGCCAATCAATTCCAAGCGGAAGTCGCAAACTAATATATACTTCAATATTTATTTTTATACCTAAAATATATGTATGCTCAATATTGCGTTTTGTGCATATTGTGTGCGGTATTTACCATGTAGTGTTTAAAAATTAAACGTAAGAGTGTAGAAATGGGTATCAAAATGTTATTCCAAAACAACAAAAATAAGGTGTTTAGTATAACAGAAATTATTTAGTATAAGTACTCATTGTAAGGATACTAATCACTACAAAATAATAAAATATATATCTTTTTTAATGAACCACTTTTTATAACAGACTATAAATAAGAAAATAAAAGATTGGAAAGGATAAACGTGGGACGCATGTTATAGTTACGTATTGCATGTGCCCCATGATTTTCTTTTATTATTTTTATATTTTATTATTGTTTTCTCCTTTTAGGATTATATGCATAAAAGTCTTATATATTCTGTTCATCTGTCAGTTAGATTTGAACTATATAGAAGTATATTGTTGATCGAAAAGTTAGTTATAAATCGATTTTATTTTTTTATCAAAGAACCAAACTTCTGAACTATGATCCAAATTTCAAGTATCTAGCTCATTGGGAAGTTAGTTTAAAACCAATTACAAAATTGCACCCGGACAGAAATACAAGAAAGTGTGTTAATAAAAACATAGTATAAAAAAAGAGTATTAATAACAATCACAGATACTTGAAGCGATGATAGCTCAGTGATAGCATGTTGGAACGCCGCGTCATGGGCCGTGAGTTCGAATCCAACCATCTACAATGAAGTTGAGCTTTCGGTGAAGGAAAATATCGTGAGGAAACCATAGCATGGTGGTAGGGATTTTCTAATGCCCGCCTGGCTAGCTACCAACCTAAAGTTAAAAAGCTGCCGCCAAATAAAATTAGGTGTGTTGCGGCAGTTACACTTGTCACCAATCCCACCTATAAAAGCCGGCTACGCACCTACGATTCCGCTGGTGTCATGGGTGTCCATGGCCGGCGGTGATCACTTACCATCATGTAACCCATTTGCTCGTGTGCCTCCTATTCCATAAAAAAAATCTAAACTTGCGATGTGACTTTTGAAGCGATGATGGTTCAGTTAATAGTGTGTACGGACGCCATGTCAATGGCCGTGATTTCGAATCCCTGCAATGAGACTGAGCTATCAGAAAGGAAAAACCTCGTGATAAAACTAAAGTATGGTGTTAGGGTTTTTTCTAACGTTCACCTGGATAGCTACAAGCCCCCAAGTAGAAAATCTGCCACCAAATACTGGTATATTTACCAGTATTTGCACTCGAGAGCCTGTGCTTCTAGGTATACTTACCATCTTGAGCCACATCGTCACGTAACATCAGTTGAGATTGTGGCCAAAACGCCTATAAAGTATATAGATAGACACTACACCTGTCCAAAATTCTAGAGTACATTATCACTATGACGCTTAAGAAATTATAGAACATTTATTACAATTTCAATACAGTCGTAAGAAATGACACCTCTATGAAAGTTATTACTATTTTATGATTATGGTATTGCGAGTGTTTTTTTGTTTGTAAATATACTGTTATATGGGAAATGTAAATAATTTCCTTCCTCAAAATTTAGATATAATGACTGTAAGTATTCAAGCTGTCCACGACCAGCAAAAGCAAGCGAGGCTGGGCCCCTGAAACAATGAAATTGCATGCAGCGCGACGGGTCGCAGGCAACTGGATCGGGTACATGCGATACACAGTAACATATCTTTTACCTTGACCCTCGGCGTTCCAAACCCGTAAACATCTTGTAAAGTGGTGTCTCTATAGTAGATCATGGGTAAATAGGTATGTGTGTAATGGTTCAACCGGGAGGTTAGAAGTACCGTCATCAAACGATACAAGAATCGGCCCTTTCACAACTAAACGAGTCACAACGAGTACAATCTACACCCCGTACAGACCACAAACTACTATTTTCGCTTACATTAGTATAAAATCAAAATAGACTCTTATATGACAACAAACGGCGCGCAATAGTAATAATCTGAAATCGTACTGCATCAAATTATGTGAGGCGACAAACGTGCGGTACTTTATTTCTTTATGTACCTGCTTAAACGGCCCTACGAATATATCAGGCGGAAAACAACGCAAGCCGCAGGTCCGCCTTTCTCAATATTATTTATTTATTTAGTTTCAGCAATATGAAAAAAAGTGAAATCGGTTGAAAGCAGATTAGAAATATTACTGAAGCATTTGCCTATCTATACATGTAATAAGATTAAAAATTTAACACGACTGTACTTTTAAGATATACCTGGAAAAAAATATTGCTGGTAACTAACAATGAGCAGTAAAATACATTGATATGATTCTGAGAAATATCTTTTTTTTTTTTTATTTGTGCACGTATCGTTACTACCGTGCACCGTTTATAAATGACAAAACGTTACCAAGGAAATTATAAAGCGTAACCTCGAGTAACATTTAGTCTTTATTCCATTAAAATCGGTTAACTCTATCAAAAGTTATTGTAGTTTAAATGACGACGTGAGATTAAATAATTTTAGTTCCACGCAAACAAAGTCACAGGTACAGAAATTTATAAATAAGTAAAGACCAACGAAAAATCAATCACAATATAAATGTAAGATATGTACGTTACAGTTCCGTGAGTCTTTTCGTATGCATAATTTTAGATGCCGAGCCCTGATTTTGATATACAAAGGTGCTTATTTTCAAAGAAGCGCAAACGTAAAGTTCCGCCCGGTAAGTAATGTTGCCAGACAGTGTCTAACAAGCGTAGACTAGTTCTCAGACGATCTAATCTGCCAGATCTTGTGAATTCTCAATGGCGAATATAGAAGCAAGACGTGGTTTGCATTTCATGCGAAGAAAACGTACAACTATAGAAATTTTAGAAAACACTATAAATTAGCATTTAATTACATGTTACATGCATTATTAAATGTCTCATAAAAATTCTTAAGGGAACAGGTAAATGTGAATAGAGAGAATTATTCTCATTGAAGCAAAATTTATTTTGCATCTCTGTAAAATTAATTGTCTTGATGTAGTCTATAGTAGTTTATGTATGCAGAAACAAATTCAATGGCGTTATAATGTTCGAGAAAAAAGTTAAACTGCTGAAATAAATTTCTCAGTATTGTGTTTCTTTTGTATCCTTCTGCATAATAGGATATTAATCTTATGATTGTTTTTTGATTAGGGAAATATTTATCTGTAAGCTATATTTTATGTTCTAGAATAATGTCTAAGTCTAAGAGTAAGTAAGAGTCTAAGTCGCTAAGCCCAAAACTAGCAAAACAAATAGTTTTGTTAAAAGTTAATTAATAATTATGACGAACCAACAATGAGAAAAAAAAACTACCTATAAAGGCTTGTGTTGTAATAGTTGATCTAAATGGTTGTATATTCTGTGCAATGTTTATATACAAAATAATCGAGTGACCAAGATTAAATGCGACGAGAAAAATATCACGTAAGACGCTTATATAAAACTTGGAGGCCTCTAAAGCAGGAAAACTGAACGGGAAAACGGAAAGTCGAGTAATAATTTATCGGCGAAGGAAACATTGATAGTAACTTTATATTTATGTATTCACGGACTTTTCTTCGGCACGTGGAGTTTATGAATAAAATCAAATACAAAAAATAGCGTGAGTGTCGTGGAAGACTCGATTGGAAAGAACTTCCTTGGGTATTATATTATTATTGATAGGCGTATTATATGATTGATTAACAAATACAAATAATTTAATTACTAGGGTCTGAGAACAATTAATGGAACGCAAGAATAAGTAATAAATTGAAGGGATGCTAGTAAAATTCGTTATTAATATATTTCTTCTAGTTGTAAAAATAAACATTTTATTGTACACCATTCGATTTATCAAATTTCGTATAATACATATACATACATACACTATAAAACAGCTGACACGTATGACGTGTGCAAACTATGTCTGCGCAGGCGTTGAGAACTTATTGGCTTTATTGAACCAATAGGAGCGCATATATGACTGGGCACCGGTTTATAACCGTCTACACTAAAAAAATATAGAACACAGGGTTGTAAAGGCAGAATCTTACATTTTCATTTGACTACCGTGCGATAAAGAACTTCGTCCCAAAAAATATACCTCTATCGAATCGTGTGGTGGATTTCAAAAGAACTGAATTTGTATTTATCGTGTGCAAGTAAATCGTTGAAAAAGAATGGAAAAGTATCAACAATAATGTTCTTAATCACCGAGTGCACCAGTGGCCATGACGGGTATTAGCATCAGGTGTAAATTACTTCCACGCGTATACAATGTATTCGTTTTGTTTTAAATAACCGTAGTATGTTTAAATCCACACTTGTAAGCACACGATACCGTTATTATTTTACATTTTCATATGCAATAAAACAAAGAGAAATATTCTATACCAGCGTTTATGCGTGGCTTCGATCGTTTTAACGTTGATTTTGACGATTGATACAGAGTAATAATCATAAACATCTATTTTGCAAAGTTTGAAGTAATACGTATTTTCAATAAATAATTTTATACAAAGTTTATCCATCCCCTCAACCCGAAGTATATTATAAGTTTTTTGCGAGACACTTATAACCGTCTTTAAGAGTCCCGTCTATATTTATACCAAAACGAATACTAATTATAATAAATTCCACGGTTTAGACGTGAAAGCGTATCAAACAGTCAAACTCATTTTCGCATTTATAATATTAATTACAAATTAGGATTGGGATTGAAACAATATTAGCACAGTGGTAGAGTGTAGTAACACCGCTTCAATAGATGAGAGTACGAAATTTAGAATCCCTGCAATAAACCTAAGCGTTTGAAGACGGAAAATATCGTAATGAAACAATAATATTGTGGCAGGATATTTTCTAATACGTGCATAGCTAGTTAACACCCACAAGTAGAAAATCTGTCACCAAACACTTCTATACATATGCTTCAAGTCTTGCACTTTAGAGCCTTAGCCACTAGACTAATTGTGTTTACTATCTTGGGTCACATAACTTCAAGTGAGAGTATGGCCAAATAGTGATCCTGAAAAGTTTTTTTTTTTAATAAACAATAAAATCCTAGTGTATTTCTATGTATTTAATTAAAACCGTATAAAAATATTATAGGGCAATATCCAAACATTTCATTTAAAACTAAAGAAAACAATGGAATATGTGAAGAAAACTTCGAGACAAGAATACAAGAAATAACATTATATTTTTAGATGAAGATGAAATATATTGATATGAAAAACATTGTGTTTTCTTTCCCAATTCCGGATGATGCTTTAATTCAGATAAGAACATAATTTTACATTAAAATGTAATGCATTTTAACACAAATTTCAGATTTTGTATTATAAAATTTGCTGCTTTGTTAAAAAATAACGGTGTAAAAAAAAGTAATGGTTCATCAATCCTCACAAAACGTTTATTTCCATCAGTTCAAGATTATTTAAGGCAGATGGGCGTATACAGTTGGTCGACTTTTATTGCTATTTCTCTTTAAACTTTGATCTATAATCACACCAAATTTGACACTTGTATGCATAACCGTTTCAACGAAAGAGCGTAAAACACTTAGTAACAAGTTACTTTTCCAAGGATCTCCATAATATACTCATTTTTTGTTTCCTTTTTTGCTATTTGCAAGCATATCAGTTATAATAAGATACATTATTAAAAAAAATCTAAGTGTTATCTATTATTTATAAGGTTCTTTTATGTAAACGGAACTCTAAAGCCAAGGATAAACATTCACCAAATTCTTAACCATCAAAAATATCTCCTAAATAATAAATATAAACCAAATCCTAAAAAACAATAATAAACCACAAAAATATTTTAAGTAATTCCAGTTATGAACAAAACAAACAAAGTTAATCAAATTATTAACTCTTCCGGTGTTCATAATACTTCAAAACTATGAACAGTAGGCAGTATTTACCCTCACAATTTAATCTCAACGTTGCCAGCTCGGTCAAGTAAACGTCCGCCCCTTTTCACTTAGCCCTTTGTTGAGTAAACGATGGATCAACATGATTTCTATTTGATAGAATAAACAAGACTGTATCTGAGATTACTTTGTATTACTAAAACCCAACTGCGATAATAAATACAAGCATATAAAGAAAAACGAAAGTATATAGGGTAGTTATTTTCTATTTGCAAATCTATACCTATAGTAGCTATTGATTTGTCTTTAAAATATTACGTAAAAGTGTAAAAAGGATAGAAAATATATGGCTTACATTCTTTTATATACATACCAGTTCCTGCCCAAGGCTTCGCTCGCGTTAATCTAGATTTCTGCTTTCGCAACTGTAAAAGTTTTTTTTTTATTGTTTAAAGGTTTAGCGTTATGGCCATAATCTCACCTGATATTAAGTAACGATACGACCCAAGTTTGTGGACACGCTAAACCTGTTCAGAAACAGGCTCTCAAATGCAACTGCCGGAATTCACCTATTGATATTTGGCGGCAGATTTTCAACTGAAGGGTGATAACTAGTCAGGCGGGCATTAGGAGTAGCCCTACCAATATACTATAGTTTCCTCACGATGTTTTCCTTTACCGAAAGTTCAAGTTCATTGTAGGTGGATTCGAACGCACGTCCCTTGAAGCGGCATCCGTACACACTACCACCGAGCTATCACCATTTCAAAATTCTATCTATTAACAATGAAAATAATCAAAAGCCAACAAATGTATATTTATTGCCATAAAAATCGTTTCAATTCTTCTTTAAACTGTTAAGAGAGAATAGTTTACTTTCGCTTAGGTATTGACACCATGCGACTCGACATTCGGGTCATTTCTGTCATTGAAATTTCAGCATCACGATTTTGAAAACTATAAATTACTGCTTCTTGAAGTTCGTCCATGTTCTTGGGCAAAGTTATACACTTTTCAAAGATATATATGACTTAATGAATTTACTAGATTCTCTTTTTATAATAGCTTGACTAAATATCCTTTCAGTTCCTAGTGATAAATACATATAACCCAAAAGAAACCGTCGCTGCTATTTCTTACTGAGTACTCAAGTTATGCAGTTTTATTCAAATGCTTTTCCATAACTTGTTTCAAGCACCTAATATAAGCACTAATATAAGTAAATCATATAAAACAAGGAATATTTTAGTGACCATTACATTTTTGGACAATTCGTAAACGTATGGAATTTGTATCGTTATGAATGTTAGTATACATTATACATTAATGATCAAGAAAATTACATTTTTTTCAATACACTGATAGTACAATACAGTAAAGTATAATCAACCAATTCCTAAAGAAATGATTAAAACGAATAAGAAATATATACGATGAATACTTTCATGAATATTGTTATATTTCCAGTTTATAATAATTACCAACCTACAGATATAAATGCGATTTTTCAATAATAAGTGCTAATGTTATATCCAAAATAAAATAATATAACGAAAGAATATATATTTTTTTCACCACTCATAATTCATGGTACAAACAGTCCAAATTTAAGCTTACTATCTGATATTAATTCATATGCAAAGTAATAACAAACAGCGATTGTACTGATTGCAATAAACAACCGACAGAACCAAATGCATCCAAGATCACAGCAAACGGGCCTCTGAGACGGCTCATGTGCTTTCGACATTGACTTCCTTCAAGATTTTTCCTGTATTACAATAAACAGTAGTTATAACAGTGTCATACAAAACAGTGACTGGGTTATCGAGAATCCGTCTCTAACAGAATTATTAATTTGCTAGCTAAATGCCTATTCTAGAAAACAAAAATATACAGAATGACATTCTAAGCACCAACTAAGCAATAAACATCAATGACTACCTTTTACGTGCGGCTTAACTCACGTTAATATTGATTTCGGTAAACAAATCGGATAACGCAATAAAAGTTTCACCTAAAGTATATCCCTCTCATTACCCCACTTCCAATTAGATTTTCGCGGGAAAAAGTAGCCTATCACCGTCTCCAGGTTCCCATTTATCTTTATACCAAAATCCATCATAATCGGTTCAGCGGTTTAGGCGTGATACCAAAACAAACAAACAAAGTCACTTTCGCGTTTATAATATTAGTATGTGTTTTTTATAGTTTATAGCTTTAGCGTTATGGCCATAATCTCATCATCTTAAGTGACGATGTAGCCCAAGATGGTGGTCACGTCTATATGTCAAATAAAGGAACTACAGTTCAAATTTCATGTTTCTGGCTTCAGTAGCTATGGCTATAGATAGATATTTTGTGTTAAATAATACTTGAACTACTTACATTATAATATTTAGATTATCTACTTTTTATAAAAATCAACTTTTTATAAGCCAAGTTCCATCTGCCATATATCTGAAATAAAATATTATACTTAATAATACATTTATATGATAAACATGCTTGGCAGATTCTAAAGCATCATTCGGGAATTAAAACACCTTATACGTACGACCAGATACCTGTACATGAAAGTATACCTTAGCCAAGTAATGATGGTTCTGTAGTAATCCCAGTAATGATGCGATGACAGCTTCTAATTGTTTTTTTTTTTATAATCGCCAGGGTTGTGAAAACTATGACTAAAAATTTTCTTTATTTTTTTTATAGTTTATAGGTTTAGCGTTATGGGCACAATCTCACGTGATGTTAAGTGACGATGCGATCCAAAATGGCTAAGAATGACTGTTACGACTGACAAACCTTCTACAAATGACCCCATTTGCCCTTTTGACAGTCACTACTGTTATTGGATCGTACTGAAACTTACCATTAGGTGAAGTATAATAGTTCTCCTGAGTTAGGAAAAGAAAAATAGGTATTTGCGGCATATTTTCAACTTAACGACGCTAGCTAGCCACACGCCAGAGACTAAAAGAACTGTGAGCGCTGTCCGTGGTCTCTAGCAACACGGGAGTGTGAAGTGTCGCCGTGGTGCATGTAGTGGGTAGTGTTGGGTGATTAGCACCCGATGAGTCACCACATGCCCCTCTCACCTTGGGTTGACCTTGGCACTCTGGTATTGCGCTTACGGGTTGCGATGAAAAAGTTCGTAAAGATTAGACTTTAAACAACACGCTAATAACAAAAATGGTGGTAGCTACCCAGGTAGATATTAGAAAAAATATATGTACATCACAGTGTTTTCCTTCACCAAGACCACGCTGATTGCATGTATCTCTATATGTGTACTAGTAACTCGACTTACTTTTTCCTCATATCGAAACGTGAGTTGTAAGAAATGTAATTATGGTTGGCAATGTACAAAAATAAAATGAAAAACCCGATTAATACAAGCGCAAATGCAACAAATTCTATATACCACAATACATTTGTATATACTCCCCGCATTGTACACGTCAAAAGTTAATTATTGTATTATATTATAGTGTACCTAGAATTTTTTTTAGGTAAGCAAACATTACTGCGTTAATTTTGACTTTGTCAATGTTTTTTTTTATTGTACCTATACCATACTATGTACATTGTGAATCGTCTCGTAAAAAGGTTTAGCTTGTAATAGATAAATCGTTTCTGGTTGTAGTCGCTCACGAAGCTTTTTTTCTTTATCGAATATACTATACGTAATAAAATATTATTAATGGAAAGAAAACTTGTATTACGTGACATTCTCATTGTGGATGGCAATACGTAAAGTTTATAAAGTACGTGACACTGTAATGAAATACCAAATATTTTAGTGAATATGTCTATTTTAAATATAACTATCATTGAATAAACCTATTAATATCATATACATAACAAGGCAACCCAGTTTAATTTTTACCTTACAATCGATTACTTTTTTTAGTTTATATGTTTAGCGTTGTGCCTGCAGTATCATCTGATGTTAAATAACAATGTGACCTAAGATGGTGAACACATTAAGCCTGGTGGAGAGACTGGGTCTCAAGTAAAACTGCCGGAACACACCTAGCTATTGGTATATATCGGAATATTTTAAACATGAGGACGATAGGTAACCAGGCGGGTTTTAGAAAATGCCCTATCACCATATCATGGTTTCATCATGATGTTTTCCTTCACCGAAAGCTCAAGCTCACTGTAAGTGAATTCGAACTCACGTCCATTGTCGCGGTAGCCATACACAATACCAACTGTGTACTCTTACCATTTATTTACGAATACATACAGAATATGCACTATATAGTACGAATTCTGAAATATCAGAAAATCTTACCGAGAAGAAGATAAGAGGAACAGGACCACATTCTGCTAGTAGATTAAAAGTAGAAATTAGAAAATAATAGGCTTAAAGGACATGTATTTAGTGGTACTTGCTAAGTAACAATTTTGCTATTGTTGAGTGTGAAAAATTCACGTTTTTGAAATTATTTCTTCATTTTTTAGTATACTGTAAAATAACCATATAACAAAACACAGTGGCAGAACATAAACCCCTCATTTTTTTGGATAGTATGGTATTATAGAAACTGCAAACATATTTTACAATAAAAAATTAAGCATCAAGTAGAAACCTAGCTTTATAAAACAAACAAATGCATTATACTTATCGGCTTACACACAAACACAAATTTGCCATACAATAGGAACAGGAGTTACATGGTAAATAATAAACACTAAAAGTTTCACGTTTCTAATCCCGGTTACAGTATATTACAAACAATTTAGTCAATTCTAAACGGTTTAATAATTGAATTCAACTATCGAAAGCTGAATTGATCTGGCTACCTAGATTTGTTTCTGTGTTAGGTGCAGCCATCCATACAGGGCCTGTGGTTCGTTTTACAATACATTACTAACGTTGATTTAAATTTAAATCTACCGAGAATAAGTGAGAGTTTAAGTATAATAAATAATAATGACATACTGGCTATTGAGCCCGGATGTTTAAAGCAGAAAAGTGAAAAAAAATACCGTAGGTAAATTGAATGACTACAAAACGACACACTTTAATTTTATTTCAATTAACTTTTTTGGCAGAGGATGTCCGCAGTGAAAGTCAAAGTTTTTTTTTTTCATCTTAGGTTTTATGGCTCTTAAGTGATGCTAATGTGTACAGGAAACATCATATAGTCTGTGCAGGAAACTATGCACCTAGCTACTGATCTGAAACAATGACAAGTATAGGCTTTGAATTTCGCGCTAAATCATTGTTGGACTATATTCATAAACTTGTACTTTTACCTGCACCTTTCTGTTCAAGTTTTTTATATGCTTATTAAACAATTCGTTGCCTTCGTATGGGCAATGGCTTTAAAAACACGGACAGCTGGAAATTGCCATCCTCGTCTAACAAATGATGTATTGCGCTTACTCTCTTTCACTTTAATATATCTTTAACAGCTAGTTAGCCTAATTTGCATCTACTTTTACATAGACAACCACATTAAATTATACACAGAAACAAATTACCTTTAATTTGATATTTGTATATCTTTACTAATTTAGGAAAGATTTGTATTTTTGTTTGTAACCAAGACACTCAAGACCTACGGGACCGATTTCAAAAATTCCTTCATAGCCCTGAGCAGAGGCTATATATATTTTTTTAATGAAAATGATTAAATAAAATTTTAATTCCACGCGTACGGAGTCGCGGACACAGATAGTAATGTATATAGTTACGCCATAAACGTATAACTGTTACAAAGTATTGTTATTGATCTTAGACTAGTACAGGACAATTATTTGTGTGATCCACAAACGTGTATCCGTCACTCTTAACATTGCCAAAAAAAATACATATACAAAAACCTAACAATAAAAAAATTCATTCGTAAATATTAATATACTTATGATGAATTTTTTTTTTTATTCTCAACCGAGTTTTATGATATTTTGTATACAAAATATATATTACATTTAAACTTTAATCACCTACTTATAATATTTTTAATGAAATTAATAGAAATGATAAAGTGTAAGAAAATATTAATTTGTATTATAAAAATTATACCAGATGATAATAATTACTCCATAATGCATGCGTAGAAAGTAGCTGGGAACCATTAGTACCAATCTATATTTATGCAAAACATTCATATTATTTAACTATCTGTGTAATTCTAATTCAATTAATTTATTCAGTATTTAGGCTAGTTCATAACTCAACATTAATTATCCGAAGGCTACACAAAAAATATGTATTATTAATATTGGGTTATATGTTTTATTAAGATATCAATAAAATAACATGAAATATAAATTCTTACTGTTCTCTGGCATAAAGTATGTATCTATATCAGAAACAATATATATTCAAGAGTAAAGCCGACCTGAGTGACGCGATGAATCGATACATTACATAGTTATATTAGAACTCGAAGTTAGTACTAATGTACAACTGACATCCCTACTAAACGTATCATCAGCTGTGTACCCTATGAGACTTGGCGGTTGTCATTTTGTTTTCAGTAATGTTACCAGCAAAGTCGTATTTACAGTATAACAGTCATAAATTTAGTATGTGTTACGTATAGTGTCGTAGGATAAAATAGAATATTCAAGGATTATAATGTGCTTCATGTTAGAATATATTAAATACAATTTAACGCCCTAGTATATAAATGATACATGACCTATGCTTTTAGATTTTACGGAGACAATCTATACACAAATCATTCAAATCGTGTCTCATAATGCACAAAAAAGCCGAATAAATTATAAAAAATAAAAAGAGATAAGTTGATACCTACAACATATTAACACAAAACAATGAAGATAACTTACAATTACAAATTCAATTTAATTGATTCATTTTGTTATCTTCTTTGTTTATCTTCTTGATCGATTAAATTCTTGGCAGATGTTCATTGACATTTGAAACACGAGTCATTCTGTTTTTATTTTATAAACGCCTGGCAGTACAAACTACAATCTGACAGTTTCCAGTTTCCGCACTTCAGTTTCCTTATAGAAGTGTTAACGATATTTCCAAAATGATAAATTGTAAATACTTGAAGTTACTTTTTCCCATATTTTTATAATAAAGTGTTCGATATTATTTATAGTTATAATTAAATCAAGTGTAGTTTTACAAATAAATTATAGTATTCAATATATACTTTCTTCAATCTAGTCACAGAAAATAAGTTATAAATAAGAATATTATGGATAGCTCCTTTCAGGAATATAATGCAATGAAGGGTTCTATACGTGACTGGCGTAAGGCGCTTCAAACACCGGCTACATATAGAGTTGGGAATGCCGTGAGACTACAACCACAATTTATTTTTTTCGTTATCCTCATAACTGTATTATTACTTCTTTTATTTGGCTTTTTCTGGTCATCGAATTTTCAGCCGCATCCCTTAGGTAGATGGTCATACTCTACCAGAGAGTACAACTTAACATATCCTTTAACAACTCCATTGGTCGCTGGAGACTTCGTTACATTCCGCATAGGTATCGTAGCTGACATGGATACTAATTCTAAGAGTGCAACTAAATCGCACACATATAATAGTTACTTTAAAAGAGGACACTTAACCTATAACCATGTTCAGAGTAAAGTGACAGTCACTTGGGACACAGACCCTGCTGTGTTGTTGACATCAACATATTCACATAAAGGACGAGGTATGGAATTATCAGAATTGATTGTGTATGACGGTAGACTGCTTACATTTGATGACAGATCAGGAATGGTGAGTTCAAACAGTTTAAAAATTAGAAGGTTCAACTGCGTTGTAACCATATTTTACCTATTTTTGCTGCAGAGCAGTAGTTATTCCCTAAAGTGGTGGATTTATTAATAGGCTGAGTAGGCTAGACCCTAGGGCAGCAGATTTTAGAGGCAGTAAAGGAGTAATTTTTTAATGTCACACAGAAATATAAAAAACATTCATGTTTATAATATCTAAATATTATTAGGTCCACAATAACAATTCAACATAATTTTATTAAACGTGCAGAATCTAAGCCTTTTATATATATTATAATTGCAATAGTATGTACGGGTGGCAAAATCTGAATAGCTTACAGGAGGTATTTATATAAACCACCACTAGTTCCCTATTTGTGTTCCAATTCTTATGGTTTACTTGACAATAATCCCTGACATACAAGGTGTAGCAACTTGTATCTCAGGGTTAACATATTTTTAATGATAAAAAGACCATAGAACCTGTGTTCTCAAAACTAGACAGGGTAGAAGATAATAAGTTAGTTTGTGATCTTGAGTATGACTTAATACATGTTAAAGTAAATTTTCATTTGGTATATAAATAACTATAAGAAATAATAGTACTATTCCTTAGAATAAAAAAAATATAAGCACAATTTGAGAGATTGTATATATTTTTTAATTATAGTTAAGGTTTAGTGTTATGGCCACAATCTTTCCTGATATTAAATAATATGATGTGACACAAGATGGAGCACACTCTAAGGCTAATGTTGGGACTGGTTCTTGAGTGCAACTGCTGTACACATGTATAGGGATTGTGATGGCAGATTTTTAACTTGCATGTGGTAGCTAACCAGATGGGCATTAGAAAAAGCCCTACCACCATACTACCACATTTTATCACATTGTTTCCCTTCACCAAAAGCGAAAACTCACTGTAAGTTGGATTCAAACTCAAATCCATTGAAGTGATGTACGCACTACCAACTGAGCTATTATAGTTACAAATAACAAGACTTTAATTGTAAGCTAATAATATGTCTCAAAGTAGATCTAAATACATTTCAAAAAATTTATCTTACACAGCATTAGACTTTAGTGTTTCTTAATGTTTTTTTAATAAATGGAGTGGCTAAATATACAACGTATCAGGAACTGGTTTTTTAATTGATAGGCTAATCAATATAGTAACTATACCACTTTGCTATTTATCACCGTCTGACATGTTGGAATTTCTATTTTCATTTATAAAATTTCTTTAATTCTTGCTATGTACTATGTAACATTGATGGCTACACATGACATCAACACTTTGTTTGTATCATGCATTAATGGATGATCATACTAATATTATAAATGAGGAGGGAGTCAATTCATGTAATATGTATTAAACATAGTCACGTGACAAGTCGGCATCTACATGGTCATGTGATGTGTGGATAACACTATTCTGTTCCTATTAGTATAACTTATTGTGCAGTAAACAGTTTTGATTTATAAGTTTTAATTTCAGATCAAACAATTGGGATAACCAAAAGTAACAAGTATAGTTTTAAATTTATACATCTATTGGCAGTCCTCATGACTGCTTTAAAATATTTTTTTATCTCCATTTTTTTCTATCATTTTCAGATTTTTCAAATAGTTAATAACAAAATGGTGCCATGGGTAATAATGATGGACGGGAATGGTCACGTGGAAAAGGGTTTCAAGTCCGAATGGGCAACAGTCAAAGATGAGATCTTATATGTTGGATCCATGGGGAAAGAGTGGACCACAGCTAGTGGAGACTTTGAAAATTATGACCCAATGTGGGTCAAAGGCGTCAATATCTATGGAGAGGTCATTAAATAATATTTACCACATATTCATTTAAAAAAAATATTCAAGAATTAGCTTTAATTTATTTGTTTAATAGTATGGCCAAATAAAGTATTTATTCATTAAAATCATCTATTTAGTACTCTATGTATCACGAGGTTTAATTTCTATATTTGAATATATTTATATCAAGCTATGCCTGCGACTTTGTTCACATGGAACTAAAATTAACCAATTTTCATGAAACAAAGACTAAATGTCTCGAGGATACGCTTTATGACTTCCTTGGTGATGTTTTATTATAAACGTTGCACTTTATCGGTGTTGCGTGCACATACAAACATACAGACATTTATAAAAATGATATAAATGTTTTTTATTATTTTTTCTTGGTCACTTGCAATAATTTTTTTTACATAAATGTAATAAGTAAATATACCTTAAATTTACATTCCTATTATATGTGCAGAAGAAATAGCTATATTTATAATGAAATAGTAAAAAAATTGCTACTCTTTATCACCACGCGGGGAGAACGTGAAGGGTAATCAGAGGTATACTCGCTGCCGACGCAAGTAACATCGGCCCCCCACTTCTAATACTATGAACAAAATATTATAATACCACGTGGTTTAGATATGAGTCAAAAATCCTATTATTTTGATTCTGAATCAAAATAGGGTTATTTGTGTTATCAAGATAAAACATTTTGTATTCAATTTTTTGGCACTGTTTCAATTTGTAAGAGAAAGGCAAATTTTGACAATGGCCAAAATTCTAACAATGTTGTTTGTCCCGAACTTTTTTCGAAACTATATTTTACTGTCCCAGCCAAGTGTTTACGTACAAATATCTCTCTATTGCTACCCATCGTTGGTAACGGTATGAGCGATTTTGATGTTTTCAATACTAATATTAACAAGGCGACAACTTTCTTAAATAGCTTCTGCTTTAATAATGGCAGTTGTAATCATTATAAAAATCTCGTATCTTTCTATTTTTCAAATTTAGGTTTATGTAGTAACTTGTAGTATTGAATAATTTGTATTTTGCAACTTATCGGCGAGGACCAGTAAATGACTTTTTTATGTCTTAAGTGTTAACTAATGTAAAAGATATAACTGTTGTCTTCCTCATAATAAAAATAAAAAATATGAGAGTGTAAATTATTCTGTAATACTTAAATGGCTTAAGTATGTATATGGAATATATTGTACAACATTCAATTAGTTACTGGTAATAACATTTTTATTCATTAACCCTTTAGCCTATAGCCACGAGTCTGACTCGTGGTAAAGAATTTGTGCCATAAGCGAAAACAACGAGTCTGACTCGTGGTAAAGAATTTGTGTCATAAACAAAATGTTATTGATTCTTTATCTACTTTGAAATAATAAATTATTTTTGTCAACTGATCAATTGATTATGATTACTTCCTAGACGTCTTAAAATTACTATTTGTACCTAAACATTGTTTATTATTTCACAATTCCTTTCGTTGCATTGAAATATATATGTTACGAAAAGTATACACTTTGCGCCAGTTCGGGTACACGGCTGAACAGTTGAATGGCACGGCGCGCGAATCTTGCGTATTATAGCTCGCGCAATTGGTAGATATCGTGTAGGCTAAGGGGTTAATTAACATCTGTTTAAATAAGTGTACACGTTTTATTGATTCAGGTACAACACCTTAGTTGGATTAATCAATACAAGGCGGTAAGAAACTCCATCGGTATTCAATGGCCTGGATACATGATCCACGAGTCGGGCATCTGGTCTGCAATCAAACAGCTGTGGCATTTCTTACCACGTAGATGCAGCCACGAGCCATACAATGAAACTAAAGATGAACTGATGGGTTGTAATTATTTGATAACAGCTGATGAGAATTTCAAACAAATTAAAGCTACTCAGGTAAATATAGATTATCTATTTAATACTAGATTTTATCCGCGGCTTTCCTCACGTTTATACTGATTAAATAAATTATATTAAAGTATCTACTAGTATAATAGCATTTATGCTTGTAGTCATTTATACGTGGGCCGCTCACTTTTTGGGCGCTAATGACTTACACATAAGAGATAGACATATGTTTTTGTAGGACTATTTAAGATAAACATTTCCATCATACATTATATACGCGTAACTCTTAACGGTTTTTGCAGCGCACGCCTGAATAGTTCGCAGATAGCAAATGTTTTCCTATTTACTTGTCACTTATCGTTATATTTTGGATAATTCTAACAATATCTTTATAAATTATAGCCTATGTGTTAAGCTATATTATTGTAAAGTTTTATTAAAATACATTTAGTAGTTTTTGCGTGAAGGAGTTAAAAACACCCATTCATCCATACTTACAAACATTCGCGTTTATAATATTAATAAGGATAATATGCAGTATGTCACATCGTAAGTAATGAGAGCAATGGGGCTCAGTGATATCGCGATATGTTATGTTGTACTTTATAGGTTCTATGTCAACAGTCTCATCTGGTGTTAAGTGACGATGTGGCCCAAGATGCTGGACACGTTAAGCCTAGTGGATGGACTGACTCTCAAGTGCAACTGCCGTAATACACCTCTAGGTATTTGACGGCAGATTTTTGAATTGAGGGTGGTAGCTAGCCAGGCGGACATTAGAAAAGCCCTACCACCATGTTATGGTTTCCTCATATTTTTTTTCTTCATCATAAGTTCAGGGTTACTGCAGGTGGAATTAAGAATAAATATGAGCTTTTGGTGAAGAAAAACATTGTGAGGGAACACAATATGGTAGGGTTAAAGTTATCCTATATTTCTGATGGCTTCATTTGATATTATATTCTTATTTTACAATACCTGTTTTATGTTACACTAGTTGTGCATGGGACTTCGTTCGCATGGAACTGAAAATTATTTAACTAATTTATAGATACTCGGGGATAATATAGCATTCTAATGGTGAAAGAATTTTTGAAATCGGTCCAGTAGTTTGAGTTTATTCGTTACAAATAAAAATACAAATCATTCCTCTTTACAATATTAGTATATATATAAAAGGTGACTAAAGCCACTGGTACAACTAATGTATAATAGAATTATTATTACACAGTATCTGTGCGCGCGACTTCGTTCGCGTGGAACTAAAAATCATTTAATAATTTCTGTCCGTTCTTGTAACGTTTTTCAATACATTTTTGCTCCTATTTGGTGATTGGTGGTTAAGCGATGATAGCTCAGTTGTAGTGTGTACGGACTCCGTGTCAAGAGACGTGAGTTTGAATCCACCTACAATTAGCTTGAGCTTTCGGTGAAGGCAAACATCCTGAGGAAACCATAGGATGATGGTAGGGACTTTTCTAATGCCCGCCTGGGTAACTACCACCCTTAAGTTGAAATTCTGCTGCCAAATACCAATAGGTGTGTTCCAGCAGTTGCACTTGATAGCCAGTTCCTCCACAAGTTTAGCGTGTTTACCAATTTCGGTCGTATCGTCAATTACTCCGACCCTATGGTCGGGATTTTTGTTACAAAAGAGTATGTATCTTGTAATCCGACAAATTACAATGATAAGATTCTATATGTTATACTCTGAAGTGCAAATCATACTTCATTATGTATGTGGAATTTAGTAAACAACACACATGTAGTTATATTCAAACTAAACAATCCGAATCAAAGCAATGACTACCTACGCGTACAAGTTGTAACTAGTTCAATCATGCATTATCTACATTAGCGTAGATTGACAAAAAAATATTCAATAATAATAGACATGTCTGATTACCGGGGGTCCGCTGTATTAAATATATATATTTTTTTTTTTTTTTTTTTTATACTTAAGGTTTAGCGTTATGGCCATAATCTCACCTGATCTTAAGTGACGATACGGCCCAAGTTGGTAGAGACGCTAAACCTGTGGAGGAACTGGCTCTCAAGTGCTGCTGCCGGAACACACCTATTGGTATTTGGCGGCAGGTTCACAACTAGAGGGTGGTAGCTAGCCAGGCGGGCATCAGAAAAAGCCCTACCACCATGCTATGGTTTCCTCACGATGTTTTCCTTCACCGAAAGCTCAAGCTCATTGTAGATGCTTGGGTTCGAACCCACGTCCCTTGACGCGAAGTCGTGCACACTACCACTGAGCTATCATCGCTTCAACACACGGCTTATATTTATTACAGATAACAAAACACCAACCAAAACTCGGTTTCTCGTCATTCAAATTCATACCTGGATCGAACGATGAAGCAATTGTCGCATTAAAAACGACGGAATTCGAAGGGAACACGGCCACGTACATCACTGCGTTTAGAACCGACGGCACCGTGCTGTTACACGACACGCTCGTTGAGAATCAAAAGTACGAGGGACTCGAGTTTATATAATTGAGAAACGCCATACTTTAGCTCGATATAATGTAATTATTATGTATATAATACATTATAGATCTTTTTTTATTGTTACTTTTCGTTTTATTATAGGGGCCATTCATTAATGATGTAACGACAATTTCGACCACATAAGATTTCTCGAACTCCTACTTTCTCCACTTACGTAAGATATCATGTTGTCAACTTAATCGATATTAATTAATCAAATAAGTTTGTTTCAACGCGCCAATCTTAAGCACTCGCTGTAGGAATTTAAAAAATATTTTTGTATTTGATAAGCAGTTATTGAGAAAAGCTTATTTAACATCACAAGATTATTTAACAACACGCTACCAACAATTAGAACTAAGCTATATTAAAAAATGTTACAAAAATACCAAATATTTTTTTAGTTCCACACGAACGAAGTCGCGGGTGCAGCTAGCCTTTTCAGATATATTTTTTCCCGTAATATGGCATAATACATTAAAAAAAACTATAATTGTGATATATTGAATCTATTTATCATTGATATTTTTATTTAAATCGACGAAAAAAAGATAGAGGAAATGGGATAAATAAAACTACTAGAATATTTTATATAACTTTAAATATAATAGAAAGGAAATTTTAAATTATTGACATAAAATGTACATTTTATGCCTATACTTAAAAAACGATATCATATAAACACCCGCTTACATCGATAATAACAACCTCCAATCTATTGGTCCTACACAAACAAAGAATAAAATAGAAGCGAAAACAAGACATAAACAATAAACACGAGAAAAAGATTCTACAATTAAAGCATTCATATGAAAATCTATTTAAACTTAATAAAACAAGGAACATCGCACCTAAAGATTAATATCTGACCAATATATTACAGCCATAAAATTTTGCTTTACCCTTTCAGGGTATAAATTTTTTTTTCGAGTATATTCCTTTTCCAGTTCGAAATTTCATTTCAAACCAATAGACCGAGTTATCTCTTCGAAGACGGTCCAGGCCATGGCCGCCATTAATGTTCTACGTAGCATTCTTGGAACGGCACCTTTGAAGTAGCCCTTGAAGCCGTCGGTCTGAAGCAATACAAAATTATAGTTATTAAATTTATTTTTACCAATTCTAGCTGATCCGAAAAACGTTGTTCTGTCTTATAAATTATTTCTAGTGTATACTTTGGTTGTATTAAAAAATGAAAGGATGCGGGTAGAAGAGTGAAAATTTAGGGTTGTATGTATTTTTAATGCCACATCATGATATTTTTTTTTTTTAGTGATTTAGACTTAGGAGTGTGGAAAATAGATTACGACTAATTCTCAGACCTACCGAATATACACATATATAATTTCATATAAATCGTTCAAGTTGTCTCAGAGGAGTGTGGCAACTAACATTGTGATACGAAAATTATATACTATAGAAGATTAATGGACAAGTGTAATTAGAATATTTAACAGTAAATAGGTGTCCCACAAATCGATTTTTTTTTCTAAAGAACAGAAACAGGCGACTCATTTAATCGTCAATAGTTACACTTATGGACATGAGTAACATCGAATGTATTACAACAATTTTGCTGAACTTAGGAGACTGTATGTCAGTTTTTTTTTAAATATCCCTTCGGGACAAACGAGCTGCGATACAGTTTCTACAATTCTAATACATGTACGTGGCAGGAAAATCCTAAAAAATCTTGTACTGTCTCATCTAGCCAGCTTTTAGACTGTAAGGGTTACCAGCCTTTCTGAATACAGTAAATGTAAAATAACAACAAGACTAAACCGTATTGTAAATAAGTAGGGTCGAAATCCATTGTCCCAAAAATAGGGTATCATAAAGGTAGCTTTAATGCTTTCGTTTACAATAAAAGGCTTGACGTGATCATACTCGAAAATGAAAATAAATGCAAGTCAATCAATGAATATGAACATAGAAAACATCCAAGGATTTTAGTGTATGGTTAGGATCACCATGGTTTGGAATGAAAATACCAGTATTGAAATGATTATATTATCACCAGATCTTAATACGTGTGCGTAATTGCAAATCATCTGGCATTATGGAAATGAGTACAATTTAATGGAAGATTCCATTATATTCATAAGCACAGGTCAAGGTAATAAGATCTTAAAAGAATAACAAACACGTGCAAAGGCCATGGTTAGTGGTGGTATCGCAGAATCGTCTACCGAAAGTCGGTTATATAAACATGTTACGAGGTTTGCGACTATCTATCTGAACCGTCTGTCGGGTTCGTTGAAACGAGACCTTATCGCTTTAAATTAGCCGGACCCCAAACTGTAACTACCCAACGGCTCCGTAAAAATAAATGACTTAGTAACCAAACTGAAAAGTCAACGACTTCGATTTTCTTTGAATCATAATCGTTAAATGCTCGTTTATACGGACGACATCGCAAAATATGATAAAAGAAGCGGCGATATGATAAGCACATTTCATTGATTGTGATAACAATAATCTATTAGTATCGGTTAATCACACCTCCTGTTTACTTTTTAGGTTACTAATGTGATTGTTTTACTTTGTAAAAACTGTGCATTTGAATTATGCTTGATTTAATTTTAGGACATATTCTTAATAGTGGTCGCAATATATTATTCAGCTATTTATAACTGTTACTCTATCACAGACTTCTTTTATATCTACTGAAGCTTATTTACGTTGTCCTCATTTACAAAGAAGATAAATAACTGCATGTCCGCTATACATTGTTGGACATAAAAATAAACTAAATGTTATTCCGTAATAATAATTACGACCATATCAAATTTCATCTAAACTTGCCCAGTAGTTTTAGGCTGATTTGCGTACATCATACTCGAGATCGTACATAAACCCAGAACAAGGTAAATTTAAAAATAAATAAATTTTAATTTACTGGTGTGTACAGTTTTATTATTTGAATAAATAAAAGGTATATTAATATTTAAGTTATATCTCTACATGTGACAACGCAACATTTTAGATATTAAAAACAACTCGATATTCAGTAAAAGGACGAATTTGAGGAAGAATTTCGAAAAAAAAAACCAAGATTTTAGAGAATTGACTAAATAGAGAAAATTTCCCATATATATTTTTTTAAAGGAAACCCAGACTAAGCCGTATCTCACAGGGAACTTTACAGACTTGGAAGAGTTATTTGTAAATTTCAACACACTATATGACTTCCAGTATATATAACACTCATATAAACCCTATTATCTCTTTAACTACATTTCGAATATGCAAAACTAAATAGGAAATCTGCCTGTTGATAAAGTGTCACTAATTAGTCGCAACAATATTATAAGTTTGACCTGACCTTCGAAATTAACACACCGGTCAAGCGTGATTTGATAAACTCATTATTATATCCACTGCGTACATCTTATTTAGCGACGTCGCTTATTATAAAAATCTTGTCATTTTTATCAACTAAATAAATTTTTATAAATTATAAACTTTATAAATTGATAGTATACTGAATGTAGCATCATTGATCTGACATATAGATTTACTAATTATAATATTGGCTGGCATGGATTTAGGGTGTAAACTTATAGGGTCACAAATTGTTATTTCTGGAAGATTCAACATCAATCACATTATTATGAATAGAGTTTTTTTTATTTACAGAAAAATTATATTTAGCTAAGAGATTAGAGCCAAATATGATCCTAGTGTCAGTAATGTGCATAATTACTGGGTCAATAATACTGGAACAATACAAAAAACTAATATTGGGACCTATATCTATGGACGATAATCATTTGGCACATGCTATATTTCAAGATATCAGGCACGTTAAAGCAATAAAAAGTTAAAGTTCAATCAAGACGGTTGATATAAAGAAATTATAGTTTGTAATGTACCTACAGTCTTCTATGATTTTCGAATCTGTCCCTACATATCGCCCACTTTAATAACTACTGAATGCTTGAAAGTTATTTAAATTAATTACAACATAAAAAGGAAACAATTAAAATGTTTTGTGAGATTTTAAAATAGTAGAATTATTTTGAAGGGACACAAAAAAAGTCGCCCATTTTGGATGCTAGAGTACTATTTAGAAAACACAAAAAGTAGACCGTTTGGGAGGCCAACGATATTTTATAAGCGCCAACAAAAACGACAGTTGTCACTCTAACTACAGATAAGACACATAGTTACAGATAATGATAATGAATACTGAAGCGATGATAGCTCAGTGGTAGTGTGCACGACTTTGCGTCAAGGGACGTGGGTTCGAACCCAAGCACCTACAATGAGCTTGAGCTTTCGGTGAAGGAAAACATCGTGAGGAAACCATAGCATGGTGGTAGGGCTTTTTCTAATGCCCGCCTGGGTAGCTACCACCCTCTAGTTGTAAACCTGCCGCCAAATACCAATAGGTGTGTTCCGGCAGCAGCACTTGAGAGCCAGTTCCTCCACAGGTTTAGCGTGTCTACCAACTTGGGCCGTATCGTCACTTAAGATCACGTGAGATTATGGCCATAACGCTAAACCTTAAGTATAAATAAAAAAAAAAAAAAAAATAAGATAATAGACGAATACAGATTATAAGAAAAGAATATAATTTTAAAGAAAATTGTTTATTCAAAGTGACACATACCTGATGGACATAGACGGCGGCGCTGAATGCATTGGGAAACTTGTCAGGGTAGAGTTGCATTTTGGTCTTCAGCACGTCAGCCGGGTTGGTGGCCAGGGAAGCCAATATTCCCGCAATAATGCCACAGGTGAAATGCACTGCGCTAGCAGCACTGGCCGACTGCAGCCATTCTATAACAAATAATATGCAATGAGTTACCAAATTATAACTTTTTTTAATATTATTATTTGTTAAGACACACTAGTAACTAATTAGCTGATACGTGTGCATCAAATAGCTTGGAGATATCTTCCTTGTCCAATCTGCTGTTTAAAGAGTTTATGGTTGAAGCCATTACAATTTTTCTAGGAGTTTGTTCCATGCTACGACCACTCTCTTAGGCAAGAAATGCTTCTTTGGTTTTCTTTTTGCCGAGGTATCCCAAAGTTTCAAGGGTTGACCTCATAGGTTTTTGTTTTCATTTGGCTTATACATATCTATAATGCTGAACACATTATAATAATCAGTGAGAATTTTATAGATTTCGATTAACCTACACTGATCTAGTGTAGTGGTAAAATTTTTATGGTGGAAAAAGCATTTTTAATGACCCCATTGCTAATTACTACCTTAAAGTTGGAAATCTGCGGCCGAATATCTATAGGTGTTCCTATAGGTTTAACGTATTCACCATCTTGAGCCACATCGTCACTTAACATAAACTCAGATTGTGGCCAAAAATTAAACCCATTTTATATTCATAACTTTTTACATGAATTTAGTAAATTATAAATCATATAATTTATATATTAAATTATATTTCAATATTCTTGATTACATTTCATATTTTGTATCTACAGATTAATTTTAGTTTTTTATTATTAATGAATTCATTTTCTGTTGTTTCATTTTTATTTCGAATATTAACTATTGAAAGTAGCATAAAATAACTTTTTAACTTAAGATAGTAGTAGTGTAAGCTGTGTCAATATGTGTCGACTGTTGTATTATCCATAGTTATAATTAAATAAATATAAAGTAAAATATCATTGTATGATCAACAAGGTAAACCACCCAAAGTCAAGTAATTTCGCCATTCTAAGTACTTTGTCTTTAAATTGAATAAAATGTTAAAACTTCAAAAGCAAAAACACATTATTATTCATAAAAAAATCCATTCTAGGGTTTTCTATACCGTTGACGACTGAAGGTACATTATTTTAAAGTCGGCTTAGGCGATTACAAGTAATAATTATAATCAGGACACGTAATGAAAGATAGTACGCACGTACAAATAAGTTGCAACATAATAAATGAAACAAATTATCCAAGAAATTCCTTATCGAATTACTTCGATTAATTCGATTAGGCTTAACATACATTATATCGATAGATAAAATTTACCTCGGATAAGGGAATAAATAATATTTATCAATACACTCACAAAGAACGACTAAAATCTTCTCAGAGCTTATTTGTTCAATTCATATTAGTTATATAAATTTGCCTACTATAAAATAAAATGTTTGCTCGTTTTTGTAACTTCTTTGTTGATCTTGATATTAAGCTTGATGTTAGCCTAAAACCTTCCTCAATGAACACTTTATCAAATAGAAAAATAATTTTAGTAATTCAACTTGTACTTCCTAAGATTAGCACGTTTAAAGAAACAAACTTTCCGCTTTTTAATATTAGTACCTATATATATATATAGATTCACATAGAGTGACAGTATTCTCCGAGCTAATTTGTTCAATTATTAAGTACATACATTTTTCGTCTACTATTAAATATAACAAATAGGGATTTACCCTACACTAACATAAAATTTGGGCAAATACTACTTTTAATAACTAATTCTATGTATAAAAAACTCACCCATCAATTCATAATAATAAATTGTAATTAAACAAAGATCAAAGTTATAACCCTGACTCGATCCCTACAAAGTTATAAATTAAATAGCTGTGTCTACGACTTCGTTCGCATGGATCTAAAAAATATTTAATAGTTTTAGCCCGTTTCTCTAACTATTTTTACTACAGCTCTGCTGCTATTGGTGGTAGCGTGATTATAAATTGCCTAAAGCCATTCTCAGCGATTAATTGTATCAAATACAAAAGTTATTTTTAAAATCCAAATGGTAGTTCCTAAGAGTAGTGTAACTTTTCCGCTTTATAATTATAGATTACAACAATGCTAAATTAAGTTCCACAAACCGGTATATATTAAAACTTTGTCAAATAAGTGTAGTCTTCTAAGCTGCTGTCGGAAAAAAAACTCTTACAACAACTGTTTGTATTTAAATACAAAGGTATATTATTTCTTTAATTATATTTTGAAAATTTGTTGAGTGTCAAATATTTACCTTTAGGAACGGCTTGTTTCGTTTGCGTATAGAACATAAGATAGAGGCCAGAAAAAGGCGCATCTCTCGCCAAAGTCGGACCCAATCCGCATGACAGACCGCGTATACCCTCAGCCCTATAGATCGCCTTCAATGCACCTCCCAAACTGTCATATTTATATACACCAGATTCATATCTGTAGAAAAATAATTAATATATATATATAAAATGATGACTTTGTTGTATAGCGTTTGTATGTAATATATTATAAATATAGTATTACTAGCTGGTATAATATTAGTTAGGTATAATTTTCAAAATTATTACCTAATATTGTTTTTTTAAATGAACACTTCTTTAGCATCGTTGTGATTTGAAACACGTTGAAAGAAAAAAGCGAGGGTAAAGAGAAACAATAATCTATGAAATATAACGTGCAAAAGAATGGGATAGAAGACATTATGCAGTGTTTCTTTCATAGCCCGAGCATTGTACATGTGTTAATATGCGTTTGTGCGCACATGCGTATTACGAAGCGAATTATTAAAGGTTTCTTCACATCCATTGCGTGTGAACTACACACACATTTTTTTAATAAACTTTTATTACAACTGTATCACAAATCTATGTTAATATTACACATGTAAATCTTAACAATTACTTTCTTTAAATGTTAAATAAACCCATTGAATGATAAAACTGTATTAAATTTCTATTAATGTAACTATTGTTTGAGTGCTTTGTTACGCATTAACCTCGAATATATTATTTAATCGGCCACAGGGTACAATGTACTCTATAAAAAATACAATCATAAAAAACAAAAGAATAGGTATATATTCTTATTGGGATAAGATTATAACACGATATATCGTATTATCAATTAAACTGGTGTGACGTAAGCGACATGCCTACTGATAGGACACGTAAATTATTTAAAAAACAATATTACGTTGTCGTCATGGCGTAGAGTCGCTTGATCCCGAATAGTAAAGTCTTCCTATAAAGATAACAATAGACTCATAGATCAAAAGTCAGATCTTACGTTAATGATAATGAATCATTTTTAAGAAGTGACGTTTGCGATTTGGATAAGTGCGGGTTCCTTGTTCCTGGTTACAGAAGCGTATAGCTAATACTATTGAATGAAATTTGAATTTTTGGAAACGTATTTATTGTTTTTTCTTCATTATTAATGAACAAAAATTTATTGATAACACTTCGTCATTTAAGTTTAACTTAAGAGCTACCTTTTCGATCATCAAAAGCGAACGACATTAGTGACTACTGAAAATTGTTTCTAATTTATTTTAAATTTCTTCTGTCTATGTACCTATTTATGTTCATTTACGACAATTTTATTGTATTTCGATGTTACGTGTCGATAATAGTTTTTTTTTTTTTTTTTTTTTTTTTTTCGACCTGACTTACGCTGTTGGCCCCAAGGGCTTTGACAGCTTCACCGGACTTTAAGATGATGTATTTAAGGACTTCTAATGCAAAGAAAAGACAAAAAAGTGGGATCTTCCTCAACGCAACGCACAAACGCTTTACCCGGACTCAGGGCATGTGGTGGCTCATTGGGTGCTAGTCACTAAATACTACCCACTAAAACGCACCAAGACGACATTTCAAACTCCCGTGTTGCCAGACCCCAGGGACAGCTTTCGCAATACTTCTAGTCCAGCTAGCTACCACCCTAGATTTAGAATATGTCGCTACTTATAGGATCTAGAGCTGTGTTCCCGGTAGTTTCACTAGTGAGGTAGTTCTTACTAAACTTAGCATGTTAATAACTTGATTCACAGCGTCATTTAAGCTATATGATTTTATACTTAAATACTAAACATATAAAAAAATATTGATATAAAACATACCTAGTTTTAATGACGGTGATAGGTATAAGAGCAACGCCGCTCATTGTCCGTGCAACCACACCAAGCGTGACCGCTTCTAACGCTCCCAAGTCGCTTTTGGTCTTGCCCATCTTCCCCTTTAACCAATGAAGCGAGGAAAAGTAAAGTCCGACGCCGGGCACGCATCGAGCAATCGACGGAACCATACCACGCCATAATCCTGCTATATGTTCCTGACGAATGATGTTTGTAAAAATCGTGATCATGCCCGGTTGGATTCGTCTGCTGAAATAACAAACATCCTTGATAAAAAAAAAAAAAAAAACAAGAACACCAACATAACCAGTATCGTCGCCACCGAGGGAAAGAAAGTTGTGTATTAGTTTATGGTGTTTTTTTTTTTTAGTTTCTATTTAAAGTAAAAACTGTTTAGTAGAAATATATCACACGTGTTCTTTTAAACTGAAAGCAATGATATTACAAAGATAATATATGGTACATGAAATCTTAACTACTAGTATAATGGCGAATATAAATTTCTTTGTTTGTTACGCTTTCAAGCCGTAACTACACAACTGAGTATCCTGAAATTTCGCATACACATTCTCAAAGATACAAAAAGGCCATGTGGTTGTTTCATTCAGGAAAAGGTTAGCTACCGAGAAATACGAAAAAAAAAAAAATAGTAACACGTGAATTCGTGAGTACAGATAGAACTATACAAAATAAGGAAAAACTTATACTCCAGTCATTCTAGATTGTAAGCGATTCTAAAGTAGGAAATTAATAAAAATTGAGTGTAACGTTTTATTGAACTATATAAGTACCTACATTTTTTTTACAAAATTTGGTATTATCCGATGAATGTAAAAGATACTACTTATCAATTAAATGATAGTATAGAAACAGATACTGAAAAATTTTATGAATAGTTTTATGATATAAAATATGTTATTAAGATATTATATAGTAGAAAGGTAAAACAATATAATGATAAATCAGCAAAAACTATCCAAAAAATACTCACTTAATAGTCGTCGCAACAACATTGTGCGTTGGATTTTGAAGCCGAGTCTTCACCAGATCCAGAGGCTGGAACAATATGGTACTGAACGTTCCAGAGAATGACCCCGCAAGAAACGCCTTAAAGACTGGATGATACTGCAAAACGAAGAAAAAATTTAACGCATCTACTCTATTTGAATATTTCAACAAAGATACACTTAGGTTAAAGTGTTATCTTGTCGAATATAATACAAAATATTATCAGCACCAAACGGAGTTCAAAACTTACGTTTGCCACAATATCCATTCTGATGTAAAATCAATTCGTTTATATTAACTTGGAAACTCTTCGTCAGGTGATATCTTTGGAGTAAACACCGAACTTGTAATATTCGAAATCGTAGAGCCAATGGCAAAATGAAAATTTCCGTTGAAATAGCTTCAGGTATAAGCCTAAATCGTATCCGAGTAGTCCGAATAGTAGATAGGATTCACTCGGTACATTAAGGCAATGGTCATTTTTTGCATTAGCTCGTCGGAATAATGCATGTATGCTGCTGCCAGAAGGAATTGTAAAGAAACAAAATCTAATTAAGAGCGAAATACGCTGATTGTTTTTGGAATGACACAACAATTTACTAATAAGGTGACAGGAAATCACAGTTGACAAACTTAGCCATTAGGAATACGTGATATAGAAACAAAAGAGTCGCGCAAACACGAGTATAATAATTATTATAATTCTGTAACGATCGCTACGTGCGCAATGAATAGCGTCCGGCGGTATACTGAACGAATGTCGGATGAGCGAGTGGCCGATGTATTTTATACAAGCCGTTATCACTTATCAACGCAGACGAGGACTGAGGGCACCGCGCGGGTAAGGTGGAAGGTCGTGATCGACAACCCTTGCCGATAACAACTATCTGTGCCTACTGACTAGGGGGTAATGAGGTAGGTACGATAAGATAGGGTCAGCACAAACTATAATTATGCGTAAATATAAATAATGATCATGAATCGGAGTTAATGTCTTGTGGTGGCGGTGCCGATAGATCTTTGAAATTCAAACACTTTTTTTATAAAACACATGGTGGGCATTTAAATTTTTGTAAAGGTTGAGCCACCAAAACACACCCTTGAATATGTTGGACAATAAGCAATGACATCTATAGCATCCATTAGGTGAAATGAGTACTTTTAGTAAATGACCATGCATAGATGTGTTTATGTTTAATCTATATCAATATTATAAAGCGGTAAAGTTTGTTTGTTTGAATGCGATAAAGTCTACGTTACTACTACCTTAGGTAGGTCTAAGTGTAGTCTAAGACTACAAGTCGAATTTCTATTTATTTTTTTGTATTTGATTGAGCTATCACCGAGGAAGGTTTTATGCTATTTAACATCACACTACAACCAATAGGAGCAAAGCTGTATTGAAAAATGTTACAGAAACGGAGCAAATATCATTAAATAATTTTTAGTTTCACGAGTACGAAGTAGCGGCCACAGCTAATATCACTAGAAATTACAATGACCACTCTACCTGCCTATTTGAGACTCTTTAATATAAAACAATAGTTGGACTAATGTAACTTATACTAATTAACTGTTAGATATGACAATTTTTTTATAGTTAAGGTTTAGCGTTATGGCCACAATCTCACCTAATTTTACGTGACAATATGGCCCGAAGACCCAAGTCGGTGGACACGCTAAGCCTAGTCCAGGGTCTGGTTTTCAAGCACCACTGCCGGAATAATATACCTATAGGTATTTGGCGACAGATTTTTCAATTTGAGGGTGGTTAATTAGCCAAGGCGGTAATAAAAGATCCTTCCACCATGCTATGGTTTCATCACATTGTTTTTCTTCACCGAAAGCTGAAGCTCATTATAAGTAGATTCAAACTTGCGTCCGTTGACGCCGCATCTGTACACACTACCAACTGAACTATTATTGCTTCAAATAAATATTGATCAGATAAAGGCATAAGGAGCTTAAACAACTACAGAAAAAAATATATAATGAAAGAGCTGTTGTAGTATTTTGAATAATGTAGCAGCCCTAATTTAACAAGTATTATTATTTATTTATGAACAAAGTATAATCACTAATATTTACATTACACAGTGTATACATTTGGCCTAATTCAATGACTATTATTATTGATTTATACATATCTCCTTTTAATTTTCTATTTAAATTTCCTCCTACTTAATTAAATAGTGAGAGATAATTTTCAAAAGCTATCCATACACAATGTAAGATAGTAAAATATGGTAATTATGATATAGGTAATAAAAACAAAAGTAATGATAGCAACACAAGTCAGAAACCCAGCTCAGGGAGTTATAAATTTAATACTCATTGTAATATGTTAACTACAATATTAATAAAATATCTACACATAAAATATTTTATTTTACTTATTAGGCTAACTATAAATCAACCTGGAAGTGTAAATATGAAATTCTTTAATAGTCATTGTACTTTTAAACTTCATAAACCATAAATTCATAAATAAGCTGTGCCCAATACTAAGCCAATAACAATGTATAAAAACAATATACAATGTCATAAGTATATCCTTAGTAAGCGCTGCTGTGAAATAATGTAGTAGAATTTCACATACAGTTTTGTCTGGTTATTTCAGAATAAATGGTCATTAAAAGCAAGAAAAACACTTGAACATTTTAACAGAATTGAAATTATCTTCAACTATATTCTGAGAGTAATATCTGGGATAACTTTTTTCTATGATAAAATGCTTTAAAAGCCTTTAATTCAGTCTAATATTAAGATTATTAACTTACACTACTATATATATTAATGACTTAGTATGATGATATCAATATTAATATTATAAAGCAGAAAAGTTTGTTGGTTTAAACGAGCTATTCTTTGGAACACCCAGTTAGATTGAAAAAAACTTTTTGTATTTGATAGAGCAATCATTGAGTAAAGGTTTAGGCTATTTAACATTGGGCTATCACCAATAGGAGCAAAGTATTGACAAAAGTTACAAAACCAGGTAAAAATTATGAAATACTTTTTAGGTTCGTGCAACATTGCGGGCACAGCTAATTATAAATAAAAAATGATGATGAATTTGTAACAGGGCCTAAAATGTAAATTGTAATTTATCTGTATTGTTTTCTATTACAATTTAAAAATACATTACTACATAAAAAAGATCTCCATTAGTATTATCTGTAAAGATATTTCATCAATCTTTTATTTGTCATCAATAGAATATAAATAGAGAGACATTACATCACATAAGGTAAATATTTGTTAAAAATAAAGTCAACAAAAATAAGTCCATTAGAGCGCACAAAATGTGACCAACCTATTAAATCACAGAGAATAGATACAAGATTTCTACTTTGCACAAATCACCAGAATTAAATGTTATCACTGCCTAAATAACAAAATTTAAATAAAATTCTTACTTAAATCTAAAATATTCCTGAATTGTTTATATCATCGATATATTTTTTCAACTGTTTTAAACTGAATGAAAAAGTTTATAGATTCAAACAACACTGTAGAACATTTACATACATAGTACATTTATGTAACACTAGTACTAGGTGATGACACATAAACGCAAATTGCAACAACTATTACTGTGGTTAAAACGGACAAGGCTTGTCTGATAGAGGTGAATGTATATGACGAAGGTCAGAGGATCAAATTATCAAAACAAACAACTCTGCTGGGGACCACTTACGTCGTTATCATTTGAGCCCTTGAGGTCAACCGGCACTGTGGTATCAATCGCCCATCCATTCGAAAACGCCCCCAACGATTGAGGCATGATATTCACGAACGAAAATATAACGAGCAATACCATCCGATATACTACGTCGTAAGTTGTTGTACATTTTTACTCTTTATGGCGCCACTATAATATGTACTACGTAGAAGCATGTTTAACCATGGACTTAAATAACATAAGAAATTAATAATATAAAAGCCTTATCATTGATAAGCGATGTTAAATTGACAGATAAATCAAGATAGCAAAATCTTCATCGCTCAACACAAACAATAGGTTCTAGGTGTTTCGTAACTGACAATTACTGTATCAGCTGATCGTATGTAATAAATTAGCCAATAACCGCATTTTAGTTTAAGAATCAAACGGTCGAAACCTAAAATGATACTTAATCTGCAAAGAAAACATATTTTTAAAGGTGACGTGAAGTTGCGTTCAAGTAGCTAAATAATATTAGGAAACCATAATGTAAATATCGATATTTTTAATCAGTATCGTGTCGTCGACAAGTTGTCGACATCTACTCAGTCTCGGTATAACGTGTAAGTATTTTATAGGATACGACTTATCTAATTACATTTTATCTAACAGTAACAGACCAAGGCGCTAATAACATACATTTTGAAAGTGAATTAGGAATAATAAATAAAAACACAAGTAATAAGAAGTATGAGAACAGGTAACAGTAGATAGTAAAATCATAAAGAATGAGTTTGTGTCACGGCGGCTTTATTAGTCACTGCCTTATTCTCTCTATACTTTTTTTTTTTAGAGAGTGTACAGTTGCCGAGATGTCTAAAGACAATTCTGTTTTTTTAATTCTACTCAATTTTTGACGTAAATGCTAGACAAAATTATTCCATTTTTGAACATCGTCATCTAAGACAATAATAAGTATTTGGTACAATTTATTTCTCGTAAGTCGTTTCTAATCCCTATATAATATTTTCACCTGTATCTATAGTAGTAATTTTATTTCTGTAATTTAATGTTGCTGCAAACAAGTACTCTTTCTTAATACCTACTTGAAAAAAATCGATTCCTAAAGTACATGGTACTAAAATATAAGAATCGAGTATATGGCTCGTATTTGTACCCTATTCATCACCAATTTAAAATGTATTTTTAATATAAGAACATAAAATTTCTTATCTTAATTCGATAAATGTAATGTATTGATTTTAACTCGTCATTTATAAAAAATAAAATTCAACTACGGAATATTTTTAACCATCTGATAAGACGGAATAATAAAAATTACACCCATTACACTGTTTTCTTATTGATTAAAATAATTACGTTCTAATCCTTTTTACTTTTAATATTTTCGTAATGAAATGGAAAAATTTAATAAGCATATAGATAATAGATCTTTAAAAAACAATAAAATCCTTTTCAACAAGTTGTTATTAAATTGCTTTATTAACATAATGATTTGCACATTTTGATTAAAATTTCACAACGCAGATTAAATAATAATTTCTCTTTGATCTCTTTTCGAATGAGTGAGTGAGTTTAAACATTAATAACTCTTTTTTGTTTCTTTACACTTTACTCAATATTTAATATTCAATAGTACCTAAGACTATGAATTCTCGTTATTCTTTCAAGGGACTGTGTTTATTCGTCGAGAATATTTACTGCAATTAATATTGTAATTATAAAAATTTAAATAAATACGCGTACAATAAATCCTCTGAAAAAATGAATATACATTTTGTTTTCGATGAACCAGCAGTATTATAAAAAATAGAATTACGTTTTGGTTATTATTATGTATTGGTAATTATCTCTTCCTATTTATGTTTTCGCGCAAAATTGCGCTGATATATTTTGGTGCTTCGTTCTAATTTTGATATTTTTATAAGATACCAATGTAAGGTTATTATCTTATCATCATTAGTTATGATATTATTTCGTTGGGGGTATTAAAAACATCGCGTGATCCTATGTCGTCTTCAGACGGAGGGTTATCGCTATTCTACGCAGGAGACCTTATGTCAGATACAGTTAATTAATATAAAATATGGAATGATAGATTTGTCCTCCATATGAAGAAAACAAGTTATTTTTATCTCAATAATGTGTAACAAAAGGATTTGTACCACAACGTATATAGCACTGAGCTACTATAAACAGCTGACAAGAACAATGTAACGCCTGATATAAATATTTAGCAATTACCTATGAATAAATTTTTATTAATTAACTTCGGTATGGACTATAACTGATATGCAACATCGCGGATTTCACAGCTTTTTACAGGATTTTACAGATTTTTCACAGAATTTTTACAGCTATATATATATATATACATATATATATATGCGGTATATACTGTCTACTTAAAAAAAGTTGGGATGAGTCCGCTAAATACCAGCTGGCTGCATTGGATTCAATCGGCGTCGTACCCAACGGTTAATTGGCGAAGATGCATTGACATAAGCAAATATGATCATCCATTAATATCGCCGTAACGTAACTTACGTCTCAGTGTTTTATAGGATTCACTTTGGGGAGTGCGCAGGAACTGCACAATCTAATACCATCTCCGTTTTACCACAGGACGACCAGACGCTGCGGAGTCTCCGCCCGTACGTAGTAGATATTACCCCGATTCGGAGAAAGCGTTCTTCGGCTTTCTATATAATGTATACAGCAAGAGTGTGGAATTCACTACCAGCGTTTGTCTTTCTTTCATCATACAATCTGACAGTCTTTAAACAAAGAGTGAATCGGTATAAAGTAAGCGTGATCCATCATAGGCCTCATCGTTACTTACTGTCAGGCGTAATTGTGGTCAACCGTCAAGCCCTTACTTATCTATATATATAAAAATAAATCTCCGAAATGAATATGTACTCGTATAATTTCCGAATGGCTGCACCAAATTTGATAATTCTTTTTTTATTGTGTTCTTTATTGTCACGACATGGTTTGTGTACATGAAAAAAAATGAAAATGCGAGAAAAATTAGATAATTGTAGAAAACGTAACAATATTTACAACAAAATAAGACATTTGAGGGTGTCCTCAACCGTTTTTGAGTTTTAAGGAGAGTAAAGAACAACGATTATAGGTGATACGAAGTTCATCGGGTCAGCTAGTTACTAATAAAAAAGGTCCGTCGCAAAACTTGTATACTACATTGTAGGAGTGAATGTGATGTAAATCTAATGAATGAGTTTAATTTTTTCTGAAATTAATGTATCGTGCGAGCAGCAAACTCGAGAGTTCGTGACTGGAGGAATGGACCGTGATGACTATGCGGGCGCAAAGTTATCCTCCTCCATGAGCGTCGAAAGCGGCACAGACACGAATGATTTGGGTAACGGCTGAAAAGGTCGCGTTTGATCTCGTGATCTTATTATCGGGGTCGGTTATGATGTTACACGTCCTATGTTTATCCTACGGGATGTTCGAGTTGGAGGACTAATTGCCTATTTAGATAATGTTGTCATCAGGTGTCTAACGTTGGGTATTTTGCACACAGAAGATTGTGTGCTTAGCGACATCTACGGCTAATACTGTTTAACACTGCTTTATGGAGTTATTCGGTTATATATCGACGTCTAGGGTTGTGTAGCTTGCTAGAAGCAGTGTCCCTAGGCTTGGGTTTGTGCGCGCTCTAATTAACAGTCAGCAAAGTAAGAGTCGGAAGAGAGTGGTCTACTGACTCATATTTTTCTTTTTATTCTAGGTACTTATGGCAGGATAAGATTTGCTTACCAGTGATCCTGGACAAGTTGTCTTTCGATAATCAATAACGTAAAGAAAAAAATGTATGGGATGACACATGTCAAAATCAATTAGACTTTGATTTTGATATGTGTCATCGCATACATGTTTTTTTACTATACGTTAGCGTTTGTTCAATAATAACTTAGTCAGCGTGACAGTTTAAGTTTTGTAGTTATGAAAAAAAACGCTAGTACTTATTTCATAATTATTTTATTCTACGAACTTTCAAAAAGCTGAATGCCTCCACGAAACTTAACATAACTCATCCAATTAAAAATTATTTAGTACGTAATACACATATTAATTTGCAAAATATGATTAATCACAGTATGTGCTAATATATATAATAATAATATATGGAATGATTTTTTAATTATAATTTTTCATAAATAAAGAAGAGAATTCTTGATTATAATTTTATATGGAAAAATTCTAGAAGATTACACACGACATTTTTTTTCTTTGTTCTGGGCCCTTACAGAGCTGGAAGGCACGATAGTGTTACTAATTTATTATAAATGAATTTATAATTCTAATAATTGTACTGTTTAATAATAATGTAACATGTATAAGTGTTATATATAAGAAATATTGGCACAATAAAGACATTTATGAAAAAAATATATAACTATAATAATTCAAGCCAATTTTGCTTCATAACCTTAAGTATCTAGTTAATTTATAATCAAATGCTTATTGACTTACTTAAATACTTCAACATTATTATGTCGAAACTTGAAATTGTTCATTATAAGTGAACTTGATCTTTATAGGTTATTCTTATGTCAAACAATTGGATGTTTTTGTTGCACTTTTAAATATACTAAAAAAAACTGATAATATTTATATCAATAAACTATAATCTGGTTCATACTGTGTTTTATTATGTCAGGATAATGATAAGTTTATTAATATGAATATAACATGTAACTGAAGGATTTTTCATATAGTTTTTTAAGTAAATTTTTTAAGCCAATCAAGATAAAGTTCACCAATGAACGAATTTAAAAAATACATCCAAACGTATGGAATGAATGTGGAATGACCTAAGAATTAAGTATGTCACCGAAACAGAGATTCCGAGGTGAGAGTTCTGAACCAAGTAATATAATTAAGTCGTTTAATTTCAAAATTTATGTAATAAGTACTGAATTAATTTATATTTATTTCTGCGTTATTGCCGAATAGAGAGTGCGATTTTGATCAAATTAAAAGGATCATCGAAGTTGTTATAAGATATTTTGCACATAAATCTAACCGGCTTCCGAGATGATTTTGTTTTTACATGTGCCTTGTGTTACCGAAGTTGATACCGCTTTGGGTGGCGCCTTTGTTTGAGCCGTACTGTAGGGAAATGACGCCTTGACCGGCTCTGAGCTGTTCCTCTGAGAAGTTTCTAACGTTTTTTTCGGCTTCTTTGGGTCCAATTGACGGTTTGCCGAAACTTCCGGCCTGGAATTGAAAAAATAAATTACACAAGTGTTAAAAAAGGCAGACCAACGTGTAGTCGATACTATTATCATAAAGAGGAAATATAAGAATTTTTGTATTTTTATGTTTGTAACGAATAAACTCATGAACTATTGGACCGATTTCAAAAATTCTTTCACCTTTAGAAAGCTACATTAGTCCTGAGTCACATAGGATATATAATTTTTTTTTTTAATGAAAATGATTAAATATACTTTTAATTACCCGCGAACGGAGTCACAGAAATAAAGAATAAAGAACTATGTAACGACGGACTTGAACTGCGCCTTTTAAACATCTAACAGAGTTAAAAATATATAGAAATATCTTGTGGAATTTTTATTTTATTTTCTACTATTGTTATGGTGTCAGTTTAATATATAATATTTAAATTTAGATTATTCTTATTCTTAATTAATTATTCTTATACTAATATTGAAAGTAAGTTTGTTTGTTACGCTTTCAGGCCTAAATCACTGAATCGATTGTAATGAATATCGGTATAGAGATAGATGAGAACCTGGAGACGGTGATAGGTTAGTTTTTCTCGCAAATAACTTATTAGAAGTGAAAGGGATAAAAAACTTTGTATGAAAGTTTTTATTACGCCATCCGATTTGTTTGACAAAATCAATATTAACGCGAGCGAAGCCGCACGCACAATCTAGTATAATGTAAGTATTTTTCATTTTGACATATAATAAAAATTCACTGCGTGAAATGTGTATATTATTTAAAAAATAATAATCGATATCGGTATATTATCGACTAGCTGTCGATGCTTGTACATATGCATCTACATATACATATACATACAGGTATCTAGTCGAGTTGGCCAGATAAAAATCGATCTACTCCATTTTATTCTAAAATCTAATAGACAAATCAGATATATTGATCCTCCATTATGTCTAATTACGAGGGGATTATACACATACAAGCTTTTACTAGCGGCTTCACTCGCGTTAATATTGATTTCGTCAAACAAATCGGATAACGCAATAAAAAGTTTTAAACCAAGTTAATCCGTCTCTTACTCCACTTCCAATAAGTTTTTAGCAAGAAAGTAGCCTATGACCGTCTCCAGGTTCTTATCTATTGGTACACCAAAATTGAACATAATCGATTCAGCGGTTTAGGCATGAAAGCTTAATGAGTTGCTGATTTCATTAAATAAAGGAACAAGCTATGCCCGCGAATTGATTATAGGAACTAAAATATATTTTTCTTTTCTCCAGAGACATATTTTTTTCTGGTTAAAAATACCCTTTACCTTTTTCTGTTCTTTTTCATAAAATTTCAAAAAGTCAAAATTAAATTTTGTATTAAGTTATTCTCATTCATATACTAAAATATTTAAATACTCAAATATTTAAAACGTCTTACGTTTGGACTAATAGCTAAAGGTATGTCTTAAATTTTTATATTTGATAGAGCAGACATTAAGAAAAGCTTTTGGCTATTTAACATCACGCTACCGGCACTAGGAGCAAAAGTGTATTGAAATAAGTTAGAAAAACGGGATAAAAAATATTGAATGTTTTTAGCTCCATGCGTAGTCGCAAACACAGCAAGTTGAATTATAAAGAAACGTGGTTCGTAACTCTTACCTTTCTGCCTAATGATTGAAGGCAGATAACGACGGAGTTGAGATTCTGTCTCTCCCAAAGATCGACGGTTTGGAATGTTTCCTGAGCGGGCACGCCGAGCTGTCGCGCTGCCTCGAGAAATGCGTTAATGTTCTCCATACACTTAAACGCCATTTTGGACACGTTCACTTTCTTCACCATGTTCGGTTGGATGTTGTTCACTAGTCTGTAATTAAATTAGCACACCTTTAATTACGAGATACAAACTGAAACCATGAAAATTAAAGAAAAATCTATTGCAATATTATAAAGCGAGAATGTTTGTTTGAACGCGCTAATCTTAAGAACTATAAGTCGAATTAAAAAAAAAACCTATTTGTATTTGATAGCGCTATCATTGATATAGGCTTTAGGCTATTTAACATCACGCTACTACCGATAGAAGGAAAGCTGCTACTGCCGGAACACACCTATACGTATTTGTTGTCAAATTTTCAGATCGAGGATGGTAGCTAGCCAGGCGGGCATTTAAAAATAACCCTACCAACATGCTATGGTGTCATCACGATATTTTCTTTCACCGAAAGCTCGTTGCAGGTGGATTTGAACCTACATTTCTTGACGCAACAACCGTACGGACTGTCAACTGAGCTATCATCGCTTCTACTAACGGAATACACCTACAGATCCAGATTGGAATTCAAATTTACTTACTTCTAAATGACATGTAGTCAAACTGTTCTATAACCTTGCAATGATTCGAACAAGTTTTTTTTTACAGAAAGCTCTGGCAAATTGTATGATTGAAATATATGTCGAATAAGGCGGTAAGTATGAGAAATCATTAATTCTTTTTTTACAGTGCCCAGCAAAGTAACTGCACTGGACCTGATGTTAAATACAGTACAATCCAAATCAGCGGTGACTAACAATAAACAAAACGAACTGCCAATCATCACTGTCAAGCTGGCCTGCTTAGGTACTTCTTCACGTCTCTTTTGAAGAACACAATAGCATATACAGGAGGGAACATGCTGACAGGAAGACGGTTCCACAACTTCACCGTGCGACAAAAGTCAGCAAAGTTTTTGGTTTAAAATAAAATTGTTTAAAACAAATTAAATACAAGGTACAATAAAATTGTAACTTACTTGCACAAGAGTGTACCGTCTTTGAGCACTTCATAGAAGTTGTCCATATCCCCGGAGATGTTTTCGGGTTCGCCGGTGATAAGTCGGATCCATTCTAAGGACTCCTGTGCAAGTTCCTCGCTGTATTTGCTGTTGATCTGAAAAAAAAAAGATAATATTACATTAATTGTAAGCATTTCACAGTCTGCTTTCAATAGAAGAAGAAAAGTTTATATATAAAAATTACGTGTTACGTTGTTTGTCCGCGATGAACTCCTAAATTACTGAACCGATTTTAATCAAATTGTGCACACTGACTGAATTTGACTTGATCCAAATTTAAACAAAAAACATTTTCATATATAATAGAGTAATCATTGAGGATGGTTTTAGGTTATTTAACATCACGCTATCGGCGATAGGAGAAAAGATGTATTGAAAATAGTTATAAAAACGGGCGGAAATTATTAAATAATTTTGAGTTCCATGCGAATGTCGTGGACTCTCTGAATGTTGTTCAACTCTGAAGTACAACAGGTAACTAACTACCTAAGATTAGTGCGTTCAAACAAGCTTTTTCGCTTTATAATATGAATACAGATTCATTAATGTACACATATTTGTTTTATATCAGATTACTATCTTTAACCTCTACCTGTATTAACCAATAACCTGAAATAAATAGATTAATAGTTTTTACCTTAATGGTTTCTGTTTCGATCGACAATCGTTATGAACGTAAGTGAAGTCGCCAGTACAATATAGTTAATATCTGTATTATAATATTTATAAAAATCCAGAATAATAATAGTAACCAGTTTTCTTAAATGTCAGTATTTCGCTAATGTGCAATTCGATGTTTTAAAACAGTAGTAAATATCAGATAAATGGGAATATATCACTAAAAGTAGTATGTTAAGTTAATCGTTACTTTTATCGGAGGCATGCTGTCATCTAGTTGATAACTTTGATATAAATGTGAAACATGAATGTATGTATTGCTGTGCGATACCTAAAAATTCATACGCGTGTGAGTGCTTAAAAGTTTCCTTATCAATGTAAGCACTGTGTATATGTACATTGTACATACAGAATTTATTATATTGAATGTATACTTCTTAGAACCGACAGTCTGGTAATATCATTATGATAAGTAGAAAGAATTGTGTACCACGTTCAGGATCTTTTGTGAGATGTTGGAGTGACTAGATTGTTTAATTTTGATAGTTCACTTTAGTTATATTTAATTAATGTAGACGTTAGTTTTATATTTTAATTATTTTGATTACACAGTGTAAGGCGTATATGTTGAATTTTGTATAGAAATATATAATTGATTTTATTAAAACAATAGCTCTCAAATTAATTGCCTAAATACGGATAGATTTGTGTAACAACTTTAACGCAAATGCTGTTTACTTAGGCTAGCACTGGAACACACTTTACTTAAGTTTTAATAGATATCAATAATATAAAACGGAAAAGTTTCTGTTTGTTTCGACTAGCAGTAATATTTCAAAATATAATTTAGTATTTAATAAAGCAATTATTGAGGCAGGCTTTAGACTATTTAAAATCCCATCGTCAATAGAAGCAACGCTATATTAAAAAAATACATAAACAGGTAAAACCTTAAAAAATAATTTTTAATTTCAGAAGCATGAATTCAACAACACAGTAATAATAATATTGCCCTCGTATTCTGTTTTTTTTTTCTATCCTGTTACAGTATCTCTCTCAATGCAGTAAGTCTTATGGCAAAAGCTGCAGCTATTTTCAATGTACTCTGTCACGAGCCACTGTACTCCAGCTGGTGCCGGCTATAAGCTATACCTCATCCTGCCATCTCCGTTCTTATTTCTCTCTATTCCTTTTACTAATTTCGGGAATATTAATCGGTTATTATTTTAATTTCAGTTTTCTTGTCTGTGTGCCATCGTATGGTCTGGAATCAACAAAAATAGTGAAGCTACTGTTTTGTTGATCGATTCCGTTCATAACGACTGTTTTTTTTTGGCTGTATATGGTCATTTTATACTTAAACTATGTATATATTCACTGTAAAAGCTGTCAAAAAATCGAACCAAACGTCATACACATAAAAGCGCTTTTCCGTAGTTTTACATAAATAATACTTCAGACGCATTAGGAAGTATTTACAATGGAACAGTCTTCCGCGCCTTAGCAATATACAGGAGGGGCTTTTACTACTTGTCCCTATCTTTATCTATGCTACCTACTTGCAATGGTTCTTTAGGTACTTTCGCGTACCGTATTCCGTATACCGTATAAAATATGTAAGTATAAAACAATATTCTAAGAATTGAAATAGTCATTTACTTTGTATTTCGCTTACATTACTAATATTTAAAACTAATTTAAAGTTAATTGTAATTGTTTAGCTCATTAACAGGTTTAAAAACGAGGTCAATAGCCTTCGATATAAAATACATCTAAGACGCTGATAATTAATAAATATATTTACTATTCGAGGCTTAAATAGCTCCCATAAAAGACATTATTAGTAGTTTAGTTCCGTAATATTAGCAAACATTTACTTACACATTAAAGTTGATATTATTATGAATAATATCTTCTCTAACAAGCCGGATACATAAAAGTTATGATCTAGTATTTTCGTAACGTATACTTATATTATAGAACTCAAAAGATATCGAGGTGTTAGGAATCTGTACCCGATTTGGTATGACGATAAACCCGTAATAGGTAATCTTAAAAGTTTTTTTTAATAGTATTTGCCTACGTTAACAATTTCGCCAATGTCAAGCGTAGTGGATTTTTCAACCACAATTAACAACCACATTCAAAGCAATTATTTTATATCACGTAAATTATTGTCTTGTGCAGGACTCGAATCCACATCACTTTAGAGCGGCGAATTATAAGTTTCTTAGGTTTCTGAGAGTACAAGGTACCATCAAGAATTGAAGAACTTTTTGTTGCATTTTATAAGATTCTTACTAAGTAAGGTCAGAGTCTATCAAATATCACACTACTATCCTTAGGAATGGAGCAATTCTCATACGGATTGTAAGACAAAATATATTCTAATCAAGAAGGAAGGAATGGTGAATCGCGCAACGCTTTGCAGGGTATTAAAGTAGAGAAAATCAAAAATATTGAACGCAAGTGAAACCGTGGCAATTGGCTAGTAAATTCTACTTGTTTCAATTGAAACCCAACACCAATTCTAGTTGTAAATATGTCACTTCCTGCCAAGTGCAAGTATGACAACGGCAATAATCCATTCTCTACATATTTAATGAAAACGTTTTGAAAATTTGCCGTCAAATACCTATAGGTATGTTTCGGCAGTTGCACTTAAGAGCCATTCTCTCAACTAAGCTTAGTGTGTCCACCATCTTGAACCACATCGTCATTTGACATCAGGTAACATTGTGGCCATAACGCTAAAAACCTATTCTTACTAATATTATGACTGCGAAAGTAAGTTTGTTTGTTATGCTTTCACGCCTAAACCGCTCAATCGATTACGATTTATTTTGGTATAGAGATAGATGGTACTTTGTAGACGATGATAGGTTATTTTCTCTTGCAAAACACTTATTGGAAGTGAGGTAAAGAGAGGAATAAAATTTATATGAATAATTTTATTGCATCATTCAATTTGTTTGATCAAATCAATATTAACGGGAGCTAAACCACGTTAGAAGCTAATAAAGTATAAAAATAAATATACACATATGTACTTTAAAAACAAGTTAATCAAAATGCATTAAATATTTAAAAAAAAAGTCATGTCCTTATCAGAGCGTATACAAGACGGTATCTAAAGAACCGTTAGCAGTTAAAGAACCAACCAGATATGGTTAAAATGAAAAACCGGTTACACATTTAAAACCGTCGGAGAGATATGCGTGTAGGCAAATAATGAATTCGTTACGATAATGAAATTTATAGTACCAAGCAGAAATAAGGAACGTTACCAGTTACACGACCGATCAGTGGAAATGGTAAATCATATTTTTGTACTATAAAAAGAGTATGATACATTGGAATCATATATTCCATTATAATATAACACATTTATTGTATTTTATCGTTATGAATACAGCTTCTTTTTATTTTATACTAGTTTAACCCGGGGCTTCGGTCGCTTTAATATTGACTTTGTCAAACAATTCTGATCATTAGAAATCATTTCTCTATCAAATGATATTAATTTATTTATTTATGTATGTTAGTCAATACAGGTAGATGTGAATTTTCAAAAACTCTTTTTAGCTATTTACTGTCTATCTATTGCCGACCTGCCAAATTTTAGTTTCGTCAATACGATTCGTTTATATTATATTATTTTATATTTACAATCCTATTTCACCCATTTTAGAGCAGTTTCAAAAAATATATTCTTTGTTTATTGATATAAATGATTATTCACAACTTCGAAGCAAATTGAATGAGGCAATAAAAAGTTTTATACGTACTTTAACCCTCCTTTTAACCCGCTCCCTGTAAGTTTTTCGCACATCTCTATAGCATAATTCATCTAAATCGATTTCACGGTTTAGGTGTGAAAATGTAACAAACAAACTCATATTCGTATTTTTTATAATATTAATAAGGATTGTCTGACTAATGAAAGTCTATGAAGAATACAATAGGTTCGTGCATGATCTCTAATTATTGAAAGTGCCTATCGACTCTGTAGCGATTTTTTTCTACCCGCTGTTTCGTTTCGCATTGTTAGTTATTTTAATCTGCTTCCTAAAGTTTAATGTATTCCGTCTAGCTTACATTTTAGCACTTATTCGAATTCTACACCTTTTATAACCTAAAGATTTATGTGAGTCGAATAAATGATTGAGGAATCCTCCAGGGAATAAAATACATAAGTGACTAGAATGCAAAATGAATCACAATTATTTGTTGTTTGTAAAAACATTGTTAATGTAAATAAAAATATATGGTAGTTTACTTTTTTTTAATTGATGAACTACTAGATATTTATATATTAATAAGAAATAAATGATTTGTAGCGGATTGCATTTGTTAATAATGTACTTTGTACTTCAATATAACAAGAAAGCTCATACCTAATGAATAATAAATAAAGGCTTGCAAACGAGTCACAATTAGGCTCGATGTTGACGTGTGTCCTACTTCAGAATGTTTTTTCCCGATTCCCGAGCCAGAACAAAGATTGCGTCATTACACACATTGCTACAAAAATATGTCACAACCTAAATTACGTCATGTTCTGTGTGGTCACGGAAAAAAGGTTGGTCTCCCTTTTAATTAAGCAATGTGTATTGGCTTTATTTAATGATGAGAGATAAAAAACAAAAATGGAGTAATATAATAACTGATTGGTATCATCGAAGTAGTAAACGGACTAGATGGAAACAACAACGCATATGGGAGTACGAATTAAAGCTTATAGCAAGCTCCAACTGGAGGAAAGTGGCTCGTTAAACAGAGCATAGTGAAAACAGCTAGGCTTTGCCATGAGGCATGCTGAATTAAGATATATATTATATGAGAAAAATGACAAATCTGAAGACAATTCTGAATAAAAGAACTATTATTATTGAATTTATTTCTACGTAATTTGCATTACAATAAAAATAATGTAGTAGATTACGTAGCATTCTAAACTATCATGTATACATTTTATTAGTTTTTATTTCATTATTTTATCTTCAATATGACATGTAGTTAAATGGTTAACATTTTAAAAAACCGCCTAGATGGTTACTAACTTCAAACTCAAAATCTGTCCCCAACTATTCATAAGTGTGTTAGAACATCTGCACTTAAGAGTTAATTCATTCACTGTATTTAACATGCTATCATTTTGAACCACAATTTTACTTAACAGCATGTGGATTTATGGCTAAAATAGTATATACATAAAAAATAAAGTACCTTATATAAACGTTTTTTACATATAAAAAGTTAATTCCGGAAAAGTAATGAACAGTATTAATAGAATTAGCAGCATGGTTTAAATTTAATTGCCAATGTGCAATTGATGCGTAACGGAGTAAACAGCACGGACGTTGAAGGTCGTGCTGATAAAGAATAAACGAACTCTTGTATTCCTGGTTACATATACGATATTAAACTAAAATATGTTAATAGTAATATTATATAGCGGAAATTTTCGTTAATTTTTTAAACGCGCTAATCTTAGGAATTGCCAGCTGGATTTCAAAAATTCTACTTCTTCGTGTCGGTAAAAGTCGTATTTTAAATACATCCGTGTCGTGGTGAAAACATTGGCCTGTCAATCAAGTTGGAACCGTCCAATTTCGGAAGTGCAGGGGGTGTCGGGTGTACCCTAGGTATCGTCACCCGCAGAGGCTCTTTTCATGCACCCCTTTTAAAAATTATATTTGCATTTGATAGAGCAATCATTGAGGAAGGCTTTAGGCTATTTAATATAACACTACCACCACAATACGAACAAAGTAGTTTTATATTAAAAAAAATCTACAAAACGGACAAAAACTATAAAATATTTTTTTAGTTCCATGCGCATGAAATTATGATACAGTGAAATTAAAGATTAAAACTTTTAACAATGTACCTAAATAAAACTTAACATAAATGAGTACATTATATTTTAAAGGCGAACACTAAATTTGAGCCAAGTTAATGTTATGTAGCAAAATACTTAAAACTTATACACAATTGTAATCAAATATTGCGAAATTTGGGAAGCGGTTTTTCTATTCATCAGTACATTAATGTTACAACAGAAGGTCTCCTTTTGCGGTAAGGTGCTATTTTGAATACTAAAATGCCAGCGCATAATACAAGCTATTGTTTAAAATTTAAAATTTAGCAGAACTTTAATAATTATGAACTACATTTTATCACTCACACATTCATAAGGTCTGTAAATGAAAACAAAGTATTAGCTAGTGACACATTTATTACTTATGTGATATATTTTAAATTAAAAAATACGATTAGACATTTGCCATTAGGTAATCATATGTATTATTACAGAATTACTCAGAATTTGTGTTTTTTTTTATTTGGTATATTTGATTTAACATCATATTTTTGATGAATTTTAAATACAGCATTATTAAGAAGGAACCAAGTTTCACACGACACACGATACGTGAAAGAAGTATAGATTCTAAATGCATATGTTTTTTTCTTCACTCTACGTTACATCACAGTTTTCTCTCATATAATCTGAAATTTCATTCATTTCTCGTCCAAAAATCGAATCACCGCCTAAGACTATTTATTTGAAAAAGCAATTACATGTGATTTCATAATTAGAAATGTATATTTTAATATTGCGGTTAATTAAATATAATCTACTAATTAATAATTAATGAGAATTCGTATATCGACGTATCGACCCTCAGTTCAAATATTATTATTTATGACATACATTTATCTATATTTATATTATAAAGCGGGAAAGTTTGTTTAAACACGCTAATCTTAAAATCTACCAGTCGGATTTCAAAAAAAATATTTTTTCTTTTATAGAGCATTCATTGAGGAAGGCTTTTGGGAATTTAACAGCATACTACAAAAGTGTATTCATTAAAGTTACAAAAACGGGCAAAAAGCTTTAAATAACTTTTATTTCCACAATTGCGGGCACACTTTATATATACACTATATCCCACGTCCGGCTTTATGCATTTAGTTTAATCAAAACTCCTTTCGCAAGACATTGTACCTATGACGCATCTTGCGTATAATCTCTTAAGAACGGTTGGATTTTACAATACATTTATGAAGATATATTCTTCATTTATGAGTCTTCTAAGTGACTACAATTAGTTATTTGATATTTCGTTTATTTTTTAGACCATCTGCCTATGTAGGCAAATTCGTCAATGTCAACTGCCAAGCTAATTAATCTGTTTTGTGTACTATTTGGAGATTTCGACTTTCGGAGTATTATTATTAGTGTTCTGATTTTCATATACAAAGACTGCTAAAAAAGTTTTTAGTTTAGTTTTTAGAAGTTTAGTTCACTGATAGCGAAATGCACAAATATATTATACTTAGCCGTGCCTGCGATTTCGTTCGCGTGGAACTTAAATTTTATTTAGCCATTTTGGCTCGTTTTTGTTACTTTTATCAACATAGCTTTCCTCCTATCAGTAGTAGAGTGATCGGTATATAGCTGAAAACCTTCCGCAATAACTACTCAATCGAACACAAAAAGTATATTAGAATCCGGTCGGTATGTATTTCCAAAGGCTATACTTACTAATATTATAAATGTGAATGTAAGTTTGTTTGTTACGCCTTCACGAGAAAACTACTTAACCAATCATCATGAAACTTTGTACACATATTCTTGGAGGTATTAGAAGCAAAAATTTTTTTTTTTTTACGAAAATTATAAAAAACCTTATTTAATGGCTTTAATGCGAGCGAAGCCGCGGGTAAAAGCTAGTACATACATAAATTAAATTGGTGCGAATGTTAGAATTCAATTATAGAATAGAACAGCTGTTCATATTTTTAGAACTCTAGAATCGATAAAGTGGAATTATCCCACAGAGCAGCCGATGCGACTACCAAAATCGACTCATGCGCTAATGACGTCATTAGAAAAGGATTCACACATGACTCAGCCTTCGGTGTAGCCAGACATGTTAGACAGATAACGACAAAAAAAATCTGTTCCTATAAAACCGGATTTAAACGTTATTCTTTATTTGGATAAGCATGCACGCGTTCTCTTCTTATATATAAACAGTTAGTTGACAATCTGATGTACTTTTAATTGGTACTGGTGGTCACCGAGTGTTCGAAAATCGATAAATTTTTAACTTTAAGCGTTTAAAAAGTTTTGTTGATTTGTTTTGATGACACTCTAATTTGTATCGATGTTTGAGCGCAGACTATCATTTGTTTTACATTTGTAGTATGTTGAAGTTAACATTTAGTACGATGATATTTGATATATTAGTAAAGCATATTCTATATGTAAATGTGAGTTTGTTTGTTACACTTTTGCATATGTTGCTAGAGCTACAGGCTACAGAACAGGACATACGGTACCTAACATCCCCAAAAAAAGTGTTCACAAGGAACAAAAAAATAATTTTAAAGTGTTAAAAACTACATTTACACGAGCGAAACTGCTCGTAAAAGTCAGTAATATATAAATATTAGCTTATCTGAACTCCTACTCTATATAATATTGAACTATTCCAAATTTCAAACTCCTCAATGCTCACAATAAACTCATTGAAAATAGGTACAATATTAACGAATTTATACATAGATTATGTAAATTGTTCAAAGACAAATTAAGTTTCATAAAGAGTACGGAAAAAGTTGGTATAGCATAAGGTTACACATTCAAGTTTGGAGTGAAATCTTGTTTACGCAAACGTTAAGGTTAAAGAAACCATACTATGAATATCATTATATAATTAATTATTATTCTATAGCGGTGTTTAATTTGTGTTCGGAGCCAAAGGAAGTGGGTTCTTGTAGCGTGTCCTGTTTAAACCGTTTTGTTGCACCTGTCACGAAATGGGGCTCCTGGCGAGTCCTTAAATAATAAAGGGTCGATGTTGTATATGCAACATATTTAAAAATACAAATAGATTAAAATTTTAAACTGTGTTCATATACCAACTATTAATTAGCAAATCAATAGCAAATTATAAAACTAGATAAAGGACCACTAAGAAAAAAACACATAAATTATGGGCATTAATAAATTTATTTTAAACATTTTTATCTATTTTATCTATTATTTATCTTTTATAAATTTATCTAAACTTGGAAGAAACATTTAAGAAATTTAAAGTCGTTAACAAAATCCTGTATTGGTGTGGACTGGATGAGAAATCCATATTAATATTATAAAGCGGAAAAGTTTGAACGCGTTAATCTTACGAACTACTACCAGTCGGTTTTTAAACACTCTTTTTGTTTTGATAGAGCTATTATTGTGGAAGGTTACTGCCAATGCAAGCAAAGCTGTATTGAGAAGTTACAGAAACCGGCCAAAATATTAAATAATTTGTAGTCCCACGCGAACAGAGGCGCAGCCACCGCTAATATTATCTATATAATAAAACTACGAGTCAAAAACCGTTATTTTAAAATAAAAACTTATGAAAATACAACGTGATAACTTTTGGTTATAATTTAATTACGAAAGAGATATGACTAAATTTATTTGCAGTTCGTTATTGTTATCACTAAAACATAACTAGAGGTCATTTGGTGAATTAGGTCCCGATAGTGGGCGTTCATATCTCTTACTCGTTAGTTTTGAAATAGTCGACAAATATGCAATAATTAATTGCAGCAGCTTTTAATGAATTTCATACATATCAACGGCACCATAATATTGTTGGACAAATAATATTTTTGTGTAATTGTGTACGATATCCCTATATGTACCAGAGTTTGTAGTATTAATTAACTATAATACTTTTTACCGTAACTTGTAATTATTACTCATTTAATATTTGTGAACATAGTGTTCTTATGAGTGTAAATCAAAATAAAAGACACAAGCCAAGCGTAATGTCCTAAAGTAAAATAGATAAACAACTATATTAATAACTAGCTGTGCCTGCGACTTCGTTCACATGGAGCTGAAAAATATTTATATTTCCCGTTTTCGTAACGTTTTTGGTAACACTATCCGGTGGTAGCCTAATGATATACAGCCTAAAGCATTTTGCAATGATTGCTCTATCAAATACATTTTTTAACCCAAGTTGTAGTTTCCAAGATTACACAACATATTCTTTTTTTTTAAATAATATTTAGCTTAGAATATAAGCTTAATGTTTAAAGTATATTAATTTTAATCACTAAATAAAAAATAAGATACAAAAAAGCATTACTGTTTCCGATTTAATAACAGTTACTTTGTTTTTAGTTTCTTGTTTATTTTAATGTAGTCATTTGAATATTCTTATAACCTAACAATATAAAAATGGATATAATAAGTATAGGCACAATGAATTTTTGTCAACGATAATAAAAATGGCACATTGAATTTTATAATTTAACATACTGGTCTCCCAAACGGTGTTTTGTTATTTCTGTTATGTGAATAAGTTTTTCGAATAAATATATCAAAAATATGCTTTAAATAAAATAAAAAAAAAACATATATTAACATCTAAACTTCCAGGTGTACTCAAATTAAACATAGAAATATTTAAGGCTAACATTTGCATTTCAATGAACATAAATATTCATTTGCGATTTGAAAATAATCACTAATTTATTGGAAAAATAAAATAAAACACTAGTCATATAAATAAATGCAGCAAAGTAATTCGAAACCACATCATTTATAGCGAGCAGTGATGGATGGTATTAGAAATCAATATAGATTTAATAATATTAAAGACTCCGTTCACTGCTGATCTATAGATCCATACACGGTCGGTAAAAACGACTGTTACCATAAATAACTATGATTCAATGTCAACGGTTAGGAGTTACGTCAGGCCGTTTCAGATAAAGATTTAAACGTTCAATGCATTGGAACACTTAAACAAATGTGAACTTCTATACTAAGTGTTATGAAATTTATGTGTAGCTTGCAAAATAGAGAAAAAGACCGACAAATCAAAAACAACATCTTATTGACCATTTAATATTTATATTAGTAGTTTTTAAGAATAGTTTTCAGACCTGATTTTCTGTATGAAAATATAAAAAAAAATCAATCAATTCATCAATGCCAACTAGGCAAATATATATCTTTTGACTACTAAGCAATGCTAACTTATCATGCAACGCATGCCTGCTAAGCAGTTACAGAAGTCAAGGACCTTATCCTAAACACATATAGAATATGCTTACGCAGAAGTCGGGAAGAAATAACTATGCTATTCTTGGACTAATATCAATACATTAAGATGAAAAAGCATATTATCCGCAGGATGAGGAAAAAGAGTTGCATGTTTTTTAGTCAAAATAGTGTATTATGTCATTTCTACGTTTTATTAACAAAAATGTGCTACCATTTAGGTTTTACATATAACTATATATTTATACTCCAACGTTTCGATGTATCTTATATGATATATGTATAATAACCATTGGAGATAGGGCTGACCTTTAGCTGTAAAGTGACAGATTCAGATAGATTTCAGGGCTCTTATATGAAACATCTATTATGAAAAATACAGACCTTATATGATATGAAATTAAAGACGTGTACCAAGCAAGGCAGTATATGGACTGATTGGATAGACACATGTTTATGTATGTCATTCAATTACTTCTGCAAATAACTATAAAGTTATCGACGTTGCAACTAAAGGCATAAAGGAGGCATAAAACAACACGTTCCTTTATGTTATCAAAGTATATATTTCCTGTTAACAGAGTCGAAACAGAACAATAGCCGTATTATGAATAACATCTTAATTTAAACTGTAGCAAACAAGAAAATGTATAAGATTATAATTCATGCATACTAGTTGTTATCCGTGACTTTATTCTTGTATAAATATTATTATCACTTAAATAGAAGTTCGAGTAAATTCATCTGTCATTACACGTGTATTATGTCTTTATGATGAATCCATAAGAAAAAACCAAAAAGGGAAATTTTCTGTAGGAAACAGAGCTATAAAAGTATTGCATTTGAGTATGAGTAAACCCTGAATTACATGAATCCACGTAGAATTTCGAATGCAGAAATCTGAAAATATTTAACGAAATCTGTATTTAGTACTATAAAGCGGAAAAGTTTGTTTGTTTTAACGTAGTGAGCTGAGGAATAACTAGTCTCATTTTAAAACCTGTTATTGTATTTGACAGAGCAATCACTAAGGAAGGCTTAAGGCTTATTTAACATCACGCTATATCATCAATAGGACAAAAATGTATTGAAAAAGTTACTCAAACGAGTACCAATAATTTAGTAAAATTTTAGGTTGCGGGCACAGCTAGTTAAAACATAACCATGAACACGAGCAGACGATTCTGTTACACTTATCAGTAATATAGAGAAACTATTATAAGATAATTAAAATGGGAAAGTCCAAAAATGCACGCCTCATAACGTAGTTGTAATTGAATGACATAGATTAAAACATTTATATTAAATAGGAAGTAATCCGATGTTATTCTAGAGGTATTAAAAAGAAATGGTCCCAATACATTAAGTTTTTTGGGCATAATTGTAACACATCCATACACACAGAATCCACATCCACACCCACTAAAACATTTTTTAATAAGTTTTTTAGCATTTGATGAAATAAATGAATTTAAAAAACATCTAGTGTGATTTTGAGAGTATTTCTCTGGATAAAAACACAAAAGATTTAAAATAATGATCATTGAAGTCGCGAAAATTGCTCGACTTAGGATTGTTGAGAGTATTGCACAACCTCAAAGGCTTCGCGTTATGAGGCGTGCAAAAATAGGCGATTAGAAACTGTAATATAGAATCTAGATGTAGATCTTCTAAAAGTGGTCCTTGCCGGCATTACAATAGCTCTGGCGTCGACAAGTAAGGAGGAAGGAATGGGGTCGAGCCGAGGCCGTCGCGTTTGAGCGGTCAATGCTATGCAATGTAACCAGTTAAGCGATTCACAAAAATGAGGATAACTTTAAAACATATAGTACAACAATTAAATAACAAAATTTATTTCCTTAAAGACTTAAAATAAAACGTTACTAAAATATTTTCTTCGATACCTGCAATTTAAAGCTGCTTATTTTTACCTAATTATATAGAACGATGCAAGCATTTTTACCTTTTACCGGTCTGTAAAATAGCCGATTTGAATGGTTTAAACAAAATCATCAATGAAATTGTGGAATGACTGGAATGTACTGTATTGTGTGTGCGATAATGTACTGTATTGACTTATTTAGTGCAAATGATTGAAGTTTTATGATTTATTTTTCGTGCATCCCGTCGTTGATGACTCCATTTTTGATATCTACATTATTAAATAATATTTGTAAAAATTGTGTATTTTAGTATTTTTCCTATATTTTTTGTAAGCTGTATGTTTTACGAATAATGAAAAATATAACCTGCTAACAGCTACAACCTAACACCATTTTCTAATAAACGGTGATATGTGAAACTCGCAAGTTAAATATATTTAATTTTTAAATAATAAGGTTAACATGTGTACTTATGTAAACAAAAGTGAAACTGCATATTTGGATATGGTATTTATATTATAATAATATTCTCGTTGGTAAAAAAAAATTAGAACAGACTTACGCTAAACGTTCATGACGTAGATTTTCCATATATTACTTCCATTATCATCCTGTTATCTTAAGGCGGACCATTAATGCAACTTTCACTATTTCGATTAATTTTAAATTAAAGGTTTACCTTTGTTAGCAAAAATACTTATAAATTGTAAATGTTCCTTATATTATTATGTACTCTGTTAGGAAGAGAATTTGGAGTATTATTTTATTGTATAATACACTAGCTGTGACTGCTTTCGTTCGCGAGCAACTAATATTTAATCATTTTTGCCTGTTTTTGTATCTTTTTTAAACACAGCTGTGTTCCTATTATTGGTATCGTAATGATAAATATCCTAAATCCTTCCTAATGATTGCTCTATATAAAAATAATTTATGAAATCCGACCGGCAGTTTTTGAGATTAGCGCGTTTAAACAAACAAAATTTTTTTTATATTTGTATTATTAGTATAGATACGTACAATACGAAACGAGGTGCTAGAGAAGAAATTCAACTAAAGATGGATTAAGAGACTTTAAGCATAAAACTTAAAAGATCTAACTGTATAAAACAACGATAATTGAAAATGGTTCTTTATTTTTGTTAGATTGTTGATGGTTTTAGTTTATAGACTATAGTTTTATAATAACATTAAAAAATAAATTAAATACTCGATTTTCCGAAATTCTCATACAATATTATCTTACTTAATTTTAGAAATTAGAATATAAATTAATTAAAACAATTTACGCTTGCTTTGAATAGAATAATGAAGTTAAATATTATTTTCAAAGCTCTCATTACTCATGAAACGTCTAAAAAGTAAATATAATAGCATCGATGTAGACACGATCTTAAACCACCATACAAACTTATCTTGATTAAATAAGTTGTCTTACAACTTGTACCTAAGACAGGCGTAGTAAAATATGCAAGATACTTAAAAAGTAGTGTCTGAAGATTTCATCCTACGATATATAGTGTCTCTAGTATCTCTGTCACCTTTTTGGAATAAACGGGAATAAACGTGAGTGGTAGAGTTTGTATGGGTTCGAAAAACATCTCTAAAGACTTCTTAATTAAATAAATAAACACGTGTTTAGCGTTCCCAAAAAAAATTCAATTTCATCCTAAACGCGTGTATAATAAGGAATTAAATTATTTATTGACTTTTAACGAGATATCTCCAACACTTCTGAACCTATTGATATGAAAGTTGCCATGGATATTCCTTCATGAGGTAGACACACACTAAGAAGAAATATTACGATTAGGCGCAATTGATAACGCGAACGAAGTCACGAAGCACTAGCTAGTAAAGCCTTTACATAATATCGTAATAAGTCAATTATTTTGAAGATGCTCTACGTTTATAATCTGAATCTTTTGCATGTTTAATAAATGTATAACAATAATTCTTTCCATGCGTTAACATTTTTTTATTTCGACATGATATACGCTGTTAGCCTTAAGGGCTTCCATACGTTACCTGCCAACAAAGACATTATTCAGTGTTGACCAGTGTCCTGCTACAACGTCTTTCAACAGATGCGATTTGAATGCAAATATTGCATTAAGCCTACACGAAGATAGAAAATGCATTAATCACAATTCCACACATGCTACTGTAACTAAATATCTTTACCGGAGATTTCTAATTTCTATTCAGTATATAAAGTAGAAATTGCAAAGGTCTCATCTCGTTTCATCCTTTTCTAAATTATGCTCTGACATCAATATACCTTATAATACAAATACGTACTTAAATAATTTCATAATCAAAATTGTGAAAGCGAGTTATTTAAATATAAATATAATCACGTAAAAAAATTATTCTTGTTCCGTAATCGTGATTTACCTGATTTATATTCATAAATACATATTATCTTGCTTTTAATAAAACATATATTGAAAATGTTTGGTTTTCTGATTTATTTCGATCCCGCTCTGTTAGTCATAGTTTATTATATAATTTTAAGATTGTTATTATGTATTATGCTCCGAATTTGGCATTTTGGAGAAGTTTTGCTGTCGTGAAACTATTACTGATTTATTCTTTTGGTAATTCGAGGAAGTTCTTTTGAAAATGAAAAAAAACTAGTTTCTTTTTTTTATTGACAACACTTAAGTCCATCAATACCTATTAAAAAAAGAAACTCGGTTGGCAATCAGAAGAGAAGAAGGTACTACTAATCTGTATACATTGTGTTTGCCTATTTATACATAGACACAGAAACACATGAAGTATGACGTGTTAATAAAAACACGCCTTCATATTTAATCATTGACGTTTTGGTACTTGTTTTGGTTACTAATACAGTGCAACAACGAACTCATAGGACCAATGTATATAAAACAATAGAACAATAATAGAATATTAGGTAACCAACCGGTAACGAATTAAATTACAAGTTGGGCCACACACGCGACACTTCGATATTCTAGCTCTGACATAATATGGTATTTCGCCGAGTGCGGATTAAATAGATTTACATAACATTAAATATGTACTAGCTGTGACAGTAACTTCGTTCGCGTAGTATTTAATGTATCATAAGTCATTAAACAAATAAATAAAATGAAGTGTTTGTTTGTCATGTAACAACAGCATTTTTTTACTAAATGGATATGAAAGTATATACGGGACTTAAAAAAAATTACGGTTCCGTGAAAAAAACAATTAGTAATTCATGTAATTTTGTTAGTTTATGCAGCACACGCCGGTAGCTCGGACTCATTGCAGGCATTGATCTCACGTCCGACCGGACATGGGTTCCGTACCACTACCAAAAGAGCTATCATCGCTTCCAAATTGCTGGGAGACATACAAAAAAAAACTATTTAAATGACAAATAATTGTACGCACTGCCAATAAGCGACCAGGTTGTAATGTGGTAAAGTTCACGTGAAACTCGCACGTCAATCGCGAACATATGGCGGGGTTTTGAAAGTGGCCTGTATTTAAGCCATATAAATGAATCCTGCGTAAAGGCCATGCCTTATAAGGCGCTGTGTGTGTTGTAACAGAATCGGACTGGCCGTGACTCATCGTCTCCGAGTATTAGTAAAGTAAATTCTTTCTTTATAATTGAACATCTGTTATTCGATTTACACATACAAGTTAAAATATAAATATAGTATTGAAATAATTATTGTAAAACGCACGACGTGTTATTATTTTATCATAAACTGTGTCCACGACTTCGTAAGCATAGAACTAAAAATTATTCAATATAATTATTACCCGTTTTTGTATTATTTTTTCAATATAGCTTTGCTCCTATTGGTGACGGCGTGTTGCTAAATAGTCAAAAGCCTTCTTTATCGAATGCTCTAGCAAATACGAAAAGACTGTGTCTACGACTTCGTTAGCGTGGAACTAAAAATATTTAATACAATAATTGCCAATTTTTGTAACTTTTTTCAATACAGCTTTGCTTCTATCTGTGGTAGCGTGGTGTTAAATAACCCAAAGCCTTCCTCATCGATTACTCTATCAAATACAAAACATTTATTGAAATCTGATCGGTAGTTCCTAAGATTAGCGTGAACAAATAAATAAACAAATATTTTCAGAAATAACTTTAATGTTCATAACAGTTTTGAATTTAAGAACCAATATTGTATAGGGAAAAATATATCTAATCTTCATCCTTATGTGACCTTCATTTGACATCAGACGCAATTAATATATTATTGTAACATTAATATAACACATGTGATTTGTGTGTGATGTCAAATTAAGGTCGAGCTTACCCAGAACGCACCGCATGTCTTCTTTCGGAAACACTCAGTTAAATAGCTCCTGATTGTTTTGAGGTTCGAATTTTCATCCACTCGTGAGATGTTAAGCACATATACGTTAGACTCTATACCATTCGTTAAACCACCAACTTGAAGAGTGAGTTCATAAGTATGTACTATGAATAAAGTGATTAATTTTCATGTTTCTATAGATGAAATTAAGTTTGTATAGCGCATTAAGAATCTACTTAATAACAGCTGAGATCATACGGTATTTAAATATCTACGTCAATTGTCAACCCCCCTTGCCCCTCCAACTATGGCGCCAATACACAGTCATCAGTTACTAGTGAGATCACTGATGTATTAAGTTATTCTAATAATGTCATTTGAGTCATATACAATAGGTAACTTACCATTTTCTTCATTACGGATATTCATTATTAGCCGTCCACCCTCTGCCACAGTGAGCATACAAAAGTAAACGATACGAAAAAAATACGATAAAATAACAATGGATTTCAAAACCTGAATAGCCTAGAACCAACTATGAACGTTTCAGATTTGAATTGACATAGTCTTATCCCAATACATTCAGTAGTTTTCACAGGTTTGAACGTATCAAACAAAACATTATTTAATATTTTTTCTCGTTTTTATAACTTTTTTCCAATACAAGTTTGCCCCTATTGGTGGTAGTATGATATTAAATAGCCTAAAGCCTACCTCAATGATTGCTGTATCAAATACATTTTTTTAAATAATTATTGTAATCCGGCTGGTAGTTCCTAAGATTAGCGTGTTCAAACAAACAGACTATTTTACTTTAAATACGATAGTAATATAGATTTACTATTGTACATGCCCAGCGTAGCAGCCAGGTGACGGTTAGTTTCTTATACATAGATTCTTCAATGGATATTGGTGTTATTTATCATATATTAAAACTACATACTCGTCTTATGAATCCTTATATAATATGAAATGTTAAAGTCTCTCTGTCTGTCCGTTAGTGTGCTTACTGAAGCAGTTCGTAACCAATTCACATGATTATTTTTTTATTTATAAGAATACTAGCTGTGTCCGCGAATCCGTTCGTGTGTAACTAAAATTTTATTTAATCATTTTCATAAAACAATGTTATGCCTATGTTGCTCACGGTTGATGTAACATTTTAATGGTGAAAGAATTTTTGAAATCGGTCCTGTGGTTCAGTGGTACAAACGAAAATACAAAAATACAAATCTTTCCTCTTTATAATATTAGTAAAGTATAGTATAGATTATCTAGTTAGGATTTAGTATATATTTTGTTACATAAAATAAAATAAAGAGAGCAAAGTTAATATAGTAATAAATTGAGGTAACAATTTTTTTAGGCAAGTGGAGTCGCGAGCATCGTTAGTATCTATATATGGAATCAACGTGACAATTATAATAATTAAACAATACATACACGTATGACCTTTATACATATTTCCTGATAAGACGCTAGTGAATACGTTCCGTGATGGTGGTAACTGACAATGTCTTAATAAAATTATTACGAAATAATTATTTCTACACTTATATCGATTACGTCAATACTTTACTAATATCATAATACATAGACGTAACATTTAAATAATTTACTATTGGAGGTAATAAATTGTTGAAACAACCGATTGAATTGAAAAAAGCTACGTTTTGTAACTAGCATAGTACGTCTGCATATATACTTATATTATAAATGCGAAAGTGAGTTTGTTTGTTACGCTTTCACGCCTCAATCGCTGAATCGATTGTGATGAATATTGGTACAAAGATAGATGGGACCTAGGAGACGGAGATAGGCTACTTTTTCTCGCGAAATCTTTACTGGAAGAAGGGTAAATACAGTGAAAAACATTTTATGAAACATTTAATTGCGTCATCCGATTTGTTTGTCACCATAATAAAATATTATATTATAATTAAATATTATAATAAAATCTAGTAGTATATATTTATTACATTTTATATGACAATACGTGTGTCCGGGACTTTTGCGGGTGTCGCGGGGAACTGAAACATATTTCATAATTTTTGCCCGTTTTTGTAACTTTTTTCAATACACCTTTGCTTCTATTGGTGGCAGCGTGATGATAAATAATTTAAAGCCTTCCTCGATGATTGCTCCATCACATACAAAAAAGAAAATTAAAACCCGACAGTTAGTTTCTAAGATTAGCGAGTTCAAACAAAGTTTTCCACTTTACAATATAGATATTATATAGATTAATAACACATGTAAAAAAGGCAGTTCCTGGTAATTAACAACGCTAACGCTAGCTATATTTCTATACTAATATTATAAAGAGGAAAGATTTATATTTTTGTTTGTAACGAATAAACTCAAAAACTACTGGACCTTTTTCACAAATTCTTTCACCATTTGAAAGCTACATTAGCCCTGAGTAACATAGGCTATGTAACATTTTTTTTTATGAAAATGATTATATAATATTTTAATTCTACGAGAACGGAGTCGGGGACAAGGCTAGTGATATGTAGAGTAATTAAAAAGAAACACAAACGGGCCCCATAAGTTTGTTCTGACGGGTTATGTTAACGTGTGCATGATAGAAAACTATTATATACCACTCTCGAGATGAAAAATCTGTCGCTAAATCATCGTAGTAGGATTCCGGCAACCATACTAAATGCGGTTCCTGTAAGCTTTTAGCATCCGTCTTATTATTTGTTAACCACATGGAAGTTTGTGTTGAACTACCAAATATATAATGTATAAAAAACTGTCGTTTATAGGTTTAGCGTTATGTCCATAATCTCTAGTTAAATGACGATGTGGCCCAAGACGGCGGACAGGATAAGCCTAGTGGCTGGCTGGACTGGTATTCAAGTCCAACTGCCGGAGCACATCTATTAGTATTTGGCGACAGATTTCAATTTGAGGCTGGTAGATAGCCAGGTGGGCACCAGTATAAGCTCTACCACCATTAATGTGTACTTTATATAGATTTGTCCTAGTAACACTTTAAAAAAATCATAAAAACGCTGTGGTATGTAGCACGTTAAAAGGTTGCCTATTAAGAGTATTTTAGAAAAATTAGTTTCATGAAATAAAATCAATTATTGGTATTAAACTCTATCCATCGATGTTTGATTCAATTCTATAAATGCTTAGCTTACGTCGTGTTCTTAAACAAAAATAAAATCTCACATTTAAAAGAAAAACCGGTTGTGAGAGCTGAATTAAGTGTACCTCCTTGACCCACTTCAAGGACCGGTAAGGAAGAAATGCGTCCTAGCCGTTTTGTAAACTCCAATCTTAATCTATATGTGTTAAATTATGATTAATAATTATCCTAACGATGTTTATAACGTTCATAAATTAGCTACAATACATGTAAATAGGCGTCGGGCTTGCTTGCCAGTGCGTAAGCGAGTTAGGGCATCGACCGTGTAGGTATGGCAAACTTCAAAAGGATCACATACATTTTGCAGTAATAAATAGGCACACGTTTTTGAAATATTTAGCATCTACTTTTAATTTTTTTAATACAGAAAGCACCTATTTTAGAAAGTTTTATAATCCAACGCTTATGAAGGCACGTACTGAAGTGGAATAAGAAAAATTAAATCTTTAACTTTTTTTTGGAATGACATAAAATATAGTCAATCTTTTTTGGAATGACGTCTTCTAAATACGAATTTTGCCAATGCCAATAGGTGAGTTATATCTCATAATAATAATTACATTTGTCATTATGCTATGTTTTTTGACAGGGAGCAGATGCAATGTGAAGACAGATCCTGCCCCTCGGCCCAATAAGCGATAGAAAAACACCGTGGGGTTTCAGTTGGTATTACCGGTGAGTCTTTCGCCGGTTGAGTCCCACATACCCCTCCCAGCCCATCAGCGAGGAGATGCCTAAAAGCATTTTCCTGCGTTAAAAAAATGTTTTTGGCCAGACAAAAGTCTAAATCATAGGTCGCCAAGGTGGTGTGTGATCGCCTACCAAAGTCAATAACAATTTCACCTGTCCAAAACACATTTGAATTTGAAATATCTGTACAATTCCACTATTCAAAAGATAAGGGGGGTTTACTCAATACAGTAAAATTTGCTAAACGGTCTACCATACAAAAAAGTTTGAGGACCATTGGTTTATACAAGGCATATATTTGATACTTTACAAGGGCAATAACAGTAAACATATATTTATTAATCGAATATATTGCTAGGTATGTAATTAGTAAAAATAGATGTTTTATACGAAATCATGACGTAACCTATTGTCATAGCCTTGCTGTCAATTGTGATAACCGTGTTACGCGTATTTGTGATGAATAACTAATTCGCGTTTATCATTCAGTATTTATGAATAAACACACCATTTTCATGGAATGCGTACTGTACCTAATTATTAATTCAACTAACAAATATAATAGGTGTGAATATATTCAGGAAAAAAGCGGATATTTTCAAGTATGAAGAAATTATATACGTTTATAAGAATTTTGTTATCACACTAGAATAATAAAATAACGTGTAAAGGAACGTTTCATTTAAAATATGTTATGATTAATGAAATTAGAAATGTTTTAGTAAATATATATTAAACAGTAATACTATGGTTGTTTTTAGAGGTATTAAAGGCAACAGTTTCGTACAATTTATATGGTATAGCAAAATTTATTTATGAGTCAGTGTTTTTTTTTATTAATAAAAAAGTTACAGAAACGAGCAAAAATTATTAAACAATGTTTGGTTCCACCCGAACGTAGTCCCGTACACGGCTAGTTAAATATATAACGTATTACTCTCGACCATGTAAAAAAACAGTTATTTTAATAACTATTATATAACTCGTAATTTTGATAATAATGAATGCCATCCTAAATTTTAATTCATAATATTCTAAAGGTTGCCCGCACCTTATTTTCATATTTTAGGAGTTAAATAAATTGTATTATTAAAATGTAATATTAGAGTCAATAAAATGAATCATCTTTGACCTTGTTTTACCGTAGACTTGTCACACGGAGTCTAATGAGTACATACAACAGATAGTAAATTGTAAATACCAAAGTAAAACGGTTAGTTTGCATGTAAAGTAAACTTGTAGAAATGTCTTTGGAATGCAAATAAAATTAATTGGAACTACTCAATTTATTTATATATTTTATAAAGGCAACTGGGTCTAGTCGCAGTAAACTTTGATGCTATTTGCAATCTAATTATAGTTATAACACGTTTATATTATTTACTAGCTGGTGCTCCCAACTTCGTTTCTGTTTTCCCGTTAACAGCGCACGATCGTAAAATCCGTTCTTAGTAATTTTCCGTTCCGTTCTTAAATTTCAAATCTCTAGGTCTGGAAATTTTGAAGATATCGTTATATTTATTAATTTCGAATATGCTAACCGTAATCCGTATTGATACGTTACATCATTCTAGTAGTAAAAAAAATATATTCTTTACTCAACTGAAAATTACTATTGCACTTATTTCAATTGCAACTCACTTCGCATTTATTCTCCGTTTATAGCATAAGGGCCGAGTTTTATGGCATTTTACATGCCATCTAATTATTTTTATTTATAATTTACTAATTATGTGTAGTATAAGTTGTAATTTGCACAATGCAGCTTGGTTTTGGTGCGTACGTGATAAGGATTTAGCATAATAACATGCACCAGGGGTACTTTAGAAAGTGCTAACAAGAGACATCATCAAAATGATACTTCTCCCTTTATAATGTTCGTATACATCTTCAACAAAGTGGATTAGTTGTCAAGCTACGAAAATAAATAACATTAGAAGGTATATTCTATTTTTAAAGAGTGTATGTACATGTTATGGAAAAGTAAGATTCACACACTACCATAAAATATTTAGAACCCGTAAGCGAGTGCTTAGGTATTTCGTGGTATCAAACCAGTTTACAAGTCTAGGACATCTAACGTTACAAGCAGGTCGATGTAATATTGTCGTTTGATTGCTAAATAAAAGGGGGCTAATACATTGATCTATAAAGAATTTTATTATACTTCTAAAAGTCGAAAATCTATTATGTGTGTAGCAATATTAAATTGCGTGATAATAATAGGTTATAAAATCATTGAGACTTCGCACCAGCGAATCTATAAAATGTTTATTGTAATCTAAAATTTTTCTTTGTAAATTAAAAGCCACTATATTAATAGATCAATAATAAATTATGAACAAGTAGTTTTTTTTAATTACTATACCATAAATACTTTTAATTAGGTATGAAAAAAATCTCCTGTAATAAGTGCAATTGTCGGTTACGATATTTTTCCTGAAAGGATCGGTATATGAAATAACCCCGGTAAATCATTACTGATAATTGTATTATAATAACAATAGTTCTTGTTTATTTTGGATCATACTTAGTCAATGAATGACAGACTCATTTCTAAGAATGTTTATTTTGATGGAAATAATTGTTGAAAATATCGTAATATGTGTATCATATTGTTTTAGTAATATATGTTTGTGATGGAACAGCTAAGTGAGGTGTGGATATTTCCCAACACACAATTGCAGTAGAATGTTTATTTAGGTTGATAAACTGTATTAAATAAACAATTCCCGCTAATACCTCTTGTTAATTTTCTTATAAAACAAATATTTTCTATTTTATCCGATCTTTTGTTACAATTGTTTTTTTTTTAATAGATAACTACCCACATTCAAAGATGTTAACTGAAAAGAATTTTGGATCAGTATCGAATATTAAAGTATAGTTACCATAACATAGATAATAAATTAATAAATACCCAATACGAATCTTGCTTGAAAAATGCCTAGTCAACAAAATGCCTACAGAATTAAGTATAAAAAACGTTCTGTATTATTACTAATGTATAGCCTTGCTAACATATGACGTTTGTAGTTGAATAATAGAACATATGCACGATGTAGGTCACGGCTGTGTCCTTGTAACAATATCTGGACCTCACAGCATCCCAAATCAATAATCTAAGGAGGATAAAGCGACATATTAAGCCCGTTTCACGCACCACTCCCACTCGATCTTAACCCCCTATTCAACATAGCCGGTTTACCTGCTTTAGCTCACAAATTTTAAATTAAACATGGAACTTACCTTTCTTTGTGCTTCAGCGGCAAATCCAGACTTGGTTGCACGGTTGTTGGCCATTTTAATTGTAACTAATAACTATTTAATAAATAAATCACAGAACACGGTACGCCGTGAAGTCACTGTGTACAGAATGTAAACAGGCGTGGGTCAACGTGACACGTCCGAGTCATGCGGAGTTTGATGTGTGAGTGTGTGTGCTTACTTGATGAATGACATCATGCGGCGCGCGGTCGCCGGGCAGCCGCGGCCGGTTCACGAGTCGCAGGTAGTGCGTCAAAGCTTATATCGATAGCCTTCGGTCCGAAAAGCCATCGTCATGTGACAACCGACGCTGTCGCAATGCTATTTAAAAGAAGCAAATCTCTATTTACCCATTTAATTGACTAATTGTACTCAAATTGATATTTATTATACTTTGTGATTATCTAGCGATATATAATCTTGCATTTTGGTGTGGCGGTTAACCGAAAGTATCGTTCACTGCTCATTCTTCGTAGCTTAAGTTATTATTTCTTTTTTTTCACAATTCGTAAAGTTATTCACATAAACCTATAAAAGAATGATAGCACATTGGACCGTTACAGTTTATCATAATGTAAAGATCGAAGTACTATAAACACAGTAATTTTTTTTTATTGTAATATACATAAATTCATTCATTTAAAACAATGAAATCGATATGAAAATCATGTGAAATTTATGATAGACGTTATTATTATAGTGGTATTGCTATGTTCTTTATTATCGATATATAAAATTATCGAATGAACCACAACTGTATTCTCTCGAAATGTAAAACGAAAACCTAGTATGGAATACAATGAGAGTGAACGAGTTAGCAATACCATCTTTCTCTTTTAAGTCTCGACTAGATGGCGGTAACTCTTGGGACGTGGACTGATCCGAATCTACGTTCAAACTTTGAAAGTATACATAAGTCGACTGGAAGTTTATTCTAATGAGTTTTAATGGGTCCAGGAGGACAACATATATTTTTACTAGGCACTATCGAGACAGCTTAAAGTATTCTTAGGATGTTATCACTGCATTAAACTAGATTATCAATTTTAAAGTAAAATAACATCAAAAGCTTTAATTCTACATAGCTATATTTTCAAATTTTTTACATATATAGTATTCAACAATTTATATGTTAAGGCGCATTTTAATTTATTGTTACAGACCGAATTCGGGATACGGGAGATTTCTGTTCACGCATGCTGTAATCATTTTCATTAGTCGATACAGACCGCATGCTGGATACGGGATAGTTATGTTTAAGCATTCTATAACTGTTTCACTGGTCGATAAGGCCCGCCTTGCGGATTGTTTGATATTATTTACTACTACACACACTATTGTTTTGGTTGTGGGTGTGGAACATTTGGTTTTGTGAATTACTAAAGAATAAATTATTCTTTCACTTCACTAAAGAAAAAAAAAAAAAAGTTTTGGATGCGAAGTTTACTGAAAAATAGAAAGGAGTATGGAGCATCAGAAACAGAGCAACATTGGGCTTGAAGTTAAATTTAGATTTGGAGTGTGATGTAGAAGATCACAATAACTTTATTAGAATACCTAACGATTTATTTGAGATTTTATTAGAGAACATAGAAAAAAAGAGAAAGAAGGACGCATCACTTCCTAAAGCGTTACCTGCAAGATTAAAACTTGAGGTCACATTACGCTTTTTAGCAACTGGAGACTTATAGAATATGTTATTATTTATTACGCGTGTCTCCTTCAATTATGAGCGTATTTAACCACAAGGGTGTGATGTTATCTATGAAGCACTAACTGTTTTTTCTATTAGTTAATCGTAATAATATATTTATAAACTTGCTTTTAATGAACGGAAAAATCTAATCCAATTAGTGAGCTGAGTAAATTATAAAGGTTGATAAAAATTCATAAGTCTTTTGTGCAATATAAAATAAAAGAGGGTCCGCAACATTATTAATGTGTAAGTATGTATTATAGGTTATTGCGTTATGGCTACAATCTGACCTGATGTTAAGTGATGATGTGACCCAAGCTGGTAAACACGCTCTACCTGTGGAGGGACTGGCTCTCAAGTGCAACTGCTGGAACACACCTATAGGTATTTATCGGCCGATTTTCAAGTTGAGGGTGGTAGCTAGCCAGGTGGACATTAGAAAAAGTCCTTGCACCATGCAAGTGTAAATTTATGATTATATGTAAAAATAGATATTATAAATCTATTTCATAATAAATTTATGATAGATATAGCTTTCACAATGAATCACTGAACTAAAGTTAACTTTAAATATAAATAATGTTATGATCTAAATTATGTTAAAGCAAAAAATTTTGTTTCCTATAAAACCGATCAATTTCATTGGTTTTTAGGCCGCGTGCGGGGAAAACCCGCATGCCGTATATCGACCGATATATACATACACCATTTTCAGTAGTCGACAGCCCGATGCAGGCATTCCCCGCGTTCGGTATAACGACTGAGTTATCAACCAGTGAAAATGCGCCCATGCTTGCAATATTAAGATGGTATGCAATAATGCAATAACAATGCACGGTTTTGGCCCATGTACAATAAATACGTTACGATGAAAACTTTTTGCTTATTTTAATACAAGCTTCGTAACCATACACAAATTCTCAATCTTTGTTTAACTTAATAAGGAGGCGAACTTAATTTAGATGGTATATTAAGAAACACTGCATAACATCATTACCTAAGTATGCGCTCAGTAATCTGCAGTATGGTTGGTTACGGTTGTTAAATCTAACAACTACTATAATAAATATTTGTACCAGGAACTGTATTTCACTTTTACCTGATTATACAGGGTACACTTAGCTTCTTTAGCTAAGTTAGTTCAAATTATTTTTTTACTCCCAAACATGTTTTAATTAGTATAATTACAAGTTACATCTATAAAATTATTTGGTTGAAGAAGTTTTCTAAAACATGAGTAATATATGAACACGCATCTATCATGAGTAAATATCAGGTGTGTTCAGGTAGTTCCACTTGAGAGCCAGACTCTCCACTAGGCTTAGCGTGTCTACCATCTTGGGCTACATCGTCAATTAACATCAAATGAGATTGTGACCATAATGTTTATATATAATGGATAAAACTTTTTATATCCAATATACTTTTGTTCAATAATATGACTTTCAATTGGTCCTTATCGTCATTATTCATGATGGTTATTTTTAACCAGTAAACATAATTAAAAAGTTTAAATTTGCAACTGTTTTATATCAGTAGTGATTTACGTATACAGAGCTATTCGAAATTCAACAACAACCTACTTTATAAAAAAATGTTAAATGTTTATTATGGCACTCAGTAATGCGGCTATGGAAATTTCTCGAAGTCGTGACATACCGATCGGCGCAACATTTAGGGTTATGTGAGGTTTTTGAATTCAATATTATATCTTTATTTTGTACTGCTAAAATAAATATTGCGTAATAATTTAAACTTCTTGTGACATCTAGTTTTAAAAGGGTTAAATTAGAGGCAATATAACATTTCATCTGCTGTTAGTAAAGGTTGTTTCAAAGGCTAACTTTAATTGTAGTATATTCTAATAGATGGCGCTTTGCTAAAAAATTACATAAAACATCTGAAGGTTAATAATGCCTTACTTCCTTACTTGTATTAAGCTAATTAAATAAGATAAGAAGAAAATAATGGATTTGACCGAAATGAGAAATTTATATCCAAAACATAACAATTTTATAAATTTTAATTCCAATATACAATATGGTATTTCGCTATATAAAGGGTACACGAATTTATGTTTAGCGTTGTATTGTTAAATATTAGGTACTCAAATACAATACGTTTGCTATGGTGGACCTACGTTTCGATATAATACGTTAGATGAGCAAGTCTTATTCGAGCATGGTTCTTTATAATCACGTATGGCTTAGTGTATAGATTCACCTATGCATCACGATGGAGCTTAGTTACATTATGAATTATCAAGATCTTTTATTGACCTAACCGTATTTAAATCTAAACAAAATTCAAACACCGAGAGTTTTTTTTTAGTCCCGCTATTTTATCCATATTTGCTTCAACAAACAAGGTTGTAGTCAAATGTATAGGTATATATGTATTTTTAATTCTGTATATTGCTATATCCCAGACGATGACGTCCACGGGCATTTTTTTTAATTCCTATATAATTCGTTCAATTAATAATGAGAATTTGTATACAATACATTCATTGATTATTTACTTTGTATTTTAATTGCATTTTTCCTTCGTTCCATTGCAAGATGAAATGCGCGACGCAGCGGCTACATGTACATGTTTGTTGGAAACATCGAGCAGAAATTATGTCAGTCGGTTTTAATTTTGTGCCATATTAGTTTTGCTGACGGTTCAGAATAAAGCTTTGGTAAACTTTTAACAGATCCGTATGTTCTTACTTGCGTGCATGAATGTAGAAACTATGAGTTTGAGCAAATGTCTCCATTAGGGCTTCGTTCCGCTTGGCATTACCTAACAACGCTCAAAATATATCTTAAGCCGTTTTATTAATTGACCACGGTCGTTGTGGCCGTGGCGATAAATTCCACTAATGACGTCACTATTTTTACTCACATGAAACTCATAAGGATCCATCTGCAGGGTTGGGCCTATACTTCATTTCAATTGAGTTAATGATTGTAACGCTTGCAAGCTAGTGGAACGGAAAAAATCCAAGCCGTGCTCATATGCGTTGTAAACGCTAAATGGAACGTAGCCATAGGCTTACTATTAGCTTCTTCTAAGGTGTTTTTGGCATTGTATCGGTATAGATCTGTCATGTTGTGATTTTAATTTTTATTCATATACTTAGTTATTCAGCCCTGTATTGTATAATTTAGGCGACATTTTACGTGATGTAGTGTAGCCGAAGAGCATTAGTGAAGTGAATTATGAATAATCATTCGGGGCATGATATATTAGTTCCCACAAAAATTCCCAAGAGAACTTCAACGAGAGAGTCGCCATCTTGTAGAATTTAGCCCCATCTGTTCAAATTGTCCAAATCTTATCACTAAAGATCTAAAGATAACTGTGTTGCCAAGAATTAAAAAGAAGCAGAAGAGCTTCTTCTAACAATTATAAATAAAGACGAATATATAAACTTGTTTTAAAAATAATGTTTCACACTTGAAAATGTTTAGCTTTAAAATTAATTGAATGAAATATAAAAATAATGGTTTCCACTATACCTGTGCTTAGATTGAAAATTAACTCGTAGCCGGATAGAAGTATTCCACAAGGTATGTTACATCGCCCCCCCCTCCAATTGAATGTCGTAACACCTCTTTAAACGGCCCCGGGTCAGGGCCTCCGTAGATGCGAGCACCTGCCGGGGAGTACAAGTATTGTGATAAGAGTTGCTACTCCCCGGCCTGAAGGTGACTGAAGAAACGCCGAGGAGTTTTTACGTAACGTAGTTTCGATCCAGTTGAACCCCCCACAGGACTCCCGCCTTGCCAAGGGTCTATAAAACATTTTCTCCACGAAAAAACAGGGTTGGATAAAAACAGTGCGAGACGACCTCCATAGCTGTCGGCGAGCACCCCAAATTTACTTTGTACATTTTGTTTATGTTAATTCAAGTGATAATATTAAATTATAACTGTAATATTATTTAAAAGAGCTGCTATACAATTTTATAGTTGTTTTTATCAAATTTAAAGGTCTATTAAAGACATCCCATAGATAAACACGGTGAGCAAAATTGAATATCTACACATTTTAGAGCTGTGTACTGGCTGAGAAAATTCAAAAGCAAATATTATTCTTTCGAAATTTGACAGCTTAGAATATGGAATATTTTAGAGTAATTGTCAAATTCATTGTCACAATAAAAAATGTATTTGTAAATAAGACACTAAAAATAAATATAAAACAATATATAATCCATATTGAAAATTAATAAGCAACAATGAAATAAAACAAAAAGGAAAGTTGATTACTCGTTACGAAAAGGACGGAAAAACAAGATAATACTGAAAGAATGGACTGTCAACAACACAGTAAAAGACGACGGAGAGGCAGATGCTACTCCCGCCCTAACGTAACTCTTCACCAATTTCCACTTCAGCGTAATGATAAACCGTGGTCCTTTCTCAGCGGCTTGTACAGTCTTCTAATAATGTCAAGTTTAATGGCCTTGATTTACGTTTTGCTCGAATACCATTGCAGTACTTGTAGCATGAGATACGATAATATGAAAAATATAACACGGAGCATTGAAGATATATCGGTATTAAATTATTGTTATTGTTGAAGCTATTACGGATGTAGGTTCGATAAAGAAGAACATCGTGAAATTATAGGATAGTGGAAAATTTTCTAACACCCGCCTGGGTAGCTTTAAATTTATCTTCAAGTATATGTAGGTTTATTTTGCTTGCAGCTCTTGACGGCTAATACTTTTCTACCAGGCTTAGTGCCACATGTTTAGTTAACTTCAAGCAAAACTTATACAAAAATTGTTCATAACTATGGTAATTTTAATAAGAAAATCTTGCTAACTGTTGAAATTTTCATTATACTCTACAGGTTTTAGTGTTATGGCCACAACCTCATCTGATGATAATTGAAAGTGTAGCCTAAGATGCCATCACGCTAAGTCTAATATGGAAGGACTGGCTCTCAACTGCAACTGTCGGAATACAGCTATAGAGTTATTTGGTAGTAAATTTTCAACTTCAGGGTAATAGTTATCCAGGTAGGCCTTAGGAAAAGTCTTACCACCATACCATGGTTTCATCGCGATGTTTTCCTTCATTTACAACTCAAACTTATTGCAAGGATTCAAACGCGTCGGGTTATCATCGATTCAATGTGTAATTATAATAGATACTATATCAATGTGATTTATTACATACTCGTATTACTATAAAAATCAATAAAGTTATAAACATCTATGCAGAAGCACATACAATAGATGAAAACGATTTTTTTAAATTAATTAATGTGTACATTTGGCTGTAGAAAAATTTGTCGGGAATGAAAGAGAGTTATCACGATTTGGAAATGAAGATATTCAAATTTTCTCGAGAAATACCAAAAATGGAAGGGGAAATAGAGATTCTGGAAGCATTAGCAAATACATTAGGAAGTAAAGCCGGATGGAACCCTAAAACTCACTTAACATTGCCAAATGTTGATGTATACTTGACTCATCCAGGACAAGAAGATTCTAGTAATATCAGTGTTAAACATTTACCTGAAGCTGTTATGGCAAATACTGATTGACTAGATATAAAGAAGACCCTTATAGCCAAAAGGAACATGTGTGTTAAAGCTTTTTGAACATAAATATTAAAAATGGTGCCTATTGTTTCTGTTTCATTTCAGTTTCAACTATAACAATCGAATATAACGGAAATCGAAATAATAAGCAAAATGCATTACAAAAAAGAAACCCATTGCAAAAATCTCTTGATATTGACTCCGAAATGACAAATTCGAATTTTTGTATTGGTATTTGTGTAATTCGTGTAATTTGTGTAACCAGTATTGGTGTAATTAAATTTTGGTTAATTTATTGCGAATTATTTACAACTTTTGCATTTGCGAAATATGTGATAAAGGGACGGGTAAAGTTACCGACGTTACTTGTTATGTAATGAATATTATGTAGAAATTAAAATACCTACCATTGTTATTTTCACAAATATGACACAACTTTTCCTAATAGTCAATTCAGGTCAATTCAGTTGCAGCGGCGACAACTGAGTGATCGACAATCCTATGGCGGTCGTTACTGTCATATCAACCTTACAGCAGTTTATATGTATACACTAGCTGATCCCGAAAAACGTCAAGTTAAAATATAATCCACTCAATAATTTATAATCAGGTATAGACTTGCATGGCACAATCTCTTGTGACTTATACGATCGCTTTAATTTTGCGAAAAACGTAATTAGGGAGCCGGTCTCCTGGCAAGTAAGTAGAAATGTTAGGCTACCACGGTTGTTTTAATGATTATTTGTGGTTCGATTCAGTAGAGTCTCACAAATGTTTCTTGCAGTCTGTCCAGGAAAACACGAGACGGAGATCCGTATATGGAAATTGTCTTGCATCATTTGCAATAAACTAATCACAAAAACGACTATGTTTACTATCTACTTTTAAAATACATATATAATTTTAATATCCTTAAAAACAATATTTTTTTTACTAATTGGTTTTTACTGGTAAGTACTTCGTGTTAATCAATGGTAACTGAACTGTATTTAGCATGTGTCACAAATCTCAGTTTCTCAATCCTGAATTAAAATTATAGCTGGCTAAAAATGCACTAATGTAAGAAGCAAGGTCTGCTATATAAGGAAACAACTAAAGAAACGGCCTGAATTTATTACGATTATATATTGTTATTTAATTTGTTAAAATTTCATCGGAATCTAGATGAATCTTGTCGAAAACAGTAAGTAAAATTAATACTTTAATATGGTCCATGCTGTTGTTGCTAAAACTTCCCGTGGTTTCGTCCTGGTTGACATTCATTACACTGTTTACAACAATTCCGTAGCTTGTTATTACATATAACATACTGGAAATTTTGCTCTTCAGCTGCGGACTCTAAATCAGCACCAATTTTTCTTGTTTGCATTGGATTTTTAGTCATTGTTGTTGCATTACTTAATATCGAGTGCTTATTACCTTTAGTCTGATTATTTCTTTCTGCGTTATTAGGTGTTGAACAAGATTTATTATTGTTTTCAACGACTGCAGTATGCAATTGAGCATCGTTAGCTGCTATTTGTTTGTACGCATTTTTATGTCGGTATATTTCTTTAGGTCGTAGTACATTCTTCGTGATTTGTTTTAGATTTTTTAATTCTTTATATAGGTTGTCGTACTCATTTCCAATATTATTAATTGTTTCCTGAAAACGTACTCTAATTAAAAAATAAATTGTGGCTATTTGATATGAATATTAGTAAAGTGCTAATACTGTGTCGGCGGTTATCATGAAATCGGAAATCCGGTGATAATTGTCACTGTCAGCCTGCCAGCCTGCCAGCTTGCAAAACCTGTTCACACTTGATTGTATACTGGGTAATTACTAAACGCGACTAACCAAAATAATCACTTTCATGAGTCTATCGGATGCAGATTTTAATCATCTTTTTGATTATTGGATATACGCCTGCTGATCTCGGAGCGCGGACGACTAAGCGTGAAAGTTGGCGGGAGTTACATTTTTTAAATTATAGTCGTAAGGAAATTTGCCTGTAGACTTCCTCCTGTAATGCATATCGCAATACCCGGGCATGCCGTGATAGGGGCGTATGGCAAGATCCTAGCACCGTCAAATATCTAGTAAAAATACACAATGACGCCATTTAGTCCCCTTTGCTGGCAGAGATCAGGAACAACCTCCACATTTCATTACACCGCTTTAAGTCGGGCTTATAGTGATCTCAATACAGTAGGACCGGCTTCAGTAAATTTAACACAAGCTGAGCCCGCAACGTTTTCACGTGGGAATAAAAATTATTCAATAATTTTTACCCGTTTTTGTAACTTTTTTGAATACTACTTTACTCCTATCGGTGGTAGTCTGATTTTAAATAGCCTAAAGCCTCCCTTAATAATTGCTCTAGTGAATACAAAAAGGTTTTTTGAAATCTATCTGAAAATTTATAAATTTAGCGCATTCAAATACACTTTTCCGTGTTATAATATTAATGTAGGTATATACATCATTTATCGACGTTGCAATAATAATACTTTAAAATATAATTATTAGCATTACATACCTTCATATTGTACAAACTGCATTTCATATGTGAGAGTTCGCTTTGAATTACATATTTTTCCCAGAAATTAATACTCAAATGTCCTGCCAAAGCGAACATGCTTATAAATATAATGGTTTCACATAATATTTGCTTTATTGATCGTTCTCGGGGCATGGTGATTTTTTTATGAATTTATGTTATATCATTATCTACATTATAATTTACATCATTATTATTTTTCAACAAATAATATGGTAGTATGTCACTCTAGTTTGTAATGTTACTCTGTCTATTATACGTTACGTCAAAAAATTAAAGGCGCCGCCATCTTGCTTCTGTCAAGTTTGAAGATTTCTTTTTATAGATGACATTGGCCAAAGTGTCTACATAGACAGAAGACAAATTAAAAAAATCAATTAATTTTTTACTTTTGGGGAAACTTGACGTGGTATTAAAATACGCAACTACTGAATCATGATAATCAATGATATCAATAATATTAACAAATAAAAGATACACAAAAATAAAAATGTTTGTTCTTGTTTAAAATAAATTTGTTTTCAAATTTCAATAAATCATCAAATGTCATTTCAAATATCATCTTTTTTATCATCGAACGAGTCGGTGTACAGGTAAGACATGATGGTACATTCCTGCAATTGAAAATACAAATTAATTTATAAATACTATTGAACTGTTTACTAACCAAAATATTAAAATAGTAGATAGATATATTTAAAGAAAATTGTTTTGCATTTTGCATCTAACTGTGATAGTTACTAGTCTTATAAGAATATCGCTAAAGAGATGATAATGTTCTTTGGTAAGAAGAATTGTTTTAAAATGCGTAATTCGTTAAATTGTAGAGATGATGGCTCAGTTGGAAATGCGCACTGACCACCGTCAATGTACGTGAATTCAAACCTAATGCAATGAACGTGAGCTTTCCACGAAGGAAAACATCGTGATCTAACCATAGCATTGTGGTGGGGCTTCTTCTAATGCCCACTTAGCTAGCTACCACCCTCAAGTTGGAAATCTGCTGCCAAATACATGTAGGAGTGTTGCGGCAGTTGCACTTGAGAGCCACTCCCTTCACTAGGCTTAACGTGTTCACCATCTTGGGCCACACCGTACCTAACACCAAATGTGATTGTAGTCATAACGTTGTAATCTTATCATATTGATTTATTTTATTTTCGATCGCAGCTTAAATTGCATACTTCATACGTAATATTACAAATACGAAAGTGAGATTGTTTGTTTGTTTGTTACGCTTTCACGTTTAAACTGCTCATTTGATTGTGATGAATTTTGGTACAGAGATAGCTGGAACCCAGGAGACGGAAATAGGCTAATTTTTCTCGCGAAATCTTTATTGGAATAGGAGTAAATAGAGGGATAAACTTTGTACGAAACTTTTTATTCCGTCATCCGATTTGTTTGACAAAATCGATATTAACGTGATCGAAGCCGCACGTGAAATCTTGTAAAATATAAAAACAATGTTGGTAAATTCATTCATCAAAATTCAATTAATTCAAATTAAATAAATTAAATCATCTGTATTCTAAATTATTTATTGTTTTTGTATGAGTGTTTTTTACGGAATTCAGATATTATTTATTTTGGCATATCCGTTAATATCGTTTTATATTATGAAGAAATTTTATTCAGTCTGTCATGCTTAGGGCCACAGACACAGTGTATCGGCTGAGACGCACTTATCGAAATACAGGGTTGCCCTAGACCTGTACCACCTTCTCGGCTTTTCCAACGAATTACGCAGGAACTATATATGCGGTGTCAGATCTGCGGCAGGAACCTGGTGCGTATTCACATCATACCCAAATCTAATCTGACGGGGTATCAACCCGGGCTTGGTCTCGGAATTTTTCATTTCCATGCATTCTTAGGGCCAAGATACCGGTATAAACATTGCAATTAATATTTTGAATGAAACAAATTATTTTATGAAAATATTCAATAATAGCCGTTCATGCGACTTCGATCGGCGTGATATTGAAAATTATTTAACTAATTTATAACCTATGTTACTCAGGGATAATATAGGATTCTAATGATGAAACAATTTTTGAAATTGGTTTAGTAGTTTTTGAGTTAATTCGTTACAAACAAAAATACAAATTTTTCCTCTTTATAATATTAGTATAGATATTATTTACTTTGCGAGAGGCGTTCCTGTTGGGAAAAAAGATTCGCCGGAAGATACCGATTTTCTTCTCGACTTGAACGGGTTCAGATTGGGATGTGCACATGCGATGGCTCGTGCAGATTGAGCGATCTTGAAGGACTCGAGCCTGTTTTATTTTACATATTAAAACAGAATTAACGTAAGTCATAATAAATACTTCAAAGGATAAGCTAATTAACGACTCAATACACTAATGAATTAGAGAAGCAAAATAAAGTTATTGGTAATATGAAACATGCTATGAGCTATATGTGTAATATATTATAAATCAGTTTATACTAACCGTTTCTGTGGCATCATCATGCATAGAACATTGCAGGTGACAGACTTTATCGATAGCCGTGCAACAAGCCACCTCTGCTCGGTTGACTTCCTCCTAAAAAAGCCTTTGGATTTTATAACTACATTGTCATAAGGCCTTAATTTTGACATAAAATAAACACTTTTTTCACTAGTACATGACTTATGTAATGTTAAGTTTTTGAAGCGGTGATGCCTCAGTTGGTAGCATGGACAAACGTTGCGTCGATGGTCGTGAGTTTGAATCCCTGCAATTAGTTTGAGCGTTAGGTGAAGGAAAATATTGAGATGAAACTATAGCTGACTATAACTAATTATATAGATAACTAGGCATGGTAGTAGGGCTTTTTCTAATTAACACATGGCTAGCTACCACTCTTTTTTATTCAAGTGGTGTTTAAAATACTATTCCTTGCGGGCGTCCTCGTTATAATAAAAGTACAAGTTTGAGTAATTAAAATGTATATTTTACTTAAACAAAGAAAAATTTAGTGTTGCAGCTTATACTACTTTGGACTTTTGCTTAAAATTGATTGACTCTTGCTATGTTATTGAACATAGCAAATGCTTTGCATTGCATTTTTTGCTTTGCTTTGCATGAAAATTGCTTTCGTCCACAAAACCAAGTTTTATGTGACTGCAGGGAGCTGTAAATATGATGCATTTACTGTCGTGTCTCCTCTGTTCACAATTTTGCAGACTCGCTGACCTATCGGCGTCTACTTAATTATCCAGATAATACTGACTACCCAAATACCCAGAGAATACTGGCCGTACTTAATTATAATATATTAATAACATCCATTTATCTAATTTTTGATCTAAAATCTTTGATATTGCATGCATATTTAAACATAAACTGAATTTTAACTGATGATCGCACTTAATTTGCAATCTTTGTGTGAAAGTAGGAAGGAAGTGCAAAGTAGTATACACCTCAACATTTAATTATAGATCTCCGCAAAGTAATGTCTTCATCAATCAAACGAAAATTATATCCGAATATCTTTACTAAAGAAATTCTTACCGACATCATAGTCAACACTTTTTTTAAGGCTTTCAAATCGTTGGTCGCGTGTATCTTTTGTGATAGATCTGGTATTATGTAACTCAGCAGTACCACCACAAACACAGTGACAACAGTAAGGTAGTTTTCACGCATCATTGTGTAACTTGCTTCCAGGAATTTGATAATCATATTTATGAGCCATCGAAAATTTTTGGACACAGTCATTTGGTTACAGAATTGTTCGAATAGTGTACCAGTTTTGTTGTGAGTGTAACAACCTGAAATTTTACTAAATGAAACTAGAATTAAAACCTACAAAAAATATTTCGAAACAATATATTTTAACGCTTTTCTTAGTGCTTTTTTTTTGCCGCTTCGTTAATATGGCGTAACAAACAAGCTAGTTAAGAAATTATTTGTAATTATATTTTTTGTTACATCTAAGTTCTATATGGAAAAATTATAACTTGTAGCTTTTATTACTTCGGTTATATCAATCTTATCCTCGATAAATCTGTTGCGTAGTTTTTGAGTTACATCTCCAGAGGCATCAGAATGGAGAATGTTAGTTTTTTATGTTTTATGGTTTTTTCTTAATTCATCTAGTAGATACTTCAGCAGAATTTCCTTAAAATATATTTATATTAGAAGATAAATATTTATGTATATTGTCTTTTAACTAATTATTTTATTAATATAATATTCTAATACCTGTGTAATAAATTTTATTACGTTTCGCCATTTTTGTGTTCGATTATTATATATAGCAGTTGGATGAGAATTACATTATTAAATAAATTGTATTACTGTATATTTTCTTGACGTTTAGTTTGAATAATACCTGCGATATCGGTCCAGATATGTATTTCTTTTTTCGTAAATTTTGACAGATGCAGTATTCAATCAATTTATTAAAAAAATAATGAAATTACGATTAAATTATTAAAAAATCAGATTTACACTGTTACATAACAATTTTTTTTATATTGCAATATTATATTGATGTTTACTTTGTTTTGGTTTTCAAATTAGATTATAATTGAAACCGATAATAATCTAAACGTCAGGTGGAATAGATTAAACAGAGCAATATTGAAGCCCAAAAAGTATGCGTGTATAAAAAGAATCTGTAATAGATTATCACAAATATGTACAAATGATTTCTTAGGTTTACAGGTAGACTGATAAGAGGTTAGCAGATAATAACATGCCCCTAGAGTATGCAGCATTACTTAAACATTGCCTCACATCTGGCTACATGTTGTGGAGGAATCAGTTTTATGTACAAGTGAATGGAGTAGCTATGGGCTCACCTGTATCTCCAGTAGTCGCCGATATTTTCATGGAGGACTTCGAGGAGACAGCCCTAAGCACTGCCCCCGTCACCCCCAGGTTTTACAAACGGTACGTAGATGATACTTTCACAATTTTACCATCTGACAAAGTAGCTGCATTTTTAGATCATCTTAACTCCATTAACAATAACATACAATTCACTGTGGAGTTAGACCAAAACAAATCTCTTCCTTTCTTAGATGTTTTAGTTATCCGTAATCCTGATCAGTCTTTAGGCCATACTGTGTACAGAAAAATGACCCATACAGATAAATACCTGAATGGTGAATCTCACCACCATCCGAAACAGTTAGCTACCGTGGGTAAATCTTTGTTTCAGAGAGCACAAGGAATCTGTGACGAGGAACATCTGGCTGCTGAGCTGCGATATGTCAAGCAAGTACTGCGTGATAACAAGCTCCAAATTCCACGCCGCCGTCACGGAAACCGAGTGAAACCAGCCACAGTAGAACGTGTACCTGTTGTGCTACCTTTTGTAAGAGGGGTCACAGACAAGATTGGCTATGTGCTGAAGCGTGCTTCAATTAAAACTTACTTCAAGCCGCCCAAGAAGATTAGTCAATTTTTACCACCTGTCAAGTGTCATATACCTCTACAAGAACAGGGCGTATACAAAATCGAATGTGACTGTGGCCTCTCCTATATCGGACAAACTAAAAGAAATATAGGGACCCGCGTAAAAGAACATATAGCTGATATTAAACACCGACGCTCTACGAAGTCTGCAGTTGCTGAACATTCAGAAGAAGGCTCCAAACATTATCTTCGATTCGACAAGCCACAAATCCTTGCCAAAGAACACCGATTCCTACCTAGGATGATTCGTGAGGCTATTGAAATTAAAAAAACATCCAAATTTCAATAGAGAAGATGGTTGGAAGCTAGCACAAGCCTGGGATCCAATTATACATTTAATTAAATCGGAACCCAAAAGACCAATTGCCAGACCTTAAGACACTGTGAGCTCTTTCTGCGTAGATCGGAACATTATAAATATTAAAAATTAAATTGAAGGTAGACACAGTAACATAAACTTTTCTGGACAACCTACACCTCAGTCCGCCCCGTGACCACGAAGGCTGAAAAGCTTTCGAAACGTCGGGATCAAAATTTAATAAATAACCGCGATAAAATCCGTTTAAATTAGTTTTATTTTAACAAATATGTACAATAATATAAATAACAATTACATACATTTCTGGGAAAAAGCTTCTTCCCAAAGAAAGCCACGAGCTTAATCTCTACGCCAATCAACAACGTATTGGCAATTCCTGACATCCAGAAATTCACGGTTATAAAAGTTTTCTCATATTACGGTACTATAAGAACGTTTTTCAGACGTTCAAGTTTCGTGAGGGTATTTTCACTGAGAAATAATAATGTTAATAACAATTAGTACTTGTTAAGTTTGAACTTGCATATCTCTAAACAATTTTTTCATAGTAACGGATTTCGGGATGGCCACAATCTCCTGATGTTAAGTGACAATGTGGCCCAAGATGGTGGATACGCTAACCCTAATGGAGGAAATGACTCTCAAGTGCAATTGCCGGAACTTATCTATAGGTATATGGTGGCAGATTTTCAACTTGAGGGTAGTAGCCAGCCAGGTAGATATTATAAAATATCCTACCACCATGCTATAGTTTCATCACTATGTTTCCCTTCGCCGAAAGCTCAAGTTCATTGTAGGCGGACTCGTATTCACATCCTTTAGCGCGCCATCGATACACATTACCAACTGAGCGATGAGATCGCTTCAATGTTACTATTCTGATAGTCTATATTATTCGAATACTTATTATCTATAACTTATATTATCTATGACCATGAGTTATGTACACATATTTTTGCAAATGTTACATGTGCATACACTGTTTACAACTGTGTAATTGAAATAAACAAACAGGAAAAGAGTTTAATATTCATTTATTGGTATAAATATTAGTAACATTAAAATTTAAATAACTATATACTATGCGCCGATAACATAATAATTAACATTAATTAGGACTTATAATTTTACCAAACATATTAGTTTTTATTGAGTACTTATTTAAACTAAGCCGTTGATATGATTGTAGGAATGTCCATCAATGCTGACTGTCGTCATCACAGCACGTGGAACAGCAGGAATTTTTAACAGCTATGTATTTGGTGAGATGTAGTGGTGATGAAGGATATGCTGTCATAACAAATTATTGTTTTATGAAAAAAATACAAAGTTATAAGTATATAGAAGAATATTATGTAGCGATACACACTTTTTCTATTATGGCCGATATATCCCGGTGATAGGAGAATATGACTTCCTATTAATGATAATTGATGGTACGGTATTAATGTTTGTGAGTTACATTAAAACTTGTATAATTTATTTCAGGATGGTAATATGATTAAAATATTAATTACGACATCTAATATGTAGTTACGTGTGTGTAATATGTAGTTTTTATTTATTTTAACCATTATTTGCTCTCCAAAAAGATCTTGGTTTGAATGATTAATACCTGTTCAAATGCAAGTTTTATGTATTCGGCCGGATCGTTTCTTAACATTTGAAGTGAATACCGACAAAAGCTAAAACTCATGGAATGAACGAAAATGTATATAACTCTATTAAAGAGGTGAATTTAAATAAAATTTCTATAAAATAAAATACTGACCATTTTGTCTGCAAGTTCGATGATCCGAATTCGTAAGGCTGTAAGCATTAAAAGTATTAGACATTAAAAAAATTAAGACTTTTTACATATTTATTTTATTTAGGGACTTAGGTCCAAAAAGGATATGTCAGTTTTATCGTATCTTTGTATCTTGTACTTAGAAAATATAATTTTTTTGGCTTCCTTACATGTAGGTGCAGCCAAGGTACTTCACTTTGATTTTAGCCAAAAGGCCGAAAGCACCAGTCAGGCTATTTGAAAGGGTAACTTGCCAGGCTGCAAGACGGGGCCCGACTTATCATCAGGCCGGGCCGGTCGCCGGGGTGACGAGGTAATTGCCAGTCCGAGCCCACGTCGCCCTAGCAAAGCGACAGATGGCCATGGGGTTTTAGGAGGTATTCCCGGCGATTAGCATCGGACGAGTCCCATATAACCTTCCCAGTCCCCTCGGCCTGCGTAAATGCATCTTCACGATAGAAAAGGTGCAGCCAAAATTCTGCGAAATATGCCCAGATGTATTACATTATGCTTTAACAGATCTATAACAGCTTTCTGTTGGATTTGATCCGATCATTTTTTTACCAAATATTGCAAATGTTCGCGGTCCAACCAGATACAATGTCTTTTTCTTACCACCCTGCCAATATAAAATTAAACGAAATAATTGTATAACATACCGTGGAGTTGAAATTAATGACTCTTCGCTTGAGTTGTCAGTCTAAAAAAACATACACATTCTATTTAATTTATAAAACAACATGTAATTATAAACAATAGGTGTATACTAATCCACAGTAGTCGACATCGATTTTGAATTTGATGATGATAATGAAGCGATGATAACCCAGTGGTAGTGTGTACGACTTCGCGTCAAGGGACGTGAGTTCGAATACAATGACCTACAATTATCTTGAGCTTTCGGTGAAGGAAAACATCGTGAGGAAACCATAGCATGGTGGTAGGGCTTTTTCTAAAGCCCGCTTGGCTAGCATCTAACCCTTAAGTAGAAAATCTGCCGCCAAACACTAGTAGGTGTGTTCCGGCAGCTGCACTTGAGAGCCAATTCCTTCACAGGTTTAGCGTGTCTACGAATCAGGGCCGTATTGTCACTTAAGATCATGTGAGATTATGGCAATAACGGTAAACCTTAACTATAAAAAAATAAAAATAAAAACATTAGAATAAAATCTCTAATAGAAGGCCCAACTCTAACAGAAGGTTGGCTTTATTTGCCAAAGTCTATGCACTACTATTAACGACTATTAATAAGTTTGTGTATAAAATCATTTTGTTTTGATTATTAATCTTAAACACATATTTTTAATTAATATAATAATTAAAATAACTAGAGTATATTTGATAATAATATGGAAAATATTGAGTTTCGAAGTTTAGAAAATCTTAGAAATTGATTGAGAAAATTAATCTAATACTGGAATATAATGGCTAATTTAATAATGGTTTCGCGGTGAAGGCTTTGCCATGAGTTGGGCGCGGCAGCACGCTTACGGCAAATGTTTGTACGAAGATTATAATTGTAATGTGTATTCATAAACATATGTACGTATCATATTTTTAGTTACTTTAATGCAAGCTAAAATTACTTTGGAATTAAATTAATATGTAAGAAACTATGTTCCATGTGTATTTTTATTAATTTATTTCGTAATTTTCACTATATTTATGTAGAAAGCAATAACATGATTAATAAATAAAATGTTTCACGCTTGTACCATATATTTAAAATAATAATTTAATATTTAGTAACCGAAGCGATGACAGCTCAGCTGGTAGTGTGTACGAACACCGCGTCAAGGGACCTGAGTTCGAATCCACCCACAGTGAGTCTGAGCTTTCGGTGAAGGAAAAACTCGTGATAAAACCATAGCATGGTGGTAAATCTATTTCTAATTCCACCTGGCTAGCTACCATCCTCAAGTTGAAAATCTGCCGCCAAATACCTATAGGTGTGTTCCGGCATTTGCATTTAAGAGCCAGTCTCTCAACTATGCTTAGCGTGTCCACCATCTTGGGCAACCTTGTCACTTACATCAGGTGAGATTGTGGCCATAACGCTAAACCATAACAGTATTAAAAAAACTTCGTATTTAATGTGCTACCGTACGAGAAGAAAACTCTAACTTAATAAAATATTATTTTGTGTATCCAGACAGTTTTATATTGTAATACACTCAGTATTATCGCGATATCCCCAATATCACATTCACTTAGTTGCAAAACTCGACGGGTAAGTTTCACTTACTTTAGAACAGTTAGTAAAGCCAATATCCCGCAAAACTCTTTCGTCGAAACTTGGCGCGCGAGGCAATGGAGCAGTATTAGCTCCGATCGTGCAAGTACCGGGAATACTTTTAGAAAATTGGAGTACATAGCTATTTTTAATGAAGTCCTCTTGGTGACGTTTGTCTGTTAAGCTCTGGTCGCTTTTGCTTTTCAATGTTGAATTACTTCGTTGGATTTCAGTTACTGGTGGGTTGACAATAACTCTTTCTATTCGGACATTGGGAAAGTATTTATTATTATAAACATATATTTTACTATTACCATGTATTTAGTACGTTTTGATTTCTTACTACGAACAACCAATACAGGAATTGTTAGTGAGAAAAATACTGTGTACACAAAAGTATTTAGTTACTAGATATTACGTGCGGCTTTGGTCACGTTAATAGTAATTTTGTAAGACATATCGGATGAGACAATAAAAATTTACATGCATAGTTTATGCTTCTCTGTACCCCAATTCACTTCTAATAAGTTTTGTGAGAGAAAAAGTAGCCTAGCACTGACTCCAGTTTCTCATCTATCTCTATACCAAAATTCATTATAATCAATTCAGCAGTTTAAGCGAGAAAGCGTAACAAACAAACAAAGTCATTTTCGCATTTATAATACTGGTAAAAATGAATAACTAACATGTGTAATCAATTTTAACGACCTCATAACTGTGTAACAAATATTTTTAAATCATTTTCCAGTGGCAAGAATTATAAACATAGACCATCCACACTTATAATTTAGAATTAATTTCGCAACAATTAGCAAATAAATATTAAAACCTTAAAAACCTTGTAGCGATGAAGGCGCATCCACTTGTCTCTCAGTGATCACTCTTAAAGCGTATACGAACATGGCGATGATGGCACCAACAGCTACCATTAATATTATTAGTGATTTCTTGATAAAATTTTCGAAAGAATCCACCAAATCGTCCATATGACATTCTAAATTCTCGACTAAGTTGCTGCACATTTGTAATTGTTCTTAGAATGTGTAGTATATATACCTAAAAAGTAGAAAAAAAGATTTTCATGAAAAATATGAATTACATAACTGAATATAAGAAAAATGAAAGCAGAAAACGGTTAATGTTAGAACTGCTCGATAAATAATTATTTTATTAAAATTAAGTAAACAGTTTAAAATTAAAGTGTGCAATCGTTTATGATAACGAACATTTTTTATACTTATTCTTTGAAGCAACGATGGCTCAGTGGTAACGGTCAAGGCGGCCGTGTCAATGGGTTTGTCCGTACAATGAGCCTGAGCTTTCCATGAAGGAAATGACGTGATGAAACTATAGCATGGTGGTAGGGCTTTTTCAAATGCACGCCTAGCTAGCTACCACTCTCAAGTTGAAAATCTGCCTTCAAATATCTTAGGGGGCAAACGAGCAAACGTCACCTGATGGTAAGTGATCACCGCCGCCCTTGGACACCCACAACACCAGGGAATTTGCAGGTGCTTTGCCGGCCTTTATTGGAGTATATTATATGTATATTCCAACAGTTGCATTTGAGAGCAAGTCTCTCCACTAGGCTTAGCATGTCCACCATCGTGGGCTATATCAAAGACTACAATATTAATACTGAAAGGCTATATCGTCACTTCATATCCAGTACGATTATGGCTACTATGCTAAACTTATAAAGAAAATGGAAATATAATGCTACATGATGGAATAATAAGACACCACAAGCAATATATAATTAGAAGGATCCCGTCAATACTGCAATGTATAGTATAATACCATTTAATCAAATACTATACTATTGATATATTTGTAGATAAAGAAATAAAACAAGAAACTAAGATCTGATAGAAAAATAAACCAGATATAAGACTTGCCCAATAAGTAAACAAAAGGAGAGATTTTTAAATTAGATAAATAAGGTTAATTGTTGAGGTGTATAAAATAACATTTATGACCTATTCGCAGACCTCAAAATAACGCTCACGAGAAAGAGATTTCGTTCAAATAAGGAGGTAGTGGCCAAAACGGAAGTATATTTTGAAGGCAAAGATAAATCGTTCTACTAGAAAGGTTCCTAAATATCAAAGAAACACTAGAATTGGTGTATTGCTCTTAATGGAGAATATGTTGATGAATATAGTCCAATATTGCAAAAAAATATTTGTTAGTTAACTTCAAGACTTATCTACCAATGAATTACAAAGGCGTAGTATATTATAAAGTATATTCAGAATAGGTTTCATAATAAGTTAAAATGATTCTTCTTTAAAACTGAAGAGCTAGTTTTGAAATAATGTTCAATAAAGTTAAATATGTAATTTGCACTTTTACCACACAATCCTTTTCACATTTTTAAAATATTGGGAGTAGTATCGTTTGTATATGAAAACGGGGCGCATAGTACGTTTACTTTTTAACAATATTTGTTGCAAAATAACTTAGTCCCGCATAATACGACAGACGTTTTCTGATGACAATCACCTTCATAGTTACATATTAATATGTAAAGAGATCACTATAGTTAGACATTTGTTGTCTATTGAGGTCTTTAATTGTTATTTGTTCTTTAATCTTTACTTGTTAATAACTTTATTATTATCTGTAAAAAAATATAAAACTATTTTCTTATATCTCAAGATATAAAACTACACATAGAAAGCTAATTTGAAGCTATGATGGTTAAATTGGTAGTGCATACGGCTCTCGCGTTAATAAACATGAGTTCGAGTCCCTGCAATAAGCCTGAGATAGCTACCACACTTAATTTGAAACTCTGCTACCAAATATCTATAGATGTGTTCGGGCAGTTGCACTTGTTCCTTTATTAGGCTTGGCGTGCCCACCATTTTGGGCCGTATCTTTACTTACAATCAAAAGAGTTTGTGACCACAACGTTAAACCTATAAACTATAAAAAACCAAGACTAGAATCTGTTTAAAAAACTGTTAATTCTATCAAGAAGTACGGTAATAATTTAAAGTACTTTTTAACCTTCTTTTATTTTAATTTTACTTTCAATACACGTAAAAGTCTAGATTTTAGTCTCTGAATAGATTTTACGTGCAGCTTCGCTCATGTTATTAATGATTTTGTCAAAGAAATCTAATGGCGCAATAAAAAGTTTCATACAAAGTTTATCTCTCTTTACCCCACTTCTAATAAGGTTTTGGCGAGAAAAAGTAGCCTATCACCGTCTCCAGGTTCCCATCTATCTCTATACTAAAGTTCATCAGAATCGTTTAAGCATAACAAACAAACAAACAAGAAAAGTAATTTTCGCATTTTAATATTAGTATGAAATAAGGATTTATCGATTATGTACTTTATAAAATTCAAAAGACTAATTGACAGAAAATGCATAGTTAAAAATGTTACTTATATATATGAAGCATGAAATATGTAAAACAGCTTAAGTGCAAATGGCTCTGATAGTCTTTCTTGGACAAAAAAACTTTGTAGATCATCGGGAAACTCACAAAAACAAAACAATAAATAGTTTATTCAATTTAGGCCATCAAAAACTACCATCGGCTTGAGAAAAAATCCACGTCCACAAATAGGTGGCATAATTTGGTGCATGTACAAAAATGGAGTCATATTAAGACTCCACTATAAATTATATATTGATGTATAAAAATACAGTCTACAAAAAATTACTTGACATTGTTACTTTGTACTTAAACATAGAATATACAATTTATGCTTATTTCTATTGTAATTTATTCTATTTATTTCTAGTTAAATTTATATATTTATTAATGCTGATTCCTCAATGCCATGCAATGGCAATGCCAATGTATTAAACTTTTGAAACTTACTCCTTAGTGATTCAAGGGATTACTGTTAGCATATATTGTTTTTTTTATTACTTTAAACGTATCCTTGTCAACAATGTGCCAATTTTATTTAATCCATAATAAACCGGCAAGCTCCTTGTGGCCGGCCCGTCAGCAGGAAAAGGATATTCTATGATGGATCGGTCCGATCCCTTCACTTTGATTTATTTCACTATTATTACTATAGACTCGTTTTATTATAATGTTTTTTTCTTTCACCTCGAAAGCCTACTGTTATAACTATTTTTTTAATATTCCGATCGTATTTGGAACATAAATTGAAAGTGATATATATGGACAACGTTCGTGTGCTTTCTTTTTCTTTTTTTATTTAATGGCCACATGTGTGCGCACACTATTTTGCCATTCGTGTGCTTCACGAGTTCTTAGTAGAATGTTGACAGGAGTGTTTTTTGTTTGTAATTTCAATTTCTTCTTAAATTGTATATGATGAGAAAAATAGAATGTTGCACATTTGAAATTATCACTTAGAAAATTTGAAAAATAAATAAATAGACTTCTTAGTAATCCATGGATTCATCATGCGGCTGATGTGATAGGAACATACTAGCGCATTTTTAGAGACACTTCTAGTATAGAACTTACTGCAGTCCTAGACAGGCCAAGATTTTTTACTAGATTATAAAGAGATTCCGCTGGTATACCACTCGTCTTATAAATTAAATACATTGCCATTCCTGTTCAGGTCATTTATTAGTTGATAGTATTTGTTTGTTATTATACATATTGTTGGAAGTAACTTGCAGGAAAGTAGTTTATTAACACCGATTACTACATAAGCGCGACGCAAACGCAGCTACGAGTTCAGTCTAAGCGAGGCACTCGAGGCGGGTCCAGTCGTAACAAAGCATTCGAGGCGTTTTCATCGTAAGTATGTAGTTGGAACAGCATCGAAGTTACGTAAGATACATATTTTTGTATACTTCTTATATCTTTAAATTACTCTTCTTATTTCTAACAATACAGTAACACAAATTTAGCAAATTAATTTATCAATAGAGTATAATTGATTTTAATTGACAATTAACACAGATTTCACCCTTGAACCTGATTGACCTCATAACCTTTATTTATTATTTAGATTAGTTTCTATGACTCGCTTGAAGTAAAGTGGCTATTTATATATACATTTAGATAACTATACCTACCTATACCTGTAAGTTAGCAAACAACAGTGAATAACCAATTCCTTTTCAATTACAATTATATATATTAAAGGTCTTTTAATTTGTAAAGTTAAGGCTTAGCGTAATGACCAGAATCTCACCTGATCTTAAGTAACGATACGGCCCAAGTTGATAAACATGCTAAACCTTTGGAGGAACTGGATCTCAAGTGCAACTGCCGGAATACACCTATTGTTATTTGGCGGCAGATTTTCAACTTGAGGGTGGTAGCTAGCCAGGCGGGCATCAGAAAAAGCCCTACCATCATGCTATGGTTTCCTCACGATGTTTTCCTTCACCGAAAGCTCAAGCTCATTGTAGGTGATTGGATTCGAACTTACGTCCCTTGATGAAAAGTTGTAAACACTACCACTGAGCTATCATCGCTTTGAACAGTTTTTATTCTTTTTTATTCTTTCATATGATTCAATTACATTTAAAACACAGCTGCCACTCAAACCTACACTTCTACTAAAATAACGGCTACTACGTTTTCCATTTGATCGAAATACATTACCATATTCAGTCATAAGTTTATTGCTGAGCTTTGAGACCTTTCTTCGTATATGACATCCAACCCAACAATTAATTCGTCTCAACTTGCAGGTCTCATTAACTTGCAGGTAGCTAGCCACGCTGGCGTTAGAAAAAGCCTAACAACCCTACTATGGTGTCAACATGATGTTTTCCTTCACCGAAAGCTCAGGCTCATGCAAGGATTCGAACTCACGTCCATTGATCGAATGATGATATGACTGAAGGTGGTAACATTCTAAATCCACTGGAAACATGGTTCTCAAATGCAGCCACCTAAACAATCCTATAGGAGAATAATGACAACTATTCAGCTTGAAATTGATAAAAACAGCCAAAAGTGTTTAGAAAATGCACTACCACAATGATAGCAAATGGATGGAAAGTATTTCAAATTGGGTAATCTGTTAGGATTTGTTGTATATGGTCGAATTTCAGTACCAGTAAAAAAATCCACATCCATCTCTTCGCAGTCCCGTCGTGAACAAAGTCTCTTATACAGAGGGTGTTGTCATCAATCACGTAGATCGCTAGCTGGAAACCGCACCCGGCAAGTAATGAGCTCCGGCAATACGTTCCTATGAAATATAAGTTTGAAAAATATACGGCTTTGTGTGTAATACCTTAATAACCGTAATAAATCGACAATGAAAATTACCAAAAATGATCTATGATACACAGGACTAGTCTATATGACAGTACAATTTGCCTGGACTCTTAATTCTAGCACGGAAAAAAGAATATGATTTGCATACATGTACCCATATGAGGCTGTGTTTTTTGTACAGAGACGATATATTATACGAATATATTGGAAAAAATAATTCATTTTAAAACGTAACCTGAAAATAATCAGTAGTTATTTTCAATAAAAAATTATTGAGTTTACTGTTTTTATCAGATTAATTTTATAGACTAAGATAATAACACTAGTCTCAGCTCTACCTTTGCATTTGTAACTGAAAGTTCATGGTTAGTATATATATTTTATTAACCTATTGTATGTTTTATCTGATAAGTGGTTATAATGTGGATACCAAATCTATCTATGTTTAAAAATCTTGACAGAGGCCTTAACAAAAAAATGCAAGAAATACCACTATTAAATTTTTACCATTTTTATTTACTATGATGATAAGAATCAATTTTGCTAAATATATTAAAATAATAAAATAGTATCTTAAGATTGAATTATACATCTCAGGTGTTTACAAATCATAATAACACGACAGTGCTTAATAGCACCACATTATTCTCGGTTTGCATTTTGTCTTCAATTAATGGTTCAATTCGATTCAACAGCTGAGTTAAGATTGATGAATAGATTTGGATTCCAAACCCTAAATTATTGCGGTGCCCATGAATGTTTGAAGATTTAATGATAATTTGTAAATTCAATTACTGTAATTTATAATAAAATAAAATGTCGTTTTTTATATTTAAAGAGTTTTATGTTGGTCGTGATCAATTAGTTTACTAAGACGAAATAGAATATTATGGTTAGATTAAATTTTTAACATTGCGGCTTGTATGGTTACGTTCTGCTACAGTGTCAGCTATCTAGATGTTATGACCTTTTTTAATGATAATTAACGACGACGAAGTTGTCTTCTTGATGTGACGACGTTGATTGATTTAACTATGAATTAATGATATAATCGAAATATGAATCGGTGATAGCTCAGTTGGTAGTGAGTACGAATTCCAATGGACGTGACATCAGATTTCGGTATAGAAAAACATTGTGATGATACCTACATGGTAGTAGGGATTTTTCGATTGCCCACCTGGCTGGCTATTATCCTCAAATCAAAAACCGATAATCAACTACCAATAAGTAAGGTAAGGCAGGTTCGGACATTTGTACTTGAGAGTTAATCCCTTCACTAGGCTTAGCGTTCCCACTATCTGGGGCCTCATCGGCACTTAACACCGTAATGTGACCGTGAGATTGGGGCCATAACGCTAAGTTTATAAAATAGATATAGCGTATGATACAATATGATGCAGGCTTCACTGAATATCGTCAAATTAGAGACGATATTCTTAGCAAACCAAGGATTACCCATGCGGATACCGGGTTTATCGTGTGGCAGAGAGAGAAACTCGGAGCAGTTTCCGGGATTAGTGACACGGATGTACGTTTAAGGAGCCCTTTTTCGACGCGTGTCAACACTCACGTCCACTACTCCTGATGTATTATTATCGCGAAATTACCTTCGCTAAACAAGTATATTATAGTACAACAAGTATATCATTTTAATACATCGGTCTATATATATAGAAATCATCATCATCATCACCATCCTGCTCCCAATTTGCTATTTGGGGTCGGCGCAGTATGTCTTCTTCTTCCATACAGCTCTATCAGTCACCATATCTTCGTTCACCCCTTTTGCCTTCATATCTTCCCTCACACACTCCATCCATCTTTTCTTTGGTCGACCTCTCCCTCTCCATCCCTCAACATTCATAGTCATCACTTTCTTCGTCACATGCGTTTCGTCTCTTCTCAAAACATGTCCATACCAAGCCAAAAGATTCCCTCTCATCTTTTCTGTCACTGGCGCCACTTTCAAACTTTCTCTAACATACTCATTCCTGATCTTATCCATTCTGGTCACGCCACACATCCATCTCAACATTCGCATCTCTGCTACATGCAGTCGTTTTTCATCCATCTTCTTACTAGCCCAACATTCTGATCCATACAATATGACAGGTCTTATAATGGACATATATATTCTGCCCTTCAGTTTGTCGGGTATCCTACAGTCGCAAGTTATGCCTGGGACCTGTCGCCATTTCATCCAACCTGAGTTGATTCTCTGCCTCACCTCTCGGTCGATGTCACCGTCACTTTGTATGAGTGACCCGAGGTAGCGAAAGTCGGAACAGACCGGTAGGGGTACTCCCGCTAGTGTTATTGGCCGAGCACCGGAGATGACGCCAAAGTCGCAGAACATATATTCTGATTTGTTTTGACTTAGTTTTAGGCCTACGTTCTCCAGTCTCTGCCTCCACACCTCCAGTCTGTTCTGCACCTCTTGGCCACTTTCACCGATCAGCACGATGTCGTCGGCAAACAACATACACCAGGGTGCCTCCTCCTGTATATCCGACGTAAGGGCGTCCATAATTAACAGGAATTAATTAATTAACCCCTGGTGCAGGGCAACAGCCACATCGAAACTGTCTGTGACACCCACTGCGGATCGAACTTGTGTACTACATCTGTAGTACATGGCCTGAAGCAACTGCAGGTACTTTCCAGGCACTCCTTTCTTCTTAAGGGCCCACCACAACACTTCACGAGGAAATCGATCATACGCCTTCTCCAGGTCAATAAACACCATGTGAAGATTTTTGTGCATCTCTCTAAATTTTTCGCACAATTGGCGAACGACAAAAATTGCATCCACTGACCCTCGACCCGGCATAAAACCAAACTGATTTCGTGAAATTTCACTCTCTTCTCTCAAGCGTCGCTCAATTATTCTTTCCCATACTTTGATACTATGAGGTATTAACTTTATTCCCCGATAATTACTACATTCCTGCACATATCCCTTGTTTTTAAAAATGGGCACGAGATAACTCTTCTCTGGTCCTAGTACCTTCCATACTTCAACTGGTATTCCATCAAGTCCTAACGCTTTCCTATTCTTCATTCCGCTTACAGCCATCTTCACTTCATGAACTCTTATTTCCTTTACTATTCCCATATTTATTGCTACATTTTCCAGCACTCTACTCCAATTATTCTCTTCGTTCATTAACTTCGCGAAATATGACTTCCATCTATCTTTTATTCTCTCATCATCCGGAATTATCAAACCTGCTTCATCCCTCATGCATTTCATATGTGATATATCTCGCGTTCTTCTTTCTCTCTGCTTCGCTAGCCGGTACACATGATTATGGGCTTCCGGACTTTCTAATGTACAATATAAGGCATCTTGTGCCTTTGCCTTCGCTACGGATACAAATTTTTTTGCTCTTTTCTTGCATTCATAATATTCAATCTTCTTTCTTTCTTTCAGTGAATCATTGCCTTCTTCAATAGCTTGCCATTCTCTGAATCTTACTTTCTTTTCTATATAGAAATAAATCGCCGAAATGTATGTACGCGAATAACGTCCGAACGACTGTACCGAAGTAGATATTTCTTTTTTTATTGTATTCGTTATTTTCAGGACAAGGTGTGTATAAAAAATGAGCATGAGCTTTTGGTGAAGGAAAACATCTTGAGAAAAACCATAGCATAGTGGTAGGGCCTTTTTTAATGCCTGCCTGGCTAGCTACCACATCCAAGTTGCCACCAAATACCAATAGGTATGGCCCGGCAGTTGTACTTGAGAGCCAGTTCTTCTATAGCTTTAGCGGGTCTACCAATTTGGGTCGTATCGTCACGTAAGATCAGGTGAGATTATGCCATAACGCTAAACCTTAACTATAAGAAATATATAATTAAAAGACATTTAATTCACTGGAGTTATAAACAAGTTTCATTCAATAAGCAAAAGAAATGAAAAACGATAACGAATAAAGAACATCCATTTTAGGTGATACGAGGTTCACCAGGTCAGCTAGTATGTATATAAAAATTGAATGTGTACTAATTATGGCTTAGTCGTAAATCGTCCGGAAACTGCGTGCATTGACGAGCACAACTTTTTTCAATGAAGAAACAGATTGTTGTTGTAATCATAGTTTGGCAGTGAAGTGCTTTTTTATGCCTGTCTTATTACTAAGTACTACCCTCAATTTGAAAATTATTTCCAAGAACCTGTTGTAGTGTTTTGGTACCTGATCTTGAGAGCCAGCTACCCACTAAACATAGCATTTTCATTTAGCTTTAGTTTGTTGTATCAAAAATTTAAAGCTGCTGACAAGCACAAAAAAAGCTGTGCATGACATCCAATGATTTTCTTTTTTTATTGATTGAATAATAATAGTTACTTAATTCTGTCCTAAAATATGTTTTTATTTGTAGTCAACCACACGGAGGATAGTTATAAATTTGTGATATATGTTAGAAGGTCTGATATTAATTTAATAATATTATTTGTTTAGTGAATAGGTTTTTCTTTATTTTTCACGGGTTAGGCTTTGCCTGTTGGTAAAAATAGAGTGACCCTAAATAATGCCATATAGATTCTAGTGAGGAAACTGCTTCTTGCGGCTATCATGTTCGACCCTCACGCGAGGATGAACATAAAAAGAATATTACAGCTTTTCGGTCTCAATATTCCTTGGGCTAACCAAACTAAATACCTTGGTGTAGTTTTCTATAGGCACCTCACCTTCAATCATTCATTCACGGCTATGACTCTGCTACGCAATCTAACGTCCTTCAAGAGCAAAATATCACTCAGATAAGCTCACAATATAATAAGTATGCATTCGTACCATACTTACCTACAGTTGCCCTGTATTCGCTCACGCTTTGCACACCACCCTTCGCAAACTACAAATTCTATAAAATAGAGTCATGCGTATAGCCGTCTAAGCCCCTCCCTATGTCCATAATGTAGATCTCCATAAGGATATGGATCTTCCGTCCATATACGCATATATCAAATACCTTACAAAGAAAATCTTCGAAGAAGCCGAAGTTCATCCCAACCCCAAAATAGTACGCACAGTTAGCTACAATGCCAATCCGCACGCCAAAGGTTTCGCGCGCCGGCCACGTAATGCTTCACCGATCCCATTGATAAAATAACGATATTGAACGCGCTTCTCCCTACCGTCTCCCCCAATCGTCCGTGTCCGCGAACACGCCCACGTAACCGCCACCCTCGCCGCCGAGACCGAGCAGTTAACTTTGCTCCCGCACATCCGCCGCATCCTCCCTCCGCAGACGCTTGAGCCTAGGTTTGATCCTCCGTATAGGAGCCCTCGGGTGACTGCTCGCGCGATACAGTGACACTACATCACTGAAAGTATATCATCACACCGCATACCATCCATGTATAGATACACGTTACGTACACGGTTCTGTAAGGGACTACGCCCGCGGCTCTTATGCGGCTTGCCCGATGAGGTCGTGTTAGGATCACTAAATTAGTAAGTTAGGACCTTTTTATTAGTTAGCCTCGCCAATCCTTGTTTATTTTTCCAGCAGTAGCCCAAGCCGAGGTTTCGCCATTCTGGCACCCGTGCGCTCGCTGTCTCGGAGCTGAGTGCCCTTAGCACTCGCCCCAAAAAGGTCGGTGAAGCTATCAAAGCCCTTAAGGCTAACAGCGTATATCTGATAAAAAAAAACTGCTGCTTAAATACAGGTGTCGAAACATATCTACACGAATTAGTGGATAGATTTTCAATCTGGGTAGGTGAATTGTATAAGATGTTTTTATTAAAAAGTTTCGATTAAATTTAGGAATGCGTTTACACGTCGCGATGAAGAAGTCCATAAAGAATAGGATGTTAAACAACAAATTCATAAAAAAAGGAACGTATCTAGCCAGGAGGGCATTAGAAAAAGCCCTACCATCATGTACAATCAAAATATTCAGTGGCTACATAGTTATATATATATATATATATATATATATATATATATATATATATTTTTATAGTTTTAGCGCTACCACTGAGCTGTTATCGCTTTAAATTAATTTCAAATCAAATTAATTATATCCATATTACGTAGAATGGTAAAATATCTTTAATATAACCTAATATAACCTATTCTTAGAACTAAAATTGTGAATATCTTGTTTAGTATTATCATCAAGTTCATACAACTTGATAATAAAAATATATAAAAAAATTAAAGCCTCTACATAATTTTGATACACAACACACGTAAGGTGTTACAAACTTTTATGTCGTCGTATCTACGCGAGATATCATGAGACGACGAGGCTTGTATAAAAGCCTTTTGCGGAACTAGCAACGTCGGCGGGCTTATTATCAGCCGACCGAGAAACGCGAGCTAACCCAACGAGCATATGTACGAGGATATCAAATCCCTAGAATATTTTCACAGAATTTATTCTCGGTTTCGATATAATTCGGAAATATTCTTGGTCATTTTGTACAGAAAGGTTACGGGAATTTTCTTCATTGGTTTTATGTCACACTCGCTATTCCAGCTCCAAAATTTTCCTTATGTATTTGGTTTATACACCAAATCGTAAAATCGTATACTATTTGCTCTTATACTTCATACTAATATTATAAATATGAAAGTGAGTTTGTTTGTTACGCTTTCACGCCTAAATCGTTGAATCGATTTAATGAATTTTGGTACAGAAATAAATGGGTCCCAGGAGTCGGTGATAGGCTACTTTTTCTCGCAAATTTTTTATTGGAAGTGGGATAAATAAATAGATAAACTTTATATTAAACTTTTTATTTTCTGCATCCGATTTTTTGGACAAAACCGATATTAACGTGTGCGAAGCCGCATGTAAAATCTAGTAGGAAAATAAAAACGACTTCTCCTATATCAGTTTAGTGGAACATATTATGTTTTTGCAAATTACTTGTAAATAAAATATTGTGTTAATAAGCTCTAGAAATTTTCATTTTTCAAACCCGTAAAACAACAAAAAAACAATTTCGAGTTGGTTAAAATTGTATTTTTTAAGTTCATTAGAGTAATGTTATTAGGTCATATTAATCCATTAAACAATTAGTAATAAAACACGTTAGTACAAGGATTTCGGATCAAGTCGGTCGACGACCAGTCGCGAGAGTCTACAGTCTGCCCACAATGTTCTGAATTTATAATAGTACACGAATTGTTGTGTAATTTTATGTTTGTAATATTACACCTACCTCCTTATTACGTATTTATTACTTATAACGTATTTCGCTAGAGCAAAGTGATAGCAAAAAAGTCGCAAATAATAGAAAATAAATCAATTAATAAAGTACACTAAAAAGTTGCCGTTCGAAGCAAATTATAGCGATTTTCGCTATCGCATTTCTGTTGCAAAATATGTAATAAGGATTTGATTGTAATAATTTCTTTAGCTGCATAAAAAAAGTTACAAAAACGGGCAAAAATTAATTAACTAAATTTTAGTTCCACGCGTACTAAGTCGTGAGTACAACTGGTAGAAATATATAGGCACAAATAATTTATAATCAATATTTTTATAGACATTATCGGAAGTGCAATTTTCATAGTATTTTATGCATGTTAGCCATACTAAATTCAAGATGTCGTGCTGTCAAGTGCCGTCTTTTTGTTCACATCTTAGAATAATAACGCATTGAAAGATAGTTCGGTACTTAAGTTTATTAAGCGTGTAGAAAAACTGATACTTGCATGCAAGCGATTACACGAGTACACGCGCACAACACTATAAAATGGGGATGCCTCTAAAATGTAGCTTGTCAAAAACCGGGGAAAATGAAATGCATTGTTTTTTAAACCATTACGTGCTCTTTTTGCATTTAATATTTTTACTTACTAACTGCCGTGTTCCTAGTATTTACTTCGGCTTCAACTCAACACATAAGGAAACAATTCTGATATTTAATATCTTATATTTCTTACAATAACGTAGTCGAGGTCGAAGAAACGACTAAGTATAAGAGGCTGTTTTTTTTAATCTTAGGGAAATGCATTATACTTAGTCGTTTCTTCGACCTCGACTACGTTATTGTAAGAAATATAAGATATTAAATATCAGAATTGTTTCCTTATGTGTTGAGTTGAAGCCGAAGTAAATACTAGGAACACGGCAGTTAGTAAGTAAAAATATTAAATGCAAAAAGAGCACGTAATGGTTTAAAAAACAATGCATTTCATTTTCCCCGGTTTTTGACAAGCTACATTTTAGAGGCATCCCCATTTTATAGTGTTGTGCGCGTGTACTCGTGTAATCGCTTGCATGCAAGTATCAGTTTTTCTACACGCTTAATAAACTTAAGTACCGAACTATCTTTCAATGCGTTATTATTCTAAGATGTGAACAAAAAGACGGCACTTGACAGCACGACATCTTGAATTTAGTATGGCTAACATGCATAAAATACTATGAAAATTGCACTTCCGATAATGTCTATAAAAATATTGATTATAAATTATTTGTGCCTATATATTTCTACCAGTTGTACTCACGACTTAGTACGCGTGGAACTAAAATTTAGTTAATTAATTTTTGCCCGTTTTTGTAACTTTTTTTATGCAGCTAAAGAAATTATTACAATCAAATCCTTATTACATATTTTGCAACAGAAATGCGATAGCGAAAATCGCTATAATTTGCTTCGAACGGCAACTTTTTAGTGTACTTTATTAATTGATTTATTTTCTATTATTTGCGACTTTTTTGCTATCACTTTGCTCTAGCGAAATACGTTATAAGTAATAAATACGTAATAAGGAGGTAGGTGTAATATTACAAACATAAAATTACACAACAATTCGTGTACTATTATAAATTCAGAACATTGTGGGCAGACTGTAGACTCTCGCGACTGGTCGTCGACCGACTTGATCCGAAATCCTTGTACTAACGTGTTTTATTACTAATTGTTTAATGGATTAATATGACCTAATAACATTACTCTAATGAACTTAAAAAATACAATTTTAACCAACTCGAAATTGTTTTTTTGTTGTTTTACGGGTTTGAAAAATGAAAATTTCTAGAGCTTATTAACACAATATTTTATTTACAAGTAATTTGCAAAAACATAATATGTTCCACTAAACTGATATAGGAGAAGTCGTTTTTATTTTCCTACTAGATTTTACATGCGGCTTCGCACACGTTAATATCGGTTTTGTCCAAAAAATCGGATGCAGAAAATAAAAAGTTTAATATAAAGTTTATCTATTTATTTATCCCACTTCCAATAAAAAATTTGCGAGAAAAAGTAGCCTATCACCGACTCCTGGGACCCATTTATTTCTGTACCAAAATTCATTAAATCGATTCAACGATTTAGGCGTGAAAGCGTAACAAACAAACTCACTTTCATATTTATAATATTAGTATGAAGTATAAGAGCAAATAGTATACGATTTTACGATTTGGTGTATAAACCAAATACATAAGGAAAATTTTGGAGCTGGAATAGCGAGTGTGACATAAAACCAATGAAGAAAATTCCCGTAACCTTTCTGTACAAAATGACCAAGAATATTTCCGAATTATATCGAAACCGAGAATAAATTCTGTGAAAATATTCTAGGGATTTGATATCCTCGTACATATGCTCGTTGGGTTAGCTCGCGTTTCTCGGTCGGCTGATAATAAGCCCGCCGACGTTGCTAGTTCCGCAAAAGGCTTTTATACAAGCCTCGTCGTCTCATGATATCTCGCGTAGATACGACGACATAAAAGTTTGTAACACCTTACGTGTGTTGTGTATCAAAATTATGTAGAGGCTTTAATTTTTTTATATATTTTTATTATCAAGTTGTATGAACTTGATGATAATACTAAACAAGATATTCACAATTTTAGTTCTAAGAATAGGTTATATTAGGTTATATTAAAGATATTTTACCATTCTACGTAATATGGATATAATTAATTTGATTTGAAATTAATTTAAAGCGATAACAGCTCAGTGGTAGCGCTAAAACTATAAAAATATATATATATATATATATATATATATATATATATATATATAACTATGTAGCCACTGAATATTTGGATTGTACATGATGGTAGGGCTTTTTCTAATGCCCTCCTGGCTAGATACGTTCCTTTTTTTATGAATTTGTTGTTTAACATCCTATTCTTTATGGACTTCTTCATCGCGACGTGTAAACGCATTCCTAAATTTAATCGAAACTTTTTAATAAAAACATCTTATACAATTCACCTACCCAGATTGAAAATCTATCCACTAATTCGTGTAGATATGTTTCGACACCTGTATTTAAGCAGCAGTTTTTTTTTATCAGATATACGCTGTTAGCCTTAAGGGCTTTGATAGCTTCACCGACCTTTTTGGGGCGAGTGCTAAGGGCACTCAGCTCCGAGACAGCGAGCGCACGGGTGCCAGAATGGCGAAACCTCGGCTTGGGCTACTGCTGGAAAAATAAACAAGGATTGGCGAGGCTAACTAATAAAAAGGTCCTAACTTACTAATTTAGTGATCCTAACACGACCTCATCGGGCAAGCCGCATAAGAGCCGCGGGCGTAGTCCCTTACAGAACCGTGTACGTAACGTGTATCTATACATGGATGGTATGCGGTGTGATGATATACTTTCAGTGATGTAGTGTCACTGTATCGCGCGAGCAGTCACCCGAGGGCTCCTATACGGAGGATCAAACCTAGGCTCAAGCGTCTGCGGAGGGAGGATGCGGCGGATGTGCGGGAGCAAAGTTAACTGCTCGGTCTCGGCGGCGAGGGTGGCGGTTACGTGGGCGTGTTCGCGGACACGGACGATTGGGGGAGACGGTAGGGAGAAGCGCGTTCAATATCGTTATTTTATCAATGGGATCGGTGAAGCATTACGTGGCCGGCGCGCGAAACCTTTGGCGTGCGGATTGGCATTGTAGCTAACTGTGCGTACTATTTTGGGGTTGGGATGAACTTCGGCTTCTTCGAAGATTTTCTTTGTAAGGTATTTGATATATGCGTATATGGACGGAAGATCCATATCCTTATGGAGATCTACATTATGGACATAGGGAGGGGCTTAGACGGCTATACGCATGACTCTATTTTATAGAATTTGTAGTTTGCGAAGGGTGGTGTGCAAAGCGTGAGCGAATACAGGGCAACTGTAGGTAAGTATGGTACGAATGCATACTTATTATATTGTGAGCTTATCTGAGTGATATTTTGCTCTTGAAGGACGTTAGATTGCGTAGCAGAGTCATAGCCGTGAATGAATGATTGAAGGTGAGGTGCCTATAGAAAACTACACCAAGGTATTTAGTTTGGTTAGCCCAAGGAATATTGAGACCGAAAAGCTGTAATATTCTTTTTATGTTCATCCTCGCGTGAGGGTCGAACATGATAGCCGCAAGAAGCAGTTTCCTCACTAGAATCTATATGGCATTATTTAGGGTCACTCTATTTTTACCAACAGGCAAAGCCTAACCCGTGAAAAATAAAGAAAAACCTATTCACTAAACAAATAATATTATTAAATTAATATCAGACCTTCTAACATATATCACAAATTTATAACTATCCTCCGTGTGGTTGACTACAAATAAAAACATATTTTAGGACAGAATTAAGTAACTATTATTATTCAATCAATAAAAAAAGAAAATCATTGGATGTCATGCACAGCTTTTTTTGTGCTTGTCAGCAGCTTTAAATTTTTGATACAACAAACTAAAGCTAAATGAAAATGCTATGTTTAGTGGGTAGCTGGCTCTCAAGATCAGGTACCAAAACACTACAACAGGTTCTTGGAAATAATTTTCAAATTGAGGGTAGTACTTAGTAATAAGACAGGCATAAAAAAGCACTTCACTGCCAAACTATGATTACAACAACAATCTGTTTCTTCATTGAAAAAAGTTGTGCTCGTCAATGCACGCAGTTTCCGGACGATTTACGACTAAGCCATAATTAGTACACATTCAATTTTTATATACATACTAGCTGACCTGGTGAACCTCGTATCACCTAAAATGGATGTTCTTTATTCGTTATCGTTTTTCATTTCTTTTGCTTATTGAATGAAACTTGTTTATAACTCCAGTGAATTAAATGTCTTTTAATTATATATTTCTTATAGTTAAGGTTTAGCGTTATGGCATAATCTCACCTGATCTTACGTGACGATACGACCCAAATTGGTAGACCCGCTAAAGCTATAGAAGAACTGGCTCTCAAGTACAACTGCCGGGCCATACCTATTGGTATTTGGTGGCAACTTGGATGTGGTAGCTAGCCAGGCAGGCATTAAAAAAGGCCCTACCACTATGCTATGGTTTTTCTCAAGATGTTTTCCTTCACCAAAAGCTCATGCTCATTTTTTATACACACCTTGTCCTGAAAATAACGAATACAATAAAAAAAGAAATATCTACTTCGGTACAGTCGTTCGGACGTTATTCGCGTACATACATTTCGGCGATTTATTCGAGGCGATTTATTCAATACAGAGTCATCTATTAGATGCTACAGTACATACATACTCGACAAACAAAATATGTTAATATGACCTCAATCGTCATGCATAAAAGTTATACCATGACTAAGATACAAACCAGTTTTTGATTTATAAAGATCAGAGTTATGTTAAAAATATCTACATGAATACACAATACTACACAAGTTTTCTGAGCTTTAATCTATAAAGATTTAGTTTATTCAAACAACGATCAAACCACGTGCATTCTCCGATATGTAAATATGTACATACTTATATACTAAAGGTCATTTGATTTTGTGATGCTTGTCTCATACAGTATTTTGTGTTGCCAATAATTGTACAGATGTTAAATAGTTTTCTCGTTTATCTTTGATGTCATTTTGTTATAAAGCGTTACGATAGTGACAGGTTGTGAATAATAGCGTTAAAAATTGATAATATGTCCGTTCTACTTACAAAAATAATTACATCTACTGGACACATCTACCGAATAGTGTATTTTTAATAATTTTATCACAAAACGAATGGGATATATTAAATTAGACACTGTGTAGGTAAGTTTTATTTAAGTCCTTAAAGTTAATTTAGGTCTTTAACATTTTGTTTTTAAATTACACTGTGTTTGAGAATATTTTCTATAACTACATTCATAATAAGAACGAATTTGATTTAACTATTTAAAATAAAGATAAGACATATTCAAAGGTTGCTGATTTTATATATGGTGTTTTCTTTAATGTTCATGTCAAACTGGTTTTAGTACAACATATCGTTTGTTGACGTTAATTGTTTAAAATTCGTTAATTGTTATTTCTATTTATTTCCAGAAACCACACGTTCACGTTTCTAAAGTTTAATTATTGGGAAAATTTATCAAATTTTGGACATGTTACCGATAATAAAACGATGGTCATGGCTTGCCATAGGATGCTGTACATTGTTTTATATCTCTTTCACAAAAGACTATAAAATAAGTAAACCTCTTTTAGATACAATGGATATTAAAACAATTATTCGACCAACAAAAAATAATTTGAGATATATTTTAATATGGACAAATCCCTTGGAAGACCCGATTTTGAATTTGAAAGAAGCAAGGTATACATTTATAAAAAGAATGTGTCCAGTTAGTAACTGCTACGTGACATCAAAGAAATGGTTTTTTGAAAATATAACAGATTTCGATGTTATTATATTTCACGGTAAAGAGATTACAAAGAGATTACCAATTATGCCAAAAACACGATCTGTACACCAAAAATATATATTTGCAAATATGGAGTCGTCTGATTACTATCCTGTTTGTGATATGAGATTTGATGGTTATTTCAATTGGACATGGACATATAAGTTAAATTCCGATGAATATTACGGTTATATAAGTATCAGAGATAATCAGGGCAATATTGTTGGACCAAAAGCAGATATGCATTGGCTGCGTTTAGAAGACATGGATCCGGTAAATTATACTATTAAGGAGAAAATAATGCACAAACGTAAAATAGCAGCCTGGTTCGTATCGAACTGCAACGTTCCAAGTAGAAGAGAGCAATTTGTAAATAAAATCCAACAGGAGTTGGAATACTATGGTTTAACAGTAGACATCTATGGTGAATGTGGTACAAAGCAATGCCCGCGTAATCAAATGGACGACTGTTTAACAATGATTGAAAAAGATTATTACTTTTATTTTTCTTTTGAAAATTCATTCAGTGAAGATTACGTTACTGAGAAATTGTTACACGCACTCAATAATTACGCGGTACCAGTAGTGTTTGGTGCAGCTAATTATACAAGGTATTTTAACGTTCTTATATGATGTGTTGTAGATAATATTGCCAGACAAAATGTTCAATATTAATCAGTAACAAATGTACTCTTATTAAAGTTTTAAATGCAAACTATGTTCCAAAGCTACTACCCTGAAATTTTCAGCTGTCTATTGAAGCGATAATAGCTCAGTGATAGTGTGTACGGATGCCGCGTCAAAGGATGTGAGTTCGAATCCTTCCAATGAGCTTGAGCTTTCGGTGAAAGAAAACATGGTGATGAAACCATAGCATGATGGTAGGGATTTTTCTAATGCTACCGTAGCTGAAACTCTCAAGTTGAAAATGTGCCGCCAAATACCAAATAGGTGTGTTCCGGCGGTTGCGCTTGATAGCCACTTCCTCCACAGGTTTAGCGTGTCAACCATCATGGGCCACATCGTCACTTAAGATTTGGTGAGATTGTAGCCATAACGCTGAAACCTATAAAATATTAAAAAAAAATGTGTTGGCGGCAGATTTTTAACTTGAGAGTGGTAGCTAGCCAGGCAGGCATTAGAAAAATCCCTATCATCATGCGATTATAAGCCATAAAAATAAATTAAATGCGGCAAAGTCACTACCAAATTACAGTTGCAGTTGAATCTACATGCAAAACAATTTACAAGCATATTTGATATAATTATACTATTGTCTGATACCTTATAATAGAAATGTAAGGATCATTGAAAACGTAGAATTCTGTTTTTTCACAGACGATAAACTTTATTTAATATTAAAGAAGTTAATAGAGAGAGATATGTTTAGAGCATACACATTTGTCGGAAAAAGCTATGTATTTCAAATTTCCTTTTAGTTATCAGGAGGTTGGTATGAGGATTAAAAGTTATAATGGTTATTTGCTTTAAAATAGGTTCCGGTTGATTTAAACCTTACTTGATAGTTAATTTAAGAATTGTAGTATTTTCCAAATTCTAATATTAAAGCAATAATTGTTAGACTATCCAAGTGTTAACATCATTAATATTTTATCACTTTGCAGATTCATGCCAGATGGGATATATCTAGATGGAAGAAAAATAGGCGCCAACAAATTAGTTAATGAAATGATTGATATCATGACGGATAGGAAAAAGTATTATAATTTTTTTAAATGGCACAACCATTACTCTTATCACATGGTCCATGAATCTCCAGACACCGACAGTTATTGTAGATTATGTGCTAAAATAAATGATAAATCATTTAATGATATAAGTGTATATGAAGATTTTCGAAAGTGGTGGAACCCTGTGGGGAGATGTTAAATAACATTTGTTTTACGTTCAGTTCTGAGTATGTGTGGTGATTTGTTTTCATCGTCTAATATGGTATGCAAATGATGTATGTACGGTATGATCGAAATTATTATATTATTAAAAAATCAGAAACATACGATGAACAAAATATATGTTAAAATTATATTATCTAAAATACTTATTACTTTCTGTAAGTGTTCAAAGATCAAAACCCTTAGGGTTTTTTTAATCATATTTGGCCCAAAGGTAGTAGGAACTTTTGAATGTCAAAATACTACCACTGGTACGAGAAAAATCTCAGCCAGCTAGAAGAATTGACAAGAACCTCGGTTTGATTTATACTTTCTTCTCTCTGTATACAGCAAATACTTATAGTTGTTAAAAAAGGTAACATTATTGTGAAAATAGTTAAGTTCTCTAGAACATTCCTGCCACTCACATTAGATCTATGGAACGGACTGCCCGGCACGGTTTTCCCCCAAAAAGGGTGCTCTTCAAAAAGGGATTGAAATACGGTCTCTATGGTCGGCAACACAGGTATAATACCCTTGGTGTCGCAGTTGTTCATAGGCGAAGGTAACCATTTAACATCAGATGGACTGTCGGCCTGTTTGCTGCTCATTAGCATAAAAAAATCTGTTATTTTAAATTATATTATTGCCGTTGCTAGTTGTGCCATTTTTTGAAAGACGAGCCAAATGTATTACTTTTATATATAACCAAGGAAGAGAAATTATAAATAAATAATATAGATAAATGTGAACGCGTTTTACGTTTTAAATTTGCTTGACGCTAGAAGTGTTAAGAGAAATAAATCTATGAGCTATTAAAGGTTAAAAATGCTAACTTTGGAGTTAATACGTAAAAAAATCATGTTTTTTTTTACAGTGTATATAAAATACATACCCACAAAGAACATCCGCAAACTGATAATACATAAAACAGTAAATACATTGAATCGTGATGATAAGAGAAGGAAAATGTAATTCAGGATAAAGTATTTTAGTATATGAATATTTACGTATTATTGGCTTCATTTAAGCGCTGGATGTTAGCTAGTATGTAGTGAAACTAATAAAAGATTAGATACGCTTCGCTCTGATAATATATCACAAGTCGATGAGTGAAAGTGAGATAGTGTTTATATTCGTAACTGAAAAGGAACTGTTGACACCGTGCTCACAGAACTTCAATGTGACGCGTATTAAACAAAACAATAAATAAAAACCACTACACATGTGAAATAATGAGGGCGCTTTTATCAAAAAAATTGTTTATAGTTTTTATTTTTCTATCAGTGATAGTGTTAATTTTTTTCAAAACAGTAAATGACATTAGCATTCACGATCAAATATTAAACGGATATAATATGATAGCAGAAAATGTAGCCTTTAACAGCTTAGATGACTTTTTAGAAGTCAATAAGTATAACGTTACGGAGGTAATTAATGCAGATGATAATAAAACGAAAGTGAAATATATTTTGCAATGGACTTCGCCAAAAAATGTGCCGTTTGTTTATATGGGTAAAGGACAACAAGGCTTTATTGAAAGAGGTTGCCCACATGTTAACTGTTTTGTCACATCCGATAGAAATTATTTAGGTGATTATACAAAGTTTGATGTTATCGCCTTTGCTGGACCGGAGGTCATACATACGTCGCAAAATAATTTACCGCAAAGACGGTCACCGCATCAGAAATACGCATTTGCTAGTTAGAATCATCAGATTACTATCCCACGTGCTCAAATAGATTCAATAATTATTTTAATTGGACATGGACATTCAGGTTAGACTCTGAAGTACGGTGGGGCTACATAAGAGTCAGAGATAAAAATAAAAATCTAATAGGACCGAATAAGGTGATGCATTGGATGAAATTAGAAGATATGGAGCCAGTGAGTGAAGAATTCAAAGAACAATTTAAATCGAAGACAACAGCTGCTGCATGGTTTGTTTCTAATTGTTACTCTAAAAGTAGACGAGAACAGTATGTTCGTGACTTACAAGAAGAATTAAAAAAATACAATCAAACCGTAGACATTTACGGTAAATGTGGCCCATTGAAATGCTCTCGAGACAATGAGCAGGAATGTGATCAAATAATCAAAGAAAAATATTATTTTTATTTGTCATTCGAGAATTCTTATAGTGAAGATTATGTAACTGAGAAACTATTGCATGCTTTACAATACAATGCTATTCCAATTGTGTATGGTGCTGCTAATTATACTCGGTAAGAATGTTTTAGATGTTTTGTTTTTAATATTATATAACAACTATATATAACTATATATATTATATAAACATGTCAAATTTGGGTCATAAATTGAGACTTGCACGATACATATGTGTTCTAAATATCATCAACACACCTCAAACAGTTATTTAGATATTAACGTTCAAAAATCGCATTTTTGACACTGACCTATAGATCAAAACTGTAACCGAGTTCCTATAAAGTTCCAATTTGGCATCCAGATAGATAGTTGGGTGAATACAAAGGAATAAATCAGAAACTGCCAAATTTTTAACATGTTATTATAATCTTTCATATTCTATTAGAAACACTTACTTATTATAGCGCTCACATGCCGAAACTATTGATTTTACGAGAAAATTTGTTAGGTCATAAATTGTAGGAATTTTTCTCTACTTTAATTTGTATCCACATGTTTTTATCGTAGATTGAGTCAGACAGAAGGTATCGTCAAAAAACTGCTATTGAAAGCTATTTTTCCAAAATGGCGGCCCGAGCGGCAAAGTTAAAATTCGATAAGCGCACATCAAAATCTATGATATTACCCATTTTCAAATCTCCCAGAAAACTTTCCAGATAACCCTCTTTTTAACCAAATGAATAGACTATTATAATGAATAAGTAATACTAATAATTTTAATTTCAGTACCAAAAGTATTGATATTCCTTCAAAAACATAAATGTGTAATCAGAGCCAAGTTTAATATTATATTATATGTAATAATAAAATATTTTATAACAATTTAAAATATCATAGGCTGACGTGGCTTGTTCAGCTTGCTGATAGAAACTAGCAATCGAACAGGACTCTTCCATGACCGTTTTAGTAAGTACTTAATAATAATATAGTGTTTCAAACTAGCCAAGTCAGACTTTAGGCTTCGATATTATCCTAAGATATAAGAAGGAATGATATTTTAAGTTGTTATAAAATATTTTATTTTATAAATAAATTTCAGGGCTGACCTTTGAATTTGACATCCATTTAGATCTCACTTCGTTTGTCGTAGCAGTCTACAACCAAGGCATATACCATAATATTGAACGTGGCTCTCATTTCACATTCATTTTTTGATGGGATATTATTAACTACATATGGCAATTATATTCAAATTATCGCAAGCACCAAATATTACATTTAACGCACATCTTATTGAGTTATGATCTGAGGACAGCCTTCTATGGATTACCGATTTTAAAAAGATACAACATGCACCTTGTCGCCTTTTTTTTACGATAAGTTTGATGTCGTTACTATATAAAAAACATCAAAAGAAAAAGACATCAAAAAAGCTTATGTACCTTTTTGATTTAGTTTTATAGACTTTAATAACACTATGTAAATTATGTATGTAAATCAATAATAATACTATGATTGTCTAACTTATAACCTTTTGTTTATGAAATGGTGAAACAAATCTAATTGGCGATATCCTCTCGGTAATGCGAAAAACGCACTATCCGCGCTCAGATCAAGGAGAGAGAAGCATATGGAGAGAATCATCGGACGATAAACACCATCAAATACCCAATATAAACCACGGCATTACTTAAACGGCCGTATTGCCAGAGACTAGGAACAGTTTCATGGTTCTTCTAGTTATGGTTTCTTTTATTTATACTTTATAGATTTAGTATTATGGCTACAATCTTACCTGATGTTATATGACGATGTGGTCCAAGATGCTGGACACGTTAGCCTAGTGGAGACACTGGCTCTTAAGTGCACCTACAAAACATACCTATAAGTATTTGGCGGCCGATAATCAACTTTAGCTAGCTAGTTGGACGCTACAAAAAGCCCTACCACCATTCTGTAGTTTTCTACCGATGTCGTACATTTACGTGGCGTTCGTACACAGAATCCACTGACACATTCCTTCCAACTTCCAAATCTTTCGCCAAGTATTTTGGTAGAAGTACTTAAGAGCCTTCTACTTAGTAAGCCTACTTATACTCGGTATCAGGCGCACTCAACTAACTAATATATATGATTGAGGTTAAACTCGTGCGCATATGTACGTCCATATATCACAGTAAAAAGATATTTATTATCTGTTTTTTTTTTTACATATATTACGATTATTTACTGATTATAAAAATACTTATCATGAAAAATTGTAATGAAAGATTTTACATATACTAAATGTTCAAAATTGTTGTCTTTTCCAGATTTATGCCAGATGGAATCTACTTGAACGCTAAAGAGTTAGGTGTACAAGAATTGGCGAGAAAAATGTATGATCTCATTATATCGCCGGAACTATACAAAGATTATTTTAAATGGACAAATCATTACTCATATCATAGAAATTCAGAGAGTATTGAGACAAATGAATACTGTATGATCTGTTCTTTATTAAGCAATGACGAAGTGGTCAAAACGACAAAAGTTTATGATGATTTTAGACATTGGTGGGATCCACCGAATCGCTGTTAATATATTATGCATTCGTATACCTATGTATTTTTTATTGAATGTATTTTTTATTTTATGTTACGATACAGTAAAAGCTTTAAATAGTATTGTATATGATCTTTTCTTCCCTAATATGTATTTTATAAAGTTACTGGTTGGCCTTGCAGACCTTTTTTTACCTGGGGAAATGCATTTATGGATCCCCTCTCTGACAGGCTGGGAGGGGTATGTAGGACTCGCCCGGCGCTAGTCGCCGGGAATACCCACTATAACCCCACGGTACCGCTCTCCGCTTTCTCGGAGTGACATGGGATCAGGTCACGCATTCACCGCGCTACCCCAGCGGTCGGACCAGCCTGATGTTAAGCCGGGCCCCGTCCAGCAGCTTGATAGCCTAATCAAGACATTTCCGACAAGCAGACTAGTAGTGGTGTTACCACCTTCTCCTTCCGCTTGCTAGCCTATGATGTCGGGGTCATTTTCGGGGTCCCTTTCCCGCTCTCTCCGCGACCTCTTTCTGTAAGATTGTATGATCACAGAAAGAGATCATTGCATGCTATGCCCTGTCACTGCCGAGTATAGCTTTCACCATACTTGGCAGTGAGAGGTCCTCGCCGATCTCTACCATTAGAGTGCGACGTTGCGACGTCCATGCCACGCACTCTTGCAGTACATGCTGTGCCGTGTCCTCGTCAGACCCGAACTCATGGCAAACCGCCCAAAACATCCATGATTGTTCTACTCTATCCAATAGGTACTACCTATATCACGGTGCCATAGTTTTTCAGTATTTTTCCCCTTGGTGCCAGACACCAGAGTCTGCTTACGTAATGCTACCATAGCGCTCAGGGATAAGGTATCTTAGAGATAATGTTTTTTCGGTCAAACCAAGCAATACAAAATTAAAATATTTAATTGAAAACTGTAGAGGATGCCCGGGATTTATACATAGTGTAAAGGTATGTACAAATATGACCCGTGTGACTTCGAATACGTACGAGTACGAATATAGTTTAATTTCTTTATAGGAGGTGGTAATAAACTTATTATTCGTGTGAGGGTTTAATTCTTATTTTTACGATGATTAATACTACTGTGATATTTTTAAGAAAAATCTGGGCACAGTATTTTTAATATAACAAAATAAAAATGGTGCATTATCTAGTGGTTTATAGTGGTGGTAGTGCATTATAGTGGTAAAATCTTACAATACTCCGGCTACTATCGAACTATCTTAATCACTCAGTAAACCGATCGTCAGAAAGGCTCACGAAGGTGACGTAGAAGACTACACAATATACACACGAGGGACACAATAATGGACCTCACTTCAGCGACCTGTTCGTCTTAATGAACAGGAGAGAGACTACCGTCAGAGGAAATAGCAATGGAGCAGTTTCCCCACTTTTCTTCTGGAGGCTGTCTGACCTAGGAGAACTGTAGTCTAGAGAATAGAAGTGGCTGTAGATTCCGGCTAGATTGTAGCCAGTAAGTATGTGTGAGCGGTCATGTTCCCTCTTTGAACGAGCCCGGGGCTCAAAAGAGTTAAAAAAATATGTGTGCTCTTCACACACGGTAGAAGTGTATAAAACACTACGGTGGTTATGAAATCCTTAGGCAGATGCGCACACACATACTAACACACGTACAACGCTCGGATCTTGAAAGAAACACTGTATTATGACTTCTATCTCATTCTTTAGTACGTTATACCTTATATATGTATGTAGTTGTATCTTTTAACTGTCGCTTTTTCGTTTCATTAAGTTTCAAATCGTAAAGATATGATAGTAAAGATAAAAAAGTATAGGAGTGGGAAAATTGAGATTTTGTTCGAACTATCTTACTAACAAATTCAGTAAGGATAGTTGTATAATATGGTATTCAAAACTATTGATATTAGATGATATCAATTATGAAAGGTACCTACTTTACTTTGGAAGTTATCACATGGTCAATTTGTAACTCAATTTGAAGTTATATTAAACAATAATGCAATTATATTTTCATCATTCAGATCGAATAAAGTAAAAGTTATAGAGGAGGAATACCAATAGTAGACTTTATTAAATACATAATAAAACTGTAGTTAAATCAATTCTTTACGTTAGGTTCTTTTTCAAAATTATTATTGAGATATGCATACTTTGTTACAGAAGCTAAAAATATTTTATCTATGGTTTAGCATTTGTAAGCACGTTACTCTGAAACTATTGGATATTTTTTTATGAATCACTCTGACGACTAGTATTATCATTTAACATATTAGATTATTTTTCAAAATAAAAATAAACGTTGTCCTTTATATAGATAGCACACCATATCAGAATTATAATTATCCAAAATTAGTATATATACCAATTAGGTTCTACTACAGTTTTATTATATGAACCGAACCCTGTGATCAATCTTTTTTTTATGTTCTGCAATTTATTTTTATTTGTTGAATTTATAATATGTACATATTCATCGTAAAACTAGGTAGAAAGGGGACATTTGTAAAGAATCTAATTTCCAGTATCATACATCTATAAAGAGGCCCGAGCAGCAAAGATACGAGGTGATAGAGTTGAAGTTTGGAAAGACGACGTAGTAATCTATAAAATCATTAATTTTCAAAATTCTCGGAAATCTTTCCAGGTAACCTTATTATTTGAGCACGTAACTTCTGTATTACAATCATTCATTTCTTCTAGTGTTCGGCGGGAGTCGTAGTCGCGTCCAGTAATTCTGGTTAAATCATCATCTGGGTTACAACGTCAAATAGACACATCGTTAATTATATCGTTGATAACCAGAAAGTAGTTTTTCATGCAACAATATATACGACTTAATTATCACTGACGATAATATCTTTAACAAAACGTTTGATAAAACTAATTTAAAGTCCTTTGATATATTGTTTTCATAAAAGCTGATAAACTATAATACAAAAACATTTCAATAAATAAAAAATAAAAAAACAAAATACAATTAAAAAGTGTAGTTTGTTCGTTCTATTATTGCATAGTGATAGGGCTTTTCCTAATGCCCGCCTGGCACCCTTAAGTTGAAAATCTGCAGCTAAATACCATTAGGTGTGTTCCGGCAGTGGCACTTGAAAGCCAGTCTCTTCTATAGAGGCTGGCAACGCACCTGCAATTCCTCTGTTGTTATGGGTGTCCATGTCCGGCGGTGATTACTTACCATCAGATGACACGCAAGCGTGTTCCGTGTTCTCGTTTGCCGCCTATTCTATAAAAAAAAATCGTACCTCTCTAATCCTTAAATGTTGTAACAGAATCAACAGGCTATTACCATCACAGTATCACGAATAGCAGCAAAGCTTTATTAAGAAAGTTACAAAAAGGTGCAAAAATTATTAAATATTTTTAGTTCCATGCAAACGAAATCGCAGGCACAGGGAGTAAAGTATACAAAAAATAGTATATCCATTATATAGCGTGTTTAGGTGTGACGTGTTTCGGAATCAGTTGGTACTTACTCGGTAATCAAGCGGAGTAATAGGGATCTTGGCTAGAACGGGTAGCAATCTCTATGGACATGGCGATTAATCCATGAAAGGGACTGTCGGTGTATAGTTGCCGATAGGCTTACAGGCCGGGAAGAAAGCCATGATCAACGACAGATTGCTGGTTTCTCGATGATTATTGTAGTGTATTGATTGTATGGTGCTTACTATAAAATTTGTTATAATATAGTTGCACCGTTATAAGGATTTATATTTGAGTTTTTTTATAATATATTATATCTAATAAGTCAGCTATAAGATGTACCACCTATCAAATAAAAAAATATATTATAAAGCGAAAAAGTTTTTTTTTTATTTGAATGTGCCAATTTTAGGAACTACCAGCTGGATTTCAAAAATGGTTTTTGTATTATATAGAATAATTATTGACGAAGGCTCCAAGCTATCTAACGTCACGGTACCATCAACAGGAGCAAAGCTGAATTGATTAAAGTTACAAAAACGGGCAAAAATTATTAAATTACTTTTAGGTACCTTATAGGTAAAGGTAGGTTTACTTTAGAGGCTGGCAACATACCTGCAATTCCTCTGGTATTGTGGGTGTCCATGCGAGGCTCTGGTCATTTACCATAAAGTGACCTGCTTGCTTGTTTGCCCCCTATTCCATAAAAAAAGGTTTCACTCAACTGACGTCGCCGACACAGCTTATTTATTGATTGTCAGTTTGGCATACATACTTCTTTATCGACTTAGACACATAATAAAAAGTGTTGTACGATCACTCGCTTTTGGTAGAAAAAACTCGAACGAAGTCGAGAGCACCAGCTAGTTATACATGTAAACGATAGCGTAATCGAAAAACGAAAGGAAAGTTGTAAACTTTTATTTCTGTTGATGTCGATTTGAAATTCTTACTTTTTATGAATTGTCATATTTGTGCCGCTTTATTACTTGAAACGTAATTTATGTTATGTTGTATGATAATAAAGAAATATCAGAGTCTAGACATACTTAAAGTAATTGGATAACAATCTTTTCGTAATAATAACCCTTTTTTTAGTAAGGCAAAATAACTATGCACTGTTTGATGTAGCACTGCAGAGTATAAGCAAAGGTGACAGTTAGTACCAATGCATTGGCAGCTGCAGCCAACAATCCTCTTCGCAGAAATGTTTACTCACGCCACACCTAAAAGATGAGGGTCAAGCACAGGATTTTAAGCTCATAATTCGTGGAGCTCAATCAATTGAATTCTAAAACTCAAAGGAGTTCAAGCGCAAAATTCTTTGTTCTTGTCAAAATAAATTTTAATATGTAACTATGGCTTCGAATTCTGAAGCGCGTAGCCCCGTAATTGAGGAACAGTAGTCTTGTAACTCAGATGCAGACGATAAAATGAAACAAAACTAAATCATTTTTTTTAGTCAAAGTTTAGCGTTATGGCCACAATCTTACTTGATGTTAAGTGACGATGTGAGCTAAGATGATGGTCACGCTAAGCCTAGTGGAGGGACTAGCTCTCAAGTGCAACTGCTGGAATACTTCACTGGCAGTGGATTTTTAACTTGGGGGTGGTAACTAGCCAGATGGGCAATAGAAATAGCCTTACCACCATGCATCTACTATGGTTTAGTTATGACAATAATTTAAAATCTTCAAAGGAACTCGTTCATAGATACTTATGTTTAACGATACAAACGATAGAATAAATAATCGGACAATTTTACACCTTTTCAAACCAGCCTGTCATAAAAGTTGATTACTGACATCCTCAATTAAGAGGGCTAGCAAACACTAGATGCTATTGTATTTAGACACTATTTGACACAATCATGTATTAAGAGTGATTCAAATGTTGTATACGTCATAACGCAACGGTCATAAATTAAGTTTTGAATGTGACATAGTGATTTTCACTCAGTCGACACAAACCCGCCCATCGAGTCGCGTGCACACGCGCACGTATGAAATAAACATAAAAATGAAATATGTAAAAATATTATTTTACGGTAGTGTAATTTCGTTAGCAATAGTTATGTTTGTTAGCCTCAGATATTTTACAGAGTACCACGAATTACGTCTGCAAATATATCAAGAAAAGAAAAAAGAAATGCGATATATACTGCAGTGGACGTCACCGCAAGATATACCTTTTGTATACATGGGCAAAGGTCAACAAGGTTTCATTGATAGAAACTGCACACATAAAAATTGCATAGTCACTTCAAATAAATCTTATTTCGATGACTACACTAAATTTGATGTAATAGTTTTCGCTGGACCAGAATTAGTTAGGATGTATGAAGATCAACTACCAAGGAATAGGTCGGCAAATCAAAAGTATGTTTTCGCTAGTATAGAATCTTCGGACAATTATCCGGTATGCTCAAATATGTTCAACAATTACTTCAACTGGACTTGGACGTACAGACTAGATTCTGATGTAAGATGGGGTTATATCACGATTAAAGACAATATGAATCGAATTGTCGGTCCCAAGAAAGATATGACCTGGTTGAAACTGAAAGACATGGATAAGGTTGATGAAGAGTTTAAAAGAAAATTGAAGACAAAACGAAAGGCAGCGGCATGGTTTGCATCGAACTGTTACAGTTTAAGTAAACGCGAACGTTTGGTTCGTGAACTTCAATTAGAGCTGTACAAATACAAACAACATATAGACGTTTATGGAGATTGTGGACTCTTTTCGTGTTCTAGAGATAACGAAGATAAGTGTAATAAGTTAATTGAAAACACTTATTACTTTTATTTATCTTTCGAAAATTCGTTTGACGAGGATTACGTGACTGAAAAATTGTTACGACCATTGCAAAACAATGCGGTGCCCATTGTTTATGGCGGTGCTAACTACACAAGGTAACTTTTTATCTCTCATTATCTACTAATAAAGATGATATTTGTATACAGGTTTAATTTGAACGTTCCTCGAAGTAATTTTAACAATTGATTAGTGTCTAAATGAGGTGAAATTGAATATAAGTTTAAAATTAATAATGATTAGTTATTAAATATCGATTAGTGCTATATTACAAAAATTTTATATTAAAATTTTTGTAGTAGATGTATTTAATGTTTAAGCAAATTACTTTGAAGCACATATTGTTTCTGATATTAGTAGGAATCATTTACAGTGACGTAACATAGGGAAATGTTACCTTGTGAGATGGTAGTATATAATAATTATGTCAGGTGTAACATAGTGACATGGTCAAGTGGTGTCAAGAAATCATGTGGAGTGATAGGCATTTGTACTTGACTGAGATGCGACCACCAGTAGCATGGTAATAAATCTTTCCAGCCAGTCAGTGCATATACAGCTATAAAGGCTTGTAGGCCGGTAACGGTGATAACGCCTGATGGACTGTTGTTTTCTTTATAATAGTCCTTGTTTTTGGATTTTTTACCAACAGCTAAAATGTCATATATTTTCCAAATTATAATATAAGTAATAATAATAAATATTAATGAACATTTCGGTTAAGAAAAATTCGTAATCTCATGTAGGTGATGTTATTAGGAAGGAGTAAAGCTATATAATTAGAAGAATAATAAATATAAACGTTAGTGGACTCAGGAGTAAAAGAAGACTTAAGAAAATATGCATGACCTGTGTGACAAGACGAGTTTTTTAGCAATTCATGGATTTACCGTGCGGGAGCCGAGTCCATTGTGTCGTAGAGAGGGAAACACTAAGCAGATCCTGCGACTTGTGACACGGATGTAGATTTGAGTAGCCCCTTGCCAATACGCGTCTATACTCATCTTCACTACTTGTGCTTATCTCTTTGCCCAGCCAAATTTGATAGTAGCCGACTAATGATTTCTTATGTTTACGCGAATATTATTCATTGAATTAAAACTAATTTAAACAGATTTTATCGCGGTAATTTATTAATTTTGATTCTTGACTTTTCGAAAGCTTTTCAGCCTTCGTGATAAATTAAATTGAAGGTAGACACAGTAAAATGAAATTTTCTGGGCAATCTACACCTCAGTCCGCCCCGTGACCACGAAGGCTGAAAAGCTTTCGAAACGTCGAGATCAAAATTAATAAATAACCACGATAAAATCCGTTTCAATTAGTATTATTACGATGAGTAGCCTAATAGCACAGTTTTAGGGGCACTTTCTAATATAGAACTTACTGTGGTCCTATACAGGCTAGGATCTTTTAGTAGATTTTAAAGATATGTTGCAGCTATACATCTCGCTCCCACTTCGACCGCCTATAAATTAACTCCTTTGCCATTCCTGTTCAGATAATTTAGTTACTCGCAGTATTTATTTGATTTTATTGCGTGGTCTTTAGCTATGTTTGTTTTTATGGTACATTGAGCTCCATCAGTACTATGTGTACAAAAGGTGTTAATATTGAGAGGAGAGGAGGAAGAGATTAAGAGGATGGTGTGCCGAACCATATCTAGGTATTTTAATGGGATAAGATCAAGACAATAAATAAATGATCTCACTTATATTGCATAGCGACTATTCCTAAGTTCTTTAAAATATTTTCTACATCCTATAAATTTAAGTATTACCGATATGAATAATTGGAAATGCATTTTACTGTTGTTTGGTACAGATAAGGAATTTTAGATAAAATTTCATTGCAGGTTTATGCCAGATGGAATTTATCTAAATGCAAGAGAGCTTGGTATCGTAAAGTTGGGTAAAAAAATTAACGAATTAATAAAAAACCCAGACAAGTACGCCGAGTATTTCCGATGGAAGAAACATTATTCATTTCATAAGACCTCCGAAAGCGTACAGACGAACGAGTACTGTCAATTTTGTTCTATATTGAACGACGAAAACAAAGTAAAAAAGGTTACCGTTTATAATGATTTATATAAATGGTGGGGTAACCACGGACATTGTTAACATTAGTCGTGTAAAACTATTGGAGCCTTATTTTATTTAATTTTTTCTATCGAAAACCTACATCATAATAAATTATTATACCTTCGCCTTCTGGAAACTTTTTACTTTTATAGATAATTTTTATTGTAATCTCATCTGATCTTAAGTGACGATATGGCCCAAGTTGGAAGGCATGCTAAACCTGTGAAGGGACTGACTCTCAAGTGCAACTGCCGAAACAGACCTATTAGTATTTGTCGGCAAGTTTTAACTCGAGGATGGTAGCTAGCCAGGCGGGTATTAGAAAAGGCCCTACCGCCATGCTATGGTTTCCTCACGATGTTTATCTTCAGCGAAAGTTCAAGGTCATTGTAGGTGAATTCGAACTCACGTCCCTTGACGCGTTAGCCGAACACTCTACCACTGAGCTATCATCGCTTCCGCAAAGTTATATACACACCTACTAGAAATAAATGTGTTTTTGTATGAATATGCTCTGAGTCCCTTAACTAAACTTTCATCTGATTCAGCTGAAAAATTTATAAGTTATTTTACTTAACCTGGTTTAACAAATTTGATATTTTTTCCCATAACATTGCAATGGATGACGACCACAACTGGTTAACTATAAAAAGAAGTATATAATGTGTTATATCTATTTATTTATTTGTCTGAATGTATTGATTCCATGGAGCTGATTAATGTTGTATAACTTAATAAATGCTTGTTCTTAAAAGTGCATTCTGTAATTTATTTATGTGTTACTATTATGTTGTATGAATCTAGTTTTAGCTAAATAATTTTTTACGTCTACCTTGTATAATAATGTGCTTATCTTGTTTTGGTATTTAGTACACGGCTAGACAAAACACAAAAATTAAAACGCATGATATCTAAGAAAAATTAATATGTAGTATGTCCTTTTAAAAAGTGAACACAGCGAATAAGCTAAAATATTAAGAAAAGGCCAAAAGAGATCAATAATTATATTTTAATTTCTGTGATTTTAAATTTAAATTAAATTTAATTTAATGTGAATAACTATAATAACAATTATTACTGATTGTTATTTTCTTTACTTTAGTTCAGTAGGCATTGTGTAATAAAACTGTCGACAGTTATCATCTGAGGTTAACAGAGAAACGATGTTTAGTTAAAATGTTGTATTTATGTAACCGATACCTACCTACGAGTTTCCATTTTTATTATGTTTCATATAATTTAATTAACACATATGCGGTAAAATATTTGTATACGTTTACCAGATATTGGAGAGGCGAATGACCTTTCATTTCAAAATAAAGTTCACATGCCGAAAATTCTTCAGTTAACTTGGTACAAAAGTACACAAATATTTTTTTAATAGTAGCAGACATGTTGTTATCGACTTTGGCGTTTCGATCGATAGTATTTTTCCTTGTTGTCAAATACAGTTAGACATATAACTTAATTAAAGATGCTTTAGGCAGCGTTGCGGAGGGTTTAACGTTATTATCAAAATCTCACATGGTGTTAAGTGACCATGTGGCCCAAGATGGTGAACACCCTAAGCCTACTGGAAGGACTGGCCCTCAGGTGTAATTGCCGAAACACGCCTAGCACGTCTATAGGTATTTGACCGCAAATTTTTAACTTGATGGTTGCAGCTAGCCAGGCGGGCATTAAAAAGAGCCCTATCACCATGCTACGATTTAATTATCATATTTTCCTTCACCTAAAACTTAAGCTCATTGTAGGTGTATTAGAACTCGCGTCCCTTGACGCGGCGTCCGTACACACTACCAACTGAACTATCATCGCCTTAAAACCGTCTATTGTAACTCAATCGCCGTGTCATAATAATTACAATCTTTGTCGTGATGGGTAACTAACAGTTTACGATGCGTGCGCGTAGATCACCTAATGAATGCCAGACTTTTCGTGCATAATATGGTAAAATGTTGGTCTCAAAATTGGTATTACCAATTAAAACAAGTTAAGATAAGGTAAGAAAGATAACCATTGAGATGAGATTCGAAATATTATTGCCATGTGCTACTTGAGCTCCCAATATTGTTCAAAAACTATTGTTTTCTTTAAAATAGAAAACGTTTATTGGCATGACGATGCATAGAAATGTATACATTGTATTTCATGTTTTATAACAATGTATTTCACATCAGGTATGAAAAGCATACATTCTTACTTCTCCGGTCATTGCAATATTGGGTACTTTGTACGCAAAAGCGTGCTAATTATTTTGGCGGAACATATTTACCTAATGGACCTATTTAAATAACGTAACGTTAGTGTTAAACGTTTATAATATTACTAACTGTGCCTGCAAACTGTAATGCTATAACAAAAATCTGGTACTGTATTGAAATTACTCAATAAAAATATATTTTAATGGTATTAAATATTACATTGTTACATAATTATCACATACTCATATACAGTTAATAGCGTGATACAATTATAATTACTTAAAGTAATAACAGAGCTAAGTCATTTAACTAAAATGGTAACTTTAAAAGTGAGATAAGAAAATTACTTGTTTCGAAATTCAATAAATAAAACTCTGCTTGTACCTGTAGTTAATACTCTGAAGTTCTTACATTTTTTTCCAGTTCTATTTCAATGCAATTTTCCATTTAAATAATATTTTATTTTTCAAGTAGGAGGTATTTGATAAGTTTTCTCCCTTTGCAAGACGTCGAGGTATGTGTGTACATTCCTTGGAATTGTTGTTACCGAAGTAACTCAATATTTGTAATTCTATTACGGTTTATGAAACTCCGATGAAAGATAACGTTTATCTATGTAAGTATAATGTAGAGGTAATTCTCTCAAGTCACTCAGGAAATCATAAAGTGTATCCTCGAGTAACATATAGTCTTTGTTTCATTACAATCGGTTAGCTCTATTCAAAAGTTATTGTAATTTGAATGACGGCGCGAGGAAATGTTTCTAGTTCCACGCGAACGAAGTCGCAGGCACAGCTAGTGTGAAATAAATATAGTCGTTTCATGTTGAGAAAAATTGTTAACCAGTGACGTTGGGATCGGAAATGACAAACCACGGTGCGGCGGTCACAGACACAGATATCGACACTATCGTAGTTACTATCTCGGAGGTTCTTAAACAAATAAAGTAAAGTCATTGCTAACATAATACGTGTTCCACTTCTCATGAAGTGTTATAGACCCCGTTTATATATTGCATTTATGATCTTTCAATATTAACATCTATTTTTAATTACGATCCAAATAAAATAAAGGTATGGTTATTTTAGTATGACAAGTTAAATTAGTTAAAAGCAAAATAATTCATATTTCGGTACATAAATCTCATACGGTACTGTTTCTGATGATCATTATCTACGAATCTAACTGTTTTAGGTAGTCTTTAGTGAGCCGGTAAATTTTTGATTCTCTTTCAAATTATTTATCACAACTATTTTTAATTTATTTATTTATTACACTTTTATATACAAGCTGTCTACAAGGCGGACTTAATGCCTGTGGCATACTCTACCAGTCAACTTTGTGGTGGTGCAGAGAAGTTGCAAAATAGGTGCTTTAGGGAAAAAGTAACTTTCCAATAAACTAAATATAATAGTAAATATATTCATACAAAAATATAATTTATAAAATAAAATTAACACGTAATACAAATAAATATATACATTTACACAATCAGCTAATAAACATTCCATATATAAATTAAATATAATTATTAATATTATAAATTACTCTGAACCTTAGTTAGCTTAGTGTTTGTACTTGAATATATTTAAAATGATAAGTTTTTGTATATGATGTAAATGAAGGTCATTGTACTTTTACACCAATAGATGGCGCTGCCACGATTTCGTACAAGCTATCGAATGGTATTCATTGTTTATAGTGATTGTTTTTCTTTATTAATAAATTATCTCGGCCTAACCAGGTGTTTTCTTTGGCAATCGCCATAAATACCTAGGTGAACATTAGGATCGTTTTTTGGAATAAATATTCAGTTTTTGTACATGGTCCTATTCGAGTCAGAAGTTGGATTGTTCATTGATGACACATCAAACATACACAGCGCTGCGGGTGAATACAATTGCAGAAACACAAGAGATCAAGACAACAACAGTGAGTTTGCAGAAAACAATTACAAAAGTGATAGTAGCTGAACAAAACTGTAAGTACTTTGATATTGTCTTTGAGCAGAATTGAAAACATAGAAAGTTAATGCATGAAAAGACTTAGAATAATTACAAGTGTAGCATAGACTTAGAATAATTTCACTAAAACTTGAGTGACGGGGAATCCATGCCCGATTTCATATAGAAATATCATATATGCGAAACACTTAGAAAAATTCTGCAAAAAGTTTTATTGACTTAGATAATTTTCTGCAAAAGTTCATCGACTTAGAAAAATTTTAAAATTTCGTGTGTTGTACTGCACTGAACTTTAATTATCATTGTACGGAGATTAGATTGAACTGATATTGAGATTTACTATATACACACACATTTATTAAAATGGAAACATATATTAAATGTCAAGATGATGTAAAGTCGAAGATTCAGAAAGCTAGAGTTAATTTTAAAAAGAGCCCCAAGGAACGAATTACGTTGCCGTATTTAGAGACTCGTCTGGAAACATTAGAAAATTATTGGATTTCATATCGAGATACCCACAGAGCGGTAATAACAGAGTTTGATAGTAAGGAAATAATGAAGTCAAATTATTATACTACCGAAGCTTACAATGAAACAGAAGAGCTATACACAGACTACAAAACAGAATTAAAGGCAGCAATTTTGAAGATAAATATGGATTCTAGGCCTGTGCAGTCGTCGGATACTGCAATAAAGGTGTCAAGGGTCGACCAATCTTTAACGGTTAAATTACCAAAAATTTCAGTTCCAACCTTCAGTGGGCAGTATACTGAATGGACTAGCTTTCATGATTTATTCATTTCTTTAATTCACAATAAAGGATTGGATGACGTTCAACGACTACATTATTTAAAGAGCCATCTTATAGGCGAAGCCGAACAACTTCTGCGACATATTTCTATAACTGCATCTAATTATAAAACTTGTTGGGAGCTACTACTGCATCGTTACAATAATAGAAAATACTTAGCAAACTGTATCTTAAAACGTTTTATGTCACAAAAAAATATTTTAGTTGAGTCTTTTGCAGCCGTAAAAGATTTATTAGATACAACTAATGAATGTATAAATGGTCTTAAAAATTTAGATGTTGATGTTTCTTCCTGGGATGTAATTGTTATCTACATAGTTAGCTTAAAACTTGATACTGAGTCGCGTAAATTGTGGGAGGTACAGATTAGTAAAATTACAGACGAATTACCCAAGTTAAGTGATTTTTTGGAGTTTTTAGATCAACGTTTCAGATCCCTAGAGTTTCTAAATAATAAAATTATTAAACCAGCTAAAGTACATGTATCTAAAGTAATGCATATAGCATCCGTAGTCTCTTGCTCATTTTGTTCGGAAACCCATAAGATAATTAACTGTAAAAGATTTGCTAAGGAAGATGTAGATACCCGTCGTAACTTTGCCCAAACCAATCGGTTATGTTTTAATTGTCTTGGTGTAAACCACACTGTACATACATGTCGTCAAACAACCAATTGCCGGATTTGCAAGAGAAGGCATCATTCCTTACTTCATCCAAAGACGGTTCATAAGAATGATCACTGTTCTATTAGTGATCAGTCGAATGGTGTGGATCTTATAGCAGCCCCATCATCCACATCACAAGGCGAGAGTTCAAATATTGTTACTTGTTTTTCAAACATAAAGAGCCAGGTTTTGCTTGCCACTGCCTTAGTTAAGGTGGATTCAAAAAACGGTTCGTATTTCTTAAGATGTCTAGTAGATCAGGGATCCCAAGCATCTTTTATAACAGAATCTGCTGTTCAGATGCTAGGTCTTAAAAGGATACCAAGCATGAGCTATATATCAGGTCTGTGCGGTGACCAGAGTGCAGCTTTGCAGTCTAAATGGTACGTTAAACTAACGATTCAGTCACGCCATGATTACAACTTTACTGTTGAAGTAAAAGCTCATGTTGTAAAGAAAATTACTTCTTTACTACCTGAAAAGAAAATTGATTTTAGATTTATGCCAGCACAATTTTCAATTAAGGAGTTTGCGGATCCTTTCTTTGATACTCCAAATAAGACTCATTTATTGCTCGGAGCAGAAGTATATTGTCAGATTTTAAGGGAAGGCATTGTCAAGGGTCCACCAGGTTCTCCAATAGCACAAAATACTCACCTTGGTTGGATTCTATCTGGCCATATACATCCACCCCAAAACAATAGTAGTGAGCACCATAATAGAATAATAAGTATGCACACACACACTACCAACGATCTGTTGAGGAAATTTTGGGAATTAGAAATGCCACCTAGTAACAATGAACGACTTTTATCTCAAGAAGAACAAGCTTGTGAGGAGTTTTTCAGGAACACTATCCGCAGAGATAATTCGGGTCGCTATGTAGTTAAATTACCTTTTAAGCATGAGGACCCAAAATGTAAATATGGTAATTCGTTTCAGATTTCACAAAGGAGATATTATTCCTTAGAGAAAAGATTAACCCAGAGTTTAAAATTCAGTACGCTGAGGTCATTAAAGAATACTTATCTTTAGGGCATATGGAACCGGTACCTAAATCGGAGGTGTCCAGTCCTACTGCTGTATATCTTCCTCATCATGCGGTGGTTAACCAAGACAAATCAACAACAAAATTTAGAGTGGTGTTTGATGCTTCATGTACTTTGGATAATGGATCATCATTAAACAAAGACATGATGATTGGTCCGACACTACAACCTGATCTGAGATACATAATCATGAGTTGGAGATGTTATCCCATATGTCTTGTGGCAGACATTGAGAAAATGTACAGGCAAATTAAGGTGTCTGAGGAAGATGTTGATTTTCAACGCCTTTTGTGGCGTAAGGATTCAAATTCAGAACTTCAATATCTAAGGTTACTAAGAGTAACATTTGGAACATCCTCAGCGCCATATTTGGCTGTAAGAGCACTGCAACAGTTATCACATGATGAGGGACAGCAATTTCCTTTAGTCGCTGATAAGGTTCTAAAGGAATTTTATATGGATGACCTAATGACTGGCTGCGATAGTGTACAGGAAGGGTTTCAAGTGTATAGGCAGATGAACGATTTACTAAGTCGAGGGGGGTTCAAACTTCAAAAATGGAATTTTAATAGTGAGGAGTTACTTCATATGATGCAAGATGATTTAACAAACTCCACAAAGGTTTTAGATTTCAAGTTAGACTCTGTTGTTAAAATTCTAGGTTTGAGGTGGAATAGATTTAGTGACCAATTCCAGTATACCGTTCAGCTCCCTGCACTCGAAACGCCTGTAACTAAAAGAAGGGTTATTTCAGACATTGCAAGATTATTTGATCCACTTGGCTGGATTGCTCCAGTAATAACATCTGCAAAAATATTCATTCAAAGAATATGGTTATCTGGTGTTGACTGGGACGACGAAATCCCATCAGATTTATTGAAGGACTGGATTATTTATAGAAGTGAACTTTTTAAACTCACCGACTTCCGGTTACCTCGATGGGTTGGGATAAGTAAACACTCGTTTCACACTGAATTGCAAGGGTTTTCTGATGCATCCAACGTGGCTTATGCTGCAGTTGTTTATATAAGGACTATAACTAATGAAGGAAAAATCCATGTACATCTCATAGCTTCTAAATCAAGGATTGCTCCAGTGAAACAGGTATCAATACCACGATTGGAGTTATGTGGAGCTGTGTTACTATCTAAACTTCTTTATGAAGTTTCAAGGGCTTTGAGTATCCCAAAGGCGGACGTCCACGCCTGGACTGACTCTTGCGTTGTTCTTGCTTGGTTGAGTAATCATCCTTGTAAGTGGAAAACTTTTGTGGCCAACAGAGTCAGTGAAGTGTTAGATACTATGGATAGTAGTCAATGGTCCCACGTATCATCTGAAGATAATCCTGCAGATTGTGCGTCGCGTGGTGTTAATCCTGGAGACCTAGCAAAGATTGAATTATGGAAACATGGCCCCAAGTGGCTACAAGAAAATACAGTCCATTATAAAACGGGTAATTTTAACGATACAAATGTAGAACAAAAGAAAGAAAAAATCTTATCACATATTATTACAGAAAGGGAAAATATTATTACAAGATTTTCTAGTTTAGATAGATTAATTAGAGTAATTGCCTATTGTAGACGATTTTTAAACCTAAAAAATAAAAAAGGATTACATATTAAAAATAAACGTTGGCTAACTACAAAGGAATTAAATGATTCACTACTAACCTGTATTCAGCTTTGTCAGAAAGAAGGTTTCCTGGAAGAAATCGATAGTTTAAGGAAATCAGAAGGGATAAATAAAAAAAGCAAACTTACCTCGCTAAATCCGTTCCTTGATAGTGAAGGCGTTCTCCGTGTAGGTGGTCGTTTACAGCAGGCTGACGTCGTAGAAAATATGAAACACCCAATTCTGATTCCGCACAAAACGCATTTATCCAACTTAATTGTTGCCGATGAACACAAGCGTACACTTCACGGTGGGCCTCAATTAATGATAAACTACATAAGAACACGGTATTGGATAGTTAATGCAAAAAACTTAGTAAGGCAATTTGTGCGTAACTGCGTTGTTTGTATTCGTTACGCCGCTAAAACGAACCAACCATTGATGGGACAATTGCCATCAGCCCGTGTCACAGCGTGTCGCCCTTTTAATCAAAGCGGTGTTGATTATGCTGGTCCCATTGCTATTCGACCCACAAGGGGCCGCGGTTATCATAGCACAAAGGGATATATATGTTTATTTATCTGCATGACTACTCGTGCTATTCACCTTGAGTTAGTCAGCGACTTAACCTCAGATGCCTTTTTAGCAGCGTTTAAGCGGTTCGTAGCACGAAGAGGTCACTGTGCAGACTTATGGAGTGATAATGGCACGAACTTCGTGGGAGCTAATAGAGAAATGAAACGTATATTTCAAGAAGGTTCGGCAGTGGCACAGGATATTGCTGAGTGGTTAGCTACTAACAAAACTACTTGGCATTTCATTCCGCACTTGGCATTTCATTCCGCCCTATTCTCCGAATTTCGGAGGGCTCTGGGAGGCTGGAGTGAAATCCACAAAATATCACTTGAAGAGAGTCATCGGAAATAGTATACTCACGTTTGAGGAAATGACCACACTTCTTTGTCAAATCGAAGCGTGTCGCAATTCCCGTCCGATCACTCAAGTTAGTAATAATCCCGAAGATAGCATTCCGCTTACTCCTGCTCATTTTCTTGTTGGCGAACCTCTAGTGCTTGTCCCGGATATTAATTTCGAAAATTCGACAGTGAGTACTCTAAAGAGATGGCAATTTGCGCAGCGACTGATGCAAATTTTTTGGCGTCGATGGTCGCGTGAGTATCTCACACAACTTCAACACCGATATAAATGGTATCATGTAGTTCCTGAACCTAAAGTAGGGGATATAGTGTTAGTTAAGGAAGATGACCTTCCTCCGGCAAGGTGGTTGTACGGCATAATAACGACAAAACATGTTGGTTCGGACAATCTGACACGAGTGGTTTCTTTAAAATGCAAGGGATCTGTTATTAAGAGGCCAGTATCAAAACTTATTGTTCTGCCAATCACGAAATGAATTATTGTATCCTATTTTTGATTGTGTATTTTACAAACGTTTAAAAATAATAAATTCAGATTTAGTTGTTCATAAAAAAAAATAAAAAAATGTTTACCCTTTGTTGACGTTTGTGAACTCATTTGTATAACTTTATTATGTTCCACTGCTAGTTTGTTATGGACATTGCGTCCATGGCGTGCGGAATGTTTGTACTTGAATATATTTAAAATGATAAGTTTTTGTATATGATGTAAATGAAGGTCATTGTACTTTTACACCAATAGATGGCGCTGCCACGATTTCGTACAAGCTATCGAATGGTATTCATTGTTTATAGTGATTGTTTTTCTTTATTAATAAATTATTTCGGCCTAACCAGGTGTTTTCTTTGGCAATCGCCATAAATACCTAGGTGAACATTAGGATCGTTTTTTGGAATAAATATTCAGTTTTTGTACACTTAGTTAAATTCTAAGGGAATGATATAATTATAATATTTTGGTACCAGTTGTTATTCTACCTGTATTTTGAGAGCTATAATTCCAGGGAAATTAGCATATGCATTTCATCATGCCACAAGACGACCACGGTCATGGTGGTCGTGGTGAATACGACATTAATGACGTCATTACTTTCCCACATGCCAAGCCTATAGACCCATCAGCAATAGTGGACCCATACTCTATTCCACTTGGGTTAATGATTATAACACTCGCTAGCAAATGGAACGAGGAAAATCCCAGTCGTGTCTTGTTAAAGCTTAGTGAAAAGTAGCCTAGGTTGTTAAAAAAAACTTCAATACAGAGTCATCTATTAGATGCTACAGTACATACACACTCGACAAACAAAATATGTTAATATGACCTCAATCGTCATGCATAAAAGTTATACCATGACTAAGATACAAACCAGTTTTTGATTTATAAAGATCAGAGTTATGTTAAAAATATCTACATGAATACACAATACTACACAAGTTTTCTGAGCTCTAATCTATAAAGATTTAGTTTATTCAACTAACGATCAAACAACGCGCATTCTCCGATATGTAAATATTTACATACTTATATACTAAAGGTCATTTGATTTTGTGATGCTTGTCTCATACAGTATTTTGTGTTGCCAATAATTGTACAGATGTTAAATAGTTTTGTCGTTTATCTTTGATGTCATTTTGTTATAAAGCGTTACGATAGTGACAGGTTGTGAATAATAGCGTTAAAAATTGATAATATGTCCGTTCTACTTACAAAAATAATTACATCTACTGGACACATCTACCGAATAGTGTATTTTTAATAATTTTATCACAAAACGAATGGGATATATTAAATTAGACACTGTGTAGGTAAGTTTTATTTAAGTCCTTAAAGTTAATTTAGGTCTTTAACATTTATTTTTTAAATTACACGGTGTTTGAGAATATTTTCTATAACTACATTCATAATAACAACGAATTTGATTTAACTATTTAAAATAAAGAGGTTATGGCGCCACTGTGCTAGTGTTTACAACAGCTCCGTATATTTTATCATATTAAAATAGCTAAAAGTAACTTTTCTCAAGATAACCCATTGAAAAGTGAAAGAATATTGAAAATAGCTAACCTTTAAGCAAAATAACAATATTAATAGTGGATAATAAACTGACAAAACGGCAATTTAAAATTTTGACTGAAGTGACAGTTACAAAAAAAAAAAAAAAAATTGTGAACATTTGAAACGTATGAACAGTGAAAACAAGTAACAAGTGAATATCAAACAAAAAGAAGAAAGTAAAAGTGAACTCTAAACTGTTTGTGAGTGGACGTTATCAATAGGAATTATCATTCCTTATCTTAGTAACCTAATATTCGAACCTTTACAATAAGTCAGAACAGCGCCATCTAGCTATTTGGCACATAAACTTCACATAATACATTTAACTATATTTCTGCAAATCTTTCCCATCTCGAAGTGAAGAAAGACCGCCATCCTCAACCAACCAATAGGTGTCGCTAATCGTAATAAACTATTAATGTCGAACCGATCGTTATCGTAACCCAGAAGCTCCGCCGCAATAGTCAACAGATGTCACTAGCTGTAATATAAAACTCAATACTGATCTTTCACAACGCAATAAATAGACTATCGTCGACGGCTACCAGGTGTCGCTAGCTGTGAAAAACTACTGTTAATGACATCGTAACTACAAGCACAAGTGAAACACAAGTACGAAATGGCATTAACGGAAAACTTTACAACGCGACATGGCAGAACTAAAGGCAGGAAATCAACAATTAAAGGATACAATTAAAAAATTGGAAAGCCAAAGCAGAAATAAAATCATTATCATATACGGACTTCCTGAAAAAGAAGAATCTTTGACGGGTCTTATGGAAATTACGAAACAGAAAATCAAAAATGATCTAAATATACCCCTTGAAAACAACGACATAGACAACATATTCCGTTTAGGAAAAAAAGATGACAGTAAATGTAAAGCAAGGCCGATACTGATGACACTAATTAATAACTGGAAGAAGACCGAAATAATGAAACAAAAAAGAAAGCTTAAAGATATATTTGTTTCAGAAGATTACCCAAAAGAGGTTATAAATAAACGAAGAGAACTAAGAACAAAATTAATAGAAGAAAGAAATAAAGGTAACTACGCAATCATAAAATATGACAAGCTAATAGTCAAACAAGGGACCTCTAGCTTAGAAAAAAGGAAGAGAGAAGATTCTACATCACCAAAAATCTCGATCCAACCTCGAAAACAATGCGCGACATCAAAAACTCATAGAATCAACGCGTTCGATGTCATGAGAGGTAGAAGTAACTCTTTTTCTTCACTTGCTAACCCGTTTGAGCACAGTACCTAGGATAAAGCCATCAGCCACCGTAATCCAACAAAAAGAAAACCTGAACCAAGTTTAACAAAAAACAGATCATTCTCCAAGCCGACTGGTCATCGTGGAGAATTAGACCGCCACCCTCCATTTACAACAACTATCAAAAATAAACCGAGTAAAAGAGAAAAGGATAATTTAAATATATGCACCTACAACGTGAGATCCCTGGCGACTACTGAAAAATATCTAGAATTAACTTATGCGCTTGAACATATAAATTGCGACATCTTAGGACTTTCCGAAGTAAGGAGAGTAGGTTGCAACATAGAAGAATACCGAAACTACATTTTCTGCTACATTGGCCAAACAAAAGGCTTCAATGGAGTAGGATTTCTAATTAAGAAAACACTAAAAGAAAACATAATCAACTTTATCGGCATCTCAGAGAGAGTAGCATTACTCCAATCAAAAGTCAATAATTTTAACATCTCAATAATCCAAGTATATGCACCCACAGAAAGATCAAGTGAAAAAGAACTACAAGCATTTTATTCCAGTCTTAAAAAAGCTCATACACTGGCTAATGACAAAGTGCTAGTAATGGGAGACTTCAATGCCAAAATCGGACAAGTTAAAAATGAAGAAAATCTAGTCTTAGGAAAATTCGGATTCGGAGAGAGAAACGACAGGGGCGAAAGATTAATAGACTACGCATTAGAGTACAGATTGTCCATAATGAACACCTTCTTTAAAAAAAGAACAAACAGAAAATGGACCTGGATATCACCAAACCAAAAAGTAAAAAACGAAATAGATTTCATAATGACGAATATCCCGAATCTAGTTGTAAACTGCGAAGTTATCAACAAAATAAGCTTTTCGTCAGATCACAGACCCGTACGAGCGACACTTCTGCTTCAACACCCAAAGAAAAGCAGAAAGAATTACAATATTCTACCAAAAAACCCAAGAACCTTAGAGGAAATAGAATCCTATAACACTTCTCTTCACACACATCTTATGGCAGAAACAGAACATAATGTTCAAAGCTATTACGACATGCTGGAAAATGCTATAGTATGCAGCTTGACTGGTAAAAGCGAAGCTAGTCATACAAAATGTCACAAAATATTCAGCGAAACAATAGAACTTCTAATTAAGAGACGTACAGAATTATTACATAAAAGAAACAAAGATAGGGCTGAGAAGAAAGCATTAAGCAAATTATTCAAAGAAACAAATAAATCAATACGTAAAGATTACCAAAACCATAGACAAGACATAATAACAAAAAACTTGAATAAATTTAGAAGCACAAAAAAAGCTTACAAGGAGTTAACTTTACACCAGACATGGATACAAAAACTACAAAGCAACTCAAAAGAGACCAAAACAAGAAAAGATATTATAGTTCAAGCAACAACATTTTATAAGGAGCTCTACACTAGACGGATGGAAGAAAATGAAATATACGAAGAAACTAATAACGTCGCCAGTACACACGTAATCAGTCCAATAGACGAAAAAGAAGTACACGAACACATAAAACAACTAAAAACATGTAAGAGCCCAGGCCCGGATGGAATAAGTAATGAGGCTATCAAACTTGGAGCACCTGTTCTAATCAGTCACCTTACAAAACTATTTAATATGTCAATGGATACAGAGACTGTCCCGAGGCAATGGTGCACATCAGATATCATATTATTGTATAAAAAGGGAAATCCTTAGCAAATAGAAAACTATCGACCAATCACTTTACTAGCAAGCACTTATAAACTCTTTTCTTCAATACTACTAAAACGCATCACAAAAGATATAGACAACTCGCAGCCGATAGAGCAGGCAGGTTTCCGTTCAGGCTTCAGTACAATTGATCATATACAGACATTAGAACAAATAATTGAGAAATACCAAGAATTTAACAGGTCTCTATATCTGGCATTTATAGATTACTGCAAAGCTTTTGATAGTATTAGTCAAAACTCCATCTGGAAAGCACTAAAATCACTCAATATCCACCAAAAATATATTAATATACTAAAGTACCTGTATCAAAACAGTACAAGCAGAGTAAAACTGGAGACAAGAGGAGAGGAAATAAGAATAGAAAGAGGAGTAAGACAAGGAGACCCTTTGTCGCCTAAGCTATTTATTGCTGTACTAGAAAGTGTTTTTCGAAATCTAACTTGGGAAAGTAAGGGTATAAGGATAAAGGGCAGCTATTTAAGTCATCTTAGATTTGCGGATGATATAGTTGTACTAGCCGAAACACCAACGGAGCTGGAAGAAATGATAAATCGTCTAGTTCAAGAAAGTTGTAAAGTAGGACTTAAAATGAATACAAGTAAAACCAAAATTATGACCAACAGTCTTAGATGTCCCATCAACACAAAAGAAGAAATAATAGAATACGTGGATAACTACATTTACTTAGGTAAACAAATATCTTTCGCACATTTAAACAACGAAGAAGAAATTCAAAGAAGAGCAAATATAACTTGGAAAAAATTCTGGTCACTTAAAGAAATTCTAAAAGGTAATTACTCTTTACGTATGAAAAAAACCGTGATAGAAACTTGTATTTTCCCTTGCTTGTTATATGGCTGCCAAACATGGACATTCACAAACAAAGTTAAGCAAAAAATTAAAACAACACAAAGAGCAATAGAAAGAAGCATATTAAAAATCAGAAAAGTACACAAAATAAAAAGTGAATTAATAAGACAAAGAACCAAGCTAACTGATGCACTAACACAAGCACTAAAACTCAAATGGCAGTGGGCCGGTCATATCTCACGTCTCAATGACAACAGATGGACCCTGCGGTCTACACAATGGAGAGGACCAACAGGAAAACGAAAAGTAGGCAGACCACACAGACGGTGGGCTGATGATATATCAGACAAATTGGGAAAAGATTGGGCGATCATCGCTAGAAATAGAGAACGATGGAAGAAATTGGAGGAGGCCTTTACCCAATAAGGGGTCCATGTCCATCAACATTACATTACTAACATTACTAACACCTAACTAACCTAGCCAGTTGCCGATATTTCGGCCCGATCTTCAACTACAGGACCCTTAGTGGAAACTGTAGCCGCCGAAGCTGCTTGGGGAGACGTAGGCCTATTTGGAATACGGCCCTCCCACGCTTTAAAGCGGGCGTCTACTGCGCCCTCAAGCGACTTCTGAAGTGAGCACTCCATTTGTGTGAAAGACACTGCCATCGCCTCTAGCAAAATGGAAGGCAACGTGTCTGACTGGGTACTGGACGCTGGTTGCGCCTGAGATATTGCTGGCGGCGGTAGCATTGCCTCTCTGGCTTCAGATCGTAATTGCGCGTTTTCCAACTTTTGCTCCTCCACCTCCCGGCGAGCTTTACGTAGTTCTCGTCGAAGGCAGAGTGTCTCTTCGGCAACTGTCCTTGTGAGCGCCGTGTCCACTACTTCCTTCAATGTACGGGCTGCAACCTTTAGATCCCGTATACATCCGCCTTTCAGATTTTTGGACTTCTTACAGATATCGTATATTGCCGCCACCATTGTTTCTGTAAGAATCCTCAACATTGCGGGATCGAGCGATTCTATGTCATCAGGAACCCACAAACTCTCAGGAGAAGGCTGGTATAACTCCTGGAGACTGTCCGCTACTAGCCCGGTCAATTCCGGATGCATCTCACATTCTTCTCGCAAGCGGCTGCCTGCAGTACTGGCCAAAAGAGCGTCTATCGTCGCGTCTCTTTCCAGCACAACTACAGGCGTAGCTGTGAGAAGGTCCATTGCAGGGGTCGTCGTTTTAGCGTCGTCGGTTGTCCGTTTGCTTGCCAAGGTCTGTTTGTTTGTCGAACTGCGCAAAACTCTGCCCCCCCCAGAAAACGCGGGGCTGCTCGAGCAAGGCTCGAGGAGGGATTCTCCCTTTCGGGTACCCTCCTGGGGTATATCTTTTTTAAATTTTGCACCTTCCATCTTTGCTATCCTCTCTACGTCTAGTTTGCGGTACGCCTGCCGGGACCAGTATAAACCTGCCCCGCCAGCCGCTGTCCGGTACTAGGCCCTTGGGGCTCAAAGTGAGCCCTCATCGGCCCTAGCCCGGTACTGAGAGCGCCGCGCACATACCACTCTCAGGTCAGGATATCCGCCGCCGGCCAGCTTGGCCGACGCCCAGGGTGCACCACGTGGAGGTTTCCTGACTTCGGACCCCAACACCTAACTAACCTAACCTAACATATAAGAAAAATAAAAATCCCAAAAAAAAAAAAAAAAAATATATATATATATAACATTAAAAACTAACAATAAAAACTAATAACTTCATGTATGTAAAAAAAAGGATATGGAAATAAAAAGGCTTATTATTATTATTATTATTATTATTTAAAATAAAGATAAGACATATTCAAAGGTTGCTAATTTTATATATGGTGTTTTCTTTAATGTTCATGTCAAACTGGTTTTAGTACAACATATCGTTTGTTGACGTTAATTGTTTAAAATTCGTTAATTGTTATTTCTATTTATTTCCAGAAACCATACGTTCACGTTTCTAAAGTTTAATTATTGGGAAATATTATCAAATTTTGGACATGTTACCGATAATAAAACGATGGTCATGGCTTGCCATAGGATGCTGTACATTGTTTTATATCTCTTTCACAAAAGACTATAAAATAAGTAAACCTCTTTTAGATACAATGGATATTAAAACAATTATTCGACCAACAAAAAATAATTTGAGTTATATTTTAATATGGACAAATCCCTTGGAAGACCCGATTTTGAATTTGAAAGAAGCAAGGTATACATTTATAAAAAGAATGTGTCCAGTTAGTAACTGCTACGTTACATCAAATAAATGGTTTTTTGAAAATATAACAGATTTCGATGTTATTATATTTCACGGTAAAGAGATTACAAAGAGATTACCAATTATGCCAAAAACACGATCTGTACACCAAAAATATATATTTGCATATATGGAGTCGTCTGATTACTATCCTGTTTGTGATGTGAGATTTGATGGTTATTTCAATTGGACATGGACATATAAGTTAAATTCCGATGAATATTACGGTTATATAAGTATCAGAGATAATCAGGGCAATATTGTTGGACCAAAAGCAGATATGCATTGGCTGCGTTTAGAAGACATGGATCCGGTAAATTATACTATTAAGGAGAAAATAATGCACAAACGTAAAATAGCAGCCTGGTTCGTATCGAACTGCAATGTTCCAAGTAGAAGAGAGCAATTTGTAAATGAAATCCAACAGGAGTTGGAATACTATGGTTTAACAGTAGACATCTATGGTGAATGTGGTACAAAGCAATGCCCGCGTAATCAAATGGACGACTGTTTAAAAATGATTGAAAAAGATTATTACTTTTATTTTTCTTTTGAAAATTCATTCAGTGAAGATTACGTTACTGAGAAATTGTTACACGCACTCAATAATTACGCGGTACCCGTAGTGTTTGGTGCAGCTAATTATACAAGGTATTTTAACGTTCTTATATGATGTGTTGTAGATAATATTGCCAGACAAAATGTTCAATATTAATCAGTAACAAATGTACTCTTATTAAAGTTTTAAATGCAAACTATGTTCCAAAGCTACTACCCTGAAATTTTCAGCTGTCTATTGAAGCGATAATAGCTCAGTGATAGTGTGTACGGATGCCGCGTCAAAGGATGTGAGTTCGAATCCTTCCAATGAGCTTGAGCTTTCGGTGAAAGAAAACATAGTGATGAAACCATAGCATGATGGTAGAGATTTTTCTAATGCTACCGTAGCTGAAACTCTCAAGTTGAAAATGTGCCGCCAAATACCAAATAGGTGTGTTCCGGCGGTTGCGCTTGATAGCCACTCCCTCCACAGGTTTAGCGTGTCAACCATCATGGGCCACATCGTCACTTAAGATTTGGTGAGATTGTAGCCATAACGCTGAAACCTATAAAATATTAAAAAAAAAATGTGTTGGCGGCAGATTTTTAACTTGAGAGTGGTAGCTAGCCAGGCAGGCATTAGAAAAATCCCTATCATCATGCGATTATAAGCCATAAAAATAAATTAAATGCGGCAAAGTCACTACCAAATGACAGTTGCAGTTGAATCTACATGCAAAACAATTTACAAGCATATTTGATATAATTATACTATTGTCTGATACCTTATAAAAGAAATGTAAGGATCATTGAAAACGTAGAATTCTGTTTTTTCACAGACGATAAACTTTATTTAATATTAAAGAAGTTAATAGAGAGAGATATGTTTAGAGCATACACATTTGTCGGAAAAAGCTATGTATTTTAAATTTCCTTTTAGTTATCAGGAGGTTGGTATGAGGATTAAAAGTTATAATGGTTATTTGCTTTAAAATAGGTTCCGGTTGAATTAAACCTTACTTGATAGTTAATTTAAGAATTGTAGTATTTTCCAAATTCTAATATTAAAGCAATAATTGTTAGACTATCCAAGTGTTAACATCATTAATATTGAAATAAAACTAATTTAAACGGATTTTATCGCGGTTATTTATTAAATTTTGATCCCGACGTTTCGAAAGCTTTTCAGCCTTCGTGGTCACGGGGCGGACTGAGGTGTAGGTTGTCCAGAAAAGTTTATGTTACTATGTCTACCTTCAATTTAATTTTTATTATTGATAGTGTTCCGATCTACGCAGAAAGAGCTTACAGTGTCTTGACGTCTGGCAATTGGTCTTTTGGGTTCCGATTTAATTAAATGTATAATTGGATCCCAGGCTTGTGCTAGCTTCCAACCATCGTCTCTATTGAAATTTGGATGTTTTTTAATTTCAATAGCCTCACGAATCATCCTAGGTAGGAATCGGTGTTCTTTTGCAAGGATTTGTGGCTTGTCAAATCGAAGATAATGTTTGGAGCCTTCTTCTGAATGTTCAGCAACTGCAGACTTCGTAGAGCGTCGGTGTTTAACATCAGCTATATGTTCTTTTACGCGGGTCCCTATGTTTCTTTTAGTTTGTCCGATATAGGAGAGGCCACAGTAACATTCTATTTTGTATACGCCCTGTTCTTGTAGAGGTATATGACACTTGACAGGTGGTAAAAATTGACTAATCTTCTTGGGCGGCTTGAAGTAAGTTTTAATTGAAGCACGCTTCAGTACATAGCCAATCTTGTCTGTGACCCCTCTTACAAAAGGTAACACAACAGGTACACGTTCTACTGTGGCTGGTTTCACTCGGTTTCCGTGACGGCGGCGTGGAATTTGGAGCTTGTTATCACGCAGTACTTGCTTGACATGTCGCAGCTCAGCAGCCAGATGTTCCTCGTCACAGATTCCTTGTGCTCTCTGAAACAAAGATTTACCCACGGTAGCTAACTGTTTCGGATGGTGGTGAGATTCACCATTCAGGTATTTATCTGTATGGGTCATTTTTCTGTACACAGTATGGCCTAAAGACTGATCAGGATTACGGATAACTAAAACATCTAAGAAAGGAAGAGATTTCTTTTGCTCTAACTCCACAGTGAATTGTATGTTATTGTTAATGGAGTTAAGATGATCTAAAAATGCAGCTACTTTGTCAGATGGTAAAATTGTGAAAGTATCATCTACGTACCGTTTGTAAAACCTGGGGGTGACGGGGGCAGTGCTTAGGGCTGTCTCCTCGAAGTCCTCCATGAAAATATCGGCGACTACTGGAGATACAGGTGAGCCCATAGCTACTCCATTCACTTGTACATAAAACTGATTCCTCCACAACATGTAGCCAGATGTGAGGCAATGTTTAAGTAATGCTGCATACTCTATGGGCATGTTATTATCTGCTAACCTCTTAGACACAATTTCAATGCAGTCTTGTATTGGTAAGCTTGTGAATAGAGACTGGACATCAAAACTAACCATGGTTTCATTGTCAGCTAATTGTAGGTGTTTAATATCACTGACAAATTGGTATGAATCCTTCACAGATGCTCTAGTGTTGCCTCTTAGTGGTGATAACACTTTTGCTACGTGCTGAGCCAATCTGTAGGTTGGTGTGTCGACCTGACTCACGATGGGACGTAGTGGAGCATTTGGCTTGTGTATTTTCGGTAACCCATACAGTTTAGGAGGTTTTGCACACGATGGGACGAGTAAGTTGTCGGAATAACTGCTTATTAAAGAGCTGGTAGCCTTTAAAACTTTGTTGGTTGGGTCTGTTTTAACCTTCTTGTATGTACTTTCATCCGACAAAAGTTGTTCTATTTTATTATTGTAATCTGACGTATCCATTACTACTGTCGCATTACCTTTATCTGCACGGAGAATAGTTACATCCTTCTGTGAACGCAAGTTCTTTAAAGCGATATATTGTTGTTTTGGAAGATTTGGTTTGGGCGCTTTCACTTGTCGTAATATTGACGAAATGTCATGACGTATCGCCTCCGAATCCTCCTTTTGCAAATTATTTTTGACGAGACTATTCTCAACGTTACAAATAATGTCTTCATACGGTATCCTTCGTGGTGTTACGGCAAAATTTAATCCTTTTGATAAAACCTGAATTGTGTTATCATACATGATAGTTTTTTAAAGGCTAACCAGCTCTTTAATAAGCAGTTATTCCGACACATTAAATCTTGACGTAAACTTACTCGTCCCATCGTGTGCAAAACCTCCTAAACTGTATGGGTTACCGAAAATACACAAGCCAAATGCTCCACTACGTCCCATCGTGAGTCAGGTCGACACACCAACCTACAGATTGGCTCAGCACGTAGCAAAAGTGTTATCACCACTAAGAGGCAACACTAGAGCATCTGTGAAGGATTCATACCAATTTGTCAGTGATATTAAACACCTACAATTAGCTGACAATGAAACCATGGTTAGTTTTGATGTCCAGTCTCTATTCACAAGCTTACCAATACAAGACTGCATTGAAATTGTGTCTAAGAGGTTAGCAGATAATAACATGCCCATAGAGTATGCAGCATTACTTAAACATTGCCTCACATCTGGCTACATGTTGTGGAGGAATCAGTTTTATGTACAAGTGAATGGAGTAGCTATGGGCTCACCTGTATCTCCAGTAGTCGCCGATATTTTCATGGAGGACTTCGAGGAGACAGCCCTAAGCACTGCCCCCGTCACCCCCAGGTTTTACAAACGGTACGTAGATGATACTTTCACAATTTTACCATCTGACAAAGTAGCTGCATTTTTAGATCATCTTAACTCCATTAACAATAACATACAATTCACTGTGGAGTTAGAGCAAAAGAAATCTCTTCCTTTCTTAGATGTTTTAGTTATCCGTAATCCTGATCAGTCTTTAGGCCATACTGTGTACAGAAAAATGACCCATACAGATAAATACCTGAATGGTGAATCTCACCACCATCCGAAACAGTTAGCTACCGTGGGTAAATCTTTGTTTCAGAGAGCACAAGGAATCTGTGACGAGGAACATCTGGCTGCTGAGCTGCGACATGTCAAGCAAGTACTGCGTGATAACAAGCTCCAAATTCCACGCCGCCGTCACGGAAACCGAGTGAAACCAGCCACAGTAGAACGTGTACCTGTTGTGTTACCTTTTGTAAGAGGGGTCACAGACAAGATTGGCTATGTACTGAAGCGTGCTTCAATTAAAACTTACTTCAAGCCGCCCAAGAAGATTAGTCAATTTTTACCACCTGTCAAGTGTCATATACCTCTACAAGAACAGGGCGTATACAAAATAGAATGTGACTGTGGCCTCTCCTATATCGGACAAACTAAAAGAAACATAGGGACCCGCGTAAAAGAACATATAGCTGATGTTAAACACCGACGCTCTACGAAGTCTGCAGTTGCTGAACATTCAGAAGAAGGCTCCAAACATTATCTTCGATTTGACAAGCCACAAATCCTTGCAAAAGAACACCGATTCCTACCTAGGATGATTCGTGAGGCTATTGAAATTAAAAAACATCCAAATTTCAATAGAGACGATGGTTGGAAGCTAGCACAAGCCTGGGATCCAATTATACATTTAATTAAATCGGAACCCAAAAGACCAATTGCCAGACGTCAAGACACTGTAAGCTCTTTCTGCGTAGATCGGAACACTATCAATAATAAAAATTAAATTGAAGGTAGACATAGTAACATAAACTTTTCTGGACAACCTACACCTCAGTCCGCCCCGTGACCACGAAGGCTGAAAAGCTTTCGAAACGTCGGGATCAAAATTTAATAAATAACCGCGATAAAATCCGTTTAAATTAGTTTTATTTCAATGAATAATATTCGCGTAAACCTAAGAAATCATTATCATTAATATTTTATCACTTTGCAGATTCATGCCAGATGGGATATATCTAGATGGAAGAAAAATAGGCGCCAACAAATTAGTTAATGAAATGATTGATATCATGACGGATAGGAAAAAGTATTATAATTTTTTTAAATGGCACAACCATTACTCTTATCACATGGTCCATGAATCTCCAGACACCGACAGTTATTGTAGATTATGTGCTAAAATAAATGATAAATCATTTAATGATATAAGTGTATATGAAGATTTTCGAAAGTGGTGGAACCCTGTGGGGAGATGTTAAATAACATTTGTTTTACGTTCAGTTCTGAGTATGTGTGGTGATTTGTTTTCATCGTCTAATATGGTATGCAAATGATGTATGTACGGTATGATCGAAATTATCATATTATTAAAAAATCAGAAACATACGATGAACAAAATATATGTTAAAATTATATTATCTAAAATACTTATTACTTTCTGTAAGTGTTCAAAGATCAAAACCCTTAGGGTTTTTTTAATCATATTTGGCCCAAAGGTAGTAGGAACTTTTGAATGTCAAAATACTACCACTGGTACGAGAAAAATCTCAGCCAGCTAGAAGAATTGACAAGAACCTCGGTTTGATTTATACTTTCTTTTCTCTGTATACAGCAAATACTTATAGTTGTTAAAAAAGGTAACATTATTGTGAAAATAGTTAAGTTCTCTAGAACATTCCTGCCACTCACATTAGATCTATGGAACGGACTGCCCGGCACGGTTTTCCCCCAAAAAGGGTGCTCTTCAAAAAGGGATTGAAATACGGTCTCTATGGTCGGCAACACAGGTATAATACCCCTGGTGTCGCAGCTGTTCATAGGCGAAGGTAACCATTTAACATCAGATGGACTGTCGGCCTGTTTGCTGCTCATTAGCATAAAAAAAATCTGTTATTTGAAATTATATTATTGCCGTTGCTAGTTGTGCCATTATTTGAAAGACGAGCCAAATGTATTACTTTTATATATAACCAAGAAAGAGAAATTATAAATAAATAATATAGATAAATGTGAACGCGTTTTACGTTTTACGTTTTAAATTTGCTTGACGCTAGAAGTGTTAAGAGAAATAAATCTATGAGCTATTAAAGGTTAAAAATGCTAACTTTGGAGTTAATACGTAAAAAAATCATGTTTTTTTTTACAGTGTATATAAAATATATACCCACAAAGAACATCCGCAAACTGATAATACATAAAACAGTAAATACATTGAATCGTGATGATAAGAGAAGAAAAATGTAATTCAGGATAAAGTATTTTAGTATATGAATATTTACGTATTATTGGCTTCATTTAAGCGCTGGAAGTTAGCTAGTATGTAGTGAAACTAATAAAAGATTAGATACGCTTCGCTCTGATAATATATCACAAGTCGATGAGTAAAAGTGAGATAGTGTTTATATTCGTAACTGAAAAGGAACTGTTGACACCGTGCTCACAGAACTTCAATGTGACGCGTATTAAACAAAACAATAAATAAAAACCACTACACATGTGAAATAATGAGGGCGCTTTTATCAAAAAAATTGTTTATAGTTTTTATTTTTCTATCAGTGATAGTGTTAATTTTTTTCAAAACAGTAAATGACATTAGCATTCACGATCAAATATTAAACGGATATAATATGATAGCAGAAAATGTAGCCTTTAACAGCTTAGACGACTTTTTAGAAGTCAATAAGGATAACGTTACGGAGGTAATTAATGCAGATGATAATAAAACGAAAGTGAAATATATTTTGCAATGGACTTCGCCAAAAAATGTGCCGTTTGTTTATATGGGTAAAGGACAACAAGGCTTTATTGAAAGAGGTTGCCCACATGTTAACTGTTTTGTCACATCCGATAGAAATTATTTAGGTGATTATACAAAGTTTGATGTTATCGCCTTTGCTGGACCAGAGGTCATACATACGTCGCAAAATAATTTACTGCAAAGACGGTCACCGCATCAGAAATACGCATTTGCTAGTATAGAATCATCAGATTACTATCCCACGTGCTCAAATAGATTCAATAATTATTTTAATTGGACATGGACATTCAGGCTAGACTCTGAAGTACGGTGGGGCTACATAAGAGTCAGAGATAAAAATAAAAATCTAATAGGACCGAATAAGGTGATGCATTGGATGAAATTAGAAGATATGGAGCCAGTGAGTGAAGAATTCAAAGAACAATTTAAATCGAAGACAACAGCTGCTGCATGGTTTGTTTCTAATTGTTACTCTAAAAGTAGACGAGAACAGTATGTTCGTGACTTACAAGAAGAATTAAAAAAATACAATCAAACCGTAGACATTTACGGTAAATGTGGCCCATTGAAATGCTCTCGAGACAATGAGCAGGAATGTGATCAAATGATCAAAGAAAAATATTATTTTTATTTGTCATTCGAGAATTCTTATAGTGAAGATTATGTAACTGAGAAACTATTGCATGCTTTACAATACAATGCTATTCCAATTGTGTATGGTGCTGCTAATTATACTCCGTAAGAATGTTTTAGATGTTTTGTTTTTAATATTATATAATGTGTTTCTATTTGCTGATCTGGTAAATTTTATTCTGCACTTCCTGATGTTATCACATTCAAATGGATGCAAAGTTGTTGTATGTGCCAATTTTTAAATTGGATAAATGATGTTGGAGTTTATTATCTATACAATGATTCATTTTTTTTACATATACCGATATTATTATATCTTTTCTTTTATGTAATTTCTTTAAACCATTGCTGTTTTTCATCTATACACGCGGCAGCTTGTCCAGTTAAGTTCAAGCTAACAGAACTGGCGAGCAACACCGTGTGTAATATTACACAAACCATTTGGAGCCACTTTAGATATCGTCATAACTCCAAAACTATTTAACATATACATGTCAAATTTGGGTCATAAATTGAGACTTGCACGATACATATGTGTTCTAAATATCATCAACACACCTCAAACAGTTATTTAGATATTAACGTTCAAAAATCGCATTTTTGACACTGACCTATAGATCAAAACTGTAACCGAGTTCCTATAAAGTTCCAATTTGGCATCCAGATAGGTAGTTGGGTGAATACAAAGGAATAAATCAGAAACTGCCAAATTTTTAACATGTTATCTTTCATATTCTATTAGAAACACTTACTTATTATAGCGCTCACATGCCGAAACTATTGATTTTACGAGAAAATTTGTTAGGTCATAAATTGTAGGAATTTTTCTCTACTTTAATTTGTATCTACATGTTTTTATCGTAGATTGAGTCAGACAGAAGGTATCGTCAAAAAACTGCTATTGAAAGCTATTTTTCCAAAATGGCGGCCCGAGCGGCAAAGTTAAAATTCGAAAAGCGCACATCAAAATCTATGATATTACCCATTTTCAAATCTCCCAGAAAACTTTCCAGATAACCCTCTTTTTAACCAAATGAATAGACTATTATAATGAATAAGCAATACTAATAATTTTAATTTCAGTACCAAAAGTATTGATATTCCTTCAAAAACATAAATGTGTAATCAGAGCCAAGTTTAATATTATATTATATGTAATAATAAAATATTTTATAACAATTTAAAATATCATAGGCTGACGTGGCTTGTTCAGCTTGCTGATAGAAACTAGCAATCGAACAGGACTCTTCCATGACCGTTTTAGTAAGTACTTAATAATAATATAGTGTTTCAAACTAGCCAAGTCAGACTTTAGGCTTCAATATTATCCTAAGATATAAGAAGGAATGATATTTTAAGTTGTTATAAAATATTTTATTTTATAAATAAATTTCAGGGCTGACCTTTGAATTTGACATCCATTTAGATCTCACTTCGTTTGTCGTAGCAGTCTACAACCAAGGCATATACCATAATATTGAACGTGGCTCTCATTTCACATTCATTTTTTGATGGGATATTATTAACTACATATGGCAATTATATTCAAATTATCGCAAGCACCAAATATTACATTTAACGCACATCTTATTGAGTTATGATCTGAGGACAGCCTTCTATGGATTACCGATTTTAAAAAGATACAACATGCACCTTGTCGCCTTTTTTTTACGATAAGTTTGATGTCGTTACTATATAAAAAACATCAAAAGAAAAAGACATCAAAAAAGCTTATGTACCTTTTTGATTTAGTTTTATAGACTTTAGTAACACTATGTAAATTATGTATGTAAATCAATAATAATACTATGATTGTCTAACTTATAACCTTTTGTTTATGAAATGGTGAAACAAATCTAATTGGCGATATCCTCTCGGTAATGCGAAAAACGCACTATCCGCGCTCAGATCAAGGAGAGAGAAGCATATGGAGAGAATCATCGGACGATAAACACCATCAAATACCCAATATAAACCACGGCATTACTTAAACGGCCGTATTGCCAGAGACTAGGGACAGTTTCATGGTTCTTCTAGTTATGGTTTCTTTTATTTATACTTTATAGATTTAGTATTATGGCTACAATCTTACCTGATGTTATATGACGATGTGGTCCAAGATGCTGGACACGTTAGCCTAGTGGAGAAACTGGCTCTTAAGTGCACCTACAAAACATACCTATAAGTATTTAGCGGCCGATAATCAACTTTAGCTAGCTAGTTGGATGCTACAAAAAGCCCTACCACCATTCTGTGGTTTTCTACCGATGTCGTACATTTACGTGGCGTTCGTACACAGAATCCACTGACACATTCCTTCCAACTTGCAAATCTTTCGCCAAGTATTTTGGTAGAAGTACTTAAGAGCCTTCTACTTAGTAAGCCTAAAATTGCTCTTATACTCGGTATCAGGCGCACTCAACTAACTAATATATATGATTGAGGTTAAACTCGTGCGCATATGTACGTCCATATATCACAGTAATTAGATATTTATTACCTGTTTTTTTTTATACATATATTACGATTATTTACTGATTATATAAATACTTATCATGAAAAATTGTAATGAAAGATTTTACATATACTAAATGTTCAAAATTGTTGTCCTTTCCAGATTTATGCCAGATGGAATCTACTTGAACGCTAAAGAGTTAGGTGTACAAGAATTGGCGAGAAAAATGTATGATCTCATTAAATCGCCGGAACTATACAAAGATTATTTTAAATGGACAAATCATTACTCATATCATAGAAATTCAGAGAGTATTGAGACAAATGAATACTGTATGATCTGTTCTTTATTAAACAATGACGAAGTGGTCAAAACGACAAAAGTTTATGATGATTTTAGACATTGGTGGGATCCACCGAATCGCTGTTAATATATTATGCATTCGTATACCTATGTATTTTTTATTGAATGTATTTTTTATTTTATGTTACGATACAGTAAAAGCTTTAAATAGTATTGTATATGATCTTTTCTTCCCTAATATGTATTTTATAAAGTTACTGGTTGGCCTTGCAGACCTTTTTTTACCTGGGGAAATGCATTTATGGATCCCCTCTCTGACAGGCTGGGAGGGGTATGTAGGACTCGCCCGGCGCTAGTCGCCGGGAATACCCACTATAACCCCACGGTACCGTCCTCCGCTTTCTCGGAGTGACATGGGATCAGGTCACGCATTCACCGCGCTACCCCAGCGGTCGGAACAGCCTGATGTTAAGCTGGGCCCCGTCCAGCAGCTTGATAGCCTAATCAAGACATTTCCGACAAGCAGACTAGTAGTGGTGTTACCACCTTCTCCTTCCGCTTGCTAGCCTATGATGTCGGGGGTCATTTTCAGGGTCCCTTTCCCGCTCTCTCCGCGACTTCTTTCTGTAAGATTGTATGATCACAGAAAGAGACCATTGCATGCCATGCCCTCTCACTGCCGAGTATAGCTTTCACCATACTTCGAGTACGAGTACGAGTAGAGCGCGACGTTGCGACGTCCATGCCACGCACTCTTGCAGTACATGCTGTGCCGTGTCCTCGTCAGACCCGAACTCATGGCAAACCGCCCAAAACATCCATGATTGTTCTACTCTGTCCAATAGGTACTACCTATATCACGGTGCCATAGTTTTTCAGTATTTTTCCCCTTGGTGCCAGACACCAGAGTCTGCTTACGTAATGCTACCATAGCGCTAAGGGATAAGGTATCTTAGAGATAATGTTTTTTCGGTCAAACCAAGCAATACAAAATTAAAATATTTAATTGAAAACTGTAGAGGATGGCCGGGATTTATACATAGTGTAAAGGTATATACAAATATGACCCGTGTGACTTCGAATACGTACGAGTACGAATAAAGTTTAATTTCTTTATAGGAGGTGGTAATAAACTTATTATTCGTGTGAGGGTTTAATTCTTATTTTTACGATGATTAATACTACTGTGATATTTTTAAGAAAAATCTGGGCACAGTATTTTAAATATAACAAAATAAAAATTGTGCATTATCTAGTGGTTTATAGTGGTGGTAGTGCATTATAGTGGTAAAATCTTACAATACTCCGGCTACTATCGAACTATCTTAATCACTCAGTAAACCGATCGTCAGAAAGGCTCACGAAGGTGACGTAGAAGACTACACAATATACACACGAGGGACACAATAATGGACCTCACTTCAGCGACCTGTTCGTCTTAATGAACAGGAGAGAGACTACCGTCAGAGGAAATGGCAATGGAGCAGTTTCCCCACTTTTCTGCTGGAGGCTGTCTGACCTAGGAGAACTGTAGTCTAGAAAATAGAAGTGGCTGTAGATTCCGGCTAGATTGTAGCCAGTAAGTATGTGTGAGCGGTCATGTTCCCTCTTTGAACGAGCCCGGGGCTCACAAGAGTTAAAAAAATATGTGTGCTCTTCACACACGGTAGAAGTGTATAAAACACTACGGTGGTTATGAAATCCTTAGGCAGATGCGCACACACATACTAACACACGTACAACGCTCGGATCTTGTAAGAAACACTGTATTATGACTTCTATCTCATTCTTTAGTACGTTATACCTTATATATGTATGTAGTTGTATCTTTTAACTGTCGCTTTTTCGTTTCATTAAGTTTCAAATCGTAAAGATATGATCGTAAAGATAAAAAAGTATAAGAGTGGGAAAATTGAGATTTTGTTCGAACTATCTTACTAACAAATTCAGTAAGGATAGTTGTATAATATGGTATTCAAAACTATTGATATTAGATGATATCATCAATTATGAAAGGTACCTACTTTACTTTGGAAGTTATCACATGGTCAATTTGTAACTCAATTTGAAGTTATATTAAACAATAATGCAATTATATTTTCATCATTCAGATCGTATAAAGTAAAAGTTATAGAGGAGGAATACCAATAGTAGACTTTATTAAATACATAATAAAACTGTAGTTAAATCAATTCTTTACGTTAGGTTCTTTTTCAAAATTATTATTGAGATATGCATACTTTGTTACAGAAGCTAAAAATATTTTATCTATGGTTTAGCATTTGTAAGCACGTTACTCTGAAACTATTGGATATTTTTTTATGAATCACTCTGACGACTAGTATTATCATTTAACATATTAGATTATTTTTCAAAATAAAAATAAACGTTGTCCTTTATATAGATAGCACACCATATCAGAATTATAATTATCTAAAATTAGTATATATACCAATTAAGTTCTACTACAGTTTTATTATATGAACCAAACCCTGTGATCAATCTTTTTTTTATGTTCTGCAATTTATATTTATTTGTTGAATTTATAATATGTACAAATTCATCGTAAAACTAGGTAGAAAGGGGACATTTGTAAAGAATCTAATTTCCAGTATCATACATCTATAAAGAGGCCCGAGCAGCAAAGATACGAGGTGATAGAGTTGAAGTTTGGAAAGACGACGTAGTAATCTATAAAATCATTAATTTTCAAAATTCTCGGAAATCTTTCCAGGTAACCTTATTATTTGAGCACGTAACTTCTGTATTACAATCATTCATTTCTTCTAGTGTTCGGCGGGAGTCGTAGTCGCGTCCAGTAATTCTGGTTAAATCAAACATCTGGGTTACAACGTCAAATAGACACATCGTTAATTATATCGTTGATAACCAGAAAGTAGTTTTTCATGCAACAATATATACGACTTAATTATCACTGACGATAATATCTTTAACAAATCGTTTGATAAAACTAATTTAAAGTCCTTTGATATATTGTTTTCATAAAAGCTGATAAACTATAATACAAAAACATTTCAATAAATAAAAAATAAAAAAACAAAATACAATTAAAAAGTGTAGTTTGTTCGTTCTATTATTGCATAGTGATAGGGCTTTTCCTAATGCCCGCCTGGCACCCTTAAGTTGAAAATCTGCAGCTAAATACCATTAGGTGTGTTCCGGCAGTGGCACTTAAAAGCCAGTCTCTTCTATAGAGGCTGGCAACGCACCTGCAATTCCTCTGTTGTTATGGGTGTCCATGTGCGGCGGTGATTACTTACCATCAGATGACACGCAAGCGTGTTCCGTGTTCTCGTTTGCCGCCTATTCTATAAAAAAAAAAAGTACCTCTCTAATCCTTAAATGTTGTAACAGAATCAACAGGCTATTACCATCACAGTATCACGAATAGCAGCAAAGCTTTATTGAGAAAGTTACAAAAAGGTGCAAAAATTATTAAATATTTTTAGTTCCATGCAAACGAAATCGCAGGCACAGGGAGTAAAGTATACAAAAAATAGTATATCCATTATAAAGCGTGTTTAGGTGTGACGTGTTTCGGAATCAGTTGGTACTTACTCGGTAATCAAGCGGAGTAATAGGGATCTTGGCTAGAACGGGTAGCAATCTCTATGGACATGGCGATTAATCCATGAAAGGGACTGTCGGTGTATAGTTGCCGATAGGCTTACAGGCCGGGAAGAAAGCCATGATCAACGACAGATTGCTGGTTTCTCGATGATTATTGTAGTGTATTGATTGTATGGTGCTTACTATAAAATTTGTTATAATATAGTTGCACCGTTATAAGGATTTATATTTGAGTTTTTTTATAATATATTATATCTAATAAGTCAGCTTATATATAATATAGTCGCCGATATTTTCATGGAGGACTTCGAGGAGACAGCCCTAATCACTGCCCCCTTCACCCCCAGGTTTTACAAACGGTACGTAGATGATACTTTCACAATTTTACCATCTGACAAAGTAGCTGCATTTTTAGATTATCTTAACTCCATTAACAATAACATACAATTCACTGTGGAGTTAGAGCAAAAGAAATCTCTTCCTTTCTTAGATGTTTTAGTTATCCGTAATCCTGATCAGTCTTTAGGCCATACTGTGTACAGAAAAATGACCCATACAGATAAATACCTGAATGGTGAATCTCACCACCATCCGAAACAGTTAGCTACCGTGGGTAAATCTTTGTTTCAGAGAGCACAAGGAATCTGTGACGAGGAACATCTGGCTGCTGAGCTGCGATATGTCAAGCAAGTACTGCGTGATAACAAGCTCCAAATTCCACGCCGCCGTCACGGAAACCGAGTGAAACCAGCCACAGTAGAACGTGTACCTGTTGTGCTACCTTTTGTAAGAGGGGTCACAGACAAGATTGGCTATGTGCTGAAGCGTGCTTCAATTAAAACTTACTTCAAGCCGCCCAAGAAGATTAGTCAATTTTTACCACCTGTCAAGTGTCATATACCTCTACAAGAACAGGGCGTATACAAAATCGAATGTGACTGTGGCCTCTCCTATATCGGACAAACTAAAAGAAATATAGGGACCCGCGTAAAAGAACATATAGCTGATGTTAAACACCGACGCTCTACGAAGTCTGCAGTTGCTGAACATTCAGAAGAAGGCTCCAAACATTATCTTCGATTCGACAAGCCACAAATCCTTGCCAAAGAACACCGATTCCTACCTAGGATGATTCGTGAGGCTATTGAAATTAAAAAACATCCAAATTTCAATAGAGAAGATGGTTGGAAGCTAGCACAAGCCTGGGATCCAATTATACATTTAATTAAATCGGAACCCAAAAGACCAATTGCCAGACCTCAAGACACTGTGAGCTCTTTCTGCGTAGATCGGAACACTAAATATTAAAAATTAAATTGAAGGTAGACACAGTAACATAAACTTTTCTGGACAACCTACACCTCAGTCCGCCCCGTGACCACGAAGGCTGAAAAGCTTTCGAAACGTCGGGATCAAAATGTAATAAATAACCGCGATAAAATCCGTTTAAATTAGTTTTATTTCAATGAATAATATTCGCGTAAACCTAAGAAATCATTATGTTTTAGGTAGTCTTTAGTGAGCCGGTAAATTTTTGATTCTCTTTCAAATTATTTATCACAACTATTTTTAATTTATTTATTTATTACACTTTTATATACAATCTGTCTACAAGGCGGACTTAATGCCTGTGGCATACTCTACCAGTCAACTTTGTGGTGGTGCAGAGAAGTTGCAAAATAGGTGCTTTAGGGGAAAAAGTAACTTTCCAATAAACTAAATATAATAGTAAATATATTCATACAAAAATATAATTTATAAAATAAAATTAACACGTAATACAAATAAATATATACATTTACACAATCAGCTAATAAACATTCCATATATAAATTAAATATAATTATTAATATTATAAATTACTCTGAACCTTAGTTAGCTTAGTTAAATTCTAAGGGAATGATATAATTATAATTTTTTGGTACCAGTTGTTATTCTACCTGTATTTTGAGAGCTATAATTCCAGGGAAATTAGCATATGCATTTTATCATGCCACAAGACGACCACGGTCATGGTGGTCGTGGTGAATACGACATTAATGACGTCATTACTTTCCCACATGCCAAGCCTATAGACCCATCAGCAATAGTGGACCCATACTCTATTCCACTTGGGTTAATGATTATAACACTCGCTAGCAAATGGAACGAGGAAAATCCCAGTCGTGTCTTGTTAAAGCTTAGTGAAAAGTAGCCTAGGTTGTTAAAAAAAACTTCAATAGAGAGTCATCTATTAGATGCTACAGTACATACACACTCGACAAACAAAATATGTTAATATGACCTCAATCGTCATGCATAAAAGTTATACCATGACTAAGATACAAACCAGTTTTTGATTTATAAAGATCAGAGTTATGTTAAAAATATCTACATGAATACACAATACTACACAAGTTTTCTGAGCTCTAATCTATAAAGATTTAGTTTATTCAACTAACGATCAAACAACGCGCATTCTCCGATATGTAAATATGTACATACTTATATACTAAAGGTCATTTGATTTTGTGATGCTTGTCTCATACAGTATTTTGTGTTGCCAATAATTGTACAGATGTTAAATAGTTTTGTCGTTTATCTTTGATGTCATTTTGTTATAAAGCGTTACGATAGTGACAGGTTGTGAATAATAGCGTTAAAAATTGATAATATGTCCGTTCTACTTACAAAAATAATTACATCTACTGGACACATCTACCGAATAGTGTATTTTTAATAATTTTATCACAAACCGAATGGGATATATTAAATTAGACACTGTGTAGGTAAGTTTTATTTAAGTCCTTAAAGTTAATTTAGGTCTTCAACATTATTTTTTTTAAATTACACTGTGTTTGAGAATATTTTCTATAACTACATTCATAATAAGAACGAATTTGATTTAACTATTTAAAATAAAGATAAGACATATTCAAAGGTTCAAAGGATTTTTCACAGACGATAAACTTTATTTAATATTAAAGAAGTTAATAGAGAGAGATATGTTTAGAGCATACACATTTGTCGGAAAAAGCTATGTATTTTAAATTTCCTTTTAGTTATCAGGAGGTTGGTATGAGGATTAAAAGTTATAATGGTTATTTGCTTTAAAATAGGTTCCGGTTGAATTAAACCTTACTTGATAGTCAATTTAAGAATTGTAGTATTTTCCAAATTCTAATATTAAAGTTTTTTTTTACAGTGCCTATAAAATACATACCCACAAAGAACATCCGCAAACTGATAATACATAATACAGTAAATACATTGAATCGTGATGATAAGAGAAGGAAAATGTAATTCAGGATAAAGTATTTTAGTATATGAATATTTACGTATTATTGGCTTCATTTAAGCGCTGGAAGTTAGCTAGTATGTAGTGAAACTAATAAAAGATTATATACGCTTCGCTCTGATAATATATCACAAGTCGATGAGTAAAAGTGAGATAGTGTTTATATTCGTAACTGAAAAGGAACTGTTGACACCGTGCTCACAGAACTTCAATGTGACGCGTATTAAACAAAACAATAAATAAAAACCACTACACATGTGAAATAATGAGGGCGCTTTTATCAAAAAAATTGTTTATAGTTTTTATTTTTCTATCAGTGATAGTGTTAATTTTTTTCAAAACAGTAAATGACATTAGCATTCACGATCAAATATTAAACGGATATAATATGATAGCAGAAAATGTAGCCTTTAATAGCTTAGACGACTTTTTAGAAGTCAATAAGGATAACGTTACGGAGATAATTAATGCAGATGATAATAAAACGAAAGTGAAATATATTTTGCAATGGACTTCGCCAAAAAATGTGCCGTTTGTTTATATAGGTAAAGGACAACAAGGCTTTATTGAAAGAGGTTGCCCACATGTTAACTGTTTTGTCACATCCGATAGAAATTATTTAGGTGATTATACAAAGTTTGATGTTATCGCCTTTGCTGGACCAGAGGTTATACATACGTCGCAAAATAATTTACCGCAAAGACGGTCACCGCATCAGAAATACGCATTTGCTAGTATAGAATCATCAGATTACTATCCCACGTGCTCAAATAGATTCAATCATTATTTTAATTGGACATGGACATTCAGGCTAGACTCTGAAGTACGGTGGGGCTACATAAGAGTCAGAGATAAAAATAAAAATCTAATAGGACCGAATAAGGTGATGCATTGGATGAAATTAGAAGATATGGAGCCAGTGAGTGAAGAATTCAAAGAACAATTTAAATCGAAGACAACAGCTGCTGCATGGTTTGTTTCTAATTGTTACTCTAAAAGTAGACGAGAACAGTATGTTCGTGACCTACAAGAAGAATTAAAAAAATACAATCAAACCGTAGACATTTACGGTAAATGTGGCCCATTGAAATGCTCTCGAGACAATGAGCAGGAATGTGATCAAATGATCAAAGAAAAATATTATTTTTATTTGTCATTCGAGAATTCTTATAGTGAAGATTATGTAACTGAGAAACTATTGCATGCTTTACAATACAATGCTATTCCAATTGTGTATGGTGCTGCTAATTATACTCGGTAAGAATGTTTTAGATGTTTTGTATTTAATATTATATAACAACTATATATAACTATATATATTATATAAACATGTCAAATTTGGGTCATAAATTGAGACTTGTACGATACATATGTGTTCTAAATATCATCAACACACCTCAAACAGTTATTTAGATATTAACGTTCAAAAATCGCATTTTTGACACTGACCTATAGATCAAAACTGTAACCGAGTTCCTATAAAGTTCCAATTTGGCATCCAGATAGGTAGTTGGGTGAATACAAAGGAATAAATCAGAAACTGCCAAATTTTTAACATGTTATTATAATCTTTCATATTCTGTTAGAAACACTTACTTATTATAGCGCTCACATGCCGAAACTATTGATTTTACGAGAAAATTTGTTAGGTCATAAATTATAGGAATTTTTCTCTACTTTAATTTGTATCTACATGTTTTTATCGTAGATTGAGTCAGACAGAAGGTATCGTCAAAAAACTGCTATTGAAAGCTATTTTTCCAAAATGGCGGCCCGAGCGGCAAAGTTAAAATTCGAAAAGCGCACATCAAAATCTATGATATTACCCATTTTCAAATCTCCCAGAAAACTTTCCAGATAACCCTCTTTTTAACCAAATGAATAGACTATTATAATGAATAAGTAATACTAATAATTTTAATTTCAGTACCAAAAGTATTGATATTCCTTCAAAAACATAAATGTGTAATCAGAGCCAAGTTTAATATTATATTATATGTAATAATAAAATATTTTATAACAATTTAAAATATCATAGGCTGACGTGGCTTGTTCAGCTTGCTGATAGAAACTAGCAATCGAACAGGACTCTTCCATGACTGTTTTAGTAGGTACTTAATAATAATATAGTGTTTCAAACTAGCCAAGTCAGACTTTAGGCTTCGATATTATCCTAAGATATAAGAAGGAATGATATTTTAAGTTGTTATAAAATATTTTATTTTATAAATAAATTTCAGGGCTGACCTTTGAATTTGACATCCATTTAGATCTCACTTCGTTTGTCGTAGCAGTCTACAACCAAGGCATATATCATTATATTGAACGTGGCTCTCATTTCACATTCATTTTTTGATGGGATATTATTAACTACATATGGCAATTATATTCAAATTATCGCAAGCACCAAATATTACATTTAACGCACGTCTTATTGAGTTATGATCTGAGGACAGCCTTCTATGGATTACCGATTTTAAAAAGATACAACATGCACCTTGTCGCCTTTTTTTTTGACTATTCCTTACGATAAGTTTGATGTCGTTACTATATAAAAAACATCAAAAGAAAAAGACATCAAAAAAGCTTATGTACCTTTTTGATTTAGTTTTATAGACTTTAATAACACTATGTAAATTATGTATGTAAATCAATAATAATACTATGATTGTCTAACTTATAACCTTTTGTTTATGAAATGGTGAAACAAATCTAATTGGCGATATCCTCTCGGTAATGCGAAAAACGCACTATCCGCGCTCAGATCAAGGAGAGAGAAGCATATGGAGAGAATCATCGGACGATAAACACCATCAAATACCCAATATAAACCACGGCATTACTTAAACGGCCGTATTGCCAGAGACTATGGACAGTTTCATGGTTCTTCTAGTTATGGTTTCTTTTATTTATACTTTATAGATTTAGTATTATGGCTACAATCTTACCTGATGTTATATGACGATGTGGTCCAAGATGCTGGACACGTTAGCATAGTGGAGAAACTGGCTCTTAAGTGCACCTACAAAACATACCTATAAGTATTTAGCGGCCGATAATCAACTTTAGCTAGCTAGTTGGACGCTACAAAAAGCCCTACCACCATTCTGTGGTTTTCTACTGATGTCGTACATTTACGTGGCGTTCGTACACAGAATCCACTGACACATTCCTTCCACCTTGCAAATCTTTCGCCAAGTATTTTGGTAGAAGTATTTAAGAGCCTTCTACTTAGTAAGCCTAAAATTGCTCTTATACTCGGTATCAGGCGCACTCAACTAACTAATATATATGATTGAGGTTAAACTCGTGCGCATATGTACGTCCATATATCACAGTAAATAGATATTTATTATCTGTTTTTTTTTTTACATATATTACGATTATTTACTGATTATAAAAATACTTATCATGAAAAATTGTAATGAAAGATTTTACATATACTAAATGTTCAAAATTGTTGTCCTTTCCAGATTTATGCCAGATGGAATCTACTTGAACGCTAAAGAGTTAGGTGTACAAGAATTGGCGAGAAAAATGTATGATCTCATTAAATCGCCGGAACTATACAAAGATTATTTTAAATGGACAAATCATTACTCATATCATAGAAATTCAGAGAGTATTGAGACAAATGAATACTGTATGATCTGTTCTTTATTAAACAATGACGAAGTGGTCAAAACGACAAAAGTTTATGATGATTTTAGACATTGGTGGGATCCACCGAATCACTGTTAATATATTATGCATTCGTATACCTATGTATTTTTTATTGAATGTATTTTTTATTTTATGTTACGATACAGTAAAAGCTTTAAATAGTATTGTATATGATCTTTTCTTCCCTAATATGTATTTTATAAAGTTACTGGTTGGCCTTGCAGACCTTTTTTTACCTGGGGAAATGCATTTATGGATCCCCTCTCTGACAGGCTGGGAGGGGTATGTAGGACTCGCCCGGCGCTAGTCGCCGGGAATACCCACTATAACCCCACGGTACCGTTCTCCGCTTTCTCGGAGTGACATGGGATCAGGTCACGCATTCACCGCGCTACCCCAGCGGTCGGACCAGCCTGATGTTAAGCCGGGCCCCGGCCAGCAGCTTGATAGCCTAATTAAGACATTTCCGACAAGCAGACTAGTAGTGGTGTTACCACCTTCTCCTTCCGCTTGCTAGCCTATGATGTCGGGGGTCATTTTCAGGGTCCCTTTCCCGCTCTCTCCGCGACCTCTTTCTGTAAGATTGTATGATCACAGAAAGAGACCATTGCATGCCATGCCCTCTCACTGCCGAGTATAGCTTTCACCATACTTCGAGTACGAGTAAGAGTAGAGCGCGACGTTGCGACGTCCATGCCACGCACTCTTGCAGTACATGCTGTGCCGTGTCCTCGTCAGACCCGAACTCATGGCAAACCGCCCAAAACATCCATGATTGTTCTACTCTGTCCAATAGGTACTACCTATATCACGGTGCCATAGTTTTTCAGTATTTTTCCCCTTGGTGCCAGACACCAGAGTCTGCTTACGTAATGCTACCATAGCGCTCAGGGATAAGGTATCTTAGAGATAATGTTTTTTCGGTCAAACCAAGCAATACAAAATTAAAATATTTAATTGAAAACTGTAGAGGATGCCCGGGATTTATACATAGTGTAAAGGTATGTACAAATATGACCCGTGTGACTTCGAATACGTACGAGTACGAATATAGTTTAATTTCTTTATAGGAGGTGGTAATAAACTTATTATTCGTGTGAGGGTTTAATTCTTATTTTTACGATGATTAATACTACTGTTATATTTTTAAGAAAAATCTGGACACAGTATTTTAAATATAACAAAATAAAAATGGTGCATTATCTAGTGGTTTATAGTGGTGGTAGTGCATTATAGTGGTAAAATCTTACAATACTCCGGCTACTATCGAACTATCTTAATCACTCAGTAAACCGATCGTCAGAAAGGCTCACGAAGGTGACGTAGAAGACTACACAATATACACACGAGGGACACAATAATGGACCTCACTTCAGCGACCTGTTCGTCTTAATGAACAGGAGAGAGACTACCGTCAGAGGAAATAGCAATGGAGCAGTTTCCCCACTTTTCTTCTGGAGGCTGTCTGACCTAGGAGAACTGTAGTCTAGAGAATAGAAGTGGCTGTAGATTCCGGCTAGATTGTAGCCAGTAAGTATGTGTGAGCGGTCATGTTCCCTCTTTGAACGAGCCCGGGGCTCACAAGAGTTAAAAAAATATGTGTGCTCTTCACACACGGTAGAAGTGTATAAAACACTACGGTGGTTATGAAATCCTTAGGCAGATGCGCACACACATACTAACACACGTACAACGCTCGGATCTTGTAAGAAACACTGTATTATGACTTCTATCTCATTCTTTAGTACGTTATACCTTATATATGTATGTAGTTGTATCTTTTAACTGTCGCTTTTTCGTTTCATTAAGTTTCAAATCGTAAAGATAAAAAAGTATAAGAGTGGGAAAATTTAGATTTTGTTCGAACTATCTTACTAACAAATTCAGTAAGGATAGTTGTATAATATGGTATTCAAAACTATTGATATTAGATGATATCATCAATTATGAAAGGTACCTACTTTACTTTGGAAGTTATCACATGGTCAATTTGTAACTCAATTTGAAGTTATATTAAACAATAATGCAATTATATTTTCATCATTCAGATCGTATAAAGTAAAAGTTATAGAGGAGGAATACCAATAGTAGACTTTATTAAATACATAATAAAACTGTAGTTAAATCAATTCTTTACATTAGGTTCTTTTTCAAAATTATTATTGAGATATGCATACTTTGTTACAGAAGCTAAAAATATTTTATCTATGGTTTAGCATTTGTAAGCACGTTACTCTGAAACTATTGGATATTTTTTTATGAATCACTCTGACGACTAGTATTATCATTTAACATATTAGATTATTTTTCAAAATAAAAATAAACGTTGTCCTTTATATAGATAGCACACCATATCAGAATTATAATTATCCAAAATTAGTATATATACCAATTAGGTTCTACTACAGTTTTATTATATGAACCGAACCCTGTGATCAATCTTTTTTTTATGTTCTGCAATTTACATTTATTTGTTGAATTTATAATATGTACATATTCATCGTAAAACTAGGTAGAAAGGGGACATTTGTAAAGAATCTAATTTCCAGTATCATACATCTATAAAGAGGCCCGAGCAGCAAAGATACGAGGTGATAGAGTTGAAGTTTGGAAAGACGACGTAGTAATCTATAAAATCATTAATTTTCAAAATTCTCGGAAATCTTTCCAGGTAACCTTATTATTTGAGCACGTAACTTCTGTATTACAATCATTCATTTCTTCTAGTGTTCGGCGGGAGTCGTAGTCGCGTCCAGTAATTCTGGTTAAATCAAACATCTGGGTTACAACGTCAAATAGACACATCGTTAATTATATCGTTGATAACCAGAAAGTAGTTTTTCATGCAACAATATATACGACTTAATTATCACTGACGATAATATCTTTAACAAATCGTTTGATAAAACTAATTTAAAGTCCTTTGATATATTGTTTTCATAAAAGCTGATAAACTATAATACAAAAACATTTCAATAAATAAAAAATAAAAAAACAAAATACAATTAAAAAGTGTAGTTTGTTCGTTCTATTATTGCATAGTGATAGGGCTTTTCCTAATGCCCGCCTGGCACCCTTAAGTTGAAAATCTGCAGCTAAATACCATTAGGTGTGTTCCGGCAGTGGCACTTGAAAGCCAGTCTCTTCTATAGAGGCTGGCAACGCACCTGCAATTCCTCTGTTGTTATGGGTGTCCATGTGCGGCGGTGATTACTTACCATCAGATGACACGCAAGCGTGTTCCGTATTCTCGTTTGCCGCCTATTCTATAAAAAACAATCGTACCTCTCTAATCCTTAAATGTTGTAACAGAATCAACAGGCTATTACCATCACAGTATCACGAATAGCAGCAAAGCTTTATTAAGAAAGTTACAAAAAGGTGCAAAAATTATTAAATATTTTTAGTTCCATGCAAACGAAATCGTAGGCACAGGGAGTAAAGTATACAAAAAATAGTATATCCATTGTACAGCGTGTTTAGGTGTGACGTGTTTCGGAATCAGTTGGTACTTACTCGGTAATCAAGCGGAGTAATAGGGATCTTGGCTAGAACGGGTAGCAATCTCTATGGACATGGCGATTAATCCATGAAAGGGACTGTCGGTGTATAGTTGCCGATAGGCTTACAGGCCGGGAAGAAAGCCATGATCAACGACAGATTGCTGGTTTCTCGATGATTATTGTAGTGTATTGATTGTATGGTGCTTACTATAAAATTTGTTATAATATAGTTGCACCGTTATAAGGATTTATATTTGAGTTTTTTTATAATATATTATATCTAATAAGTCAGCTTATATATAATATAGTCGCCGATATTTTCATGGAGGACTTCGAGGAGACAGCCCTAAGCACTGCCCCCTTCACCCCCAGGTTTTACAAACGGTACGTAGATGATACTTTCACAATTTTACCATCTGACAAAGTAGCTGCATTTTTAGATTATCTTAACTGCATTAACAATAACATACAATTCACTGTGGAGTTAGAGCAAAAGAAATCTCTTCCTTTCTTAGATGTTTTAGTTATCCGTAATCCTGATCAGTCTTTAGGCCATACTGTGTACAGAAAAATGACCCATACAGATAAATACCTGAATGGTCAATCTCACCACCATCCGAAACAGTTAGCTACCGTGGGTAAATCTTTGTTTCAGAGAGCACAAGGAATCTGTGACGAGGAACATCTGGCTGCTGAGCTGCGATATGTCAAGCAAGTACTGCGTGATAACAAGCTCCAAATTCCACGCCGCCGTCACGGAAACCGAGTGAAACCAGCCACAGTAGAACGTGTACCTGTTGTGCTACCTTTTGTAAGAGGGGTCACAGACAAGATTGGCTATGTGCTGAAGCGTGCTTCAATTAAAACTTACTTCAAGCCGCCCAAGAAGATTAGTCAATTTTTACCACCTGTCAAGTGTCATATACCTCTACAAGAACAGGGCGTATACAAAATCGAATGTGACTGTGGCCTCTCCTATATCGGACAAACTAAAAGAAATATAGGGACCCGCGTAAAAGAACATATAGCTGATGTTAAACACCGACGCTCTACGAAGTCTGCAGTTGCTGAACATTCAGAAGAAGGCTCCAAACATTATCTTCGATTCGACAAGCCACAAATCCTTGCCAAAGAACACCGATTCCTACCTAGGATGATTCGTGAGGCTATTGAAATTAAAAAACATCCAAATTTCAATAGAGAAGATGGTTGGAAGCTAGCACAAGCCTGGGATCCAATTATACATTTAATTAAATCGGAACCCAAAAGACCAATTGCCAGACCTCAAGACACTGTGAGCTCTTTCTGCGTAGATCGGAACACTAAATATTAAAAATTAAATTGAAGGTAGACACAGTAACATAAACTTTTCTGGACAACCTACACCTCAGTCCGCCCCGTGACCACGAAGGCTGAAAAGCTTTCGAAACGTCGGGATCAAAATTTAATAAATAACCGCGATAAAATCCGTTTAAATTAGTTTTATTTCAATGAATAATATTCGCGTAAACCTAAGAAATCATTATGTTTTAGGTAGTCTTTAGTGAGCCGGTAAATTTTTGATTCTCTTTCAAATTATTTATCACAACTATTTTTAATTTATTTATTTATTACACTTTTATATACAATCTGTCTACAAGGCGGACTTAATGCCTGTGGCATACTCTACCAGTCAACTTTGTGGTGGTGCAGAGAAGTTGCAAAATAGGTGCTTTAGGGGAAAAAGTAACTTTCCAATAAACTAAATATAATAGTAAATATATTCATACAAAAATATAATTTATAAAATAAAATTAACACGTAATACAAATAAATATATACATTTACACAATCAGCTAATAAACATTCCATATATAAATTAAATATAATTATTAATATTATAAATTACTCTGAACCTTAGTTAGCTTAGTTAAATTCTAAGGGAATGATATAATTATAATTTTTTGGTACCAGTTGTTATTCTACCTGTATTTTGAGAGCTATAATTCCAGGGAAATTAGCATATGCATTTTATCATGCCACAAGACGACCACGGTCATGGTGGTCGTGGTGAATACGACATTAATGACGTCATTACTTTCCCACATGCCAAGCCTATAGACCCATCAGCAATAGTGGACCCATACTCTATTCCACTTGGGTTAATGATTATAACACCCGCTAGCAAATGGAACGAGGAAAATCCCAGTCGTGTCTTGTTAAAGCTTAGTGAAAATTAGCCTAGGTTGTTAAAAAAAACTTCAATACAGAGTCATCTATTAGATACTACAGTACATACACACTCGACAAACAAAATATGTTAATATGACCTCAATCGTCATGCATAAAAGTTATACCATGACTAAGATACAAACCAGTTTTTGATTTATAAAGATCAGAGTTATGTTAAAAATATCTACATGAATACACAATACTACACAAGTTTTCTGAGCTCTAATCTATAAAGATTTAGTTTATTCAACTAACGATCAAACAACGCGCATTCTTCGATATGTAAATATTTACATACTTATATACTAAAGGTCATTTGATTTTGTGATGCTTGTCTCATACAGTATTTTGTGTTGCCAATAATTGTACAGATGTTAAATAGTTTTGTCGTTTATCTTTGATGTCATTTTGTTATAAAGCGTTACGATAGTGACAGGTTGTGAATAATAGCGTTAAAAATTGATAATATGTCCGTTCTACTTACAAAAATAATTACATCTACTGGACACATCTACCGAATAGTGTATTTTTAATAATTTTATCACAAACCGAATGGGATATATTAAATTAGACACTGTGTAGGTAAGTTTTATTTAAGTCCTTAAAGTTAATTTAGGTCTTTAACATTTTTTTTTTTTAAATTACACTGTGTTTGAGAATATTTTCTATAACTACATTCATAATAAGAACGAATTTGATTTAACTATTTAAAATAAAGATAAGACATATTCAAAGGTTGCTAATTTTATATATGGTGTTTTCTTTAATGTTCATGTCAAACTGGTTTTATTACAACATATCGTTTGTTGACGTTAATTGTTTAAAATTCGTTAATTGTTATTTCTATTTATTTCCAGAAACCATACGTTCACGTTTCTAAAGTTTAATTATTGGGAAATATTATCAAATTTTGGACATGTTACCGATAATAAAACGATGGTCATGGCTTGCCATAGGATGCTGTACATTGTTTTATATCTCTTTCACAAAAGACTATAAAATAAGTAAACCTCTTTTAGATACAATGGATATTAAAACAATTATTCGACCAACAAAAAATAATTTGAGTTATATTTTAATATGGACAAATCCCTTGGAAGACCCGATTTTGAATTTGAAAGAAGCAAGGTATACATTTATAAAAAGAATGTGTCCAGTTAGTAACTGCTACGTTACATCAAATAAATGGTTTTTTGAAAATATAACAGATTTCGATGTTATTATATTTCACGGTAAAGAGATTACAAAGAGATTACCAATTATGCCAAAAACACGATCTGTACACCAAAAATATATATTTGCAAATATGGAGTCGTCTGATTACTATCCTGTTTGTGATATGAGATTTGATGGTTATTTCAATTGGACATGGACATATAAGTTAAATTCCGATGAATATTACGGTTATATAAATATCAGAGATAATCAGGGCAATATTGTTGGACCAAAAGCAGATATGCATTGGCTGCGTTTAGAAGACATGGATCCGGTAAATTATACTATTAAGGAGAAAATAATGCACAAACGTAAAATAGCAGCCTGGTTCGTATCGAACTGCAATGTTCCAAGTAGAAGAGAGCAATTTGTAAATGAAATCCAACAGGAGTTGGAATACTATGGTTTAACAGTAGACATCTATGGTGAATGTGGTACAAAGCAATGCCCGCGTAATCAAATGGACGACTGTTTAAAAATGATTGAAAAAGATTATTACTTTTATTTTTCTTTTGAAAATTCATTCAGTGAAGATTACGTTACTGAGAAATTGTTACACGCACTCAATAATTACGCGGTACCCGTAGTGTTTGGTGCAGCTAATTATACAAGGTATTTTAACGTTATTATATGATGTGTTGTAGATAATATTGCCAGACAAAATGTTCAATATTAATCAGTAACAAATGTACTCTTATTAAAGTTTTAAATGCAAACTATGTTCCAAAGCTACTACCCTGAAATTTTCAGCTGTCTATTAAAGCGATAATAGCTCAGTGATAGTGTGTACGGATGCCGCGTCAAAGGATGTGAGTTCGAATCCTTCCAATGAGCTTGAGCTTTCGGTGAAAGAAAACATAGTGATGAAACCATAGCATGATGGTAGAGATTTTTCTAATGCTACCGTAGCTGAAACTCTCAAGTTGGAAATGTGCCGCCAAATACCAAATAGGTGTGTTCCGGCGGTTGCGCTTGATAGCCACTCCCTCCACAGGTTTAGCGTGTCAACCATCATGGGCCACATCGTCACTTAAGATTTGGTGAAATTGTAGCCATAACGCTGAAACCTATAAAATATTAAAAAAAAAATGTGTTGGCGGCAGATTTTTAACTTGAGAGTGGTAGCTAGCCAGGCAGGCATTAGAAAAATCCCTATCATCATGCGATTATAAGCCATAAAAATAAATTAAATGCGGCAAAGTCACTACCAAATGACAGTTGCAGTTGAATCTACATGCAAAACAATTTACAAGCATATTTGATATAATTATACTATTGTCTGATACCTTATAAAAGAAATGTAAGGATCATTGAAAACGTAGAATTCTGATTTTTCACAGACGATAAACTTTATTTAATATTAAAGAAGTTAATAGAGAGAGATATGTTTAGAGCATACACATTTGTCGGAAAAAGCTATGTATTTTAAATTTCCTTTTAGTTATCAGGAGGTTGGTATGAGGATTAAAAGTTATAATGGTTATTTGCTTTAAAATAGGTTCCGGTTGAATTAAACCTTACTTGATAGTTAATTTAAGAATTGTAGTATTTTCCAAATTCTAATATTAAAGCAATAATTGTTAGACTATCCAAGTGTTAACATCATTAATATTTTATCACTTTGCAGATTCATGCCAGATGGGATATATCTAGATGGAAGAAAAATAGGCGCCAACAAATTAGTTAATGAAATGATTGATATCATGACGGATAGGAAAAAGTATTATAATTTTTTTAAATGGCACAACCATTACTCTTATCACATGGTCCATGAATCTCCAGACACCGACAGTTATTGTAGATTATGTGCTAAAATAAATGATAAATCATTTAATGATATAAGTGTATATGAAGATTTTCGAAAGTGGTGGAACCCTGTGGGGAGATGTTAAATAACATTTGTTTTACGTTCAGTTCTGAGTATGTGTGGTGATTTGTTTTCATCGTCTAATATGGTATGCAAATGATGTATGTACGGTATGATCGAAATTATCATATTATTAAAAAATCAGAAACATACGATGAACAAAATATATGTTAAAATTATATTATCTAAAATACTTATTACTTTCTGTAAGTGTTCAAAGATCAAAACCCTTAGGGTTTTTTTAATCATATTTGGCCCAAAGGTAGTAGGAACTTTTGAATGTCAAAATACTACCACTGGTACGAGAAAAATCTCAGCCAGCTAGAAGAATTGACAAGAACCTCGGTTTGATTTATACTTTCTTCTCTCTGTATACAGCAAATACTTATAGTTGTTAAAAAAGGTAACATTATTGTGAAAATAGTTAAGTTCTCTAGAACATTCCTGCCACTCACATTAGATCTATGGAACGGACTGCCCGGCACGGTTTTCCCCCAAAAAGGGTGCTCTTCAAAAAGGGATTGAAATACGGTCTCTATGGTCGGCAACACAGGTATAATACCCCTGGTGTCGCAGCTGTTCATAGGCGAAGGTAACCATTTAACATCAGATGGACTGTCGGCCTGTTTGCTGCTCATTAGCATAAAAAAAATCTGTTATTTGAAATTATATTATTGCCGTTGCTAGTTGTGCCATTATTTGAAAGACGAGCCAAATGTATTACTTTTATATATAACCAAGAAAGAGAAATTATAAATAAATAATATAGATAAATGTGAACGCGTTTTACGTTTTACGTTTTAAATTTGCTTGACGCTAGAAGTGTTAAGAGAAATAAATCTATGAGCTATTAAAGGTTAAAAATGCTAACTTTGGAGTTAATACGTAAAAAAATCATGTTTTTTTTTACAGTGTATATAAAATACATACCCACAAAGAACATCCGCAAATTGATAATACATAAAACAGTTAATACATTGAATCGTGATGATAAGAGAAGGAAAATGTAATTCAGGATAAAGTATTTTAGTATATGAATATTTACGTATTATTGGCTTCATTTAAGCGCTGGATGTTAGCTAGTATGTAGTGAAACTAATAAAAGATTAGATACGCTTCGGTCTGATAATATATCACAAGTCGATGAGTAAAAGTGAGATAGTGTTTATATTCGTAACTGAAAAGGAACTGTTGACACCGTGCTCACAGAACTTCAATGTGACGCGTATTAAACAAAACAATAAATAAAAACCACTACACATGTGAAATAATGAGGGCGCTTTTATCAAAAAAATTGTTTATAGTTTTTATTTTTCTATCAGTGATAGTGTTAATTTTTTTCAAAACAGTAAATGACATTAGCATTCACGATCAAATATTAAACGGATATAATATGATAGCAGAAAATGTAGCCTTTAACAGCTTAGATGACTTTTTAGAAGTCAATAAGTATAACGTTACGGAGGTAATTAATGCAGATGATAATAAAACGAAAGTGAAATATATTTTGCAATGGACTTCGCCAAAAAATGTGCCGTTTGTTTATATGGGTAAAGGACAACAAGGCTTTATTGAAAGAGGTTGCCCACATGTTAACTGTTTTGTCACATCCGATAGAAATTATTTAGGTGATTATACAAAGTTTGATGTTATCGCCTTTGCTGGACCGGAGGTCATACATACGTCGCAAAATAATTTACCGCAAAGACGGTCACCGCATCAGAAATACGCATTTGCTAGTATAGAATCATCAGATTACTATCCCACGTGCTCAAATAGATTCAATAATTATTTTAATTGGACATGGACATTCAGGTTAGACTCTGAAGTACGGTGGGGCTACATAAGAGTCAGAGATAAAAATAAAAATCTAATAGGACCGAATAAGGTGATGCATTGGATGAAATTAGAAGATATGGAGCCAGTGAGTGAAGAATTCAAAGAACAATTTAAATCGAAGACAACAGCTGTTGCATGGTTTGTTTCTAATTGTTACTCTAAAAGTAGACGAGAACAGTATGTTCGTGACTTACAAGAAGAATTAAAAAAATACAATCAAACCGTAGACATTTACGGTAAATGTGGCCCATTGAAATGCTCTCGAGACAATGAGCAGGAATGTGATCAAATGATCAAAGAAAAATATTATTTTTATTTGTCATTCGAGAATTCTTATAGTGAAGATTATGTAACTGAGAAACTATTGCATGCTTTACAATACAATGCTATTCCAATTGTGTATGGTGCTGCAAATTATACTCGGTAAGAATGTTTTAGATGTTTTGTTTTTAATATTATATAATGTGTTGCTGATCTGGTAAATTTTATTCTGCACTTCCTGATGTTATCGCATTCAAATGGATGCAAAGTTGTTGTAAGTGCCAATTTTTAAATTGGATAAATGTGGTTGGAGTTTATTATCTATACAATGATTCATTTTTTTTTACATATACCGATATTATTATATCTTTTCTTTTATGTAATTTCTTTAAACCATTGCTGTTTTTCATCTATACAAGCGGCAGCTTGTCAAGTTAAGTTCAAGCTAACAGAACTGGCGAGCAACACCGTGTGTAATATTACACAAACCATTTGGAGCCACTTTAGATATCGTCATAACTCCAAAACTATTTAACATAAACATGTCAAATTTGGGTCATAAATTGAGACTTGCACGATACATATGTGTTCTAAATATCATCAACATACCTCAAACAGTTATTTAGATATTAACGTTCAAAAATCGCATTTTTGACACTGACCTATAGATCAAAACTGTAACCGAGTTCCTATAAAGTTCCAATTTGGCATCTAGATAGGTAGTTGGGTGAATACAAAGGAATAAATCAGAAACTGCCAAATTTTTAACATGTTATTATAATCTTTCATATTCTATTAGAAACACTTACTTATTATAGCGCTCACATGCCGAAACTATTGATTTTACGAGAAAATTTGTTAGGTCATAAATTGTAGGAATTTTTCTCTACTTTAATTTGTATCTACATGTTTTTATCGTAGATTGAGTCAGACAGAAGGTATCGTCAAAAAACTGCTATTGAAAGCTATTTTTCCAAAATGGCGGCCCGAGCGGCTAAGTTAAAATTCGAAAAGCGCACATCAAAATCTATGATATTACCCATTTTCAAATCTCCCAGAAAACTTTCCAGATAACCCTCTTTTTAACCAAATGAATAGACTATTATAATGAATAAGTAATACTAATAATTTTAATTTCAGTACCAAAAGTATTGATATTCCTTCAAAAACATAAATGTGTAATCAGAGCCAAGTTTAATATTATATTATATGTAATAATAAAATATTTTATAACAATTTAAAATATCATAGGCTGACGTGGCTTGTTCAGCTTGCTGATAGAAACTAGCAATCGAACAGGACTCTTCCATGACTGTTTTAGTAGGTACTTAATAATAATATAGTGTTTCAAACTAGCCAAGTCAGACTTTAGGCTTCGATATTATCCTAAGATATAAGAAGGAATGATATTTTAAGTTGTTATAAAATATTTTATTTTATAAATAAATTTCAGGGCTGACCTTTGAATTTGACATCCATTTAGATCTCACTTCGTTTGTCGTAGCAGTCTACAACCAAGGCATATATCATTATATTGAACGTGGCTCTCATTTCACATTCATTTTTTGATGGGATATTATTAACTACATATGGCAATTATATTCAAATTATCGCAAGCACCAAATATTACATTTAACGCACGTCTTATTGAGTTATGATCTGAGGACAGCCTTCTATGGATTACCGATTTTAAAAAGATACAACATGCACCTTGTCGCCTTTTTTTTTTACTATTCCTTACGATAAGTTTGATGTCGTTACTATATAAAAAACATCAAAAGAAAAAGACATCAAAAAAGCTTATGTACCTTTTTGATTTAGTTTTATAGACTTTAATAACACTATGTAAATTATGTATGTAAATCAATGGTGAAACAAATCTAATTGGCGATATCCTCTCGGTAATGCGAAAAACGCACTATCCGCGCTCAGATCAAGGAGAGAGAAGCATATGGAGAGAATCATCGGACGATAAACACCATCAAATACCCAATATAAACCACGGCATTACTTAAACGGCCGTATTGCCAGAGACTAGGGACAGTTTCATGGTTCTTCTAGTTATGGTTTCTTTTATTTATACTTTATAGATTTAGTATTATGGCTACAATCTTACCTGATGTTATATGACGATGTGGTCCAAGATGCTGGACACGTTAGCATAGTGGAGAAACTGGCTCTTAAGTGCACCTACAAAACATACTTATAAGTATTTAGCGGCCGATAATCAACTTTAGCTAGCTAGTTGGACGCTACAAAAAGCCCTACCACCATTCTGTGGTTTTCTACCGATGTCGTACATTTACGTGGCGTTCGTACACAGAATCCACTGACACATTCCTTCCAACTTGCAAATCTTTCGCCAAGTATTTTGGTAGAAGTACTTAAGAGCCTTCTACTTAGTAAGCCTAAAATTGCTCTTATACTCGGTATCAGGCGCACTCAACTAACTAATATATATGATTGAGGTTAAACTCGTGCGCATATGTACGTCCATATATCACAGTAAATAGATATTTATTATCTGTTTTTTTTTTACATATATTACGATTATTTACTGATTATAAAAATACTTATCATGAAAAATTGTAATGAAAGATTTTACATATACTAAATGTTCAAAATTGTTGTCCTTTCCAGATTTATGCCAGATGGAATCTACTTGAACGCTAAAGAGTTAGGTGTACAAGAATTGGCGAGAAAAATGTATGATCTCATTAAATCGCCGGAACTATACAAAGATTATTTTAAATGGACAAATCATTACTCATATCATAGAAATTCAGAGAGTATTGAGACAAATGAATACTGTATGATCTGTTCTTTATTAAACAATGACGAAGTGGACAAAACGACAAAAGTTTATGATGATTTTAGACATTGGTGGGATCCACCGAATCGCTGTTAATATATTATGCATTCGTATACCTATGTATTTTTTATTGAATGTATTTTTTATTTTATGTTACGATACAGTAAAAGCTTTAAATAGTATTGTATATGATCTTTTCTTCCCTAATATGTATTTTATAAAGTTACTGGTTGGCCTTGCAGACCTTTTTTTACCTGGGGAAATGCATTTATGGATCCCCTCTCTGACAGGCTGGGAGGGGTATGTAGGACTCGCCTGGCGTTGGAATACCCACTATAACCCCACGGTACCGTCCTCCGCTTTCTCGGAGTGACATGGGATCAGGTCACGCATTCACCGCGCTACCCCAGCGGTCGGACCAGCCTGATGTTAAGCTGGGCCCCGTCCAGCAGCTTGATAGCCTAATCAAGACATTTCCGACAAGCAGACTAGTAGTGGTGTTACCACCTTCTCCTTCCGCTTGCTAGCCTATGATGTCGGGGGTCATTTTCAGGGCCCCTTTCCCGCTCTCTCCGCGACCTCTTTCTGTAAGATTGTATGATCACCGAAAGAGACCATTGCATGCCATGCCCTCTCACTGCCGAGTATATCTTTCACCATACGTGGCAGTGAGAGGTCCTCGCCGATCTCTACCATTAGAGCGCGACATTGCGACGTCCATGCCACGCACTCTTGCAGTACATGCTGTGCCGTGTCCTCGTCAGACCCGAACTCATGGCAAACCGCCCAAAACATCCATGATTGTTCTACTCTGTCCAATATGTACTACCTATATCACGGTGCCATAGTTTTTCAGTATTTTTCCTCTTGGTGCCAGACACCAGAGTCTGCTTACGTAATGCTACCATAGCGCTCAGGGATAAGGTATCTTAGAGATAATGTTTTTTCGGTCAAACCAAGCAATACAAAATTAAAATATTTAATTGAAAACTGTAGAGGATGCCCGGGGTTTATAAATAGTGTAAAGGTATGTACAAATATGACCCGTGTGACTTCGAATACGTACGAGTACGAATGTAGTTTAATTTCTTTATATGAGGTGGTAATAAACTTATTATTCGTGTGAGGGTTTAATTCTTATTTTTACGATGATTAATACTACTGTGATATTTTTAAGAAAAATCTGGGCACAGTATTTTTAATATAACAAAATAAAAATGGTGCATTATCTAGTGGTTTATAGTGGTGGTAGTGCATTATAGTGGTAAAATCTTGCAATACTCCGGCTACTATCGAACTATCTTAATCACTCAGTAAACCGATCGTCAGAAAGGCTCACGAAGGTGACGTAGAAGACTACACAATATACACACGAGGAACACAATAATGGACCTCACTTCAGCGACCTGTTCGTCTTAATGAACAGGAGAGAGACTACCGTCAGAGGAAATAGCAATGGAGCAGTTTCCCCACTTTTCTTCTGGAGGCTGTCTGACCTAGGAGAACTGTAGTCTAGAGAATAGAAGTGGCTGTAGATTCCGGCTAGATTGTAGCCAGTAAGTATGTGTGAGCGGTCATGTTCCCTCTTTGAACGAGCCCGGGGCTCACAAGAGTTAAAAAAATATGTGTGCTCTTCACACACGGTAGAAGTGTATAAAACACTACGGTGGTTATGAAATCCTTAGGCAGATGCGCACACACATACTAACACACGTACAACGCTCGGATCTTGTAAGAAACACTGTATTATGACTTCTATCTCATTCTTTAGTACGTTATACCTTATATATGTATGTAGTTGTATCTTTTAACTGTCGCTTTTTCGTTTCATTAAGTTTCAAATCGTAAAGATAAAAAAGTATAAGAGTGGGAAAATTTAGATTTTGTTCGAACTATCTTACTAACAAATTCAGTAAGGATAGTTGTATAATATGGTATTCAAAACTATTGATATTAGATGATATCATCAATTATGAAAGGTACCTACTTTACTTTGGAAGTTATCACATGGTCAATTTGTAACTCAATTTGAAGTTATATTAAACAATAATGCAATTATATTTTCATCATTCAGATCGTATAAAGTAAAAGTTATAGAGGAGGAATACCAATAGTAGACTTTATTAAATACATAATAAAACTGTAGTTAAATCAATTCTTTACGTTAGGTTCTTTTTCAAAATTATTATTGAGATATGCATACTTTGTTACAGAAGCTAAAAATATTTTATCTATGGTTTAGCATTTGTAAGCACGTTACTCTGAAACTATTGGATATTTTTTTATGAATCACTCTGACGACTAGTATTATCATTTAACATATTAGATTATTTTTCAAAATAAAAATAAACGTTGTCCTTTATATAGATAGCACACCATATCAGAATTATAATTATCCAAAATTAGTATATATACCAATTAGGTTCTACTACAGTTTTATTATATGAACCGAACCCTGTGATCAATCTTTTTTTATGTTCTGCAATTTATATTTATTTGTTGAATTTATAATATGTACATATTCATCGTAAAACTTGGTAGAAAGGGGACATTTGTAAAGAATCTAATTTCCAGTATCATACATCTATAAAGAGGCCCGAGCAGCAAAGATACGAGGTGATAGAGTTGAAGTTTGGAAAGACGACGTAGTAATCTATAAAATCATTAATTTTCAAAATTCTCGGAAATCTTTCCAGGTAACCTTATTATTTGAGCACGTAACTTCTGTATTACAATCATTCATTTCTTCTAGTGTTCGGCGGGAGTCGTAGTCGCGTCCAGTAATTCTGGTTAAATCAAACATCTGGGTTACAACGTCAAATAGACACATCGTTAATTATATCGTTGATAACCAGAAAGTAGTTTTTCATGCAACAATATATACGACTTAATTATCACTGACGATAATATCTTTAACAAAACGTTTGATAAAACTAATTTAAAGTCCTTTGATATATTGTTTTCATAAAAGCTGATAAACTATAATACAAAAACATTTCAATAAATAAAAAATAAAAAAACAAAATACAATTAAAAAGTGTAGTTTGTTCGTTCTATTATTGCATAGTGATAGGGCTTATCCTAATGCCCGCCTGGCACCCTTAAGTTGAAAATCTGCAGCTAAATACCATTAGGTGTGTTCCGGCAGTGGCACTTGAAAGCCAGTCTCTTCTATAGAGGCTGGCAACGCACCTGCAATTCCTCTGTTGTTATGGGTGTCCATGTCCGGCGGTGATTACTTACCATCAGATGACACGCAAGCGTGTTCCGTGTTCTCGTTTGCCGCCTATTCTATAAAAAAAAATCGTACCTCTCTAATCCTTAAATGTTGTAACAGAATCAACAGGCTATTACCATCACAGTATCACGAATAGCAGCAAAGCTTTATTAAGAAAGTTACAAAAAGGTGCAAAAATTATTAAATATTTTTAGTTCCATGCAAACGAAATCGCAGGCACAGGGAGTAAAGTATACAAAAAATAGTATATCCTTTATATAGCGTGTTTAGGTGTGACGTGTTTCGGAATCAGTTGGTACTTACTCGGTAATCAAGCGGAGTAATAGGGATCTTGGCTAGAACGGGTAGCAATCTCTATGGACACGGCGATTAATCCATGAAAGGGACTGTCGGTGTATAGTTGCCGATAGGCTTACAGGCCGGGAAGAAAGCCATGATCAACGACAGATTGCTGGTTTCTCGATGATTATTGTAGTGTATTGATTGTATGGTGCTTACTATAAAATTTGTTATAATATAGTTGCACCGTTATAAGGATTTATATTTGAGTTTTTTTATAATCTATTATATCTAATAAGTCAGCTATAAGATGTACCACCTATCAAATAAAAAAATATGTTATAAAGCGAAAAAGTTTTTTTTTTTATTTGAATGTGCCAATTTTAGGAACTACCAGGTGGATTTCAAAAATGGTTTTTGTATTATATAGAATAATTATTGACGAAGGCTCCAAGCTATCTAACATCACGGTGCCATCAACAGGAGCAAAGCTGAATTGATTAAAGTTACAAAAACGGGCAAAAATTATTAAATTACTTTTTGGTACCTTATAGGTAAAGGTAGGTTTACTTTAGAGGCTGGCAACATACCTGCAATTCCTCTGGTATTGTGGGTGTCCATGCGAGGCTCTGGTCATTTACCATCAAGTGACCTGCTTGCTTGTTTGCCCCCTATTCCATAAAAAAAGGTTTCACTCAAATGACGTCGCCGACACAGCTTATTTATTGATTGTCAGTTTGGCATACATACTTCTTTATCGACTTAGACACATAATAAAAAGTGTTGTAGGATCACTCGCTTTTGGTAGAAAAAACTCGAACGAAGTCGAGAGCACCAGCTAGTTATACATGTAAACGATAGCGTAATCGAAAAACGAAAGGAAAGTTGTAAACTTTTATTTCTGTTGATGTCGATTTGAAATTCTTACTTTTTATGAATTGTCATATTTGTGCCGCTTTATTACTTGAAACGTAATTTATGTTATGTTGTATGATAATAAAGAAATATCAGAGTCTAGACATACTTAAAGTAATTGGATAACAATCTTTTCGTAATAATAACCCTTTTTTTAGTAAGGCAAAATAACTATGCACTGTTTGATGTAGCACTGCAGTGTATAAGCAAAGGTGACAGTTAGTACCAATGCATTGGCAGCTGCAGAATAAATAATCGGACAATTTTACACCTTTTCAAACCAGCCTGTCATAAAAGTTGATTACTGACATCCTCAATTAAGAGGGCTAGAAAACACTAGATGCTATTGTATTTAGACACTATTTGACACAATCATGTATTAAGAGTGATTCAAATGTTGTATACGTCATAACGCAACGGTCATAAATTAAGTTTTGAATGTGACATAGTGATTTTCACTCAGTCGACACAAACCCGCCCATCGAGTCGCGTGCACACGCGCACGTATGAAATAAACATAAAAATGAAATATGTAAAAATATTATTTTACGGTAGTGTAATTTCGTTAGCAATAGTTATGTTTGTTAGCCTCAGATATTTTACAGAGTACCACGAATTACGTCTGCACATATATCAAGAAAAGAAAAAAGAAATGCGATATATACTGCAGTGGACGTCACCGCAAGATATACCTTTTGTATACATGGGCAAAGGTCAACAAGGTTTCATTGATAGAAACTGCACACATAAAAATTGCATAGTCACTTCAAATAAATCTTATTTCGATGACTACACTAAATTTGATGTAATAGTTTTCGCTGGACCAGAATTAGTTAGGATGTATGAAGATCAACTACCAAGGAATAGGTCGGCAAATCAAAAGTATGTTTTCGCTAGTATAGAATCTTCGGACAATTATCCGGTATGCTCAAATATGTTCAACAATTACTTCAACTGGACTTGGACGTACAGACTAGATTCTGATGTAAGATGGGGTTATATCACGATTAAAGACAATATGAATCGAATTGTCGGTCCGAAGAAAGATATGACTTGGTTGAAACTGAAAGACATGGATAAGGTTGATGAAGAGTTTAAAAGAAAATTGCAGACAAAACGAAAGGCAGCGGCATGGTTTGCATCGAACTGTTACAGTTTAAGTAAACGCGAACGTTTGGTTCGTGAACTTCAATTAGAGCTGTATAAATACAAACAACATATAGACGTTTATGGAGATTGTGGACTCTTTTCGTGTTCTAGAGATAACGAAGATAAGTGTAATAAGTTAATTGAAAACACTTATTACTTTTATTTATCTTTCGAAAATTCGTTTGACGAGGATTACGTGACTGAAAAATTGTTACGACCATTGCAAAACAATGCGGTGCCCATTGTTTATGGCGGTGCTAACTACACAAGGTAACTTTTTATCTCTCATTATCTACTAATAAAGATGATATTTGTATACAGGTTTAATTTGAACGTTCCTCGAAGTAATTTTAACAATTGATTAGTGTCTAAATGAGGTGAAATTGAATATAAGTTTAAAATTAATAATGATTAGTTATTAAATATCGATTAGTGCTATATTACAAAATTTTTATATTAAAATTTTTGTAGTAGATGTATTTAATGTTTAAGCAAATTACTAAGCACATATTGTTTCTGATATTAGTAGGAATCATTTACAGTGATGTAACATAGGGAAATGTTACCTTGTGAGATGGTAGTATATAATAATTATGCCAGGTGTAACATAGTGACATGGTCAAGTGGTGTCATGAAATCATGTGGAGTGATAGGTATTTGTACTTGACTGAGATGCGACCACCAGTAGCATGGTAATAAATCTTTCCAGCCAGTCAGTGCATATACAGCTATAAAGGCTTGTAGGCCGGTAACGGTGATAACGCCTGATGGAATGTTGTTTTCTTTATAATAGTCCATGTTTTTGGATTTTTTACCAACAGCTAAAATGTCATATATTTTCCAAATTATAATATAAGTAATAATAATAAATATTGATGAACATTTCGGTTAAGAAAAATTCGTAATCTCATGTAGGTGATGTTATTAGGAAGGAGTAAAGCTATATAATTAGAAGAATAAAAAATATAAACGTCAATGGACTCAGGAGTAAAAAAAGACTTAAGAAAATATGCATGACCTGTGTCAAGACGAGTTTTTTAGCAATTCATGGATTTACCATGCGGGAGCCGAGTCCATTGTGTCGTAGAGAGGGAAACACTAAGCAGATCCTGCGACTTGTGACACGGATGTAGATTTGAGTAGCCCCTTGCCAATACGCGTCTATACTCATCTTCACTACTTGTGTTTATCTCTTTGCCCAGCCAAATTTGATAGTAGCCGACTAATGATTTCTTATGTTTACGCGAATATTATTCATTGAAATAAAACTAATTTAAACAGATTTTATCGCGGTAATTTATTAATTTTGATTCTTGACTTTTCGAAAGCTTTTCAGCCTTCGTGATAAATTAAATTGAAGGTAGACACAGTAAAATGAACTTTTCTGGGCAATCTACACCTCAGTCCGCCCCGTGACCACGAAGGCTGAAAAGCTTTCGAAACGTCGAGATCAGAATTAATAAATAACCACGATAAAATCCGTTTCAATTAGTTTTATTACGATGAGTAGCCTAATAGTACAGTTTTAGGGGCACTTTCTAATAGAGAACTTACTGTGGTCCTATACAGGCTAGGATCTTTTAGTAGATTTTAAAGATATGTTGCAGCTATACATCTCGCTCCCACTTCGACCGCCTATAAATTAACTCCTTTGCCATTCCTGTTCAGATAATTTAGTTACTCGCAGTATTTATTTGATTTTATTGCGTGGTCTTTAGCTATGTTTGTTTTTATGGTACATTGAGCTCCATCAGTACTATGTGTACAAAAGGTGTTAATATTGAGAGGAGAGGAGGAAGAGATTAAGAGGATGGTGTGCCGAACCATATCTAGGTATTTTAATGGGATAAGATCAAGACAATAAATAAATGATCTCACTTATATTGCATAGCGACTATTCCTAAGTTCTTTAAAATATTTTCTACATCCTATAAATTTAAGTATTACCGATATGAATAATTGGAAATGCATTTTACTGTTGTTTGGTACAGATAAGGAATTTTAGATAAAATTTCATTGCAGGTTCATGCCAGATGGAATTTATCTAAATGCAAGAGAGCTTGGTATCGTGAAGTTGGGTAAAAAAATTAACGAATTAATAAAAAACCCAGACAAGTACGCCGAGTATTTCCGATGGAAGAAACATTATTCATTTCATAAGACCTCCGAAAGCGTACAGACGAACGAGTACTGTCAATTTTGTTCTATATTGAACGACGAAAACAAAGTAAAAAAGGTTACCGTTTATAATGATTTATATAAATGGTGGGGTAACCACGGACATTGTTAACATTAGTCGTGTAAAACTATTGGAGCCTTATTTTATTTGATTTTTTCTATCGAAAACCTACATCATAATAAATTATTATACCTTCGCCTTCTGGAAACTTTTTACTTTTATAGATAATTTTTATTGTAATCTCATCTGATCTTAAGTGACGATATGGCCCAAGTTGGAAGGCATGCTAAACCTGTGAAGGGACTGACTCTCAAGTGCAACTGCCGAAACAGACCTATTAGTATTTGTCGGCAAGTTTTAACTCGAGGATGGTAGCTAGCCAGGCGGGTATTAGAAAAGGCCCTACCGCCATGCTATGGTTTCCTCACGATGTTTATCTTCAGCGAAAGTTCAAGGTCATTGTAGGTGAATTCGAACTCACGTCCCTTGACGCGTTAGCCGAACACTCTACCACTGAGCTATCATCGCTTCCGCAAAGTTATATACACACCTACTAGAAATAAATGTGTTTTTGTATGAATATGCTCTGAGTCCCTTAACTAAACTTTCATCTGATTCAGCTGAAAAATTTATAAGTTATTTTACTTAACCTGGTTTAACAAATTTGATATTTTTTCCCATAACATTGCAATGGATGACGACCACAACTGGTTAACTATAAAAAGAAGTATATAATGTGTTATATCTATTTATTTATTTGTCTGAATGTATTGATTCCATGGAGCTGATTAATGTTGTATAACTTAATAAATGCTTGTTCTTAAAAGTGCATTCTGTAATTTATTTATGTGTTACTATTATGTTGTATGAATCTAGTTTTAGCTAAATAATTTTTTACGTCTACCTTGTATAATAATGTGCTTATCTTGTTTTGGTATTTAGTACACGGCTAGACAAAACACAAAAATTAAAACGCATGATATCTAAGAAAAATTAATATGTAGTATGTCCTTTTAAAAAGTGAACACAGCGAATAAGCTAAAATATTAAGAAAAGGCCAAAAGAGATCAATAATTATATTTTAATTTCTGTGATTTTAAATTTAAATTAAATTTAATTTAATGTGAATAACTATAATAACAATTATTACTGATTGTTATTTTCTTTACTTTAGTTCAGTAGGCATTGTGTAATAAAACTGTCGACAGTTATCATCTGAGGTTAACAGAGAAACGATGTTTAGTTAAAATGTTGTATTTATGTAACCGATACCTACCTACGAGTTTCCATTTTTATTATGTTTCATATAATTTAATTAACACATATGCGGTAAAATATTTGTATACGTTTACCAGATATTGGAGAGGCGAATGACCTTTCATTTCAAAATAAAGTTCACATGCCGAAAATTCTTCAGTTAACTTGGTACAAAAGTACACAAATATTTTTTTAATAGTAGCAGACATGTTGTTATCGACTTTGGCGTTTCGATCGATAGTATTTTTCCTTGTTGTCAAATACAGTTAGACATATAACTTAATTAAAGATGCTTTAGGCAGCGTTGCGGAGGGTTTAACGTTATTATCAAAATCTCACATGGTGTTAAGTGACCATGTGGCCCAAGATGGTGAACACCCTAAGCCTACTGGAAGGACTGGCCCTCAGGTGTAATTGCCGAAACACGCCTAGCACGTCTATAGGTATTTGACCGCAAATTTTTAACTTGATGGTTGCAGCTAGCCAGGCGGGCATTAAAAAGAGCCCTATCACCATGCTACGATTTAATTATCATATTTTCCTTCACCTAAAACTTAAGCTCATTGTAGGTGTATTAGAACTCGCGTCCCTTGACGCGGCGTCCGTACACACTACCAACTGAACTATCATCGCCTTAAAACCGTCTATTGTAACTCAATCGCCGTGTCATAATAATTACAATCTTTGTCGTGATGGGTAACTAACAGTTTACGATGCGTGCGCGTAGATCACCTAATGAATGCCAGACTTTTCGTGCATAATATGGTAAAATGTTGGTCTCAAAATTGGTATTACCAATTAAAACAAGTTAAGATAAGGTAAGAAAGATAACCATTGAGATGAGATTCGAAATATTATTGCCATGTGCTACTTGAGCTCCCAATATTGTTCAAAAACTATTGTTTTCTTTAAAATAGAAAACGTTTATTGGCATGACGATGCATAGAAATGTATACATTGTATTTCATGTTTTATAACAATGTATTTCACATCAGGTATGAAAAGCATACATTCTTACTTCTCCGGTCATTGCAATATTGGGTACTTTGTACGCAAAAGCGTGCTAATTATTTTGGCGGAACATATTTACCTAATGGACCTATTTAAATAACGTAACGTTAGTGTTAAACGTTTATAATATTACTAACTGTGCCTGCAAACTGTAATGCTACAACAAAAATCTGGTACTGTATTGAAATTACTCAATAAAAATATATTTTAATGGTATTAAATATTACATTGTTACATATTTATCACATACTCATATACAGTTAATAGCGTGATACAATTATAATTACTTAAAGTAATAACAGAGCTAACTCATTTAACTAAAATGGAAACTTTAAATGTGAGATAAGAAAATTACTTGTTTCGAAATTCAATAAATAAAACTCTGCTTGTACCTGTAGTTAATACTCTGAAGTTCTTAAATTTTTTTCCAGTTCTATTTCAATGCAATTTTCCATTTAAATAATATTTTATTTTTCAAGTAGTAGGTATTTGATAAGTTTTCTCCCTTTGCAAGACGTCGAGGTATGTGTGTACATTCCTTGGAATTGTTGTTACCGAAGTAACTCAATATTTGTAATTCTATTACGGTTTATGAAACTCCGATGAAAGATAACGTTTATCTATGTAAGTATAATGTAGAGGTAATTCTCTCAAGTCACTCAGGAAATCATAAAGTGTATCCTCGAGTAACATATAGTCTTTGTTTCATTACAATCGGTTAGCTCTATTCAAAAGTTATTGTAATTTGAATGACAGCGCGAGGAAATGTTTTTAGTTCCACGCGAACGAAGTCGCAGGCACAGCTAGTGTGAAATAAATATAGTCGTTTCATGTTGAAAAAAATTGTTACCCAGTGACGTTGGGATCGGAAATGACAAACCACGGTGCGGCGGTCACAGACACAGATATCGACACTATCGTAGTGACTATCTCGGAGGTTCTTAAACAAATAAAGTAAAGTCATTGCTAACATAATACGTGTTCCACTTCTCATGAAGTGTTATAGACCCCGTTTATATATTGCATTTATGATCTTTCAATATTAACATCTATTTTTAATTACGATCCAAATAAAATAAAGGTATGGTTATTTTAGTATGACAAGTTAAATTAGTTAAAAGCAAAATAATTCATATTTCGGTACATAAATCTCATACGGTACTGTTTCTGATGATCATTATCTACGAATCTAACTGTTTTAGGTAGTCTTTAGTGAGCCGGTAAATTTTTGATTCTCTTTCAAATTATTTATCACAACTATTTTTAATTTATTTATTTATTACACTTTTATATACAATCTGTCTACAAGGCGGACTTAATGCCTGTGGCATACTCTACCAGTCAACTTTGTGGTGGTGCAGAGAAGTTGCAAAATAGGTGCTTTAGGGGAAAAAGTAACTTTCCAATAAACTAAATATAATAGTAAATATATTCATACAAAAATATAATTTATAAAATAAAATTAACACGTAATACAAATAAATATATACATTTACACAATCAGCTAATAAACATTCCATATATAAATTAAATATAATTATTAATATTATAAATTACTCTGAACCTTAGTTAGCTTAGTTAAATTCTAAGGGAATGATATAATTATAATTTTTTGGTACCAGTTGTTATTCTACCTGTATTTTGAGAGCTATAATTCCAGGGAAATTAGCATATGCATTTTATCATGCCACAAGACGACCACGGTCATGGTGGTCGTGGTGAATACGACATTAATGACGTCATTACTTTCCCACATGCCAAGCCTATAGACCCATCAGCAATAGTGGACCCATACTCTATTGCACTTGGGTTAATGATTATAACACTCGCTAGCAAATGGAACGAGGAAAATCCCAGTCGTGTCTTGTTAAAGCTTAGTGAAATTTAGCCTAGGTTGTTAAAAAAAACTTCAATACAGAGTCATCTATTAGATGCTACAGTACATACACACTCGATAAACAAAATATGTTAATATGACCTCAATCGTCATGCATAAAAGTTATACCATGACTAAGATACAAACCAGTTTTTGATTTATAAAGATCAGAGTTATGTTAAAAATATCTACATGAATACACAATACTACACAAGTTTTCTGAGCTCTAATCTATAAAGATTTAGTTTATTCAACTAACGATCAAACAACGCGCATTCTCCGATATGTAAATATTTACATACTTATATACTAAAGGTCATTTGATTTTGTGATGCTTGTCTCATACAGTATTTTGTGTTGCCAATAATTGTACAGATGTTAAATAGTTTTGTCGTTTATCTTTGATGTCATTTTGTTATAAAGCGTTACGATAGTGATAGGTTGTGAATAATAGCGTTAAAAATTGATAATATGTCCGTTCTACTTACAAAAATAATTACATCTACTGGACACATCTACCGAATAGTGTATTTTTAATAATTTTATCACAAACCGAATGGGATATATTAAATTAGACACTGTGTAGGTAAGTTTTATTTAAGTCCTTAAAGTTAATTTAGGTCTTTAACATTTTTTTTTTTTAAATTACACTGTGTTTGAGAATATTTTCTATAACTACATTCATAATAAGAACGAATTTGATTTAACTATTTAAAATAAAGATAAGACATATTCAAAGGTTGCTAATTTTATATATGGTGTTTTCTTTAATGTTCATGTCAAACTGGTTTTATTACAACATATCGTTTGTTGACGTTAATTGTTTAAAATTCGTTAATTGTTATTTCTATTTATTTCCAGAAACCATACGTTCACGTTTCTAAAGTTTAATTATTGGGAAATATTATCAAATTTTGGACATGTTACCGATAATAAAACGATGGTCATGGCTTGCCATAGGATGCTGTACATTGTTTTATATCTCTTTCACAAAAGACTATAAAATAAGTAAACCTCTTTTAGATACAATGGATATTAAAACAATTATTCGACCAACAAAAAATAATTTGAGTTATATTTTAATATGGACAAATCCCTTGGAAGACCCGATTTTGAATTTGAAAGAAGCAAGGTATACATTTATAAAAAGAATGTGTCCAGTTAGTAACTGCTACGTTACATCAAATAAATGGTTTTTTGAAAATATAACAGATTTCGATGTTATTATATTTCACGGTAAAGAGATTACAAAGAGATTACCAATTATGCCAAAAACACGATCTGTACACCAAAAATATATATTTGCAAATATGGAGTCGTCTGATTACTATCCTGTTTGTGATATGAGATTTGATGGTTATTTCAATTGGACATGGACATATAAGTTAAATTCCGATGAATATTACGGTTATATAAATATCAGAGATAATCAGGGCAATATTGTTGGACCAAAAGCAGATATGCATTGGCTGCGTTTAGAAGACATGGATCCGGTAAATTATACTATTAAGGAGAAAATAATGCACAAACGTAAAATAGCAGCCTGGTTCGTATCGAACTGCAATGTTCCAAGTAGAAGAGAGCAATTTGTAAATGAAATCCAACAGGAGTTGGAATACTATGGTTTAACAGTAGACATCTATGGTGAATGTGGTACAAAGCAATGCCCGCGTAATCAAATGGACGACTGTTTAAAAATGATTGAAAAAGATTATTACTTTTATTTTTCTTTTGAAAATTCATTCAGTGAAGATTACGTTACTGAGAAATTGTTACACGCACTCAATAATTACGCGGTACCCGTAGTGTTTGGTGCAGCTAATTATACAAGGTATTTTAACGTTATTATATGATGTGTTGTAGATAATATTGCCAGACAAAATGTTCAATATTAATCAGTAACAAATGTACTCTTATTAAAGTTTTAAATGCAAACTATGTTCCAAAGCTACTACCCTGAAATTTTCAGCTGTCTATTAAAGCGATAATAGCTCAGTGATAGTGTGTACGGATGCCGCGTCAAAGGATGTGAGTTCGAATCCTTCCAATGAGCTTGAGCTTTCGGTGAAAGAAAACATAGTGATGAAACCATAGCATGATGGTAGAGATTTTTCTAATGCTACCGTAGCTGAAACTCTCAAGTTGGAAATGTGCCGCCAAATACCAAATAGGTGTGTTCCGGCGGTTGCGCTTGATAGCCACTCCCTCCACAGGTTTAGCGTGTCAACCATCATGGGCCACATCGTCACTTAAGATTTGGTGAAATTGTAGCCATAACGCTGAAACCTATAAAATATTAAAAAAAAAATGTGTTGGCGGCAGATTTTTAACTTGAGAGTGGTAGCTAGCCAGGCAGGCATTAGAAAAATCCCTATCATCATGCGATTATAAGCCATAAAAATAAATTAAATGCGGCAAAGTCACTACCAAATGACAGTTGCAGTTGAATCTACATGCAAAACAATTTACAAGCATATTTGATATAATTATACTATTGTCTGATACCTTATAAAAGAAATGTAAGGATCATTGAAAACGTAGAATTCTGATTTTTCACAGACGATAAACTTTATTTAATATTAAAGAAGTTAATAGAGAGAGATATGTTTAGAGCATACACATTTGTCGGAAAAAGCTATGTATTTTAAATTTCCTTTTAGTTATCAGGAGGTTGGTATGAGGATTAAAAGTTATAATGGTTATTTGCTTTAAAATAGGTTCCGGTTGAATTAAACCTTACTTGATAGTTAATTTAAGAATTGTAGTATTTTCCAAATTCTAATATTAAAGCAATAATTGTTAGACTATCCAAGTGTTAACATCATTAATATTTTATCACTTTGCAGATTCATGCCAGATGGGATATATCTAGATGGAAGAAAAATAGGCGCCAACAAATTAGTTAATGAAATGATTGATATCATGACGGATAGGAAAAAGTATTATAATTTTTTTAAATGGCACAACCATTACTCTTATCACATGGTCCATGAATCTCCAGACACCGACAGTTATTGTAGATTATGTGCTAAAATAAATGATAAATCATTTAATGATATAAGTGTATATGAAGATTTTCGAAAGTGGTGGAACCCTGTGGGGAGATGTTAAATAACATTTGTTTTACGTTCAGTTCTGAGTATGTGTGGTGATTTGTTTTCATCGTCTAATATGGTATGCAAATGATGTATGTACGGTATGATCGAAATTATCATATTATTAAAAAATCAGAAACATACGATGAACAAAATATATGTTAAAATTATATTATCTAAAATACTTATTACTTTCTGTAAGTGTTCAAAGATCAAAACCCTTAGGGTTTTTTTAATCATATTTGGCCCAAAGGTAGTAGGAACTTTTGAATGTCAAAATACTACCACTGGTACGAGAAAAATCTCAGCCAGCTAGAAGAATTGACAAGAACCTCGGTTTGATTTATACTTTCTTCTCTCTGTATACAGCAAATACTTATAGTTGTTAAAAAAGGTAACATTATTGTGAAAATAGTTAAGTTCTCTAGAACATTCCTGCCACTCACATTAGATCTATGGAACGGACTGCCCGGCACGGTTTTCCCCCAAAAAGGGTGCTCTTCAAAAAGGGATTGAAATACGGTCTCTATGGTCGGCAAGACAGGTATAATACCCCTGGTGTCGCAGTTGTTCATAGGCGAAGGTAACCATTTAACATCAGATGGACTGTCGGCCTGTTTGCTGCTCATTAGCATAAAAAAATCTGTTATTTGAAATTATATTATTGCCGTTGCTAGTTGTGCCATTTTATGAAAGACGAGCCAAATGTATTACTTTTATATATAACCAAGGAAGAGAAATTATAAATAAATAATATAGATAAATGTGAACGCGTTTTACGTTTTAAATTTGCTTGACGCTAGAAGTGTTAAAAGAAATAAATCTATGAGCTATTAAAGGTTAAAAATGCTAACTTTGGAGTTAATACGTAAAAAAATCATGTTTTTTTTTACAGTGTATATAAAATACATACCCACAAAGAACATCCGCAAATTGATAATACATAAAACAGTTAATACATTGAATCGTGATGATAAGAGAAGGAAAATGTAATTCAGGATAAAGTATTTTAGTATATGAATATTTACGTATTATTGGCTTCATTTAAGCGCTGGATGTTAGCTAGTATGTAGTGAAACTAATAAAAGATTAGATACGCTTCGGTCTGATAATATATCACAAGTCGATGAGTAAAAGTGAGATAGTGTTTATATTCGTAACTGAAAAGGAACTGTTGACACCGTGCTCACAGAACTTCAATGTGACGCGTATTAAACAAAACAATAAATAAAAACCACTACACATGTGAAATAATGAGGGCGCTTTTATCAAAAAAATTGTTTATAGTTTTTATTTTTCTATCAGTGATAGTGTTAATTTTTTTCAAAACAGTAAATGACATTAGCATTCACGATCAAATATTAAACGGATATAATATGATAGCAGAAAATGTAGCCTTTAACAGCTTAGATGACTTTTTAGAAGTCAATAAGTATAACGTTACGGAGGTAATTAATGCAGATGATAATAAAACGAAAGTGAAATATATTTTGCAATGGACTTCGCCAAAAAATGTGCCGTTTGTTTATATGGGTAAAGGACAACAAGGCTTTATTGAAAGAGGTTGCCCACATGTTAACTGTTTTGTCACATCCGATAGAAATTATTTAGGTGATTATACAAAGTTTGATGTTATCGCCTTTGCTGGACCGGAGGTCATACATACGTCGCAAAATAATTTACCGCAAAGACGGTCACCGCATCAGAAATACGCATTTGCTAGTATAGAATCATCAGATTACTATCCCACGTGCTCAAATAGATTCAATAATTATTTTAATTGGACATGGACATTCAGGTTAGACTCTGAAGTACGGTGGGGCTACATAAGAGTCAGAGATAAAAATAAAAATCTAATAGGACCGAATAAGGTGATGCATTGGATGAAATTAGAAGATATGGAGCCAGTGAGTGAAGAATTCAAAGAACAATTTAAATCGAAGACAACAGCTGTTGCATGGTTTGTTTCTAATTGTTACTCTAAAAGTAGACGAGAACAGTATGTTCGTGACTTACAAGAAGAATTAAAAAAATACAATCAAACCGTAGACATTTACGGTAAATGTGGCCCATTGAAATGCTCTCGAGACAATGAGCAGGAATGTGATCAAATGATCAAAGAAAAATATTATTTTTATTTGTCATTCGAGAATTCTTATAGTGAAGATTATGTAACTGAGAAACTATTGCATGCTTTACAATACAATGCTATTCCAATTGTGTATGGTGCTGCAAATTATACTCGGTAAGAATGTTTTAGATGTTTTGTTTTTAATATTATATAATGTGTTGCTGATCTGGTAAATTTTATTCTGCACTTCCTGATGTTATCGCATTCAAATGGATGCAAAGTTGTTGTAAGTGCCAATTTTTAAATTGGATAAATGTGGTTGGAGTTTATTATCTATACAATGATTCATTTTTTTTTACATATACCGATATTATTATATCTTTTCTTTTATGTAATTTCTTTAAACCATTGCTGTTTTTCATCTATACAAGCGGCAGCTTGTCAAGTTAAGTTCAAGCTAACAGAACTGGCGAGCAACACCGTGTGTAATATTACACAAACCATTTGGAGCCACTTTAGATATCGTCATAACTCCAAAACTATTTAACATAAACATGTCAAATTTGGGTCATAAATTGAGACTTGCACGATACATATGTGTTCTAAATATCATCAACATACCTCAAACAGTTATTTAGATATTAACGTTCAAAAATCGCATTTTTGACACTGACCTATAGATCAAAACTGTAACCGAGTTCCTATAAAGTTCCAATTTGGCATCTAGATAGGTAGTTGGGTGAATACAAAGGAATAAATCAGAAACTGCCAAATTTTTAACATGTTATTATAATCTTTCATATTCTATTAGAAACACTTACTTATTATAGCGCTCACATGCCGAAACTATTGATTTTACGAGAAAATTTGTTAGGTCATAAATTGTAGGAATTTTTCTCTACTTTAATTTGTATCTACATGTTTTTATCGTAGATTGAGTCAGACAGAAGGTATCGTCAAAAAACTGCTATTGAAAGCTATTTTTCCAAAATGGCGGCCCGAGCGGCTAAGTTAAAATTCGAAAAGCGCACATCAAAATCTATGATATTACCCATTTTCAAATCTCCCAGAAAACTTTCCAGATAACCCTCTTTTTAACCAAATGAATAGACTATTATAATGAATAAGTAATACTAATAATTTTAATTTCAGTACCAAAAGTATTGATATTCCTTCAAAAACATAAATGTGTAATCAGAGCCAAGTTTAATATTATATTATATGTAATAATAAAATATTTTATAACAATTTAAAATATCATAGGCTGACGTGGCTTGTTCAGCTTGCTGATAGAAACTAGCAATCGAACAGGACTCTTCCATGACTGTTTTAGTAGGTACTTAATAATAATATAGTGTTTCAAACTAGCCAAGTCAGACTTTAGGCTTCGATATTATCCTAAGATATAAGAAGGAATGATATTTTAAGTTGTTATAAAATATTTTATTTTATAAATAAATTTCAGGGCTGACCTTTGAATTTGACATCCATTTAGATCTCACTTCGTTTGTCGTAGCAGTCTACAACCAAGGCATATATCATTATATTGAACGTGGCTCTCATTTCACATTCATTTTTTGATGGGATATTATTAACTACATATGGCAATTATATTCAAATTATCGCAAGCACCAAATATTACATTTAACGCACGTCTTATTGAGTTATGATCTGAGGACAGCCTTCTATGGATTACCGATTTTAAAAAGATACAACATGCACCTTGTCGCCTTTTTTTTTTACTATTCCTTACGATAAGTTTGATGTCGTTACTATATAAAAAACATCAAAAGAAAAAGACATCAAAAAAGCTTATGTACCTTTTTGATTTAGTTTTATAGACTTTAATAACACTATGTAAATTATGTATGTAAATCAATGGTGAAACAAATCTAATTGGCGATATCCTCTCGGTAATGCGAAAAACGCACTATCCGCGCTCAGATCAAGGAGAGAGAAGCATATGGAGAGAATCATCGGACGATAAACACCATCAAATACCCAATATAAACCACGGCATTACTTAAACGGCCGTATTGCCAGAGACTAGGGACAGTTTCATGGTTCTTCTAGTTATGGTTTCTTTTATTTATACTTTATAGATTTAGTATTATGGCTACAATCTTACCTGATGTTATATGACGATGTGGTCCAAGATGCTGGACACGTTAGCATAGTGGAGAAACTGGCTCTTAAGTGCACCTACAAAACATACTTATAAGTATTTAGCGGCCGATAATCAACTTTAGCTAGCTAGTTGGACGCTACAAAAAGCCCTACCACCATTCTGTGGTTTTCTACCGATGTCGTACATTTACGTGGCGTTCGTACACAGAATCCACTGACACATTCCTTCCAACTTGCAAATCTTTCGCCAAGTATTTTGGTAGAAGTACTTAAGAGCCTTCTACTTAGTAAGCCTAAAATTGCTCTTATACTCGGTATCAGGCGCACTCAACTAACTAATATATATGATTGAGGTTAAACTCGTGCGCATATGTACGTCCATATATCACAGTAAATAGATATTTATTATCTGTTTTTTTTTTACATATATTACGATTATTTACTGATTATAAAAATACTTATCATGAAAAATTGTAATGAAAGATTTTACATATACTAAATGTTCAAAATTGTTGTCCTTTCCAGATTTATGCCAGATGGAATCTACTTGAACGCTAAAGAGTTAGGTGTACAAGAATTGGCGAGAAAAATGTATGATCTCATTAAATCGCCGGAACTATACAAAGATTATTTTAAATGGACAAATCATTACTCATATCATAGAAATTCAGAGAGTATTGAGACAAATGAATACTGTATGATCTGTTCTTTATTAAACAATGACGAAGTGGACAAAACGACAAAAGTTTATGATGATTTTAGACATTGGTGGGATCCACCGAATCGCTGTTAATATATTATGCATTCGTATACCTATGTATTTTTTATTGAATGTATTTTTTATTTTATGTTACGATACAGTAAAAGCTTTAAATAGTATTGTATATGATCTTTTCTTCCCTAATATGTATTTTATAAAGTTACTGGTTGGCCTTGCAGACCTTTTTTTACCTGGGGAAATGCATTTATGGATCCCCTCTCTGACAGGCTGGGAGGGGTATGTAGGACTCGCCTGGCGTTGGAATACCCACTATAACCCCACGGTACCGTCCTCCGCTTTCTCGGAGTGACATGGGATCAGGTCACGCATTCACCGCGCTACCCCAGCGGTCGGACCAGCCTGATGTTAAGCTGGGCCCCGTCCAGCAGCTTGATAGCCTAATCAAGACATTTCCGACAAGCAGACTAGTAGTGGTGTTACCACCTTCTCCTTCCGCTTGCTAGCCTATGATGTCGGGGGTCATTTTCAGGGCCCCTTTCCCGCTCTCTCCGCGACCTCTTTCTGTAAGATTGTATGATCACCGAAAGAGACCATTGCATGCCATGCCCTCTCACTGCCGAGTATATCTTTCACCATACGTGGCAGTGAGAGGTCCTCGCCGATCTCTACCATTAGAGCGCGACATTGCGACGTCCATGCCACGCACTCTTGCAGTACATGCTGTGCCGTGTCCTCGTCAGACCCGAACTCATGGCAAACCGCCCAAAACATCCATGATTGTTCTACTCTGTCCAATATGTACTACCTATATCACGGTGCCATAGTTTTTCAGTATTTTTCCTCTTGGTGCCAGACACCAGAGTCTGCTTACGTAATGCTACCATAGCGCTCAGGGATAAGGTATCTTAGAGATAATGTTTTTTCGGTCAAACCAAGCAATACAAAATTAAAATATTTAATTGAAAACTGTAGAGGATGCCCGGGGTTTATAAATAGTGTAAAGGTATGTACAAATATGACCCGTGTGACTTCGAATACGTACGAGTACGAATGTAGTTTAATTTCTTTATATGAGGTGGTAATAAACTTATTATTCGTGTGAGGGTTTAATTCTTATTTTTACGATGATTAATACTACTGTGATATTTTTAAGAAAAATCTGGGCACAGTATTTTTAATATAACAAAATAAAAATGGTGCATTATCTAGTGGTTTATAGTGGTGGTAGTGCATTATAGTGGTAAAATCTTGCAATACTCCGGCTACTATCGAACTATCTTAATCACTCAGTAAACCGATCGTCAGAAAGGCTCACGAAGGTGACGTAGAAGACTACACAATATACACACGAGGAACACAATAATGGACCTCACTTCAGCGACCTGTTCGTCTTAATGAACAGGAGAGAGACTACCGTCAGAGGAAATAGCAATGGAGCAGTTTCCCCACTTTTCTTCTGGAGGCTGTCTGACCTAGGAGAACTGTAGTCTAGAGAATAGAAGTGGCTGTAGATTCCGGCTAGATTGTAGCCAGTAAGTATGTGTGAGCGGTCATGTTCCCTCTTTGAACGAGCCCGGGGCTCACAAGAGTTAAAAAAATATGTGTGCTCTTCACACACGGTAGAAGTGTATAAAACACTACGGTGGTTATGAAATCCTTAGGCAGATGCGCACACACATACTAACACACGTACAACGCTCGGATCTTGTAAGAAACACTGTATTATGACTTCTATCTCATTCTTTAGTACGTTATACCTTATATATGTATGTAGTTGTATCTTTTAACTGTCGCTTTTTCGTTTCATTAAGTTTCAAATCGTAAAGATAAAAAAGTATAAGAGTGGGAAAATTTAGATTTTGTTCGAACTATCTTACTAACAAATTCAGTAAGGATAGTTGTATAATATGGTATTCAAAACTATTGATATTAGATGATATCATCAATTATGAAAGGTACCTACTTTACTTTGGAAGTTATCACATGGTCAATTTGTAACTCAATTTGAAGTTATATTAAACAATAATGCAATTATATTTTCATCATTCAGATCGTATAAAGTAAAAGTTATAGAGGAGGAATACCAATAGTAGACTTTATTAAATACATAATAAAACTGTAGTTAAATCAATTCTTTACGTTAGGTTCTTTTTCAAAATTATTATTGAGATATGCATACTTTGTTACAGAAGCTAAAAATATTTTATCTATGGTTTAGCATTTGTAAGCACGTTACTCTGAAACTATTGGATATTTTTTTATGAATCACTCTGACGACTAGTATTATCATTTAACATATTAGATTATTTTTCAAAATAAAAATAAACGTTGTCCTTTATATAGATAGCACACCATATCAGAATTATAATTATCCAAAATTAGTATATATACCAATTAGGTTCTACTACAGTTTTATTATATGAACCGAACCCTGTGATCAATCTTTTTTTATGTTCTGCAATTTATATTTATTTGTTGAATTTATAATATGTACATATTCATCGTAAAACTTGGTAGAAAGGGGACATTTGTAAAGAATCTAATTTCCAGTATCATACATCTATAAAGAGGCCCGAGCAGCAAAGATACGAGGTGATAGAGTTGAAGTTTGGAAAGACGACGTAGTAATCTATAAAATCATTAATTTTCAAAATTCTCGGAAATCTTTCCAGGTAACCTTATTATTTGAGCACGTAACTTCTGTATTACAATCATTCATTTGTTCTAGTGTTCGGCGGGAGTCGTAGTCGCGTCCAGTAATTCTGGTTAAATCAAACATCTGGGTTACAACGTCAAATAGACACATCGTTAATTATATCGTTGATAACCAGAAAGTAGTTTTTCATGCAACAATATATACGACTTAATTATCACTGACGATAATATCTTTAACAAAACGTTTGATAAAACTAATTTAAAGTCCTTTGATATATTGTTTTCATAAAAGCTGATAAACTATAATACAAAAACATTTCAATAAATAAAAAATAAAAAAACAAAATCAATTAAAAAGTGTAGTTTGTTCGTTCTATTATTGCATAGTGATAGGGCTTATCCTAAAGCCCGCCTGGCACCCTTAAGTTGAAAATCTGCAGCTAAATACCATTAGGTGTGTTCCGGCAGTGGCACTTGAAAGCCAGTCTCTTCTATAGAGGCTGGCAACGCACCTGCAATTCCTCTGTTGTTATGGGTGTCCATGTGCGGCGGTGATTACTTACCATCAGATGACACGCAAGCGTGTTCCGTATTCTCGTTTGCCGCCTATTCTATAAAAAAAAATCGTACCTCTCTAATCATTAAATGTTGTAACAGAATCAACAGGCTATTACCATCACAGTATCACGAATAGCAGCAAAGCTTTATTGAGAAAGTTACAAAAAGGTGCAAAAATTATTAAATATTTTTAGTTCCATGCAAACGAAATCGCAGGTACAGGGAGTAAAGTATACAAAAAATAGTATATCCTTTATATAGCGTGTTTAGGTGTGACGTGTTTCGGAATCAGTTGGTACTTACTCGGTAATCAAGCGGAGTAATAGGGATCTTGGCTAGAACGGGTAGCAATCTCTATGGACACGGCGATTAATCCATGAAAGGGACTGTCGGTGTATAGTTGCCGATAGGGTTACAGGCCGGGAAGAAAGCCATGATCAACGACAGATTGCTGGTTTCTCGATGATTATTGTAGTGTATTGATTGTATGGTGCTTACTATAAAATTTGTTATAATATAGTTGCACCGTTATAAGGATTTATATTTGAGTTTTTTTATAATCTATTATATCTAATAAGTCAGCTATAAGATGTACCACCTATCAAATAAAAAAATATGTTATAAAGCGAAAAAGTTTTTTTTTTTATTTGAATGTGCCAATTTTAGGAACTACCAGCTGGATTTCAAAAATGGTTTTTGTATTATATAGAATAATTATTGACGAAGGCTCCAAGCTATCTAACATCACGGTGCCATCAACAGGAGCAAAGCTAATTGATTAAAGTTACAAAAACGGGCAAAAATTATTAAATTACTTTTTGGTACCTTATAGGTAAAGGTAGGTTTACTTTAGAGGCTGGCAACATACCTGCAATTCCTCTGGTATTGTGGGTGTCCATGCGAGGCTCTGGTCATTTACCATCAAGTGACCTGCTTGCTTGTTTGCCCCCTATTCCATAAAAAAAGGTTTCACTCAAATGACGTCGCCGACACAGCTTATTTATTGATTGTCAGTTTGGCATACATACTTCTTTATCGACTTAGACACATAATAAAAAGTGTTGTAGGATCACTCGCTTTTGGTAGAAAAAACTCGAACGAAGTCGAGAGCACCAGCTAGTTATACATGTAAACGATAGCGTAATCGAAAAACGAAAGGAAAGTTGTAAACTTTTATTTCTGTTGATGTCGATTTGAAATTCTTACTTTTTATGAATTGTCATATTTGTGCCGCTTTATTACTTGAAACGTAATCTATGTTATGTTGTATGATAATAAAGAAATATCAGAGTCTAGACATACTTAAAGTAATTGGATAACAATCTTTTCGTAATAATAACCCTTTTTTTAGTAAGGCAAAATAACTATGCACTGTTTGATGTAGCACTGCAGAGTATAAGCAAAGGTGACAGTTAGTACCAATGCATTGGCAGCTGCAGCCAACAATCCTCTTCGCAGAAATGTTTACTCACGCCACACCTAAAAGATGAGGGTCAAGCACAGGATTTTAAGCTCATAATTCGTGGAGCTCAATCAATTGAATTCTAAAACTCAAAGGAGTTCAAGCGCAAAATTCTTTGTTCTTGTCAAAATAAATTTTAATATGTAACTATGGCTTCGAATTCTGAAGCGCGTAGCCCCGTAATTGAGGAACAGTAGTCTTGTAACTCAGATGCAGACGATAAAATGAAACAAAACTAAATCATTTTTTTTAGTCAAAGTTTAGCGTTATGGCCACAATCTTACTTGATGTTAAGTGACGATGTGAGCTAAGATGATGGTCACGCTAAGCCTAGTGGAGGGACTAGCTCTCAAGTGCAACTGCTGGAATACTTCACTGGCAGTGGATTTTTAACTTGGGGGTGGTAACTAGCCAGATGGGCAATAGAAATAGCCTTACCACCATGCATCTACTATGGTTTAGTTATGACAATAATTTAAAATCTTCAAAGGAACTCGTTCATAGATACTTATGTTTAACGATACAAACGATAGAATAAATAATCGGACAATTTTACACCTTTTCAAACCAGCCTGTCATAAAAGTTGATTACTGACATCCTCAATTAAGAGGGCTAGCAAACACTAGATGCTATTGTATTTAGATACTATTTGACACAATCATGTATTGAGAGTGATTCAAATGTTGTATACGTCATAACGCAACGGTCATAAATTAAGTTTTGAATGTGACATAGTGATTTTCACTCAGTCGACACAAACCGGTCCACCAAGTCGCGTGCACACGCGCACGTATGAAATAAACATAAAAATGAAATATGTAAAAATATTATTTTACGGTAGTGTAATTTCGTTAGCAATAGTTATGTTTGTTAGCCTCAGATATTTTACAGAGTACCACGAATTACGTCTGCAAATATATCAAGAAAAGAAATGCGATATATACTGCAGTGGACGTCACCGCAAGATATACCTTTTGTATACATGGGCAAAGGTCAACAAGGTTTCATTGATAGAAACTGCACACATAAAAATTGCATAGTCACTTCAAATAAATCTTATTTCGATGACTACACTAAATTTGATGTAATAGTTTTCGCTGGACCAGAATTAGTTAGGATGTATGAAGATCAACTACCAAGGAATAGGTCGGCAAATCAAAAGTATGTTTTCGCTAGTATAGAATCTTCGGACAACTATCCGGTATGCTCAAATATTTTCAACAATTACTTCAACTGGACTTGGACGTACAGACTAGATTCTGATGTAAGATGGGGTTATATCACGATTAAAGACAATATGAATCGAATTGTCGGTCCGAAGAAAGATATGACTTGGTTGAAACTGAAAGACATGGATAAGGTTGATGAAGAGTTTAAAAGAAAATTGCAGACAAAACGAAAGGCAGCGGCATGGTTTGCATCGAACTGTTACAGTTTAAGTAAACGCGAACGTTTGGTTCGTGAACTTCAATTAGAGCTGTACAAATACAAACAACATATAGACGTTTATGGAGATTGTGGACTCTTTTCGTGTTCTAGAGATAACGAAGATAAGTGTAATAAGTTAATTGAAAACACTTATTACTTTTATTTATCTTTCGAAAATTCGTTTGACGAGGATTACGTGACTGAAAAATTGTTACGACCATTGCAAAACAATGCGGTGCCCATTGTTTATGGCGGTGCTAACTACACAAGGTAACTTTTTATCTCTCATTATCTACTAATAAAGATGATATTTGTATACAGGTTTAATTTGAACGTTCCTCGAAGTAATTTTAACAATTGATTAGTGTCTAAATGAGGTGAAATTGAATATAAGTTTAAAATTAATAATGATCAGTTATTAAATATCGATTAGTGCTATATTACAAAATTTTTATATTAAAATTTTTGTAGTGGATGTATTTAATGTTTAAGCAAATTACTTTGAAGCACATATTGTTTCTGATATTAGTAGGAATCATTTACAGTGACGTAACATAGGGAAATGTTACCTTGTGAGATGGTAGTATATAATAATTATGTCAGGTGTAACATAGTGACATGGTCAAGTGGTGTCAAGAAATCATGTGGAGTGATAGGCATTTGTACTTGACTGAGATGCGACCACCAGTAGCATGGTAATAAATCTTTCCAGCCAGTCAGTGTATATACAGCTAGAAAGGCTTGTAGGCCGGTGACGGTGATAACGCCTGATGGACTGTTGTTTTCTTTATAATAGTCCTTGTTTTTGGATTTTTTACCAACAGCTAAAATGTCATATATTTTCCAAATTATAATATAAATAATAATAATAAATAATGATGAATATTTCGGTTAACAAAAATTCGAAATCTCATGTAGGTGATGTTATTAGGAAGGAGTAAAGCTATATAATTAGAAGAATAAAAAATATAAACGTCAATGGACTCAGGAGTAAAAAAAGACTTAAAAAAATATGCATGACCTGTGTGACAAGACGAGTTTTTTAGCAATTCATGGATTTACCATGCGGGAGCCGAGTCCATTGTGTCGTAGAGAGGGAAACACTAAGCAGATCCTGCGACTTGTGACACGGATGTAGATTTGAGTAGCCCCTTGCCAATACGCGTCAATACTCATCTTCACTACTTGTGTTTATCTCTTTGCCCAGCCAAATTTGATAGTAGCCGACTAATGATTTCTTATGTTTTCGCGAATATTATTTATTGAAATCAAACTAATTTAAACAGATTTTATCGCGGTAATTTATTAATTTTGATTCTTGACTTTTCGAAAGCTTTTCAGCCTTCGTGATAAATTAAATTGAAGGTAGACACAGTAAAATGAACTTTTCTGGGCAATCTACACCTCAGTCCGCCCCGTGACCACGAAGGCTGAAAAGCTTTCGAAACGTCGAGATCAGAATTAATAAATAACCACGATAAAATCCGTTTCAATTAGTTTTATTACGATGAGTAGCCTAATAGCACAGTTTTAGGGGCACTTTCTATATAGAACTTACTGTGGTCCTATTCAGGCTAGGATCTTTTAGTAGATTTTAAAGATATGTTGCAGCTATACATCTCGCTCCCACTTCGACCGCCTATAAATTAACTCCTTTGCCATTCCTGTTCAGATAATTTAGTTACTCGCAGTATTTATTTGATTTTATTGCGTGGTCCTTAGCTATGTTTGTTTTTATGGTACATTGAGCTCCATCAGTACTATGTGTACAAAAGGTGTTAATATTGAGAGGAGAGGAGGAAGAGATTAAGAGGATGGTGTGCCGAACCATATCTAGGTATTTTAATGGGATAAGATCAAGACAATAAATAAATGATCTCACTTATATTGCATAGCGACTATTCCTAAGTTCTTTAAAATATTTTCTACATCCTATAAATTTAAGTATTACCGATATGAATAATTGGAAATGCATTTTACTGTTGTTTGGTACAGATAAGGAATTTTAGATAAAATTTAATTGCAGGTTTATGCCAGATGGAATTTATCTAAATGCAAGAGAGTTTGGTATCGTGAAGTTGGGTAAAAAAATTAACGAATTAATAAAAAACCCAGACAAGTACGCCGAGTATTTCCGATGGAAGAAACATTATTCATTTCATAAGACCTCCGAAAGCGTACAGACGAACGAGTACTGTCAATTTTGTTCTATATTGAACGACGAAAACAAAGTAAAAAAGGTTACCGTTTATAATGATTTATATAAATGGTGGGGTAACCACGGACATTGTTAACATTAGTCGTGTAAAACTATTGGAGCCTTATTTTATTTAATTTTTTCTATCGAAAACCTACATCATAATAAATTATTATACCTTCGCCTGCTGGAAACTTTTTACTTTTATATATAATTTATATAGTTAAGGTTTAGCGCTATGGTCTTAATCTCATCTGATCTTAAGTGACGATATGGCCGAAGTTGGTAGGCATGCTAAACCTGTGAAGGGACTGGCTCTCAAGTGCAACTGCCGACACAGACCTATTAGTATTTGTCGGCAAGTTTTAACTCGAGGATGGTAGCTAGCCAGGCGGGTATTAGAAAAGGCCCTACCGCCATGCTATAGTTTCCTCACGATGTTTTCTTCAGCGAAAGTTCAAGGTCATTGTAGGTGAATTCGAACTCACGCCCCTTGACGCGTTGGCCGAACACTCTACCACTGAGCTATCATCGCTTCCGCAAAGGTATAATATACACACCTACTAGAAATAAATGTGTTTTTGTATGAATATGCTCTGAGTCCCTTAACTAAACTTTCATCTGATTCAGCTGAAAAATTTATAAGTTATTTTACTTAACCTGGTTTAACAAATTTGATATTTTTTCCCATAACATTGCAATGGATGCCGACCACAACTGGTTAACTATAAAATGAAGTATTTAATGTGTTATATCTATTTATTTATTTGTCTGAATGTATTGATTCCATGGAGCTGATTAATGTTGTATAACTTAATAAATGCTTGTTCTTAAAAGTGCATTCTGTAATTTATTTATGAGTTACTATTATGTTGTATGTATCTAGTTTTAGCTAAATATTTTTTCCGTCTACCTTGTATAATAATGTGCTTATCTTGTTTTGGTATTTAGTACACGGCTAGACATAACACAAAAATTAAAACGCATGATATCTAAGAAAAATTAATATGTAGTATGTGCTTTTAAAAAGTGAACACAGCGAATAAGCTAAAATATTAAGAAAAGGCCAAAAGATATCAATAATTATATTTTAATTTCTGCTTCACAATATTTATTATTAAACATTATATTGTTGTTTATGTGAATAACTATAATAACAATGATTACTGATTGTTATTTTCTTTACTTTAGTTCAGTAGGAATTGTATAATAAAACTGTCGACAGTTATCATCTGAGGTTAACAGAGAAACGATGTTTAGTTAAAATGTTGTATTTATGTAACCGATACCTACCTACGAGTTTTCATTCTTATTATGTTTCATATAATTTAATTAACACATATGCGGTAAAATATTTGTATACGTTTACCAGATATTGGAGAGGCGAATGACCTCTCATTTCAAAATAAAGTTCACATGCCGAAAATTCTTCAGTTAACTTGGTACAAAAGTACACAAATAATTTTTTAATAGTAGCAGACATGTTGTTATCGACTTTGGTGTTTCGATCGATAGTATTTTTCCTTGTTGTCAAATACAGTTAGACATATAACTTAAATAAAGATGATTTAGGCAGCGTCGCGTAGGGTTTAACGTTATGATCACAATGTCACATGGTGTTAAGTGACCATGTGGCCCAAGATGGTGAACACCCTAAGCCTACTGGAAGGACTGGCCCTCAGGTGTAATTGCCGAAACACGCCTAGCACGTCTATAGGTATTTGACCGCAAATTTTTAACTTGATGGTTGCAGCTAGCCAGGCGGGCATTAAAAAGAGCCCTATCACCATGCTACGATTTAATTATCATATTTTCCTTCACCTAAAGCTTAAGCTCATTGGAGGTGGATTAGAACTCGCGTCCCTTGACGCGGCGTACGTACACACTACCAACTGAACTATCATCGCCTTAAAACCGTCTATTGTAACTCAATCGCCGTGTCATAATAATTACAATCTTTGTCGTGATGGGTAACTAACAGCTTACGATGCGTGCGCGTAGATCACCTAATGAATGCCAGACTTTTCGTGCATAATATGGTAAAATGTTGGTCTCAAAATTGGTATTACCAATTAAAACAAGTTAAGATAAGGTAAGAAAGATAACCATTGAGATGAGATTCGAAATATTATTGCCATGTGCTACTTGAGCTCCCAATATTGTTCAAAAACTATTGTTTTCTTTAAAATAGAAAACGTTTATTGGCATGACGATGCGTAGAAATGTATACATTGTATTTCATGTTTTATAACAATGTATTTCACATCAGGTATGAAAAGCATACATTCTTACTTCTCCGGTCATTGCAATATTGAGTACTTTGTACGCAAAAGCGTGCTAATTATTTTGGCGGAACATATTTACCTAATGGACCTATTTAAATAACGTAACGTTAGTGTTAAACGTTTATAATATTACTAACTGTGCCTGCAAACTGTAATGCTATAACAAAAATCTGTTACTGTATTGAAATTACTCAATAAAAATATATTTTAATGGTATTAAATATTACATTGTTACATATTTATCACATACTCATATACAGTTAATAGCGTGATACAATTATAATTACTTAAAGTAATAACAGAGCTAACTCATTTAACTAAAATGGAAACTTTAAAAGTGAGAAAGGAAAATTATTTGTTTCAAAATTCATTAAATAAAACTCTGCTTGTACCTGTAGTTAATACTCTGAAGTTCTTACATTTTTTTCCAGTTCTATTTCAACGCAATTTTCCATTTAAATAATATTTTATTTATCAAGTAGTAGGTATTTGATAAGTTTTCTCCCTTTGCAAGACGTCGAGGTATGTTAGGTTGTTCAAAATTGTAATAAAAATGTGTACATTCCTTGGAATTGTTGTTACCGAAGTAACTCAATATTTGTAATTCTATTACTGTTTATGAAACTCCGATGAAAGATAACGTTTATCTATGTAAGTATAATGTAGAGGTAATTCCTATAGATATTCCTCTCTTTGAGGTACCATCTCCTACCGGAGGTCGGCTATTACTCTAGCTATGTGGACCTTGGAAACTGCTGCACAGAATACGAATCGTGTGTTCAGATTGAACCACGCCCGAAGATTTTAAGATTTTTATAGTCGTAGTAATGATATATCTCAATTAATTCCAACTCCTAACCATATAACAATGCACAGTAAACAAGTAAAATTGCTATGTATATTTTTCAAGGAACGTAATTGAACATTCATCAACGTTTGTACGTAATATTTAGTATATTTATAATTCCAAAAGCTCAAGCTCATTGTGGGTGGATTCGAACTCACGTCCCTTGACGCGGAGTCCGTACACACTACGACTGAGTGATTATTGCTTCAAAACATGTACATAAATATTAGTTTTTTTTACAATGAAATATATTTTATACTGATCATATTTATATTAACCCAAGTACATTTATTTTATACAGCCATATATTAAATCATTCATAATAAAAAAAAAACAGAAAAAATGAATTATTAAACGTAACAATCATATATTTTAATAAAGTTATATTAAAATAGAGCACATAGATTGGATTAAAAATTAAATGTATTTAATTAGATGTAATAAATACGTAAATCTATACATAATATAATAATATCTATATACATATAATAAAACTGTAATGGTAGATCTATACTTTTTATTTTTTATTTGGAGTTTACCTTGTTATTGATACCCATAATATGTTATTAATAATTTTTGTTTGTCTGTGCGTATGTCCACTTGAACGCGCAACACTCCAAAACTACTAAATAGACTTCAATGAAATTTGGCAGGGTGGTTTGCTAATACTACGAATTGACATTTAGGATACTTTTTATCCCATAAAACAATATGATATCTGCGGCTAACAGAATAAAAGTTAAAAATTAAATAAAAAGTTAGACAGTCATTTAAGCAATCTTTGATATAATAATAAGTCCAGGGATTTGAGAATATATTATCATCTATTATGCCCATTTAGACAGTTTTGGGTCTTAACCCAGTAAATAGCGAGTTTTTGTAGTCGTTGAACACGATAAGTGACACTGTGGTTTAGTTAGAACTTTTTGACTTAATAAACTCCATTTAATAAGTCCCAAAAAAACAAAACTTATTTGGTTCGATAAACCTCTTGCAACCGTATGTAGAGAGGTCGGGAGTTATTATAATAAATGAAATACGTGTTTGTTGTACGACGTATATTTAAGGACTGACACACTGAATACATGTTAAACACTTACACACTACATCACCCTTCATAAGCAAAAAAAAATTAATTATTCTAATACATTTTTTTTTCTTAAGATACACTGTTAAAAATTTCTTTGGTAATTTTACAAGAAATGTGTTGGAAGTATATGCTCAAAGCAGTTTTGTAATTTAAGTAATCAAGCTTTGTAATATTACAAATCTTTTTATATTGTTTCTGTTTTGGAAAATTCAAAAACGTAAATACTAATTTCAGTAACAAACATTGTAATTTTGCAAAACATTTTTCATTGTTTCTGTTTTAGAAAATTCAAAAACGTAAGTACTAATGTCAATGACGAACATTGTAATTTTACAAATAAGCTAAATTAAAAATAGTTTGTAAAATTAAAATATTTAATTTGCAAAATACAAAACTGGCTGAGAAATTTTAGCCGTACTTTTGGGAATTAAAAAGTAAATGGTCCAAATTGAAAATTGTTTTTTTTTTTTTTAATTCTCAGAAAAATATACTGATCAAATGTAAAAAAAAAATTACAGGGAAAATTAATTGTTTAAAAAATAGTCATTTTGCAACTAGCTTTGGATTAAACTATCTCGTAAACTATTGAAAAGTAGTCGAGACATCTTGGGAATGAAATTTAGAGAGAAGAATAATAAACAAATTGAAATTAACTGCATTGCTCTGTGACTAATAGATTACGAAATATTAATTTTTTAATAAAGAACTCTGTAGTTTAAGCGTGCGCTCATAAAAAATAGCTCCATCTAGGAAAAATTTAATCAATTTCAATTTTTTTGCTTTATGAGAGCTTTTATCTAGTTCTATAGGTGGTATTTTAAAAAAACCGAATTTCAGTTTTTTGCCTTTACAAAAATCTTTAATAGTAAAAAATGCATTTTTGTTTATTCAGGTGAGTACTACTACGTTCATCAACACTCTAAGTACACTGAAACTTAAAAAAAAAAAAATTTTTTTTATTGAAATTAAAAATTCTTAAAAATTTTCGTTTTCTCGACGCCGACCCATGATCCAACTAGTAAGACAAAGACGACGCGATTCGGAACTCTCATAAACTGGCATGCGCATGTATGAGTAAATCTGCTAGAATGAGTGGTTCGAATCACATCGAACAAACGAAAATTTTTAAAACTTTTTATTTTCAATAAACAAAATTTTTTTTTATAATTTTCAATGTATCCAATACATTGATGGACGTAGCTTCCTGAATAAGAAAAAGTGCATTGTTTAATATTATCGATTTTTTAACGACAAAAAACTATAAAATTCGGTTTAATCAAAATAGCATCTGCAAAAAATTTTTTTTAGCTGAATTTTTTTATAATAGAACTAGTGGTAGTAGTGGCAGAACTAGATAAGATCTATAATAAAGAGAAAAAATAAAATTGATTAAATTATCTCCGAGATAGAGATATTTGTTTATGAGCGTACGCTCAGAACTCACAGAGTTTTTATTAAAAAATTAATATTTTGTAAGCTATATATTATATATATAGAATTATATATAGAGCTATATATTATATATATTATATTATATATATAGAATTATTAGTCGTAGAGTAATGCGGTTTTTTCAATTTGTTTATTATTCTTCTCTCTAAATTTCATTCGCAAGATGTCTCGACTACTTGTCAATAGTTTACGAGATATTTTAATTTTGCAAATTTTTTTTAGTAAAATTACAATTCATCAAAAATATTGAGACAATTAAGTAATTTTCATTCATTTTCATTGTAATATAATATTATGATATTTCTTTGGGATAAATACTTGTAAATATAATTTTTTTTAAATTTATTAATGATAAATCAATTTGTAAATTTACAACACATATAGAGTTTATGCAATATAGCTGTAAAACTCAAACTTTTAATAGTGTTTTTCTGATATGTCTTAGAAAATGACTTTAATTGTATGGTAATCGTATTTTAGTTTGGACAAAGTTGCAATTTTACTTAATCTTCAATTTGTAAATAGATTATAATTTTACGAGCATTTTCAACAGTGTGATATCGGATTTTACAATAATTATGATTTGTAAAAATATAATAATTTTACAAATAATTTTTACAGTTGAAGTTTAGTAAAATTACAATTTGCGGCTAACATATTCTAATTTTTGGCGAAATTACTACGTACTTTGTAATTTTACAATTAAAGAAGTAAAAAATAATATGATGATTTTTGAATATATAATAAATTCATTGTAATCAAAGTTACATTGTTTCTTTGTAATATTACATAAAGTTGTTATGAATAAGACTAAAAACAAAGCTTGTAAATTTATAACGCTTTTCATTTGTAATTAATGAATTGATTTGTAAAATTACTATATGTGTACTGTTTATACATGCATTTTGTATAATTGCAACTTATTATAGTGGTTTTATGAAAGTGTTTGGAAAAATTACCTAAATAGTATAGTAACTTCATTTTGGTACACACTGGGTTGTAATTTTACATGACATGTGTCTTGTAAAGAGATTGTAATATTACAAAAATTTTTAACAGTGTATATAAGGTTTAGTACGGTTTTTATGAACCATTTCTACATTACTATTTTAAAAAAATTTAACATTAGGTCCATCTTCTTCAATGACAACATACGGTCCATTATACAATCTGTCCATTTTTTTAGTACTTTCATTCCTTATTAAAATAAAATCACCCGTCTTATAACTAATACAATTTTTGTTTTTATCATAGATGTTCTTTCTTTTTAACTTACTATCTAATTACCTTTTCCTTGCATCCCTATGTGCTAACTGAAGTCTATATTTTAATTCTAAAGCATAATTATCCGTATTATACAATGGCTCTAATTCATTTTTTAATCTACTCGGAATATTACACGGCTTATCAAATACAAGCTCGTAGGGCGTGTAGGATGTACAGAACCGCCAATGCTGCGACTACGACCATTACTCCCAATAATATATTGGTGGTTTGAAAATGCGTAGATCAATCGGTATTATTCTCTGCGCCGTGCTGTGTAATTATTGTTTCCTTATTCTCACAAAGGCACTTACTGCACTCTTTTCCCATTTTTAACGAGAAGAGGAAAAAATAAATCTAGTCGTAAATTATATCCTTTACAGTCTAAAGCTTGCCTTGTAGTGCACGGTGGCGACTCGGTCCCACGGTAACTTGCTGATCCGCACATTTTTACGTCGCGTCGTCGAACACCCGACACCGGGCCTCTGGCAGGGTCGCCATGTAGAGAGGTCGGGAGTTATTATAATAAATGAAATACGTGTTTGTTGTACGACGTATATTTAAGGACTGACACACTGAATACATGTTAAACACTTACACACTACACGTACGTTTGTACGAATTTCAGTCAGAAATATACTAGACTAGCTTTTATCTGCGGCTTCATTCGCGTTAATATTGATCTTGTCAAACAAATCGAATGGTGCAATAAAAAGTTTATCCCTTGCTTTACCCACTTCCAATAAGTCAATGAAGGTCAGAGGGTCATTCTTGTGTTAATCTGTCCGGTTGCCACGTAGAATGATCGGGTACGCGACCCCGGCCCCTCGAGCCTCCATCGCCGCATACCTTTTACTCTCTCCGCGGTCATGGTGTCCTTGTCCCTACCTTTCTCTCCCGTCACTGGTGGTAGGGCTCAACTCCGAGTGGATGTTTTTCTGCTCGGCGTTCGGCCCAAGCGGATTGGTACCACCGTCCAGCCTATTTCTGCAGCTAAGTAGCAATGCGTTCCTGTGGAAGGACTGGATAGCCGTTTCCGTCCTCTAATCTCCTTTCCGTGTCGGTGGTTTCGGATGGTGCCCGGAACATGCGGTGCTAAAGTCCCGGTCGCCGCGATGGGCGTGAGGGGCTGACTCGGGGCACAGGGAGACCCGATGGGAACGGTCGCCGCCGGCCGCCTGCCGGTCAGTTGGGGACCTGAACCCAAGGATTCTCTTTTAAAATTCCCTCCTTGGGAAGCTGTCCTACCAACCGGCGAAAATCCCATTGTACAGTCGCCGTGCCAGAGTGGGAGACTGGAGTGGATCCCGGCGTCTGTACATGGGGGGGCATCGGGGGCCCTTCCGTGCTTCGTGCCAGCTCCTCAAATAACCCACGTGCCCACCTCGCACCACGCTCCGCCTTTTATTCGGTTATCATTCTGAACTCACTGCACACATCCTTCTCCCTTCCTACTCTAATAAAATAAAATAAAAATATATGAAGAAGGCCAACAAAAAGAGCAGGAATTACTCGGCGGAGACTGCATCCACTTTTCAAGTGGACTTCTGCAATATCAGGGGTCTACATAGTAACCTCGACGCCGTCCATCACCACCTCGAGACGTCGCGGCCCGCTCTGCTCTTTTTAACGGAGACTCAAATATCTACCCCTGATGATACTTCGTACTTGAACTACCCCGGCTACGTACTAGAGCACTCATTCTTTCGTAAGGCCGGTGTGTGCGTTTTCGTTAGGGGTGATATCTGTTGTTGCCGCCTTCGGGGCCTCGAGCATCGGGACCTGTCGATCTTGTGGCTATGCGTAGATTATGGAGGTCGTACTCGGATCTACGCATGCCTTTACAGGTCTCATGCCAGTGAAGTGGGGTCTACTCACCTATTTGAGAACGTGCAAGTGGGGACTGACCTAATTCTTAAGCAGTACCCATCTGCGGAGGTGGTGGTCCTCGGCGACTTTAACGCTCACCATGTGGAGTGGTTGGGCTCCCGGACCATGGACCTCCCGGGTCGGACTGTTTATGAATTGGCCTTGGCTTATGGTCTCACACAACTGGTAACGCAACCCACTCGTGTTCCAGATGTTGAGACCCACGAGCCTTTATTGTTGGATCTTCTGCTGACTACACACCCTGACGGATACAGGGTGGTGGTCGATGCCCCTCTAGGGTCATCTGACCACTGTCTAGTGCGTTCGTCGGCCCCTGCTACTCTTCACGATCGCTCTTCAGCGACTGGATCTCGCAGGGTCTGGCGTTATGGGTCAGCAGATTGGGATGGACTTCGTGAATTCTATGCGTCCTACCCATGGAGGCAGCTCTGTTTCTCTTCCGAAAATCCTGACGCTTGTGCGGACTGCATCAGGGACGTGGTGCTATTGGGGATGGACTTGTTCATCCCCAATACCAAAATACCAGTAGGGCGTCGTAGCCGGCCGTGGTATAACAATGCCTGCGCCGAAGCTGCGCGCCTTAAGCAGTCCGCATACGTGGCGTGGAATGACGCCAGAAAGCGTCAGGATCCAAACGCCAAGGAAGAGAAGCGGAACTTTAATGCTGCTTCCAGGTCCAGCAAGAAGGCTATAGCCAAGGCCAAGGCGGAGCACATTGGCAGAATTGGCGAACGACTAAGGAGTTATCCCTCTGGGAGCCGTGCTTTTTGGTCGCTTGCCAAGGCTGTCCAAGGCAACTTCTGCCAGTCTAGTCTCCCGCCACTACGTAAGCCTGATGACAGTTTGGCCCATAGTGCAAAGGAGAAGGCGGATCTTTTAGCTCAATCCTTTGCCTCGAACTCGACTTTAGATGATGGAGAAGCCACACCGCCGAAGATCTCCCGGTGCGAGTTTACCCTGCCTGAAATACGCATCAACCAGCGTGCGGTCAGGAGGGAACTAAGGCTTCTCAACATCCGTAAGTCGAGTGGGCCAGACTGTATCCCCGCGGTGGTTCTTAAAACGTGCGCCCCTGAGTTGACCCCGTTCTTACGCGCCTTTACCGTCTTTCCTATAATACTAACAGGGTTCCCACTTCATGGAAGGTGTCTCATGTCCATCCGATCCCTAAAAAAGGTGACCGGTCGGACCCTTCGAGTTATAGGCCGATTGCGGTCACATCTTTGCTCTCTAAAGTTATGGAACGTATCATAAATGCCCAGCTGATGCGGTACCTTGAGGAGCACCAGTTGATCAGTGATCGTCAGTACGGTTTCCGTCATGGTCGATCAGTTGGTGATCTTCTTGTTTACCTCACACATCGCTGGGCAGAAGCTTTGGAGGGCAAGGGTGAGGCTATGGCTGTTGGCCTTGACATCGCGAAGGCGTTCGATCGGGTATGGCATAGAGCCCTTCTATCGAAGCTACCATCTTACGGAATCCCCGAGGAACTTTGTAAGTGGATCGCTAGTTACCTGGAGGGCCGGAGCATTAAATTCGTCGTTGACGGCTGTAGCTCCGAGACTCTATTAGTCAATGCTGGCGTTCCACAGGGCTCGGTGTTGTCGCCGACACTCTTCATCTTGCATATCAATGACATGCTGTCTATTGACAGCATGAATTGCTATGCAGATGACAGCACGAGTGATGCGCGATACATCGGCCACCAGAATGGTCCTCGGTGCACCGTAGAGGAAAGACGGTCTCAACTTGTGTCTGAAATCGAGAGCTCTCTGGGGCGGGCCTCCAAATGGTCTTCAACCCCACGAAGACACAAGTTTGCGCGTTCACTGCGAAGAAGGACCCATTTGTCATAGCGCCTCAGTTCCAAGGAGTACCTCTTCAGGTTTCCGGGAGTATTGGGATTCTCGGCGTCGAAATCTCGAGCACAGTTCAGTTCAGGAGTCATTTGGAGGACAAAGCCAAATTGGCTAGTAAAAAGCTGGGTATCCTGAACAGAGCTGAGCGGTACTTCACGCCGGGTCAAAGATTGATGCTCTATAAAGCTCAAGTACGGCCCCACGTGGAGTACTGCTCCCACCTCTGGGCAGGAGCCCCAAAATACCTGCTTAACCCACTTGACTCCTTGCAAAGACGAGCTGTCCGAATCGTCGATGATCCTGATCTCACGGATAGCCTGGAACCGTTAGGACTGCGGAGAGACTTTGGTTCTCTCTGCGTGTTTTATCGGCTGTTCCATGGGGAGTGCTCTGAGGAACTGTTTAAGATGGTGCCAACGTCACCATTCTACCATCGTACCACCCGACACCGCAGTAGAGTTCATCCATACCACCTGGAAACAATACGGTCTAGTACCGTACGTTTCCAGCGTTCGTTTATTCCACGCACGTGTAAGCTCTGGAATGAACTCCCTGCCTCGGTGTTTCCCGAGCGCTATGACATGTCCTTCTTCAAACGAGGCTTAAAAAGAGTATCCCTTCAGCGGTAGGTAGCGGCTTGGCTGTGCCCCTGGCATTGCGGAAGTCTATGAGCGGCGGTGACCGCTTACCATCAGGCAGGCCGCTTGCTCGTCTGCCTATCGAGGCAATAAAAAAAAAAAAAAAAAGATTTTCGCGAAAAAAAGTATTTCACCGTCTTCAGATTCCCGTCTATCTCTATACCAAAATTCGTTATAATCGATTTAGCGGTTTAGGCTTGAAGCGTAACAAACAAACAAACTCACTTTCGCATTTATAATATTAAATTAATAAGAGTTATACAAACCCAAAGTAAAAAAAAGTGATACAAAAAATTCGTTGTTTTAAAATTCATTACACAAATTTACGAAACATTGGAAACCTTAACTCCATCTGATAAATAATAGAAAACATCAGGAGTGAATTACATCAATTATTCTAATTCAAGTAATTTCAATTGATTGCTTCTGCGAGCAAATTCTCTTTTATCAATCTCAGACGTACATTTCGTTTAAATTAGAGGTATATGTCAAATGGAATATATATTCAGATACATCGGTTTTATAAAACTTCTAAGGGATTAATGAATTAATCAGTGATCTTCTAAAATAGACGAGTGTTGTGATTTTCATTCAAAATTAAATCTGGATAAAATGGGAATCAGTTGGAGTCCTTTTTAGGAGACACAATAGGATATATGTTACGTGTTTGCTGACCAATTGGTGTATATTCAGCAATCCAGCGTGGTGGAAGGGACGTACACAGATCAGACGGGGTCATGACTATAATACTTGGTTATAAATCCGTCACAGTGACTGTCTTTAAGAATAGCTGAAGTAATGATGTCTCAGTTGGTGGTATGTATGGATGAAGGACACATCATGGTGAAACCGTAGCATGGTGGTAGGGTATTAATATACTAAGATAATTTTCACGGGATTGCAAATATAAAAAAAAAACATTTTTTAATATTTATGACGCGTACGATGTTACTCCTGAAAAGGCTCGATCGGTTTATTAGTTTAGGAGTTCATCGCGGACAAACAACGGGACAAGGACTTTTATATATAATGATTTTAGGATAGTACATGCCGCACAGTAGTATTACAATCTAGATTGAGTGTTGCAGTATCTGAACAAGCTACTGTTGGTTTAAAACAAAAAACTCAATGACTCAACACAAAAATTACACAGATACCTTGTTCATAAATAAAATCGTGATCCAAAATAATTACGTATTTCAAATATAAACCACCGATACCTGTTGCCTTTTAACTATTATTACATATAATAATACTTAGTAACGAGAGAATTATTTTACATGCAAATAGCAATATGAATTCGATTAGCTTATCGGCGAAGCCAGAGAAGCGTAACTGCTTCAATTAAAATTCATAGCCTTGATATGTCTATGGGCTGTCAGTACTAGAGAAAGTTTAGGTGTGGAGCCAAATAAATAAAATAAAATAATATTATATTCATTATATAACTAGTTATTTCAGTTGTTTTTAGTTTATTAGTATTACTGGCCATTATATATTAAGTTAGGTAGTCTAACTTTCTGGAGATGCTTATCTATTATAAGTATTTGGCGGCAGATTTTTAGTTTCAGAGTGGTTGCTACCCAGGTAAGCAGTCGAAAAAGCCCTACCAGTATGTTACGGTTTCATCACGAAGGTTTCCTTGTTCTCCTTGTCCTTGCTAGCGTTGAACTTAAACAGTAATTTATCTTCTCTTTTATTCTTGGCAATTCAATCCTCTTTAGAGGCTTCAATTGCCATTTTCAAGTGGCAAGATCTGGGTATTTTGGGCAGATGAAACTCTCTTCAACAAGATGGCGACTCTCTCCTTAAAGTTCTCTTGTGAGTTTTTGTGGCAACTAATATATAATGTTTCGAATGATTATTCATTTAACTTCACTTATGCTTGTCAGCTACACTAAATCATGTAAAATGTCACCTTTATTGCACAATATAAGGCTAATAACAAAGTATATAAATAAAAATATCAACATGACAGATCAAGATTTCGCCAAATACTCCACAGAAAGTCTGTCATGGTGACGCACAAAACTACAGATTATCTAAGAATTGCGCGGGCACGTTCATGTCATAAAATTTTGGCATGAACATGATCATTGTTTCAATTTCTGATATTCTGATCCAAATAAATATAACGTATAATATACCGGATAATTGTTCAATCTGTCGTTCATCAAATTAAAGTTGTTATATGTTAAGTTTATCGGAACTTATGCATCTGATGAAATTCGTTTGGCTATGGTTGGAACTAAATCGTGTATTATGACCCTCTGAGACATAAAACCTTAAAGTACAACTACAAATCCTTTATTGAAAATTATTTTTTAACCTAAATAATATTAATAACAAAGTTATTTCAGTCGAAGAAACGACCTCCACTTTTACAATGTCGTTGAAGCTTTCAGGACTTTAAGTACGTGGATTTTAAAGAGCAAACGCATCGCATTCGAGCATCGTTGACCTTAAACTTTTCAAAGGACCCTTGAGATTTTCCGGATCACCGAATAAAATAAAATCGGTTTACATTTACTTTGAACGTAGAGATTCCTTATTTTAAAAAAATATTATTCGTCCATGAAGATATAGTTAAATTTGTCATCATATTTTTTCCCTATCCATAAAAGATTGTTTTAGGTAGCGTAGGAAACGAGTTATTGATAACCCTAAAATAAATCATTGGTTTATGTAAAATTTGGAGTACGTTTAAATACGCTTTGTAGAGCAGTATTAGAGTTTTTAGAGCTTCTTCTCTTTTTATCATGGTGTTAAGAATGTAGGTATAAAGAAATTTATATATTATTACGTGAAGCAAAAACTTTGTAGCCCTTTTTATGAAAATTGCTCGGACGGGAGTATGAAATTTCATACTCCTATAGTTTATATAGTGAAGGAGTGCGTAATGCTAATATAAACAAAATGGATAAAAGTTAAATTAAATCAGTACAAATACATTACACACACTACCATATATTTAACACACACACGCATGTACTCTTTTGTTTATTGTTAAACTCTGTGGTCAAATTGAGAATAGATTATAGATTATAGGTGTTTGTCTTTACTGAATGTCAAACATAACTATAATAAAGGAGTTTTTGGCCGAATGTTGATCTGTCATGTCGTGCTTTTTATTTTTATTCATATACTTTAGTTATTTAGCCCTGTATTGTGTAATCTAGGTGACATTTTACGTGATGTAGTGTAGCTGAAGAGCATAAGTGAAGTGAATTATAAATAATCGATCGGGACACGATATATTAGTTTCCAAAACTCCCAAGAGAGTTTCAACAAGACTCTCCATCTTCTAGAAGATTGTTTCATCTGTCCAAATCCTATCACTTGAAAAGGGCAGTAATAGTCTCTAAAGAAACTGAGTTGCCAAGAATAAAAAAGGACAAGAAGAACCATAATAAATTAATTTATTACAATATATATGAGTTCAATAATGTTATAGTAATGTTCAATATTATAATTGAAATTAATGTTGGTCAAATTTCGGCCAGTGGACGACCACTAGTATAAATAAATACGACTCTGAGTAAGCGTCAAACGTTTAAATTATATAAAATGCTTCGTTTTCATTTTTCGAGATGTGGCCGAAAAGCGGCGTAGTTTGTTTCATTTCGGTTACAGACTGCGTATAAACTAATAGCAAAATCATTATCACATGTTACTCTTTTCTATTTCTTATACACATGCAATCTTTTGTCCGGTGTGTGTCTGTACATGTAGAAAATAATTATTTCATTATAGTTATATGTTGAGCGATTAAAAATGTGAATTCTATAACAGTAATTGCAACGGTATTGCAATGTTAATGTAGATTATATTAAATAGTAGAAAAAAAAAAAATATTTTCTAAAGAAGTAATGTTCGATGTAAATATGTTTAGACAAACGCAAAGGTTATGGAATAATTACTATTAAAAGGAATATAAAACATTTGTTGACGAATGGGAGGTGAGATGAATATTAATAACATTTCTACTATGATTATAATAAGACAAGATTCTAAACGCATAAATAGAATGCAATAGATTTTGCAACAACTTACTAAAAGCCTTAAAAAAAGTGTATTCGTGTACATATTCTTAAAAAATTGTATAAGACACATCGCAGCGTGGTCGGAGCGTGCTTATCAACCATCAAGTAATCTGCTGACATTGTACTTTATTAGCACTCGCAAGTCGGAAGGCAACTAAAGAGTTATTCTAATTATAGCCCCTGGTATACTTTGTCATAGGATGGTAACATCTATTAGAAGTATAATAGCTGTTCCCGGTCTATGGGTAATACGCGAGTTTAAGGAATCCGCATTGTTACAACTCGTATGGGTATCAGTATAACCCCAATTTTCCACCGAATTTTTATCAAAACCCCAGCCCAAAGTGTCGAAAATTCGAATCCACCTACAAAGGGCTTGAGCTCTCGGTGAAGAAAACCATACCACGTACCACGTACCTACAGCTACCACCTTTAAGTTGAAAATCTGCCCCAAAAACCGATTAGTGTGTTCCGGCAGTTGCACTTGAGAGCTAGTCCCTCCTCTAGGTTTCATGTGCCCACTGTCTTGTGCCACATCGTCATTTAATATCAAGTGTGATTGTGGTCGTAAACCTTAGTAAGTAAGTAAGATCAGTAAACATTAATTATATATAAAAAAAAGTATTTCACGGCGCTTGTCACCCGACGTGTCTCGCCATGTGCCTCTCATATCTTGTTCTGCACCCGATAGTGTGTTTAGGCATTGCAAAAGCAAGTCCGTATGTGTACTTTGTTATAGACATAGAGGCTACTGATATATAAAAAAAAAACTATCTGACTCCTTGTTCACCGACGACTTTTAAGCTATGTTAATGAAATGTGACACTGTAACAACTACCACTATGGATTAATTTACAGATACTTTATAACCTATAAGACGTAGAAGTAATCCTTACTTATATTATAAATGCGGTAGTGAGTATGTTTGTTTGTTTGTTACGCTTTCACACGACGATTTTTTCCTTCACCAAAGCTCAAGCTCATTGCAGGTGAATTCGAACTCACGGCCGTTAACGCGGCGCCCGTACACACTACCGATTGAGCTATCAGCGCTATGTATCAAACATCTAGTTATAAATACAAATCCATCCGAAGACCGGCTCATTGACAGTTTGAGATAATATAAGAACAATTATCTCCCACTTTCCGACACTCTAATACCGAAATTTAATGGAATAAATACATTCAGGAAAGTACTAGGTAAGAAACAAAAGTGTAATTATAATAATGAATATTATGTAGGTAATTGTGTTACAGTGACTAGACGAATTGCGAAAGCTCTCCCTGGTCTCTGGCAACACGGGAGGTTGCACTGTCGGGGTGGTGCGTTTTAGTGAGTAGTGCTGGGTGATTATCACCCAATGGGTCACCACAGGCCCCTTCAGCCTTTGATCTGAGCTCAGGTAATTCGTTTGAATTTTCGCGTTATGATGAGGAAGTCTGTAAAGACTGAGATTTTAAAAATCACCTTATTAAAAAACCTAATTATGTTAAACTTCTCTAGAGTTAGGTTCTTGTTTTTTATATTTATTTAATACTCTCATTAACGGTCAAACGTGACTGTACATTTAGACTAGCGGTTAAAGCAGTTGCAACCACAACTGCTAGGCGCTTCGGGTTCGAGTCCCGCGTAGGACAATTATTTGACTGATCTACAAATAATTACTCTGAATTTGGTTGTTACTTTGTGTCCATTAAATGTGACGAAAATATTTACAAATGCAGATGCCACAATACATACAAAGTGGTCAACCGTTAGTAAGCGCGCATAGCAGAATAGTTCTAAAATATGAAATCAAATTCATTGTATCGATTTCAATCTAATCTATATAACATTCATCTTTTGGTTAGTCGCATTTTGGTATCATCCAGAACATACCTAGTTATTAAAAGAATTAAAACCGATATTAACTTAAAACAGTAAAAAAAAAATTGCAACTTCAAGTTTGTAGTTTATTTATCGTTGTCTCATTATTTATGAATTCTAAAGTACTTCCACTATGTAATATGTTGTTGTCTCTTCACACTGAGTTAAAAATGATGAATTATAGTTCAACAGAAAATGCCACAATTCCATGATATGACGTAACTTTTCAGTTCGTGCCGAGATAACGCTAATGGAGATTATCATAATTCCTTGGATATCCAGCGCGTGTGATTCTCTTATGAGAGGGAAAGGAGAGATTCAGATAAATACATTCACTTCGTAAATCTTGCTTTATTTATCTTACAAAATGGTAGAACATTTGCTATCGCTGCTCTGTCTAGTTACAACTTTCAACTTGAAAACAATGTCGACAAACACCTCAAAATATATTTCAACAGTTCCACTCTTTATGTTTTGCAAAAGTAACAACATATTTAAAAAAAAACACAAAGATATACATTTATAGAGTTTAGCACCACAGGTATTAAAACTTCACAAATTTACATTAGCTTAGACCTCACATCGATGGGCAGGGTTCCACCATTCCGCAAAATTGTTATAAATTGTTGTGGTGTTCATCTTAATTTCATCATTTAAAATTGAACAGAACGTACAGTACTCCTCCGCGTCGATACTATACACCAAGCCATGATAAGAGTAATGGTTTTTCCATTTAAAATAATTTGCATAGTCTGTAGGGGACCTCATCAACGTATACATTTTTTCCGCTAACGTCTCCACACTTAATTCTCTTGCATTTAAATAAATGCCGTCGGGCATAAATCTGAAATGAAATAATAACCAACTAAAAAAAACGTTATTTAAAATGCACATCTTAATGAGATATTTTTAAATGTTCGTAACTATGGTAGGTTTGTGTGATAGTTATATAAACATAAACTCTTTGCCTGAAGTAGAATAATATATTAGACCATGTAATGCCAATTAATTAAAAGACATCCGGCGGAGTTTTAGATACCCAATAGTTGGCACGCAGAGTAAAGACCGGCAACGCACCTGCGATTCCTTTGGTATTGTGGATGTCCATGGGCAACGGTGATCACTTATCATCAGGTTCTCTTATCTTGCTCGTTAACCCTATTTCATAAAAAAACTTTTAAGGTTTAACTTAGTATTATTTTTATTACAGTTGTACCGCAAAATGACGGCACTACATGTGATGGTAAGCGGAGTATAGTAAACGGATACGTCGGTCATCACGAGATGAGTATATCGTTCGTCATAATTTTTTTATATTTAAGGTTTAGCGTTATGGCCATAATCTCATCTGATCGTAAGTGACGATACGGCCCAATTTGGTACACACGCTAAACCTGTGGAGGGACTGGCTCTCAAGTACAACTGCTAGAACACATATATTGGTATTTGGTGGCAGATTTTCAAGTTGGGGGTGGTAGCTAACCTAGCTTGAGCTTCACCGAAAGCTCAAGTTCATTGTAGGTGGATTCGAATTCACGTTTCTTGACACGAAGTCAAACGCAGTACCACTCAGCGATCATCTTCATGTAAGCCTCTTGCCGCCTTTGGCTGATATCAAAACGCGATAAGTCAAAACAAAATTTATTATAACGGGTCTATCATTACGGCGCATTACCACGCATCCAATCAGATACAGGTCTGCGTGAATATCACCATTCCTTGAATGAATGGATGGATGAATACTTTATAGTACTTTAAATATGTACACAGGCGACCTTAATGCCACAAGGCATTTTTATCCAGCTAGCCAGCAGTATTGTAGTTAGAAAAATTACTACCATTGTAGGTAGTGCATATAAAATGATTAGTGAAATAAGTATATGATCATAAATATAACTTAACATATAATATAACATTTGTCGTAACTGCTTATTTTGAGAATACTCCCCTTTCTGCCAAAGCTAGTATCGGAATACTTAGCGTCGATGTTTCGAGCAACGTCCAGTTTCGCGGTCAATTGGAAGGTAAGGCCAGATTGGCCTCAAAAAAGCTTAGTGTGCTCAGCAAGGCGAGACGGTACTTTACGTCGGCTCAATACCTGAACTTGTACAAGATGTAAATTCGGCCCCACGTGGAGTACTGTTCTCATCTCTGGGCGGGAGCCCCTCAGTACCAGCTACTTCCATTTGACCGCATTCAACGTAGGGCAGCTCGGATTATCGACGATCAAGCTCTTTCCGATCGGCTTGATCCTTTAGCTCTGCGTAGAGATGTTGGGTCAAACTGCATCTTCTACCGCATTTACCACGAGGAGTGTTTCGAGGTATTGTTTGGATTGATCCCGGCCGCTGAATTTCACCATCGGACATCGCGCCAAAATATAAAATTTCACCCACACCATCTCGATGTCCAACGTTCCACAACCACGCGATTTGTAACGCATTTCCTACCTCGCACCACCACTCTGTGGAACCAGCTGTCACCGGCGATCTTTCCGAACCGTTACGACTTAGGAACTTTCAAGAAGAGAGCATATTCTTTCCTTAAAGGCCGGCAATGCATTTGCAAGCCCTCCGTTGTTGCAGATGTTAATAGGCGTCGGTGATCACTTTACATCAGTTGAGCCTCCTGCCCGTTTGCCCCCTTATTTCATATATATCTATATATATATATTTTTTATTATTATATTATTATTAAAAAAATTAATAAACATTATTTTGCAAACCTAAAGAATATAAGAATATTCATTGTCCATAAATTCTTTTCAGGGCAATTTTCTATTGTCGTGTGAAGAATTTTTTTTTTCCTATTTTTGACCACCTAGTTACATCGATTTCTGGTGCTTTTGAAAGTGCACCAATTTACGTCTGAGCGATATTTTTTAAGTTTCTGTTTTTACCGATTCATACGTATCATAAGCGAACGAATTTCGTCATTAATTCGCGGTGCTGGGGGTCGTTTTATTCGTATCGTGTGTATAGGTGCGTGCGTATCTCAAACATTAATTAAAAATTGATTAAATAAGCGTAACCTTCGTATCAATTAGACAAACAACTTCAGTCTGCTATTAGTTCAGTTTTTTGTGCATCAGCTATCAATTGGGTTATGTCCATGCGACTTAAGCTACGCAGGAGCATTATTATAGGGTTCAGTTTAGGAGCTTTTAATTTATAAGAGGTGTAGCTTAGATCGTGGTGTAAAAACCCAAACGCTGTAAACTGTCCACTCGCAGTAACGCGGTCCAGATTTGATGTCAGAATAAGATGCAGTAACTAACACTCGTTGAACTCACAGAACGAACATAATTGCTGTGATAAGATTGGAGTATTTGAACAATAAAAGTAACAGTGATACTTTAAGCTTATTGACCCTAATATCATTTCGAAGCAGACAGGTATTTAAGTCACCCATGATCAGTCAGTAGTCGTAGATGGATAGATACGTTTGAAGTAACTGGTCTAATCTATCATAGTAATCAATTGTTGGCGGTGCATAGACCGCCCCTAATAGAAACGGAATCGTACTAACAATAATTTCTATAAAGATGTATTATATACCCTTACAATAAAGTGAAGGCGACATAGAGATTATTTTTAAAGTAATATCAGATCGTAAATAAATGGCTACACCGCCACCACCTTTTCCTGTACGATCATTTATGATAATGACATAATCAGGCAGTCAGAAAAATGTGGAAGGTAATGATCGTTTCAGAAACGTTTCAGATATTAAGCAGGCATGAATACGGTCACTGCGGAAAGTGTCAAGAAGTTTAGAATGGTGCTCTGGAATGCTTTGAGCGTTTATAAGACAAATGTTCAGATTCCTGGGGAACGTAGCGAATATGTTATGAAATGTAACGATTCAAATGAAGAGTTAGTAAAATCACAGGAGTGAAACGAGTCCGAGCTTTCCGAGTTGTCCAAATAAATAATGTATAATGTATATATAATTTCAATAATACAATTATATAAATTTAAATAAAATATAATATAAGTGAAATAAAATAATAAATAAGTTTAATGAAATTATTATATACGAGGTAAAATATTAGTAATAAGTACTCAGAAATCATAAATTTAAATAAACAAAAAAAAATTATTAAGCTTCTTGTTTACAACTAAATAACCATATAAACATATATAATAACAATATAACATAAATTAATCAATCAAAGAAAAAATAAAGATAACGTTTCATACATACAATAAAGCAATAATTAAATGCAACACATTTATTATGGTATAGTAGTGACAGATCTGACAATAAATATTTGACAGCAGTTTGACAGCATTTAACTGCCGATAATGTTTACTCTAAGAAAAGTAAACAAAAGATAACATAAGATTTAATATCTACCCATAATTACTATGAATATAAATATATATCAAACATACGGTGAGATAGTTGAAGGTATAATGTGTATCAGGATGCATGCTCCTCAATATCGAATAACAACAACCTTGAGAATATGCTTATATATATATATGAGTACGTAATACGCTGTATTAAAGCAGAAACCTATTTTTAATGACTACGTGTAGATCGGCTTTTCGTTGCATCGTTTCTAGCGGCGTCGTGATTATCCGGAATAGACATTTTACGAAGCTGAGCAAGCGAGTTTACAAGCGTCATCATCCCATCTGCTAATTTTATGAAAATGATACCTTCCTAAGACCAGATTCTTTCACTATCCACCTATGGATATGAATGCATCACACTCAAGCATACCACTATAGCAAGATTTAAAACTGGTATATAGTTGTTGTGGTCCAGTCAAACACAATAGTCATGTTCTACCAACCCACATAAGAATAAATAAATTGATGTTTTATAAAAATAATCTTAAAATGTGAGATAACACCTTAATTGTAGTACCCCATTGATGGTGGCCTTAAATAAATATTTGTAAACATATACTGTTATTATGTTTATAAAAGGAGATAAATAAAAATATCTAACGTTTCACTATAAATAAAAAAAATGCATTTCAATTTATACCAACATATTGCTATATAAACAATGTATTATAGAAAGTTTTTGCAATTTTTTATATATTAAAATGAATCAAGTGAGTAAGAGTGAAATGTTAATCTAATATAGTTATGAGGTAGAAATTATAGATTTTCAGCTAGATATTACTAGCTCTGAAATAGCTAATAGTATGCATAAACAACAGAAGTAAGCTGTCAATTTGTTCCAAAATAAAAATCATCAAACATTTTACAATAGATCTGCAAAATACTAGCTAATCTGTATAAAAAATATTTCAAATGTAAAAAACATTGGGCAATTTAGAATTAAGTTTCCACAGTTAATTCGTTCATGACAAGGTACATCTTGCTACATTAAAATCAATTATTTACTGGTAAAAGAAACCAATAAGTAGTAGATAGTGAATATTCATTTCTTTCTCTTATTTATAAAATTTGTCTTTGCAACTCATGTTAATGTCATTAAAATTACATTAAACATAATTTTATTAAGCCAATATACAAAAAATAATAATCTATTCACCTAGTATAGTTAGCTGCTCCATATACAATTGGTACAGCATTAAACTGCAAAGCACGCAATAGTTTCTCAGTCACATAATCTTCACTCAGTGAATTCTCAAAAGATAAATAAAAATAATACTCTTCTTTTATCATGTCATCACATTTATTTTCCATATCACGAGAACATTGGAAAGGACCGCAGTCACCATATATATCCACTGTAAGATTGAACTTAATAAGTTCATTTTGAAGCGAATGAACATATTTGTTACGATCACTCAAAGAGTTACAATTTGAAACGAACCATGCTGCGGCTTTAGTTTTAGACTTGAGTTGTTCTTTAAATTCATCACTTATAGGGTCCATATCTTCTAATTTCATCCAATGCATGTCTGTTCTTGGACCTATGACATTTCCATGTTTATCTCTGATTGTAATATAGCCCCAACACATGTCTGAGTCCATTTTATAGGTCCATGTCCAGTTGAAAAAGTCATTGAACTGATTAGTACACACTGGATAGTTGTCTGATGATTCGATGCTTGCAAACACATATTTCTGATAAATAGATCGTTTTTTCGGCAATTGATATTTATAAAAACTTGTAACTTCAGGTCCATGAAAAGCGATGACATTAAATTTCGTATAATCATCTAAGTAATTTCTGTTAGACGTGATAAAACAATTCACATGTGGACATTTCCTCTCGGTAAAAATTTTTTGTCCTTCACCTAAAAATACAAAAGGCTCGGTTTCCGGTGACGTCCATAAAAGTATGTACTTCATATTCAATTCTTTATTTTCTGTTTCGCTATATTTCTTGATTAACGTGGTGTTGTCTTTCAATATAGATAGCGCCATCATATCACCAATTATAGTCGTGTATAGTATTATTGCCATCGGAGATATAAAAATAAAGTATAATAATATTTTTTTTAAATGTACTAATTTCATTATTAGGTACTTAATAGTTAAAGGTTATGCAGGTGATATATGTATAGGAAACTTTATATTTCTAATGTTTTATTCAAAGGAGTAGACAAGATTCACGTTAATTATTTTAGTATTAAAAATTATGTTAATTTAAAATGGTAAAGTATATTTTATAACTGAATATAAATTTAAGTTTTATATTCGCGACATACCAGTTAAAAAAAATTGCAATTTATTTTTTCTTCAATAAGCTACAGTTCATAACACGTGTGCAAGGTTTAAAAGAAATGGACGTTATTCTAAAGTTCAAATTGAATGGAAAGGCACATTTAATACGTCACACTAGGGCAATCCCGACACTACTATAGTCTGTTTTTTTTAACAAACGAGTATCGAAAATTTTGACTGCGTTGCTATTGGTCCACATAATCAACAAACTCCGTTCCACACAAACGCTGTAATCGCAAGTACTTTCAATTGAATCATCGACTACCTGCACGTCGCACGTGTTTTTGTGATTGAACATAGTGATAGTGATTTAGTGGTGCACAAATTTTATTTTAAAAATGAAATGCATACATCAGATAAAATCCTGAATATCGTAAAAGAAGATTCTGATTTCCCATATATGTCAAGGTCAACATTGAACAAACCATTAAAAAACTTAGGGTTTTCCTATAATAAAAGAGGTACCTACAGTATTTTAGTGGAAAAGCCGGATATAGCTTTATGTTTACGAAAATATTTAGATTAAATAAAGGCAGCCAGACAAAATGGGACTACTATATATATTATTTAAATGAGACGTGGCTAAATGCCGGTCATACAAAATCAAAAGTTTGGGTTAACAATACAGTTACTAGATCAAGATCTGCATTCTTAGATAGGCTATCAAGTGGATTGAAACACTGTGTTTAAACAACAATAACGCTCACACTCACAGTCCCCCGCTAATCTATTCAATTTTATATATTTTTTTAATTTTTTTCTTACAAATATATATGCACATATCCTTTAAAAAATACACACAATTTTATTAACGGGTACTTCATTATTATCGTAGGAAGAGGTAAGCGGCTTATGATTGTAAATATCGGCAGTGTTAATGGATTTGTGGAAGCAGGATTGAAATATTTTGAATCAAAGAAAAACCTGTGACTGCCACTAAGATATGGACGCTACAGTATTTGAAAATTGGTTCCAAGACGTTTTACCTAAATTGGCTGAGAATGCAGTTATTCTTTTAGATAATACATCATACCATTCAAAACTTGACAATGCACCTACAACCTCATCTCGCAAACAAGACATTATGGAATGGCCTCGGTTGAAAAGTATTAACGTTAAAGTTACAACTTTCGGATTTGGTTAAGCAAAACAAAGATCATTTTGAAAAAAAAAATGTTGTAAATGAGATGGTTAAGTCCACAAATCGTAACGTCATACGTTTGCCGCGGTATCACTGTGAGCTCAACCCTATTGAATTTGGGCTCAAGTGAAGGGCTACGTAGCAGCAAATAACAAAAGATATAAAATTGATGAAGTTCGAATTCTTTTGTTAAAAGGAGTAGCTAAAGTGGATAGACAAAAAAGGTCGTCTTGTGTCAATCATGTGATAACCAAGATGGAAACAAAAATGTAAAAATATTACAGAGCAGTTTATTATTGACGTATCTCCAGAAAGTTCATCAAATGAAAGTGATAACTATAATTTTTAAGATTACAAGAATTGTATAGTAAATATTTGATTTATATGTTCGTGTTTATACTATTACAATTTTATTTTATTGTTATTTATTTATGAATAATCATATGAGAACAGAATATAAATATATTAAGTATGCAAATTTAAATTGTAGCATAATAATTTAATTTTCTCTACAGTAAATTCTTGAAGTATTAAATATGAACAGGCCTTAAAAATTTCAAAACAAGAACAAAGGCGTTGAACCTACCCTGACCTGTGACTAGGGTTGGCGATTCTTTCCGAAAAAATCAATTCTTGAATTGAAGCTTAAAGAATCCATTCGAATAGAAGCCTAAAGAATTGATTTATAATAAACGATATCTAAAAGAAAGACTTACGAAAAATCGATCGTTTAAATGTCGATTTATTTTAAATCAAATCTTAATGAACCAATTCATAAAATTCAACATTGAAGATCGATTTTTAAAAATCCAGGATGAGGAGCGAAGGCTTATTAAAGTGAGAACAAAGCTATCTAAGACCATGGAGCCAAGATGGAAATAACAATATAATCCATTAAACGAGTTTTTGATTAATCATTTATTAACAATAATTATATCATTAATAAAAAATCTTTTCGCGATTTTAAAGACGACATATCGATTCACTGGATCAATTCAGGGTTGTGATCAATCTAAAAAAATCGATCGTTTTGGTTAAAAAGATCGATTCTTCAATCAATTGATTTCAAATCGGCATCCCTACCAATGGCTTATCTCACTCTGTCAATATCGGAAATTTGCGAAAGACATACTCAGTACTCGTTTGTTAAAAAAAAACAGACTATAGTGAACAGCAGTGCCCGTTATGTTATTAAATATGTAGGTAGATAATTTCTTTAATCACATTGCATAGTACCAATCGGTGCACACCATGTCAAAATCACCATATAACTGTTCAATTGAATAGGAATTAACATCGCTCAATTTTTATGTGGCCAAACGATCAGTCAGCAGTCATTTCATATTTCTACAAAATATTGATTTACACTTTAGCGTATAACAATTTTAAATGAGTATTTTATTATGTAAGCTATTAAGGAAAATACTTCACGTATTGTTGGCATCGTTTTATGCGTTTGTAGTTGTGTGTATGCGGAAACACTGTTCACAACTGAAGCGATGATAGCTCAGTTAGTAACGTGTACGAACGCCGCCTCAAGGGATGTGACTTCGCATCCATCTAAAATGAGCATGGGTTTTCGGTGAAGGAAAACATCGTGATGCAACTATATCATAGTGGTAAAGTTATTGTAATGGCCGCCTGGCTAGCTACCACTCTCAAGTTGAATACATGCCACCAAACATCTATAGGTGTGTTCCGTTGGTTCACTTAAGAGCCAATCACTCCACTAGGCTTACTAGGTATCAACCATCTTGGGCCACATCGTCATTTAACATCAAGTGACATTGGGGTCAAAATGCTAAAATCTGAAGAGTATAATATAACTATATATATATATATATAACTTTAGAATAGAAAAAATATTTTAAGCACTGGATAAACAAATTTATAATTTTATAATTCACTTATAACGAATTGAAAATATATGTTAATAATTCCACAAAGGTGAATAAAAACGAAAGAATTAGGGTCGTAGTTAATTCAAGTCAAAGAGGGTTATAGATTATAAATAAAAAACATCTTTCATATGAAGGCAATCTGGAAGCTCGGGCCCCGGAGATTATCTTGACAGTCTGTGAAATCGGCCAGTTGGTAATTGTTAAGTGCCTCTGTCGGCTGTGATAAATAAGTGTTATGAACCCAATTATAGGTACATGTATATTATATTAATACTGAATGGTTCGGTAGACGATATTTTGCTCTTTACAGTGGTCAATAATTTCACCACACTGTTATCTATCGCGTTAAAGTCACTTATTCGTACAAAAATTATACTACCTTTTGAGTGAGACAGAGTGCAAAATTTTTAAGATTAATCCTTAGATACCCTTACTAATATTATAAATGCGGAAGTGAGTTAGTTTGTTTGTTACGCTTTTACGCCTAAACCGCTAAATCGATAATGATTAATTTTGGCATAGAGACGGATGGGACGAGGTGGCGATAAGCTATTTTCAAAAACTTTGTGGAAGTAAGGTAAAGGGGCGTATAACCTTTGTATGAAACTTTATTGCGTCATCCGATTTGTTTGATAAAATCAATATTCATGCGAGCGAAGTCGCGGGCACAAGCTAGTTAACAATATAAAAACTCCTATATTTTGAGCCGCACCAAATAACAAACTGTGGAGAATTTCATTAAGATCAATGAAGTAATTTCGGAGTTTATCACGGACAAACATTGTGGCACAAGTTTTTTTTTTGCATTCTTTTACGCTTGCCTAATATTCTATTTCGTGTACTAACTTGGTAATCCCAATGACGAGTTTTTAATCGGATCTTAGTTTCTCATGTAGTAATTGTTTTTATTACAAATGCGTTTATTTGATACTATGTTGTATAATAATCATGAAAATCGGTATAAATTGACGAAAATATCAGTGGGCAAAAGTAGATAAGTGTCTGAAAATTAAAAAAGTTGCTTTCATTCCTTAACTCCTTAGGTGTTGAATATTGTCGTTATATTTAAAGAAAGTAGTCCACACTTGAGTAATACCAATTCAAACAAAAAAGGAACATTAAAATCGGTCCACAAATAATGAAGATATCCATATTATACTCCAACACAAAAAATACATGACGGCGAACATAGAGGACGTACTATGTTTGTGTTGTGTGTTTTTTAAAGTAGGTTAATAAAATAGATGATATAGTGCATAATTTGGGTAATGTTTACAAGTAATATGGATAAGAAATAAGATTATTTACTCTGAATTTAGGGATTTAATGTTTCATAATAACTTCAACCGTTTAATAAATACAATTATGGTCTTCGACAACGAGGAACAGTTACTAAGTAAGAAAAAAAAAATATTTTTTTGGGCCAACTGTACCGCTAGATCTCATATCACTGATGATGGGGAAAGGAGATCCTACTGCCTGTGGCTAACCTCCGTGATGTCACCGCCTATTTAAAAAAAAGGAACGTTTTCGAAGCGTCCCCAGTTCGACAATGAATTGTTCTTTTTCATTGCCGGTTGTGTATTTTTCGGAGAAGACAATGTAAAATACAGCTGAAGAATTATACGTTTTATGTGCAATATAACGACAAATGAACATTTATTTACGAGAAACTTCGTACTAATATATCTACCGCGCTGTTCTTCGTATATTTTGTTGGGTTTTACCGGAACGTTCATATAAAACCATATAACCATACAACGCACACAGCGTTGCGGACAGCGCTGGGTTGGAGTTTTATTCGTGTTACTTCATCTTCTGGTATCTCTAATCACTACCAGGTTAGTGCTATTTTCCTTCTCCTCGGTATTGATGAGAGGGGATCCAAGAGAGTAAGTCCGGCTCTACCGATCCTGCCACGCCATAGATCAGCATAGCGGTGGGAAATTGACATAATTATTATTCTGTATTTTTTTTTAATCCACCATCGCTGCTACAACAACGAGCGACCGATTAATAAAGGAATATCTATAATTTCTCTTGAATTTATGTTTTTCAGTCATGGTTTTAGGAAATATAATAATGGAACACTCAGTCATGGCGCTTCTTGGCTCAGCCAATTCCATACATCAAGCGGTATAGTAAGGGTTTGTATTCGACTGAGTCGCGATCGCCATTCTCATGCAATGTCGTCACAATGACTTTATTTTTGTTTATCGCGTTTTGCTGCCAGTCGTTGCATATTCATACATACATATGAGCATGAGAGCGATGATCTACAGTAGATGACCTCTGTCTGTGTTGTCTGATATTGTTAATTTTTTGTCGTACATTATTTATAGTGTACGGTTACATACATTACTTGGTAATGAATTGAACGCAGGGTTTAATGCTAAAAAATATTTTCCATTTATCTTGACGGTGTGAACGATTATTGTATATGATAACATACGTAATTTTTATTAAATGCTTAGAATCTGTAAAATATTTTACTACTCAAAAAAGTAATATTTTATTCGGCTATAAGACTTGAATACAATAAGAGCTCATGTATTTATTGTTAGGTTTATTTATTACATAACACTAATATTTGTTAGGTGTATTTATTACATAACAGTAATATTGTATTATTAAATATTTGTAATAGTAAATTAGAGTACTTAAGTCATACTGTAAACTGATTAATGCACTTAAAACATATTGTAAATATTTTAACTAATAAATTAGGATATTTTATGGTACTATAAGTCAAATTGTCAACTGATAACCAGCACCGCACTTAAAACATATTGTAAATATGTGAAGTAATAAATTAGGGTACTTTAGGGTTCTATAAGTCAAATTGTCATCACATACTAATCGAAGTACCACACTTAAAATATATTTTAAATATTTGTAGAAATAAATTAGAGTACTTTATGGTACTATAAGTCAAGTTGTCGCATTTAAATACGAGCCGGCTGTAGAAGTCGGCACCATTCGATCGGAAGTCGTTGTTTTGTGCTGTATAGAGTAAGACGTGCAAAGTAGAAGATTGTGAAACAATATAGTTTTGTTACCTAGAGGAAGTTCTTTATTATATACGCCTATATCCCCTGACCTAAGCCTTTAGATCAGAATTGGGATAGACAAGAAAATTCTATATTTTCTTAACACGTCCACGGCTCGGATACACAAAAAGAACCGTAAGTAACGAAGATATTTTTTTTTTCTCATTTCTTCGTCTTGAAAACGTTTGTGTTTGATTTATTTATTAACCGTGTGAAATCTAAATTATATAGTACATTACAGCTTAAAAGAATTAATTTCAAATAACAAAGTTCATAAAGAAAAAAAAAATTACTTATTAACTAGTAATTATGGGTTTTTATTATTAATTATTGACAATATTTTTAGTTGTATCTGAATTTTGATCGCCTGCCTCGTCATAACTGTTCAGTCAAATGACAACATGACCGTTAACATGTAAATTGACCTCTAAAAGGTCGCAAGCGCCAAAATTGACCATTATAGACCTTATTGACATGAAAAGTCGAAACCGAAAAAGTGGTAAAGATACCACAGATTAAAATGTGATATATTTTAGGGTAATTTTCTATACTAGTGATATTATTATACACAACACAGTTATCGATAAAATTATTTTGGATATACTATTTTATTTTTTTGATATCTCCCTACAAAAATAGTAGTACTATTGCACTCGTACATTTCTCAACGTAATGAAATAAAAATAGAAATTATAAACAAAATATATGAATTATTTTGATCATATCCACGTCGTCCTAAACAGATAAACCATCCTCGCTCTCAGAATCAAAAATACCTTAATTCGAAGATTCCTATTACAAAAAAAGTATATAGTAATAAGTTTTTTTTATATAACATAATAAAGAGACATATTGTAAATTTAATTCTTATAATATACCCAACGTTTCATAGTATAATGAAAATACATTTCAAAAGTCGATAATATTATCGACAGCACCTCAACAATAAGCAAAAAAACACGCGAGTCCCGTTACATGTAAACAAAATGGGTTATGTGATTATAAACAAATCTTTTGCTTTTATAAAATGGTATTTATGTTTCAAATATAATTCATAGAATATAGCATGAGGTTTTTAACATTTGGAACACAAATGCATAATGATATATTCACATTTCTATTATGAAAACAGATTCAAAGTATTACAAGAAAATCAAATATTTTGAATTGAAAAATATGAATGTGTATATGTATTATACTGAGAAATGTATAATTATAGTAGAAGAAAACAACTGATATGTAAGTCACAATAATATGATAATCACATAATAATTTGCCGCATTCGTTAATGTTGCCAATAATTTTTTTCACATTTCCACTAATCGCAAAAATATAAAACGGATTATATATTGTTAGATTATTATTTTATTTATTATAATACTGCAACTTTATAGAAGTTCATAGTTAACTTATATATAGCTACCGAATAATGTGTAATTATATTAACGCCTCTGTAAGAGCTTCGGAATTTCTTCAAATTTTCAGCTACAATTCTGAATTGGCAATATGGCGATAATATGTTAATTTGTATATAAAGACGTCCCTTTTGTACAAGGTTTTATGACGTCACGTATATAATTTCCGATGTCGTTTTTGCCCTCGTTCATGCTTCACGGGTTAAAAAAAAGCATTAAGACAATTATAGTCATTAGAGTAAATGCTTGACCATTATTTATAGAATCAGAAATTGATTATGCCACACTGTCCGTATTAATTATAAACATATATTAAGCTTACTTCTGTGAGTTACAGATATCTTCTATGATGGACGATAATAGTGGAACCCGAGGTAAAGGGTCTGATGAGATGGAAACCCGAGGTAAAAGGTGTGATGAGATGGAAACCCGAGGTAAAGGGTCTGATTAGATGGAAACCCGAGGTAAAGGGTGTGATGAGATGGAAACCCGAGGTAAAGGGTCTGATTAGATGGAAACCCGAGGTAAAGGGTCTGATGATATGGAAACCCGAGGTAAAGGGTCTGATGATATGGAAACCCGAGGTAAAGGGTCTGATGATATGGAAACCCGAGGTAAAGGGTCTGATGATATGGAAACCCGAGGTAAAGGGTACAATGGAAAGAAAACTCGAGGTAAAGAGTTTTCTGAAGTGAAAACCCGAGGTAAAGGGTTAGGTGCCACGAAAACCCGAGGTAAAGGGTCCAAGGCGAAGGAAGCCCGAGGTAAAGGGTACAATGTAAAGAAAACTCGAGGTAAAGAGTTAAGTTAAGGGGGCAAAGTAGAAGCCAAAATTCGGAGTATCTGGATATGATTTAATGGATAAATTTTTAACAATTTTGAATAATGTCAAGAGCTCGGATAAACCTAGAATGACTTTTAACACTAATGTGATACCGGAGTTCGACCCTATATCGAAAGAACAAACCGCACTGAACTTGGTTGACAAACGTAGAGGAATGTGCAGAAATTTACGGTTGGGAAGAGAGGGAGATAGTCCACTGCTCTCTACCTAAATTAACTGGCATAGCTAAAACATAGTATCAGAGTCTAACTTCGATATTGCATTCTTGTTCCGAATGGGAAAAGAAGCTCATCAAACGTTTTCCATGCAGAGAGGATTATGCCGAGCTCCTGACAGAAATGTTGGCTAAGAAAGCAAGGTATGGTGAGTCATTAGAACATTATTACTATAATAAGATTAATTTATTAAATAGGTGCAAAAATCCGTGGGAAACAGGCAGTGGACTGGCCTTTGTATGGAATAGATGGCCGCGCGGTAAAGGTCATTCACCGAACCAGGTACTAAAATATTTCAGAACAGTTAAAAGCAGGCAGAGCAGGCAAATTCAGGATTTTAGTAGAAGACCTTACGACAAGCGACTGGGAAGCGCCACGAATCGAACGAGTTCATCTAAATCAGGTACAAGTACGTTTAATTCTAACACAAAATGTTATAATTGCAATGAAATTGGACACCCAAGCTTTAAATGCGAGTAACCCGCGGTATATATCACAACTTGTGATCGTATGGGGCACCAGACCTCCAATTGCTTCAGAAATACGAAATGGGCTACGATACCGAATAAAGTTAAAACGCCAGGTAATGAATATAATCAAAAACAGGTATCAGAAGTAACTGCTGAGGACACAGGACTAGGCAAATATGTACTGGATATCAAAATCACTAAACCTCCACATTACAACATGTACAAACTTGACCTTACTTAGGTAAATAAGGTAAGGTACTTAGGTGGAAGTCTATTTAGCCCGATAGGGGTAGTCGTAACGTACGTCGAGGTCCAAGAATTGAAAGAAACAATCATAATAATAATAATTTTATTGACAAGAATTTTTACACTACAATACATAAAAATTATCTTAAGACATAGTATCGCTATACATTTTTGAATCCTAGCGCCTGAACTAGGCCGAGCCTGTATCTCAGACGCTGTTTTCTTCCCGTATAATAGTATGTCCTAGATATGACCTACATATATTTTAATATAACTACAAAATATATAAATATGACATAAGGTATACTGCGATTTATTTTTATCTTATCCTACCTTACTTTTAATAATAGTGTAACGAGTTACACTACAATATTGTGAACTTATTTTTTTTTTGCGCGTCTTTAAGATTTATGTAAAAAAACAAACAAAATATTTACCAAACACTATAAACATTGAGTTTAAAATTTGGGTGTGCCTCAAACTTATTCTTATATAACAAGTGTATATGGATAAATATGAGCAGAGTAATCCATATGTGAACATGTTATTTATAATTCTACTAGACAATTATCGTACGATTACAAATAAGTTTTCTATGTCTTCATATTTCTGTGTCTTCAACCAGGAGGTAATTACTTCTTTAAATTTATGAAATTTCAGTAAATATATGTCAATAATTTTATTTAGTTTGTTGTATCTCTACGTCGTAGAGGACTATGTTTTAATTCATCCTGTCCTGTTAGGCCATTCATTTACTGATCGACCTGATACCCTTGTTATTAAAAACTCTCGACGAAGTCAAATTTCAGCGAATTCCTTCTAATAAAATAAATGTAACGGTATCCAACGGCACCGAGATCCAAGGTGATACATGACAAGTAGTAAGATCTGTACAAATACTCAGTCTGACTGTTACGTATATGTAAACGGTGCATTACGGGCGCCCGAGGGCATAGAATACTACATACTTCCTGGTCTGTATGAGATCAAAAACGGACGTGGTGCCATTTTGATCTATAATACATTAACAACCCTAATGATGGTTACTAAGGGATCTCTCTTGACACGGTCTCTACAGCGAGACCCAATCTCTTCAACCGATACTCTAAAACTCGTTCAGCGTAACGATTGGTGATGCCGAAATGGGGTCTACGGTGAATTGCAATCCTCTCTTGGACGAAGACCAGTGTCAAGAACTACAAGGTTTGCTTTCGAAATATACCCATTGCTTTTCTAGTGAGCACCATGACTTGGGTTTTATTAAATTTTTTTTTTATTATATTAAATTAAATTCCTATACCCGAAGAGTCCCGTCCTAAGACCGCTTTCGTGACACCAGATAGTCAGTATGAATACAATCGCATGCCGTTTGGTCTAGCCAAAGCGCCATCAGTTTTTCAGCGCACTATCAATAAGATCCTTTTTGAAGTCAAAATTAAGTATGCGATTGTATACATGGATGATATACTCATCCCCTCCAAGACATTCGCTGACGGTATGCAACGACTAGAAGAAGTACTGCAACTGCTCAGGAAAGGTGAATTAACTTTAAAATTAAGTAAGTGCCATTTCTTCTTAGACTTTATAGATTTCCTCGGCTTTGATGTAAGTGCCAGCGGCATCAGGCCTGGCTCGTACCACGAGGGGAGCGCTGTCAAATTCTCAAAATGAACCATGACGATGTTGGTCATTTGTGGATTTGAGAAAACACTCCATCGCATTAAGGAGCATTACTGGTTCCGGAAAATGCGACGGTTCATAAAAAAGAAATAATAATAAAAAAATAAAAAAATGTGTCGTCCTGTTTGGAGTGTGCTCATCACAAAGCCCCCGGCGGCAAACTAGAGGAAAATTGCATCCCATAGAAAAGGTTAGTACATCCTTCCATACCGTGCACGCAGACCACTTGAGACCGTTCAGTCTGGAAACTGTTACTTGTAAGTGATAGTAGATGATTTTACCAAATACGTAAGTATAAATCCAGTTAATAGTTAAAAGTTAATATAAACACCAAATCAGCCACTTCATTCAGAGTTATGATGCAGTACGTAAGTAATCTTGGAGTCCCTACACGATTAATTACAGACAAGGGCACTAGTTTCACCAGCAAAACATTCTAACACTTTATACAAAGCTATGCTGTAAAGCATATCCAAAATACCGTCGCCACGCCTGGAGCAAACGGACAAGTGGAAAGATTTCATCGGACAATCTTGGATGCATTATCTACTTCAAACCACGGCAAAGATGACAACTGTTGGAACGAACACGTTTCCGACATACAGAACACCTGGAGAGCAGCTGGACGAGTTGAGACAAGATGCGAGCGAAAAGATTTAAGAGCAACAGTCAAAAGATTCTGCTAATTACGATAGCGCAGAAAAGATCCAACGCAGTATAGGGAGGCATTTGGTCCGGGTGAAAACACAAGTACCAAATGACGATTCCTGATTGGTGACACACCTCTGACTCGTAAACACGGTCAAAAATACAAAGGTATGAATGTAGAGTAGATTCATCTGAAGACGATTGTATCAGTGAGAACGAGTAAGAGGCGTGACTAACAATCATTATAAATTTAATATAATTATATCATTGCTTAGATTAATTAATTTAATTATTAAGTATAAGTTTATTGGATAAATCTTGCGCTATAATTATGTATTATCAGGATTATAATATTTTAATAACCAATTATGTAGAGAAAGCGGATGGAACTCGCTTGAACAGGATGGCCGAACTGTTAGGTTTATTTATTACATAACACTAATATTTGTTAGGTGTATTTATTACATAACAGTAATATTGTATTATTAAATATTTGTAATAGTAAATTAGAGTACTTAAGTCATACTGTAAACTGATTAATGCACTTAAAACATATTGTAAATATTTTAACTAATAAATTAGGATATTTTATGGTACTATAAGTCAAATTGTCAACTGATAACCAGCACCGCACTTAAAACATATTGTAAATATGTGAAGTAATAAATTAGGGTACTTTAGGGTTCTATAAGTCAAATTGTCATCACATACTAATCGAAGTACCACACTTAAAATATATTTTAAATATTTGTAGAAATAAATTAGAGTACTTTATGGTACTATAAGTCAAGTTGTCGCATTTAAATACGAGCCGGCTGTAGAAGTCGGCACCATTCGATCGGAAGTCGTTGTTTTGTGCTGTATAGAGTAAGACGTGCAAAGTAGAAGATTGTGAAACAATATAGTTTTGTTACCTAGAGGAAGTTCTTTATTATATACGCCTATATCCCCTGACCTAAGCCTTTATTATTATAATTGTTCTCATATCGGAGTATAAAATGAATCTCGATATTTGAATAACAGTAGAGCTTTCTTATTTTTTATTCCTATCTCACTTTAAACGTATAGTGTTTTTGTTTGTCAATTTATGAAATAACAGAACATTCAAAGTAATTCATTTTTGCAACATTCTCGAATGAATATTGAGTAAGCATGTTTTAATATACTTAAGGTTTTAGCGTTTTGGTTATATTCACGCCTAATCTTAAGTGAAGATACGGCCCAAGTTGGTAGACAAGCTAAACCTGTGGAGGTACTGGCTCTAAACACATCGGTCACAACACACAAACGGCCGGAACACATCTAATATATAATCAAACAAACCAAATTTACTAGCTCTTTTCAAATTAAAATAATAAGTAAAATTGTTAAAATCCTTTGCAGTAAGTTTCAAAATCAAAATACCTATCTACAGCTCATTGTCAGTATTTTAAGTATTCCTATTCAAATAATATATAATCAGTTTTAACCATAAATAGAGAAGTTAAAAGAACTGTATCGAGATGAAAATCAATGAATTAGTCATTATAGAGTGGCGCTTACGAACTTTTTTATTGTTATCTTAACAAAACGAGTTAGTTGAGATAACTTACCTACCTTCGGTTAAAGTAATAATAACTTAGGTTTAGACATTTAACTATAATGTAAAGTTCACGTATTTATTTATTTTATGTTTATATTATGAATTCTGTGTCGATGCGTTTTAATACTCTCATAATCGATGCAGTAGTGTCCCATCCCTTAATTCCTACCTCACTCCGCTCCCGCGACCTCACACTTTCCTTTTAATATTCGATCGCAATGGACTCGCATGGCGACTCACGCGTCGCTATATTGCAAATTTGCAAATTGTTGACATTATTGTGCTTGCCGATCCCTATCGGTCTAGTTACTATACATCTCGCGGTGAGTGCAGTGAAATATCCAACCATTGCCGGCAGAAAAAGGAAAAAGGAATCTGCATGGTCCACGCCACGAGTTGCAATCGTAAGTACCATTTGTTCTTATCCTACACCTTCCTCACTATTGCATCGTTACACCTAAAAATAATTTAAACATAAACAGTCCACTTCATAAACCGTACTACCACTCTGTAAATAAATTATTTTACTAAATAAGTATTTATGTGGTCCAAGATAGCGGACATGACAATGCTAGAGGATGGTAGAAAGCCAGATGGGAATTAGAAAAAGGCCTACCACCATGCTATAGTTTCATCATGATGTTTTCCTTCACTGAAAGCTCAAGCTCATTGCAGGCGAATTCGAACATACGTCAATTGATACGGCATCCGTACACAGTACCAACTGAGCTAACATCGCTTCAAAACTTTAACATGATGACGTGTCTCGTGTCGTCTCGTAAGACTATACACCGTGCTTTTGTGACAAATGAATATAAATAATTTCACGTTTTCAAAAATCATGAGGATAAGAGGTCTCACTACCTTTAACCGATCTCCGTGGTGCCGTCACAAATATGAAGAAATTTGAAGCATCACCATAGCGACGTTCAGTTGTTTTTTTTTCGGAAAGAACATGAATACAAGGCGGGAGAATTTTGTACTTCTTTTGTGAAAATATTTTAAAAGACTAGACATTATTTATAATAAATTTAATGCAAAAATATAGGCCTCACGGCTCAAGAAACTGTTTTGTTGGGTGTAATGCTAATTTTATTAACGCTGAAAACTTTATATGTTTGTGTGGCGGATGGCACTATGCTGAACCATATTGGCGCTGATTTTATAGTGTGGAACTTCGGACCACCGTTATGTAAGTTAGGCTTACCTTTTCTTGTTATTGCTGAGAGGGAATTTAGTTTAGTGGTATAAGCCCAGTCCGACGGACTTTTGTTGCCCAACCCACTTTGTCATTTGGGTCGGCATAACGAAGCAACTATTGTTATAACGAACATATATTGTTAAATTTTGTATTTATGATTGCTGTGACACATATAGCTAGGTATACGTACGCAATCTTCTTATTACACATTTTACATAAAAATAATACTTGAAGTAAGTTAATGAGTTACAATAAAAACCACGTTATGACAAAACAAGATTTACTTTAAAATATTATATATTACAGGCTTTTAATTTTTTGATAACCTTATTCATTCAATTAAGATTATGTATTGATTCTTTGTAACACATTAATATTTGTAAAATTATCCCGTGTTTTGTAATTCATTGAACCAAACCACGTTTTGTTTTTTATGGTTTTTTCACTTTCTTTTCTTATTTTTTACATGTAGAAAATGGCTTGCGTCTATGTTAGTAGCATTTTCTATAAGTTACGCTTGATAATTTCCATTTTTGTTGATAATCCTAGTCAGGATAATAAGATAAAACCACAATATTCTTGCCATTATCTCTTAATACAGGCGCACATTGTCAAATCAATCATACGACTCTAAGTTGGTGAAAATTGATGAATAGATTTCATATATAACAGTGCAGCTAATAAAAGGCGTTTTATAAACGTAGTTACTTATATAACTAAACAAAATAACAGGCTTTGTGCTTGTCAAATAACGCATATATACTAAATAATAACGTTTGAATTTGTGATAAGGGCACAATCCGCATAGAACAGAGGAATCTGCTCTTGATTTTCGTCGTAGATAATGGTTTCGTGCGTCCAAAGGGTTCTTGGAAGAGATTACTCTTAGCAACAAAGGCCTTTATATTGTTGCTTGTGTCGAAATGTACAATTCCCTTTCGTATTGAAACATTATATATACAGAAACGTTAAATTCCATTTCCATAGCATTTCCACAAAAAGTTAATTAAAAAATGTTTCTATTAGTATTGTAAATGTAACTTTAACCATTGCTATTATTGTTTATTTTATCACATTATCTAATTTATTATGTTACTAACTAGCTTCGACAGACTTTTCTCTGTTATTTTTGCTAACTAACCTAAACGCATTACTAATTTGATACCGATTTTATCTATGATATTTAGTAAATAGGTTTAATTTCGTCCTTTAGTTGTGGACTAAACAAAGATATGGTATAAACGTGGCTTCAGTTTACTGGAGGGTGGGTATGATACGGTGCTCGCGAACATCATAGAAGCAAAGCTTGTCATAGTGATACGCCAGACATATAAGATATAAGACATATCGTATTCCACAATCAACAGTAGATCCACAATCAAAACAGCGATGATAGCTCAGTGGTAGTGTGCACGACTTCGAATCAAGGGACGTGGGTTCAAATCCAAGCACCTACAATGAGCTTGAGCTTTCGGTGAAGGAAAACATCGTGAGGAAACCATAGCATGGTGGTAGGGCTTTTTATAATGCCCGCCTGGGTAGCTACCACCCTCAAGTTGTAAACCTGCTGCCAAATACCAATAGGTGTGTTCTGACAGCAACACTTGAGAGCCAGTTCCTCCACAGGTTTAGCGTGTCTACCAACTTGGGCCGTATCGTCACTTAAGATCAGGTGAGATTATGGCCATAACGCTAAAACCTTAAGTATAAAAATAAAAAAAATTATACGTTTTTCCTCTATTTTCGAATTTTACTACGATTAATGGAAATATCACAATCTCCTGTAGCAGTGGTATTAAACTATAAATCTAGCATTCTTGGAATACTTAAGTCCTCTATGTATTCACTCATTAATACATATTCGTAGCCAAGACAAACAAATCTGTTGAGTAAATGTTACGTTTTTCTATCATAACATTAAATTGTCTTTTAACGTGCTTAAAAAACTTTGACTTTTCCAAAATAATAACAAAATATCGACAAAATGAGGTTACGTATGAAATCTCCCGCAATGTTTCACGACATTCTACTACAAGTAATGATAATATATAGTCTGTGTTGAACAGTGAAAGTTTGTTTTCTGTTTGCCTTTTAATTAACAACAAAAGTTGAGGCTTTATTTCCACGATCCCTTTGTTTAATATTTTTACATAGTACGTAATTTAGAGCGCCTTGAAGCTATTTCAGTGATTTAGCATATTTGATCTACATTTACGTAAATGACTAAAATATAAAAATTACTAATCTATCGTTTAGTTAAGTAGTAGATATTAAGGTCACTTAATTTTTGGGTTACTTTATTTCTTAAAATACCTGTCATAAGAACCAATATCGGGTTTAATTCACCAGTGCATAGGTTATCGTGATTGTACGACAACTTACGAAAAGCATGAGACTATTTTGGTAACTCTTTACACAATTTTAAAGTTAAGTCACATTTCTAGGTAATCTTGTTATTTGTTTTATTTATTTACTACCAGCTTTTACCCGCGGCTTTGCTCACGTTAATGTCGATTTTGTCAAAAATTTCGATCCCGGTGCCGGCTATTTTAAATAAATTATATCAAAGGAGACTGGTATAAGAATATTAAATCTGATTTATGCTCGTAGTCATTTATGCGCATGCCGCTCACTACCTTGTCGATAATGGCTTACACATAAAAGATGCTGCACAAGATTTTTTGTAGGAATATTTGAGATAAACATTTCCATTACTACTGTAACTCTTAACGGTTTTTCCAGCGCACGCCAGAATAGCTCGCAGATGGCAGAATTTTTTCCTACTTATTTGACGCTTATCGTTATATTTTGGATAATTCCTACAATATATTTGTAAATTATAGCCTATGTGTTATTCTGATGACTAAGTTATATTATTGTAAAGTTTCATTAACATCCATTAAGTAGTTTTTGCTTGAAAGAGTAACAAACATCCATACAAACTTTCGCGTTTATAATATTAGTAAGGATTTGATTGTACTGTTTACATAACGAAACTTATTGATTTTAATGGTATACTTTTAGTATGTGTATTAGGAACTATGTGTCATTTCTCTTGTGTTGTTTTTGTTAATTTCTTATGCTATGTAATGTTGATCTTTATTTATTTTAGATACGAAGTTATCGTACGGTACTGTATTTAGCCGCCACGAACCTTTCTTTAGTGTGTTTTATATTGCACTATATGTCTATAGTGTAGACGGTTAACCCATAGCGCGTATGCTATTGGCTGTGCCTAGTCATAGGTACGCGCTTATTGGTTCAAGACAGCCAGTAAGTTCTCAACGGTTGCGCAGATATAGTTTCTACTCGTCATACGGTATAGGTGCAGTATATACCCGGTATAGACCTCCTCTCGGTTAGACCATCTTTCTCGATCCTGTGCTATCGTTATCTATTGTATTGTAACCAACCTGACAATGTCGTCAAACATTTATTAAAATAAATAAAAATGTTTTTACTAAAATAACTTCCACCTTTGACTACGTTTATATATATTGCATAAAAGTATTTTATCATTTACTTTTTAACTTTAGGATTATGGAAACAATCTCACCTTATGTTAAATGACGATATAACCCAAGATAATACGCGCGTTAAGCCTAGTGGACGCACTGGTTTTCTAGTGCAACTGGTCGAAACAAATCCGTTTGTATTTGGTGGCAGACTCTCAGCTTAAGGGTGGTAGCTAATCAGATGGGCATTAGAAAATACCCTACTACCATGCTATAGTTTCATTATGATGTTTCCTTCCATTGGAACCTCAAACTCGTTTGGAAAATGGAAATTGGAAATCCAAGTCGCGTCCAGTGACGCGGCGGCCGTACACACTACAAACTGAACCATCATCGCTTCAAAATGATTGACATAATAAAGTATTAAAAATTATTAAGAAGTTTCATGCCACCCAAAGGCGAACCTGAAACCAATAAATATCTTGGGATGTATTGAAACCTGGTTTATAGATTCGAAAAGTTTACCCGGTCGGATCAACAGACGATTTAGGTATACAGCGAAGTTTCACAACTTTGTTTATTTATCATGTTGTAAAATATTGTTGAGAATATGACGGAATCCCGCAAGTGATTTATTACATTTTCCAAGTATTGACATTCGAATTCACTTTCATAATTTATTAGCACTTTATTAAAGTAAAATATAAAATTTATCTACTTATTTTGCAGAAGACTTACTTAAATATAAAAATTACCATACCATTGTCCATACAAAGAAGTTACTGTAAGTACTGTAAGAAGTTATTGTAATAATAATTACATTGGAAAATTATCTCCGAAGTAAAAAATATAATGAGCGAACCTAAATAATTTACAAATATTCTTGTGATTACCACTATGTGTGAGAAAGTAGGTATAGAATTGAAGCATTCGTATGGTTAAATGCATGTTATCCCTTAGAAAAAGGTCATTTCTCAGTAGTGGGATAGTTAGTATTAGCAATAATTCCACTTTCGACCCTGGGCTGCCCTAGTGTAGTGTAACCTTTTATATGGTTTGTACTCATTTTATTCAATTTTAGTTCATATACAAATTAATTAATATTACAGTATATTTACTTTATGGGAATAAATTGCTTATTAATTTTGTGTTAAAATTATCAAACTAGAATTGTAGCAGATTGTGGACCAGACCATAAACAAAGGCTCGAAAAAAAGTATTTCCTAGGCAAACATTTTTTTCTTTCTACCATTATACGTTGGAATATGAAAAATATATATGTTTCATTGCTTCCATTAAAAGGTATTATTAATAGAACTTAGAGTCTACCTAACCACTGCCTGTACTATGAAAAAAGATTCTCCTTAAATTTCTGTATCCTTAGCAGTTAAGCTGGATATTGATGAGTAATTATTGATGAAAATTAACGAAGCCTTTAATACTTATAAAGATTACTGTCTGCAGGAGTGAACTATTTCTTGATAAAAATTATTTCGAACTGATCAATTTGAAATAATCGCAGTGTGATGAACGTGACCTTGAATTTTACGTCCACGTCCAACTAACTTGTCCATCAGTCAATATCCGGAGGGGAATGGTTCAATCATTTGTCGTACCATCTAAATTGACAATTACAGTTTCATTTCCCTGTATAGCGGACAACTTTAACGTCCATGTTTGCTTATAGTGTGCGAACATGCTTTTGCAGCTATTTTACTTTATATATGTAAGACGGTTCATGCAATGTTCAATGCTTAAAATTTATAAAACATTGACCGTAATTACCGTTGTTGATTCTTGTGCCAGAATTAACGGACAGATTTGTGGTTAAAATTAGCATAAACTTTGGAATTTCATAACTCATCAATAGATTAGTGTTCTCCAATTACTAATACGTATTATTGTGAAAGACTGAATAATAGGTATACGGAGATGTCCCCAGTTGAGGTTTAGCCATAAATATACGTTGCAACCAGATGCAAAGTGCGAGGTTCCCTCACGTGCACACTTGTACATTTTGTGTAACTTCATACGTAGCTCACCATATGACTTTACCTTGAGAAACATTACATATACTAATATTGCTCAGGCCTTTTGTCGATCATACACATATTTATTGCAGAAATTACCGTATTAATACATTGCTGTTTTTAGATTTTTTTTAATATTATGGCTTCAGTCCAGTTAAAAAACTTTACCAATGCCACGTATTACAAATACATGTTTCAGATGACAACGAATTTGTGTCAGTAAATAGTTTGTGTTATTACTAATTTCCTTTTATTATACACCAGTTTAAAGTTACAAGTCTGTTTTGACATGTTTACGTAATAACAACAACAAAAAGAATCGTAGGTTAATATTGAATTTATGGTCAATATTATGATACAGACTACATAATAGTAACTTATGTTAACTTAGAGCGCTGATACAGTTTTCTATATGAGCGTGTCGCTAAGTTAATTGACATTGGTGAGGTACTAATGTTTATAACATCATTTTACAAAATAAAATCATTAAAGTGGCTTTTTTAAGATGTGCAGTTACTACCCGGCCAGGTATATCTGCTACCAGTTTGATTACTTAACATATATCGGCTGATATCAGAATTCGACACAACAAAGCCTGCTTTTAAATCGGACTGTATTCATGGTGTATATTGGTCGTAATTCAATCGGATAGAATTATCGTGCTCTACTTATCACCCTTACATTTGGATCAAGATCAAGGTGGCCAACATTGGTATAGCTTATTGTGAGTTCCATTTGATGATCACCCTTTGGTTTGTTTTTATATTAAATACATATTTTAAATCTCAATAATAACTAAAAATTCTTTATTTATTACGTACTTTTTTGAACATCCACTTGACTTTATAAAATAAAATGTGAATCCTGGAGAACCTACTTAATACATATGTTCAAGTTTTGTTAATAGAACAGCCCAAAATCATAGAACTCATAAAGAATTTGACTTAATAATATAAAATGAAGAATAATGATAAAGTGGAAAGACATTTTGCATTATTATAAATAGTGTGAGAACCCATTTTAAACCGTTACTAAAATCTAAATTATAATGTAATAAACGAAAAATACACCAGAAAATGAATAAAAATAACCTACTACACTATTGTTGAGGGAACAGAAAGAAAAGTAAACGTCGAGACTTATTTCACCGACTGAAACGAGATCAGCGTCTATGAATATATAATAGTTTTGTCTTCAAACAAGTTTTATGTATGTTAAAATATTCTATGAAATTTTCGTACGTTGTGTTGACTATAAAATATATCTTATCGGTAGGTGGTCATGTGTGGGCTGTGTGCATTTTCCACTACTTTCATTTGACAACTTGCTAATTCTCTTTCTTCTTCTGCCTAGCGCTTTCCTGGTCTAGTGCCAGAGTCCACTTTTTATCCTAATTTCCCTCTGAATTGGCCAGTTTCAGCATCATTTTGTGTGAGATCGTTCACCTACATCTCGCTACTTAAAATTAACAAAAAAAAAAATATATAAGCCTGTCACTTTCTTGGAATTATAACTCAAAAATCAAAACCACGACTATTTTATGTAAATGTGAGTACGTATAGACACTGTTCAAGCATTGACTATAGTATATATAAATATACAATATGCCTATCAAGCGCCAATGCGAATGGCAAACAAGTTATTTATAAATTTTCAATGATGATAACAATGAAAGTATCAAGTAAGTCTAATTTGTTAAAGAGAGTCGGTACATTTTTTATATTATGTTTCCTTATTTTTATGTTATACACAATCCTACAGTTATACTTGACTCGAGACGATGACTGACGAACTAGTTACATTTAAAACGTATATTACAGACGTCTCATTAAACTCTCAGTAAACTCTACTGTGAAAAACAACTTTGTAATTTCAACATGTAAATTAATGTTAAGACAGAAAAATGCTGCGTGAATAAGGGTAAAAAGTACAAAGTACATTATATTTTTGTATTTTATTATGCTTTCGAGATAGATATTATAATTAGAGTTTTATTAGATACTAGATTTTACATGTGGCTTCGCTCGCGTTATTATTAACTTTGTCAATCAAATCGGATGACGTAATCAAAAGTTTCATACAAAGTTTATCCCTTTGTACCCCACTTCCAATAAGGTTTTCGTGAGTAAAAGTAACCTATCAGCGTCTCTAGGTTCCCATCAATTGATCATAATAAATTCAGAGGTTTAGGTGTGAAAGCGTAACAAACAAAAAAACTCACTTTATTTACGCATTTATAATATTAGTAAGGAAATTAAAATTAAAATTAAACAGTATAGTAAGGATTAATGTGTTCATATTACTCACTAATTATTTATGATTAATCTACTTTTTTAACTTATATATTATATATTTTCAGATACTTAGGAGACGGTCTTTTATTTAAAAATATTCGTGAGTGTCTTGGAACACTCGGGCTACAGTAAAGCTATGGCTCCGCTGACCAGTGCGGGTAAATCTGCTACGGAAAGAAGAAGATGGGATTAGGTTAAATAACTCCTCAGAGCACTCTCCATGATAAGTTCGCATTGAACTCGACCAGATTCTTTGTTCCCCATGATGATATGAGGTTCAAAGTCCGATCAAACTCAACGACAAGTTCCTAACGACACTTTTCTCTTTCTCTCCGACCACTGTTGGGCTTACTGTTGTAGCGCCCATGAATTGTACTGTCGTCTGCATAACAATGGATCTTGCCCAATGACAACATATTATTGATATGCAGAAGAAAGAGGGGTGGGCGAAAGTACAGAACCTTGTGGGACTCCAGCATTAACTGTCTGAAACTGCGACTAATGACCCTCAACGAAGACTCGTATTCGGCGCTCGTCCAGAAAGCTAGAGACCCATCTGCACAGTTTGTTGGAGAGTCCGTACGCTGGTAGTATAGAGAAAAGACTACGGCGCCAGACCCTATCAAAAGCCTTGGATATTTTAAGACTTATCGCCAAAGTCTCTGCGTGTTTATCAATTGCCTCCTCCCAGCGGTGCAGTACGTAAGCTAGAAGATCACCCGTTGATCGATTTGACCGAAGCCATATTGACAATATCTGATCCAACTTATCTAGACTTATAACTTATATAGACTTATCCGCTATTATGATCCACTCCATGACCTCGCACGGTATTGAGGTTACGGCAATTGGGCGGTAATTGTTCTGGTCAGATCAATTACCCTTTTTAGGAATCAGCTGCACATTTGCCTTTCTCCAAACACCAGGCACGATATCAGTGCCGTAGGACAGTCAGTATAGGCACTTCAACACTGGAGCTAACTCGGTTGCACATTTCGTTAGTACCATGGCTGGGATACCATCCGGACCATTCGATTTACGCGTATCGAGTGATCGCGTCTCCCTCAGCACGTCACAATTTCTGATACGTATATCAGGCATTGTGACTCCACAGCTGGGTAACGTAGGTGGAAAGAGATTTGCCAGTAACGATACTTTCTACGCCTATAAGTCAGCGATCCATCTGAATATCTCAACGGGGGTAGTGATGGGTAACAGAAATTGAGATACCACTAGACATACTAGATCACCAGTTGAGAGAGATCATGGGCAAGAGCGAAGACGTGTGTGGTTTGTCTTGCATGGTCTTTCTTGGAGGAACCTAACCACTGTTCATGACAACCCATTCCGCAGTTGCAAACCGCTCCTGGGCGTCATCTATCGCCTTACTAAGGTACTTGAATAGTCGAGTTGTTTCTTTATGAGACCTGTACAGGCCCACGTAGATGCGGCTTTAAGTTCCTAAATCTACATGTAAGCAAAGGATGGAGAAGGAAGGGTGCTCCATGAGGCGTAAATTGTGCCAAAAAACGTTCGTCTGCACATACACACATACCCCGGACTTTGGCTGGACATTTTACTCGAGAACGTCACCACAATATGTAAGTAAGATGTGTCGGCCGGACGTCGTATATGGGTCTCCCTTAAGAACATAAGTGTAGGCCGGGCCGTCTCAAGATGTTGATGGGACGGTATTTAAGTTGGAGTGGTGTCCGCGGATATTTGTGAATTCCACTGTGAGAGCGACGCTGGGGTTTTACACCGCTGTATATCCTTTTGTTATATTCTTGTTCGGAATAATGTTGGATATGAAAGAAGGGAAGAAGAATGCGTGAAGTACGTGTGACTTTCATCTACATCATCAGACTACAGGAAACCCTTACCTCCGATATTCCTGATTAAAACTACACCGACTCGACGGACAGAAGGGCTCCCAGATGTCGTTGTAGTCGATGAAATTGACTACTCGAAAAGGTAGGACAAAGTCTGACAGGTCAGCTAGGTAATACAAAATTATAATACGCTACGAAATGATTGCGAATGAAATAAGAAAAATGTAATGTTTCTGGGTGACTTAGTATTTGGATTCTATCGTTCCTTCGTTATTTAATTTTTTTATATACTTTTAAATACGTTTTTTTCTGACCAATAAAAACAAATGACATCGGTTAGATATTGCTGAACTTTTTGCCTCGCATAACTATCTTGTGGAACCAACTTGCGTCGACGATGTTTACAGACCGATTCGACTTGAAAACCTTTAAGAAGAGAGTCTACTAATACCTTAAAGGATGGTAACGCACTTGCGATTCCTCCGGTGTTGTATATGTCCATGGGCGGCGGTGATCACTTATCATCAGGTGACCCGCTTATCCGTTTGCCCCCTATTCCATAAATAAAAATGATAGTCAATAGTTTTTTAAATCGTTTCGAAACGTGACAGCTATAAGATAGTTACTGAATAGTGAACCTGTCGACTACAATTCTCTGATTGATTACTGAATAAAATATCAGCTAATTACAGAGCTGGTCATACTTAAGTGCGCTAGGCAGCCATACAATTTCAGAGACGAAAATTAGTGCAAAATCAGCTCCCGGAGTCTCGTATTAAAGAGAAATTGTGGGTCATCGAGACAATGCACCTAAATAAATTTTTTCATCACATTTACAAAAATCTTATTAATATAGTTATCGGATGTGATGGTTATGTTTTTTTTTTATTTGATTATATTAGTCTATGGTCTAATAGATTAAATAATTACAGCACATAATTAAAAATTAGCTAAGCCATTTGTATATATAATATATAATATTTTTGTAGCATTATAATATCAGTGCGATATTTAATGACGACGAAAGCAAAATATTTAATATACGTACCTAATTTTGAAAAGCTCTCGTGATATTCCTAGGCGTCTGTACATTGGATGAACAACTATACCTCTGCCATAGTAAATTGTGTCTACTCTAAATGTCTTTAAGGTGTCAAATTTCGAAAACAAATCAAGATCTTCTTCTATTCTATGACATTCTTTACTTCTTTCGTTTGAGGCTGTAATTAAACAACAATATTGATAGCTATTTATTAAGGTTGATATATTAGGCACTAGCTGTGCCTGATACTGCGTTTGCTTGGAACTAAAATTACTTATTCTCGCGTCGTTATTCAAATTACAATAGTTTTAGATACAGTTAACAGATTTTAATGAAACAAAAACTAATTTTTACTCGAGGATTTACACTGTATGATTTTTTACGTTTAACTTTTTAGCATGAACGTTGTATTTTAGCAGTGATGCGTGCACAAACAAACAGACAGACAGACATTTCTAGAAATGATGTTAATGTATTTTATTATCATTAAAACAAAAGTATACATAAAAATAGTAATACTTAAAAGAACAAACGTGCAATTCAGTGAAGTCATTATCGCTCTTCACAAGAACCATAATCGAAGCGCCAATTATATCATATATGTTCTCTGTCCCGTCATCGATACAGCAAGCAGTTATGTGATATGGTTTCGCGTCCCACAGACATAGCAACAATTCTTTGACTTCCTTCATTGCTATTAAACTTTGTGGTACACCTTAAGGTAAAATTAATTTTATAGCTAAGGTAATACATATATATTTCTAAATATAAATATTGTAAACCACCGTTATTTTTGACCAGCATGCCTATCGGAATTAAATCCGGAATGAATAATATAATATTCAGCAAATTCATTTCCGGTAAACATTTTCCATAGTTACTTATCTTGGTAGTTGGTAAATTGTTAATTAGTAAATATATAAAAATAATTGGTAAATTCACGCATGTGAACACCTAACCAGGTAAGATTAAATAAAAAAATCCATTTTATTCCGTACTGGCCTTATAGTAAATTCAAAAACCCGGTAGGAGAATGTTATGCTGTCACAGGTCAATGATATATAAAAATAATATTTTTAGGTGTCGATAACATAGTCATCTATTCGGTCCAAATATAGGTAACAACCATTCCGATAGCTCAGGGATTGCTTCAAGAAAATATCAACACCGGTTAAATAGTTTAAGAGGACAAGGGTTACGAGAACGGGTTACGAGGGACGAGGGTACACACAACTTTGGAATATTATGCATAAAAATATGCAACAGAGCCAGTTCCTTCTCTAGGCTGAACTTATCCACCATATAGGACCACGTCATCACTTAACCTCAGTAGAGGTTGTGAACACTAAAGCCAAAAAATAAAAAGGCTAATTTGATAGTATTAGATATGTAACTACTATTTTATCGCACGATCTTGGTTTAATGGAGCAATAATATGATCTAGATTTATTTATTTATGGCACTCATCTGAAGCTCTAAAAATGGCTTTTTCCGTGATAAAGTACTTCTGTATTAAATCTGCAACTTCTATGAACCTGTCATCTGGCATGTCTACTATACGAAATTTGAGAATTTCACCGTCGAAAGTTTTAGAAGAAAATTTCGATCACTTTTTGTACGATCGCGACATTGCGATTGCTTGAAACCATTCGACAAATAACACATATGTTGTTACTCCCAACAATATTATACTACAGAGGTTTTTATTATATGTTTAATTTGTTGTTAATACAACGACTTTATACAACAAAGAATTTTATTATATGGTTAACAATATATGTCCGCGAGTTTTTTACGATTTTCCATCAATCCTATTGTTTCGTTTAGATTTGTTTTTATGTTTGTGGCTTACTTTGTCAACAAATGTAAATTACTGTTGTGACAGTAAATTCACATAGCGGGAGTTAAAAGAGCTTACCGGATTCTTGCTGTTTTCTATAAAGATAAATAACTTTATTTTATTATACCTTTTCACGCTTGGCCCCCCAGGCTTGGCCCAGCTATGTATAACTTTGGGCCAAGCTTGTAAGTCAGGCTTGTCCCAGTCATGGTAGAAGTCTGGAATGATAACAATGGGCCAGGCTCGGTTGCCAGGACTGAGCCATGCTTAGTTCTCAAGACTGGGGTATGCTTGATTAACAATATTAGACCACGTTACTGGACCGCTACTACTGCTACTGCACTGGACTACTATTACTGGACCAAAATTAAATGCTGAGTATTTTCCATTAATAAAAAATGGGATTAATAAATGTATACACAAATTAACAGTAACTCTATTTTTATTACGCATCATTACATGCACTAGTTAAATTACATAAGTTCCTAAACCACTACAGAGATTGTTATTTAACTATCTTGATTTCTTGTTTTATATAATTACTTTTACTTCTGTAATTTGAAAATTAAGCAATAAGTCGTAAATGGCCGCCAGCCTCCCGCTCTGGATGTCGCGCCACATCTCCTCATCGTGGCTCTGGTTGACTCTAGTTGATGGCTCTTGAATGATTCTATGTAGTAAAATCTCAATATTAAAATATTTTCCAGAGGTCGTGATTTTTTCCGCGGTCATCTTGACAGCGCGATTAAAAACGGAGTTCATTTTGTACAGCGACATCTATTGGGGGCAAATTTGGGTTTGGGTGATCATTGACATTGCCAAGGCTGGGTTATTCAGTCTTAGTCCAAACTTGGGTATCTAATGAATGGCCAATGCTGGTTAAGCCAGTATTGGTCTAACCTTGGCCAATTATAGGCATGGCCAAGGCTGGGTTATCCAGTCTTTGCCCAAGATTGGGTATCCAATGAATAACCAAGGCCTGGTTAGCCAGTCTTGGCCCAAGCTTGGGTGATCATTGGCATGGCCGAGGCTGGGTTAAGCAGTCTGGCCTACGCATGGGCCGAGACAGGTACGCCGAAGTTAGGTTTCCCAGTACTAGCCTAAGCTTTGGCCCCTTTGTTAACTCTAGAAGTTTCCTGCATGGGAACTTTCGGTTAAGAGTACAAGATGAAGATACGCTATCATGCTAGTAATTATTCCTACGCTAACCTTGTTTGCTATTACTTATAAGTTCTTAATTTGTCGCTAGATAACTATAAAGAAACTAAAAAATCTTGCACTAAATATCTATAAGTATGCGCCGATCCCTGCAATAGAAACCTAGCCATCCTCTAAGCTTACTATGTAACCACCTGAGACACTATCAAAACTTAACGTCACATGCGATTTTGGCAAAACACTAACTGTAAAGCTTAAGAAAATACAAATTATAAATTGCTAATTACGAAGTCCAAAATGCAAATGACCTAGCTAATATGATAACCTATATTACAAACATGAATAACTTTCAACGGAATGAAAATTATTTTGGTGCTGGTATAGCAAAAATATGTTTTTTCAAATGAATGTTTTGGAAATGAGTGAAACGATAAACCATCACGGTACGTGAGTCCACAAAATAAACCAACGTTCAAGTGTTGTCGAAATCTTTATTGCATGTATTGCAACAAGACGCGCAAGAAATATTAATCTAATATTTTTATTGTTTTATTTGCCCTGTTTCGTTTCTTGTGCAATTTTTCTTTCTAGGTGTATCTTTTATTTCACTCAGATGTTTTGTTACTTTGTATTTATTTTCTACTATTACGTGTGTATTGGCCATTTCGTGTAATAAAAAAGAAATAACAAATCAGATTATACCGCAATTTACCAATACAGCATAGTAAAAATCAGACCTTGCATTTACAGCTTCATCTAATAGTGGAGAAGTAGTTATGCCAAATTGTCTTTGACGGTCTCTATAACATCACCAACGTAAAGAAATAAGAAAAAAATGTATAGAATGCCACGTGTCAAAACAATTGTCTAGGCGTATATTATATTTATTGTATGCAGGTGGTTTGTTGTTTTGTGTTTATTTTATATATGATGATATATGATCAATAGGTCATTTTTACAATAAAGAAGAATTTATAAATTACCATTCAACGCAATTTAACGACCAACGCAATTAAAGTCTATCTTTCACGCCTTTCGTTCACGTCTCCTTAAATATTCGTCTAATAGTAGTGAAATGGCTACGCTGTTCTATTCTACGTACTAAAGTGGTGACTCCAAGATCAACATCTATTTATTTGTAAAGATTCCTGTAATCTAAACTGTGTACAGTGTACAGTGTACAGTGTAGTACAGTATTGACTTTAAGAATTAGATACCCCTTTAGTCCTGGTTAGCGTTTAGCTCTTTTTTTATGTTGCGCAGCATAGTGTCTGCACTGCACCTGATGTTAAGTACAGGATAATACAAAACAGCGGTGACAGACAATGAATCAAAACTCAATACCAATCAACGTTGTCATCCTGACCTGCTTAGGTACCTTTTCACGCCTCTTTTGAAGGACCTACTGTCAAAGAAAGGAGGGATCACGCTGACGGAAACGCGGATCCGCAACCTCACACCCCGACAAAATCAAGAGTCGGGAAACTTTTTGGTTCTCGATGTTATAGGTGTCACGGTGAAATTGTAACACGGAAGCACCAACCGCGGGGTTCTGTTGTGGAATCTAGAAAAAAAGAGATTAGTTCCTACATGTTTAAAAATGTGTATTAAACAATACTGTTACAACATTTCTAAGGTTATTCTTTATTCTGGTCTACCAATCATGTATTTACAGGTAGGCGGAGTGTCTTGAAATGTGACTGCGTGTTGGATTCCTAAATCTTCGAAAGTTTCTTCACATGTTGTCTCCCAGCCGTCTTTTTCTGCAGCTTTTTGGCTTCCGATTGATGTCATCCAAGCTCCTGTCAATGGAATACCATGTTCCTTACAAATTAGACGTCTGGAACACAAAACATATTCATCGGTGTTTAAAACAAGAACACATAGTGGGTGCAGGGTTCATGATTAGTAAAGTGAGACACAATCATTCGAAGTTCGATTTGATTTTTGTTTTATTAAATAAGACTGTAATAAATTTTATTATATAAATTTGATAAGGTCAACAATTATCGAGGGAAAATAATGTATGTTTTGGAAAGTGAGAAACGTGTTTTTTTTTTGGGTTTTTTTATTATACTAGATTAAGATATGCACAATATCAAATAACATAGAAACTTATTCAGCCTGTTGTCGCTTAGGTCTTCAACACCCAAATCACTTATTAATCCGCAGGCTTGTTCTTCTTCTGATTTTGGTCTGATTTAACAACGATTAATTACTATTCCAAAAAAAATATTTCAATATCAATTTTAGTTTCTTTCCGAAATACTTCTAGTTGTATGAAATGCATACTTAAGTTTTTGTTGGTCTCTAGCTTATAGTGATTTTTATTTTTAACTAGATTTTACATACATGATTTTGTCAAATTAATAGGGTCACTCAATAAAAAGTTTCATACAAAGTTTATCCCTTTTATTTACACCACTTTCAATAACTTTTTCGCGACAAAAAGTATCCTGGCAACGTCTCTAGGTCTCCATCTATCTCTATATAATAATTCATCAAAATCTATTCAGCGGTTTAGGCGTGAAAGCGTAACGTACAAACAAACTCACTTTATTAAACCTATAATTTGTAATTGTACTACAGAAAATAGATTAAGATAACACAAAGTGTTTTTTTTTTTCATTTTCGTATGTTACGAATTTTGACCTGAATACTTTTGTAATCATTATGAAGACTTATCCAACAGTTTCGATTTAGATAATGTTTTATCTTTCGAGTTCATTGAGATAAGTATCATTTTTAATAAAGAAAGAAAGCCTAGAACGGTTACTAACCTATTTGAAGTATCTAATTTTAAATGAAATAAACGCAAATAATTGTAGGCAAATTTTTTATGATAAGTAATTAATATGTAATATATAACACATATTGAAACATTATCTGTAGTGTATAAAAAATGGGTGAGTATCGTGAAACATTCGGTTGGAACCAATTTCCTTACGTAGTATATTATATCATGAATAAACGTATTATATTATTGATTAACAAATACAAATAAATGCTTTACTAGCCTCTGAGAGGAATTAAATGAAACGCAATTATTATATTTTTTCTAGTTGTGAGAATAAACATTTTATTGTACATCATTCAATTCATCTAAACCATTATAATACATATAATACAATTCGAAAAAGCTGTCCCGTATGACGTGTACAAACAATATCTGGGCAGCCGTGGAAAACTTACTAGCTGTCTTGAATCAATAAGCGCAGCTATGACTCGGCACAGCCAATTGCATAGCGCGATGGATAAACGTTTACACTGTAGAAATATAGCACTATATAGAACAGACTACAGAAAATCTTACATTTTGATTTGTCTAGCTTCCATCCTTATTGTGCGATAAGGAACTTCGTTTCAGAAAATGGTATTATATTAATATTAACAAAAAATAGGTACCTGACTTTGAAAAATTCTCGTGTTAGTCCAAGGCGTCTGTATTTTGGATGAACCACTACACCTCTGCCATCGTAAAAAATATCTAGTCCATAAATTTTCAAGGTATCAAATTTTGAAAACATTTCAACAATCATTTCGTTAAATTTCTTCATTTCTTTAGTTTGCGGCTGCAATGAAATGATAAAAATTATATAAATATATATGTCCCATTTCTGGCCAAAGAAATATTCCTGAACATTATCTCACGACTTTTTTAAAGAGAATTAATAGTTATAATTGTAGAATAATTAATGATTTCTTATGTTTACGCAAATATTATTCATCGAAATAAAACTAATTTAAACGGATTTTATCGCGGTTATTTATTTATTTTCATTTTGATGATTTAAGGGATCAAAATTAATAAATACCCGCGATAAAATCCGTTTAAATTAGTTTTATTTCGATGTAGAATAATTATGAAGATTATTTCATGATGTCCATATCTATCCCTATTGTATAAATTCTTTTACTGTAATTATTATAAGACATTATTCTTTTATATTTAATATGTTTTATGGTTTAGACATAATTCACGTAAAAAGCATATTATAAATTTATTTTTATATTAACTAACGTGTAGATCAACGACGTCATCATTTTTCTTTGCGATCACCATAAGCGAAGCGCCAATTACATCGTTTACATTTTGTGTTCCATCATCAATACAGCAGATAGTTACGTGATGTTGTTTTGCATTCCACATGGCCTGCAAACATTCTTCGGCTTCCTTCAGGGCTGTTACACTTTCCGGTACTCCTTCATATAAAAACAAATTAATGAGTACTCTGTCTTAGTAATTAATTGAAACATGAATAAATTAAATGAAAACAGGTTCTGTAGAACACATTTGACGCGCACATTAGATCTATGAAACGGACTGCGTGGTATGGTTTTTCCCCAAAGGCTATATAATATGAGGCTCTTCAAAAAGGTATTTGAATGTGGTCTTCGAGGTTGGAACATGGTTGTATAGTAATGGTGTTTCAGCAATTCATAGGCAACGGTAATCATTTAGCATAGCGGTTAGCATAAAAAATAATTAGGGGAGAAATATACAACAAAGTTTTCAAGCTACAACTTTCACGTCTTTAAGCTTGAATATTATAGGCACCTTGATCAAAATAACTTCTCAAGATTCCCTAATAAAATATATGATAACATAGTTTTATAAGAAAATGTAATCAAATATTTTACCATGTTAACTTTTTAATACATCCCACGTTTAATAGTAACCTTTAATAGTTTAATAGTAATCCAGCCCACCCGGCTTCCCGATATCTCAGGTCATGCATCCACATTGCTCGATCTTCTGCTGACGAGCCATCCAACTGGGTATGATGTGTCAGTCTGTGCCCCTTTGGGCATATCGGTCCACTGCCTGGTTGTGACAACAGTGCCACGCACTCAGCCGGCCCCACGTGTTCGGATTCGGCATAAAGTTTGGCACTACTCGTCAGCAGACTGAGATGGAATGCGAGAATATTTCTCATCCATTCCGTGGGGGCAACGTTGTTTTGATGGGAACGATCCTTCGGCTATTGCAAAGGAATGGAGTATTATGTTCCTTCCTCCGAAATCGTGTGCAGTCGTAAAGCTAACCCCTGGTACAATCGCGAATATGCTGATGCTGTTGGAAGGAAATAGTCCGCATATCGTGATTGGGCTAGGGGTCGAGCAAACAAGGATCTGAACATCACTTCCCTCAAGGCAGCTTATAACTCTGCCACCAAAGGCTGTAAGAGGGCGTTTATCAGAGCGGATGCCAAACACGTTGCGAGAATTGGCCATAAACTCGTGGGACATCTGGTAAATAGCCGAATCTACTGGAGTCTGGGCAAAGCTGTGCAAGCTAACTTTTGTCGTCCAGGTCTACCCCCGCTGAAGTACTCAGATGGCTCGCTAGCCCACACGCCGCAAGAGAAAGCGACATTGCTAGGTAATTATAAAAATAATTTGCGGCTAAGTCTCGTCTCGACGATCACAATGCACAACCGCCGGTTCTACCAAGCTGCCGTCCCAAAATGTCTGAGGTGAAATTCAGGCATTGTGACCTGCTCAGAGAAATGCGATCGCTCGATGTTCGGAAAGCTAGTGGACCGGACGGTATTCCAACGGTAGTGCTTAAGAGATGTGCAGCAGAGTTGTTCCCAGTGTTAACGTGTCTATACCGCATTTTCTACATCTCTGGTGGTGTGCCTCGGGCATGGAGAGAGACCAATGTGCAGCCGATTCCCAAAAAGGGGGATTGGTCGGATCCAAATAACTACCGCCCAATCGCTGTAACCTTAGTGTTGTGCAATATCATGGAGCGAATTATAAACAATCAGCTCATCCATCATCTAGAAGGCCACTCCATTTTAAACGATCATCAATATGGCTTTAGCCAAAACCGGTCGACGGGTGATCTTTTAGCGTATGTAGTGCACCGCTGGGGGGAGGCGATTGATAAGCATGGCAAGACTTTGGCGATCAGTCTTGACATAACCAAGGCTTTCGACAGAGTTTGGCATAATGGTCTTCTTTCTAAGCTATCAGCGTATGGACTTCCCGCAAACTTGTGCAAATAGATCTCTGGCTTTCTACATGAACGCAGAATTTCTGTTCTGGTTGAGTGCTGCGATTCGCAGTTCATGTCAATAAACGCTGGAGTTCCACAAGGCTCTGTTCTCTCTTCTACTCTGTTCGTTCTGCATATCATTGATATGTTACCTTTAGGCTATACTCATTGTTATGCAGACGATAGCACCATTCACAGAAGCTACCACAGCAAGCCCACTTGTAGTCGGGAAGACACAAAAAAGAGGCGAGAGGAACTTGTTACTGAACTCAACTAATCATTGCAACGCATATCCATTTGGGGGGCAAATAACTTGATTGAGTTCAATGCCAAAAAAACGCAGGTGTGCGCCTTTAGTTGTAAAAAATCTCCGTTTTCTCTTCTCCGTACTCTTCAGAAAGTCTCGCTCACAATGCGCGACAGTCTCAGTATCCTCGGTATAGATATCCGCAGTGACCTCAACGCCAGGGAACACATTGGGGGTGTCATCTCTACTACCTCGCGACGACTCGGAATCCTTAACAGAGTGCGACGGTTTTTCACGCCTAGTCAGCTATACCTTCTTTATAAGGCACAAGTACGGAATGCATGGAATACTGTTCGCATCTTTGGGACGGATCCGCAAAATATCTCCTTGATGCTCTGGATAGGTTACAGAGACGAGCTGTCCGCATGATACAAGATGTAAACGTTACCAAGCACATCGAACCGCTTCAATTGCGTAGAGACATTGCTTCTCTGCCCATATTCTATCGCATGTATCACGGTGAGTGCTCTGAAGAGCTATTCAATCTTATCCCTTCCTCTCCTTTTCACAGTGGAACTACACGCGTTGGACTTCGGAGTCACAGCTTCACGGTAACCCCCATTACGGCACGAACCAAAAAGTTCGATTTGTCGTACTTTTGTCGTACTTGTACAAGAGAAACATAAAAAAAGCATTTACGCAGGCCGGCATGACAGTAGCGAGTGCCGATGGATTGTCGTTCTCTCGATGGTCGGTGCTGTTTTTGGACTGTGATGTACTTCACATCAGGTACAGTGCAGTCATTTTGCCGAGATACCATAAAAAAAAACCTATGTATAATAGTGTTTATAGTTTTAATAGAGCCCATTTAATACTGCTTTTGTATAATAATACCTTATTTGGACTTAGAAAAAATAGAGATATATTACTTCCAAGGATATATGTACAATTATGTTTTTAATCGATAAATGTAAATTCAAATAAATCTCGGTTTATTTATTTATAACGCTTACCTGATGCTCTAAAAAAGGCTTCTTCGGTGACAAAGTGCTTCTGTACCAAATTTGTAACATCTTTTAATTTATCATGTGGTACATCAACGATACGAAAGTTAAGAATTTGACCGTCCGCAGTTTTTGAAGAAAATTTCGACCAAACTTTGTACGACCGAGACATCGCGATTGCTTGAAATCTCTCGGCGCAATGACAACTATACATTTAGTTTCTCTAATGATGTTATGCAATAAAGATATAAGACTATTTTGTATATAAAGATAATTTCAAAGATAAAGTTTCACGTATACGTATACGTATCACGTATACAAAAGGGTTATATAGTTAATCTATTTATACTACTACTAGATTTTACGTACGGCTTTGCTTGCGTTTATTTTAATTTTGTCAAACAAATCAGATGATGCAATTAAAAGTTTCATACAAAGTTAATCCCTCTGTTTACCTCACTTGCAATAATGATTTCGCAAGAAAAGTAACCTATCACCGTCTCCAGGTTTCCAGCTAACTCTATACGAAAATTCATCATAATCAATTCAACGGTTTATGCGTGAAAGCGTAACAAACAAACTCACTTTCACATTTATAATATAAGTGAGTATTATATGATACCAGAACATAGTCTAGTATAGTAATAGTAAAAAGAATGTATTATAAAGTTGATACTGTCTGTAAATTACTTTATTTTTTGCCAAATTTTGTAATGTATATTCGTTTTATTAGTTAGTATTTTCGTTTTCGTATACGTATATTCGTTTTATCAGTAGGGTACTGATGTAAATTTTACTACTTAATTTTTTTTTTTTTCTTTATATCTGTTTGTATTTCCCTTTATAACTCTAGAATGGCTTGACTGATTTTGATGGAAATCAGTATATTGTAAGAACATGTTATTTTTTTTTATTCTTAAGGTTTAGCGTTGTGGCCATAATCTCAGCTGATCTTAAGTGACGATACGACCCAAATTGGTAGACACGCTAAACCTGTGAAGTGACTGGCTCTCAAGTGCAACTGCCGGAACACACCTATTTGTATTTGGCGGCAGATTTTCAACTTGAGGGTGGTTGCTAGCGAGGCGGGCATTAGAAAAAGCCCTACCACCATGCTATGGTTTCCTCACGATGTTTTCCTTCACCGAAAACTTAAGCTCATTGTAGGTAGTTGGATTCGAACTTACGTCCCTTGATGTGAAGTCGTACACACTACCACTGAGCTATCATCGCTATGTGAGCTATGTGACTGTTTGTTTACTTAAAGTATATGATGTCGGAAAATTAAAAAATCAAATGACATATCACCATTTTTGTATATAAATATAGTTTATAGGTTTAGCATAAGGCCACGATCTCACCTGATCTTAAGTAATGATGTGGCCCAAGATGGTGGGCACGCTAAACCTAGTGAAGGGACTAGCTCTTAAGTGCAACTGCCAGAACACTAGCTAATCAGGCGGGCATTAGAAAAAGCCTTACCGACATGCTATGGTTTTCTTACGATGTTTTTTACTTCACCGAAAGCTCAAGCTGATTGTAAGTGGATTCGAACTCACGTCTCTTGGCGCGACGTCCGTACACACTACTACTATCTGAGCTATAATCGTTTCAAAATCTTAACGATTTTAGAAATTGATTGACGTTTTATAGCTTTTGGATCATATAAAAAAAAATGAAACCTTGCTTATGTTATTTAAGTATATTTTAGGGTCGCTGTTTAATATTATCAGGACTTTATAAGTTCGCCTTAGAATACGCTCTTTTTGTTACCATGGAGAAATTGTTCAACCCACAAACAAGCTAAAATGAAGGTAAAGTCAATGCATTTTCAAAAGTTAGCTGTTGATTTTATATGAACAAACTTTTTTTTTTTTTATACGTGGGAAATGCATTTATGCATCCCCTCCCAGCCCAGAGGGACTAAGAGGGGTATGCGGGACTCACCCGGCGCCAACCGCCAAGAATACCCACTAAAACCCCACGGCCATCTGTCGCCTTCCCGGGGCAACGCGGGTTCGTGCATGCAATCACCGCGTCAATGTGAAGAAACTTACTTTTTGCGGATAAATAAAAAAACATTGATACCTTAATTATGGCTACTTTTTGGATTGAATTATTTTTGTATTACATAATTCATTTAATCGTGTAGTTTCTTAATTTGTTTTTAATTCACAAGCGACCTAACTAATGGGAAATCTAATAACGCTATCAAATATGTCTTCTTAGTGATTTATTAATATATTTCCCTTTATTCAAATCTACCTATCATGTATTCATAGGTTGGCGAAATATTTTTAAATGGTGTTCCGTTTTGGTCTCCAACATCTTTGAAGGACTCTTCATGTGCTGTCTACCATCCGTCAGTACGTTGAACACCATCACAATTACAGGAACGAAGAGTTGAAAAAATTGTACGTGAGTAAGACCAGGTTTTAATTTTGGAAAGTGGACTCGAATTGGATGCAGATGACTTGTAAAAACCTAAGAATTTCGTTTTAATAGTGTTTTAGGTAAGTAAGTTATGTTGTAGCCATTTTGTTACAGATTTCATGCCTTCTTCTGCTACAGATTGAGTACTAGAGCAGACAGTTCCATGGAACAGAATGGCAGTATCATCGGCATAGCAGATTATCTCCGAAGATTGGAGGTTTAAGGCGTGATTGCTTGCGATCAGTGAGGTAACTTCGAAACCAGTTCAAAGATAGGCCGCGAATACCTAAAAGCTCCATCCAGGAGAAGAATTTTTGTGGAAACGCTGTCGAAAGCCTTAGACAGGTTCAAGAAAATACCAATGCAAGCAGAGTCATTGCTTAAGAAAGATGATGTTTGGTTCTATAAGATAGCAATTGCATCTTGTCTACGTTTATGTCTTCGGAAACCAAACTGTCTGTCAGAGAGAATGAGATGTTTTTCTAGAAATAAAACGAAGCGTTTGTTTATGATATTTTTAATAATTTTAACACGGTAAGAAGAGAAATTGGTCTGAAATTGCTAGGTACGTTTTCTGGTCCATCTTCATGTATAGGAGTTACAGAAACTATCTTCCAGCTAGATGGAAAGCATATAGTGGTATTGGAGTTCGATTTCAACCGCGGTCATGAACGGACGTGTCCGTGAGCGCTCGTTGATAGTTGTCGAAACTGATAGTTTTCCCTTACCGCGCCGTCTATTGTTTCCATCTGCCATTGTAAAGAGTTAACGGCAATAATCCCTCTATTACTGCTGACTATCCAGTTCGTATTACCGATAATTAATCCTTTGTTAAATTCAATGTATTGTTTGCTTATAGTGTAAATATTACATTGTGATAATTCTCTTAGCTTGTTATTGTGAATCCCGAGTGTTGCTTTTGGTTAATGTGAAACAGTGTAGTATTCAAAGTACCAGCACTGTAAGTACGCCGGTCACCGGCTGTCAACAAAGGTAAAACTAATTAACATAAAATATTTTATTAGAGGCCAAGTCTCAGGTATACAATTTTTTTTTTGCTTTTACTCGATCGTGCACGTGCGACAGAGTTGTATTTAGATGCTAATCAGCTGAACTGTGGATAGTTCGGTAGATTCTGCTAGCCACGTCCCCCTGCACTTCAGGTAGGGAGGTTTTTACTTAGGTTCTCAGATTATTTTTTTCCTGTGCGATATTCACTATCCAAATGGCAAACAGAAACGAGTTGGTTAATAGTAGCTTCCGCGCGTTCGCAGAAAAGGAACACCGGGAGTTTTTCCAGAAATTTCTCGCCTCGCAAGATCCCACTACTATACGACATATTCTAGATAGCAGTAATGTATTGCTCATTTGTTGTACCTGCCGGTAAGATAAGATGTTCAGTTCACATAAGGACTGTAAAAGCTCAGCCGATCTATTCTTCAATATAAAAATATTATTTATCTGGCTGCTGTATGCAGAGTAACAGATACCGGAGGGCGCCAACCTAAAAGACTAAGAAGGATTTACACTAAGTTTATAGCAGTTGCAACTCAACCAAGGATAAATTCACACCAGCTTTCTTGTTTACTGCATATATGCCGAATTAGCCCAGAACGCAGTGGGCATAACAGGGTGTTACCTCTAATGTATAGTGATCGCCATCTATTTCCGTATTTTTTTAATACTTTATAGGTTTACCGTTATGTCTTCAAATTCACCTGATGTTAAATGACGATATGACCTTTTTTACGTGGGGAAATGCGTTTATGCATCCCCTCCCAGACCGGGGGGACTAGGAGAGGTATGTGGGACTCGCCCGGCGCTAGCCGCCAGGAATACCCACTAAAACCCCACGGCCATCTGTCGCCTTTCTGGGATGACACGGGTCCGTGCTTGGCAATTACTGCGTCACCCCAGCGACCGGCCCCGGGCCGATCTTAAGCCGGGCTTCATCTGGGCAGCCTGGCAATCTACCCTATCCTTCTGCCGGACTGGTGCTTTTGTAGTGGGAGATGGGTCCCCTGACCCACCCCCCTAGTCCGGCATTAGGGCGGCGGAAGAGCTCGGACAAACCGGCCCCTGCTGCCGCCCGTTCTTCTGCTTCGGAGAGAGTGTGCGAGGGCATCTGCAAATGACGATATGACCTATGGTGTTAGAAACGCTAAGCCCAATGGAGAAACTTGCTTTCAAGTGCAACAGCCGGAACATACCCATATTTGGCGGCAGATTTTTACTTAAAGGTGGTAGCTAACCAGGTGGGTATTAAATGATGCCTTACCACCATGCATGGTTCCAACACGATATTTTCGCGAACACTTGGGGTCCGCATAAATTATCAACTGAGCTATCATCGCTTTAAATGTTGTATATTCCATCCTATCACCCAAAGAAATTGTTAAAAAATGTGTACCTATAAGGAAAAAATAATATTCAATTCTTATTAAAAACAAAATAAAAGGTAATCAAATCAACAACTGATTCGGCTATTTGATGACTACCCAAAGCTTCAGTCACTCTTCCTCGATCGGACCATAAAGAATCGAGTGATTTACTGCGCCCGAAGTCACATTTACAACCTGATTAGGTAGTCCATTCACGAGATGAAGTAGGGAGGAAAATAAGTTGATTTATTGAGCTTCCACGATAAACCTGGCAAATATATTTTAACGAAGACCGAAAAGACTGACGCGCTTCTTGCCCGTTTGCAAAAAAAATATTTTTATTCATATTTTTTATGTGCAAAATATACTACAATTAATAATTTAGCCAAGATATTGGTGGATCGTAGAAGTCTATAGGTGCATACATTTTTTATAATTACCATCCAGTGACTATAGAGCAAACTATCCAATAATTTCCTCGGGATACTATTAAATCTACCACTTTGTTGAACCATTAAAGAATATGAACCATAAGAAACGATGATAGCTCAGTTGGTAGTGTGTACAGACGCAACGTCAAGAACATGACTTCGAATCCACCTGCAATGAGCTTTAGCTTTCGGTGTATGTAAACCTTATGATGGAATCATAGCGTGATGGTAGGGCTTTTTCTAATGCCCGCTTGGCTATCTACCACCCTTAAGTTGTAAATCTGTCGCCAAATACCCATCTATGTGTTCCGGCAGTTGCACAGAGCCAGTCCCTCCATTAGGCTTAGCGTGTCCACCGTCTTGAGCCACGTCTTCACTTAAGACCAGGTGAGATTGTGGCCATAACGTTAAACCTATTAACTATAAAAAATTACGAATTGTTATATAAAGATTGACAAAAGGTGTTCAGTACCCTCATCCTCGATATGCAACAGTTTACAGCGTCGAAGTAGCCCTAAGCCCTGGAGACATTGTTGTACTCTATACGAAGCTTAAGGTCCATCATAATATACTTTATATTCAATGAGCAAACTCATAATAATTCGTCGGATCGTTACATTACCTCTGGTATAAACATATAAAAAATAAAATGTTTTGTAAAATGAAATCCTATTAATATTAAAATTTTCTTTCGGTTTCTTTCCTAAGAAATCGCTTCAACACGTTTGTATTTTAGCTAAATCATATAAGTATACACATAAGCTCCACAGAGACAGATATTGTACCGTTATTTGTTACCAATCAGCTTAAGGACTATGAAACTTGTAATCGCAAACAATTCATGTAAGTTCAGATTGTTTTATTTATATAAGAATTTAATATTACGGAGATATATTATATTCGTACAAGAAAAATTATAACGTTTTATAACGTCCCATATTATGATATGACTTAGTTATAAGACGTAACAACATCTAAATTTTGTTATATCTACATTACTATCATTATCATAAAGCGGAAAAGTTTGTATGTTTGAACGGATCTCAATCTTAATTTTTGTATCTGATAGATCAATCATCGAGGAAGGCTTATGATATTTAACATCACGCTACTATCAATAGGGACATAGTTGTATTAAAGAAAACTACAAAAACTGGCAAAAATTATTAAATATTTTTAAGTTCCACGCGAACGAAGTCGCAGGTTCAGCCAGTAATGTTATAAACCTAAAACAAAACATTTCAATATTTTCTTCTCCCTTGTTTGTCAACCCTTTTTCATTTTTTGTTTAATAGCTATTAAAAGGCTTCATTGTAAGTAATAAAAATGTTTCAACATTATATAAACGCGTAAGATGAAAACCTTTTTCAATTGTTTGCCAACTGACTTTCTTTTGTTTTTGTCTATTTGTTATTGAAGAGTATTAGATTTGTAAATAAAAAAAAATTAAGTAGTATTAAGGAGTAGTAAGGTATTAAGTACCTACTGAACTCATAAAATTTACGTACTGGGAGCTTGAAACAAAAAATGGATTCCAGCAAGCTCCAAAAAAGCAATATGAAAACATACTATATTTTTTTTAATACATTAACTATTAGTACTCGGATGACTAAGCTTAGCTCGCAATTATTTCTTTTACTTCAAATATTAATTAAACATCCACATTTAACAATTTTACATAAATGAGACCCGATTATTTGAAAAAAAAGGAGTCGTGTCGTGGGACATCAGATAAAAACGAAGTTCCTTATTATAGAAATATTAATTTTAATTTCTATTCGAGATATAAAGAAAATAATTTTTCGCGTATACATTTTTTATTATGACTTTTTTATCGATAAAATAAAAAAAAGGTTCTTTACAAAATTATCTTAACATCTTTATTTTGTTTACGATGATTTATAAAAATATATAATAATAACAGTCATCACGTAGTCTATACATTAGACACTGTATAGCCATCATACATACACTATATATAAAAACCTTTCGCTAAGGTTACTAACGTTTTTTGCCGGCTAGGGTTCGCGACGTCCTTAAGGAACTTTATTCCAAAAAAACACGAATGTATATAATAAGTTTTTTTTTTATAATATACCTACATATTAGAAAGAGGAAAGATTTGTATTTTTTTTGTAACAAATAAACTCAAGAACTACTGGACTAATTCCAAAAATTCTTTGACTATAAGAATGTTGCATTAGCCCTAAGTAACAGAGGCTATAAATATTTTTATGAAATGATTAAATAAAATTTTATTTCTACGCGAACAGAGCCGCAGACATAGTTATACATAGTTTGCTTAAAAAATACGTTTTTATGAAAAATACAACTATATAGCTGAATTAAAAAAGCTATAATGTGTCTAAATACCAAATTTCATCCAAAGCCATTTCTGAGATACGCGAAATTTCTATACACACTAACTGACTCGGTAAACTTCGTATCGCCTAACAGTCAATGAATATTGTTTTAACTTTTAGTTAAACTCAATTTAGGATTTTATGTATCTTATAAAATGAATACAATTTTTTTTCTAGTTTTCTGGACAGATACGAACCCATCTTATCAGAGATAATTAAAATCAGACCAGCCGTTTTTGAGTTATAAATGGTGTAAATAGCCCGACGTTTTTCACAATTTTTATTTTCCGATATTGAATAGATAGATAAAACTGGCTTTGGTTTAGTTAATAATTAAAAGCATTATATAAAAAAATACACATTCTTTGTACAACTCATATTTGTAAATATTTATCTAAAGAGAGGTTGATTTATGACGCCTAATCTTGCACTTAACCTCGTTTTAACATGGTAATAGAGAATTTATTCGAACGAAAGTCACAAAACAGTGTTATTTTATTTCAGTTGGTGTTTGTTACGGTGTCAGATAAATATTATGTTCTATCGAGTCGAAACTGAACAAACAACGAATTTGTCACAGGGCTGCGGCCGAAACCTATTTTTTTACACGTTATTTCTTTTGTTTATTATATGAACAAATATAGTCAGACTATCAGGAATATTTTCCCTAACAATTTTGCTTATCTGAATAATTTATACATACTGGCTTTTACTCGCGGCTCTGCTCGCGTTAGTATTGATTAAATTATAAGTAACATTACATTACTCTGACGTTTTTGAGTAAATTGGATGAGGCAGTAAAAAGTTTCCTACAAAATTTATTACTTTCTTTACCCCACTTCCACTAAGTTTTTCGCACAAAAAGTGGTCTATTGCCGTCTTCAAGGTTCCGTTTATCTCTATACCGAAATTCATTACAATCGATTCAGCGGTTTAGGTGTAAAGTGTAACAAACAAATAAACTCACCTTCGCATTTATAATATTAGTTAGGATAAGAATACATATGCGTTGATTTTTGCAAAGGAAGTAATTGTCTGGTTATGTAACCGTATTGACGAGGGTTCAACCTCAATGCGAGCAAACACGTGGGCCAGGTGGCCTTGTGTTGTACGGTTCCCATTTGTTAGAAAATGTATGTAATATTACTTATATTTCTCAAAGGTTTCTTTTACCTTTTAATTTATGTATGGTTTATTTACTTTACAGTTTATAATCTCAGGTAAGGTTAAGTGACGATGTGTCCCAAGATAGTAAATACGCTAAAGCTAGTGAAGAGACTGTCTCTCAATTTTAACTGCTGAAAAACACCTATAGATATTCGACAGCAGATTTTCGTCTTGAAGGTGGTAGCTATAGCTAGCTAGACGGCCGTTAGGAAAAGGCATGCTATTGCTACCACCAGGCACTGCTTTCTTCATCCAAAGCTCAAGAACATTGCATGGATTCGACCTCACATCCATCCATTAGTGGTAGTGCCATGCTGCGCACCTTCGGGTAGCAGTCGAATGGGCTGGCACGCCCGGGGAAAAACCACTCTCTCACGGAAAACTGACGTCAAGTGGCAACATTGCTGTCGCGTTTCGTTCAGCCTGTGAGAGTCCCGGAAGCCCACTCCCCATCCCTCTCCCATATTATGAAAGTGCAAAATTTGGTTGATCTACCCCAGGAGGGTACCACTTGCGTCCATCGCGGTGGAGAATCCCTCTCTGGACGTCCACGCTCAGATCGCACACTACCTAAGCGTGGATGTTCAGGCTGCCCTTCGTATTCTGGGGGGGGCAATTTTGCGCTCTGTGTTCGGGGCAAACGGAGCAAGCAACATAAGGCTACCCCTACCACTCTTGCTGTGGACTTTTGCAACATAAGGGGGCTAAATTCCAACTTGAACGCCGTCCACTTCCACCTTGAGACAGCGAAGCCGGCCTTGCTCTTCCTTACCGAGACTCAGATATCTTCTCCGGCTGACACCTCTTTCCTCTCCTACCCAGGGTACAAACTGGAACATTCCTTTGTGCCGCGGGCTGGGGTGTGCGTGTACGTAAGAGAGGATATCTGCTCTCGTCGCCTCGACAGCCTTGAAGGGCGGGACCTATCCATCCTCTGGCTACGTGTAGACTGCGATGACCATCCGCGAACCTACGCGTGCCTGTATAGGTCCCATAGCGGTAATGCCGAAACTGACCGACTCGTTGAGCATTTGCAGATGGCTACAGATTCTGTGCTGCAGCAGATCCCATCCGCAGAGATCGTGATTCTCGGCGACTTTAACGCCCACCATGCCGACTGGCTTAAATCATGCACCACCGATCATGCGGGTAGATCTATTCACGATTTCGCCTTGGTATATAATTTGACACAACTGGTCAACAATCCCAGATGTGGATGATCATATACCTTCCCTGTTGGACCTTCTGTTGACCTCTCATCCGGACGGCTACCTGGTTTCCGTCGATCCCCCTCTTGGTTCGTCGGACCACTGTCTTGTTCGGAGTACAGTGCCGGTTACGCGCACAATACGACCTCGCTTTGCGGGCCGCCGCCGCGTATGGCATTATAAGTCAGCGGATTGGGACGGGATGCGATCATTCTTTGCGTCGTACCCATGGGGGCAGATTTGCTTCTCACTGGATGATCCAGATGTCGTTGCTGACTCTGTCACCGATGTGGTGCTTCAGGGTATGGAACTTTTTATTCCGTGCTCTGCAGTGCCCATCGGAGGCAAATCCCAGCCTTGGTTTAGTCGCGCCTGCAAGACGGCATCACGCCGAAAGCGGGAATGCTACCAGGCCTGGGCTGTGGCTTCGGCGTCTAGTGATGTAAATACCAGTGCATTTAAAAAGCAGTATAATTCTGCCTCCAGGTCCTTCAAAAGTGTCATTGCCAAGGCGAAGTCAGAGCACATCGGCAGAATTGGCGAGAGACTGGCGCGTCTCCCGTCGGGAACACGGGCGTTTTGGTCTCTCGCCAAGGCTGTGTTAGGGAATTTCTGTCAGCCTTCTTTTCCACCCCTGCACACGGAGAATGACTCGCTTGCCTATGCCGCGAAGGCGAAAGCCGATCTTCTGGCCTCCCTCTTCGCGTCTAACTCGACTCTGGATGACCAAGGAAATTCACCACCGATAATCCCGCGGTGCGATACTACGATGCCGGAGGTTAAGTTCCGGCAAAGTACAGTTCGCAAAGCACTTCTTTCTTTGGACATTCATAAATCGAGTGGGCCCGATGGCATCCCTCCGATCGTGTTGCAGACATGTGCTCCGGAGTTGGCACCGGTTTTAACGCGTCTTTTCCGGTACTCCTATGCTTTAGGCGTAGTCCCGAAATCCTGGAAGGCCGCTTTAGTGCACCCGATCCCTAAAAAAGGCAACCGCTCGGATCCGTCCAATTACAGGCCTATCGCTATCACCTCCTTGTTCTCCAAGATAATGGAGTCCGTTATCAACTGCCAGCTCCTGCGGTACCTAGAGGACCACCGGCTGATTAGCGACCGCCAGTACGGCTTCCGTCGGGGTCGCTCAGCCGGTGACCTTCTAGTTTACCTAACTCATAGGTGGGCAGAAACAGTTGAGACCAAGGGGGAGGCGCTTGCAGTCAGTTTGGACATAGCGAAGGCCTTTGATCGAGAATGGCACAAAGCGCTTCTTTCGAAGCTACCTTCCTATGGACTTCCCGAGAAATTATGCAACTGGATCACCAGCTTTTTGGCAGATTTGAGCATCAAGGTCGTTGTCGACGGTGCATGCTCTGATCCTAAATTTGTCAATGCTGGCGTCCACAAGGCTGCGTACTCTCTCCATCTCTGTTCCTTCTGCATATCAATGACATGCTGCAAATCAGCAGCATTCATTGCTATGCAGACGATAGCACTGTGGATGTACTGTACACTGGCCGTGCTAATATTTCTCGGGAACAGGTTGACGAGAGCCGGAACAAACTTGTGTCTGAAGTCGAATCTTTGTTAACCAAAGTCTCCGACTGGGGTCGACTTAACTCAGTCCAATTCAACCCCAAAAAGACACAAGTTTGCGCGTTAACCGCTAAAAAGTCACCATTTATCGTAACTCCTCATTTTGAGAATACTCCCCTTTCTGCCAAAGCCAGTATCGGAATACTTGGCGTCGATATTTCGAGCATCGTCCAGTTTCGCGGTCAATTGGAAGGTAAGGCCAAATTGGCCTCACAGAAGCTAGGTGTGCTCAGTAAGGCGAGACGGTACTTCACGTCGGCTCAATGTCTGAACCTGTATAAGGCACAAATTCGGCCCCACGTGGAGTACTGTTCTCATCTCTGGGCGGGAGCCCCCCAGTACCAGCTACTTCCATTTGACCGCATTCAACGTAGGGCGGCTCGGATTATCGACGATCAAGCTCTTTCCGATCTGCTTGATCCCTTGGCTCTGCGTAGAGATGTTGGGTCACTCAGCATCTTCTACCGCATTTACCACGGGGAGTGCTCTGAGGAATTGTTTGGATTGATCCCGGCCGCTGAATTTCACCATCGGACATCGCGTCAAAACAAAAAATTTCACCCACACCACCTCGATGTCCAGCCTTCCAAAACAGTGCGATTTGTAAGGCACTTCCTACCTCGCACAACCACTCTGTGGAACCAGCTTTCGCCGGCGGTCTTTCCGAACAGTTACGACTTGGAAACCTTCAAGAAGAGAGCGTATTCCTTCCTTAAAGGCCGGCAACGCACTTGCGAGCCCTCCGGTGTTGCAGGTGTTTATGGGCGGCGGTGATCACTTTCCATCAGGTGAGCTTCCTGCTCGTTTGCCACCTATTCCATAAAAAAAAAAAAAAAAACTACTGAGTTATCGTTGCTTTAAATTGTATTAATTTAAATAAAGTATATATATTTCTGTATGAGATACCTAGTATCCTATGACATAATCTATATATTAATACGTGAAACTTAATAATAACTTTGTACCCCTATTAACGAAAATTTCGCGGACGGACGAGTATGAAATTTCACATACTTATAGTTTATATAAACATTTTTTCAATTATGCTTAAAAAATACATTAAATCGATAAAAAAAAATTACACACACTACCATGTATTTGGCACACACACTCATATATACTTTTTTATTTATTGTTAAAGGTCAAATTGAGAATAGATTATAGATTAATATTGTTTATCTTTGCTAAATGTCAAATATAATCATAATATTAGTGTTATTACCATAATTATTAGTGAATAATAATATTAAAACTTTAAATTCAAATTAATTATGATCGAATTTCGACCACTGGGCAACCACTAGTAAAAATAAAACCATGTGCGTTTAAGACCACACGACAGAAGTGAAACATTACTGGATTCCTTCTCGCTCCCTTAGTCGCCTCAAAGCGACATTAACCGATCGAGCATCACACATAATGGTTGTGGATCGGAATTTCAAAGCCCTCCTATAAAATGTTTTACTTCAAAAGTATCTTATATGTAAGGCCATAATAGTAGTCAAACACCGTTTTAAATATATCAAAATTTTTATTCTGTTGATATCTTACCGAAATATACTTTGGACTTATGTCATTGCAATTCTAAAGGCGCGATATATTATTCGGAAAAGAACTGACATCGTTTGAGACCATTTCGAAAACGAGTGCGGTCATGCACGATATTCAAACAAAATGGAATGTCAAAGTAAGTGTACATCACAAACAGAATTTTTAACGCCGCGTTGTTGCGCTATTTCACAGCAATCCGCTTCAATTTCAAGAACATTAACCCCCGTTGACGTTTGTTTTAGTCGACTGGATAAACAAAGAAATAACCTTTATAAAATTATATGTAAATATTTTAAAACAATGACTTGTCCAATCACGTAATTTAACATTGTGACTTTGATATAAATTTGTTTATAGTTAAAGTTTAGTGTTAGGACACAATCTCACCTGATGTTAAGTGACGATGGTGCAAGATGCTAGACACGCCGAACGTATATACCTATAACTTATGTTCCGGCAGTTGCACTTACACTAGGCTTAGCGTATCCAGCATCTTGGGTCTCATCGTCACTTAACAGCAAAGCACATTAATTCGAACACATTAGAAGCGATGATAGCTCAGTGGTAGAGTGTACGACTTCGCGTCAAGGGACGTGAGTTCGAATCCATGCACCTACAATGAGCTTGAGCTTCCGGTGAAGGAAAACAGCGTGAGGAAACCATAGCATGGTGGTAGGGCTTTTTCTAATGCCCACCTGGCTAGCTACCACCCTCAAATTGTAAACCTGCCGCCAAATACCAATAGGTGTGTTCCGGCAGCTGCACTTGAGAGCTAGTCACTTCACAGGTTTAGCGTGTCTACCAACTTGGGCCGTATCGTCACTTAAGATCAGGTGATTATTATGGCCCTAACGCTAAAACCTCAAGTATAAAAAAAGAACATGAGGTGAGATTGTGGCTTTAACGCATTTAGTTGATTTTATCAGAACCATAATTACTGATTGATTGATTAACGAGATGAAAAATAAAGTATGATGAACACTATATATTCTGAAACTATATGAGGTATACAAAAGTCCAAAAATCTATACATATAATAAAACCGTAATGGTTGAAAATCTGTATATTCAATATGCTGTTAAAATTTTAATTGAAGTGTACTTTGTTATCAATACAGAAGACTAAAATATGTTTTTTGAATTTTTGACTGTCTGTCTGTCTGTGCCCTTGCACGCTTATCACTTGTAAACTACTGGATAGATTTCAATAAAATTTGGCAAGGCTAATATTACGAATCAACCTTTAGAATACTTTTTATTCCATAAAATGAGTGGGTTCCTGCGGGATGTGAAAGAAAAGTTAAAAATTTGTACATATGTACCTCTGTAAATGTACCTCTGCACAAATATTGATACAATTTTCTTTGTTCGATTGTTAAAAATATAAACTACTTTTGAATATATACAAGTGTATGTTTGTTTATTTGTTTTTTTCCTACTAAAACAGTTTTATTTTTTGTACAGGTAAGTATAAATACAACAAAGTACAAACACATTATTAAATGCTGAAAAAAAGACATCTGCCTGCTCTTTAAATAAAGATGGTTATATAATTATTTTTAAATATATATGTAATCAAAAAACTCCAAGTTTAGCCGATAGATGACGCCACGGTACACATATTATCAAACATTTATTTGTTTTATAATAAGAATGTGCAGGATATGTCTTAAATATAGTAGAAAATATACCTAGAGTCTTATCGAGGGTAAGCCACTAAAAGTAGAAATAAGAAAGGGATAAATACCTATTTGTTATTTATTATATACGGTACTAGTTGTGTCAGCGTAGATCTAAATTTTTATTTAAAATAATTTTGATAAAATAATAAATAATAGTTTTAAAAAATTAAAATCACGCTTTTTATACAACACTGAACTAAAAAAAAGAAAATAATTTTTCATAAATTTAAATTAAGAATAGTGTTAAAAATTTCAATAAATATAAATTAATAATAGTATAAATAAAAAAAGTATTTTATTTAAAAATAACCGTGGGGTGCATGGTGTCAATAGTTATAAATGTTTTATCGACAGATATGAGTAGAGTGATTACCATTTGATAATCTTAAAAGCACCCCACGGTTTTTTTTAAATAAAATATTTTTTTTATATACACTATTATTAATTTATATGTATTGAAATTTTTAACACTATTCTTAATTTAGGTTTATAGAAATTTTTAACACTATTCTTAATTTAAATTTATTAAAACTTATTTTCTATTTTTTTAGTTCAGTTTTCTATAAAAAGCGTGTTTTTTAGTTTTTTAAACTATTATTTGGACCGTTTATTTTGAAAGTGCTGTAAGTCCATTTTTGAGAAAAATGAGCTATCACGTAATTCATGCTTAATTTAATGTAAATTTTTTATATATAACTAGTCTGTGTTTAATTTCTCAAAAAAAAATCCCATGTTTTGTACAACTTAAAACCGGTCGGTAAATGAAATTGCATTATCAACAAATATAGTAACCTTCAATTTTCTCGAAACAAAAGAAACTGGACTTACACCACTTTCAAAATAAACGGTCCATTTATTTTCTACTTTTTAGTTTGCTTTATTTATAATAGCTTGTTTTTTTAATTTTAAACTATTATTTGTTCTAATCTACTATTATTTAGTTTGGTTTTCTATAAAAAACGTGTTTTTAAAACTACAATTTTTTTTGTAGAATTAAATTTCTTTTTAGTATTCGAAAATTAGTTAATATTAGAGAAATCGGCTAAAGATAGTGATTGGAAATTAAAATATCAATTTTTGTCTTATCGACTATTCAGAAAAAATATAAAAAAATAAAATTAAGTTTCTTACCTTATCGGCTATAGATGAAAATTATATAAATCAACAAAAATCTAATTTTGCAAATTGAAAAATGGATTAATTTTATCAAATTAGTGTATTGTCATCGGTCCTCGATAAATCTACAAAGATTGAACGAAATCTGCCCGTTTAAAGTGGGTCAAAATCGCGCCCAAAGGAGTCGGTTACAAACTTACAAACAAATATACAAACAAACATACAAACAAACATACAGATGAATTTAATAAAAAGCTTTTAATTTTGTGTAATCTATGTTACTCAGGGCTAATATAGTATTCTAATGGTGACAGAATTTTTAAAATCGGTCCAGTATTTCTTTAGTTTATTCGTTACAAACAAAACAATAAAAAATCCTCTTTTTAATATTAGTATAGGTATTATAGATTATATACTGTATAATAACACTTTGTTAATATACACTGTATGTAATAATGGAATGTTAAGTAAATTGTATTTTGAAAAGAGTAGAAACGTTTGGAGAGATATTCTAACCATGAACATATGATCTACTTATGGTTAGAGAGTTATAAATAATAAAAATAATAATACAGTATTCTGTGAGTGACGCTAATATAAATCCTATATTTGTGACTGCAAGAATTATAGATTCTCTTTCGTAATCAGATTTATATTATTAAAATGTTACAATGCTAACTTGTTTATTACTTTATAATAGATTCAATATTTTTGTATGTATTCTGTGATATCATAAATATGTCTTTATATAAATACAAAAACATTTTAAACTGAAAATAAATTCGCACGGTTGATTTATATGTTTAGGGATAACTTTGTATAATGTTTTCTTAAATATCAGCAAGATATATTTCAGTTTTAACCTTGTAGGTGAAATTCAAGTATTTTATGGTTTTATTTTAATCTCAGATATTTACATGCAGAGATCTCCATTTTAGTTTTTCATAGATATTTCATTATGATTCATTTTAAAAATGCTAAAGCTTATTTACGCGATTTTTTTCTTGGTAGAGTAACAAAGGACAAACTAATACTAGTAGAGGGATTGGTTCTTAAGTGAAACTGCCGAAATACTCCTACAAATATTTGGCGGTGTATTATCAACTTGCGGATGATAGTCAGCTATGATTTCATCTAGACGTTTTCCTTCACCGAAAGCACTGGCTCTTAGCACGGACTCGAACTCACGACCATACATACGGCATCCGTATACGCTATCACTGATCCAATAAATGTTTAAAAAATATGCGTGATGGTAACAATCCATTCGGGTATACATAACTACCAGCTTGCTTTATTTACGCAAATATCGGCCGACCCTACAGTGCGATGTGCTAAAGTATGTCATAATTATTTATTTATTAAACTAGGTATATGGGAATCGGGATTCAGCCGAACACAATCGTTGTAACCTACAAATATGCTTGACTTTAACCTGAGTTACCAGTTCAGTCGTAATTATATACTAAGCTTTACCTAGGACATTATTGAACATAAACTCTAAAAGTCTAAAACATAGCTCTAAAATAATGAGTATACAAAATTGTTCTAATAATTCTTGTTTTTAAGCGATGATAGTGCAGTTGGTAGAGTGTACGGACGCCGAGTCAAGGGACGTGAGTTCGAATCAATTTTGAGCTTGAGCTTTTGGTCAAGCAAAACATCGGTTTTTTTCTGCCCGCCTAGCTAGCTGGCCTCAAGCTGAAAATCTACCGCCAAATACCTATAGGTGTATTCCGACAGTTGCAGATGAGAACCTGTCCCTCCACTAGGATTAGAGTGTCCACCATCTTGGGCAACATCGTCACTTAACATTAGATGAAATTGTTGCCATAATGCTAAGCCTATTAATTATAAAAAATCAATCGTAATTATATACTACGCTTGTATCTGTGACATATTTGTTTATTATAAAATTGAACATTACTCATAAACAAGTGGACACAACGGGTAATAGAGTACAAAATTGTTTGAATAAAATATAAAAAATGATGTAAGAACAATGTTTAAGAAAAGAAAACGGATAGCCTGTGTTAAATTATTTTATGGGACCAACGCCTATGTTTATTTTCTTACATCTCTCATTGTACAGGCGGTAGATATGAGCATTGAATCTTGATCCGAATTGCACATAGTTTAATTTCTGTTTGAAATAAATTAAGAATGTAAAGTTTTTTTTGTTACGGCATCCTCTATGAATAGCGGTTAATGATGTTTTTATAAAAGAAATCTAAAATCAATGAAGACGTAGTAAAATGAGGATGAAATTCAATAACAGTTTTTCTAAAGATTCGCTTTTTTAATTACACTATCTAAAGCGAAGGCATCAATAATGATCCTTTCTTGAGGCTGTTAACAAAATAGTTTATTTTTATGAAACGGTTTGAGAAGATTCTACGTTTTTATAGTTTTGATATTTATAATAAACATGTTTTATTATAAATTTTACTGTTCATTTGAAATTGGTATTTTAAGACCAATAATAAAGGTATAAAATTTCTAAAATATATTGTTACTTGTTATAACGAATTACTATCAAGTTTTTAAATTTTGATGGCTATACTCTTGAAAATCGAAATGGAGTGCCAATATAAGTATATTAAACACATATAACTTTTTCCACAGAGCTATGCAGTTTGTATGGTGTTAGAGCTTTTTCTAATGCCCATCTGCCTAGCCACCACCCTCAAGTCGAAAATCTACCGCCAAACACCATGAGGTGTATTCCAGCAGTTGTATTTCAGAGCCAGTTCCTACATGAGCTTAGCGTGTTTGGGCCACATCGCCATTAACATCAGGTGAGATTGTGACCGAAACACTAAATCTTTAAAATACCGAAAAAATGCTGTGGTGAGGATTTCTTTAAAACAATACATGCGAATTCAACTTCAACAGTGTGTATTCAAAAAATAAAATACAAACGTGCTGCGTAGAATAGAGCTTTAAATTCTGTAGAGAATCTATCTTTTAACGGTGAAAAATCTATGCATATAATAAAACTAAACGGGCTACACATATAATTAGGTTATAGATAGTTTGAAATGATAGTGTCCAAGGGTCAAGGTTCTTAGGGGCCCCTAAAGCACAAAAATTTAATACATGTAACTCTCCAAAGCGACGGACTATATTCGATCTAGGAAGCCATATTCTGAAATACACCATTACTCATCCTTGGAAATCTATTTCCACCTTTAGGTTTACTGTGGCACTAGAAAAAGTGCGAAAACTGTCCCTAGTCTCTGGCAATACGGGAGTTTTTGTCGCCGTGGTGCGTGTTAGTGGGTAGTGTCCGGTGCTTATCACCCGACGAGTCTTGCCACATGTCCCTCTCGCCTTTGACATGAGCCTAGGTAATACGTTTGCGCATTGCGATTAGGAAATCCGTAAACAATAGGCTTTTAAACACCACGTTAATAAAAAAAAGGTTGACTGTGGTAACATTTTGATCATACAGTTTTCAAGCTTAAAGCATCATACAGTATACTAGCTAATTAGAATATCAATATAAAAACTAAGAAAAGATATCGAAGGTTGAAGGTTATACGGAATAATGTCTGAAAATTTTTATTTTTCTATCAAGCCGAGTAACGAACTCTAACAACTTATTCACAAACTACATATTGATATTTCGAGGCAGAAGTCATATCACGCGTCAGTGGTATGTAATTTCGACGAAGCATTCAGAAATAGTAATAACTTAACATAGTCGAGATCTATGTACCTACCGATAGTTTGAGACGTGACAGTAATTTAGGAGTAACTAATTAATCTTTGTTAATATGTCTGTGACTTCAGCTGATGGATTTTCTTATGTCAGAAGATTTTTGTATTTTTTTACGGCCACATTCTCACCTGATATCGTGACTTAATAGTGATGATGGGACCCAAGATAGTGGACACGCTAAGCCTAGTGGAAGGACTGCCGCTCAAGATGACTGTGGCTTATAATGCATTAAACATACAGCTTTCAAAATATCACGACCACAAATAAAAAATTGTGACTTATTATTGTATTAAAAATATTAACGACCTGCCCCGGTTTTGCACGGGTAGTAAGTACTATTTATCTATAGCTAGTTGGCAAATATGAAAATTGACTCGACTACTACCAAGCTTCCCCGATTCACCAGCTGGGCTAATATATGCACCTTGTGAACATACTTACCGTAATTTCATTATAATGTATTTCTACAGAAAATCAAGTACTTACTTTAATTTTGTGTATATATAAATCTAGAATAATATACTAACTAAATATACATTTTTCTCTGATGTACTTTACGCCTAAGTTTTAAAAGGTTTAAAAGTAAAAAAAAAGGTTATTTTCTTACAAATTTATCAAAACGAATTGAGTTTCCATTACATTCTTAGACTAAAAGTACATTTGAAAATATTAGCTTAGTATTTGTATAAGATGTATATAAAGTAACGAATAAAAAAATATGCTTCTTTCTAAGAAATTTTATTTACGTAACGTTCCGTTGTTTTTGTTATCGGCGAGTTTCATTAGCTCCTGATTCAACTGACATTGATTAGTTCAAATAAAATGCGATGTGAACACACACGCTAAAAAATGTTACTGAATTTCTGGTGCATTTCGTACTTAATAGAATGAACTAATAATGTTTCATTATTATTATACTTACGTCATGCATTAAAATAGCGAGAACACGTTAGTTTTTCGGAATGTAACTAAGTTTTTGCATTCTTTCTGTATTACTAACGCTATATTGGATAAGTAACGAGCAAGTTGTAATTAATAGAAGAATATAAGAAATATACTTTTTTTTTTAGTTTAGTGTCGTTATGGCCACAATTTTACCTAATCATAAGTGACGATACAGGCCTAGATGGGGAACATGCTAAACCTGTGGAGAAACTGGTTCTCAAGTGCAACTGACGGAACACACATATTGGTATTTGGCGGCAGATTTTAAACTCGAGGATGGTAAATAGCCAGGAAGGCATTAGAAAAATCTCTACCACCATACTATGGTTTCATAATGATGTTTTCCTTCACCGAAAGCTCAACTTCATTGCAGGGATTTGAACTCACGTCCTATGACGCGGCGTCCGTATCCGCTACCACTGACCTATCATCGCTGTATCGGTATAGTGTAATATGTTATAACCTTTCCAGTTATGTTAATGTATAAAATAGTTATTTATATATGAAACCGTATAAATGACTATTCATTATATTTATTTGCTAAAACACAATAACCAGCCGACATTAATTACTTTCATAATTAATTATGTAGCATAATCCACCGAGCATTTGTGTACATTACTCTAACAAACGTCATTAAAGTATTAAAATTACCACAACAATATGATTGTTCATAATGCCGATGGTATAATGGATTACATGCTAAACCATTATCAATTATAATTTCGTATACTAATAAACTTAGTCAATAAAATATGGTACCTATATGTCATGAGGAGATATCATAAATGCTTTAAATGCGTAAGAAATTCATGATGTAGATAGAAGAAATTGTTGGATTGAATGCTACTTTGCACCCCCGTTGGGAATTACTAATGCAAGGCATGCAGATGAATAGTCAATATCGATCTCCGAAAGCTCAATAATGAAGCAAAACACGTGTAATCCATTGTGTCACATATCCACAATTGATTTAACTATCCATTAGAATAAGTCTGAAGGTTGTCCCTGGTCACTGTCAGCACGGGAGGTTAACCTGTCGCCGTGCGTTTTAGTGGGTAAATGTCATCGTCGGGAGCTTATCACTCGATTAGTGTTCTATACGCCCCTTTCGTCATGGCCTGAGCCCAGATGAGGCGATGAATAAGTATGTAAAGCTTATGATTTTAAACACCACGTTATTAGAAGAATGGTTCATAGATCCTGCAACGTTGGATCAAATGTCAACCAACGACGCGTCTAATAATTAACTAAAAAAGTTTTTATTTATTTATTGTTTCCTATGATGTAGCGACCGTCAATTAATTCCGGATTGAGGTCCAAAGTAGTTGCCACTCCAATATTTAATGATAGATTTCTGCAAAGTAACGCCTTCATGAATCAAGAATCTGAAGTAATTATATATTATAAGTTGAACAATTATATAGTAGAGCAATATAGTAGCAGATACCCAGGCAACACAGTATGAACTTCATTATTCTAATGCCTGTCGTTTAATGATAATTCTCTAAAGTAACGAAAGTAGTTAACTTTGAACATGCATGATATTTTTTTTCCATTTATCGACTTTCAGTAGCGCAATAAAATTGCGTTATCCCTTAAGTGTCACTCGATACAGTTTATAGTTAATTTCTATCACAATGTTTCGCATTTTTACGTTGCTATATTATAATGCAGTTACATGTTGTGGTGGTGAGATCAATTGATCACTATTAGTAACACATTGAATTTCGAATAGTGAGTCAAAACTCAAGAGTGTTTACTAGAAAACCATCTTATTTTTGTATTAGTATAGTTTCGAGATTTCACGGCACTTAAGCAAATTTAATCTTTCATGCATCAGGCAATCCCACCTAAGTGCTAATGCTTTATCTATGATTCCCACAACCGCTATAAATACAAACTGACTAAAATAAACTCAGCTTGTGCACGCAGCGCAAAGGAGTCGAACTTTCTGCGTTAATAGATTTGGTAGAAACATCCGAAAGTTTGCGAAACAGTACGGCAAAGTTCTCTCCGCGCTCGGTTTCACGTTCGGCTAATTTTCAGTTATATATAATTTAACTGTTGTGTAATTAGTGATCTCTTTTTTATTACGTAATATTATAATTTTTTCAGGGACGGAAAATGAATTCTACAAGATCATTAAATAAGACGTTAATTAGTACTAACAGCCTCTCCACATTACGATTGATTGATAGTACGGAAAAGGATTTTATAATATAGGTAGTTTTATCTTTTCGTATCAATTTCATCGCATCTTAACTTATGATGTGACTGAAGATGGTAACACGCTACACCTAGAGGAAATGGCTTTTAAGTACAGCTACCACTATACACTTAAATGTCGACAGTTTTAAACTTGAGAGGATGTAAGCTGGTGTTAGAAAAGGCTAATCAATCTTATAAAAAATTGAAGCGATGATAGCTTGATAGTCCTTATACTATACTTAGTGTGTATACCATCTTCAGCAACATCGACACTAAACATCAGGTGAGTTTGTAGCAATAACGTTAAAGCTATTAAACATACAAAAAACTTCTACAGAAAGATTTTGAAAGAACCTAATCTCTAATATTTTTATTGCCTTGATACTTTATTCAAACAATATTTAACCCCTAAATTAATACTAACAATATAGGGACACAAATTCCTAGGTAGGCATTCAATTTCAAACTAAAAAACAATGCTTGTATTATGATTTCTAGATAGGTTTTTGTATAGACATTAAATATCCAAACGCACAATTGACAATTTAGCTTATCTCACAAGAATTACTAATGACCTAGATTCAAACGTACGATTTCTTGGCACAATAGTAAAACTTAGTGGTTTTCAGTGTTATTGAATATTGTAGACGACACAACAGAATTCATTGATAAAAAAACAATTTGCATTGAATTAATATCGAAAACCAAATGGTGTCACCGTTAAAGAAAATAAATGTTCAGTAATTAAATTTGTACAAAAAACATTGGAATTCAAAAAGAAAAATAATGGAAATATTGCAACACTAGCTTTTACTCGTGGTTTTGCTTCCGTTAATGTTGATTTTGTCAAACAAATCGGAGTACGCAATAAAAAGTTACATACAATGTTTATCCCTGTCTATGTCTTACTTTCAATAAGGTTTTCGTGAAAAAAGTAGCCTATCACCAAGGTCCCATCTATATCTATACCAAAATTCATCATAATCGATTAGGCATGAAAGCGTAACAAACAAACAAAAGCTCACTTTCTTATAGTATTAGAAAGGATTGTACGCAAAAATATTACAATACAAATAAGATAAAGTTAATTAAGAGCAACTTATTTAAATAGAGTTCTAACGATAGAATTGAATTAGTCTTATCTATGTATATCATTGAATTTTGTAATTTCATATAGAATAAGATATTTTAAATATCGAGCATGATAAAATTACTTGAACAATCTACAAGTTCTTTGTTTTCCTTAATTGTATAAACATAACTTTGTCTGTAGAGAGATGGCTTATCTGATATTTTTTTATATAGTTAAGGTTTAGCGTTATAGCAGTAATCTCACCTGATCTTAAGTGATGATACGGCCCAAGTTAGGAGACACGCTAAACATGTGGAGAAACTGACTTTCAAGTGCAGCTGTCGGAACACACCTATTGGTATTTAGCGGCAGATTTTCAATTTGAGGGTAGTAGCTACCCAGGCGGGCATTAGCAAAAGCCCTACACCATGCTATTTTTTCCAATGTTTTCCTTCACCGAAATCTCAAGCTCATTGTAGGTAGTTAGATTCGAACTCACGTCCCCTGACGCGAAGTCGTACACGCAGTGATTAATGAAGCCTATACAGTAAAGTAAAAAACATAAAGTATACAAGAAAAAAAAAAAAACGACAAAAGGCTCTTCTAAGGGCCAAACTACTAAGCCAATCCGAACGAAGACCCCGAGCTTGCCCAGGGACCAGACCGAAGCCCCTACAAAGACCCCCGCACCCCTCACTGGAGACCGAGTGAATTTACCCACACCCCCCGCCCGCACCTTTGGTGAAGGACTTTTTAAACACAAAATAACAACTATGCTTACAAGTTGTGTGCAATTTGAGGATCACACAAATAATTGTACTGTGCGAGATTCGAACCCACAGTACTTTGCCTTTAAATTGACAAATCTTACATTTAAGCAAAGCCGCGGACAAAAGTTACAATATACTTGCAGTACTAGATTTATTCTATGCCTGCAGTATCTACAATATATCTTGTATTTTTTTTAATATTCAGTTTTAAGCATAATCTAGACCAAAACTCATTGTAATAAATATCAACAAGCAATCGCCATACCCTAACTTTAATCTAACGTAATATTTTAATATTATAATCCTTATATTAAGGTGAACGCGAAAGTAAACTTGATTAAAATACCGGTTTATAAATCAAAACCAAATTTCTGGATCAATTTGTAATTTGGCATAGGTGTCCATATTTCAAGTGTCATTCTAAAAAGTATTACTTTTAAGTGTTGTTTCAATTGTATTGGAAACGTTTTGATAAGTATTAAATCGCTCATACAGTTGCTCCATTGGTTATAGTGGACAATATTAAAATTTATCTGTACCAGCAAAATAAATAACATTATTTTTATTATGGATAAGCTTTTATTTTATTGACCATCAAGGTGCTCTGTAGAGTAAATATTTAACTCTAAGTATAATTATAAAATGAGATCTTCTCTGATATATGATTTATTTAAATTTTCTGTATCTAAATGTAATTTACGATATCTTAATCAAGTGACTTTATTTCTTATATTATAAAATTCATAATTAGAAATTCTCAATTACATTTCATTCAATATATACGAATCTAAAAAGAATAATTTAAAACGAAATGGATAACAAAATTTCAAGGTTGTTGTTGCATTTTAAAAGATTGTATCCATATAGAACTTCTTTTACGTTATTAAGGGCCTTGGCCTGGTTGTTACAAATGTAAAACTTGGTTGGCGACGAACAATCGACTTCAATTGCGGGAATCGTCGACCGGAATAAAGTTTCGGTTAAAATTCAATGACCGGAATATATTTTATATTCTCATTTTAAGTACTCAGTCGTTTTATAATAATATTGCTCTGTCCAGCGACTTCGTTTGCGTGGAACTAAAAAATATTGAATAATTTTTGCCCGTTTTTATAACTTTATGTAATACAGTTTTGGTCTTAATGCTGGTAGCGTGATATTAAATAGCCTAAAGCCATCCTAAATAATCGCTCTATCAAATATAGAAATATTTTTTTAAATCCGATTAGAATCTAGATCCTAATATTAGCGCATTGAAACAAACTAAGAAAAGTTTAGTTTAGTAATAAAGTTATTACTGTTTGCTTATTATAACGAAGTCAAAGCAGAAGCTTTTATAATATTAATATAGATTAATTATTAAAATTGTAGATCAAATTTATGAACAGTTGTTGTAATATTCTCTAATTTTTAAGATGTTTTTGCCTAGCTAAGATAATGCTTATGTTGAAATAATTATTACACCGCAGTTTTACCTAAAAAAACTTTTGACATAATAGAATAGTTGTTTGACATATTTTCAACTTTAATGTAATAACTAACTATAGGAGTACTAAAATATATTCCCACAATATGTACTTAACATTTCGTAGGAGTTCAAAAACAACTGCGTTTCTTGGCACCAAACATCTGTGTTAACTTTTGTCGAATAAACATTATTAGGGTATCTGAGTAGACGCGGATACTGATAGTACTTGTAAATACACGCCAGCAGTAGAATTACCGAACTTTGAAACTCTGCTGTAGAGTTAACAGGATACAGAAATGACATGTTGTAGTTGTAACTTTGATTATTATTGTATCTTCTTCTTCTTGAGGTTCCGTCTCCTACCGGAGGATGACTTTCATTATAACTATCTAGATCTTGGAGACTGCTGCGGCGAATAGGGATCTTGTGCTCAGATTGAACCAAGTCTTATGATTTTTGAGCTACGAAGTTCGCCATATTCCGGGTAGACGTTTGCTCTGGATTTTCACTTGTATGATTAGTTGAAGCAGATCGTATTTGCCATACGCATAATACGTCCAAGGTAGTATTATTGTATAGATGTATTCAATTAACGTGTTTTTTTTTAAATATTTTCTAACGATATATTTGTATTTGAAGTTCTCTTGATTTAAGTTTTCTGATTTCACTAAAGTTGTGTTTTCCAGTTAACATCTAAAATTCAATAGAGAAGATGGTTGGAAGCTAGCACAAGCATGGGACCCGATTATACGTTTAATTAAATCGGAACCCAAAAGACCAATTGCCAGACCTGAATACACTGTGAGCTCTTTCTGCGTAGATCGAAACACTTACAAAATTAAAAATTAATTTGAAGGTAGACACTGTAACATGAACTTTTCTGGACAACCTACACCTCAGTCCGCCCCGTGACCACGAAGGCTGAAAGTCTTTCGAAACGTCGGGATCAAAAATGTATAAATAACCGCGATAAAATCCGTTTAAATTAGTTTTATTTCGAGGAGTAATAGTCCCGTTAATATAAGACATTATTACGGGAAAGTAATAGTTTGTTCACATGTGTACGATGTTGAGATTGTAATCGTGCCTGGATTTTAGTTGTGTAGTGGCCCAGGAAAGTGGCTGGCCGATTAGTGTGTCGATTGGTGACGGCCGCTCAGACCTCCTACTTGAACCATACACTAACCTATGACACATAATCTACTGTACATATACCACTCTACAATGCGATTACGGTTTGGAACGCCGAGAATCAAGCTAAGAGACATAGTACTGTGTATCAGGTTGCCCGCGACACGCGAGAAATTTTTGTGTTTCAAAGGCTCGAAGTTCGAATCTTTTTAAGGAATATTAGCTTAAATTAAGGAAAACAATGATAAAGCCAATCACTGACTTCCATTTAAGGGCTAGTTATGGGGCCATCTTAGGCTACATCAGCACATAATATCAGAAATGATTGTAAAGCTTTAAAACTATAAATTATAACGATAAATGCATACTACAAACAGATAGAATATGATTATTAATATTATAAACAATCTTCAATAAGTTTTCGAGGGCAAGAATATTATCCCGGTATTAGCTTGGCAAGTGATTCCTCTAAGTCAAACTGGGCCGAGTTCGGTTCGGTATTAACGTTATGAAACAGATAAACTTTAAGTAAAGAGCTTAAAGGCTCGACACTGATTCGTTGTCACAATCAGTCCGATAACTAACGTTATTGATTATTTCAATCCCAAAGTGACCGTTCACTTATCTAAATGAATTTATGTCTAACTAGATTTTATTTGAATTTTATGAAATAACGTGAAAATTTACTACAAGAAAACCTCATCGAAATGACGTACAATGTATATGTAATTTTGTAATAAAATAGACAAAAAAATATAATTTTTGTAGCATTCTTTTTTGATAGAGATAATACAATCTTTGGAGATTTGTTTTTATTTCTGACAGTGTGGCTGGTGAAATACCAATACCTATATCATAATAATGAATCGATTGAACCTTTATTTAACAAAATCGGATAAATAATCATAGCCCTTCCTTTTGGCTTCACCGTAGTTGAGTAAAAAAGTAATATACGGATCTGGAAGCACATATAAATGTGGACAATTGTTTTCTGTCAGGGTACACCTAATAAAACATAGTATCGAATTAGCCTTACTGATGAAATTAGAAAACTCTAAGGCCTCACTGCATCAGATTGATGTCTTTATTGGTTATTTTGTATCCTATAGTATCTTGTATCGAGCTTCATAAATGTAACTTTGTTCATATAATTAAAGTGTTGCGCTTTAAAAACGGTTAATTTTTCTTTTACGTAACATATATCAATGGCCCGAGATTTTGTTAACAATATCGACATGCTAAAATTTATACCAAAACTATTTTAAGGATGCTCGTTCCTGGGCTACTTCAATCAAATGGACCTCACTAACTTATTCGTAACGTATTAAAAGTGTCTGTTTTAAAATGTTTGGTGTTAAATAGTGAACAAATTGAAAACGTTGCATACTTTTTTTTTTACATTTATAGTCAATAACGATATTTGTTCACAATCTTTTTAACTACTTTTTGAAAAGCATATGTGATTTTCAACACATTTAATAGTTTTATCTATATAATATACGTACATCCAAGTTATATATTACTGTATATAGAAAGCTAAGTAACAAGAAAATAAAGGCTTTAAAAGTACATGTTCGCGTTGTTATAGTAAAGTACACAAGGAAATACGTGCAAATGAGGATGTTAAAAAGATCCATTGCCAGGGGAGATAGACGAGAAGACCTTGTAGCTCTGGGCGGTCAGTTCCGATTCAAACTTCACATAGTCATCAATCTTTTCATTACGGCACGAGCGTACTTTTATTTTAACTATGATGTATATGTAGAATACACATATACATGGTAAAGTATATGGCTTCGTTCATATTAATATTGATTTAGTCTAACAAATCGGATGACGCAATAAAAAGTTTCATATAAAGTTTATCCCTCACTTAACCCCACTTCTGATAAGTTTTTCGTAAGAAAAAGTAGCCTATCACCGTTTCCAGGTCTATGTCAACATTCATCAGAATCGATTCAGCGGTTGAGGCATGAAAGCGTAACTAACAAACTGACAAACAAGACCCCGTCTCGTCTTTTGTCCGTCGAAATGTGTAAAACACAAAAACGAACTAAGGGATTCTTATATAGTTTTGACCAATAGACGGAGTAATTCGTGAGAACTGTTTAAGTGTAATGTATTAAGATTTTGTATAAACTGGCTAAAATATGACGCTATATGTAGAAGATGTCGGAAAAATAATGAAAGGTTTATGTGCCGCGTACACTAGTTAAGTTAAAATGATATGATACAAAATTATTCCTTATAAAATATATGCGAAAATGTAGCATCGCTATATGCCTATCTTCTGTGACTAACATACAATATCGAATAAATATTGCTTGAATTTTTTTTATCATATCTTCAAATTATGCGATATTTAGATCGGAGGGAGGCATATAAATAAAATAAACAATTAAACTCTAGATAGATACAATTTCACTACTGATAAATTAATATAAGTTAATTATCCTTACTAATAATATTATAAATGTAAAAGTGAGTTTGTTTGTTTGTTACGCTTTCAAGCCTAAACCGCTGTGAATCGATCGTGATGAATTTTGGTATAGAGATAGATGGGAACCTGAAGACAGTAATAGGCTACTTTTTCTCTTGAAAAACTCATTGGTAGCGGGGTAAAGAGAGGGATAAATGTTGTATGAAACTTTCTATTAATTAACTAACGCGAGCGAAGCCGCATATAAAAGCTAGTATGAATAATTACAGTATATCGTAACAACAAACAACTATATGTGACTGTTAACAATTGTCTATACTTAAATCATTTAAAGTTGCACATAAGGCTGCATGCAACAGCTGAATCCCCTATCCAATCTCCCTGAAGCCTCCCTAATCCGCCTCTTTACACACGTAAGCGGGACAATGACCGTGCACCACTGGATATGACCGAAACTTCGACACTTTTTGCAATATATTGTTTACTAGCTTTTACCTGCGGCTTCGATCGCGTTAATATTGATTTTGTCAAACAAATCGAATGGCGCAATAAAAAAGATTCATGCAAAGTTTATCTCTCGCTTTATTCCACTTGCTATAAGTTTTTCGCGAAAAAAAGTAGCCTATCACCGTCTCTAGGGTCCCATCTATCTCTGTAACAGAATTCATGACGATTTAGTTGTTTAGGCATGAAAGCATAACAAACAAACAAACTTATTTTCGTATTTATAATATTAGTATGAAGTATGATACATTAACGAGCTAGATCCCACTGGTTAAATAAAATACCATGAGTTTGTTACTCTAAAGAATACATATGATTAAAAATTAGATACATGTTTGCAAATAATAACTTAGTAATTATGTACACTAAAGAGCGGAAATAAGATTTTTAGACTGTTGATCTAATTACGTTTTTTTTTTAATAAATGAAGTTTCGAAATAAAAGACAATTGGTTATATGGAAACAAACATTTTATTCCGAGCTTCTTTAGCTCAAAAGTGTAAAAAAAAAGTTGTTTATTTCAGCTTCACTCATTGTTTTACTAATTTCAAAGAAAAATATCTAGAATTAAAATTATCAAATAAATTGATAAATCCATGCATACGTATCAAAAAATGAGATTACCGCTAGCTAGAAAATTGATAATGTAATTCCAAATATCTATATATGTACAGTCAACTGTACTTGAGATCCAGTTCTACAACCATGCTTAACTCATTTAGACCATAGGTCACAATGGGTCTTAATATTTAGATATTATAATGAAACGTTGTACATATCGTTATCCTTACTAATATTATAAATTCGAAAGTGTAGTTGTTTGATTGTTACGCTTACACCCCTAAACCGCTGGATCGATTATGATCAATTTCAGTATAGAGATAGAGATAGATGGTAACCTGAAGACGATATTAGGTTACCTTTTCTCGCAGAAACCTTATTTAAAGTAGGGTAAAGACAGGGGTAAAACTATGTATGAAACTTTTTATTGAGCCATCCGATTTGTTTTACAAAACTAATATTAACGCGAGCGAAGCCGCAAGTCAAATCTAGTTAAGAATTTAAAAAAAACCATTCTTAAACTACCAAGTATACACAACAAATTCTTACAACGTTTCATCAATCTGATAATACGCGGAGAATATGCCTATTAATTATTTCTATGAAGAAGCAATCCTTTTCATCCAGTCATCGATACAAATATGGCTTGTAATCGGAGCCGACAGCGATATCCACTAAGCTTACATCTGCGTTACTCAGACTGGCAGACCACACAAGTGGGTTCGTTCGCGTTACACACAACGCTTCATGTAGGTAATGTAATGTACATATTCATGCCTATAGATAAACCGTAGTTAACAGATAAGCGCTTCGTGTTATTCGATAAAGCTTTTTTCACTTAGGCCGTTTATTTTTATAGTTTATAGGTTTAGCGTTAAGTGACCATGTGGGCCAAAATTGCAGACACTCTAAGCCTAGTGGAGGGACTGAATCTCAACACACCTATAGGTGTTTGGCGTCAGATTTTCAACTTCAAGGTAGTAGCTAGCCAAGTGAATATTACAAAAAAGCCTGCCGCCATGCTATAGTTTCATTACGATGTTTTCATTCACCGAAAATATAGGTTCAATTCAGAGAATCGAACTCATGTCTATTGACGCGGCGTCCTTACACATCATCTATATTACTTCTAATTTACAACCACTGTAGTTATTAATGGAAAACTATGACCAATGTATCTAAAACAAAAAGTAACGCAACTAGAAACTAAAGTCTGCTGGCAATCAGTTACTCCAGTGATACTACTTTAAAGATAAACAGTGGTTTATCTTGTATATCAAAAGGCTATACAAAAAATATTTTTAACTGCGTGGAAATCTCCTGACACATATCAACAATGTAACATGTGATTTGTTTGTAATAGTTAGACCAATAATTTGATTATTTATTTGGCTTAAGAAGCATTTTGTTTGCCTCGCCAAGGCTAAAGCGAGGAAAATAGACTTATTGATCCTAGGGACCAATCGAACAGAATACGACAAAATAAATACCGCTACATAGCCGTTTTCAATAGACCCGTCAACTCCTTATTCTATTATAAATAAGAAGAATGATCGACTAATAATGGAACTACTAACATGTGAAAACATAAATTAACCATAACAATAGGTCAATCGCACCAAGTTTAGCAAATACATCTACAATTTAGTTACTTCATATGGACTAATGCCATAAGAATTAGTACGTTTTTTTGTGATAAGTTTATTTACAATTTCCCCAAAGAGAACACTACACAACGGTACTACTTACGGTATGGTTACTACAACTGTTCCAAATATTTTTAGTGAAAGGACTATGTTCACACAATGGACATTTTGTGGTTGAATTAATAGTCTTTTAAAAATTTTGAGCATTGTGAGTTTTGATACATGCATGATTATTATCTGCAAAATTGCTCAGATTATAGAATGGTTCGTAATTGAGCTTATCTTTTTGTTTAAAAAATATATTGTTTTGCTATTTGGCAAAAACAAGCATTATGTAACGACCATGTCATATACGGTAAGCACAACATCACCAAGAACAAGTTTAACTTATCCTACATATATTGGAATAGAATATATACCTGCTCACAAGACCTTCCAGAAACTTTGCCAGTCCCAGCGGTATTTCAAACTCGCTACCTGCGTGCATGTGCCGGAACCGTGACTCTTAAAGTGGCCAAATATCGATATTAAAATCTCCTCCCTTATGATTATTCTTATCTTATATTATTGAGATTGTTACGTAACACTAACAGGTATATGTGGGACATAAACCTCTCATATTAAATATAATTTTAAATTTTACTTGAAATTGTCAACACATCTTTACATTATCAAAGCAAAGTATTTTACTATTACAACGATTTATTTTAAACATTTCCTTTAAACAAATATAGATACTGAAAAAAAAACGAACAAAATTACGCTTGCCCTCAATGTAATAGAAATTTACAAAACAGAATAAATAATCCGTCGATATTGACTATTCGATTACCACAACTATAATATCCATTAATAGACATATGAGGTTTTTCAATGCTAACTGCCTCATTAATAGCGATGACCGATGTTAAACAAATATTGATGTATAATTGGGAAAATATTGAATGTTTCATATGGATGTTAGGACCTCTAAAATATCGATATATCGATGGTATAAGTATAATATCAGAACACTGATAGTTCAATCTCCAATTAGCTGTTGCAATACAATTCTGGTATACTCTAGAATGTTAAGCAAACCAGAAAATCTATCAAATAAATACGAAATTAATGTTTTTTATGGTTAAGGTTTAGTGTTAAAGCCACAATCTCACCTGATGCTATATGACGATGCAGACCAAGATAGCGGACACAAGAGGGCGGATTGGCTCTCCAGTGCAACTTTCGGAACACACCTATATGTTTATTTTCAAATTATTGTTTGTATTAGAATCTGTTTTTTTCGGTGTTTATCGTATATCTATATTTTTAATGAATATTAAATCAGATGTCACCATTGATATTTTTCTAATATCGTTCATCGGTAGTCGCTGTTATGTCCATTTTATTAGTTAATAGCATAACCACAAAGCCATAAAATTGTCTTCATAATAAAATACATGTATAGGTAAATTTTCATTGTGATCGGTCAATCGGGCAGAGATTAATGGTTTCTTGGGTAGAAGGAAACATTCATTTTTATACATATATACAAAATGAAATTTAATCTTAATTTATATATTAGTTATGTTATCAGTTAACAAAAAGAGACAATTGCATCAAATACCTCCAAGAAGATTCAACAGAAATTTAATTTTAATCCGCAAGCACAACGACATCTTTTCGTTATATAGTTTAAAAAGTATCCTATAGTTTGATTAATATAAGTTACTAACGTAATAGATTTACTCAAAAATGTATCAAATAGTTTCAGAGTAATGCGCCCATAGACAGATAAGACAAATTAATATTAAGAATTGTATATTCTCAGCGTTTATATCGATTATGAAATACATTGCAATAAAGTTTTCAGATAATGTTGAATGTATATATTTTAAACGCCCTTCACGATCAGATATTAAAGAATTTGCAAGTTGTTATCATTTTTCGAAATGGCCTCTTCGTACGACAGGTGTTACAACATCTGCATTATTAAAACTGGCGTATTGTTTTACGTCACAATAGTTAGAGTTTATAGCTACACACAGGCATCACGTGCTGCATGACGTTAAACTTTTATATTCCAATGTAGAATGGAAACTACACTGGCTGCGATATATAAACGAGAGGTAAACAGGTCATTACCGAGCGATCTTACTACTGGGCACCTGTAAGAAAGTATATTTCTTCAAGGCTATTGTAGTTTTTTTAATTATATAACACCCAGTAATTTAAATTAACTAATAAAGTCATATGAAATATAAAGATACACTTAAGAATAGTAATGACAAAATCAATTGTCGCTACAATATAATAACATCTTGTTGAGATACGCGAATAAGTAGATATTACATTAAATGAAGGATAAGGTTTTACATAAAATTTACAAGAAAAATTAATGAATGAGACGATTTTTGATTTAAATATGGTAATACATACATTGCGTTAATGATTATTTTAACAGTAATTATTATAAATGTATTATTAAAAAAAAAACATTATAAAAATATCAATACAACTATGCCTCGTATAATATTAAGCAACCATGTATTCATAGATAATAAGCGAGCAATATGCTGGGCCATAGGGAAAGTGTAAGTGTCAGAACATACAATAGATTTTAACGACAAATTATTTAGGCAATCGTTGTGGCGGACTTATAATAAAAATTTAATAATTTTGTATAGTGGTCGGAACTTATCAAACGTCCGCCTCACTAGCTAACACCCTCAAGTTGAAAATCTGCAGCCAAATATCTACAGGTGTGTTCAAGCGGCTACACTTGAGAGCCATTCTCTTCATTAAGCTTAGGGTGGCCATCATCTTGTGCCACATCTTCACTTAACATCAGGTAAGACTTTGCCGTTAATGCCTAATACCATCTCAGGCATAAAGCTAAACCTTTAAAGAAAATAAAAAATACTTTTAATAATGCTTTAAGAAATCATATTCATTAAAAGAATTCGTGTGCTTCGTAACGGTAACAAAGCTTAATGCAAACGTTCCAATGTGTTTTAAAAAAATATATGACTTTCTAATACCATACAAATACAAATAATAATTACCATACATACATCGAGATAGCTAATACAACACTACATTCAGTAAGCTGGACCTTTATGAAATAGAAAACATATTTATCAGTATAGGAAGTGGCAAACCAGTTACGCGGTTCACTTTAAGTTAAGTAGTCATATGAGAAATCAATTTCAAACCGGATTGCAATTGTACGCATTGAACCATGACCCTTAATTCGTACGCATAGTACACTAGTACGAGTTACTAACAACACTCTTCATAACGGGAATCAGAAGTATAAATACTGGTGCTTTTTAACATTAGAAAATTAGCTGTAGAGTTATAGTAGTCAGATCTTGCAAACAACATATCAACTTAAAACATCAAGCCACTAATCACTTCGGTTAAGTCTATTATTAGGAATAGACGTTCCTAAAGTTATGAAATTTCTTTATAAATGAGTTGACAAGTCCTCATTGGTTCAGGTATTTATTCGAAGTAGGTACCAATAAGATTTAGACTACATAAATTTTAATGACATGGTGAAGAAATGACTCGATACAAGTGCAATCTTATTTTATAGGTACCTATTTACCATTCGTTGCGTGTTGCGAGCAAGTAACACAATTAAAAATTGAAATGACAATATTTTGGCAACATATTCTGCTTTTTGTAATTTTTAGTCAATTTGATATTTTTTTTTTATTTATTAATAACAAGTAAGCGCTTGACCACAATCTCACCTGATGGTAAGTGACGATGTGGTCTATGATGGAACGCGCTTACTCAGCAAGTACCTGTTCACTCTCTGTTTGAAGACTCCCAGATTGTACGATATAGGGAAGACAGACGCCGGTAGTGAATTCCACTCCCTAGCAGTACGCATTATAAAAGAAGCTGCAAAACGCTTCGTGCGGATCGGGGGAATGTCAACTATATACGGGTGAAAACCCACACGGCGTCTGGTCGTCCTCAGATAGAATGGAGTTGGTGGGATCAAATCGTGCAGTTCCTGAGCACACTCTCCAAAGTGTATTCTATAAAACACTGAGAGGCAAGCCACCTTACGGCGATGGTCAAGAGACAGCATATTGGCCTTCTTCAGTGCTTGTTCACCAATCAACCGACGGGCTCGACGCTCTATTGAATCCAATGCAGCCAGCTGGTATTTAGCTGATCCATCCCAGAGGTGGCTACAGTATTCCACACATGACCGAACTTGCGCCTGATACAGGCTGAGAAGCTGATCAGGTGTGAAATACCGTCTGACCTTAGAAAGGATCCCTAGCTTTTTTGCAGCTGTTTTTGCTTTGGTCTCAATCGAACTCCCAAAGTTAAGGTTTGCTGTTAGTTGTATTCCCAACAGCCCGAGGTTATCAGCGACTTGAAGGGAAACGCCTTGGAAAGTAGGAGTCAAGTTGAACGGACTCTGCTTCGCGGAAAAGAGACACACCTGTGTTTTATCGGCATTGAACTTTACCAGGTTCTTGTCGCCCCAGTCGGCTACGAACCTCAACTGCGAGTTCAAACGCTCGACCATAGCCTCTCTCTCTTTACGGATTACTTGAAAACAAGCGCGCGGACCTGATGAGTACCTCTCAATGACAGTGCTGTCATCTGCGTAACCAAGAATGCCCGGCTGTAGCAGATCGTTGATGTGCAGCAAGAACAGTGTCGCTGAGAGTACAGATCCCTGAGGAACTCCGGCATTAATAGCCTTGGCATCAGACGAGCAGCCATCAACAACTACTCGTATGACCCGCTCATTCAGGAAGTCGTTGATCCAGATCCGCAGATTTTCAGAGATTCTGTAATATTGGAGCTTGCTTAAAAGGCTGGCGTGCCAGACCCTATCAAACGCATTAGATACATCGAGAGAAACGGCTAGAGCTTCACCGTGTTTCTCGATAGCCTCACCCCAGTAATGGGTGGCATATACCAAGAGATCTCCAGTTGATCTTTGTTGTCGGAAGCCATACTGTCTATCACTGAGGATATCGTTCTGTTCGAGGTATGCCAATAATTGTTTGTTAATTATTCTCTCCATTACTTTGCAAAATATGGAAGTTAATGCAATTGGGCGGTAGCTGGACGGGTCAGCACGATTTCCCTTCTTCGGAACTGGCTGTACGTTTGCAAGCTTCCAAGATGTTGGAACTATACCGGATTCAAGGGAGAGGCGAAACAGACGTGTCAAAACAGGAGACAATTCCGGTGTACAGTTTGAGCACCCTGGATGGAATACCATCAGGGCCACTAGCTTTATTCACATCTAGATTACCTAATATGGTGCGAATATCCTTAGTGCGTATTACAATTTTTGGCATTAATGTATCACACGAAGGTATTGAAGGTGGATTTTTATTGTCAGTTTCTAGACGTGAATTTTGTGCAAACAGATCCGCGAATACATTCGCCTTTTCTGCTGCTGTATATGCTAGTGCAGTGCCAGGTTTCAGAATGGGTGGAAGCGAGGACCTCAGAAAGTTCGCCTCGATTGACTTAGCAAGAGACCAGAAGGCTTTGCTACCAGAAGGGTAGTTCGCCAATTTGGCTCCAACGTGACCAATATGTTGGAAGCGAGCCTTTCTGAGAACTTTCTTATAGGACTTGGCGGCTTTATTGTATGCTTTCTTCTTAGTAAGCTGATCCGAAGACTTACAGCAACGAGCTTCTGTCCATGCTTGAAAGGACAGATCTTTGATCCTTTCATATTCGGCACACTCGCCGTTAAACCATGAACGAGCTCTGCTTCCGAGTGGTACATCGGAATAAGGTATAAAATACTCCATGGCCTGATGCACCACGTCAGAAATTGCATCAGCACAGTTCGACGGATCAGCAGTAGAGAAGCATACGTCTCGCCAAGGGTAAGATGCGAGGAAGTGCCGCATCTCATCCCAGTCTGCCGACTTGTATCGCCATATTCTTCTAGTACCTTGTATGCTTGTATCCGGTGGGGAATATGATGATACTGACTTTACCAGACAATGGTCAGAACTGCTCAAAGGGGCTGAGACCATTATGGAATAACGGTCTGAATCCGTAGTCAGCAGAAGGTCTAAACAGTTAGCGGTATGGTCATCCACGTCGGGTACCCGCGTCGCCTGGTTGACCAGCTGTGTAAGGTCTAAAGTGAGAGAAAATTTAAATGTTTCTCTCCCAGCATGATCAGTTTTCTGGTATGGGTAGAGCCATTCTTGATGATGGGCATTAAAGTCTCCCACAAATACCAGTTGTGCGGAAGGATATCTTTGCTGGGCCATATCAGCTGCCTCGCTTAGGTGTTCAAACAGATTGGTAGTCTCCTGGTCTCCACTGTGCGAGCGGTAGACTCCTATGTAAATAGTCTTTTCTGCACCGTAGTCCACCAATATCCATAAGGTTGAAAAATGGGAGTCTTCAAGATCACGGAGACGTCTAAGACATATGTCATCGCGAGCATACACGCAAACACCTGCGCGTTGAATAAAATTGTACTCCAGGGTGTACCCTGGGTAGTTAAGGTATGCTACATCTAAAGGACAACGAATCTGTGTCTCCGTGAGAAAGAGGAGGTGCGGCTTATCAGTCTCCAGATGGTAGTGGACGGCGTTGAGATTAGAGTGTAATCCACGGATGTTAGTGAATTGCACTTTGAGTGGGAGGAAGTGCAACCGCTGTTTAACCATACTCTTTCTTGTGACTTTTTTCATAATTGTGAGTGAATTGTTGGGAGAATGTCTCAAGGATGAGGTGTAAATTGTTCGGAACCACACATCACTCCGAAACTATAGCGATGATGGGTTACTCAAGCGGAGACTGCGGGGACGCCCGAACCCCCCCGAAATGGCCGTCGGGTCCTCCCGTCCGGTCGCCAACCGGCACGACGGAGCAATTCGGGATTTTTCGCGAGGCGGCGGGGCAGCCTTTCAAAGGTGGCTAATCTATTACTTGGGCCCCCTACAACCTGCGGTCGGCCAGCGGTGCACCGTGCTTCGGATCCCGCTAGCATCCGCGATGAGTCGCCCGGCGTTACAGAGCCAGAGGTCTGTATTCGGCTTAAAACGTTTCACGACTACTGTCCCATCAACATTCGCCCTGTAGATGTACGGGCTTCTTCTTTAGTGATGATGTTTGTGAAGAGGTCTAGATCTGAGGTTTTGAATTTAGCATTACAATGCGGAAAACATTCGATTCAATGGGGAATAAAGTTGCAAATTTGTACGGCAAGGTTTAAAAAAATTGACAATAAATTGTTAAAATACTGACAACACCATCTATTTTCAAGCTTTATATATGTATATGAACAACAATAGGGGAAAAATAAAGATACAAATTCAAACGTTGGTTGTTTTGCGTTAAACAAAAGTGTCGTTTATATCCCTCATATTTTTATAGGTGAAATACAAATACGAGGTGTGAATTCGCGTGTAACAAAATACACTGTAATATCGTCTTTTTTCTTTCTGGTTAAATATTTTCGTATTATTTTTCGAATTATATTAAAGAAACTATTTGTATTTGTGATCTTCTTAAATTTCTGGCTTTAACTACTTTAATTAGTTTTACTGGCTTTCGAATTATTCCTGCATAATATATCGGTTTTCTAAATCCCTATGTTAAGTTGTAAATATTTTTTAATTTTTTATTGGTTTTGATGTGTCCCAAGCTCATAAACACGCTAAACCTGCGGAGGGAATGGTTCTCAAGTGCAAGTGCCATAACACACCTATAGATATTTGGAGGCAGATTTTCAATTTGAGGGTGGTAGCTAACCAGGGAGGCATTAAAAAACCTTACCACCATGCTATGGTTTCATCATGATGTTTGCCTTTACCGAAAGCTCAAGCTCATTGCAGGGATTTTTACTCATGTCCTTGGATGCGACGTCCGTACATGCTAGCATTGAACTAACATCGCTTCAAAACGTGTTTTTTTTTGACGCCATGTTAAATCAGTTCTTTTGAGACCTAATATGAAAAATAAACGGTAATGTAATAATTCACTTTTTGGAGTTCCGTACGTAATAGATACGAATATTTGAAAAATATATCAATTATGATACTGACAAATGTTAATTTCTATTTATGTATTGGTTATTTTAGTTGGGAATATATGCATTTATCTGTTTAATCGAAAATATGACGGTTCTTAGTAATAAGTGATTATGTTTCATTGACAAAATATTTTGGATATTCTGACAAATATAGTCGTACACTGCAAAATTCATCCAATATGTAATATCCATTTTTTTATTAATTCGGTTCCGTTGGTCTGGGTAAAATAAGCCGTAATGACAACGAAATTTACTAATAAATTTACTATTATTTACTTACCAATTTCTATACCTAATATATAATTATGTTTAATAACGAAAAACGTAAAGCTATGTTTGGTATAATTGTCGGTTTCATTTTTTTTAATCAAGTCATTCGATCACATATTCTTATTATGATCTAATATAATTTAATGATTAAGAATTTTAGATGTGTACATTATACTCCCGATTTTGTTTTATCATTATTTGTTTCGATGGAACCCTAAAACAAGTTCAGAGTAGAGTTCCCAAATTGCGAACAATATTTCATGTGCCTGTAGCATCTGGCCATACCAAATGAAACACATTACAGTTTCAGAGAGGTATTAAAAGCCGGATTGCTCTTGTGATTTCACCGCATTAAAATATATGCCACTAACTCTTTTCCACCTCTTCATGTCCGTAAGAGCCTCCATAAAAAGATATTAATGTTACCAACGTTTCTTTGTAATTTCTCACTGCAGTAACTTGTTGAATGAAAAACAAAAGTATATTTGCGATATCACATTTTCTGCGAAAACCTAATTTTGTGATATTACTTTTGTGAAGGTTAAAAATACTTTGTAATCGATGTTTTGTACTTTATTACTATTTATACATTTCAATTTGAGATTCTAAAAAGGTCAGTGGAGAAAGATATAATAATAAAATCATTGTTGAAAATGAATTTATTTAATCATTAATAAACTATAAATCATTTAACTAAACAGTGGCCACTACTTATCTGATATTTACCCAATTATTAAATAGATTCACCATTTCTACACGTTTATGAAATATTATCAAATACGTAATATAATACGTATATACCACTATAATTTACAACGTACTTATTTGCTTGTGTAAACTTTAATATTGTGATTCCTCCATATTGTACGTCACAATTTTCTCGTATAAATATATTTGTACATATTAAATTATCTTTTTGTGATTTCAATAATATTCTCAGTCTTGCTTCTATTAAAGAAAAATGATTAAGAACTACTATTGTGTAGACTATGTAAAAGAGGATAAAAGAAAGCATTTAAAAAATATATCAAACAATAGGGTAAATAAAATGTATTTATATTACTAGCTGAACCCGCGATTTCGTTTGCATGGAACTTACAAATCAGTGACCAGTGTCCTTTTCTGTATCACTGGCAATGTATGTGCAAAATTTCATGATAATTAGTTGAGCAGTTAACAAATATACTATCTGAAAAGCTGTCGAAACGTCGGGATCAAAATTAATAAATAACCGCGATAAAATCGCGGTTTAAATTAGTTTTATTTCGATGAACATCATTATTAGATCTTATATTATCAATTTACTTGACAAGGAGATAACCCGAGCTGAGTGTTGTTTTTTGCCATTATTTTCTAACCTAAACGTTCACATGACATGCTATTAAAGGCATTGTCTTCGTAAAGTTATTCACTATAGTAACTTTCATTCGTAAGGATTAATATGCATGCCTACTAATAATGTCAATACATCACATTTTATTTTAAATTTATTTTTCTCACACAATACCTTATTGTCACTTATGTGATAGGGATATGATATACCTCGGACTTGTTGTAGATATCCTAAGGAACAATATTTTTGTACACATTATATTTACGTATCACTTAGCTTTTTGCCCGCACACACGGGTAATATATAGAGCTATAAAATTATTTGTGCCCCTTAGAAAACATCATCCGCTATATAACATTGTCAAGTTTTATTTCCACGATGAAAGTAGCCTTTGTACTTCTTCAAGGTCTTTTCTAACTCTATAGTAAAATTCATCAGATAACTTACATATAGACAGAGTTACTTTCGCATATATAATATAGCTGTGACTATGACTTCGTTCGCATGAATTTTAATTAGCTGTATATCGTGTACTTCAGGACCAATTTTTTCAACGTCGTGGTATGATATTATTATGCTAAGAGTCACTGTTTGTATCACAAACTTTTATATATATAGTCACTATACACTGTTCATTTTATTTCTTTTTTTGTATTTTCATAAATAATATAAGAGCGCAATTCTATACGTAATATTAAACTGTAATGAACCGAATTTGTAAATTATTTCTATAAATTATAATTGGAATTTATTATCTATACTCTCACCATGGTCGACGTACGGATGCCAGACGCGGAAGTTCGCTTCGAAACTGAAAAAAAAATTATAACCTGCCAACGAGGACTAGAGCGCAGCATGCTTAAAATAAAGAAATTATATAAAATACGACACCCAAAAATAAGGTCAATAACCAAAACATATGCATTAAATTATGCACAAAAACTCAAATGGAAATAGGCGGGGCATGTCGCGAGGCTTAAGGATCAGAGATGGACCCTAAAAGTGACATTTTAGATAGGTCCTCCAGGTAAAAGGAGTAGAGGAAGACCGCTGACACGTTGGGATGAAGAGATTGTGAGGACTGCTGGCTCCAACTGGAAACAGACGGCACAGGAGGACAGAGACAAATGGGCATCTTTGGAGGAGGGCTTCACCCAATATGGGGTTCCTACAGATATTGCTATATCAAACTAAATTATGTTAGGCTAAATTATTATGTTATAACAGATAGTGATTATTTAATAAGTAAAACAGAAATGTAAACAATAAATTAAGCGTATTATAACTCAAAAATAATGTAAAGTAGGTAATTTGTAGGAAATAAAAAGCTTTTTATTTTGATTTAATTTTTATTTTATTTATTTATTTATTATCTATAGTAATATTATAAAGAGGAAAGATTTGTATTTTTGTTTGTAACGAATAAGCACAATAACTAACTGAACGATTTCAAAAATTCTTTTACCGTCAGAATGCTACATCAGCCTTCCTGAGTAAAATAGGCTACTTTTTTTTATGATAGTGATTAAATAAAATTTTATTTCCACGCGAACGGAGTCGCAAACACAGCTAGTAGAAGAAGATTAATTTTAAAACTATGTAGTACTGTTACTACAAATAGTTCGTAGTCGAGTACTACTGTGTGTGGAAAGGTGATTTTTTACTGGCGTATCATAAAAGGGTTTTTCCTCTGATGCAAGATTATCGTTACCTTCTGGGATACTCTGTATATATTATTTATTTAATATTTTTTGTACACTTGTAAACATATAATTATACATTTCAAATGATTTGCCTTTTCCCTAAATTTCAAACATGTAGAAGCTATATATGAAAATATTATTTTTAAGTTTAGCGCCCCGCCACTGCTCTTTGTGGGTGGCATTCCATGAAATCTGCATGTCAAAAAGAATATTTTAGCTAAGTTACCTATAAGACCTATAATTTGAAAATGTGATTTTTTTAATTAAGGTCCCGCAGGCTCCGTTGCAGATGGAATTAAATTGAATAGTATAAAAAGACGTTAAGGATAAAACTAATTGCTTAAGATGATTAAGACAATCGTTTTGCTTGAATCATAATTTTACATGTTCCTATATTTTTTAAATATTATAATGTAAGCCGTATAGGTGTTTCAATAAATGTAAATAAAAAAGAACCTTAAACAATAACCTCAAGCTTGTTATGAAGTTTCGAACTCACGTCCATCGATGTAAGACGCTAAAACCATAAACGTTAGGCCATCGAATGTTTAAAACTCTTATAAGTTGATCTCTGAAATTGAGAAGTAAAAAATGAAATTTCGGATTACATTAAATGCTCAAGATAATTAAGAAATTATTTTAATATAATAAGATTAACATTAGCATGTCGATAATAAACCTTCGGAAATTAAGTATTATTAATAAAAGACAGGAAAATATAAAATAGTTAATGTAAACGGTTGGTGTAGGTGCTTAGGCAGTCATCTCGCTGCTAGCGCAGCGCCTAAGTGTTCTGGCTTCGAATCTCAGGTATGATAATTATGTTTATAATCCACAAATGGTATTTCGGAGTCTGTTTGTTAATTTAAATTCGTTGTTTATACTTATTTTCGTTTAAAGTTTAAGAAATTTTCAACAAAGGCAGTTATCATATTAAAAAAATCAGATAATTTTTTGTTGCTTCATATATTATGAATCTGTGATATTTCCTAAGTTTCGTAAATTAAATGGGGTACTGTAAACTAATAATTTGTTCTAAATTAAATCCTTCGAATGATTAACAAATTCATTTACATGCGGATTAATACCATGTTGATGAAACATCTTCGCAAATGAAGGGTTATTTTGGAACAAAATTGTAAATCATAATAAAGGTTATTGTAAGTATACCAGAAAAGATCAATATATACTGTTGCGAATTTATTTTTAGAACTTTTTAAACAGAATATATCTATGATATATTATACTAATCTAATTTTAACTTTACTTTAAAAAAATCCCCCTTTTCACCAAACCCTACTCTTCAGAGTACCCAGCTTGCAATGCGCGACAGCCTAAATATCTTGGGAATAGATATTCGGAGTGACTTCAATCTTAAGAATCACATCGAGTATGTCATCTTCACAACATCTCGGAGACTCGGAAACCTGAACAGAGTGCGACGGTTTTTCCTGCCCGACCAGCTGTACCTTCTCTATAAGGCCCAGGTTCGTCCGTGCATGGAATACTGTTCGCACCTCTGGGATGGATCCGCTAAATACCTAATCGATGCCTTAGATAAGTTGCAAAGGCGGGCTGTCCGTATTGTAAATGATACAGCTATTACCAACACTTTGGAACCGCTTCAATTGCCCAGGGATATTGCCTCTCTAAGCAGGTTCTATCGCTGGTATCATGGTGAGTATTCTGAAGAGCTCTTTCAATTCATCTCCTCCTCTCCTTTCCACAACAGAACCACACGGGCGGGGCTTCGGTGTCACAATTTCACGGTGACACCTATAACATCTAGAACCAAAAAGTTTGCTGACTCTTATCTTTGTCGCACCGTGAAATTGTGGAACCGTCTTCCTGTCAACGTGTTCCCTCCTTCCTATGATATTGGGTCCTTCAAAAGAAGCGTGAAGAGGTACCTAAGCAGGCCAGCATGACAGCCGCGACTGGCAGTGTATTCTGTTTGCTGTCAGTCGCCGCTGAAATGGATTGTACTGTACTTACTATCAGGTCCAGTGCAGTCACTTTGCTGTGCAACATAAAAAAAAATCCGAATGAATATATTTTCCCATTTTTGTCATTTTTATCATTGTTATTAATACTGCTTTGTTCTTATTAGTAGTAGCGTGGTGTTAAATTATCTAAAGCGTTCCTAAATTATTATTGTATCAAATACAAAAAGAATTCTTGAAATCCGAATGGTAGTTTCTAAGATTAGCGCGTTCAAATCAAAAACCTTTTTCGATCTATAATATTAGTATAGATTTACATCATTCCAATGAAATCTACAACATATATAAGCTATTTGACATAAGGGTCAAAGTACGTAGCGTAATGGAATGTAACGCATTTTTTTGATAAAGCTCGGTTTTACACCTCATGAATTTTGATACCACGGGCTATAAATGAAATCGTTTTTTAAGGAGTAAACTCCAATACTCTCCAAAAATTAAATATCGAACTTACATAATTTATGGTATGGTTTAACATCAAAAGAGTACAAAAAAGTCATGTATATAATAAGTAATGTTCATTAATGTTCAGCCGACTATGATTATAATAGAAAATTTTACGAAATTTTTGTAAACATGGGAAAACACTAAGGCTAAAAAAAAATGGGAATCGCTTGAGAAACAAATGACAGAGAGGTTGAACTACTTTGTTTTCGCTCATTTACATAGATATTACATATGTATATGTAGGTTATACCACTCAGGCAGTTAGGTCTGCCTGGATGCATTGACTAAGGTAAGTCAAGCGCTGCGGTTCAATCACAAGTTATGAATAGTAATGTCAATTTAGATAATTGGTTACATCCAATCCATGAGCAATCGATGTTAATAAGTTGAAAAACACTTATTGTTGAGACATCAAAGCGATACTGAAACTGTTGAAGTTGTTGTATTTGATATCAGATAAATAAATAAAGGTAGGTAAATTTACCTCAAGAACTTTATCTAGTTTTGGTTTTAAATTTTTCTTTAATAATATTTACAAACTATATAAATATATATATGGTTTTAAGTAGTTAGGATACTGTCAGTCACCTTTTTAATTACAAATAAAAATAAAATCTGCAATCACTATTTTTCCCAAGACTTCCCCTCTCCCTCTTAAATCTTATCCGAAACCATTGAATTAAGATATATGAAGTTTTACCATGGATTTGTTTTGAACATTGGTCTCCTTTGAATCCCTTAGAATCCCCCTAATTTATATCTATTGATGGAATTGAAATTTTTGAATTGAAAACTAATAATTGAGGAATTGTAAGGAAATAATTGTTAGTCAAATCCCTTGATCTTTAAGGATTAAGGTAACTTAAATTTTGACTCTCGCTTACATTTGAAAGTAACGGTACTTGTATTGATGTATTCGTGCAAATAAAGTTAGTGTATGAAACCTTCAATTAAATTTAAATGAATTTGACTTTTAAGACTAGACACATTTATTTCAATAACAAAAGGTAAATTGAAACAAATTCTTGTATCCAACTTTGCCGACAAAAGGCAAGGAAAAAATATAATGTTATTATTCTTTCATTTTATCTTATTAGTTTTATTGCATCAGAATAGATCTTCGTGGAAACATAACATATTTAATATGTGTTCTGTAAAATTGATATTATTTTAAATGATAATAAAGTTAAATGTCACATTTATTATGTTAATGCATTTTTTGCAATTACTTCGTGCATTTTACCATTCAACAAATACACTTATCGTAAATAGTCTGTAGAAATAAACTTCATTCGTAGCAAATTTAAATCAATTTATAGCCCAATTCGATTGGCGCTGTGGCATTGGGCGGCGATAGACGATTTGCATTTGGATTTGGGCTACAACGCCCGAACCCTTTGCAAGTTTTTTGCTATACCTGTAGATTAACTGACTGATTCTTGTGACTTTATTAAGGTGAATATGCATTTGTGCATCAAATAAATTACGTATATTATCGGAATTATTTAGAGTTTCTCTATTAAAATTTTACCTGGATATTTTTATTATTGTTAGGTTCGTATAGAAAAGCGTAATGATGTCTTACCTGCCTAGCTCTTTATATTTATTTAATGCTAAAAATTTGCTTTCAGAACACCAACACATATTATATCACATACAATCACTCGTCAAAATAACTTAGGCGTTATATATTGAATAGTACTTTATAAAACTTGTACGGAAGTATCATACACAATACAAAAGTTACGACGCTAACAGTTGAATAATGCATAGAAAATTACAAAGTGAACATGTGAACTTTAAATACTATTCGAGAGTAATAAATTGTGGTAGTATTGTCAACGTGTTACGAATTTATAAAGAATAATAAGAACATACAGAAGAATGTTAGGTATGGAGTAAAATGGATATAGTAGTAGATTAAAACTGAAGAACATATTGATGATAAGAATGATAGCTAATAGAGAAAAATAAAATAGTTAATAGAGAAAGTAGAAAAGAAGAGCATGTTGAAGCAAGCCTATATAAATATATATATATATATATATATATATGGAGAGTAAGGGGCAAAAAGAAGACATGTTGTATTTATTTTATTACTTTCATAAATACTACTTCCCACTGAGAGAAAACTGAGAAATTCAAATAGAATTGTTAACTAACAAAAGTTATTATAAACAAAGTATGAATATTTTTTTACTTTTGTGACGTAATCTTGTTAAGTATATATATAAGAAAGGCTCCACGAAGTGAAAATTTTATTGCGAGAATTATTAAAACTTTCTTTTTATTTACAATGACGACCGAAGTTCGAGAAACTTTTTTTAGTTAGAAAATCGTTCAACTTGTTGCAAAATTAACTTTAAAATTTACAACACATCATACATCTTTATATACAAAAAAATTATATACAAAATTATTTACATACAACACATTTACATCTTTAAAAAAACAATAATACCATCGACATATTTGGCAACTCACTTGATTCATTTAAAAATAAGTTACACAATCTGTTTACTAGGTAAGGTTTTGCATGAATAATTTAGATTTAGAAATATATGTATATATATATACATATATATTTTTTTAATATTTTTTTACATTGATTTGGAAATCTCTCATAATACATTACCTGTTTTCTCAATCATGATTTTACTTGTTTGCATATTTATGTTTGTTAAACTTTTAGACTTAAATTTGTTTCATATTTATCTGTAAAAGTTATGCATGTCTATAATTATTGTACCGGCATTGGAATCGTTATTCGTTATGTTTTGTATATTAACTTTATATCTGTGCAATGTTGACTTGCTATATAAATAAATAAATAAATAAACGGGTATAAGTTTTTCCAATTGTTCAGATTACAACATATTTTTTCAAATAAAAAAAAATTATATCTTATAAAAATTAATTAATGTGTCCTATTGAGCTCGCGCGCGCAATACTAAAAATGACGCGCAGGGACCCATTTTCAGCGTTAAATTAAAATTATAAATAAAGGGGAAAAAATATTTTTTGACATTTCTTAAATATTAATAGTCCATGAAATCTTGGCGAAAAACGAAATGCCTTTTTTTCATCTTTATTTGTTAATATATTTTGTATTTTTTTGTGTGCTTACACACTTTTAACACATTTTTCTAGGCGTCATTCCGGATCCAATGATGTATCACACATAATTTTTAAAGAAATATCTCTATTTTAGACCATTTCAACTTGTCAACTAGAATATAATACATATTATGCATTAAGGGAAATTGTCCGAAAAGAGACTAATTTCATGTGAGTGAAGCTAATGATACGAGTTTGTTGTATACAAGTAAATTATTAGGTCATGGACTGAATAGCTATAGAAGCCTTCTTGGTTTTTCAAGGGGAAAAATGACAGGCTAGCTATGGATAATTACACTGGATCTCAGTTAAATAAATTAGTATACTCCCAATTGTTTAACCATAAATGAAATTTAATTTTTTATTTTAATAACATTAAGAAAAGGTACAAATATCAGTTAGAACCGTTTCAGCAAGATAGATACTACCGGCGTATAGTTACGCAATTATTTGTAATATTATGAGATTTTCTAGCAAATTCCTGTATACCTAGTAGCTGATGTTTATCTTTGGTTTTAAATTTATGAATCTCGAAAAATTCCAGGAAGCGTACAAACCATATAGGCGCTGGAAAAATAATTACTATACCGCAGGCGCGTTAATGTAACGCGTGGAGATCTAATTCGATATGTTCATCAATATCAACTACTTAGTTCTGGATGTATGGAGATCGGGGACCGTACCTGTAACAGGTAGGGGAAAGTAGGGCGGGCGGGATCCCAGGACAGTGCAACCGCCGCCACCGCCCATAGAGCACGCCGCGCACGCTCCCGATGCTCCCGGGCTTAGACCGCGCGAATCGCGAACCCTTGCACATAAAAATATTAGTGGACTAGTGAACAGTTCAAACGAAACAGTGTTCTGTTTTCAAAACGTGTTCGTTATTTGATAATTTTATTACGAATTTTTTCCTTAGTAATAACTATCGAGCTTTTTACTTCACCACTTCGAATTTTCTAAATAATTAGGTATGTACAAATTAATTATACTCTAAATTTCTCATTGTATTTTTTTAGTTTTTTTGTGAAAAATATATAAATTTAATAATAGTAATGTGTAATGGGGGGCCCATCCTCGTAAACTGACCTTTTATGCCTACACAGAGCTTTTTACATAAGACTAATTTCGTTATAATGTCGAAAATGGAAAGGAAACTGAAGTTTTCTAAATGTAAAATAGTAATAAAACGTGAATATTACTCACCTTAAAAGTGTTTTAATGAACAAAATTCACCTCACAGCTATAATTGAATAAGCACTGTGACTTAACACTGGCTTAAGAGGCCAACGCGAGCTTAACTTGTTGCATTTAAGCTAATTTTAATAGACCTACTCTTAGAGCACCTTGAAATTGCAAAGATAATTTATATTTTATGAGAATAAAATAAATTATTGTTGTGAAATGTTTTTTTAATATTCCAAATAACGACATATGTGTATTGGTTAAAAGTCAATTGAAAGAAAAAGAAAATTAGCATTTTCGTTTTTGTATAATTTTATATTTACAAATACAAGTCATCATAATATTTTCACACATACTTGTATTTAGATTGTTTTAATGATAAATTTGGATAAATAAATTTTTGTTTTGGATAAAAGTAACCTACTTAAATTCGTTTTTTATAAAGAAAGAAATTTAAAACAATATCATTTATACAATTAACTCTATCGGATACAATTTACAATAAATAACTTATTAATAAAACATGCTTAACCTGCTAAGTGTTTTAATCTAGATATTTTAATAAATTTGGTTTATTTAAACAATTAGCAATATAATGACTGTTACATTATTGAAATTTCTTACACTGATTGGTCCCAATACTCCGACGGCAACATTTCTCCGAACCGGTATAAGTTATTACCTAGAGAATTAAATATTGGTTTTAGAATATTAATTATTATTCCCAAGACGAAATAGTTATTCTGATATAAGCAACACTAGTTGATCAATAAACTCTGGAACATTAATCGACGATATTAAATACGAATTGTCTGATAAAACCAAGTTGTTATTAAAATCAGGGAGGATTGTAACTAGATAGTTAGAAAGGGTATTTCTCTGGGGACAGTTAATCTGTATTTTGGCTTCCATCCAATGTATAGTGGAGATTAGATATGGCCGCTGTCCACCATGCTTTTTGTCATTAACTTTCTATGTAGTTAACAGTGCAAAGATCATAGAAAATAATAGATGCGTATGAACATACATTTATTTTTCCATTAATTTTCATGGCAAGCAATGCTAGTAGCGCCGCTTTGCATAAAAAAGTAAATGATATATATAAATAACTAGCTGTTACCAGCGATTTTGTCCGCGTTGCCATCAGAATTAGGTTTTAATATAATAAAACTAATATTAGTAGAATAAGACATACCATATATGTTGTTAATCCAGCTCATACATTATGAGTGTTAAATTTCACCCAAACCCATACATGCCTTTTCGTGTGATTGCGTAACAAATATATAAACTTACATTTATAATATTAGTATAGATTACAACTAAGTAAAAAAAAATCGAGGTATAACTAGGTCACAAGTACATGTGGCATATATATTATATATAATACCTATAAGCCCTAATATATTGAGATCTCATATCAACCGGCGTATATTTAACAGTAAAGGGCAATGTTAGGGATTGATATTGGGTCGTGATTAACCATTCACTGGATGATAAACCTATCACAGTGACTTGCTCTTGGCTTGGCGCGTTTCGAAATCAGCCAGCGTACATTCAGTTGCTTATAGAGACTTGGAGGCAACGACAGCCATCCATGCGATTGTTCAGTCAGACGATAATTATCATTGTTTTTGGAGTTCAGTCTACTTACCAAAATAAAATATGTTTTCAAGAAAATTATGAGAGAGTTATTTAGTCAAAAGACGCCTTAATTGTACATCAGACAACAATATTGATATTTGTAGATTCGATTCCCATAAAAATTCAGAGTTATTTTGTGTAAGGAAATATCGTAGTGGATCTATAGCATTTGGGCAGGTTTTCTAAATTTGGAGTGTGATCGATCTACCGTGCCGCCCTAGGAAGGCGACAAATGGCTTTGAGGTTTTAGTGGGTATTTGTGGTGGCTACCACATTTACCTCTCCATTCCCCAGACTGGGAAGGAATGTAAAACGTAAATTCTCACGATAAAAACATATTCTAAAGGCCGCACATATAGCCTAACATTCTTAATTCGAAAACCAGTTCCGATGCATCTATTGGTGTGTTTCGACAGCTATACTTACGAGCCTGTCCTTCTTAGAGTGTATGTAACCTTCTAATGTCACGACGTCTATTAATGTAAGGTAAAAATCATGCTGTACTGAAAATATATAAAGTTTTACTTTACTATAATCTATAGTTAATGTACTGATTAAGCTGAGCATACATTACAATTTAATAAGTTCATCTATAAAGTGAATATAATTAATTAATTTAAATAATTAATAAAATTATTAATAATTAAAGTTAATATAATTCTTATAAAAATATTAATTAACATAAAAAATTAAATATAAAAATTAAATATAAAAAATAATATTAAATTGCAATATGTATATGCAATTCATAAAAAAATATAAGGATTACGTTAATTTCATATCATAAAAGTGTAGAAAAAGTAAAATTTCCATATGTATTATATATTTGTTATTAAGGTGATGTCATCTACAGGGCATATGGATACGGGCTTGGCTAAAATTATTTGAATCTTCGATTCAAAGACCCAAAGCGTATTATCGATGACACACATCGATTTATATATGTATATAGATAAATAATATTAAAACAAAATTTTAGTTACACTAACGTGCACATATACAAAATAAAAATCACTATTACTAACTAATGTTAATGTTTATTGTAATCAAGTCGCTTCCTTCAATCAAACGACATTTTCAGGTAAATTTTGAGCCAAAGATGGAGTATAACGATTACGATTATTACAGTGATCTTAAATTATAAACTAAATTCAACTAGTTATTGTTAAGATAAATGTAGTTTCGTTTTACGTTATAATGTACTATAATATTTATTTTCACTCTTTGATATTATTTGTTTGATTATATTTATTCGTTTTGTATAGGTACATTTTTATTATTTGTGGATCAAAACGATGTTATCATATTCTGTTAAACTATATATGTATATATAGAAGCTAGTTGATTGATTCGACAACCAAAACTACTTACTGAAACTATAGACATGAAATTTAAACAATAGTTTCTTGCTATGATGTAACTTTTAAAGCGGCGATAAAATATAAAATAAAACATTTTATTAAACATTAAAACACTTTAGAAGTCCAAAAAACTTTATTTTAAAGCGGAGTATTTATTACAATTAAAAGTGCGGTGGCGATAGTACGTTTTTAGTAGATAGACATACGCTGTTAGCCGTAAGGGCTTTGACAGCTTCACCGAACATTGGCGTTAATATGTAAGTACCAAGAAATGTAGCCAAGCGATTAGTCAGATTTTCTCGTATGACAATGGATATTCGTTAAGGTACCCTGCCAGCCCTGGGCTCTCGAGAGTTGACGACCAATCCACTTTCTGAGTTGTTTAAAAATGCTGTTAGTACCTACTAGAACCTCCTATTCTAAGCATTATAATTCAACATGATCTAAAAATGTTAATTTATATTTAATTATAAAAATATTAAAAATGAAAATATGTGTTTACATAAAATTGAATGGAAATATTAAGAAATAAAATATTGAGATATTTTTTATATGACCTTACAGAGTATTTTTGGAAATTAATAAGTGAATGCGCGGTAGTTTGCGAGCGGGTTTGGCAGTTTGCTAGTAATTAATATTCATATGTATTATAATTTAAAACTTAGCCATAAGTTATTTGATTGCTCGGTACCCTATAATGAAGTTTTAAAAGATTAGTCAAGTATAATTTAGTATATTCAGTGATATATAAAATTACTACTAGTAGACCTTGTAAAATGACTACTGATAAAACTCTTTATATTCATTACTGCTAACTAGTGTACCTCAAATATATGATGTTTTTATTTTATTTGTGATGGTAATCTAATACATTTGCATATCAGAGATGAAAGCGAAAGAGAAACAACAAAAACAATCACATTTCATGGTTTAACGCCTTCCTCCTTATTTTATATTACAGAGGCAGTATATATTTTACTTCATTAATGAATAATAAAATGTTCAAAGTAAATTTTTATATATGTTTACTATTAGAACAAGTAAATTTTAAAATAGATATAGCTTCTAACAAATACTACAAAAAATGTTAAATTTATAAGAAACTTGTTTATACGGCTATTGTTTTTATTAAAGAAGTAAATTTAATTTTGTTTTTAATTATTTAGAATTGTTACGTTAATTGTTCAAATATAGTTCGAGTGAAACGTGAACGGTCATTTTAGTAATTCGGTATTTTATGAAATACTTTTTAGTTTTCGAAAAAGCCTTTTAATTTCTAAACGGTAACAATCCTCTTAAGATAGCGCTGAATAACTGCTTAGCAGTTTTTATTCCTCCTAACTTGGAGATTCTAATTCTAAATCTAAACTGGTTATGATTTAGAATTTTTGTTTAATGAATTCTACTTAAATGTTTTAATATGTCTATACCTTTATATATAGAAAAATGTTGTCACGTTATTTGTCCGCGAAGAATACCTAAACTACTGCACCGATTTTAATCAAATTTTGCACACTGTGGGCAGCTTGATCCAACTTGAAAGATAGGATAGTATACATTTCGATAAGTGATAACGCTATAGATAGGGCTATAGTCGATATGATTGACTCCTCGAAAAGGCAGAACAAGGTCTGCTAGGTCAGGTAGTACATATAATAAAACTTTACTATGTAACTGGGTCAAAGTTGTACACAATTTTTATATGAAGATTATTATCAGGGATCGAAATTGTTGTCGATATAGAAGTTTTTTTATTATTATTTTGTCTTTCTGTTGTATGTCCCTTTGTACGTGCTCTTGTACTCTGAAACTACTGCACAGCAATTCTAAATTAATTCCTGATTACCTACCGCCCTATTTCTTTTTATTATCGTGGTGTTTAAAATTGCAATCATTACGGACTTCCTCATCCTAACGCGGAAATGTAAACGCATTACCCGGGCTCAGGCCAAGGCGAGAAGGGCGGGCATGTGGTGATTCATCGAGTGGTAATTACCCAACACTACCCACTAAAACGGTGATACTTCAAGCTACCGTATTGTCAGAGACCAGATACAGCTTTCATACTACTAGTTTCTGGCAGGGACTAGCTACTACCCTGAAGTTTAAAGTCAGCCAGCAAATACCTAAAGGTGTGTTCTTGAAAGCTAGTTCCTTACACTAACCTTAACATGTCTACCATCTTTGACCATATCGTTACTTCACATCAAGTTAGATAATGGCCAAAATGCTAAACCTATAAAGTATCGAAAAGAGATTTCATTTTTATTAGATCAAAAATCCTTACTGATATTGTAAATGTGAAAGTGAGTTTGGTTCCTTGTTAAGCGTTCACACCTAAACCGCTGAATCGATTATGATATACTTTGGTATAGAGATAGAGACAGTGATAGACTATTTTTTGCCGAGAAAAACTTACTGGAAGTGCAGTATAGAGATAAATAAACTTTGTATGATACTATTTCTCGCGTCATCGATTTATTTACCAAAATCAATATTAACGCGAGCGAAGTTGCTGATGAAAGCTAGTTTCAAAATAAAAAAGGGCAGTTAATAGCCTGTATAACATGGCGTCTATGTATTGTACCGTCAAATGTTTGCAAAAATAGTATAAAAAACATGCGTAATATTTAATGGCTAAAATTCAAGGCGACCGATGAATAGCCTTTTGCAAATGTATTTATTCTAAATATAAATGTTTAGATTTATACTTAGAAAGACTTCCATTTGCAAACTAATTTACCTGTACCGGTTAATCTTTCGAACAGTTAAATTATGAACGATACCGTAAACCGTGAAAGATTTTAGCCGGAGTACAAGTGAATCGACCGATGGTTACAATTTTTACTCTTGGGAATTACCAACGGAAATATTTATAGACTGACCGTAGAACGCGCGCTCAAGTGGGCCGGTGTTGCAGATTAAGAGCAGAATAAGCTATATAAACCGAAGTACTATATTGCCAATTTACCATTGCTGTAGGAAGGAAAATATTTCTACAATTACTCTATATTTCGGGAAGTTGGAAATATATTAAAAGTATTTTTCAATAGTCCCTAATCTAATAAATTATAATAATCCTTATTTCTAACCTATCGAATCTTTTCAGGTAAATCATCGTAAGCGACAATTGCACTTTATACAGAAGAGATTTTTTCAGTCCTAATTAAAAAGTATTTATGACATCTTTATAAAAAAATTGAGACTTGTTGAGAAATAAGACTAACAATTAAATTTCAAATAGTGACTATTAACATAATGTTTTTAATTTAAAAAGATAATTTTTAGAAGGTTACAATAAAAAAAAAGAGTTTTAACGCTTTAATTTTTCCTGAAATGGCTCTATATATAAAATAGAACAAGAAATGTATTTATTTACCATAGTTGCTGTATCTACAATTTTATACAGAAATATTTCAATCTGTTTACCAATTTACAAAACTTTCTGTGAATAAATTATTTTTTTTCCGTTTCAGAGAACTTTTTCGGTTCGAGAAAATGAACTTTGACAAACTGGGTAATTAAGGTTTAATTCTTGAACTCCCCTTAGCGGACGTCAGAATTTCGTTCACCCTATTTAAGTATTCTCGTGGCCATTTTTACTTGTTTGGTTCGTTCAACGAGCAGTAATAAAATTTCAGGCTTTCGATAAATTGAGCGTTGAATATTTCATTTGTTAAGTATTACACATATTATACTATAGTTATTGTAAGATTGTTAAATGTACGTATAAAGAGCCTTTTGTACGTTTGTTTCTGACACGATATAAAATTATATGTCTAGGTTTACGATTGTAAAATTCCAACGTCAGAGAAATCATGAATTTACATCATTTAAATTTGTATGTATATATGCATATTATTTATTTTGTATGTTTTGTTTCTTTTTATGTTAACACGAGTTTTCTTAAGGATAGTACAATCGAAAAATGGTGGCGGGCATTGAGTGATTCAAGTTTGAATCCCTGTGCTCTAGTGCGGACTGTCAGCCGGACAACTGTTTCTATGGGCATTTCTGAGCATGATGAGGTCTCTCATCACTCTGAAGTGTTTCGTCAATGAAGCTATCTCAGACAGACACTAGAGCTTTTTACTAGTGGGAACTTATGCCACGTTAAAAGTTACTCGTAAACTGTGCACTGAATGAACCCTTAACGCGATGTACAGTAGCAAATCATTATCAGTGATTTTGCACCATTTGTTTAGGTGTTGTGGCCCAGTCTGACAGTACAGGCCTGTCAATCCATTATCGGTCTATTTCTTCTCTTATTAGCAAGCAGAGGAGTTGGAGTTGAGTTCAGTTGAAATGTCTCACTCAGGTCATTAGGTGTTAAATAGCCTACTTTACAATCATTTCTATATTATTTATTACAATATTAACGTATCTATATCTTTATTACTACAGTAATTACATGAACGTAAGTCAATGTGAGATCGTTTAAAATTATTGAAAAAGACTAGTTACGAAAAATGAAAAACGTAAAAAAATAATATTTTAATTGATATCAGTTGTTAATAGGTATCAAACAAAAAAAATAGTCAAACAAAGGAGAAAAATATTCAACCTTTTTGTCTTTGCCTATTTATGTATATATGCTCCAATTACAATGATAGCTACTTTAACGTATAAATTTGTAAACTTTTTAATATATTAAAGATAAATGTTATATATTAATAATTAATTAAGATGAAGAGAGTAACTAGGTCAAGTGTATTTTATAATAACAAACTAGTGCCTCACAGCTTGTATACTAAGCCTTACAGTTATTCTAAATTATTAATTTATGAATAAATTTAGATAGTAGAGTGGTTTAGAAGTTCAAACGACATCCATGAAAAAAAAAAAGAAACAGAGATTTACTAAGTTATGGAAGACTGTAGATAGTCTAGAAAACTTTTGGAGTGTTTTGTTAACGATGTTTATCACAATATACACTTTGTATTTTCAATGAAATAATAACTACTATGTTAAGTTTGTATACAATATATATATTAACAATTAAAAAATATATGTTTTTGAAGTATTTATCTTAGGCAACTTGAAATCCCAAAAGTAAGGTATAAACATTGATTTATTGTATTTTATGCTATTTTAACTTGACCTTTTAGTCGTATTTCATGCCGTGTGAATAATATTCTTACACACATGATAGAATTTCTTTTACGTAATGAATTTTATTGTGTTGCGTAAGAATTGTTTGCGAGACAAATGGGTGGCGCACCGTTAACGACCGAGTTGTTTTATGGAGATCATTCGTGGGCTCGTGGAATGACTTAAACTCATTACGTTTATTACTGCCTTCTGTGATCTTTACCTATCTGTTTTATAATAGTTTCCGATAGCAAAGATCATAATTATTTGTTTGAAACTAAAACTAAATGGTGCTTGAATAGACAACGAAATTATTATGACTGTCATTTATGTACAAATGCCAAAATTATTCATTTAATTTTATTAAATTGTTCATTTAAGGTTTAGTTAATTTTAATAAACATTAATGTTTGAGAGTACTTTCAGCCTATGAACTTGTTCTATGTTAATTTAATGCAATAAAAAACAAAGTCACCGCAGAAATCAATTCGGTGCTACTTCTTTTACTAGCAAGAAAAAAATTTGAAGCGATGATAGCTCAATTGGTAGTGTGTACGGACGTCGCGTCTAGGGACGTGAGTTTGAATCCACCTGCAATGTGCTTCAACTTTTGGTGTAGGAAAACATCATGATGAAATCATAGCATACCATGGGCAAGCCTTTTTCAATTCCTGCCTGGCTAGCCACCATCCTTCTAAAGCCTTCCTCAATTATTGTTCTGTCTAAGATTAGACTGTTCAAATAAACAATCTTTTTCGTTTATAATATCAATATTAGTCTCATATAAATCAAAAATCATATGTACCTAAGGTCTATCATGAAACAACTATAAAACATAATAAAGGCAAATACAAAAAAAAACATATTTAAGATATTTGTTAATCCTGGAGTTTCAGAGTACTCCGAATAATAAATAAATCACCAGCATTCCATTTATCGTTACGCACAGATAAGGGAAGACTTCTTATAAGATTTCTGTTTTTATACAAATAAATAAAATTGAAGTGTCTGTTTATAACGTCAAAACAATAGCTTTATATCAAATGTATATAAAATTAAATACGATACATATATATAAAACACATTTATTCAAATTTTTGACTGTCTAATTCCACCGTCAAACGGTTAGACCGATTTTTACGTGCATTTCTCTGACCGATTGCTGATGTTATAAAAAGTAATAAAGAACTTTTAATTCAAGTCAACAGTAACGAAGTTGCGGGCACAAATAAATGTATACTAAATCAGCAAGTACTATGCATTCCAAAATATAGGTTTTTTTTTTAATTTTGGATTGCATTTGATAATAAATGTAAATGGAAGTAAATTCAAATAAGTGCTTTAATATCATCTATAAATTAATAATTGGGGTAGAATGATACAAAATATAATATACCAATTTATTTCCTTTTTCAGGCCCTGGACAAAATGTTATGAATCTTTAAAATCACCATACGCACGGCGGCATTATCATAAAAACGAAGCCCTTGAAAGCGAGTATTAAAAGGGGCTTGGAGACCGAATACGATTCTCAACCTTGATCGCATGAGTGATTTTAGCACCTCAAAGATTTCTTTTACACGTTCGAATTTTTCTTTATATTATTTGTGTAAGAAAAATAATATATATATTGGGAAATTAATGAGAACTTGATTGTATGGACGAATGTTACCAGCAAATAACAAACAATATAACAACATCCGAGATGTTAGACTTAAAATTGCAAATAGATGAAAAACATTTTCAAACTTCTAACCGACTTAACTTGCAATTCAAAATAATTATAATATAGATGTTAGAAAATTTATCGGTCTTATTGCAATTAACAACTGTTTTAGTTGGTAACTTTTTAGGTTTCTTATAAATTATGATTACCATACTTATCATCGGCTATTAAAATGATAACTAAACCAATAAAACTAATTTAGCTTTAAAAACTTATCAAATTTACTATAAACCTAAGCTAAATCAATACCGTATATTAAAATTGAAACAAAAAATTTATTTGGGAAAAATGTTCTTACTAACTATTAAATAGCAAACAATAAGAGAGACTTTAATTTGCGGCTTAACGACATCATCTTAGAAAAGCATTAAATGGATGACCTTAATGAATCATATAACTCTTTGTTATAGGCGACCAGTGTTCCTGTTATAGTTTGCGGCCAAGACATTATGAATTGAGAGAATTTAAAATTGAATGAAATAGATAAGATTAAATAACAGAATTTTCTTCGATAGCGTTGCGTTTCTTTTTATCTATACTGACATAATAAAGCTCATTTTTTTTTGTTTGTTCAAAATAACTTGTAAATCTACACAAAAGCGATGGAGGGCTAAATATAAAAATCATGCATCAAATATAGTGATAAATCTGCCTTTCAATTGTCATGACCTGTTTTAAATTTAACAAAACATAATAATATATTGATTTACGTATTAAATTCTGTTAAATCGTTGTATGATGTGAATAATGATTCAAACGTTACAATTCATAATCTTATAAAGAATAGATACACAGATTTAGCTTCTGATAGGTTTGACTGAATACTCGTATCTTCATTTTGTATTCTATGTTAAAATAGATACCAATTTTGTTTTAATACGAATTTTTTACACGCCATTACTGGGGAAACAAATAAAATCCAGTTTCGCTTAAATTATTTTCTTGGCTTTCGCCCACCAATTTTTTGGATAAATGGTTGAATTATTCTAATGGCTATTAACATCAACAATCTTTTTACGTTTATATAAGTAACGGAAACTAAGTTTTTTACCACATACTTAACCTAATATTAATATTACGAATTATATCAATATACAAACTAATAAATAGTAGTAATAAAAGACGCAGACAGTTTTATATAGTTTTATTATAGAAATACGGCAAATTAACGGAATGGTCTAAACCTGACAAAAAACACAGTAGCTTAGAAATGCACTCTAGTCTTCGCTATCAAGCCGCCTTTCAAGTCTCTCGGCAAGGAAAACTAAAAGTAATACCGTGACGGGTTTTTCGCTGTGTACGAGATGGTCGCGAACCATTTAGATATAGACCTCTAACACTATGTTTGATTACTGGCCGTACGTAGACTGATCCCGAAATAAGATAGTTGAACTCAATCTTATAAGAAATCATTATAAAACAAATAATCACAATTGTTATAAATATTCAAAAACAAGTGATTTCCAAGTGTGGAAGTTCTACTTCTACGGTATATATTTATCGAAGATTCATTGCTAATCAATGAAACAGCTCATCACGACACCTTCAAAATTACCAGACCTAGACTTGAAACTTGGCATAGGCATTTCTTTCACCACGTAGACACCCACTAAGAAGTGGTTTTACAGTCAAGATCGGCTAATGGAAAATACACGAACGAAGTCGGGGGTAAAACCTAGCAGTCGATAATTGATATATAAATAATATTTAAAACAGAAACACAGAAAGAAATCAATAAACATTCCATTACCAAAATAAAAATAGAAATCGAAGTAAATTCATAAAATACACCGGGTAATAAACATCGGAATTCCGTTGCCGAAGAACGTCTCCCGAGAGATGAAATTGGAAAAAATATATTCACTTACACGAATCCGGAGATCGTACAATAGATCAGTTAGATGGTTCCTGAAACCCGTATCTCAACGGGACAAATGATGTAGAAATCGCTCGTTCCCCGCACGTTGGATTTGGACATCGAACTTGTGTCGTTGAATTTTCCTATACGCTACACTATTCGTGCGGAATCAAAATATATATTGCATGCTATGGGTATTTTACCTTCGTGTAAAGCAAACTAAATAAATGCAATGATGAAATAATGGCTTACGTTCGATATCGTAATATCAAAATCCCTGAGTAGAGTTTCTTAATGAGATCATAGCATGGGTGAAAAATCCTTCAGGATACTTCCTTTTTTATGGAATAAGAGGCAAACGAGCAAGCGTGTCACTTGATGGTAAGTAATCACCGCCACCCATGGACGCCTACAAACCCGGGGGAATCGCAAGTGCGTTGCCGGCCTTTATTGGAGGGACTGGCTCTCAAACGCAACTGCCGGAACACACTTATTGGCATTTGGCGGCAGATTTTCAACTTGAGAGTGATAGCTAGCCAGGCGGGCATTAGAAAAATACCTAGCTCCATGCTATGGTTTCCTCAGGATGTTTTCCTTCACCGTAAGCTCAATCTAACAACTAAGCTATCGGGATTACCTACAGGTATATCCCGATAGCTTTGCTTAAGAGCTATTTGCCACTCTAAGTTTAGCGTATTACCATCTTAAGCTACAGCGATACATCATATCATAAAAAACATACAAGATATTAATCTATACTGTCTGTATATACATTTTATGCTATTATTTTCAATTACATATTGGCTTTCATTTATGTGTAAAATATTACGCCTTTTTACTAGACTTTTTTTGTTTACTCAATTTTTATATTTAAATAACCATATTTGTCTATTGCTTCTTTTATATTCTTAAAACTAGCTATAACATATAGTCAAAAAATTTCCACAGATTTGTTAAAGATTTTAAATAACTACGGAGTAAAATATTTTTCTTCTTATAGTGATAAAATATTAATATGTTTTTGTGTATGTTACATTAAAGTATTTCGTACAAGTAACTTTATGATAAATTATTACATATACACTATAACATCACTCGAAATAACACTTAATCCAAGAGTAGCCAAGTGGAAATCCGGAACCCGATTTAGACATTATCATGATGTAACTCGAGTAAACAGAGCAAGAGCCCGCCATTTACCCAGACATGATAACTAAGCTAATTTAGCGCTTCAGTGTATAGTTCTTATACCTGTTAGATAATAATAATACCATTCGGATGTTTTTTATGAAACACGAGCGGTATTCCTGAAACTTGTAACGTTTCGAACTCGATGCTACTACGTAAGCACGTAACCTTGCATATCCACCGCAGTATTCTTATTACAGAGTTTCCAATCTTCTGAAAATGTACTAACGTGGTATAAAGCAATTATTTATTTAATCTATCCTAGGAAGTCATAAATGTATCTGACTGGATTCCTATAACCATACACCAGTATTCGTGGCCAAGTTGTCGTTTTCTACAATTGCTAGCGTAAACTTGGATAGCACCAGTCCGGCCGTCTGACAGTCCAGCTCATCAGGCCGGACCGGTGGCCAGGGTGACGCGATGATTGGAAGTTCGAACTCGCGTCGCCCAACAAGGCGGCAGATGGCTGTTTAAAAAAAAAGGGATGACCGAAGAAACACAAGTTTAGGCATATCATACAGCAAGATCAGTAGATAATATATAGCAATAAAGTAGCAGTGAGAGCTGTACCCGACTGGGTTGTAACTTGCAACTTCCACGCATAGTGATAAACCTATTGCCTTAACTCTCTTTTGGTTTGTCATGTCTCGGGATTAGCTGGAATATGTCCACCAGTGGAGAGATTTGCTGGTTATTTATTTACACTTTTATATACAATTTGTATATAATGGGGACTTAGTCTGTGGCATTATCTACCAATCGACAAACATGATGCAAAGTGTAATTATGTAATGAATAATGTGGTAGCCTAAATGATAACAAAATTATTTATTCATTAATTGTATAATATTCTATTTTCATTTCAACATAAATAAAAATATATCAAAATGTGCAGAAGTTACGGAAAATATATACCTATTAAAATGAAAAAGGAACTACATAAATAATACGTAATCTTGGTTACATCAATATCCATAGAAGGGTTTAAGGTAAATTATTAACTTAAAATTTTGTGCAAATTTAGACAAGTTTATATATTGGTTAAGCGTAAATTAGTCAAATTCCTTGCAGAATATTTTCCGAATTGTCAAGAGATTTTAGAATTTTCAAGTTTCTTCAGTTAATGCCTTTTTTTCGCTTTTAACTTTAACGCACAATCAATGAAGGAAAAGTGAGCAGTGAAATATGTTTCGTCTGTTCTGAGCACGCAGTTGACGAGTGATCCCACTCTTGACCCGGAAACCTTGTTCGTACTCGTTCCACAGAAAATATAACCAATAATGTGTTTCAAACATTCCAGTTTGACAGCGAACCGATTGTTCTCAACATTTCAAACGCTATTAAGTATTTACGAATGGTAGACGAATTATTTACCTATTTGTAGACGGATTTTAGTAATGTCTAAAATGGGAATTTACAAAACTGATTTAGCCAATATTTCTGAGTATTGTCGTTATTTATCTTATGTCTTATTATGACATTTATATATTACGGTTATTCTTTATTTTTTATTGGGAGATTATTTTGTGTTCTCAATTTTAATAAATATTAATTGAATTATTTGAAATAATTTAATTTATAGTATACTAGCTTTACCTGCGGTTTTGCACGCGTTAATATTGATATTTTCTTACAAATCGGATGACACAATAAAAAGTTTCTTACATAGTTTATTCCTGTTTTTACCTCACTTCTAATAAGTTTCTTGCGAGAAAAAGCGTATCAGCGTCTCCAACATTAACTTTCGCATTTATAATATTAGTAAGGATATTTTAAAATTCAAGACTAAAAAGATATGTTTTATAGCTCTAATATAGCATTATCGGAAGGGCTAAAGTTTTATTTACAATAGCACAATATATTACCTAGGCTCTTCTAGTCGAGCGACATAATTAATTTGTGACCATAACATGATGATAAGCCACTTTATAAAGTTCATCCAGTTAGCTAATACTCTCAAGTTGCAAATCTATCTTCACACATCTACTGTGTTCCAGCAGCTATTATACTTCAGAGTCAATTCTGCTATTAAATTTAGTTCCAGCAGCTATACTTAAGAGCCCACTCCTCTATTAAGTTTAGAGAGCTGGCGTATGTATCTTAGTACTCATATTAGTACTTAACATCGGATGAGACTTTAGTAAAAAAATATATCTCGTAATTAAAAAGAACGTTTCGAAAAAAATTTTTTCATCTAAAACATATAGAATAGTCGTTAATATTTTTTAAGACTTTCTTTAGGAAGCGCAAGTATCATTGTAAATGGAGTTTCTTCAATCTATTCAAATAAAATAATCAATTCCAATAAATTTTTGCCTGATATTGTCTTTTCAAATGCCTGTTTTCTTGGTGATGTTTTATTAAACAGGCATTTGCATTTCTTTGTAAAACAAACAGAGAGCACAAAGTGAGTTCGTACCGACTCACTAAAAGGGAAGTTTTATTCTTTGAGTACTGGTAAAAACATTTGGGAAAGGAAAGGACACATTCTGGCGTAACATAGAACATTCCAAACGTAGATAGAGTAGTATAGTAGGTCGCGAAAGAAATGTTATCTCGGGACCAAACGAGCCGTGATTCCTGAGCTTGCTTGCTTGCAATTCCCTTTGCATGGAATGTAACATTATGATTGCTATGACAATTATTTTTCCAAAGCTTTGTAATAATCTTAAGATCAAGTGTGTCTAAGTATATTAAAAAAATCTAGGTTTTATTTTCATATTAAGAATTATCTACGTATATTATAAAAGTATGTAGTTATCTATGTATTTGTAATGTTTTCTTTTCATAATGTACATGTCGTAATTAAATTTGTTTATAGCGATACTCAAATGCGATATTCAGAATATCCACAATGGAGATGTATGTAACAAAATATTGTATTAAGCAACTTCGGAAAGAACCAAAATAATTTATGATATTGTAGAAATTGCTGTTAGGACGAGCTATTGATTGTAGAATGTTTGTATGAATGAGAGTAGCATGCTCTCTTTAACAAACCTTCAATAGAAATAAAACATTCATTAGTATTATTTTTTTGTACTTTCTAGATACGACGCTTTGGCCACAACCTCATCTGATTTATGTAACAATGTGGTTTAAAACGGAGGACACTGTAGCCCTAGTGAAGGAACTGGCCCTCAAGTGCAACTGCTGGAACACATACGTACTTTGGCAGTATACTTTCAACTTGAGTATGGTAGCTAGCCAGACGGGTATTAGGCAATAACCCCTATCACTATACTATAGTTTCATCACTATATTTTCCTCATCGAAAGCGCACGTTCATTGCAGGGATTCGAGAAATCCCGTTCATTGACGTGGCGTCTGTACAGGTTACCAACTGAGCCATCATCGTTTGAAATTTAGATTTTTTACGGTTTTTAAGGTAATTTATAAGTAATAAAATTAATAATAAGAATTCCAATATACTATGCATTTATATAGTGGTGTTAGTTATGGAACATATATGTTACTTGAAAGTGTATTTTAAATACACATTTTTAGAGCAGAATAGTTTATTTCAGCATTAAAGTATATTTCTAAAAAAGGCTAGAAAAAATAATAAAGTTATAAGAAAAGCAATCAACATTACTCCTTTTTTATTTGAATACCTCAAAGAATATCGACGAATTTTCACGTAAACGAAGTCGCAAGCATTGCCTAGTGAAACATGGGACAGCGAAAGTTTGAAATGCCTCCTTTGAACTATAATTCAAGATGTAGCACAGAAACAAAAGGCGCGATAGACAGTGTTCATCTTGCTGAACCTGCTGACAGTCACAAGTGATAGATTATGTGAGGAACCGGCACACTAGTTATATTATTAATAACGATGTCAGAGAATCAACGAAACTAACAACGATTCAATAATCATAAGAATATATCTAAAGCTATCGACATTCGATATCCCTTTCGGCGGACTTTTATACATAAGAACTTATATGCACAGTTCTGTTCGAAGTATATATTTTTATTTATTTTTAACCTGAGAGTCGTTAGTTTTTATGTACAGTTAGTACAGATCATTTCTAGTAATTTCTAATACATATAAGTGCATACCGCACCTAAGAGCCAGTCTCTACTAGGTTTACCATGTCCACCATCTTGAGGCACACCGTCACTTAAAATAAGCTGAGATTGTGAAAATAACAATAAACCTCTAACGTATGTATAAAGTACCATAAAAGGTTTGTTTTATGTTATTGTATATATATGTTTGGCTACAATTTTTTCTTTTTAAAACAGATGATATTTGGTAGTAATTTTAAAATTCAAAAGGTATTTATATGTATTACTAAATTCATATTTGAAGCGATGATAGCTCAGTTTTTAATTTGTACGGACACCGCGTCAAGTGACGTGGGTTCAAATCCACCTGCAATGAGCTTGAGCTTTCGGTGAAGAAAAACATTGTGATGAAACCATAGCATGGTGGTACGGTTTTTTCTAATGCCCGTCTGGCTAGCTACCACCCTCAAGTTGTAAATCTGCCGCCAAATACCTATAAGTGTGTTCCGGCAGTTGCACTTAAGAGTCAGACCCTCCATTAGGGTTAGTGTGTCTACCATCTTGGGCCACTTCGCCACTTAGCATCAGGTGAGATTGTGGCCATTACGCTAAACCTAACTTAACTACATAAAAAATATATAATATATTTATCTAATCTAAGCAAGGCTTTCTTAATATGAGTAATTTTGATAAAATAATCATATCAGTGGTAATCTTATAAAAATATTTACCGATTATAAGTGTCTCGATGCTTTCATTCATCAGCATCAAATTTAAGTAAATTAGATTGATTGAAACTATAAATTGTTCCTGAATTTCCGAATTCCGATAAATTCGTTAGTCGCTACTACCTTCCAATCATAATACGGATGGATGACTATCGAATTAGCGTACAACATTGGTTAGCGACTGAACCATTACGAAATTTGTAATAATACCTTTTCCATATTTAAATCAATTTCCTCCGAGGAAATTTTTGAATTACGTGAAAGAGATAAAATTTTATTTTGAATAAAAATATTCTGGGAAATTTATGAAGCACCTACCATTTGTAATATTTAAAATCGTGGTATTACGTTTTCTCGTAACATTTACGTGGAGTCCCACATAGATAATCGATGTTTAAGTTCGTGCAGACAATAACACATAACGCGTATTTGTTTGAAACACTGAATTATTTATTATTCCTACTTATAAACTGTGTTATTTCGTTGGACATAATGCAGAATATGCTATGTATACTTTACTGTATTATTTTTGAGTTATGTACGTTTCGTGTGGGTGCGTAATTTATCATTTGCTACATTCTTTCAGATACCATTTAGAAATAAATAAACAATGATCGTAGCGTTTATTGGGCGTACGTGTTAGTGATTATAAGCGGATGCACACACAGCCCGTTTTGTCTTTGTTTATCCTCTTTCGCGTTACTGATTCGTAAATATAGGAATGTTTATTAAATAACTATAAGAGCTCCGATGGACTGAGCATTTTACATGTTAAAAGCATTATCAGTACAAATTGTTCATTGTTTTATGAAGGTTTAATCGAATCGCTGCGGTTGTACGATCCGGACGGGCGATGTAGGTCGAGCGATAAATATTTTCAGCACAGTCAGCTTTAAAAATGACTATATATTTTGTATGAACTTGTTATTTTTGATTTTAAATTTTTGATAACAACGGATATAAAAATATCGCCTTATATTACGATTTATGTCAGGTAGAAACTAAAATTTCTACTGGTATTACAGATTCTTTGGTCAGTTCTTAAGTACAACAATTTAAGATACTGTAAATAAGTTTTCATGAAATGTTCTAATAACAGTTTAGTTAAATTAAAAAAGGACAAATTGGTTACAGTAAATATAGACACGAAACTTTGGTCAGTTCTTAAATACAATCATCTATGATTCCGTCACTGTAAATACGTTTTTCACAAAATGTTATAAAAACGTTTTAATTAGTTAAAAAAGGCCAAATCGGTTACACGTAATATTGAAACAAATTTTTTGAAGTGAAGATGAAACATTTGGAACTATAAGGGTTGTGTGTCAGATTATTATAGTAACAGTTTTACGATCGATGTGAGTTCCGTACAGTTAACACAGAGTTTTCATAAAGGAAATATCATTAACAGAATTGTAGATATACAGCATTTACCCAACCACCTAGCTAACCAACACGCTGAAATTAAATAACTATCTCTAAATGTTTTGTTTTCCTTAAAACCTATGAATGAAACAGTTTAAATAGTTACCAAAAAATGCCTGTTATAAATATTACAAAGAAAAATAAGTTGACAAAACATTTGTTTTTTATATGCATATCATAAAACTAAATATATATTGCTCTCACACAACGAATATATTGCGGTTCGCATTACGTGTTTCATAAATGGCCTCAAACAAAAATGTTTTGATAGTAATAGGTAGTAATTACAAAAGTATTTAGAAAGAATCTAGAAATCTCATTAAATGTTAAAAAAGTAAAATTCTAAGCAACAACATTTCATCTAATATAAAACATTTAAAATTATTGTTAAAGGTTTAATACATAATAATGCGTTTTAAATCTTTTAATTAAATGGCATTCGATTAATACACTTACTTCAATTGGCCTACATTTCACAGAAATATATGTTTTGGATATCAGCTATGATTAGGTATTTTTAATTCATCGAAACCAAAGTAATATTTTCAATAGAACTGATTCTGACTCTGACTCTGACTGATTTCAATAGACTATACTCTGTATAATCGTTCCATTGACCTAACCAGCTACTAAACCAGAAACACTTTATTAAAGTGATTTCTTCTCTGGTCCATCTTATTGAGCACTATCTATCCCATTTATTTAATCACCAGATGCGCATGCCAAATTGCTCTAAGTATATACCTATGACGTCTTTATTCAAAGAAAATAAACAAATATATTGATTAAAAAAATAGTACATTATAAAATATTGGTAAGCACTTATTTAGGCTAATCAAAGTTAATCCGTGTTACCCAGACCGCACACCAGAGAACCAAGCAGCAAGTGAATAGAAAATACTGTACACCATATTCTTCTCAACATTTTTATCTTGAAACATTTGCAACTTGGAAATGCAAATCTAGGTGGCTCTAAAAATACGTTAGAATAGTAGTATATTCATTACGGCAAAAGTTCAGACTTATTGTAGGACTAAAAATACATTGAGTCGATGCGTTGCTGAATACGCTACCATCGAGTTATCAATTTTTACATATGGTAATCGCAATTTGATCGCAGTAAGTTACATCTTGTTGTTCACCTACCACAAGGCATAAGAAAATCTTTCTCATTATAAATTATAAAAAACAGTTGTATCCATGTAAAATTTGGGATAAAGCATCACAACACTAAATTTCCTATAAAGATTTACAACGAAGCAAGAGCCGCTCAGTGATATCGTATAAGAAGATTGGGTCGAAGGATGTGGGTTCAAATCGTTATATAACCCTGAGCTATAAGTGAAAATAGCAACTTCCCTAAATTTGAAAGTTGAAATCTATAGACGTGATCTGGCAAGTATACTTAAAACCCAGTCTCCTCACTAAGCTTATTATTATACCATCTTGAACTACTTTATCACTCTAGATGATGAGGTTTTGGCCAAACGGTAAAACCTAAATTCATTCATGCGCGCATTCATTTCGAAGCGATGATTGCTCAGTGGTAGTGTGTACGGACACCGCGTCAAAGAACGTGAGTTTGTATCCCCGCAATGAGCTTGAGTTTTTGATTGAAGGGTAACATCGTGATGAAACCATAGCATGTTGCTAGCGCTTTATCTAATGCCCGCCTGAATAGCTACCATAGTCAAGTTAAAAGTCTGCCGCCAAATAAGTGTGTGTTCTGGTAGTTGCACTTGAGAGTCAGTCTCTTCACAGGTTTAGTGTGTTCACCAGCTTAGGCCACATCGTTACTTAATATAAGGTGAGATGTAGCTACAACACTAATCCTATAAACAATCAAAGAATCAATAATACTACAAAAATAATTCATTGATATATATTTATAATCTCTCACAGATTTTCCGCGAAAATGGATTCTGAGGTTTTTAAACATTACTTAGCTGATTCACACACATACATATAAATCGAAACTCTCGGAGCAAAGTTATAAAAAATGTGACAGACTGCATAAATTGCTGGAAGCAACCATAAATATTTGATATAATGTTATAAATACAACTATAATGTAACAATATATCAAGCTGTCATGGATACAATAAAATACAGACACGCAGACTGGTGGGAGGTGTTAGCAAATGCCTTAGTGTACGATTTTATATAGAACCCTAATATTTTTATTAAATTGGTATCATTTTTTTCAATGACTCTACCTTACTAGAAGTGTCGTGTTCAATCTAAGTAAAGTGTGCTGTATTTTTTAGTCAATTTTAAGTAATAACGACTTGTAGTAGAATATACACTAATTTAAAATACAACATTTCTACTTAATACTATTTCCTTTGCACCTAATGATTTATTTAAAATAAAGAAACGGTTTTAATATTTATAGATATAATTTTTTATTATTATTATGTTCTTAATTTTAATATCAATTAAATTATATTTCATAAATTATTTTTTATTTTATAAATAACTTTTAGACATTTTAAGTTAAAGTGGAATTCAATAAATATCAATTGCGTGACAATATAGATGGTTAATATACAGAAATAAATAATTATTGACAGACGATACGACGTACGTACACATATTTCGTTTTTCCAGTTAGTAATATTGATTTGCATAGGATCAGACAGCAATGCCCTAGGGACAGAGCAATAATAATTGTCGGGCAGGTAATCATGCTTGATTGCGGTACTGAACGGAGACCGGGTGGGACAATTTATCAAACTTATTGTCCCGCTGGGAACGAAAGCTCCGATTTTAGTTTCCATTAGGCTAGCGAGAGGGCTCATTTCACGGGAACTTTGGTAAAATAGTAGGTGAAGAGTTGACAAAAGTTTAAATGGTATTCGGGCTCGGAAGATCGTGAAATTAAATAATATGTATAAATTCCAGAATAGTAATCTAATGTTTACTAAAGAAATTGAGAAATTGTGTGTATATTTAAAAATCTCACTAAAACTAAAAAAACAAAAAAAACTAAAATGTAGAGTTGAAATTTACCTTATTTTGGAAAAATTAACCTTATTTGGCAATTACAAATAAATTAAGACTTAAGATTCTTTATAGTTATGGATGATTCATTATTCATGAATTAAAATTACTTATTTTCATACCTTGACAACTATTCATCCTATTTAGATGACACTAGAGGGTCATTCTTGTGTTAATCTGTCCGATTGCCACATAGAATGATCGGGTACGCGACCCCGGCCCCTCAAGCCCCCATCGCCGCATACCTTTCTCTCCCGTCACTGGTGATAGGGCTCAACTCCGAGTGGATGTTTTTCTGCTCGGCGTTCGGCCCAAGCGGATTGGTACCACCGTTCAGCCTATTTCTGCAGCTAAGTAGCAATGCGTTCCTGTGGAAGGGCTGGATAGCCGTTCCTGCCCTCTACTCTCCTCTCCGTGTCAGTGGTTTCGGATGGTGCCCGGAACATGCGGTGCTACAGTCCCGGTCGCCGCGATGGGCGTGAGGGGCTGACTCGGGGTACAGGGAGACCCGATGGGAACGGTCGCCGCCGGCCGCCTGCCGGTCAGAACCCAAGGATTCTCTTTTAAAACTCCCTCCTTGGGAATCTGTCCTACCAACCGGCGAAAATCCCATTGTACAGTCGCTGTGCCAGAGTGGGAGACTGGAGTGGATCCCGGCGTCTGTACATGGGGGGGCATCGGGGGCCCTTCCGTGCTTCGTGCCAGCTCCTCAAATAACCCACGTGCTCACCTCGCACCACGCCCCGCCTTTTATTCGGTTATCATTCTGAGCCCACTGCACACATCCTTCTCCCTTCCTACTCTATTAAAATAAAAAATATATATGAAGAAGGCCAATAAAAAGAACAGGAATTACTCGGCGGAGACTGCATTCACTTTTCAAGTGGACTTCTGCAATGTCAGGGGTCTACATAGTAACCTCGACGCCGTCCATCACCACCTCGAGACGGCGCGGCCTGCTCTGCTCTTTTTAACGGATACTCAAATATCTACCCCTAACGATACTTCGTACTTAAACTACCCCGGCTACGTACTAGAACACTAATTCTTTCGTAAGGCCGGGGTGTGCGTTTTCGTTAGGGGTGATATCTGTTGTCGCCGCCTTCGGGGCCTCGAGCATCGGGACCTGTCGATCTTGTGGCTATGCGTGGATTATGGAGGTCGTACTCGGATCTACGCATGCCTTTACAGGTCTCATGCCAGTGAAGTGGGGTCTACTCATTTATTTGAGAACGTGCAAGTGGGGACTGACCTAATTCTTAAGCAGTACCCATCTGCGGAGGTGGTGGTCCTCGGCGACTTTAACGCTCACCATGTGGAGTGGTTGGGCTCCCGGACCACTGACCTTCCGGGTCGGACTGTTTATGAATTGGCCTTGGCTTATGGTCTCACACAACTGGTAACGCAGCCCACACCTTCATTGTTGGACCTTCTGCTGACTACACACCCTGACGAATACAGGGTGGTGGTCGATGCCCCTCTAGGGTCATCTGACCACTGCCTAGTCTGTTCGTTGGCCGCTGCTACTCTTCACGATCGCTCTTCAGCGACTGAATCTCGCAGGGTCTAGCGTTATGGGTCAGCAAATTGGGATGGACTTCGTGAATTCTTTGCGTCCTACCCATGGAGGCAGCTCTGTTTCTCTTCCGAAAATCCTGATGCTAGTGCGGACTGCATCAGGGACGTGGTGCTTTTGGGGATGGACTTGTTCATCCCCAATACCAAAATACCAGTAGGGCGTCGTAGCCGGCCGTGGTATAACAATGCCTGTGCCGAAGCTGCGCGCCTTAAGCAGTCCGCATACTTGGCGTGGAATGACGCTAGAAAGCGTCAGGATCCGAACGCCGAGGAAGAGAAGCGGAACTTTAATGCTGCTTCCAGGTCCAGCAAGAAGGCTATAGCCAGGGCCAAGGCAGAGCACATTGGCAAAATTGGCGAGCGACTAAAGAGTTATCCCTCTGGGAGCCGTGCTTTTCGGTCGCTTGCCAAGGCTGTCCAAGGCAACTTCTGCCAGTCTAGTCTCCCGCCACTGCGTAAGCCTGATGACAGTTTGGCCCATAGTGCAAAGGAGAAGGCGGATCTTTTACCTCAATCCTTTGCCTCGAACTCGTCTTTAGATGATGGAGAAGCCACACCGCCGAAGATCTCCCGGTGCGAGTTTACCCTGCCTGAAATACGCATCAACCAGTGTGCGGTCAGGAGGGAACTAAGGCTTCTCGACATCCGTAAGTCGAGTGGGCCAGACTGTATCCCCGCAGTGGTTCTTAAAACGTGCGCCCCAGAGTTGACCCCCGTTCTTACGCGCCTTTACCGTCTTTTCTATATTACTAACAGGGTTCCCACCTCATGGAAGGTGTCTCATGTCCATCCGATCCCTAAAAAAGGTGACCGGTCGGACCCTTCGAGTTATAGGCCGATAGCGGTCACATCTTTGCTCTCTAAAGTTATGGAACGAATCATAAATGCCCAGCTGATGCGGTACCTTGAGGAGCACCAGCTGATCAGTGATCGTCAGTACGGTTTCCGTCATGGTCGATCAGCTGGTGATCTTCTTGTTTACCTCACACATAGCTGGGCAGAAGCTTTGGAGGGCAAGGGTGAGGCTATGGCTGTCGGCCTTGACATCGCGAAGGCGTTCGATCGGGTATGGCATAGAGTCCTTCTATCGAAGCTACCATCCTACGGAATCCCCGAGGAACTTTGCAAGTGGATCGCTAGTTACCTGGAGGGCCGGAGCATTAAACTCATCGTTGACGGCTGTTGCTCCGAGACTCTATCAGTCAATGCTGGCGTTCCACAGGGCTCGGTGTTGTCGCCGACACTCTTCTTCTTGCATATCAATGATATGCTGTCTATTGACAGCATGCATTGCTATGCAGATGACAGTACGAGTGATGCGCGATACATCGGCCACCAGAATGTTCCTCGGTGCACCGGTAGAGGAAAGACGGTCTCAACTTGTGTCTGAAATCGAGAGCTCCATGGGGCCGGCCTCCAAATGGGGTGAAATGAATCTAGTTGAGTTCAACCCCACGAAGACACAAGTTTGCGCGTTCACTGCGAAAAAGGACCCCTTTGTCATAGCGCCTCAGTTCCAAGGAGTACCTCTTCAGGTTTCCGGGAGTATTGGGATTCTCGGCGTCGAAATCTCGAGCACAGTCCAGTTCAGGAGTCATTTGGAGGACAAAGCCAAATTGGCTAGTAAAAAGCTGGGTATCCTGAACAGAGCGGGGCGGTGCTTCACGCTGGGCCACAGATTGATGCTCTATAAAGCTCAAGTACGGCCCCACGTGGAGTACTGCTCCCACCTCTGGGCAGGAGCCTCCAAATACCTGCTTAACCCACTTGACTCCTTGCAAAGACGAGCTGTTCGAATAGTCGATGATCCTGATCTCACGGATAGCCTGGAACCGTTAGGACTGCGGAGAGACTTTGGTTCGCTCTGCGTGTTCTATCATCTGTTCCATGGGGAGTGCTCTGAGGAACTGTTTAAGATGGTGCCAACGTCACCATTCTACCATCGCACCACCCGACACCGCAGTAGAGTTCATCCATACCACCTGGAAACAATACGGTCTAGTACCGTACGTTTCCAGCGTTCATTTATTCCACGCACGTGTAAGCTCTGGAATGAACTCCCTGCCTCAGTGTTTCCCGAGCGCTATGACGTGTCCTTCTTCAAACGAGGCTTAAAGAGAGTATCCCTTTAGAGGTAGGCAGCGACTTGGCTGTGCCCCTGGTATTGCCGAAGTCCATGACCGGCGGTGACCGCTTACCATCAGGCGGGCCGCTTGCTCGTCAGCCTATCAAGGCAATAAAAAAAAAAAAAACACTTTAGTGCTTTCTTATATGTACATCAGGCAGATATTCTATTTTAATACGATGAACCAATTTGGGGAATGGTAGATTAAGATACTACCACTGGCTCGGAACCACCAAACATCAGGTGTCATGCCGTTACTAAAACATGCTTATGGAAAACACCTACCGAGAACAGTTGGTGTATACCCCACAATCAAAACACGTGATAAGGATCCGATTGAAAGGGATGCAAACACAGGGGCATGGCTGTAAACCCGTAAAATTGTTAACAGCCAGATTAACAGAACTGTCGAAAGGCTTGCAAGCTGACATGCCGACCCAATGGTCGATATTTAGTTTTTCAATTGCACTTTGATAACAGACTGTACCGGTAGTTTACTTTGCTCCTGTACACGTTTACAATCGAAAGTGCACAAGCTGCTGAATGTAAAACACGGAAACGAGTTAAAGCTCTCCAATAAATAATACTTGATTAACACTTAAAATAATAAATTTTACATTCTCAGTACTTGAGACGATATAACTCTTTATCGTGATACAAATATTTCCTCTGCAAATTGTGTACTATCAATTTAGTTGTGCAAATGCAGTAAGCCCCTTTATGTTTTACCCAGTCATTATTGAAGCTCGTAGATATATGAAAATGCAGTGATAAATCTCGGCTGTGTAATACAAATACATATTGGATAAGCGCGAAATGTAACTAGAGCTAATGCATAACTTGATAACTAAAAGCTTTGGTACGTCACTACATTATCAATTATGGGTAAATACAAGGCCGATATAATATGTTCAGAAATAGGAATAAAGTACAATAATGTGTTATTCATATTCGTTTGTAATTTTTTACAAGTAAACATTTACGAAGGTAAATGCATATACGATTTTGTTCCGTTAAATTTTTGAAGCAAAATAGTTACCTTTATTGTCTTTAAGTAAATAGGTAATAAATTATTTTATTTATTTTGAAGTTTTGATAGTTTTTTTCTTACTCTAATTTAAAAATTCAATTGTTACCATATGTCTCAATAGTTGTATGTAAATATATAATAAACAAAAAAAAAAAACTTTAAAATTCAACACACACTAGTTTATATATACGAATTACTAAACATTATTAGTTTTTGGATAGACATGTAATTAAAACAGGGATCAATATACGTTAAGAAAATCATTCGGAAATTTATGAACTTACTTAGAATATAAACATTATACTGTTATTATTGTGAATATAAACATTCCGCGTTATTTTAATTGAAGTACTTCAAATAATACTCACTAAATAAAATTAATAACAACATTTTTTATTACAAAAATAACATCTAATCCAAGAATACCAAAATAGCAGTTGATCAGTGGTCATTAACATATTGACACTACAACGACTGTTCCCAAACTGTAGCTGCTAAGATATACAAACACAGGTCATTTATTCACTTCGGATCTTCGGTTTCGATCTCGAGTAGCATAAATCGGCGTATTTCTTTCAAAGCTATTTATAATAAATACTTTATTTCTCTTAAATCTTTCCTTTGTTTTGAATACTATGCAACTAAATCAGAGTATCGTGAACAACTATTATTCATAATTCTGACAATAAAAGCTATACGATGAAAGGAGGAAAATCTTTCTACTAAAATATTTTAAAATATAAACGAAATTAATATGAGACGTTGTTTCTATATAATTTTAAATATTATATATGAAGTAATTTGAAATGAATAGATTTTGTAAATATACCGCATTACGTTTGCAATTTAGGACTGTAAAAGACTACATAGACTTTTTAGAGATACCGCTGTTCGCAATATTTGATATTTACATTCACATAAAAAAAAAAATTAAATCCATTAAAAATAGTTTGAAATATAAAAATTAAATTATTACAAACATTAACAGCAACTAACAAGTATGTAAAATAATTCCATTTGGTGTTTAATTTTAGTTGATTTTGCGTGTGTCTGATTTTCGTATATATTACACTACCGATTTTTACTGGGCTAATCTATACACTTATGGGAATGACAAGTATGTTTATTTCTGCTATACTCTGTTCTTTATGAAACTGGTGTTGGTTTAATAAAGTTTTTATGTTTTATAGTTTTTCGAATATAATTTCGGGCTATTATACAATTATGAAAGTATGACATTGATTAAAATATTCTTTATTGACTTACAATTGTTATTACTTATAAATTATTTGTTAGCCATGAGTATAGTTAAAGTCTGCTTAAACCTTAATAATGCAGATTAGGGATTATATGTTATAAATTTGATTGTATTCATTATGATTGATGAGTAAGCATGTAATATTTTATAAAGTACTAGATTTTACGTGCAGCTTTACTCGCGTTAATATTGATTTGTTAAAAAACGGATGACGCAATAAAAAGTTTCATACAAAGGTTATCTCTCCCTTTACCATATTTCCAATAGGGTTTTCGCGAGAAAACGTAGCGTATTATCACCGTCTTCAGGTTCCCATCTATCTCTATACCAAAATTCATTATAATCGATTCAGCGGTTTAGGCGTGAAAGCGTAACAAACACACAAACTTACTTTCGCGTTTATAATATTAGTAAGGATGAATATAACATTTTTAATGTACTAAATATGTATATAATAATAATGTAACAAATATTTTTATAATAATTTATAGACTTAACTTTACTTTTAACTTGATGTTACGTGATGATCAAACCCAAGATGCTGGACACGCTAAACCTGTGGAGGAACTGACTCTCTAGTGCAACTTCCGAAACACACTTAAACATATAAGTATATTCTATTTTTGAGGAATAAAATAAATGTAATAGGTATTATTTGAATTGTAAGCATATTATGTCGGTGTGCACATTCAAATACAACAGCACTGATTTACAAAGGAATGTCTATCAAGCGAGTGGAAAATAGAAACATCTTGTGCAGTCACTGGCAACACAACTCAGTATTCGATCTGCCGAATGCTTATTTATTGTTATCGCAATTAGAAATTTATGAAACACAACGTAATATATAACGCCTCTGTGATTGTAGTAACAGTAGTTAGCTATAAATTTGCTTTGGAATCATAATATAATAAATAGAATATTATAGCTTCATGAAGGTATAATGTACTTATAGCAAACCGCTAAAGCAATGTTACCCAGTGATATTCTTTGTGTTAGGGGATATGTTTGATACTCATATATTAATAATAGAAAGAGGCAAGATTTGTAAGTTTGTGATAAGTAATCTGCAGGAGGGTTCATTCGATTCTAATTTTTTTTCACACTACTAAAAAGTTACACTATTTCAGAATTTACGGTATTTTAGTTTATTAAAACTCAGGTGAACAATAATGGATTGATAGTTGTAAATATCTTCAAGCTATTAATAATTAAAAGTTTTAGGTACATATGTTATAAGTTTCTAATAGTAAAACATGTATTGTTGCAGATATCTCTACTAGTGATAGCTGCAAACGAAATTTCCATGCAGTTTTCTTCGATATAGTGTAGTGTTTTAATTGTAAGAGGTTGATTAAATTTGAAGAAACTCTAATTAAATTTTCAATACAGAAAGGTGAGTAATTTGTTAATTAAGATATACTATATAATCGTAGATATTATTAAGGGATTGTGATAGGAAAACAAAGTGATTGAATGTAATATATTGATAAGATATATATTGAAAATAATTTGTTAATTATATGTGTTTATTTTATAAAACTAAACATGTAAAATAAAATTCATTTCATTAAAAATTGTTGTTGGAAATAATTTGAACAAATAACAACATAGTTCGACAGACATAATAATGCCAGGAATGGCTAAATATCGGTTGCAAAATTACGAATTCGTATTGTATATAATAAGGCCACATTGTACTAACATAATCTAAATTTGCAATGCTGTGCAATATTTAGAGATTTCTAGTTATGATTTACTGTTATGAATAACTAAATCGGAAACAGTTTAACGACACTTTTGCTTTGTGTTTTTATAAACTACTGGATTTTACATGCGGCTTCCCTCGTGTTAATATTGATATTTACAAACAAATCGGATGACGCAATAAAAAGTTTCATAAAAAGTTCTTTCCTTTCTTTATCCCACTTCCTCGAAGTTTCTAAAGAAAAAAAGCAGCCTAATATCATCTCAAAGGCCCCATCGATAATCGATTCAACGTTTTAGGTGTGAAACCGTATCAAGCAAACAAACTCACTTTTGCGTTTATAATATTAGTAAGGAAGTAAGGATATCGATATTGTTTACAGACGTTCATTATATTTTATTGGAAATTATGGAGATAATATAGACCATGGCTGAAGCCTTTGAAAATGGTAAAAAAGTGAAAAAAGAATAATAGTAGGATAAAACCCATTACAAAAGGAAAATAATTTAATAATAAAGAAAAAATAATTTACGGGCGATCTGACGCCGGGAAGTGGAAGGGAGTGAATGTTAAGGGTAAAAAACGGTTCATCTCGATTTTCGGCAAAACTACAAGTCCTATAGATAAAAGTTAAAGGCAAAGTTGTAGATAATAAAAAGACCTTCAACTTTTATATTGACATTCACTCATGTAACAAATTCAAATAACCAAGTTTTTAGTTTTTTATTTCTATGTTTTACAAATTATTTTTAAGACTAAATTTCGTGAAATCTTATCCTTTTATGTCCCAAACATACTGTATTTTTTTAAATTAAAATGTTAATTTATTACCTTACTGTGGTCAATTTTCTCAGAAAATGCAACCAAATAAGATAACAAAATTAATATTTAATAAAACATCAACAATATTTTGAGAAAGTTGTAGGCGTAGATGCCTATTTATTGCTATTTTAAGATAACTTTAAGACTTAGGGAAAATTGAAGCCTTAAAAAAAGGTGTTTCATAGAGAAGTAGGAAAAGGGCTCGGAGGGTCTGGGCATTCCTACCTGTAATTTTAGAATTTTAGGTTTTTTTTAATTATTTTTCTTTAATTATGGTTTATTTTTATTTTCTCTTCCTTTTTCAATGGGTTTTTTTTTCGTTTCAAAAATTATCGACCCTGGTCTAATATCACTTGCACATACACATCAAATTTCAATTTTGTCAATGTCACAAATGTCAAATTTCAGTCACGTACTGTCCACCCCTAATAATCTTTCAACAATAAAACTCGTTTTACATGGTCCTTGAACTGCTTGTTCAACTAATCAATAACGTACTTTCAAAGTTTATTGTAAAACCTAACACTATTAGGTACCTAAAAAACCAACATAGACGATCATAGTCAACGTAGTCAAAACGACTTTTTATCTATACTAATATCATATAGAGGAAAGATTTGTATTATCATTTATAATGGATAAGCTCAAGAACTACTAGATGATTTTAAAATTCTGTCACTTTTAGAATGCTACATTAGCCCTGAGTAACATAGGCTGTATATTTTTTTTTTATGAAAATGATTAATTACAATTTTAGTTCCAAGCGAACGAAGTCGCGGACACAGCTAGTAAAGTTTAAAAACATACAAAACATACATTAACATATAAATAAATATATTTTCAAGGATGCAGTAAAAATACAAACTTATGATACTGAATAATTTTTAAAACACGCTCCTCAGTGATTTGCGAGTTACTTTACCCTAAATTGCTATTAGTCTGTCTTTACGTTATCTCCATATAAATTCACATTAAGGTTCTGAATTAAGCAAAATAATTACATTATCTAAAGGCAACAAATGTAATTAATATTATTCAAAAACCATGAATATTGATGTATTGCGTTAACTGTAACCCCATCACTGTCTTAAAATATAAAAACTCTCAGTAAATATTCCTATAATCACAGTGAATACAACTGAACGAAGCCAGTCTTCTCCGGCTACAGGAAGTCGGAACAAAAGTCTATTGTTAAAATCATAATCGTAGAACCACGAGATAAGGCTGCAGAGATACCGTATAGTTGGCCTAGTTTACACCCTTACGTGGACTCTGACGACGTTACTCCGACGCCATTCAATCGTCAAGCTTTCTTCGCTAACAGAGTTTTACCTTGAATTTACAATGAACTGAAATGTCGTTAGGTTTCTCTACGTAAAACGAGAAAGTGTGTTTTGTAATATAATAATAATAAACCTTTATCCTCGACATAATAAGAATATACAGATATTGTTTTTATAATATACTAGCTTTTACCTGCGGCCTCGCTCGCGTTAATATCGATTTTGTCGAACAAATCGTATGACACAATAAAAAGTTTTACCTAGTTTTTCCTTTGTTTACCCCACCTCCAATAGGTTTTAGAATTAGTTAGTAAGAAAGAGTATCACATTACTGTCTCCAGGATCGGATCTATCGCTATACCAAAATTCATCACAATCTATTCAACGGTTTAGGCGTGTAAACGTTACAAAGAAACAAACTCGCATTTCACAACAAATCAAATCAAAATTCAACAAATCGTATGACGCAATAAAAAGTTTTACCTCGTTTTTTTTCCTTTGTTTACCCCACCTCCAATAAGTTTTAGAATTAGTTAGTAAGAAAGAGCATCACATTACTGTCTCCAGGATCGAATCTATCGCTATACCAAAATTCATCACATCTATTCAACGGTTTAGGCGTGTAAACGTTACAAAGAAACAAACTCGCATTTATAATATTCATTATTAATATTTTTAATTATATTATTATTATTATTATAGTACTCATTTATTTTTAATTCTTGTTGTCGTTGCTCCTTCTCGGGTCTCCTGAAAATGTCTCCATTTATCCCTAATTTTTACCACTTTATACAGTCTCTGCCTACTACTTTTTCAATATAGTCTTTCCAGCGCTCTCGCGCTCCGCCTCTTGCTCTTGTGCCCTGGGGGCCCGCCCACCTTATGGCTTGCATTGCACATCTTTCTGCTGGCTTTGAGGCCTGCCCAATTCCACCTTAAGTGCTGTGCATGTGTCCCCAATTATTTTATAGTATTATAGTAGATAATATAGTTTAGGTCAATCTAAATTCAACTATGGTAAATCAAATATATCATTGCTTCGATGCTATTCGGTTTTATTTGTGATCTTCTACAGATTAGTTCTAATTCAGAATTATTTTCCATACTAGATATAACTTTATATGACTACTGTCTTAGTAGATATTTTTAATAACTCAATCCCGTGACAGTGAACTCGTTCGGGGATAGCTACCTTAGTAGAATAAAAACTTTCCTATCTGTCAAGTTTGACCAGCAATATAATAAATTCCTTTGGACGTTTTTTTATAGTTAAGGTTTAAAGTTCTGGCCACAATCTCACCTAATATTAAGTGACGATGTGACCCAATATGGTGGAGACGTTAAGCCTAGTGTAGGGCTTGACTCTCAAGTGCAAATGCCGGAACACTCCTATACGCATTTTGGCGGCATATTTTGAACTTGAGGGTGGTAGCTAGCCATGTTGGCATTAGAAAAAGTTACCATGCTATGATTTCATCACGATATTTTTCTTCACCGAAAGCTCAAGCTCATTGCTGGTGTATTCAAACTCACGTGCCTTGATGCGACGTTCGTACACACAACCAACTGAACTATCGTCTACAGCTATATATCATATATACCTATGCTTTCGAACATAGTGAGGATGGACTATGAGACACGGGATTTTTTATATGTAAACACAAAAGTATATAAAATTCTCGTAACAGCAGTATACTAATTTTTCTTCAGGGAACCTATTCAAGTTGATAATAAAACGAATAATGCAAGACTCATAAAGGGAGGGCGAAGTTACTCCCGACCCGACGAACACGTGAACAATTTTTACATAACGATTGGAGCATACCATTCAATACGAAGCATGTGATTGGAATCATTACCTACTTATCCAATAGAATATTGGATTTATTGAATGCTAACGATGAGCAAAATGAAGCCTTTCAAAAAAATATCGGGTTAGAGAGACGTAATTTTTTATTAAATGTATTAAGCATATAATGTATCTTGAGTAACTAAAACCATTTATATGCAAGGATTATACAAAGAAGTAGTAAGAAGCGGACATATAACTAAAAATAAAATAGTGCACTTCAAATTTTAACAGCACATTTGCTATATTATAAATAAAATACTTTTAGATTGATTTTAATCTCCTATTATTTTTGTCCTCAATGATGTTCATAATTTAAGGTTAAATTATATTACATAAATAACACCAAAATTATCGAGCTAATTATCTTTGAATTAATTAATAGTTCCTTAGTATTGCTTTATACAAATTTAAATTCCAGATCTTTTTCATTTTATACACCGACCTAACCATATTATACGAACAGAACTAATAGAAATCAACAACGCAATAAACCAGTTTATTTAATCCAACTGTTATCAATAGATTTGCTTACCTCACACGAAATTCTCGCGGAAACACAAATATACCGATATTGCCAATTTTCCCGATGAAGTGGCCAATAAAGTTGGCAACCTTGTCAATCTCGATTCACTCTATACAAGTTTTATATTGAAAGCAATTTCCCTAGAGAAGCCTTAAAACGAAGACTTGTCAATTATTATCGTCCGTAGTTGTCTTGTATTTATTCAAAGCATTCGGTTTTTAGATTAAAGTGTAAATGTTTAGGTAAAAGATTATTTACTTTAGAAAAATTATATTTCCGTGTTTTTCTATTTTATCTGTCTATTTTAATATTATAAATCGGAAAAGTTTATTTGTTTGATTCTAATTTTAGCAACTATCAGCCAGATTAAAAAACTATTTTTGCATTTTATATCACAGTTACGGAAGGAGGCTGTAGGTTATTTAACATCGCGTTACCATCGATAGGATCAAAGCTGTATTGATAAAAGTTACCAAAACTGGTATAAAATATTGAATTATTTTTGTTCTACGTGAAAGAAGTCGCGGGCACAGCTACCTATATAAATATATAAAGCGGAACATTTTGTTTGTTTGAACGTGCGAATGTTAAGATTTACCAGTAGAATTTCAAAAAATCTCTTAGTATTTGATAGAGCAATCATTGAAGAAAGTGTTAGGCTATTTAACATCACGCTGCAACCAACAGGAGCAAAGCTGTATTGTAAAAAGTTCGTTTTTTTTTAAATAATTTATAGTTACATGCGAACGACATCTATTTGTATTACAGTTAAAATTAAAGGTGCATTTGGAACTTTTGGAATCAATATAATTTGGAAAATGTATACTTTGATAAAATGATCATTCAGAAACGAGACGTGGTTTTACCTACAGGGTTTTATCGTTAATGAAATGCTGACAAAAGCAAAAATGCTTAATTTTATGCATCGCTCTTCACAAACTCGCTTTCATTTTGAATTCAACAATGTGTAATAATAATAATAAAGCTTTATTTAATTCCATACAAAACAACTCAATAAATACAAAGTAACTTAACAATGCTTGAAAATTGATAATTAAAATAGTAGTGATTGAGATTAGATAATTAAATAAATAAAATAACTTAAATAAATTAAAATTACTAAATAACTAGAAAAATAAATAACTAAAATATAGCTATTTTAGTTTTTTTTTTTAAGTAACTGAAATATTTTTTTTACCTTACAATAATAATAATGTTTATTAAAATAAGTTTAAATTTGTATAGACCCCTTTCGGGTAAAAGTGTCCTTAAAGGAATTTCTCCGGCCATCTTCGGCCCGCTACCACCGCTATTTCGTCTTTCAATCTAGCAAAGGGCAATCCAATCATTCAGGTGGCACGTTGTTCCGAGCAATTTGTTCCTCTTTGTGTCCATCTATCGTCAGTTTAGTTATCCACGTGCCCGGAGCATTTCCAGCATCTTTGGAGGATGAATGTGAGTGCGTCAGTTACTTTTATTTTCTGGCAAATGTTTGTATTTCTCAGTTTGTCTTTTATTTTTAAGTCTAGAAAACTTCCCTCCGTTCTTCTTTGGGTAGTCTGAATTTTGTTTTTAGTTGTTTGATCAAACGTCCACGTTTGGCAGACGTAGGTGAGGTATGGTAGAATTTCAGAGTCCATAACTATCTCCTTGGTAGGTAATGGTAGGTAAGGGCAGCTGCGATTGGAATATTTCTTTGTGAGCCCAGAACTTTTTGCAAGTGATTGCTACTCTTCTACAATTCCTACCTTTATGAAAAATAGATCTGTTTGCCGAGTTAGACATAATTATTAGTAGGCTTCCACTATTAGTACCTAAGTATTATAAAACTGATTTAGGTAAAGTAAGTATTTTAATTTTTATTTCAAGTATATTATTTAAAGTTGTGTACATGGAATGTATATACAACTAATTATGCTCGCGATTTTGTTTGTGTGGAACTATAAGGTATTTTTATATCCCTCAGTAATATACATTTTATTTGAAGTTTTATTAATATTATTTTACTGTCAATTGCAAGATCCGAATGCATACAAATAATAGAATGTAACTTTCCGACTAAACAATAACATATTGCAGTTTTCGAGGTCGTTACAGCTTTGAACAAGCTACAACCTTCACTTTAATAGGCTAACACTAGAGGCTACTGCAAGCATAAAGCTCTAGCGGCAACATTATAACGTTTCAATTAGCTAATGTGAAATGTTAAACGAGGGCTTTAATCTTACCTGTTATTATTTTTAGAGACGGTAGCCATAATAACCGTTTCACTTGTAAGTGTTCGTTTCCGATGATTCATGAATATTCATAGGATGTTTATTTTTCCTACAAAAAAACTCTGTTATTGTTTGACATTTTTCGTTCATTGCTTTTGAACAAAGAATTGTGTATGAATGCCGTTTTTAAGTATTCAATCGAAAAACTATTTATAGATGGTAATAATAGATAACAATGAATATTACAAAACTATTATTACAGCGTAATAAGAATGTACTACATTTAGCGTGCCAACCAACTTGGGCCCAGCGTCACTTAATATCAGGTGTAATTACGGCCATAAGACTAAACCTATAAATAAAAAAATAGATCTATGATCTATATATCATACATATCTTATGTATATTTTATTGTACAATTTTCACTAAATGTATGAATAGACACAATTTGACACTGATATTTGAACAATTAAGATTACAGCAAGAAATCTACAAAATATTTATTGAGATATGTTCTTTGAGCTTTGAAAAATTTAATGCATTTAATGATTACAAACAAAAAAAAAATGGTGTGTGCTTAAGACCCCACGACAAAAGTGAAATATCACTATATATCTCTTGCTTCCTTAATCGCCTCGAGCCAATTTTACCCGAACGGGCGTCACACAAAAATGTAGCGGATCAGAATTTCAAAGCATAAGAAGTTACACTTCAAAAAATATTAAAGTATTTTTCATATCATATACGTACATGACGGAATGAAGGTAAGTTTAAAAATATAAAAGTGCGCGGTTGAGAGGTTACTCATCGTAATACAAGCAACAGCCAACCGAGCGCAATGTTCGATAGAGCGCAATTAATAATTTATACGCTGGATTTACACCGCACGGTGCATCATACGTAAAAAAAGGAAGTCTTGGCATTTATTCATTACAACTCAAACATAAAAACGGAAGTTATTATTAATTCACAATAATCAAACCGCATTCGTTATTGAAATATTATATATTATTATGTCAATACAAAAACCAGATGTGAATATAAAATGAAAAGGCGGTTATTTTCGTCATACATTCCAGGTTGGGACATTACTCTTTACAAGTTATTTTTAAGTTTTTTAATAATGTTTCGTGTAAGGTGGAAGAACACAACGCTTGTATCCGATTTGATTGGTACCAACAGAGTCCAGTGTCCGAATACTAGTCCAACTTAATTTGATGCAATCATTGACATGATAGAAGAAGAAGAATTTACCAACACACACTAAGTATAAGTCCAGTGATAGTGTCTCATTTGGGCGTCATCAGATGCAGTGCCCTGATACTATAAAAAACGTTAAGTACATATAGGATGGTAGACTATTATATTATGCTTGATTTATGGTACCTGTTAATACCTTCTGCTAAGCTATGTATAGAAATTATACCACGGTGCTTTCTCTGGCATTTTTGATTTGAAACATCTATAGACGTGCCTTGGCAATATAATCCGCTCGTGCGCCGTAACGGCAAACGGCATGACGCTCACTTGTGTCGCCATGGTCCTCTACGCCGCGCCACGCTCTGCACTCCCCTGTGTGTGGGTGTGTGTGTGTGTGTGTGTGTGTGTGTGTGTGTGTGTGTGTGTGTGTGTGTGTGTGTGTGTTTATTCTCTATTGTCGTTGTTTCTCCATGTAATCTGCCGAACGTTTATGAATATATTCTGTTTATATTATTGTAGATAAAGTAATAACAAATATATATTATATAGATTTTAATATCAAACTTATTTTTTTTATCATTTCAGTGCATATTTCCTTTATCGGTTTTTATTCATTATTGTTAATTACTAATACATCCTAATATGTGATATATTTATTAATAAATTTTTATTGATTTATATGAAACATTTACATTTAAGTCGTGTTCTAATATTAGAGTTTGCTTTGATAAATGCTTATGCTGCTAGGTTCTATGTGCTATATGTGTTAATGTGCTAAGCTTTCTTTAGTCCATTTGCGCAATATAATGCGGAGAATAATAATTCTCAACGAATAAGATTTTCCTCTCACAATTTCGAAACGCCTTTCATATGCTAAAATCGTCAAGTATCTGCAACCAAAACAATAACATAGGATCCAATTTAATATACTCGTAATAATACATCGTACATTATTTACTTTGGGAGTTCACGAATGAATTTATCTGAGCAAATAAATGGGATCGTTGGAATGCTGCCACAATATTGACAAATAAATTGCCCGCCCTTGATATTAACGTGCTTTGTTTTACCACCAAACGTTTTAATTGTTTAAAATTGAATTAACAGTTATTTGTTGAATGTGTTATTTTAGCATTGATTTATGTGAGAAATAAATCAGTCAGAAATGTTATTTTGTTCTAAATAAGATTACATACCCGGAAATGGAATGATAATACTTTTATGTTACAAAAAATGTTTAAGAATTTACAGAATAACAAGTTATGTATACGTTAGAGTTTGGCGAATATGGATAATTAATTCTATTGTGATTTAGCATGTTTTTTGGAGTATTTGTTGTACGAGCAAAAGTAGAACGAATAAGACTTTGCTAAGGGGCACTGATCAGTTTAAGACTTTAGTGCACGAATGGACCAGATTTTCGATCCAATCAAAACGGATGGAGAGATATCGTAAGTCAAATGTCAATGGCCTCTTAATGCTATTGGGATTACCACTCTGTCAATTATAAACCGAATAAGAAAAAGACTTTTATAGTTATGTATATCTTTATAGTTAAAACCTTTCATCCTTTTACAGAATTTGCTTATTCATTTGAATGTATATACGCCAGTATTACGTTTTCTGTGATCTATGATATCATGACTGACCAGATCCGCGAATCTTTTCTATTATGTTTATTATACTGGCGTTTATTTATTTCGTTAAAACCGGAACACACCAATCGTGGAAAGGTTTACACCTAGAGCGTATTTATTAACAACCGGGTGTACTGCTATAAAATTGGCCAATCCAATCCAAAACAAACTGAATTTTGCAATTTGAGTTCCTTCTAAGAATTTAAAGCTACGTTTATCGACATACTACCTAAGAACCTTCATTACATTAAACAATTCACCTTTTATCCAGTTTACAATTCCCATCACTTTCTATTTTAAAATTTTAAAATTAGTCATTGACTTTTCGTTTTCAATTTTTCGTTACAATATTTATTTAAAGGGTTAAGCTAGTTAAGTAAAGAGGAAGGTTCTTATATTAACATTGTTACTTAATATGAGGAAGTAAATGAATTTCCATGTAGCAATATCGAATTAGGTCGTCGCTTCATCGCTCTGCGGTCTGGTTTTCAATTTTTCGTTCCAAAATGGATTTAGATTGTTCACTCAGTAAATAATATTCAGTTTTTTTTGTGTATTTTATTTTGTGATCAAAATAATATTCGACTACAGGTATATGTGTTGAATGATCTTTTTTATTTTAGATGTAGTAACTAGTCATGCACCCTTCATAATTTCAAGTTTACACTGTATCTCAACGTGCGTTTGCTTTGAAGACAATATCATATTATGTCTCAGGATCATGCATGTCTCAGGATGTTTTGGAATTTCTTCGTTTCTGTAGTTGACAAATATTATCGCTGAAGCCAGAGTCGACGACTTTTATGGCATTATGCGTCAACGATTCGCTTCGATGCTGAAGCGGATCTGGGGTAGTCATAGTAGCATTTTGGGTGTGCTAGCTAGCAAGTTGGATAGTCATTTTCTTATCGATTTGGTTATATTATATGAACGTCAAAGCGTGTATGTGGTGTAACTAATAATACTAACACTAATATGGCTGTTATTATCATTAATAATTATTAATAAGTATTATTATTATTATATTAGATCACTCACTCGGGTATGCAAGCCTTTAAGAATTAATACTGCAGAATAGAAATTCTATTTGTTGATAGAAATTACATATATTATGTTATTTAATCAGTCTAAACGCTCTTAAGTTATATTAATTGCTAAAAAATATTATGCGGTACATCTATATTGTATGAGTTTGTCGCAGGACTGCTTTTCAATGCGCTTCAAAATGAAGACTTACGCTTGGCCCACATTCCAATTAGAATGGGCATGAAAAGGAATGCAAGTTATTGTTATAAACAAAATCGTAATATGAACACTGTGTATTGGAAAATGCTTTATCGACATTAATCTTATAAATAATATTATTTCAACAATAAATAGTAATAAAGTTATTCCGTGTGTTGAAATAAAACTAACTTAAACGGATTTTATCGCGGTTATTTATTAATTTTGATCCCGACGTTTCGAAAGCTTTTCAGCCTTCGTGGTCACGGGGCGGACTGAGGTGTACGTTATCCAGAAAAGTTCATGTTACTGTCTACCTTCAATTTAATTTTTGTTATTCATAGAGTTCCGATCTACGCAGAAAGAGCTCACAGTGTCTTGAGGTCTGGCAATTGGTCTTTTGGGCCCCGATTTAATGAAATGTATAATCGGATCCCAGGCTCTTTCTGCGTAGATCGGAACTCTATGAATAACAAAAATTAAATTGAAGGTAGACAGTAACATGAACTTTTCTGGATAACGTACACCTCAGTCCGCCCCGTGACCACGAAGGCTGAAAAGCTTTCGAAACGTCGGGATCAAAATTAATAAATAACAGCGATAAAATCCGTTTAAATTAGTTTTATTTCGATGAATAATATTCTCGTAAACATAAGAAATCGTTATTCCGTGTGCTTAATAGATAGATATTTAAATAAAATGTAGTTTTGTAAACTTATGTATACTTTGTACGTTAATCGTTATGTCGACAATCTCACCTGCTGTTAAGTGACGATGTGGTCCAAGATGGAGAGCACGCTAAGCTTAGTAGAAGGGTTGGCTCTCAAATGCAACTTCCGGAACATTCTTATAGGTATTTGACGGCAAATTTTCAACTTGAGAGTAGTAGCTACCTAGGTGCACATTAGAAAAAGCCATGCTATGGTTTCATCAATATGTTTTACTTCACCGAAAACTCAATCTCATTGCAGGTGGACTCGAACTGACGCCCTTGATGCAGTGTCCGTACACGTTTCCACTAAGCTATCATAATTTCAGGAATCGTTATAGGAATCCAGAAAATTTCAAACTATTTCTATGCAATGATGGACATTGATGAACATTCGATGATACAAAACGATTGCTTATTTAAGAAATGTGGTAATTGTTGCGACATAAAATTAAGCTACGCGACATAAACTGTGAAAGTCGCTGTAATATCAAGATGTCGCTTTTTCATTTGATTGAGTTCCATAAATACGGAATACATTTGCATTGCATGCAATTATGCGATCATCGAAAACTTAATCGAACTCGATCGAACATCGAAAATTAAAATTGGATCTATCATATTATTTGTTATTTATTTAAAGTTTATTTTGTACTTATTTATTAATTAATATATTAGTTAACAACCCAAATTATTTAAAAAAGCTATAATAACTCCTTTTATCTATATTAGTTACATTTTGTTCCTTTGGTGACCCTTTGCTCGAGTAAATTAACAGCAGAAAAGAGCAGAATAAATGTCCACCTAGCAAACAACTGTATTTTGTATCGTTACTAGTTAAATTTGAAATATTTTTTGGTAATCGACAGTACGTCATTAGACTTTATATTACTTTTTTTTCGAAATAACCATGGTTTTTGTATAACGCTTTTTAAAAGATTCATCGAGCTTCTTCAGCAAGTGAGAGAGTTCTGAGCCGAAACACAACCAACACAAGGGTGTTAAATTGTCCGTTACTTACCGACTATATATATATAATATGCGTACGTTTGTTTAGATATCTGTTTCAGTTTTATTTGATTTGAAAGGTACGCGAATTATTATTGTCGTTTCTCCTAATTATCAGGTACTTTCTTTTTTTTTCGGAAATCCAGTTATTTCGTTTAAATTTACCGTATTCCATAAAACTTTAAATAAGTGATATAAGTCGATAATATTATTCGAAGTAAAACATCGTACGGATTCGCATTTCATATAGTTCTTTTCATATTTCACCCGTGCTTCAGTCATGTGGTCAACGCAAAAAAATTACACAATTCCCCGAAACTCGGAAAAAGGTCAGCGGCAGAAGATGATTACAGTAAAACCCTTTTTGTGTTTTTTTTATTTGTTTTTACGAGCATTCTGGTGTTTACGTTTGTTTCAAATACCATAATGAATCTATCCAGAATGAAAAATAACATTTTATACTCTAACGAAGGTATTAACATAATGTTATAATAACAATTTTGGTAATATATATGCAGTAGTAGTGAAAAATTCAATTATTACATTTGCTCGGAATATTAACATAGTGGGAAGAGTTGATAAGCAACTCAGTATTTTTCTTAATGTATTACAGCATTTTTAGTTTCGTTTATTCTCTGTGTACAGATTTATTTCGTATTTGATACGTCAATGGAATTATATTTATTAAAGGTTTGGTCTAACTAATTCACCTTGTTTGAGATCATTACTGCTATATTGGTAACATTGTGTATACAACAGCAAACATTACATAAATATTATTTCATAATTAAAGTCAAAACAGGGTTCCACAATTACATCACGGTGGCATATAATTTAAACCAACCAAAATCTAGTAATTTGGATGTTTGAGGGAGTGTGTTGTTAAATCAAATGGTGTTGAATGAAATTACGTAGTTGTTCTTTAAAAGTAAAAATTTAACATTAACTGAAATCGCAGTTACTTTCTATATTTATTATTTGCTTTACTTTAAAATAGTTCTTAAGTAGGGTTTGATATTTTTTTTTGTAATAGGTTTAGCGCTATGGCCACAATGTCACTTGATTAAAGGTGACGATGTAGCTCAAGATGGTGGTCATGCTAGGCCTAGTGGAAGGTCTGGCTCTAAAGTGCAACTGCCAGAATACATCTATAGGTAGTAGGTAGGTAGGTAGGGTGATAACTAAACAGGCGGCCATTACAAAAAGCCCTACCACCATGCTGTGGTTTCATCACCATTTTTCTTTCACCGAAAGCGTAAGCTCCTTGATTCGAGTTCAAATAGTGAAAAATAATAAGTTTAGAATAATTGAAGAAAAGTTATGAATAAAAATATACAAATAATATGTGCAGCATCGAATAAGTTATGCAAATACGAACTACAAGCAAACGGATACAGTGTCAGATAAGCGTGCACCTAGTTTCACCTCGGGATAACGTTTGCCTTTATCCAACATGTTTCATATTCATATTATGCTTGTCTATTTGGCAACTTTGAAACCAATATTGGTTCAAACGTTCTATATGATGTGTATTCTACGAGAATTCAATATTTCAAAAGGGATTATTATCCCGATTTGATTTTGCATTTAGAACTTTGGTGTTGTGAAGCGAATGCCCACAGCTTCTTTCACTTTAGTCCAACTTTTATAAATGGGATAATGTTTATCTCGTACTACCCTTTTAAATAAAAAAATCTAGTAAGTTATGATCATACGGAATAAATCAAAGAATAGTCTACTGTATAGTCACGCAATAAAAAAAATAGTAATCTGGGCGTAATTTAGGATAACCTACAATAAATCTTGTCGAAAATGAAGAAGCAAGATAATAATACTTCGTAATCACGCAAAAAATTAAGGAAGTATGGTATATACTTAAAATAAGCTATAGAAAATCTATACTAAAATCGTGCAGACAAGACATTAATTACTTTATGGTCACGCCAAAAACTTAGAATACCTAAAGGCCTTATTGAGTATATCTATAGACCATCTCAACCAAAATCAGCAACAAAGGCTTAACAACACTAGGCATAACAACCTAGATAGCTACCTACATGACTTACGTAGTTTGTAAATATTAACATAATATTGTAAACTTGGCCGTAGCAAGAAACCTCCTGACCCAGTTCAAACTTGGACTCAAAATGCATTTATACAGTTGGCTGATTCGCTGCCGGTTATCAACAATCTTCCATAAACCAAAATATCGAATGTTTCAGATAAGCAGCGGTTCATTTCAACATGCAAAAGCGTGGAACCAATTACACGAACTAAGTTTTGCATTATATAATTTATTTTTAAGTATTTTTTCTCATATCAGTTACTTGTGCACGTAGAATAAAAATAAACATTGGTGGGGGAATAAAAAAAGTAAATTTCTGGATCAGCTAAAAAAACAATCATGTGGCTGCATAAGCAATAAATTAATAAAGTCAATCAAGCCGATTAAGAGAAATAAATAAAGCCATCAATAAAATCGCAATTACAGTTCAAATACCTAACTTACATAAATACATATAATATAACACTTTAAATAAATGTGGGAAAATACAATTAATTTTATTGACACTCAAATTAAATTAAACTCTGATAAAAAAAGAGTTTAGTTATATTATCAAAAGAACATTAAAATCGATCACACTACATCCATATTTTTACTTACATGAGAATAAACTATTAAAGCTCAGTGAAAGTATGCGTATCTCAATAAAACCCACATCCTGATACGAGATTTAAGCCCAAACCCCTTAACACGAACATCACATAATAGGAACATCGTATGAAACAAGCAACAAAGACGTGATACTTACAAAGTGACAGACGTAACAAACCCGTAAAACCCAAGGCTCTCTGAATAACATCACGGAAAAAAGCAAAACAACCTTTTTGCATCTTCACGTTTTTATTTCAAGAGAGAAATATATTTTCCATGTTATTTAACCCACCTACGTCATATTTACTCAGCAGACAATAGTAACGCCTCGAGTAAGGCTCGCTCATAAAGACGCCCTTGTAAATGCTGTGGCCTGATTCATTCAAACTGGGACGTACGACTTTAAATTACATTTACATTTCTGCATGTTTTATGGATTAAAAAAACTATCTTATATATAATTATATTATAATATTATTATTGAATCTATATTCAACTTTTACATTCGAAAGGTAAATATATTTTGATTGTAGATGAATATTTAAAATATATTCGTTACAACTAAAGTGGCACCGGACATGTTGTTAGATTGGGTTACGACCGATGACCGACCGAACCAGGTAACAACGGGAGTAGGTCCAAAAGAAAGTAGAAAGAGAGGAAACACAAAATTCGCTGGGAAGATTAATAAAATGTGTCGCAGGGAGGAATTGGCTATTGGAAGCGAAGGATAGAAATTGCTGGAATAGTTTGGAGCAGGACTTCACCTTGCTTTTATTTTATTTTACACAATCATTTCAAAATCATTTAAATTTTATTTCTTCTTAAATTTAATTCAAATGGAACAAATGATTAATGTAACACATGAAATAAAAGGTTTTTTATTTTTATTTCATTTATTTAAAACAGTAAGTCAAAAGCGGTAACGTATTGAAATTTATAGATCAGTTATCTAATAGTACCTAATATGCCTAGGAAAAAAAAAAAATCTACTTTTAATCATCTTGGATGACTGGGAAATATAGTTAAATTTGAAGCGATTATAGCTCAGTGGTAGTGTGTACGACTTCGCGTCAAGAGACGTGAGTTCGAATCCAACCACCTACAATGAGCTTGAGCTTTCGGTGAAGGAAAACATCGTGAGAAAACCATAGCATGGTGGAAGAGTTTTTTTAATGCTTGCCTGGCTAGCAACCACCGTCAAGTTGAAAACCTGCCGCCAAATATCAATAGGTGTGATCCGGCAGCTGCGCTTGAGAGCCAGTTCCTCCACAGCTTTAGCGTGTCTACCAACTTGGGCCGTATCATCACTTAAGATCAGGTGAAATTATGGCCATAACGGTAAAACTTAACTATAAAATAAAAAAAAATAATTAACCCATATCCTTATATATAATAAAATCGTATCTCGTTGTTTGTCCGCGATTAACTTCTAAATCAGTGAACCGATTTTAGTCAAATTTTGCAAACTGTGTGCAGTTTGATCCAATTTGAGAGATATGATACGTTTTATTTCGATAAGTGATCATAACGAGATGGATGACAATGTAGTCGATATGATTGACTACTCGAAAAGACAGAACAAGGTCTGCCAAGTCAGCTAGTTAATATTATGAAGCGCAAAAGTTTGTTTGTTTGAAGCGCGCTAATCTTAGAAATTACCAGTCATAATTAAAAAAAATGTTTTTGACAGAACAATCATTAAGGATGTACCCTGTTTAATATTACCCAACAATTAATAGGAGTAAAGCTGTATTAAATAAGATAGAAAAACGGGTAAAAGTGATAAAAAAAAAATTCTGTCACAGGCACAGATAACACGTAATAAAGATTGTGTAATGATGTTAATGCATTTTTCTTGGAGATTTTATTGTTATAAATAAATAAAAAAAAATCATGTTGAAGCGAACATAAACTGAATGCTGATCATTATTGTATTTTCATGCAAAATTTGCATTAGTAAATAGGGCTATAAGATTTTTCTTACATAACATAAAATTATAATGACTTCTGCTTAACTTGTTTGATCGTAATATTATGTCTGACTGACTGCTAATGGCTGTCATTATTTTTATTACATAAGAAAATGTTGACAACCTCTGAATAAAATGACCGGATAAGGTTATATCAGGGTCAGAAGGTTCTTCTGTGACCTCGAGCAATAACATCAAACATTGAACTGTCTAAAATTGATGTATTGATTTATCGCTTCAGCTGTTTTTGGTAATTGTTTGTTTATTTAACGAAAAGAAAACATGTAAAAAAGAGTATGATGTAAAAGAGAGTACGATACGATTACAACGACTTTAAGTGGACGCTCGAGGGTTTACGTGAAACCAGTTACAGTTAGTCAGTGATTAATGTTTATTTTTAACTAGCTGACCCGGCATGCGGTGTCCTGTCTGAATTTCAACAAATTTATTTGTGGTAATTTTGTGAATTTGTGAAAAGCTTTTACAAGTGTGTAAACAGAGTTAAATTAATTAAAAGATTCTTCAACAAACCATTTTATTTCAATTGAAAAGATTCTAATTAAACATTTGAATATCGGGAACATAATGAAATAAAAAAGATCAAATATGTTGTTCTTATAGCAGGATAGTTTATACATAATTAAGAATTTTGGTATTTTATCCTATTATTTCTATTTTCCTTTGCAATTTTCCCGTTTTCTTAATATCTTGTTACATTCTTAGAATCAAGTACTTAAAAAACAATAGAATTACTGATATCCATCGTTCATATTATGAGTTCTGAGTTCAAATAGAGATCCAGTAGAAAAAGATTTGTTCAATTTTTAAAGTATGTTTTTCCCAATCGAAATTAACTTACAATTTACGCAAGATTTTCGATTGTGAATATTATGAATTATATGACCATAAACTTACATAACAAAATTCAATATTAGCCGTTAAATACTTTATCATTTTGTTCAACATTATTGTATGAAGTCTTCTAATTCAACTTTTGGCACATTCAAAAATAAGGGATACATATTATAAAGTAAAAATAGTTTTAAACTTCAACTTGATATATATCCTAACATAATATAAAAACCAGCCCATGCACTAGTTCAACCTAAATATGTTTATTGTTTCGAACAACAGATGAGCGTTTGACTTTGAACTTAGATCAATGGAGCGATAAAAGCGGATTTAGACCAACATTAGCTCTTCCAATTTTGTATTCACGTCTTGCATATGGATTGATCTCTTCAAGGGCGCACGAAATTACGTTTAACTTTAAAATCAACTAGTTCTATAACAAATTTGCATTTGAAATTAGAACAAAGCTGTGGTTGGATGCATAAAATTCTATATAAATTTTACTAAGTGTTCATACAACTATGCTTGGGTTTACTCTATACTGAATATATTAAGATTCCTAATCTATTTTCAGGTTTTTACTAATATTTATTGAGATTGAGATTGTTTATTTTTTGTTGGGTAAGCTTGAAATTCTTTTTTTGAACTATAATTACCAGTACTAGATGTAAATTATATAAATATTTGTTCTGTGTGGAAATCGAACTGACTAAACTGATTACAATAGATATATTAAGGCGACCGTATAACAACTACTTAATACATCCTATCTCTTTTTGAATACGATATCTATATATATTCGCGTGCGACTAAATATTATTTATTAACTTTTCCACGTTTTTGTAACATTTTTAAATACAGATTTGCTCTTATTGGAGATAGCGAAGTATTAAATAGCCGAAAGCCTACCTCAATGATTGCTCTATCAAACGCGACTGGCAGTTCCCACTATTAATACGTTTAAACAAACCCACAAACCAACAAACTTTTCTGCTTTATAATATTTATATAGTGTACAAAAAATCTAATATTAAGTACATTATAATGCCAAATTGATATCAACATTTTACTCTTGTAAATTACTAAGAAATCTGGTTATTAATCTTGGAAACAATTTCCGATGTAATATGTGTACACGACATTTTTGGGATACCGCAAGTTTCCGGCAAATGATGCACCGCGAATCAGAGCTTCGTTTTGGCTGTACTTCAAGATATTTTGTGGTCAACACTGTGTACATTTTACGGTCATCCTTATCGAACAGATAATAAGGTTTATAATGTGAGTTTTGTACTAGTGAGATCATTGATCGATATTCATTCATTATTCTGTGAACACAATGACCGGGTGAATTGGTGTGTTACTCACGGTACTGAAATTCTCAAAATTTTTCTCGAATGAATCACACATTCAATTGACATAATTTTGGTCACTTTTAACATTTTAAATTTTTAGTTAAGTTCCATTTTTAATCTCGGTTTTTAATGTAATCTAATATTTTTATTTATTAATAATGGGAATATCGTAAGGCCGCTGCGGTTAAAAAAGTATAAATTTTATTGTTGTATTTGATTTTACATATATTTATACAGTAAGTTCTAAATTTGAATTAAATTCATATTTGAAGCAATGACGTCTCAGTGCTAACAAGTCTGTTCATCACTTGATCAACATGAGTTAAAATCCTACAACGCGTTTCAGCTTTCCGTGCAACAACATATTATTATGAAATAACTCTTTAAAAATGCGTTAATAACTAATCAAATATAATTTATGTAAATATCTTTACATTACACTGTGTATGGGTGTAAGCGCCAAATGTTTCGTTTACGTGTTTTGTAAACAACTCAATAAATTTTTTCATCCAAATTCAATAAATTTTTTAACATAATTAACCATAATAAAAAAAGAAAAATATTTCTTATCAATAAACCGTACGTTATCGGTGTTTAGTTTAACTGTCGGTCGTCGTTCCCAAGAGAAGAAGTATATAAACGACAGTAATTCTTTCAGCGAAACTGTTTCTAATAGACCGAAACTCACGCTAATAAAAGTCGGTTCTATGAACATGTTGTCAGTTGATTAATAATTTGTTTATTTAAATTTACAACTGAAATTTATTTAAAAACATTTAAAAACAAATTTATATACATAGACGTTGATAATAAATTCTTGTAAATAATAGAGTAAGCTGTCTCAGTACCTATTCCCATCACCTAGTCGGAGTAAAATAGATGCTGCTTAATTTGTAAATCTATAAAAATAGTAAAATTAGCATCGAGTCATGCTTTCCTTTTTAAAATTCATGTTTAAAGTAGTCCTATTTTGTTAACTCTATAAATACCCTTTAGTTACTTCTCTACTAAATTTATAATTATTGATACTTGCATTCTATATATGTTGTTATAAATGATTACCATAATTATTTCTTAACAATAACAGGAAGAATTTTATTATATATAAAAACGTATATAATATACAATACTATATTGCAACTACGTAATATATAAAAAGGTTTCCAAACAAAAACTTGATGGAAAATTAAACACAATTTTTTTTCTTATTTTTATTTATTTATGGTAGTATCACATATAATAGAAGAATACCTTATAAATTATCAAAGTACGTATACATATACGTAAAACTGTGCAGAATATTAATGTGATCACTAAATTATGGCCCGTAATATTATTTATAATTCCCTTTAAGTACGCACAATGGTCACAATGTATCACCTAGAACGCCACGATATGCCAATGCCAATTACATAACATAGAGCCAAATAACTTTAAGTATTAAAACAAAAACTTTGGCATGAAGTATACTTGTATCTTAATTTAATATACTTCGTACCACAGAAAACAGATTGACTAGTTAGTGAAATTGAAATGGAAACACTCTGACGGAAATGACTAAAAGAATTCGGATAGAGGCATTCACAGAAACTCTTTTCAGGCAGCCCATAAAGTATACTAGCAAAAGTTGACACACACGACACACAGTCATAACATATTTTTAATATACCGAGCTTAATCGACAAGTTTTATCTGGAGATTACTTTTCGAGCATAAAAGATATTGATAAACTTTCAACTATACCGGGCAGCACCGCACGCATATAGTACACAGTATGTATTTTCGTAACCTATTTTTAGTTCTTTTTTTACGATTTCTAAAATTATATAATTTGAAAGGCGATACTAAGAACGTTTATAGCTTGTTAATTAAGAAACGATAGAAGATTTCTATTTGTAACTGATTTTTTAATTTTGTCTTATTTTGTTTCAGTCCATTCATAAAAATAAAAATAAAGTATTAACTTAGCTGTCTATCTATATAATACTACTAATTAAGCAATATTTGCATATTTCGGAAACGAGTCTAACGATTTTAATGGAATTTTATATTTAAACAGTCTTGTTTTTTGAATTCATCTATATCGTCGTATTTTTCGTAATAACGCAAACATTTGAGAAAATTATTTTCTAATGAAACAATTAATTAAATTAGTGTTTTTAGTATATTTATTGAAATATTCAGTATGCATAATGAAAAAAATATGAATATGAAGTTAAAAACACACAAATAATACCAAGCTAAAAAACCGAGTGCTTCATTGCAATATGACATGTATAATTTGTCTATTAAATTAATATATATATATATATATATATGTATATATATACATATATGTAAATATATCATTAAAAATCTATTAATACTTATTAGAACTGCGTCCCATATTTAACGACGGAGCATATTTTATACTGTAAGTGCAGTAGTTGTTGATAAAATCTTGATGCTCAAACAAATATTTGTGTCATACTCCAATGTCGTCTGTGTCAAGAGTACGACAAGGCCAAGGCCTAACTATAATCCCCTGTTTATTTGCCGCACACGACAATCAAGGCTAACTCATCTCATATCAGAAACTATTGACACAAATACACATGAGGATACCTCTGCAGTAGCGAATGAGCTACTACTAAGAATAATAATTAAATGGATCCTACCGAACAAAGTGATACCAAATTTACTGCAAATAATTGGATTCATGTTATAAATTTTAATAATTACTATTCAGATAATACTCATATAACTTTTATTACTAAGCAAATAAATACAGTTGTTGTTTGCTAATAAAGTACTGTCGAATAATAATGTTTAGTCATTTAGAAGCGATAATGGCTCACTAGTGCGTACCGACGGTGCATCAATGACTTCCTTTTGATGCATACAATGAGCCTGAGCTTTCGTTGAAGGAAAAACATCTTAATAAAATCATAGAATTATTTTTTGTATCTAACAAATAATTGTATCTTTCTGTGTGGTCACTGAAAGCGCAACACAGAGCAAAAGACAAGACTAATTTTTTAACTCTGACGCCAGCGTATGCTGTACGACCTACTCAATCTATATAAGTAAACTTGAAGTGTGTTTGTAATATCAAAATACCAGCTTTTTATTTATTGAATATGGAAGTACATAAGTTACTTACAACAAATATTTTTTAATATTTTCATCTATCCTTTTCTACTAATCCTTGAAAAGATAGGATTGGTTTTGAGCAGACTTCACTGGCCTATAGCGAATATTATAAGGAGTAACTTATAGCCTACTTTTAGTCAAGTCCAAGCAAACGATAAGGATGGGGTCAACTAGTAAGAATACAATGTTACAAAGAAAAAGAGATTGTAATGTTTCATTTTAAATTGTTTATTCATTCATTACAACATTTTAAAAGAGTTATATCAAGCATTAATGTTGACTAAATCATATCGAAACCATTCCTGGCTCCTGGCAGGTATAGGGGAAATACATAATCGCTGTGTTGATGTTTTTTGGGTATTAGTGGTTCGCGAGTTTCAGTCAATATTATTCCACATATCCCTTGCATATAAAATACGCCAACGTAAGCGTCTGTGGAAAAAAATTGACCGTATGACATTTGACCTCAGTTAATCTAATGGAAAGTGAAGACGAGGCCGAAGATGTAGCGCATTCGTGCAGTAAAAACTGATTCACTCTTCGTTTGAAGACCCCTATGTTATAGGAATCCGGAAAATCACAAACTATTGTTATGTAATGAAAGTAAATGATGCAAAGCAATTGCTTATTTAAGGAATATGGTAATTGTAGCGATATAGTGAACTGTAAAAGGCACTGTTGTCTTAATATACTGGTTTTTAATTTGATTAAATCCCAATCGCTAACTCTAAAATTGTATAATAATACGAAATACATTTGCATGAATAAAGTTAGTATAGCCATGTCTTATAATCGCATTATATTCACCTTGTTACGCAGTGAATCGAAGCTTTGTCAACAGTTTAACTAACGCTTGTGTGTGTATTGTCTATCGAAAGTTGTCTATGCCATTATTGCCGCATAATGTTTCCACTTTGGGAATGAAGCCGTAGCAACAAGTCATCAGAATTCGAACCGTAAATTGTAATATAACAGAAAGTACCAGCCTAATAACTTTTTAAAGGTATTTAGGTACACTAAATATTTTAAGGGAAACAAATATTTATTATCATTTTGTATGTGGAAAATGTTCTTTTATTCATTGAAATAAAACTAATTTAAACGGATTTTATCGCGGTTATTTATTAAATTTTGATCCCGACGTTTCGAAAGCTTTTCAGCCTTCGTGGTCACGAGGCGGACTGAGGTGTAGGTTGTCCAGTAAAGTTCATGTCACTGTATCTACCTTCAATTTAATTTTTATTATTGATTGTATTCCGATCTACGCAGAAAGACCTCACAATGTCTTGAGGTCTGGCAATTGGTCTTTTGGGTTCCGATTTAATTAAATGTATAATCGGATCCCAGGCTTGTGCTAGCTTCCAACCATCTTCTCTATTGAAATTTGGATGTTTTTTAATTTCAATAGCCTCACGAATCATCCGAGGTAGGAATCGGTGTTCTTTGGAGAGGATTTGTGGCTTGTCGAATCTAAGATAAAATTTGGAGGCTTCTTCTGAATGTTCAGCAACTGCAGACTTCGTAGAGCGTCGGTGTTTAACATCAGCTATATGTTCTTTTACGCGGGTTCCTATATTTCTTTTAGTTTGGCCGATACATTTAATTAAGTCGGAACCCAAAAGACCAATTGCCAGACCTCAAGACACTGTGAGCTCTTTCTGCGTAGATCGGAATACAATCAATAATAAAAATTAAATTGAAGGTAGACACAGTGACATGAACTTTTCTGGACAACCTACACCTCAGTCCGCCCTGTGACCACGAAGGCTGAAAAGCTTTCGAAACGTCGGGATCAAAATTTAATAAATAACCGCGATAAAATCCGTTTAAATTAGTTTTATTTCAATGAATAATATTCGCGTAAACCTAAGAAATCATTATGTTCTTTTATTTTTCTATTCCAAGATCATATCAAGCCTTTTCAGGATAAATATTCAGGATAAGTATTCTATTGTATTATTATTATTATTATTATTGCCTAAAATCTTTAACATGTTTTTATTGTAACCCCCAAAGTTTATCATTGTACATTAGAAGCAGTATGCTCATAGCCACTAATTTAAAAGAGCAGCCGTTAATAATGAACAACAAGTCATAACCCTTACTAATACTATAAATGCGAACGTGAGTTTGTTTGTTTGTTACGCTTTCACGCCTAAACCGTTGAATCGATTGTAATGAATTTTGATACAGAGATAGATGTAAGCCTGGAGATGGTGATAGGCTATTTTTTCTTACGAAGAACTTATTGAAAGTGTGGTAACGAGACGGAGAAACTTTGTGTAAAAACTTTTCAATGCGTCATCCGATTAGTTTGACAAAATCAATATATAAGCGAGCGAAGCCACAGGTTAAAGCGAGTTTTTTGTTTAGATAGCATAAATAACTAATTTAATTTAATTAGCAATTAAAAAACTTTCTCATGTAAAAAGTACTATTTTCGCTTTAAATGTTTTGCCTGAAAAGGCTCGACATTACGAAATTCAAATTTTAATTTAACTAATGGCTATTTATTTGTTGAGTTACCTTTACATTTACAGCTCGCTGAAGCTAGACACAAAGAGAGAATACGGCAAAAAATATATCATGAGGTTTATTTCCTTAATTTGTAGCACAAAGGAACGAATACGGTGGTTAAGCTGAATATGACACCGCTTCTATATGCTGGTTTTACAGTCGAAAATCTCGTACGCAAATTAACTATTATAGTTACAAGACCAGCCGGTCTTAGAGACACTAAGTAAGCAGTCTCTTATAGACACAAAATCCAAAATGATAATTATGACCTTTGTTTTTAACTAATAATTTGACTATTTTCTAAACAGGTACTGATTATTGTAATAAATGTTGCGTCAACTATGAACTATCAACTATATCCACTGATGTTTAATTACCTAACAAAGGTAATATATTCAGTCTAGTACTGGTATTGACTCCAAGTACAGGTGCTAGAATACATCAACAGATTGAAGACAAGAACAAGACAGATTTCAGTTTGAGTTTGATGTTTATTAGTCGGGCATTAAAAATGCTCTAGCCGTTACTTATAAGATAAAAATATTCTAATAATTCTATATATGTTACAATGTAATATTTGTAATGTATAAATCACACTTTATAATGGTAAAAAGAATAAACGGGTGACTATATGAATAAATGTCGACACAAGATTAAAATAATACTTATTTAGTTTTTGGTTGTATTTTACAAGTATTTACTACATGTTACTATAGTATGAGTTTTCCTTCATCCAAATTTCAAGCTCAGGGAGGCGATTCGAGCTTATGTCGACCGACTCGATATCCGGATACGCTACCAGTGAGCTGTCATTGCTTCTTATACGACTGTTAAACACCGGAAACTGGGCATTAAGAAAATATAACGAATCACCGGAGACATCTCAATCTAAAAATCGAGCACAAAACGGGAACAGACGCAGCGCCAGTCTTGACCTTAGTGCTCTGAGAAAAAATGTTTATTCCAGTCGGCCGTTACCATGATTCATGGCGGATTCGCGTAACGCCTAGCTTTCGTCGGAACAAAAATGTACACTCGATAAATCACGCATCATAACAATTGGTGCCAGAGCGAAGTAAATTGCGAGCGGAGAAAAACTCTGGTTGGCCTTGTACCGACATACGCTTGGTTTAGGGTTGCCACTGTTAGAAACGGTTTCCTGGTCTTGAGTAAATTGGCAACGTCTCAGATTTAGGATTACGTCAACGTATGGAAAATTTAAAAGATAAGAGCGTATAGAGTCAAAATGATAATTATATAGGTATATAAGTCAGAGTAAACAATTTCATGATAATACTCGGAAACAGAAAAAAAAAACATGCATTATTATGCAGTAGCGGTGTCAGCGATTTCATTTGCGTCGAACTAAAATTTGTTTAATCTTTTTTGCCCGTTTTTGTAACTTTTTTCAATACAGCTAAGCTTCTATTGTTGGTAGCGTGATGTTAAATAACCTAAAGCTTTTTTCATTATTGCTCCATACAATACAAAAATAACTTTATATGTCAGATTTTCCGTTTTATAATAAAAATTTAGACTTACTGTAACATAAAGTTTATAATTGGAACAGTTATAATGATGAAATTATATATTTGTAGTTGCACTCTTATACCTCAACTCTTGCAACTTGCCAGTTCGAAAATAAATAAGATTTTTTATTAGAGTAATATGTTCACATTGTTCAGTACTTCATTAAGGTAATATGATCTTTGATCAATTTATGTTCATAGTTCAAGGCTACCAAAATATGTTTGATCTAATTGAACACGACAATGAAGCATGAATTAATTATGTGACGATGCTGAATTATTTACTTAGAGTAATCAATTAAATGTTATCGGATTTATAATATAGTTCCAAATTATAAATTTATTTACTAATAAAAATAAATAATTTATAAGGTAATTAAAAAAAATATTGGAATTAGACTACAATTATTTTTAAAATAATAACTTAATACCTAATAACGTTGTTTTAAATCTTTATGTGTGTATTTTCAATTGTATAGATTAAATACTTGACCACAATCTCATGTTAAAGGACTATGTGGCAGATATATATTTTTTTATATATATTTAAGGTTAAGCGTTATGGCCATAATCTCACCTGATCTTAAGTGACGATACGGCCCAAGTTGGTAGACACGCTAAACTTGTGGAGGAACCGGCTCTCAAGTGCAGCTGCCGGAACACACCTATTGGTATTGATATTTACAACTTGAGGGTGGTAGCTAGCCAGGCGGGCATTAGAAAAAGCCCTACCACCATGCTATGGTTTCCTCACGATTATATCCTTCACCGAAAGCTCAAGCTCATTGTAGGTGCTTGGATTCGAACTCAGGTCCCTTGACGCGAAGACGTACACACTACCACTGAGCTACAATAAGCTTAAATGCGGATTGCCTTTGAAGTGAACATACTAAAACACCGATAGATGTTTGGCAACATCTTTTCAATTTGCTGTATATTTTAATAGAGCCAAAATTTCAAGTTCATTGTAAAAGTCGATTCCATATTCATCAATTGTTTCTAGACAAGCTACCAATACGTCATTATTGGCCCAACCCAAACTGCTTCTTGTTCTAAACTACTAATAAAACATTATGTATTGATACATAAAAACAAAACATTACAGTACATTTTTCTCTTTTAATTGGTAGATATTTCACGTGCTTCAGTGATAAGCATGAAAAATTTGGAAACAGTTTTTTCTCACTTTTACAAGATTTTTTTAAATGTTGATTATGATTGAATTACGACTCACTTTTTCAATCTGAGGAAGACTACTTAAGAATAGCTTCTCAAGGCTAAAATAACTAAGATTCTTACGTGGATCTCTTTTGGTACGGACCAGGAATAACCACTTAAACCTTACGGTGTGCTATTCGTCATCTTTAGGGTACTACGCTAGATCTTACGAATGTACACCGCATCATCCCAGCAGGCGGCAAGGTAGATGTATTTAGCCTGACACCGGCCTAATAGGAGGCAGAGTGCCAGTATTTCCTCCTCAGGCGACCAAGTTGAATTTCTTTCACTAGTGCAGCACTAATTATAACTTAAATACTAAAAGCATTATCTATTTATATATTTAGGCAGATGAGAACAAAACAGAAGTATACAACAAATAAATGATCAAAATCAATTACAGGAATAATTTGTATTTTCCGATGACGTTTCCGATTCCAATTTCTTATAACATAGTATTTTTATGGATCCTCAGAAATCGGAATCAGATATTGTCACTTTTCAACATATAAACACATTTGTAAAACACATACTGTAAATTTCCATATACTAAATATGCAAGTATTTTTACTGACAGCCCTAAACAGTTTACTTGAGTAACGCCGATTGTTTGTTTACATTTAAAGGTTTTAAATGAGATGCAAAATTTATTAGCCACTGATTTAAATAAGTCATGTCTTCTCGTTTGTCATGTATCGAGTGAATAACGATAATCGTTACTTCATTTTATAACACGCCTGAATGTTGGCAGGGTAAATAAATTCTACTGTATAAAGTCATTACACTTAACAATATTGTTATGAAAGTAACAGCAATACTATATATTTGATTAGTGTTAACTTACGTTTGCAAAATAAGTCAAGGCTGTAATATACTATATTGCCCGCTGAACAATAATAAAATTATGAATTAGTGTCCCTATTTTTCTGCCCAATATGTCGCTATTTTGCTAACAAAATTAATGAAAAAATATAATTTATTAGGATCCTATAAGAAATTGAGTTATCGGTAAGTCTTCACATGTATGTATGTATATACATCATTGCGCGTCATATATCTTTTGACACATTTTCTCATGAAAAAAAAATGACACTATTTGTTATTTAAAGAATATTAGTGGACTATAAAGTAAACTTTATACATAAATAAATACTTACATACATACAACGTAGAATGTCATTAAACAAAATCAAAACTCTCCATCAACATAGTAGTTCCATAATTTATATACTTAGATACAATATCAATGGACATATTATTGGATTATTTTGAACTCGTAGACTAATCTTCTACTAGGAACATCATGTTACACGTCGCTATTAAATGTCATCGGACAAAACTAAGCGCCGCTGACATCTACTAATGCTGTAGACTTTAAAACGACGTATGTACTAACACCAAGAATACGACAGAAGAAACTTTTATATATAAATCGAATAGGCTTGATTTAGGACACTATATACCTAATTTAAAAGTTACCTATGAACCGGCACAATATAACAATATCAAAACAATAATATATAAAAAATTAGGTTTCATTGTTTTCTGTCAATTAGTGTGCTTCTAGCTTCAGAACCATTTCACCGATTTACGATAGGTAGTTCTCTAGCCATGTTTTATCGTTGTTTAATCGTTTACTTTACGTAATATATAACATCATTAATATCAATAACATCTTTTATGAGATTTTAGTACATGAATACGACAAAAGAAATGAAATAAATTTTAAAGCTATTGTTTTTTTTAATTAACAATAATTTTCTAATCCACACATGTAGAGTCGCTTGTCGGCTATGCACTGAAAATGAAGATAAACAATTTTTAAATTATTTCCCATGATATTCAGCCATGACAGCTTAGTAACCCATTCGAGATGTGAATTGTAATTACTAAAAAAACTGTGGCGGTATAGGTTTAAGGATCAGTGGACGATATTCGATGCGTGTTAACGTCTATTGTGTTCTTAATTATCCATAGTGACAGTAAACCTTTTAAACATAACAAGTTGTCACCTGCCCGTACCGCTTGCCATATAAAAGTAAATCGAAAAAGGACAAGGGAATACAAAAAATGTTGTACTCTAGAACCATGTACAAATATTTTTGCTTCCAATTTTCACAATACCTACTGGATAAGTTCTGCAGTTTAGACGTGATTAAGCGTCAAAGTAACTGTATATTCTTTATATATGTATACTAGGAGTGCCTGCGACTTTGTTCGCAAGGAACTATGAATGTAATAAAGTTTGCCCGTTTTGTAACTTTTTCAATACAGCTTTGTCTCTATAGGTGGAAGCGTGATTTTAAACAGCCTAAAGCTTTTTTAAATAATTGATTTATCAAATACTAAAAGATTATTTTCTAATTCAACTTGTAGACATTAAGATTAGCGTATTGAAACAAACAAACAAACTTTTCACCGTTAACTCCACGATGCGGTGCATATCAAGGAACTTCGCTAGTGACGATACCTAAATACATCAAATGCATCCTGGGCATTCACTCTTTGTTCCAACTTTACTGACTGGCTATGATTTACTTCACGGCATTTTTTTAAATATAATTTTAGACGATATAATAAAGAAGAAAAAGATCACAGCGATTACTCTCTCTATTTATTTACTTCCACAGATGAGACAAACAAAAGTATATCATAAATAGATTTACAAAATTAATAACAAGAATAATGTGTATATTCCGATGACATATTCCACAGTTTAGTTATAGTAAGTAACTGGTGTCAGTACACACGAACTGTAGTATATATAAAGATTAAATTAAAAAGAAATGTTATAGGCTAATTTATTATAATTTAAACATTTTATGGGCTAGGCAGTGTTATATAATTATGTACGTTAAACGTTACAAACGTTATAAACGTTACACGGTTAACAACGAGTAATGTGCTTGACGAGAATCAATCACTTCTATCGTTCCAAGTATATCCATATCATAAAACAGCGGTATAGAAAAATGTTCTAGCAATGATTTACTCGATAACAATTTAGCATGCACAATTTACAACAGATCATTTGTTATGCCGCAGCTCCAATAACCCTTTGACACCAAAAGGTCATGAATATTTCCGACAAATTGCTCTAACAAGTAAATGTCAAATGGATGCTAACATTGAAGAGCAACAGTTACAACCACAATGCAATTAAAATTCTAACTGCTTTTTCACGTTCGTCATAAATATTTACTGCTTTTTTTACTAAATAATAACTTGCTCTCACTTGATGCCGATTTGAGACAGGAGGTTCCTGTCAACATGCGTAGCATTTTTATTAACAATTTTCGAAGTTTCATGCTTTGCAACCTAATTGCCGTTAAATATTTAGTTGTATGTAGTTAGTATATTTTTTATGGTTGTAGGTTTAGCGCTATGGCCACAATGCCACCTGATGCTAAGTTACGATGGGGCCCGAGATATTGGATACGCTAAACCTAGTGTAGAGATTGACACTCAAGAGCAAATGCCGGAAGATACTTATAAGTAGGCCTTATTTGTCACTTCTTTTTTGAGGGCACGCTTTTTCCCCAAAGTCAAATGTTTTTTTTTAATTTACTCATTTTTGAATTTTGCAGTTTTTGATTCTTTGGGAGCATAGTGCCCCCACGTGCCTCCTCAAAAAAAGCCCTACCCACAACTATTTGCCGGCAGACTTTTAAGATTCTGAGGTTGTTTGTTTGCGGCAATATACTTCCCTCGGTACGGATACGGGATAGGATACGGGAAAGTCATAATAAATATTTAAATTAGTATAAACTTATATGATTTTAAAGAAACTGAAAAAAAAAATTATATTAACTTCGATATCAAAAATAATCCCATACGAAATCAAATAAATTCATTCACGCGTAAATAATTATTAATAGTTCGCGTTATGTTTTCTCTTACATTTCTATTTCTGAATTCCCTTGAGCAAGCCAATTCATTGATACTATATGCTGAATTTACGTTTATTACGTTTTGGAATGCAGTGCTCAAAAGACTGTTTATTTTGTTGCTATCCTGTACGGTTGCGTTTAGACCTAATTCACGTTTCAGATCTTTCAAAGAATTACGAATGAATAATCTTTATAACGATATTTCGGTGTTACACAATAGGCGTTAACCGTCGACACGTTAAAATAATTACCTGACAGAATGCAAGGTATTTTAGAATAGCAGGTAGGTAACTAGGTACTACCTATTTTAAATGTACAGTATATATTTATTTAGGAAACATAAGAGAGATAAATTACCTATTGAACATACTATGTCGCAAAAATAATTTATTATGTTTTTTTTTTATAGTTGATAGCTTTAGCGTTATGGCTACAATCTCACCTCATGTTAAGCGACGATGTTGCCTAAGCTGGTGGGCACGCTAAACCTGCGGAGGGACTGCACAAGGCTCAAATGCAACTCCGAGACATTCTTATAGGTATTTGGCGGCAAATTTTTAACTTCAGGGTGGTAGCTAGCCACGCGGGCATTACAAGATGTTTTCCTTCACCAAACTCACGTACTTTGACGCGGCGTCCGTTCACATTACCGCTCAACTATCATTGTTTCAAAATTTCCAGAATACTTATGTATATATATAAAAATCTTTAGTGGAAGCGTTACTCCGTGTAAAAACAAGTTGACCAATTGCAGTCATATCCATATTTAGTAACTTGTTTCTTAATTGAAATTAATATGGAGTATTTAATAATACATAAAATGATTTTTCCTTGTTTGTGAAAAACTAGTCACCAAATGAGCTACCACCCTCATATTGAAAATTTATCGTCAAATTCGTATAGGTGGGTTTCAATAACAGCACTAAATCAGCCCCTAACTGGGCTTAGCGTGTCCACCATATTGGAAGACACCGTCATTTAACATCAAGTAGCATTATATATACCGAAACGCTATATGCCTACAAGGTATAATAAAAAAATGTTTCAATCAAAATCCGCGAATCACTCTATTTTTAGCGTGCATTAGACACCATGTTACTATGATGAATCGTTTATTGCAAGTACGAATGTTATTTGATTAATAGACATCTCTATCTCTCAACGCGGAACCACAAAGGACGGTCAGAACCGCAAACGGTCCGTCTGGTCGGTCCTCTCACACCGCGGCGTAAACACAGCTAACAATGCCCAGATGATGGACAGCGAAAATAGAACGTAAAGTAAACAATTCCCGACAAAGCGAGCGTTGCGAAGTCGACCGGTGAGATTAACCAACGCCGAACAAGCTTTTGATATCCTGTAACGTCATGCGGGCGAGACGTGTACCGATGTACAGCATTCGGCTCGTTGCTCGCTGAGCGGCGCAAGCTAGGGATGACCGATACGTAAAAACAACTTTATATTGACGTCGATATAACTAACAATTTTCAAACAAAATTAATTACATTGTAAAGTTTAAAATTTATTAAAATTATTTATCAAAGAACAATATTACCTCAAAATCAACGTAATTTTAGCAACATTTTATGTTTTATTGATAATCTTCTAACCTGTGAAACAGTTTGATAAGAAATTATATACATATGTCTAACATTACCAATATGCGTGTAAATAGTAAACATTTACTTGATTTAATTCAAATATTTACTTAACGCTACTTAGTCAATTTATATGCGGGCGAAGTAGGAGCGAAAGGTACACCAGCTATATCACTCTATAACCTTCTAAAAGATCTTGGCCCGTCTAGGACTGCAGTAAGTTCTATGCTAGAACATGCTTTTAAAGATCCACTAGTAGGCTCTTACCAAATTTGACTGGGTAGGGAGAGAAACCCAAGTGGTGAAGGTGAGTATTGACGCGCGTCGACAAGGTGCTTCTTAAACCTACATACGAGTCACTAGTCTCGGACATTGGTCGGAGTTTCCTTCCCTACCACAGAATGGACCCGTCACCCGCACGGTGAATCCATGGTTTCTAAGAAGTTCGTCTCTCTCTCTCTCTATATATATATTAAATTTTTTGGTATGACAAATTTGACACTTATCCGTGCGCGCAGTATTCTTAAAAAGGTTAAGGTCAATGTTTTTGCATCGCGAATTATTATGTAGAAGATGAGTAAGCTTGAGAACTAGTAAATATTGAACTAAACATTGATGTTTTGTTGACACCCATAGGTTTTTGGTGTCTTTTGATGTGACATTTTTTTCTCAAGCAAAACTTCTTGGATAGCGATTCAATATGTAGATTTAAATTGCGAGTAATATTTCAAGGTCAAGTCACATTCAGGCACATTTCTTTATATGAAGATTATTTTTATTCTTTAAAACAAGATATAGGACAGAAATGAGGAGCAAATGATACGGCGATGCCAAAATTTCTACATACGGATTCTTAAACTTCCATTTCCACAACAGAAATATTAAGAAATCTATGTGATATTATCATAACATTTATGTATCGATATTTTGAAACAGATATTTTAAAGTTTAAAATTGATATTTCAATAACAACGATGAACAGCGATCATCCCTATTACAAAGCGGTCAAATTTTCGGTTACGTCAAATCGGGAATTTGACGTAGCACTGAAAATTAGCCTTGAGTGATGCAGTGTTGTGTGCATTTTGGTGTATCATATAATGTGTACAACCTAGTACTTTGGAGTGGGAAATTCTTGTATATAAGTTATTGGTAACTCTGAAACTTTTGTTACTACGGTTTGCCTGCAGCTATATATTTACTTTCTGATTTTACCTAGATAAGTGATTTTATTCAATAACAGTCAAAACTAAGTCAGCCAGATATTACTAATGTATATATCCACCGTTTATGTTCATCAAAATATTTATTCGACAAAAATCGCTGATCTTCGTAGCAGCGTGTAACTACTCTTAATCCGAGTATCAATTTCTTTGTCATATTAACCGCCAACCAAATCACTGTTTCTTTTTTTCTGTAAAATTTATTTATTAACTGTAAAGCTGTCGTTTTTCAATTTAGTATATGTTTATACTATAGTATAGTATATGTATTTATATATATAAATAAACACAAAATAAAACAGTTTTAGTTCCTATTCCTGGACTTTTTCTCAAGCGATTCTTTTATTATTTTGTACAGTAGTTGTAAATGAGCTATAGTATAATTAAAAGAAACTGGGTAGCCATTAATATCTGCCAACAGAAGTAAAAACGTGTTTTGATGACGACTGGAGCCGACTATATAGGATTCAGCGCGCTAAAAACTCGAGTACGCTTGACGTCGAGTGAAGCCGAATAAACTCGATGCAGTGTCACTGAACCGAGCGTGTTGATTACTTTTGATCAATGTTCTGAAATAACACAAAATAAGGCTAGATTAGCTTTGACTTCAAACTTCCCATTTTTACAAAACTTGAAAAGACTCTAACTTTCAAATATGGTCCAATCTCAATTATCGTGCCAACAATAACTGTGTATTTTAAATAACATATTAATGAAAATTGTAATATAAATGTTACATTTTAATGAGCGCTGACGTAATGCGATGACGTTGTTCCGTATATTTCTAATGTTATGACGGCTGCTGTCGTCATTACTATAACATCATCTGGATATAAAAAGCAGAGTTTGGTTATAAATTTTACACGATTAAAAAACTATTTTAATAATTTTCTTATACAGTCAGATATAATACAGATATATCTCACTACAGTTCAATTACATCAAAATTTTAATAAATTACCAGTTTCTCTACTAAATGCTGTAAATGTAACATCGTAACCTACTGCGTCGATAATTTACTAATCGAAGTTTATAATCAAAACACAAGAATTTAATATCACTGATTAAGAAAAAATGGCTCATTCCAATATTTATAAACACAAAAAAATACAACGTTGTTTAAAATCTATGAAGCTAGCTATAAAACCTGGTTAACACTACAAAAACGTACGATAACAAATAAAACAAACCCGATTTTACAACACGCCATTAATTTACCTAGTAATATACCTTTTTATTAACGAGTTCTTTACGGACTCCCTCATCACAACGCGCAAACGTATTACTCGGGCTCACGCCAAAGGCGAGAGAGGCATGTGGCAACACTCGTCGGATGATAAGCACCGGACATTACCTACTAAAACGCACTACAGCAATACTGCAAACTTCCGTATTGCCAGAGACCAGGAACAGCTTTCACACTTCTTCCAGTCTTTGACAGCACCTAGTTATATACCTTATTTTTATTAACGTGGTGTTTAGACTTTACGGACTTCTTTATAGCAACGCGTAAATGCGTTACTCGGGCTCAGACCAAGGCAAGAGGAACATGTGGTGAAACGGGTGCTAATCACCCAGCACTACTCACTAAAACGTATCATGAAGACACTTCAAGCTACAAGTTGCCAGAGAACAGAGACAGCTTTCGCAATTATTCTAAAGGCAGCATCGTAAGCCTGCCTGCTTTGGTAAATGTAAGCAATTACAAATAGTATGAATACATGAACCAATATTCCAAGAATGAATATCTTAATGGAAAACCAAATAAAGATAGAAAATAACATTAAAATAAAACTTTTATTGGATGGATTGGATATCTACAGAACACGTGCGGTAAAGCAAAATACAACTATTATTGTGTTGGTCGCGACCACTACATACAAGTTGGAACACTAGCCATAGTGACACCTCTCTATTGGTTTATGACATTTCGAGATCAGCCAGTACTTGCTGGCTACCGAGACGTTTGTGGTAAATACAGCAGCGATAGCATTCGATGAATATTATAATCCGTTGGTAGTCACCATTATTTTTGGGCTGTACTATGTCCAGGCCTCTGGTAATTGAGGATGGTCAAGTAATTGAGAGTTGTCACAATGTCTTTTCCATATGTATTTGACGGCATCTCTCATCTGATGAGTACAATAAGAACAATTGTGGGTTGTCGTGTGATGTCTTCTTAGTTTGTATTTGACGGCTCTTCTCATCTGACAAGTCCAATAAAGAGAATTGTGAGTTGTCGCGATGTCTTCTTAGTGAGTATTTGTCGGTGCTTCTCATCTGATAAGTCCAATAAGAAGGATTATGTTTTGTCGTCATGTCTTCTTAGTTATTATTTAACGGCGCTTCTCATCTGATAAGTCCTATAAGGAGAATTGTGGATTGTCGTGATGTCTTCTTAGTTTGTATTTGACGTCGTTTCTTATCCGATTACCCCCACTCACGCCTTCTAGCATAAAACGAGAGGTTGTACCTAAATGAAAATAAATGTATGAAGCCAGTGGCAAATTTATACTTTTACCGTCCCTACCTAACTTTACAATTATATTCCACATAGGACTACGTAAATCCTAGAAAAAAAAATTATATAAGATTTAAGTTCTAAGTGATGAAACATATTATCTAGCATCATTTAGGTATATGTATAAGTATGAATCATTTCAGTTTCTAAAAAACGAAACAGAAATACCCCAAATTCGCTGCCTGCAGAATCTGCCACCATAGGCTCCAGCCTACTGGGTCTCCTGGTAAATCCACCACTGTATGAAGCCGTTGATTATTGCTTCTATATTATATGGATATGTGTTTTCCGTAAAAAAAATCTATAAAAAATCGTTAAATAAATTTGTGTACGTAAAAGCTTTAGATGGTTTAGGCTACGTGTAAAATAAGATTTGCAATAATGTAACAAAACAGTTATAACCGGAGGACTGTTTAGCAGACATGTATAAATTCGAGTGCTTTTAGCTTTTCGATTGACCCGTGATTTATTAATGAAATCGGAAAGTGGAAAGATAAATCAGTTCTGCATACGGCACACGCTCAAACGAAATAGTTCGTCTATCGATCGTCCAATCCGAAGTAACTCGTGGCCTTTAGCTGCTAATATTCGGATATTTCCTTTGGCTCGATTCATGTACGATTACTTTATTTTAATTATTAACAATATCGTCAAGTTTTTTTCTTACCTGTATTTTAGTTAATTGTTATTTCAAATTCATACTAATAGTCATGTTTAAATACATGTATTAAAATATTAATCGGGAAATTTGTATATTTAGGTATAGATGTGACCAAAACTGGCTCGCAAGTTCTGGGTTGCACAGACACATTTTTTTTAATATTACTGACAATTTATATAGCCTATCAGTTGATTAATTGCAAAGTGTAAAGGTATGTATGCTTTAACACAAATTTTCAAAGAAGGTGATCAAGGTTTTTTTAATGTAAATTTAAATACTGAAACGAACAGATATTTGTTAAAGTAATTTTCGTGGTCAGCACACTATAATTGGTATCAAACTTAAATATAGATTGCTAGAATAGAGAATTACATGTTGACTCTCAAATGCAGTTTTAAAAATAGTGGAAATTAGCCGATCAGGTATTATGAAATACTCTACTATGATATTGTCTTCATCCAAAAATCAAGTTTATTTAATTATAGGAACCTAAATAGATCAACGTGACTTTTTCCCACATTACGCCATCCATAATAATAAAGGTTTTTTTGTATTATTTATAATTATATCACATGCCCACATAACATTAAATCCCCATAACCTAAATATAGGCACGGAATGCAGATAACATTGAATTACGTGTCATAATCACATAAAGAACATATCATTCGACACTGCAGACATATTACTAGTTGAAACACGAATGGTACCCACAACGTTCGTATTTACCAAACACGATAACTGATCATACAGAATCAAACGTGTTGAAATACTGGTAATCAAGGTATTCGTGTGGCATTCTGAATCAGCTAATTTATTGACAGACTTCGTGGTACAGTTGTCGCTAACATGACTATTTCACGACTGTCTTTTATGTAGTGAGCATAATTATTATTTATATGGTTGGGTGTTCAATATCTATATAATTTTAAAAATATGATGACAAAGTTTGTAGTTGTAGTCTGAGTTGAGCTGAGCAATCTGATTATCCGTTTCAATTCAATTTAAATGAACCAAATACCAATATGTGTATTCCAGCAGTTGCACTTGAAATCCAGCCCCTCTACTAGGCTTAGCGTGTTCACCATCTTGGGCCGCATTGTCAGTTAATATGAGGTGAGATTATGGCTATAACGTTAAAGCTATAAACTATTGAAAAATATTTTCATTGTATCAGTTATTATGATACTAATTTCACTTGGTCTCGATAAATTACTATAAGACTATATGAAATTGTTTTTAAAACGTGTTTAAAAAGATGTCAAGTTTGTTAAACTTCAGTGGACGTCTTGCTACAAGATCTCTACTAGTAGGTACTTATGTGATCTGCTAGTTATCTACATGGGCTATCAGAACCCAAATTAGACCTCCTGTTTACATATAGTTAGTCGTACAGATGAAGCCATAGTCGAACCGTAACCAACTTTAACAATAATACCAATCTGTAAATATTAAACTAACGCCTAACAAAAATGGCGAGAACTTTAACCAGGAACAAACAACTTAATATTTTATTCGCCTTAGCAGGAGTTAAACGTCTGGAAAGTTGTTTCAGTACTGAAATACTATTTTAATTTATTTATAAATGAGACCTAACGCGTTCAACAAAAGTCGTATATCGTCATGTTATTTCCACAACTTCGTATCTCAGAAGCTATTTATAATTTAAGTATAGAGTTAGCTTTATAATAGTACAGTTCAGGAAGTTATCCCATCTATCCAAGCCAAGGGCAAACAGGAGGTAAAAAGATACCTTTCTTTTTTACAATGATTTTATTAACTCTCTTTCTTGTCCGGGTGGAATTTTGTAATTGACTTTAAATTAAGATTCTGATGAGCTAGATACTTGAAATTTGGACCATATCTCAGAAGAGGATGATAATGCATATAAATGTGAAAAAGCAGACGAAATACGTTAAGGAGGGGTTAAAGATAGATTTTAATATTGACAGATGAATATCAAAATTTCATTCACATAACCCTAAAAAGCAGGAAATAATAATACCTGTGCCCTATGTTTTTTGTTTCCAATCTTTTATTTTATACTTTTTAGTCCGTTTTATAACAACATGGTACTTTTTTATTATTACTATTAAATAAAAGTTTTTATAAAATACTCAACATTGAAGTAATAATAATCTATATAAACAACATCTACATTTCTTTTAAAATCAATCTACGCAAAATTACAATAAAACTACAACCGGGTAATTTTTTTGTCATTTTCTACAGGTATTACTTAATCTGTTGGGTATATTTTGAAGATATTTGATATAATAATAACGAATGTGTAGAATACATAACATTTTGTAGTAAAAAAACTTCTTTGTACATGACATTGAGCTACAATAAGTTTATAAATGATTTGTAATAGTAAAAGTTAAACTAAGCATGAGAATACAATATCTACAAATTTGTAAAATGTCCTAATATTAGGTATACGAAATAAAACTCAAACAAATCGTGGACATAGTTTTTAATGATTGAAGTAGTAGTAATAATATTCATAACTGAAAAGTACATTATTTATAAGATATCCCAAACAAAAATATTTTATATATTCATTATCACAACTATCCCATTGTTTGATATTGTCAAGCAAATTATTTAATAAGCATAGTTGAGAAAGCAAAGAGACAATATATACACCGCATTCACACTTAAACGACACAATCAAACTCTCTTCACGAAATAATTTTAGTAGTAAAACGACTGACATAGTATTTGCGTCAGAACGCTGTCTGTACTCACTCAGGTATTTCCGTGTATTACTCGTTGGAATTAAAATTAACCAAACTTTATATTACATATAAAAATAGAAGAACAATGGTAGCATTTCTACACTCCCACATATACAGTATTGAATAAAACAAGATTTAACGACTTATGTTCGTAATAAAAGATATTTACTTTACCGTTTACATTCTCTCTTTACGTACGCATGATACTCTACACTTAGATGTTTTTATATTATGTATATGTTTGATATAAATGCAAGTAATTTTTATAGGAATGATGACTCAAGCGTTACGTGTCTGAAAACAAGTCGACCAATGTGGATTGGAATCCTATATTGAATCTGAGCTTTCGGTAAAGAAAAATATTATGATACTGGTAGGGTGTTTCCTGATGCTTACCAAGCATCTATTGATGTTTCGGCAATTGTACTTGAGAACCCGGCAGCTTCTAAGGTTTAGTTTATAATCTTCTTAGGTCAAGGCATTCTTTAAGACTAGCTTATGATTATAATGAACAGATGACAAACATCTAAATAAGAAAAAACTGACAAATAAACCTAACCACAATAAAACTACACGCGCCGGACTTCGGAGTCACAGCTTCACGGTGACCCCCATTGTGACTCGAACCAAAAAGTTTGATATGTCATACTTTTGCCGTACCGTGAAGTTGTGGAACAGTCACCCAGCCCATGTATTCCTTTCCTCATATAACATCGGGTCCTTCAAGCGAAACACAAAAAGGCATTTACGTAGGTCGGCATGACATTAACGACTGAAAATGGGTTGTCGTTCTCTCGATGGTCGCTACTGTTTTTGGATTGTACTGTACTTAACATCAGGTACAGTGCAGTCACTTTGCCGAGATAATATAAAAAAACCGCATATCTAATTTGCGCTATCATGGATCTTTTAAATACATACTTATGTATGCGTCATAAATTTATTAATTGTCTTAAAAAGTTCGAAAGGCTAGGTTTTATCAAAAATTTCATCATAAACTTTCCCGACACTATAACCTAAAATATGCATCAGCTTATTTTTATAAAAAAGACAATACTCGTAATAGCCTGTCAAATTCTATATAGCATTGGATATTATAATACAAAAACAATTGCAGTACAACTGATAGACATAATGTACATTGTACATCCGAACTTAGAACCATCAATAGCTCACACAAACAATTACGCTGAGTGGGATTCAAACTCACACCGCCCAACGCAGTAGCAGAAGCGTTTTCACCAGAACTAGTACTTCATGCATGCGGTTTTATTAGGCTCATATTACCACTGAATTAATTAAACATATATCAACAGTTTAATTACCATATCACTAGTTATATTTACTGCTCGTCAAACCGCTATATAAAAATATCCTGAAAATATAAGTATCAAATGCATTAAAATTTGCCTTTGATATATTTAGCAGCATTGTAGAATATAGATATTCTAGATTCGATCACTGTAGACTGATATGTAATGGCGCGATTGTACCGTCTGGAATCGCGGTAGACGCCGCGCCGAACAGAAATAACGCTAACCTATTGTGCTGTTCAGTGTATACACCTAAGTACATCTATATAATAAATTACTAGTAGTTCGTATTGCAGTATCTAGGGTTGTAAATAATTAATCAAAGCTTTTTTATGTACTTTGTATAGTACTAAAAAATTTTTAACAATATTCTTTGATAAGCCAACTTTTTCAACATTAGCTTACGTAAAGAGTAATCAAAATGCATGGAAAGACATTCTTGTTTGGAAGATCTGGTGCATACAACTAGTAGTAAATATTGTAATGAGAGATGAGATCTACCTCGTTGTTTGCCTATCGGTGCTGATTGATATTTGATCTAAATTGTGATGTCTCGTTCTACACTTTAGTTTTCACTTCACTACGCTTTTCCCACAAAACATTGACCTGGTTCTGGTTTATTATATTTATTGTTTATATCTTCATAACTTTCGTGTTAACCTTGAACTTGCACAGTTACTCTGTTATGATATTTGTCAAATACGTGGGCGCGTTTTTTTCATCATTTCATTCTGGCGTAATCGATATCGACAAAAATTTCAAAACTAAATCGCGTGATTAGAGCGTTTGAAAAACATAGCGTCTTTACTATTATATGTGAAATATATTAGTTGTGGGTGTAATATATTGTGTATGTGAATAAAAAAAAAATAACATGTCTATCTTTTGGTTGTAATTTTTATTTTTGTAAACCACTTTATTTAGCATCAACCATAAAAAATTCACTGTGAACGCCACGATAAACTAAAAAAAGTTACTGAAACTATTCGATATCCGACATACAAAAATATATATATTAAATATTTCAGTTATAAATACAATGATGTTCATAACCGAAACTATATAAAATGATGGCATTAGCAATTTCGTAGCATTACTTACATATATGTATAGTACAAACAATTTAAAAACTCTAAAAATATTAATATGGAGCTCTGAAATATCACACTCGAAACATAACCAGTTTATTATATCTGAACTATTATTTTTGTTAGTGGCTTATAAAAAAGTTATACCGTTGTTGTTTTATACTTTTTAATTCTATTCGAAATCACACATAGCTAACAGTACGTAAGAACATCTTATCGAATAAATAGCTGCTCCATTTGGAAAGGTTTACTTTTGTCTTTAAGTATAGTATCAATATTAGGACAGTTCGAATATAGTCAAAAAATAACTAGGTACTTACCCGATATAGTATATATATTTAGCAATATATGTTTGAGTATTTTAATATGCTTAGGATTTAAAATGGGGTAGTTTAAAAAATAGTGATATAAATGAATTAAAACAATTTTTGTTATTTATATTGCAAAAACAAAAAAATGCAGTATATACTTTATATAAACATAAAATACTATTAACGATCATAATGAATTAGAAGCTCATTTTTAAATTACTCTATTCTTAAACATTCCTAAACCTGTAAAGTATATATAAATGTTAAATATTTTCCACCCTCCAGGTGTTCCGTGACAGCCAATTTTTTTCTTATATAACAGAGCCGAATATTGATAGAACTCTATCTTATCATAAGCACAGTCAACTTATCAGCGGCTATAGCAGTCATGCTGACCTGCAATATACTTGAACAAAAAGTTACAATAACAGATTTATTAACTAACTCTTACACGTTTGTCCCTAGTCAGTCAGGTATAGACTCACTGCCCTAATTTATTACTGAAAAACTACCACCTGCTCCCCGAAGGCAACACGTCTTCTAGTGAACATAGTTGTTATGTTCAACCCAGTATACAGTACATAAAGTACCACACAGACAAGTTACCAACCTAAAAGCTTAATAAATCAAAATATTTAATCTTTCTAAATAATTATTTGTGACTGCTAACCCTAGTTGGTACGCTTTGATCTGTTTGCACTCAGATCGGCATATCTTTAGATGATCGTTTCCTACACGCTCCGTTTTACTTTCGACTCGAACGAACACGGATAAAGCTTCTCTGTCTACAAAAAGAAAACTATGGAACGTCACATCTGAACGTTCTAAGAGGTTCATACAAAGTATACAAATATTAGTGTTTATTCCTATGATTCGTAATACATGTTTACCTTCTATCTCTATGAATAAGAATATATATGTAGTTCCATCTTTACGTGAAAGCTATCCAAATTTCGGAGTAGACGTATATTAGAAAAGTCACCGTACAGTACAAACGGTTTGCCAATTTTGCTATTTGACCCCACAAACGTAGTTCTGTTTTATAAATTATTTCTAGTAAATAATTTGGTTGTATTAAAAAATTAGAAGATGAGAGTAAGAGAGTAAAAATTTAAGGTTGTATGTATTTTAACGCCACATCATAAAAGTATAATATAAAAAAATATGCCAAATAAATTAAAATGTGCTGGATCATTTAGGGTATGAAAAATAAATTATAACCGATTCTCAGACTTACCGAATATACAAATAAAATTTCATAAAAATCGTAACCAACTATCGTAATGCATATAGGTATTTGGTAGCAGATTTTAATTTGAGTGTGATAGCTTGCCTTCCCGCCGAGACTAGAAGAAATATGAAAGCTGTTCCTGGTCTCCGGTAACACAGGAGTTAGAAATGTCGCCGTGGTGCGTTTTAGTGGGTAGTTTTGGGTAATTAGCACCCGATGCGTCACCACGTGGCTCCTCTCATCTCGGGCTGAGCCCGAGTAATGCGCTTGCGCGTTACGTAGACGAATTCCGAAAAGAATAGGATTTTAAACACCACGTTAATAGAAAAAGGTTGGTAGTTAGTCAGGAGAGCATTAGAAAAAGCACTACCACCATGCTATGGTTTCACCACGATATTTTTATTCACTGAGTGCTCAAGTTCATTGTTGCGAATTGAGCTCACATCCATTGAGGCGGCATCTGTAGGCACCACCAACCAAACTATCATCACTGCAAAAATATGATGACAGACTGTGACTTTGTATTTGCGCATGATTGTTTTGTTGTTCTTATGGCATTAATTTTGTATTGATTAAGTATATACACTGATTTTGACTTACAATAAAAATATCAACGACATTTCAGAGATATAATATTTTATAATGAATTTGTTAATTATTAAAATTTGAAAATAAATGTACATATATGTTTTACAGATTGTACGATAAACAAACTGTGGTTTGTAGTGTGGTTCAAGAGCTATTCTGAAATTTCATTAAATTTAAAGTTTTAAGATGATACACATTGTAATAAAGACGCATGGAGCCGCAGCTACAACTAGTCTATAATAAAATCGTTAACGTCCTCTATTGAAACGCTCATTACTTTAAAACAACCGCACCAGTTTGAACATAGTTTTCAGATTAATATGGAACTGCATACGAGCAAGGATCTAGGTTACATATCATTACGCTTCTCTAAAGGAACCGAGCAGTAACTATGAAATTACAATTAATACAAAGTAAATCATGTTGCATTTTTAATTCAATTACTTTATATGAACACTTACGGTTTGTTTTACGTAAATGTTGTCATGGGCACAAATTAGAGAGCTTTAAATATTTAGGCGCTCAACAAAAAAAAAAAAACTAATTAAAGTTAATTATTAAATTGAATTTAATTTTTATACTTAAAAAACGCTATAAAAGAAATAAATACGAGCTACTAAATTACTTGAACAGGAATGGCGAAATGGTTAATTAGAGTTAAGTGGGAGCGAGAGTTATACCAGCTAAAACTCTCTATAATCTTTTAATGATCGTGGCCTGCCTAGGACTGCAGTAAATTCTATACTGGAAAGTGCCTCTGAAGTTCCGCTAGCGGGCTCCTAACAAATATGGCTGGGCAGACAGAGAAATACGAGTAGTGAAAGTGAGTGTTCACGCACGTCGGGAAGGGGCCCATTAAACCTACATCTGTGTTACAAGTTTCGTAAACTACTCGGAGTGTCCCTCTCTGTCACTCGATGGACCCGTCATCCACACGGTGAATCCATGGTTTACTAAGAAGTACGCTCTCTGTTGTTTTTCCAGTTAATTAAATGTTATCATTATCCTACGTTTATGCAATTGAAAATCACAGTGGTTATTGTTTGCTTACTTGCTGTTACAACAAAAGTCTCATCGACATTCGCGATGTTTTTTGTTGAGAAAAGTAGACATTTAAAACATTCCTGTGTATCCAATCTAGATATGTTACGGTTATATGGTAAGATATAAAAAAAAAAAAACAGAAACTATAACCGTGTCGGATATGAATGTATTGAATAATGTCGGATAGTCACAAATGGAAATAAAACACTGTTGAATATTGAATATTAAAAAAAAATGTAAAAATAAATCTATCTTACTTTGATATTTTGTTCTCTCTGAAAAATAACCGTATCTAAGTATCCGTAACTGAAATTATGCGAAACTTTTTGAGATTGCATTACCATAACCGTATTGAATTCAAAACATCATATCCATAACATCTCTAGTCTAATATTCCTATTTATTCATAACTTCTACATTGACCTTTTTTTGGTTGAAGCGCATATACAGAGTAAGACATACATTTCCCTATCTCGTTCATACCTCCACGGCTTTCATACAGTTCTGGAACGTTATTGGGTCACATTTTATGTATGCCTCGTTGCGGGTATCCAGATCGTTTTGAAGGTCGCACCTATTGGAATGTTACGATGTCTATCGATTGTGATTGTGAGGTCAATTACGTGACTCAATTTACTTTATATTAAGCATTTATTCATTACTAGTTTTACCTGAAATTTCGCTCGTGTTAATATTGGTTTTGTCAAACAAATCTGATGATGCAATAAAAAGTTTCATAGAAAGTTTATCCCTGTCTTTATCGGACTAACTATGAGTTCTCGCGAGAAAAAGTAGCCTATCACCGTTTCCAAGGTCCTATCTATCTCTATATCAAAATTCATATAATCGATTAAGCAGTTTAAGAGTGAAAGCTTAAAAGACAAACAAACTCTCTTTCGCATTTATAATATTAGTAAGGAAGTAAGGATTTATATTATAAAAAACTTTTGTAATAAAGAGATTTTTCAAATCTAACTCATGTTAAGAATTGGTGCAGTTTATTACACATCAATTTAAGATCATATATTAAATTGAATATATTTAATATTACGAAAACAACCTCTGAATGAATTTAACTTTCCGAATGTAAAAAATATTTTGACAGTTGAATAGAAATAAATACATGAATCTATATTTCATCAATTAGTACGCCCCAAAAAATTATTTAAATGTTTCGAAATTTATTTTCATTCTTACAACATGCAATTGCCTGCACGTTTCGCTTAATACGTTTCGTTTTTATGTCCTGTGTCTTATTCCGCGAAATAATCAAATCTTATACCAAATATATGTTTATATTGGAATATTGATTTGGATTTTAAGAATATTGAATTGGATTTGCGTGATGGACAAACAAGTAAACAACTAAATAGTCACATTTTTGTTTATTCTATGTAGGTTTTAGCCTAGTGGAGGGACTGGCTCTCTAGTGCATCTACTGGAAAACACATATTGGTATTTGGCAGCAGATTTTCAGCTAAAGTGAGATAGCTAGCCAGGTGGGCATTAGAAAAAGCCTTACCACCATGCTATGGTATTCCTTCATCGAAAGCTCAGCCTCATTGCAGGGATTCGAAATCACGCCATCCATTGACGCGGCTTCCGTACACACTACTAACTGAGCCGCCATCACGTTCATATATTATACTTAAAAAAGTATCTAGTGCCGTTTACTTCCAGGAATACATTATTTTAATTGCATATATATAATAAAGGCATAAAAAAAGGTTCAACAAATCCATCAAATACATCTTTTCTTAAAACTATTGAAACATCCATACTACTTTACATATTTGTATAAAATAAAATTATTGGGTGGTACAAATATAAAAAAAAATGTACAAGCGCCGGAGCTTCACCGAGACTGGTACGAGACTATCGAATGGAAACAAGAAAACAATACTCCACGACACTGAATAAAAGATTTTCACTTAGCTGTGTGGAATGCCTTTATGGAAATATGCCTCGTGTGATTTATGACTTGACGTGTCGGCGGGTGATGTTGTTCCGATGGAGTTGTCGGTTTGTCATTTCAATGATTAATATCGCATACCTTACAGTCAGTATATTTAGTGCTTAGTCCAGTTCGAATATTTATTATTAAGTCGCCGGTTAACTTTGTCGTAAAATTTCACCGTAGAATTAAATTTAAACGTACATTGCATACGCTAAATTACGACGAAAGTTTAAGATTATAAAAATCACTTAACTTAAGTATATTTGAGAAATATCGATAATGTTATTAATTTTTTTAAATAAAAGCATATAAATATGCAAGTAAACCAATGTAGGCACTTGGAATCATTCGACTTGAACACATTAGAATGAAACTTGGTAAATTAAATTTATTATAATTTTTCTATAAACACTTATGCTGCTTAATAAGGGTAATAAATATATGTTAATATATGACTTTCATACTCTACAAAGGTTACAAAATTATTAATCATATTTCAAAGATGTAAAAAATACTTCGTACAGCTTGCATTTGTAAATTTCCCAAATATTTGAATTTATATAAGCTATGAATTTGTTTGACTAATACTATTAGCGATTTAAAATCGTGACTTTAAAAACATTATTGATATTTTACAATTTATGATCACTAAAGTACAGGACATGATGTTAAATCTAATGTGGTTATTTTATCATTAAATATATATATAAAATAAAATTTACCATCCAATATCTTTACCTCTGTCAATTGTGTTCAGTATGAAATAACCTGAAAACAAAAATGCAATACAAAATGTTGCATCAAAACTTTAACAGCGATAGTCAATTATATTTCTATTCCTTGAAGATAGCTTTAATCAGACTTTGACATTCCTCTTGCTACTAGGTCTATCCCATATTCTTTGTTTAGAATTTCAATGCAGGAACTCTCGACAACATATTCATTGAATCAGTTTAGAGTATGTTATCATGCGTACCTTTACGAGCAGTATTCCGCGTATCGTTTCGCCAGCTTTCCTCCATAAACTCAAGAAAGTGGGCCACTGATGTTAATTACCGTACCTTCGCGGCATTTGCCATAACACTCCGTTTAACGAGTCAGGCCGTTGTCGTACTGCTGTAATGTTAAATTTGACTTTTTTGAAGTTAAAATTAAATTGACTGGTCATAAAAAGTTTTAGCTGATTCAAATTATCTTGTTGAACGAAGAATTGTTTCCTTTTGATCATTAAAAAAGATTCGTTCTTATTATCTCTTATATCTTATTATATCTTACTTTTAACAAATAAATATGAACATAGTTGTGTATTTAGGCATGCACAAACCAATCTTGTTTCTAGGATTGTGTGTTGTCACCTGTAAGCCGTGAGATTGTTATTAAACGCGAACGTATCCAGAATAATAAGTTGAGTATAACTGTTATAACTGTCGCAATATATATCCTGTTTTCCTAAATATCTAGAGTATAGTTGTAATAATGCATCGAAATGTATTATTTAATTTGAAACTATTCAGGACTATAAATAATCCCTTTTTTCACATTAGGAGCAACTATAAAAGTTTGACTGAACTATTGCGTCGCCTTCAGACTTTGAAATAGTTAGTAACCATTATATCAATAATATGAACATGTATATATAAATATATATGGCATTTGCTACTATGAAATCACTAGCTAAAATAAATATTAAAGTGAACATCATCTTAAGTATGTTTTTCCAAGCTCATATAATTTACAGAAATTTGTAAGCACGATATTATAAACTAGAACTTAAGTCTATAATAACAACTGATAGAAATATTATAGTATATCAAATGTATGATAAAGATCAAATTACGAAATAATTTCCTCCCTTTCCTTCACATGTCAGTAACAAATACAACGTTAAGTTACTCCTGAAAAGTTATACTCAAGTCGTTTCGCCATATTTTTTTGACAGTTTCAATTGAATTCTAACTTCTTTAATTTAATCTCGAAGAAAGCGTATCTTTCTGGAAAATTACTGTTATTAATCATAACTTTTTAGAACATTGAGTTGATAAGTAAAGTTTATTTTGTAAACCAGGAAAACTTCTCGCCATGTGTCAATCGACAGATAGGTTTTATGATTCCTTAAAAGTGCTTGTACTACACCGGATTTCAATTTTATAACCGGATGCCAATATTTTTTTTCTCAGCGTAAAAATAACAAATACATAAAATATTGACAAAATATAATATTAACGGTGACACACGAGACAGAATGGGATTGTATCACTGTCTAAATTTTTTTCAATATTTCATATATTTGCTCTTTGAGAGAAAATTGTTAATATCCAATTCCATGTTAAATTTAATTGTTGAAATTTCATTTCCTCAAGTTTAATGTAATCGTTAAAAAGCGAAAGTGAGTTTGCTTGTTTATTTTTTTTGTTACGCTTGCACGACTAATCACTTTGTCGATTATGCTAGATAGATAGAAGATATGATATGATATGATACATTTTGATATAGAGATAGATGGGACCCTGGAGACGTTGATAGGCTACTGTTTCTCGCGAAACACTTATTAGAAATGGGTTAAGGAGAGGGATAAACTTTGTATGAAACTTTTTTTATGTCATCCGATTTGAATAACAAAATCAGTAATAACGCGAGTGAAGCCGCAAATAAAAGCTAATAAGATATAACAAATTCCCTGCTCTACAATTACATAAAGTCATTTGTAAATATCTATAAATGCCAGATGTTATATTCATTTGTATTTTTTAAATCTTTCTAAAAGATATCAACTGATGAAATAGCTCCACTCCGTTCTGCATATATTTGCGGCCAAATAATCTTGTGGTGTATTACTACGATAAGTAGGCGGATTCCTCGAGTAAGTGAGTTCAAGGTCAGTAACACACTTGCGATACATTTCTTGTTACAAGCATTCCAAAACTACGCTAATTATTTACCATCGGAAGAGCTATAAGCTACTTTAGATATATTAAAAGAGAGACGTACATCTTAGCATTCCGTAGATTTTATATTCACAAGTAATCCATCCCTTCAAAAAGAACATTGTATCCTGCTAATTAGTACATCCCTATCCCACGTCTTTTTAAATTACTCTGGTATATGTAAAGGTCTTAATGAATTCACAAAAGTTAGAAGATACACAAACTTTTTAATGTATATGTTTATATGTATACATACTATACAAAAATCGATGTGTATATGTATCATCTTGTAAAGTCAAAAACGGATGGGTTGATTTTGATGAAATTTTCTGGTAATCTTCAGATTAGCCCAACGAGTAATCCTGTGAAATTGGGTAGCGATCGCTTGTATGCCAAGCAATTTGTATATATTTATAGAATCAAAGCTTTATAAACATGTTAGAACTAGCTCAAACTAATACGTCCTTTCTAAATCAACAATAATAAAGTGATTTCATGTAAAATTATATACACGATATTAGATTTCGTTAATTCTACATTAATAAAAAAATAAAATTATATTTTAGTACATATAACCTCCTATGTATTGAATAAACCCTTGGGAAGGTCAACAAAGTATAATATAGTAACATAATATGTTACGAGTTTTCCTAATCTAATCTATTATTTTTGGTTGATACACTAACAGAAAACTAACAAACCCGCCAAAGCCAGGTCTGACTGTAATAAATATGATTGAATTAAGGGTAGTATAATACAATACAACCTAAAAAGAACACATTTTGAAATAATATATTGTATAAAAATATTCATATTGCTCCAACATTTATTCATTTTCTAAATATATCGAACTTCCGTAATGTACTATGACTGTGTATAATATCTCAGTGGTAATGTGTAGGAACGCCCTGTCATGGGACGTGAGTTCGAATCCAAACACCTACAATGAGCTTGAGCTTTCGTTAAACAAAAACATCGTGAGGAAACCATAGCATGGTGGAAGGGCTTTTTCCAATGCCCGCCTGACTAGCTACCACCCTCAAGTTGAAGATCTGCCGCAAAATACCAATAGATACATTCCGGCAGTTGCATTTGAGAGCCAGTCCCTTCAATAAAGGACGCTAACGCACCTGCATTTCCCCTGGAGTTGTGGGTGTCCATGGGCGGCGGTAATCACTTACCATGAACTTGCTCGATTGCCCCCTATTCCTTAAAAAATATATCATTATGTCAAATAATTTTGAAGTGAAATAATTTTACGATTAAAGAAGTAATTTTAGAAAAATCAATACATAGGAGCGAAGCTCTTGTAGATTATATAGTATATAGAAGTGGCTCTGACTTGGTTCGAGTGGAACTATAAATTATTTAATACTAGCTTTTTCCCGCGGCTCCGCTCGCGTTAATATTGATGAAATTATAAGCAATTATTCTCTAAAATTTGAAGCAAATCGAATGACGCAATGAAAACATTCATACAAAGTTTATTTTTCTCTTTACCCCACTTCCTATTAGTTTTTTGCTAGAAAAAGTATCCTATCACCGTCTCCATTTATTTTAATATCAAAATGTATCATAACCTATTTAGTGGTTTTAGAGGGAAAACGTAACAAACAAACTCACATGCGCATAATATTAGTAAGGATTTATGTTCGTTTTTCTAACTTTGTTCAATACAACTTTGCTTCTACTGGTCGCAGCGTCGTGTCAATAGTCTAAAGATTTCCTCTGTGATTGATCTATCGAATATAAAAATAATTTTTAAAATCCGACGAATTCCTAAGATTAGCTCTTGAGAACAAACATATAAACTTTTTTCCTTATAATATTAATGTAGATATAAAAGATTTGCTTTGATATACTAGTACCGGAGATTACTCCAGAGGTACAACATACGAGTACGTTTGTATAAACTGGACTCCATTTACATTATTTCCTTTAATGTCTTTTCAGTGTATTGACTTACTTATCGATATCAATGAAAATTATAACTATTGATGTTCCTTCACAAACTATCTCTTGTTTTAACTAGTTAAATGCTATATTAACGATAGGAATCTGTAGACTAAGCCGTCTAGAATAGATACGATAACGATCGAATACGATCATATATCATATTAAGTGTTAGGAGTTACAAAACTACTAAGCTCAAACATCTGATAATATTCAGATTAGGAACAGAGCAACTAAGTGTCGGTGAGTAGTTTCACTAAGCAACGCGCTTAATTTAGGAAAAACAGAAAGAAACAAAAATCAAGATTTATAACAACCAACAAAATACAGTGAAGCTCCGTAGACCCTTGATCAAACACCGATCTTTAAAAAAACAGTCAAAATCATACAAATTGTGTAATCTATACAAATCGAAATTTTATATCTTAGATTCGACAAACCACAAATCCTTGCCAAAGAACACCGATTCCTACCTAGGATGATTCGCGAGGCTATTGAAATTGAAAAACATCCAAATTTCATTATAGAAAATGGTTGGAAGCTAGCACAAGCATGGAATCCGATTATACATTTAATTAAATCGGAACCCAAAAGACCAATTGCCAGACCTCAAGTCACTGTGAGCTCTTTCTGCGTAGATCGGAACTCTATCAATAACAAAAATTAAATTGAAGGTAGACACAGTAACATGAACTTTACTGGACAACCTACATCTCAGTCCGCCCCGTGACCACGAAGGCTGAAAAGTTTTCAAAACGTCGGGATCAAAATTAATAAATAACCGTGATAAAATCCGTTTAAATTAGTTTTATTTCAATGAATAATATTTGCATAAACATAAGAAATTACTGTGATTTCTTTCTCCGTAGATTGGAACACAAACAAAATTAAAAATTAAACTGTAGGTAGACACTGTAACATTAACTTTTCTGGTCAACCTAGACCTCAGTCTACCCCATGACCACGAAGGCCTAAAAGCTTTCGAAACGTCGCGATCAAAATTAATAAATAACCGCGATAGAATCGCTTAAATTAGTTTTATTTCGATGAGTAAAATTCGCGTAAACCTAAGAAATCATTATCTATACAATCTATATTATATAAATAGGATATGTTTGTTTGAACGCGCAATTCTTAGAAACTATCAATCGGATTTGAACTTTTTTTTGGTTATGAGAGAACAATCATTAAGGAAAACTTTAGCCTGTTTAACATTACTCTACCACCATTAGAAGCAGAGCTGTATTGAAAAAAGTTACAAAATCGGGCTTAAATTATTACATAACTAGCTGATCCGGTGAACTTCGTATTATCTTTAATCATTGTTTTTTACTCTCGCTAAAACTCAAAAACGGTTTAACTGATTTCTATTTTTGTTTTTTGTAAATTTTGATTGGCTATATTCAATTCTAATCAACGTACCGACTTCTAACGAAAGACCAATAGAATTGGATATATCTAATATCGTTTCATTTCTTTTAGTAATTGAATGAAACTCGAACGAATTAATTGTATGACTTTAATATAATTATTATTATATAACTATTTAATATGTCTTTAAATTATATGAACTTTAAATATGGGTGGATCGAATCCATCGTCCATACACTCTGCCAGCTGAGCTATCATCACTTCTAACTGAGCTATTATCGCTTCAATACTTTTCATATTAAGAGGTTTAAAAAAATCTGTTTGTTTTTTATACAAACCTTGGCCTGACAATAACGAACGCAATAAAAAAAGAATTATTCAATTTGGTACAGTCATTCGGAATGTATGCGCGTATTGATGCGATTGTATGCGATTTCGAAGAGTCATTTTATGGATACATATATAGATATCTTTTGACAGAGTAAACCAAATGCGAAGAAACAAAAACTAAGTAATAATTCAAGTTGCATACAATGTTTACATATTAAAGTTATTAGTTAAATATTTTTTACATTGTGCGTGATGTGCGCACAGACAAACAGACATAAATTCAAAAAATACTGAAAATGTGTTCTGTTGGTTATCCTTTAACTCCTTTTTTTTATATTTTCCATGTTCAAAAACGACTTTTCTACAGATTTATTATATGTATAGATTTTCAGTTTTACGCGAACGAAGTCCCGAGCTTAGCTAGGGTGTATTAAAACCACATTACAAATAACATCACTCGACATGATTGTAATGGAGATAGTCGAAATCTTTCTACTGGTGAAGTATGTATAAAATTAACATCGTAGTTATTTCATTGGCAGACCACGACCGTTCTGGCTCGCTTAATTACTGGCTGTAAAATTGTTATTTGTGTGCAGAGTCGTTCTGCTTCCGTTCAAACGATGAGGGTTGCATTTGTAGAAAATATCCTCGACTCGGACCAAATATTTCAACTTTATTTTAGGTTACTGAAGGTTTTATTTTTAATGCGGCATTCGAAAAGCGTGGTGAAAATACCACAATAAATTGATTACTGCTTAGTCATAAATTATTGATTTGAATGTACATGTTAATTAGAGAACTTTTTGTATGATTTTAAGCGAACTGTGTATAGTGTATGTACTATATAGTTTCAGTACATTCACGGATTAGTAAAGTAATCGTGCCTAAAAGTACCACACACACGGACTATATGTTAAAAAGTGTGTGAGTGTCGAGGAATACTCGGTTGGAACGAATTTCCTTCTGTAGTATATTATTATTGATAAACATATTATATTATTGATTAACAAATAGGTACAGATAAATGAATAACTAGCGTTTGAGGGTAATTGAATGAAATGCAGAGATAAGATGCATAAGAGATAAGATTTTATGCAGAATTTGTTAACAAATGAACTAAAGGGATGGTGGTTAATTTAGTAATTAATATATTTTTCTAGTTGTGAAAATAAACATTTTATTGTACATCATTCAATTCATCTAATTCATTATAATACATATGTCTTCAGCCAATAAGCGCGCACCTTTGACCGGGCACAGCCAATAGCATACGTACTATGGATAACTGTTTACACTATAGAAATATACTGCAATATAAAATACACTATAGAAAGGGTCGTGAAGAAAAAAATCTTACGTTTTGATTTGTATAGCTTCCATCCGTACATAATATACGGGTGATAAGGAACTTTCCTACAAAAAGTAATTATAAAATTATAATTACTGCAGAATTTGTTCTTAAAGCGTTCACAATTGTTATTAAATTTTAATGTAAAGCCAAAAGTATAAGCAAGTACTATACCATTGTTACTTAATGTATGCATAGCTAATTAGTTATTAATATTCCAAAGTAAGTTATTGTCTAAATATTGTAATTTCTATGATAATCTCGCCAACTTATTAAATATTCTTTGCCTTTTGCGTAAAACTCCGTAATTTAAAAAAAAATACAATTTCCGAATTCAAAACAAATGGATTAGATTTTTCCAACGGAATTCCTCTTCAAATGCAAATATAATACCTATTTGTGAAGAGACCTTGTTCTTGTTTTGAACTCCGTGTACTCGTGACTTTATTCGCATGAAATTCAATTATAATTCGTATAATTTTAGGTACTCGTATCATTCATACCTTTCTAAATTCTTTAAATGTGTAATATCCCAATTGACTCTAACTGCTAAACCGCACCGATAAATGTTTCACAAACGATTTTCGTCTTGAGGGTTATAGCTAGCCAGTTAAGTATTAGAAAACGCCCTATCATCATAATAAGTATAAATATTACTACAACAGACTTATTCGTTCTTCTTCAAGCTCAGTTACGTTGTGTTAATGGACATAGAAGTATATTCAGAAATATATTTAATATACAGACTTAACTCAATTATAGTTTTAATATTTGTATAAGAAAATACATAATTGTTATAAAATTTTTTTCTATTAGTTAGCTTCTGGTCAACAATCTCGACTCGTTTTAAAATCATAACCGTAACCACAAACATGTGTTTGTGGTACAAGGTTAGAGATATAACTTTTAATAGGATAACTTCAGTAATTTCCAATTCTCCACTACGAAAAATACTACAAATAAGGGATTCATTAACAATAATAGGGACAATTAGTCGGACCCAGCCTTGCAGAAGTTACATGAGCACGCAAGAATTCTATAAATATTTTATTGCTTCCTTTGTGTATTCGGAAAGCTCATTAGTCATTTTGTCGTGTTAATTACGAAGCGACTAATTTGTAAGCTTTCATATACCGTCGAGGTGAAAATTAATAATTGTTTGTTTACACATAAAATATATGCTTTCAATTTTTTTCTTTTATTATAGTTTACTAGCTGTGTCCGCGACACCGTTCGCGTGGCACTAAAATTTTATTTAATTATTTTCATAAAAAATGTTATATATCTTATGTTACTCAGGTCTAATGAAGCATTCCAATAATGAAAAATTATTTGGAATCGGTCCGGCAATTCTTGGTTCTTTTTATAGTTTAATTTTTTTTTATAGCATTGTTACAAAAAAAATACAAATCCTTACCCTTTATAATATTAGTATATAGATAGTTTTGCGTTTTAGTCATAATCTCACCTGATCTTAAGTGACGATACAGCCCAAGCTGGTGGACACGCTAAACCCGTGGAGGGACTGGTTCTCAAGTGCAACTGCTGGAACATACCTATGGGTATTTGGCGACAGATTTTCAACTTGAGGATGGCAGCCAGACGGGCATTATAAATAGCCCTACAACCATTCAAATGGTATTTGTTTTTTGTTGCAATAAAATGCAAGAAAACGTTTGATATTTCGTGTTGGATTACAAAATTATCAAGAATTTACGAGGAGTTTAGATAAACGTAAGGGTTCTTAAGAGAGGTTTCGTAAACTACTAAATTTGTGTCGAATTATTTATATGAGTAGAGTGGGGAAAAGTGATCAAAATTAGTAACGTACAAGCAGTAATAACTGTGTTATTACCAGTATTCTTAGTCTAATATAGTAACTGTTTACTATAAAAGCCGTAGTTTTGTTCACTAGCGTAAAAGAGAAGTTTTCCAACAGTGGATCCAGTATATACTGGGTTTAATAGAAACTATATTAAAAAACCATGCCTTATCTTTTATAATAATAGTAGATTTAAAAAAAATATTGACTACTACATGTACAAGATATTTTAGGTAAATATAAAAATAATATTATGTTGTTTTCGTTATGTAATAAAATAACATATTTGAGTATTACTAATAAACTGATACAACCAATGTTTGTGTATCGACTCCAGTAGGTGTTAAAATGTTCATACCAACACTCAAAATACCTGTATGTTAGCAACTATTTTTAAACTTCCATGTATTGAAATTGTTAATGAGTTACTTGAATATTTAGAACGCTTCAATCGACATGTTCTCTGGCGTCAGCTTACACAATCGGCTCACAGTTTATTTCTTTTGTTACAGATAAAACGGATTCTACATCGCCTATCAATCATGGAACTCCCTACCGCGGTAGTGACGGGGCAATCAAAACATTCTCTTCCAGTACTCACTGACACTTACGTGTACAGTTGAAGTATTACTTAAAATGTAGTGTTAGTGTATAGACTAAAGTGATATAATGAGCTTATAAGTTAAGTGGATGTCGCGAGAAATGCCTTACTACGGGTATCGTAATGGTGGGCCTGAGTCGGACACTAGTGGGGGTTGTTCCGAATCGGACGGTGGGGAATCAGACTCTGAAGGGGGATTGAGTACAGAGAGTACCGTAGACCAGGGTCTGCCGTTCCCCGGCTTCGTTCCCGTCGCTCTCCGATATTTGACGCAAGATACTCGACCGAGAAGTTGGTGTTTGAAACTCATCACTAATCCATATCCTTTTCAATATAAATTTAATTACATTACATGGTGAAGTATTTAAGATTTTGTTTTAGGTTTTAATTATGCGGTCATATTTCAGAATTATAAGCTTTTTTTCAAATCCACGTCTACGAACCTGGCATAGAAAAATATAAGCCGAGGGTATGTTATTTGCCTAGATACTTTTATACGTTCTATTGTTGGAATTATTCTAATCACGGGAAGCGTACACAGAAAATAAAATATACAATGAATTTTAACTCGTTGGTATGAATGAAATGGGTAATTATATTATTTTACTCATTATATTGACAAAGTCGAAACTAATTCAATATTTTTAATTTTAATGGCATCGGATATGTTACTTGTTGTTCGTGGATATGTTTCACATATTACTTATCTAAAGTTATTTTTTTTATAAATTGGTGATATTGTGACATTAACAAGAGTTCAAACAAGGTCATAACCACGCGTTCTTGGTATATGAATAGTTTTTAATTGTAACACGGCAAAATAAATTTGACAGTAAGCACAAAATAACTGCGAAATATCTAAAAGTACCATTATGGTAGTTGTTACCCATCCTAAGTATTGCGTGTATTTTAGGTATAAATATAAAGTACTCACAATCTGGTTGTGGCCGTAACCTACCATTCAGACAATTATTTATTTGGACCTATCGTTGTTGATATATGGATGTTTTTTTATATACATAACAGTTCAAAAATATATTCCTACTAGCTTTTACCGACGGCTTTGCTTTCGTTAATATTGTATTCTAATTCCGGTAATCACTATTGTAAATAAATGATATCAAAGGAGACTGGTATAAGAACATTAAAACTGATTTGTATTCGTAGTCATTTATACGCGGGCCGCTCAATATTTTGGCGATAATGGCTTACACATAAAAGATAGATACATGATGTCGTGGGATTTTTTAGGACTATTTAAGATAAACATTTTCATTATACAATATATACGTGTAACTCGTAAAGGTTTTTGCAGCGCACGCCAAAAGAGCTCGCAGATGATACCATTCAGACAATTATTTATTTGGACCTATCGTTGTTGATATATGGATGTTTTTTTATATACATAACAGTTCAAAAATATATTCCTACTAGCTTTTACCGACGGCTTTGCTTTCGTTAATATTGTATTCTAATTCCGGTAATCACTATTGTAAATAAATGATATCAAAGGAGACTGGTATAAGAACATTAAAACTGATTTGTATTCGTAGTCATTTATACGCGGGCCGCTCAATATTTTGGCGATAATGGCTTACACATAAAAGATAGATACATGATGTCGTGGGATTTTTTAGGACTATTTAAGATAAACATTTTCATTATACAATATATACGTGTAACTCGTAAAGGTTTTTGCAGCGCACGCCAAAAGAGCTCGCAGATGACAGAATATTTTCCTACTTATTTGACACTTATCGTTACATTTTGGACAATTCACACAATATCTTTATAAGCTATATTATTGTAATAATTCATTAAAATCTATTCAGTAGTTTTTGCGTGAAAGAGTAACAAACATCTATACATCCATACTTACAAACGTTTGTGTTAATAATATTAGTAAGGATATATTACACAGCAAACATACCACAAATGAAATACATTTTTTGTTTTTATTATAGACACGAGAAAATAAAAAATCTACAAGATACACTCGATTAGATTTTCTAGACAGGCTCTACTTATGGCTGACATGATCGCTGGACAATCACTCTGAAATTCCTGAGTATTAGTTAAGTATCGATTTTATTTTCTAGAAAGCTTAAAAACTAATTATCGTTATTAACTGCTTTTTATTCATTAGGACAGCTCGCTTTGATTTATTTAATATATTTTGACATAATCTACATAAACTAAAATTATCAAATGAAATTCTTGCTAGTACGTAGTTTATTCTAGAGTTCTATCAAAATAATTAGTAAAGTTTTGTTCTCTTAAAAAACGTACTATATCCAAAATAATAACATTCAAAAAATATATATTATTGGTACTTTCACGTTTTCTATACTACCAGATGCAAGACAATAGCATCCATATAAAGTAGACTTCACGATATTCTTAATGCAATTATGAAAACACACACAGGATTAAATGACAGTTATTTTTTTTAACATTGTCTATCGGCCGTTGTATCACAATGTTAGGGGATTTAATAGTTACACTAGCTTTTATTATTGTAACTATGTTAATGCATTGTATTCGCAAAGAAATTAATCAGTTTATATTAAATAAAAACCTTTTCAGACGGTCCCCGTATCGGTAACCCAGACAGATAGCAGCTGTAAGTCCGAGTTGTACCATGGTTTACGTGTTAAAAGTCTGTAGTATCAAGATTTTGCTATGAGATCACGTTATAGAAAATATTTATAGTTACGCACACCTACTCAGTGTTGGAAATAGGTATATAGGTAGGTATAGCCGGCAAACTCGAGATATGATAGTAAACAGAACTTTAGAATTTTACGACACAACTTTATATAATAAGAAACGTGTGGTTACAATAGCTATGGAAATTTACGCGATACGTTATACTAGCCGTTACCTCTGACTTTGTCCGGGTTGCCATTAGAATTTGTTGGAAATAAATGTAAGTAAAAATATTTTTGTAATAAGACATATCTATCTAGTTAATAAACTATTTGTGTTTCAAATTTCATCTAAATCCATTTAACCGCTTTGCCTAATTAAGTAACAAGCACCCAAACATACAAACTTTCGTGGGTATAACATTACTGAACATATATACAAGTCGGCACAGCATTTTGATAATGTTGACTGATACAGAAATATAGACGCGTGTTATTCCTTGAAGTATTATAGATTTAATTAAAGTACCAAACTGTAAATACCACAAGATACTGGAGATCTTCCACCAATATAAAATGTTTTTTAAAACTTTTGATTTAGAATTATGGCCACAATCTTACCTGATATTAATAAAAACGACATTGACCAAAATGTTGGACACGCTAAGCCTAATGAAAGGACTGCTTCTCAAGGGCAACTGTCGGAACACACCTTTTTTTATAGTCTAGGCTTTAGCGTTATGCCCATATTCTCACCTGATCTTAAGTGACGATGTCGTCCAAGATGGTGGACACGCTAAGACTAGTGGACGTACTGGTTCTCAAGTGCAACTGCCGGAACACACCTATACGTATTTGGTGGTAGATTTTAAACTTGCGGATGGTAAATAGCCAGGCGGGCATTAGAAAAAGCTCTACCACCTTGCTAATCCGTAAGAAACAAAAGAAACAAGGTTTCACATAGTGGCACGGTTTTTTCTTATTACCGCCTGTTTAGCTACCACGATGAAGTTGAAAATTTTTCCGCTAAATGCATATATGTGTGTTCCGGCAGTCGGACTTCAGAGCCAGTTCTATCTACTAGGATTAGCATGTCCACCATTTTCAGTCACTTAGCTTATTTTTGATGACACAAGGAACGAGATTGTCTAGATAGTGATTACGTCGACAATATTTATTTATTTCCTTTCATCTAATTTTTACCTGAAAAACTGAATAGATTATCATATGTCCTACTTTGGTTTATGCTCGAACGCTTTGGTTTATGCTAAAACGGATTCCATAAAATAATTGTTATAGATTCTTCATTCTTAAATTGAAAAATACATATTTAATATTTACGTAAGCGTAAGAGTGGAGTAAGAGCTTAGCTTACTTTTCCTGACAAGATAGAGAAGAGGGCGAAAATTACAAAAACTCGGTTTAAATTATACTTGAGTGACCTCTTACCATCATGTAAAGTGCCATCAAATTACAGTGCTTATTATAATAAAATCTTTTTTGTTACACGTAAAATGGCAAGCCTACTGAATTAGCAAGTCTCCTAATCAAAGGTAAGCTGAACTAAGTAATAACTCAAAGCAGACGGAATAGATCGGGAACATATATAAAATATAAAAAAAATAAAAAACAATATGGTAAGATTATTTTTTAAACTTACGTACCTATAATCATCCTTTACGAGAGCAAAATTATTACCCATATAAATAGTAAAACCTGTACACAAGGTCGAACTGCGATAAAATTAAAATATTTAACTAACTTAGATATTTCCAACCTTTAACCCCAATCACAATTATAATTATTTCGAATATTTGGCAGAAAGTGTCCATTTCCGTACGTATGTATCCCTTTTAATCTCGAAGTAATTGATTAACGAAGGGTCCTGAACCTATAATAAATTAATACCGATCCTGTAAAATCTTTAGGCAATAGCTACCTCTTGTATTTCGTACATGAAAACGTCCGTTGATTATTTTAGTTTGGAGAGATCAGTGATATAGTTGTGTATTTCTAGAATTAATTTAATATACAGTAAGAAATATATTTTGTTGTAACTAAATTTGTATATATTTAATTATAACGTTCAAATTTTATCTTTATTGAAATTAAATTCAAATAAACATAGTATTTTATTGGAGAGCGAGACCAGCACTAGGAATAAAACTAGGGATAATTTTCTAGTATGGGGACTGAACCCACAATACTTTCAGCGGTAAGGTAACCGCTTAAACAAATATACGATCCATGCGTCTGTCGTTTTTTGCTTAACCCCATTGTTTTTATATTAGTAACATATATTCGTATTAACATAACGTTTATTATGCTATGTTAGTAACATGTGTTTGAAAATGGTTACATTTCTGTAAGTAGTAGGAATTCCACAAAGTTCAACTGAGGAAGTTTCAAAGCCATACTTGTTTCTGTTCAAAGGACCAATAATAATACGCAAGGTATTCCATCTCGATTCTTAGAATTAGCAACTTATTATGACGGACCTGAGAATTATTAGTACTTTTGAGGTTGATTATATGACAGACTGTCTTACTGCTTCTTTACTGGTAAATTCCACGAAATAATACACAGACAAGAGTCTGATTTTTTTGTACAACTAGTATATATACAGATGCGAAATATTTCCTTTAATTTTACAATTTACAATTAATAATAATAAAAATTAGCCGTCAGGAGACGTGTAGCAGATGGGAAACATTTAAATAACTAGTAATATTTAAAAGTATTGAAAACTATTAAAGAAAATACGAAGTAAAGTAATAATAGTACGTAAGTCTCAAAGAAAAGCAATGAAGGGTATATTATACGCATACACACATGGGAGTCAAGACGGCATAGTATCGTCATGCCATTTGCCGTCACGTTAAAGGGGCCGATTTTATGACCAAGGCGCGCCAATAGATGTTTCACAGCAAAACATGACGTTATTTAATATAAGAACGAAAAACGTTTTTGTATATCGGATTAATAAAATTCTTATATAATTCCTTAGATCATATATCAATCAACACGACAAATCTGTGAGAAACTGATACTCATAGTTTATTTAATTTCACGACAAGAACTACAACCGAATTGCTTTGATTCTGTTTGATATTTTATCGCTGTCCAGTTTTTTTATATTTTATGACGTACTTACTTTTAAATATTTAATTATCTAATGAATGATATTTTTCAGTTCTCTTTTGACAGTGCAAAATGTACGAAACGTCGTTTAATAAAATTTATTTTGTTTTTAAACATTTATGTTAGCTTGTTTTTCACTCGCAGCTTTAGTTACGTTTTTTTTTATAAAAAAAATACAGATTTTTTAAAACTTTCAATTGGTTATAATTTTTATTTATTTATATGCAATATTTTTTTTATTTATCTATCATATAGAAATGAACAAACTGTACAAATACTCATGTGTAATTGTTCAGAACGCAATGATTACTTAATCAAATACACAAATATGTTTTGAAATACAAGTGGCAGTTTTTTTATAGTTAGGGTTTTAACGTTATGGCCGTAATTTCATCTGATTTTAAGTAAAGATAAGGCCTAAGTTGGTAAACAGAAACAAAAACAATAACAAATATACCAACTTTTATGCTGACCAGTAAAAAGGTTTTACCATATTTAAAACTATCCAAATCTGTGTCAATGTATATGAAAACTTTGTTACGCGTTTTAATAATTAATTAAGAAACGTTATACAATATACACAGTACACAACGTAAAGGGCTCAGTCATTAAAAAGTAAATGTTTCATGATACGCAAATTAAATTACCAGTGAACTAGAAATAAACATTGGACTACTTTTGTAGTAATAATACCCGTTAATGTACCAAGTGTTTACGAACATTAAATTAAATTAAACTTAAAAAGCCTTTTATTTTTATGCAAAATTACAAACTAGTGAAATTAAACCTACTACATATAACACTTATGTTATATTATACACACTTCCGCAGGTGAAGGCATCCTCCAAAGAAGTTCATTTATCTTTATCTTGAGTTATATCCATCCAGTCTGTGCCAAACGTTTTGTTGATATTATCAGCCCATCTCTTAAGCACTCTACCTCTGTAGCGTTTCCCTCCTGAGTCTCTCTAAAGTATCTCTAAAAAAGTATTCTGATAATAAAATCTGCAAAAATTATTCTTGTTACACAAATAACATTGTACGTGCCGCATAACAACATCTTCAATCAGGTTAATTAGATCAGAAAAGTAGAATCAAACTGATAAAGACTTCAATACAATTATTTTCCTCAGCTTTATATGTGCTAACATTATTAGCTGCTATTATACACTTTCATATGCTCTTCATTCCCGGCGTGCACTGTGAGAAGTAGCTCGATAGAACCGTCAAAGCTTTGGTCTCTCTGACTCGTCTCAATTATTCACAAAGTAAGCGCCTTTAGAGTACAAGGCTCGGCGATATGGCTTATGTTATTTCGTATACATATTCTAGAACATACTAGAATAAGAAGAAACAAGTTTTTTGTTTAAAAAGTTTTTTTTTATAATTCCATTTACGTCAGCAGTGAATTCCACACGTCCGAAGAATATGAAGCTTATAGTCGTCCCGTGTGACAGTAGATTTAAAGTTGTACATTCAACTCTGATACATGCCGATCAACAATGTCATGTCAGATAATAAATGTAGTTAGTATTAGCTTTTACCAGCGGCTTCGCTTGCGTTAATATTACTTTTTCAAACAAATTGGACGGCGAAGTAAAAAGTTTCATACAAAGTTTACCCCACTTCCAATAAGTTTTTCGCAAGAAAAAGCGGCCTATCACCGGCTCCAGGTCCCCATCTATCTCTATACCAAAATTCATCACATTCGATTTAGTGGTTTGGGCGTGAAAGCGTTACAAACAAATTCACTTTGGCATTTATAATATTAGTAAGGGTAAGAATTATAGATAGGTAAGTTGAACGAATTTTGTATACGATGTAGCGAGAGCGCGTCAGCTGGGACCAACAGGGGTTATTCTTTTTTAAATTTATAGCCTCTACACTATAGGAATATTATCAAGCTATTCACTTTATAATGAGGTCGGGACAGCATATTATTCAACGGTAGCTTACATTTTACTTTATAAAATACTAAAAATGTTCGCAGCTTTATTGCGTTAATAATCTTCCTCTTAAAAAATATACATATAATAAAATATAAATAAATATACTATAATTTGGATAGATGCTAATTTCTTGTCGATAAGCACAGTAATCAACAGATCGACAAAAGTACCTTGCGTTTAATAATATGTCTACAGAAGGTATTAATGTCCACAATAACATTACCGAAGTACATATTGTTGAGATTAGTTAAATCTTTTAATAATGATAAATCATGAAATACTTGTAACTCATGTTCAGTGAGTCTGAATATGTATTCTGTAATCTTACAGTCAAATAGTGTCATAGTTAATAAATACGAAAATTAACTGATTTCGTTGTTTTTTCGTTATATTTGCACGCCTCAACTACTCAATAAATTTCATTGGATTATAGGGTTAGGAAAATCTTTTGAAAGAAAAGATTATATTTTCATTTCGACATTTTCTATTCAAGTCGTTGTGGTATTGTGATAGTTGTGTAATTTCACTATATCAATTGTGGTGATATATGAAATTGCCAGTACAGATATGAACAAGATTTGAAATCGGAGTTAGGATACCTATTGGCGAGAAAATAATACTGTAAACGGTGAAATGGAGTATGACATTCGTATGAAGAACAGATAATTAAATAAGTTAATATATAGAAAAAATAAATGAAAATGTATATATATACTTATGAAAGAAGCAAAAAAAACATTGACATTGATCTGTTTCATGCAGGGAATTTTGAGCTTAAAAAAGTTATAACCAGTAACTTTTTCTGACCTAAGGTATTTAATTGTATCGATATACTAACTATCCATACTAATATTAATATTATAAATCTGAAAGGAAGTTTGTTAGTTTGTTACGCTTTCATGCCTAAACCGTTGAATCGATTATGATAAATTTTGCTATAGAGATAGATGGGAACCTGGAGATCGTGTTAGATTACTTTTTTATTGTTTCTATTCTGTTCTATATTCAAATGTTTATATTTTAACAAGCTCAATTCAAATCAAATGAAAAATCTTTATTCAGTTTAGGCCATAAGAAGGCGCTTATGAACGTCAAAAGTACTACCTGTGCCCACGACTAAGTTTGCCTGAAGCTGAATAGTTGAGATCATCCGCTTGACTAGAAGTGTGAAAGTTGTTCCCGGTATCTGGTAGTATGAGAGATTAAAAGTCGCCGTGGTAAATTTGTAGTGGCTATTTGGAACCTGTTCAGACATTACGATTACGCAACATGAAAGAAAGTACGTAAGCGGATTTTGTTCCAACACGATAACAAAAATGATAATCTTCCCTGTTTACACTATCTTCAAGAATATTTTTACAAAAGCGCAGCACCGTATTATTTTATGTTAGGATACATGGTGATCTTACAGCTGATAAAAGAATATCAGTCAAGTAAAAGATATAAAGGTAATTTAAAAGTTCACACACATATACATATATAAAACTGCTAATTTTTAAAAGCGACTTCGCTTGCATTAGTTTTGCTTAAATTATAAGCAATTATTGACTAAAGTGTGTAGCAACGGTAACAACGCAATAAAATGTTTCGGATAAAGTTTATAACTTTCTTTTCCCCACTTCCCATAAGTTTTTCGTAAGAAGAGTAGCAGCTTATCACCATCTCCAGGGTTCCACTTATCTCTATCCAATATTCATCGTAATCGATTCAGCGGTATAGATGTGAGAGCCCAACAAACAAACAAACAATCTGAGTAACGCATTTATAATACTAGTAAGGATATGGAGTAATAAATTTAATTTCTTTAACATTTCTTCTAAACTAACAGTTAAGCATTATAAACAGATTATACCCAAGTTTGAAGTTCGCGTAGTACACATTTCTGGTGTTGACAACCTAACCTAATAAAGACGCGTGGTTTAACTCCTGCCATGTTTCGAAAATTTCCACTAATCTTTTCAAGTAAACATCCCCGTTTAAGTTTACTCTATGACATAGTTACATACTAATTTAACAACCCGCAAAGCAGGATATCGAATATATTTATAATATGAGATAATAACTGGAAACCAGAATCAAAGACGCTGTAACAGATGATAAACTCAGTTGAATCAAGAAACAAAAGTGATAACAACAATAGCCTAACAATCGGCGATTCATTTTTAATCCCCACTATAATCTACATAAATAATATTAAGACTACATTTGATGAATCCTATAACATAGGAAGGAGGAGGATATTGATCTGCAGATAAGCCCATAGTTTCTCGATACAATAATAATATATATTATTTTAATCCACCTCAAAGTCGCGCCTATACAAAATCTAACAGTGACAAAGTACTCAACCACTTAAAATACTTCAAAAAGATCAAAGTCTTCACGTCACGTTAAGATATTTCTTTGTACAAACGAAAGGTTTCGCAAGATTATTTAATTTTCAACTTCCGAAATTTAACACCGAATCCTGTGATGTAAATTATAGCTCTTTAAGTTTGACTTTATACTTACTTACTTAAATGAAGAAATATTATATGTGAAAATATAAAGATTTCTTTATTATATTCTAAGTTAAGCCTCTTTTACATTTAGAAGATACTTTTTGCCCGGGATCTTTGCGGACTGATTCGAATAACTTTCCACTAAACCATAAATATATGCCTACTTTTAAAACTTCGTATTAATTCAATTTTCTAATTTAAACAAAAAGTTCAAAGTAACAATACAAAACAAAATTTTGCGTGCTACTATACCCGGAGCTAACCATCATATAAATTATGAAAAACAAATCTGGTTAACATCATACGGTGAGCATGTGGCCAATGAATCTTAATTTTTTCATACTGTGGTACAAAACGTGAACGACTTCTGTCGCTCGCATTGAATTGCGAATGATATCTTTCATCAACAAATTGAATAGAAAAGGGGTGGCTTTGATATTCGGCGGATACTTAGAAACTTTTACCGTAATAGATTCCTTTGTGAGATATAGAAAATCAAAGTTAAACGGAATATTTTAAGGATGTTAATAAAATGTTGTTTACATGAGACTTTATTTTCAGCTACGCAGCAATCGGGCAACTGATGCTTAAAGACTACATTTTGGCAGCGCTCGCATCCTTATTATCCCCGTAAATAAAATAATAACAGGATAACATGCTGTCTATGGTCACCCTCAGGCTATTAACTTGTTTGATTTAAACAATAATTTATTTTTATATTTTCGAATAAACATAAACGGTTTGGGGAGTCGTGTGGCAGATAGTTTTGTACTAAATTTGTTATGTGCATTTCTCATGTCAATATAGTCGTACAAAATCAGTCAGGCATTCTAAAGCCGTATTCTCTAAATTTTTATGGACAAGTAACAAAAAAAAACAACTGAACTTTGCTTATTGTTTTTATTTTTTGTGCTGGAGCAACGGAACTTGGTTATAAGTAATGTGAACTCTTATGCTCGTGATTGGACTTAATAGATCCACTGGTAAAATTGGCGTAAACAGTTTTAACCTCTCTCACCGTTAACTTGTACCACAAAAAATTTTTATAACACCGTAATTTATCAGGTATATATATACACCTCACCTATCTATTTTTCAACGTGTACCATTAGAGCAGAAGCAGTTTGCCCTTTACGACTGATTAATATTAAAAAAGGAAATCTTAAAACGAATGTACACTTCTACTCTCTATTTTCAATGTCGACAAAGAGAATAACGCCACCAATATAATATCAAAATTTGGAGATTCAAGTTATTTTTTATTTAACTGTGTAATAAACTCATATGGTCTATACCCTATGCTACTAATTTGACCAAGGTCGTATTTGTGCAATGCATGACCAAGATTCAATAAGATAAAATAAACCTTATTTTATGTAGGAACAAAATGCAAATTCGTTCGGCCGCGTTCGTCTATAACGCGAAGGCATTTCACCAGTTGGCTTGTTTGAAATGGAAAAAAGATACAACAATATTCTTTTATATTATTTATTTATATCACTACATTTTATAACACAAAGTACCCCGGCATGTTTTTCTGTATGAACGCAATAAACTCAAAAACCACTCATAGGTATTTTTATACGGCATTCTCTGATGAACAGGATAATTCAAGGAGAAGGTTTATTATTTATTAAGTTTACTGATTTAGATGAAATATTAGAATATAACACACAAACAATAGCTACAATGGCGTGTGCCGCGTAGATCAATAAGTTTTTATATTAAAACAATATATTACCGAATTACTACTCCTTAATATATCTATTAAACTTTGTCAATGCCATATGTCCTTTTTCTAAAATGATTTTCTGCGGTAATTATTTAGGTATACTTAGCAAATAAACTAAATTAATAGGCACGCGGTATATAGTTGGCAAAGGCGTGCCTAGCCGTGTAAAGCCGGAGCGGAATGCTAACATATTTATAATCCTGAAACGTGACATATTATCCTTGACCCAAAAAATATTTGCCATTCTCTTTTATATCTTTACAGATTTCCAAGATTTCTGATTTCAGACATCTCGAAATGTAACATTTTTGTCGTAAGAAGAATACTTTGAGTTACACAGTTAAAAAAAGGCCAAAAAACATGGCTTTTGTATACATTTATAGTACAATATAGATGAAAAAAAAATTTAGTCGCGACATTACCAAAGTATTTTTAGCTTTTTTTTGCTATTTATTTCTTCACACTACACTCTTGGTCCGCACCAATTTCATTTCATTCAATAATTTTCATTTTTTTATTATTATAGTACTCCTTATAAAAAATCACAATACAAATAATTTTCTTATATATTTTTAGGATGTTTGTGATGTTATTGACCCACTGGGTGAGCTGCGGCAAACTCCTGTTCTATTATATTGGAAATCTTATTCACTGTATCCATGTCCCTGTTTTTTATAGCCATCTTAATATTGTAGGTGACAATTTGTTTAGCCGGCGTACTCACCATCCTTTGGATGAGCCTCACATGGCTTTGAGATAGATAAAGTATGTCATGGAAACTTTATATATATAATTAAATAAATGAGAACTTGATTTAAATTTCGCTCTACAATATCTATACCGTTGCGAATTTATGTGCACATCGGTAATGTTCTCTTAATATTACCCAAAAGTTGATAGACAGTTTGTTTGTCATATGTTTGACAGAATAAATACGACGCGGTGCCAACGGCTTATGCCGGGGTTTCCGCTTCCAATATAATTTTGATTCGACCTCAAGAATTGAGTTCGTATATAAATGTAAATCTAAGATATTCCTTGATAATGTTTGAATTTTCATGATTCTGGATTTCAATCTTCCTTATTCAAAAAGTGAATTTATCATTAACATCAAAATAACAGATTTTTACTAAATGCATATGAAAGTGTGTACTGTATTAACATAAAAAAATCGATTAATTTTTTTTTGTCAGCTTGTTGTGACTACTTTCTGATACGGTTGGGCCGATTTCGACGGTATTTTCGCTGGCAGATAGCTGATGTTAAAAGGAGTAACTTAGATTACTTTTATTTTGGAAAAAATGGGTTCCACGACAAAAAAACACTTCGTTTCATGCGAACGAAGCCGCGGGCACAGTTAATTTATTATAAAACTTAATTTGAATTAATTGAACTCAATTTTGAAATTATATTTATTATTAGCCACTTCAATAGATGTACCATGTTATCCATCAATTGTCAACTCGTCTTCGATTCAGTTTTATGTGCCCGAAATCTGTACTGAATTGATAATTACGATATGAAGATTATAGTGATTCTCTTTTCGTTGCAATTTTGAACTTAGTTACTAAGGCGCCTAAAATTGGTCGAGAGACCGCCGATTGTTGGCCGATGTCTTCATTGTTGCAGTCGGTTTGAGTTTACTATGCTTTCACTTGGGTTTGGTGCTATCACTTTTATGCTGCTATAATGTGATACTTTCATTTAAAGACTTGTTCAGCAATTTATATTTGTACGGGTAAAGGAATTCTAATCATATTTTATTGTCATTGTATACGGTACATATTTCTTTTTACATTTTCTCGGCCAATGATGCGAGCAGAAAACTTAAACTAACCTTCTAAATTTATTAGTTCAATTCCTTTCCAGCGAGATGGTTCAACGCGCAGAGAACCGTGGAAAACGAAACCAAAATGTACTAGAAGTGATTTACATCGCGTTTTATTTTTACGCGTCTGCTAGGTCTATAAACTGTCCATAACAAATAAACAGCGATGCCATTGGCGTATGTCCAGGAATAAAAATTGCAATGTTTACGGCATAAGATTTTTCGACGTAATTATAACAATGTCCGGCCAACAAACTACCTAGTAAGCAAGGAATCCATTTTAAAATTAGTTTAATAAATTGTATTATATATAGTAACTACCTTGTACACGCGGCTTCTCTTACGTTATTATGGATTTTGTCTAATCGGATAACGCAATAAACAGTTTCATACAAAGTTTATTACTCTCTTTACCCTCCCCCCTCCCCCCTAATAAGTTTGTCGCTAGAAAAGTAACCTATCACCGTCTCCAGAGTTTCACCTATCTGTATACCAATCCTATATGTAATCGATTCAGCGTTCTAAGCGTGAAAGCGTAATAAACAAACTCACTTTCAGATTTATAATATTAGTAAGGATAAGAATAGTATAGTAATAGTAAATAATACATTAGTTTAATAAATTGTATTATATTATATCATTTCAGTCGTAGAAATATTACCACGCTGTTGGGAATCTTAATGAAAGTGGTTTAGATATTGCAATACCCAGAACGAAAACTTGTGATATTCATAGTACAATATCCTCTTCAAAAACAAAAAAAAATACATTGTACAAATTATTTTATTTTATTCCCCTCAACTTTTAGCAATTTTTATTTTTATTTTTAATCGAAGCAGTAATTAAATGTCTTTGAGAAAAATATTGTATATTGGTGGAGTATTACGTATGTGTAAGTAAAATCTATCCAAAATATACAAGAAGAGAGTAGATGCATTATGCATTATGCAGTTCACTAGAGATTGGATGTTACCTATTTGTATATATATAGACACGGCTTTTGTACAAAGCACTTACCACACCAAAGCTATAAAAATGAATTGGTTATAAACATAGTTTTTAAAAATTTTTTATTTATAGCACATTTTCATTTTAAAACGAATTCAACTCAGTATACAAAACAGCGGTAGAAGTATGATAATATTTCAAGTCAATTTTAAAAACGAATAATTAAAAACTCGCTCAAATAAAACTACACCTTACCACAGACGAATACAATGCTCAAGTTACCAAAAATGTATCAAGTTCATTTCCAATGTCAAGCACTCTAGACCTCGCCTATCTCGTCGAGTATTAAATAAATTAGGTTTCAGAGCTGAAACAACGATATTACTTGGATACCAGACCTTTGTTATTCGGTTGTGTAATATTCTGGTGCCAAAGTAAGAATCATTGTTAGTATTACATATCCACTCACGTTTGCGATAGGAGTGTTGTTACTAGGACTTTATCATTTTGTTTGGTGAATCCAGACAAAAAAAAAGATAAATCCACGCAGCAAAGTAAAAGAGCCCTTAGACAAGCTATCTTATTCTGGATTCGTTTACGTAAAGGTAATAAAAAATGTATAAAAGGACATTCTAGACAATAATTGGACGATGTATCTCATCACTCAATTAGTATTCATCCTAGTAGTAATTAGTAACCACAACGTGTTAAAAATTTAAAAATTCACATACGTTTGATACGCAACATAGATGTGTATTTGACAGCTCATAGTGAAGAAACCATGTTTTACACGAGTACTAGCTGTCCCCTGGCTTTCTTTCGTGTTGTACTATTTTTTTTTAAACCATCAGAAACAATACTCATTTATCTGGATAAAATATCGTACACTTGTTTGATAAAGACGTTACTTTGTGGAAATCTATCATTTAATATAAGACGTTATTTTACAATTTCACCTGGAATTGATTTGCCGCTGCTACGTCTCATGAAAGAAAAAAAAATCTTATAAATAATTTTTTTATTAAAATTAATCACTTAACTAATTATTGTTAAAAAAAAAAAAAATATTTATGTTCTTGATGACAAAGCACCTGTCAATCAATTCCAGGCGGAAGTGCAAAGTAATTTCCAATCTAATATTTATTCTATACTTATTAAGTAATTAGTATGCATCTGGCTGTTTTATACACACAGAAATACGTACATATCGAGTGGCATTCAATAAGTCGTTCCTAAGATTAGTGCGTTTAAATAATAAAAAACTCTTCATATATGTATTAACATAAATTAAAAAAAATGCACATAAACAAAAAGTGATCGTAATAAATAATAGCAATCCTTACCAGGAGTCATTTTAATTTCAAAAGTAAAAAAAAAAACAGTATTCGTTATGACGGGAAAATAGCAAAAAGGAATCGTTAAGTGGTGATATGGCAAAAACAGTCATGATATTAAGATTGTGGGAAAAACGGGTAACGTGTAAACTTATCGTTGGAATTAGAGATGACCGACATATACTATGTATTAACATCGATATTTACTTGTTTATAACAATTTCACATCGATATTGTGAAGTATCCATTAAAAATCGGTGTTTTTGAAAATACCGTTAACTCAACATGCAGAATTAAAAATAAATAAAAATGTCAATGCTAAATAAAGGTGGTGTACGGTCATAATGCATACATAATGCGTGATCGTTGATCTTAGACCTACTTAGAAAAATATCTGCGATGCAGTATTATCGAATCGTATATTTTAATCATTTATATTTTTGTATAAATTCAGTTGCAATACAGCACTCATGTAACACGACATTACTGTAATAATATTAATAAGGGATTCTTACCTAACTTAAAACATTATTTCTCACAAACGAGCCACAAAACAATTGAAAAGATATAGGACTTGATCCTCTAACCCCATCAGATGGTTTATATAACAAAAGTATCTGACCTAGATAGTAATAAAGTGATGGACGTTTCTAACATAGATATTTTTAATTTATCGAACATCCATGTTTTTCTAGTATTTATCATCTCTAGTAAAGTTAGCTGGATTATCGATAGCTATTAAATCAACACGGAGCGGACAATTAGAAGCGTTCAGATTACATTGTTATTGTTATGAGGCTACAAATAAGCTATCAAATGGTTTAATCACTCGCTGAAGTGATAAATGCTAATCTGATACTTTAAAAACAATGTCATAGGCTTTATTGAAACGTTGTAATGTTGTTTTATTACCACTTGGCGTTTAATGTAATGTCTAATTGTAAACACTGTAAAATAAAAAAATAAACGTGACCACTGACAGATCAAAAATTCATGGGTTGTCCAAAAATGAAACCAATATTTGGTTCTAACACGGGACAAACCAAAGAAAAATCTCTACGTTCGGGATACATAAAGGTTTTCTTACTGAATATATACCAGCAGATTCTAATACGCTACACGGCTAAGATCACCGTTACGGTGTTTGTTACAGTAATTTTTTTACTGACAATGATAGCTCAGTTGGTATTGTGTACGCACATCGCGTCAATGGACGTGAGTCCAAATCCACCTAAAAGCTTAAGCTTTCGGTGAAAGAAATTATATATATGAAACCATAGCATGAGCTTTTTCTAATGCTCGCCTGGCCAGTTACCACCCTCAAGTTAAAAATCTATATAGGTATCCCGACAGCTGCTCTTGAGAGCCAGTTCCTCTACTAGGCTCAGTGTGCCCACAATCTTGGGTCACATCGTCACTTTGTTAAGTCATCAAGTTCTATTGTGGCCATAAGATTAAAACCTATAAGCTATAAAAAGAAGACGAGCAGCTTACAAAAGAGATATTAAAGGCCGGCAACGCACCTGCGATTCCTCTGGTATTTTGGGTGTCCATGGGCGGTGGTGATCACTTACCATCAGGTAATCCACTTGCTCGTTTGCCCCCTATTCCATTAAAAAAAATATGGTACTCGACTGGAATTTGCGAACCGACACATATCCACTAAAATACCCACGTATTTCTCTCAACTTGCCAGACACCGGAAACCACTTTCGCATTGCTTCTAGTCATAAGTGTTAAACCCAGGACCTACATTCAGAAGGCACTACAGTTGAGCACAACAGTCCCACCGCCCAACGGATTTTTTTTCTACCGAAATATCCAAATAAGTGTAATGTACGTATTATAAAGATATTCGGTGGTACACGTATGTATTTTAAATGTTTCGAGTACATAAACAATACAACCCGAATTTACATGATATTACTTATATTATTACTATATGTGTATATGTATATTAATTAGTGGCAGTGAGAATGCACAAAACTGATTATAATCGAAACAACATAATTAATAGTTGTGGGTATTACAATTTCGATTACGCAAAAAAACGTCAAATGATTCAAAAATCTTTCCATAACAGAACTGCACGCGCTGGACTTCAAATTTACAGTTTTACCGTAACGCCCATTGCGACCCGAAAAAGAGTTTGCTAAGTCGTACTGTGAAACTGTGGAATAGTCTACCCGCCCGTGTATTCTCTTACTCTTACTGCATCGGCTCCTTCAAGCCAAACATAAAGAAGTATTTACTCAGGTCGGGCATAACAATGAGGTCTGGTAATGGATTGTCATTCTATAACAATAGGCGCCACTGTTTTTGAATTGTACTGTGTTCAGGTACACTACCATCACTTTACCGATCTACCATAAAATAAATCAAAGCAGCCATGAGGACTGCCGACATTAATTGTTTGATCTTAAATTAAAACTTGTATATGAAAAGTGTTTACAGCGCAATAAGTTATACTAATAGGAACAGATATGTTATCGTCGTTAAGTAGCAGACCTATCAACTAGAAATTTGACCTAGATATTCCTTTCAAGACGTAGACACCCCGTAAAAACAGAGTTTTCAAATATGTATGGTTGACGGGAAAGACACGATCGAAGTCAGGAGGTTTCAGTTAGTATGTTGTATAATTAAATAGACTATCCCAATACGATATATGAATCATAGCGTAAAATTAAAAAGAGCAAGTGAAGAAGCAAGAAGTCGCGAATACGATTTACATGCAGAAGTGGCTTTCGTGTAATGAGCAAGATTGACAGTTTTGTATGCATCTAGTAAATATAACAGACATATAACGTTACTTTTTTTATAAATATATTTAACGTTTAGCGTTATGGCCACAATCTAACCTGATTTTGAGTAATGATACAGGCCTATATGGTGGACACGCTTAACCTGTGGATGAACTGGCTGTCAAGCGCTACTGCCGGAACACACTTATAGGTATTTGGCGGTATATTTTCAACTTGAGGGTAGTATTTGAAAAATTCCTACCACCATGCTATGGTTTCATCACGATTTTTTGCTTCAACCAAAGCTCAAGCTCATCGCAGATGGATTCATACTATCGTTCGTTGATGATACGTTCGTACACACTACTAACTGAGCTATCATCTCTTTAAATCCATATTTTAAATCAACTCACAATTCTAAAAGGGAAATATAGAATAATATATAATGTTGCTGTTATTTTGTATTACCGATTAATTGTATGCTTACTTTTCTTAACTTTCTTCGGCACTGAAACCGTTAGTGAAAATAGTGCGGCAACCCGAAACGCGGCGATTATGTGTGCGTTTTTACTACCAAGAGAAACTTATAATTGTCAATAATTAAAACCTAAGTAATAATTGTGCAGAAATATGTCGTTTTTATGAAAAATAAATGTCACGACAGTCCCAATATTAGACTTTATAATTAAATAAAAAAGATAGCAATGAAAAATACAATGTTTCGCGTCAATTATCCATTGTCTCCGATAAATAACTACTGTCAATTATATGATAAATAATTAATTTTGTCAGCTCGCGCTATAATGACAGTATAAAGTATATAACCATGATGAAAAACGACGTAAAACATACTTTGGTTCCAACTTTCTGAAATAAAGGCAGAAGCAATGAAGCCCGTCATGGCTTTGTTTGTAAGTAACAAATTTTACTTTTAAATACTTTGTTACCCTATACTTGATACCGTTAAAATCTATTTTTTTATATTATTTTTAATAAATTTTGCACTTTGCCAAATTTCATCTAAGATTGTAATATGCAAAACCGATTTACCGGAACACTTGCTTGACGATCAACTTGCATCTAAATTCTGTCACTAAATGGTAGGCGGGTATTGAAAAATAATTTACCACTATCTTATTATTTCGTTACAATCTTTCGCTCCACCGAAAAATTAAACGATTTGAACCCACGTCGGTTGACGCAGTGTTTTCACATCTTAACTCATATGCTACGTTACTCTGTTATCAAATCATTAAACTATGCATTGATTTGATACTGATTCGGTAGAAATGAGCAGCTAGAGAGCAAAGTATACTTAGCAAATGTTTGTATTATTATTCCTAATACTTGTAAATTTTCAAAGTTACGATTCATAATTATTATTCTTAACCTTCCAAAATAAAACATTCAAAATAAAATTTTAAGACAACTTATTTGTAGAATCTCTAAATAATAATCTGAACTGAACTATTTCTTTATTAAATTTATATTTTAAGTCACCAATATTTAGATATAAGACGTAATACAAAAATACAACACTTCATTATTATTAATAGCTTTAGCGTTATGACCATTATGTTACCTGATGTTAAGTGACGATTTGGCCTAAGATGGTGGACATGCCAGGCGTAATGGCGAGACGGGCTCAAAAATGCAACTGCTGGAACACACCTACAGGTATTTGGGGGCAGACCCTCATTTTTTGCTTTACCCTTTTTTACCTGGTAAAATTCATTTACGGAGACGCTCTTATCTGAGGGCCGAGAAGTGTAAACGGAACTCACTGGGTGCAAGCCACCGGAAATACTAAAACCCTCTAGTGAGTCAACCGCGTCTTCAGGGAGCGACGTGGGCTTGACGGTTTGGGGGTGTAACGGTATCGAATACCATCTGAGTTACCTAAGGCAACCTCAACTGCACGCGGTGTACCCTGCCGAGTAATCGACGAGGTTCAAGCGATTATTGGTCCCATCTTTGATTTGATCATAACGATTAAACATGTATTCCTTGATCCGTCACCGCTGTTGGTAGGGTTATTGCCAGACTGGTAAGCGACCATCCTCAGGCTTAGACTGCCGCAATATAAAGGTTAAGTTTAAGCCTTTGTGTTCCAGCATAGTAAACGGGAACCAGCCATTTCCGCCGAGATTAGCAACATGGCTGTGGCTAGTGTTGCAGTTGTCCATAGGCGACAGTAAACATTTACCATCAAATGTCCCATCTGCCTGTTTGCTGCATATTAGCATAAAAACGGTAATCTTGGCACCGAACAACTTCACAAAAGAAGACCATCTGATGTAAACTCTCTCGCTGCTTAGCATAGTTCTCATCACGTTCGTGAACGAGAGACTCTGATTCACGGCTACCGCTAAAGTGCGGACGGCTCCTTTCTCACAGCACTCTTTAAAAGAGTTTACTACGCGATATCTTTGTACCGTATCTACCGTACTTGTTACCTGTGCCTTCTGAAATAACTGTGTCCAAACAGAAACCTAAGTTACTGATAATGTTACTCTTCTGGAGGTGTTAACGGTATAACTACTGTATCGCACATCCACCAAAGTCCATGCCCCATTTTTAGCCTTAGTAAAATAAAAAAAAACAATTGTAAACCAAATCAATAATCGAACTATCAGATTACCTTTTATCACTTCAAAATAACAAATTGTTATCCTTGTTTAATGATATTTTCACACAGTTAAATGAAATGGTTATGATTATAATAATAGCCATCTGGTATTACCAACATACCCAGGGTTTATCTTTATCGTCGTATTGCTAAAAAAAATTAGTTACTAACGAAACTAGTGACCATTCATATATTATTTTGCTTTAATAAAGACAACTTTTTAAATTTTATTACATTTATATATAAAAAATTAAATTCTCACAAGTCGTATAACTAGAACAATTTTGAGTATAGAGATGGATAAAAGAATACTGTCTACTACCGGTGGACTGTGTAGAAAATAATATCTGTATAAATGACCTAAAAACTCACATGGCAGCTGTTTGAAGAAAGTGGAAATAGGAAACATTGTTGTGCCAACCCTACTTATGAGTATTATTGACAAAAAAAGAAAATTTAATTTTCAAAAATGTAGCAACATAAATTTATGAAATATATGTAATTTCGCATATACAAATAATTAAATAATACATTGCTTAATAACAAATCTGATGCATATGTAATATAGTGTTTTTTTTTGCAGAAACTCTTTTGCGTCGTTATCCTTCATTTAATTATGATTGCAAGTACATTTAATTTGCAACGTGAAAAACGCCAACTTTCTAGCATTCTTAATGGCACTCATTTACTTTCTGACATCTCAGAAGTACTCCAAAGAATCGGTATATCTTAAATTCGGAACAGTACCTCGATCAACTACATTTCGCCGAACGAAGTTTAATATTTTCAAACCGTTTTGTTATTTATTGTACACATAATATGCAATATTTATTCAATCATTTAAATTATTTTGTTATTAAATCTATTCATGCATTAATTTTGTTTTACTTGTACCAAAATAACCTTCATTTTTATCTACATACTAACTGACTTGACAGTCGTAATGTGCATTCCAATTTCTAAAAAGCAGCGAAAAAATAATTTATAATTAGAGTTATTTGGTAAAAAAATAAATAATATCGATACTTTACCAACGACATTAAGGTGAATGTTATAAATGCAATAGTTGATCATTATGGTACGGCCGTCAGATAAGAAGCATTAGAAGATAACAATATAGAAAAAGATTGTGTGGTTTTATGAAACCTTGATGTAAGTGAAACTTTTACATCAATACACTGACCAAAACATACAAATACCGGGGGGTACTTGCACAAAACAGTGAAATATAAATGTTACACTGTCAACTGGTGTGAGCCATGGGCACCGCTATAATACCCTTGGCTGCTCTGCTGAGCGCTTTTTACATTACCCTAACTCCGCGAGCGGGCGTAATGCGACATGCGAAAGATAAACAAAAAAAGTTGAGGCGAAGTAAACAACTTTACTTAAAAAATAAGGCACTTAATAACGGCATGTAGCACACACAAAGAATTAACGATATACGATATATACGTGCGCTAAGGTAGTCGTTGGAGATGGCGTAGAAAGGCATGGCGGCAAAAGAAAGCGTTTTGCTATTAGTTATCATGGTAAGCGGGGCGATTTTACTCACAAGAGGCGCATTTGGATGTTTTACATCAAAACATAGAACATTGTTATTACCATTTTGCATAGTGTAAATTTAGTTGAGGATCCGTATGTAAGAATTTTACAACATTAAACTAATCATCTTTAAAATTACCACTTAAAAATATAAAAAGGTAGTGATGGAATAAGGTGACATTCAATAAACAAAACATTCGCCCCTTAAGAAGTAAAAAAATACCGATGTTTTTATTTCAATGATTTCCATATTTATTAAAAGCCTAATTTTAACAAATCGATATAGACGTCAACATTAATTTATTTCTCATAATATTCATCCCAAGGCGGATACTACGATTACTGAAGTAAACACTGCTTATGAGGTTCTAACATTAAACTATAGAGTTTTCTTCTTTCAGTTATTATTAAATTACAGATTTATTCATTAAGGACTATAATTATGAAATGGTATATGAATAAAAATATATTTTTACGAACCGTAGTTGACAGTCGGCGCATATTATGAACACATTCGTAAAAGCCATGAAGCTTTTATGCTATCTCTCAACTCAACGGCATTCACAGAGAAACTAAAATTAAAAAAGTTCCTTTCACTATAGTTCACAATTTTCATTTGATAGCTTTTGTAATAATTCGTATAATTCATATGAATCACTAAAATCTACCATAATAGCAATTAACATACTATTTATAGTTGTTTATACTAATATTACCAATTTAAAATGAATATTCATGCAAATTAATACAATAGAATAAATAATAAGTTAATAAATAAAATAAAGTAAAATAAATAATTAATAAAATATTATTTACCTATTCACCTGCTTCGGTTTGATAAAAATAACCTATTTTTAAAGACATATTTAAAAAGTATTTTAAGCATTGTGAAATAATAACATGTTTAATTATGTTCAAAACACAGTTTAAAAGGAATTCTAAGTAAATGTCTATAAAGTCGTAAATGAAACTTTCATCTTAAAAATTCTATGTTTATCTTACGTACCATATTTGAAACAAATATTGTTTGTACTCGCAGATTATTCATATGTTGTCCAACGTCTCTCGGACTGTCTACCTGTTTGTCTCATATTGCATTTATAACTCTATAACTACTCTATGAAGCTTAAGGGAAAAGTTTATAGAACTATTATAAGACCTTTGTATAAGATAATTGTATGGATCTGAATGTTGGGCAATGAAAGAGATGGATGAAAGATAATTACACGTACCAGAAATGCGAATGCTACGATAGGATAAAGTTAGGAATGAATATATTCGAGGAACCATGAAAATAGCACCAGTGACAGAGAAATTGAGGAGTAATAGGTCAGCGTGGTATGGGCATATTATGAGAAGGGATGAAAGCCTGAAACTAGAAGAATGTTAAGTATGAAGGTGGATGAATGTAGGAGAAGAGTAAGGCTGAAGAAGATTTGGATGGACTTTGTGTGAAAAGATATGAGTATAAAAGTGTAAATACTGAGATGACGGCTGATAGAGTAAAATGGAAGAAGAAAACATGTTATGTCGGCCCTCTCTAAGTGGGACCAGAGCTAAAAATAATAAGAAGAACTCAAGAACTGACCTTTTTCTATGTAGATGTATTTAAAAAAACATTTTATGCTATGGTTTGAAACACAAGACTACAAGAAAATAGGACGATAATAGCAACACAAATCGAAAAAATCACTGCCTTCGCTCTTACTTCTAATACGATGCCAAAAACATATTAAAATAATAGAAATAGATTATAAACATATGATAAGAAAAACGACTGCACCAAATATTTAAGCCATCATAAATAACTTACCATTACCAGAGAAAAAAAGGTTTGTGCTATATAAATGTAAAATTATAAACATATTAAATTGCTGTAGATTAAGAACCGGGACCTTATTTATGCAAATAAATAAAATTGCTAATGTAATGTAATTTCAAAATAACGGCTCTTTACTAAATGCATAAGAAAGTATATACGGTACTTATATAAAAAATCAATTTGTCTGTTTTTTCGGCTAGTCTCTAAATGGGCTGGACCGATTTTAACAGGACTTTCGCAAGCAGATAGTTGATGTTATAAGGATAAGTTAGGCTACTTATATTTTAGAAAAAAATATGGTTCCTGGATAAAACATAATAAATATTAAACACAATAAACTAATATAATAATAAATTAACAACATTCAACACAATATTTTAAATGGTTTGGACAGAAATAAATGTATGTATTTTTATTTTAATACATTGTAATTTCACGCAATGGTATAAACTGATTTCCGTTGCGATTCTTCTTTTTTTTCAAATTTTTTGTTAAAAACTGTTTATCTGTCAAATACCAGTGTTGTAAGTCTGCACAACGTACCTTATAGATTTTGGTAATCGATCAATATAAGTAACTGACAGATTATCTTTTCGTTTAAAGAGCTGTATCTCTTTAAAATGTATAGATAATTATAATTACAATTTTTTTATTTCAATTCGTGTTAGATAAAAAAAAGATTCATTTTATATAGTTCCTCACGGTTTTCTAAATTTGTAAACTTATGCTTAAACAGCCCACTCGATAACAATATTAAAGACTACCGCCCCTTGAAATACCTAAAGTTTTTAATAATTGTTTAATAACGGTAATTTTAACTATAGCATAACGTTTCTGTTTATTAACTAACAAACTTAACTTTTTAGTACAAATATTCATTTTAAGTTTATACCTTAAATCGTTTTTAAGAAAATAGGTCGGACGTGGAAAATAGATCGACAGATAACATAGTAAATTTATTTTTTTCTTTATGTGGCCCGGAACACTAGAAATATAAAAAACTTAAAACAGTTTGAAATATTGGTTTTATAAAATAACAAAATCTGTATTTTACTTCAAAGTTTGTTGTATACCCTTAATAAAATAAACTTTGCTAAGGTTTATTAGTCAATTTATAGGTCAGGTTTCTAAAAAACACAATGAATTTACTTTTGGGACACCTGCTCGATTTACATAAAGTAACTTCTGTAACAATTTACATGTAATTTATAGCGAAAACTACAAACCGCGAATTTATTTTTTATATTTTTAAACTACCGAATTGCAACGGCAAGTTAAGCGAAATAGACATAAAACTTGAAACTCAAATACAAGAGTGCACGGGGGTTCGTGGGACTCGTTGCGATTTTATTTTCCACAAGTGGAAGGAATATAAAATGTCATAGCCAAGCTTTACTCTTGAAGGTCAATTTTATATCTTCTGCTGTCAGTCTGTGGTACATTTTTGCTCGTGCTTCGCGGATATTCGAACTCCAAAGAGTATTACAAAACGTGCATCCACTACTTAGTCTCTCCGTACAAAGTACGTAATGTACGGAAAAATTGGATCCACTATAAGCTATGTTGTAGAAAATTCCCATTAATATTTACAGCCTAATGAACAAATTTTAAATCACACGTAACGTAATAAATGTTGAAGTGATAAGTTCAACTTTTTACTAAAGTTTTCTGGTAAATTAAATGTTACTTAAAACGATATCGACTGAAATTCTTACACAAAATCTGGACAGACGGAAAATTTATCTTTTAGAACAGAAATAATACGTTTTTTTGCAGAAGTTGTTATATATTTTAATTTCAATTTCGTTATTTTATAATAGCTGTAGATTCTAAATATAATTATTATTCTTTATTTTGATATAAATCTTCTTATGGATGGACTTATATAATTCTGATCCGAAACATTTTTGTGTGACGCTCGTACGGGTAATATCAGCTCGAGGAGACTAAGATAGCGAGAGAGATATAGTGATGCTCGACTTCTGTCTTAGCACACATTGTTTTTTTTTTTTTAAAGGAATGTTGATATATAGACAAAGCTCCTCTCAATTTTTATATGTACTACACTGAATGGCGCTAAAATTATCAAGTTTTAGGAACTTGCTCTAGAATAAGCCATACTATAAATTGTACTTGAAAAGTATTCTTATCCTTATCCTTACCCTTATTATAAATGCGAAAATGATTATAAATGTGGGTGTTGGTTTTTGTATGTAACGCTTTTACGCGTAAACCGCTGAAGCTATTGTTTTGAGTTTTGGTATAGAGATGGTAACCTGAAGATGGTGATAGGATACTTTTTCACACGAAAACCTTATTGGAAGTGGGGTAAAGAAAGGAATAAACTTTGTATGAAAGTTGTTGTTGTATCATCCGATTTATTTCACATAATCAATATTAACACGAGCGAAGCCGCACCTAAAATCTAGTATTGTACACATTTTTTTCTATGTTAAAAATCTATTGATGCTCCTTGGCAGTAAAATCGACCCATTTGCCGTGATGGCTCGTTATGTAGTCATGTCCCTTCTACGCCACTCCTTTATTGTGTGTATGTATGCGCGCATATAATATACACTTCGGTGCTTCTTTGTGTAAGCTGCATATATTATGCATGCATAATTATTTTTTGCCACACTTATACTGTAAAGAGTTAAGTTAAAAAACAAACATAATTATTTGGTTAATAATATTGGTGTGCTAAAACCAAGTTTCAAATAAATCCGAGCCGAAAAATTCCGCACAAGTTTTGACACCCACTTTCACACCTCTAGGGGCTTAATTTCAGTAAACCTTTTTTTAAACAATGCCTATAATGTAAAATCCATATCGTCTTCAAACTTCTTAGTTGTTTGGGGTGGGCGAAGGTGAGTCAGGCTAGTGAAATCATTTAACTGCATTTAAAAAATGTCATAACAATAAAGTAATAACATAAAAATATATTTTTTATCTCTACGCCATTACTTTCAGTTAAGAATATCACTAAAGCTTTATTAAACTAAACACTAAAACCAATAGGCCTAAATAATTAAGTGGTTTGAAACCAAATTTTGAAATACCGTAAAACCATTTTTTTAAATTGTAAAACTATTTAATTAGAAGCGTGAAATGTAAATATATAACAGACGTATTATAGTATACACAAAGATAAAATATCATCTCTCATCCAAGACAGGACAAAAACTAATTAACATTATAAACTATAATTAATAACTGACTTTAGATACATTTAGTATAAGTAAAAAAATACTATTTTCACTTAAAAGTGTTCAAATAAAACGATTTGGAAATTATGGTGTTACCCCGGAGTTATTCATTTGAACAGAAATCTTACAAAAATGTCAGCCCATTTGTAAAGAATGAAATATTACAACGGCAGACCCGATGATTTGAAATCAGAGTTTGCTATCGTGAGCTTCCTCACTTTAAGATAGTGCCTTGTTTGAACGTTGTACACTTACTGTCCTACCGCTAATTAAAAAATGTATAAGTATATTAAAAATTTATACATATAAACTATTTTAACACATTATTTATACGCAGTAGAAAAATAGCAGTAATGATAGAAAACCGAAGACGATTAGCGTGGGAATACGCATGGAATTAGAAAAATCAAAAGTCATAGAACTAGAAGAGAGTTACTTATGAAGATAGATACATTTCTACCTTCTATTCCATATAACCTTATAGAAGAAGAGATAATAAGAAACGATATATCTGTAAAAGTTGTGAGTACTCTAATAGTAGCTCATAGAAACTGAAACAGGAAAACACTTGTGAATGCCAAAGTCAACGTTTATTGATCAGAGAACTTGGCTCGTGCCAAGCTGTAATAGTAAATTCAGCTCTGTTATATTGACCCTTGCGTTAAATAACAAATAAAAGATCTCTTTATCCCAAAGTTTTAAATTTTGCAATATTAATAAAACCATTTCAAATATCTTTTTATTTTATAAGCTTTAGCAACACCATGGCGCAGTGAGACCATTCAAAAATTGTATCCTATTATAAAGAGTGAAGGTCACAATTTGAATCCCGACCGATAATTTGACTTTTGGGTGATGAGCATAGTTATGGCAATTGTCAGTCCCAAATTTCATAGGTGTTAGTTACTATAGTAAAAGGTTTGCTTAGTTTAGGAAATTCGGGTCATATATTTTAAAAAATGTATGTAATTTTGACAAAACTCTTTGCTTTACTGTCTAACATCACGTGAATATATTGTGATTTGGGCAGTTTAAACACACAAAAAAAAGATAATGTATCTTTCTTACATGGAATAAACGGATATGATTCATGTATTATTTTAGTAAAAATAAATTAGCCAACAATTACGTAAACAAAAGCGAAACGGAACGTGTGGATTTACGATCATTTTATGGTCACTAAAGCTCGAATCATGCACAATCAATGACAATCATTCAATGAGCGTGCCAAGTAATATTATAGCCGTATGTAAATATGTAAATACATTACACAGCTGATGAGAAACACATGGACTTAGTTACACGAGTAATCTACCTTACGTATTATAAAAACCTTTATCTTTATCTGTGTGGCCGTTACTGTGCTAACAACCGAATAACCATTTAACCTATTCACGTGATGTTTTAAGTAAAACGCGAGTTATGCGAGGGCTTTGAAATTCTGATCCGCAGCTGTTTTGTGTAACACTCGTTCTGGTAACGTCGGCTCGAAGCGACTAAGTGAGCGAGAGAGATATAGTAATGTTTAACTTCCGTCGTGTGGTCTAAAATACACACCATAGTATTATCTTAGATGTAGTTAGAGTTTTAGTAAATATTTTGTTACAATAAACAATATAGCGAAAGAGTTATCAAGATCATAGTCAATTAATAATAACAAATCACTACCACTAATGAGTACACTGGATTGAACTATAGTTTAGATCAGAAATAAATTAAAAATAAAAGATCAGTAGTATATATTTTTTTTATTTCTAAAATATATTTATAATAAAATTTAATATTCTCTTAAAGCATCCAACTAGGTCTATTTGGATATAAGTATTTTAATAATTGAATTTTTAAATGAAGATGGTTGTGCAAATATCTTGTTATTCTTTAAAATGATAGATTACTGTAAAGTAATTATGTAATGTCCTTGTGGTCGCTGATGACCTTAGATGTTTTATAGCGATCTTAAATAAATTAAATAAAAAAAAATATAATAATTTTGTTGCACGTTATCACAAACACTACTAGTAATATCATATCTCACAATTAGCAAAATATTTATTTTATATCTCATTACTATTGTAGTCGAGAGACCCCATTGAATTTATTTCAAATCAATCATAAATCTCCGGAAAACTTTCCATTCTTCAAAACTTCCGAAGTACAGTTTTAAACGGTTCTGTAAAATACTTGTTTGTATATTTACTTATACATTTATCCAATTAGTATAAATACAACCAACTAGCTAGATCCAATTAAATAAAATCTCGAAACTAGCCAGAAGTTGATATTATTATTATTTACGTATACTATTCACAGATCAGTTCTAAACTAAATCACTGTATTGTATAACAGTTCAAACGAGCCTGCAATTCCGCTTGTCGGGACAATAGGCAAACTGGTGGCATTTCTCTCTCGTAATGTAAACCTTTTGAAATACTGGTCGCGATGGCTGCTATAGTACTATGGGATCAGTTATTAGAACCGCTAAACATTACAAACGATTTTACATAAACTACACTCCTTACTAATATTATAAACGGAAACATGAATTTGTTTACTTTGTGAAACTTTCGCATATATATGAAATTTTCCATACATCTTGGGATATACAAAAGGGCATCAATTATCTTTCATCCAGGAAAAAGTATCTTAAATTCACATCAAGTCGAGCGATGCCACAGGCAAGTTCTAGTGGGTTATAAAAATGGTATGATTTAATATACTACTTGAATTGTGTTGTATGATTACAATGATAGTCTAGTGGTAATGCTTGCTACATCCACTGATACATTAAGTATATTACCATGATAACATAGTATAGTGATAGGTTATTTCTAACGCTCATCTGACTAGCTAGAACCTTATCAGCAAGTATAAAAGTGTCCCAAAAGATGCACTTAAGAGCCAGAACTTCCACTAAGCCTAGCATCTTACCACTATGGATCATATTGTCAGCTATCATCAGACCAGATTATGTCCTAACTCAATACATACAAAGAATTAAAATAATAATGGCACAAATAGACTGTTGCTATGTTACTTTTATATAACTTTATTTCCATCCTATTTGTTTCCTGACTTATTTACTAGCTACTATTTACACATAAACTAACGTTGGATGTTGGAGTAAAACAAAGAAATTTATGTTATAATATACTAGCTATGCCTGCGACTTCGTTCTCATTGATCTGAAAATTATTTAACTAATTTATAGCCTATTTTAATCTGGGATAATACAGCAATCGAATGGTGAAAGAATTTTTATAATCGGTCCAGTATTTATTCAGTTTATTAGTTACAAACAGAAATACAAATCTTTCCTCTTTATAATATTAGTATAGATATAATATGATTATGGTACCAAAAAGTATATTATTATATTTTTATGTTGCGCAGCAAAGCGACTGCAGTGAGTGAACAGAACAAAACAGAATTTACTGCCAGTCACCGCTGTCATGCTGGTAGGCTTAGATACCCCTTCACGCCTCTTCAATTCAAGTATAGTTACGGTTTTATTAAAGCATAATAGAATAGTATCCTTACCGTTCATTGACGCAGATACTATGATTACTTCCAATAATTCCCAGTAAATAAACATCGCCAATGATAAATAGTTCTACGGAGCCAATTGAAGGTTAATTAATGGCTTACACGTAAATACTAGTTTAAATAAACTGGAATGCATACCGATCAACGTTTATTTAAATATTTCCTGCACTTTTTGAGAATAAACAATTTAAAAGTAAATCTATTTTAAAAGGATGAAACTTCTCGTCTATGTCTTTACTTTATAAAACTTTGGTTTAAGTTTAACGATCGAACAAAGGGCACATTGTTCGAAAACCCTTTTTTTTCTTTAACGACCTGTAAAATAAGTCTCGACGCCCACGGACACTTATATCTACAACAGAAAATGTTTCCATGCTCCATTTTATATTTTTAACCTTTGACATTATATACAGTGGAACCTTTATAACACGAATTTCGTTAAGTCTTAATCTTCAGTAAGTCGAAGAAAAATACAATTCCCTTCCCTTGAATCCCTAAATACGCGGTATCACGCATTATTTTAAGCTTTGTAACTCGAATAGAATGTTATTTCCATGGGGTGTGTGAGTACTTAGTTATACTCTATAACTCGAATTTCAATAACCAGACTCCGTTAGCCGTAGTTAGCAAAATATAATGATGTCTCGACATAATACAACTTGAAAAATATACTTAGAAATAACGTCTTTCTAAGTCTAAATTTCTGTAATTAAATCCTTTGCATTTTGAAATTCTTGTTAAGTCGAAATCTTCTTAACCCGAAATTTTTAGCATTTCCCTTGACATTCAAGTTATATAGGTTCCAATGTACTTACTTCTTACGTAACCTTTATATACTCTATAACAACCTTTTGTTACGTATAGATTAAACTTCTACGTAAATATAATATAATATGTGAAATACCATAGCATGATTACACTATTCAATGCGGATAGAGCATTTTCTAAGGTCCTTTGGATAGCTATTACCTTGAAGTCGGAAATCTGTCTCTGAACACTGTTACATAGAATAATTGATGTTAGCACTGGACGCATTTAACTACAGACTTTTTCTCAATATTCGATTAGTAATTTGTCATAACCTGTATCACGGTGTTGCCGTGTATTTGTGATAGGTAATATTCAATTTCGGAAATTTTAATATTTTGTGAAGCTGGTAAATTTTATTTTATTACGGTCATTCATTATCATTACACTTATTAAACTAAATTGCACACGTGCATAACATATAACCGAGTCTATTTATATTTTTCTGTTATAATTACAGAGGTCTCTAATTTTGTTTGTTTCTATAATATGTATACTTGATTTTTGGTACACCATATCATTTTTGAATATCTATCTGTTGTAGGGTCTGAAACTATTTTGACACTAAATTGTTTTTTTTGTTTATAATTCCGTACATTTTACTTGGGAGTTTCGTCGGTTTTGTCGTTTCAGCGTTGGAAACCCGGTGAGAATCTGTCATGATATTGCTAAATCATTTCTTTTTTTTTCGAGACTCGGAACGCTGATCAGGCGCAGGTTCCATAAATCTGAGAAGTAGACATTGGAGATCAGGCCCCTGCTCCACCATTATCCTTCTTAAGATCGAGCCGCCGTCACGTGGATGGCCTCGTTATCTGAAGAAGTCGTTTAACGAAAGAACTTCCATCCTTGCTGCCACCCGATGGAATGTTAACTCCGCAGCACGTGCCCTATTGTGTCTCAAAACCAAATGATATTTATGGCCAAATACTAAACCTATATCATTATTAATCGCTACTTCAATAAATTTAAACAAGAAAACAAATGTAAACATAATGTAACGTGTTATTTTTGTTTATAAACGAAAGTATTCTTGTGTGAGTAGCTATTTATTTTAATTTAATGTATAAAAGCTTATTATATTACGCATAAAACTAAGAAAATCCGTTAGTGTAACGATACCTACAGAAAGTTCCGCAGAAAAGTTACCAAAGTTCCGCGAACCAGCGAAATTTTCATTACATAACAGAATTACATGGTTGTTGATTAAATTCTACTATTTCAAATTCAAGTTTGATGTAGTACAATCATTCGGACAAAAGGTTTTAATTCATATTCCATTTACATTTTATTTAATTTCTATAATTAAATAGTGTATGGTTCTTTTATAACATATCACGATCTACAACGCTTTTTTTATATTTCTTGTGTACTTTTCGCCATTCAAAATCCTAGACGACAATTTAAAGAACGTATAAAGTTTTTTAATGGAGACTTAATAATAATAACCCTACAAATAATATTAACTAATGTACGATTAATCGTACCTGTTTCAACAATTAATTCAGAAAAAGGGTAAAATAAACATTTTTGTGCATTAGAGGAAACTCTTACAAAAGCTATTTTGTTCGCGTGAAACAAAGAACATTTAATATTATTTTCCGTTTTTGTAACTTTTTTCAATACAGCTTTGCCTCTATTGGTGATAGCATGATGTTAAATAGCCTAAAATCTTCGTCAGTGATTATTCTATGAAATAAAAAATATATTTTTGAAATCCAACTGGTAGTTACTAAGATAAGCGCGTACAAAGAAACATTTTCTTCCGCTTTTTAACGTCTGGAAAGTTATCTACGAACCAGCTATGAATTTCGATCCTAAGCAAACAGCTACAATAATGAGAGATATTCCCTTAGTGTCAATGTATTAAGTGAAGATATACCGTTGTAAATGGCCGCCGAAGTGTCGACATAATAGGTGAAGATATCCCGTAAAATAGCCAGGGACACCCTTATCCCTGACGTTAAGAGGTATTTCCGTAAACTGCAATAAAATATATGTCCTTCTCCGAGTAGTAACTTATATTCAATGAAATCACGTATTGCAAACAACTCATAGCGATAGTTCAGTGGTAATGGAAACGACGTTGATGGAAGTGAGTTCCCATTCCTGCAATGATCTTGAGCTTTCAAGGGTGGTTACAGAGCGTGGTTATGTAGTACCACGTGTACGTACGTGTTTACGTAGTACCATCTAGCTGAGAACCTATCGCAAAATATCTATAGGTATATTCCAGCAGTTGCACTTATAAGCCAGTCTTCTATTAGGCTTTATATCATGTGAAATAGTAGTCAAATGCAAATCCTATTAAAGTAGTAGTAGACTTATGCCATACGCTATGCACATGCTTAACATTCTCATTAATCACGATTTAAAGCCAATTTTACAATTCGGATTCGTTTATTTCTACGTGAACTCAAAAAAACATTCTCACCATTAACTAGTTTGCCTTACCTACCAACGTGTATAGAAACACTATACCTATTTGAAAAGTTTGAAGTAATAATCATTATTAGTATGACTAATTTTTATTTTCTATATTTTCTAAATCTCACAAAACATCATCAAAATATATTTGTCGCCCTTTCCTCGATACAAAGGTCACACTTGGTTGCAGAAAGTAATTACCATCCTTATTTATATTATAAATGCAAATGTGAGTTTGTTTGTTACGCTTTCACACATAAACCGCTGAATAGATTATGATGAATTTTGATATAGAGATAGATGGGAATTAGGAGACCGTGATTGCCAACTTTTTTTTTTTTGTTGCGAAAACCTTATTGGTAGTCGGGTAAAAAGAGAGATTATATTTGTATCAAACTTTTTATTGCGTCATCCAATTTGTTTGACAAAACCAATACTAATACGAGCGAAGCTGCACGTAAAATCTAGTGGTGAATAAAAAAGTGTTAATGTGTAACTTACGTCCTTAATGCAATTTTGACAAAATGAACGAATGTTTTCAAATTAAACTCCACGTCCCCTTTTTGATGAACCCAAGCATTTTATCGTTTAAACTTTACGTAGTACTTAACAAAACGATAAAAGAATGTTTTAACAGCTCAATCTTCATTCCGGTAAACAGACTAAGGTAATTAAAAATTTTAATGCTCTCTTGATAATAATGTTAATTCCGCAATTTGTAATGTAGTTGTATCTTTATAAGTATCTAGGTATCTTATTTTAGCTTAAGGTATTACGGAACAATTTTAACTGTATAGACAAACTATAAGTTCATTATTAAAATACAAAAATCTATTTATTCTAATTAATTGGTATTGGTGTTGGTATTTGGTAAATAAATACTATATAAAAATAAGCCACATACACAAAAGATCCCAAGATTTCTTACTAAATAAACCAACAACACGCCTCTATAAATTTCTAACTACACTATTTTATAAAACAAAATTTAATTAACTTTCTCAATTAGTAAGAAGGCTTCGCTAATCGAGAACAAATGCCTCATTTAATAAAATGTGTATATATATATATATTATATCTATGTAATTAATATTATTATAAAGTTCCGTAATACCGTAAGCTAAAATTTACTATATGTATTCCTATATATTTACTTTAATGCAATTGAAACGGTATTTTAATAATAATTATAATAACTATAATAGGAATATACATATTACATAAGTACTTTAAGATAAAAGAATACAGAATATTAGATTTCTAGATATCGAGAAAATATCAAAAACCACAGCTTAGGCAGAAAAACAAATAAAAACGACGTAAGTCTTCCAACGAACGAAGCCTTCGAGACCACTTGAAAGACTGTTGACGACAAAAAGAGAAATGTCGGCGACAAACTCACGGAGGGACAAGTGCGGCACTTTACAATAAAAATGTACTTATATCTTTCACAACTACAATAAAATTTCAAACGGAAGTAAAATATTATTATTTTATACAGTAAGAAAACATGGTTTAATAGTGAACGTGTAAAACAATCTCAATAGCCGAAGATAAGCTCAGTAATTATAATGAGTTACGTAAAACAACATCAAAAGAAAGATTGGTAATCTATTAGTAACCGTTACTTCTTACTACCCTGGAAGAAACGGTAGCAAGATAAGCACCGATATATACTAAAATCAATCAAGCAAAAGAAAATCACAGTAGATAGATCTATCAACATGTGAATGCTATTGCAACTCTATCAAGTACACTTTAATATAATATGACACCAGCTAAATAGGCATAAAATTCGTGGAAATGTTAATAATTTGTTTAACTTATAATAAAGTAAAAAACAATGAGAAGATATAGAAGAAAAATAAGTAAAAAAAATATTGTAATTTAATCCCATTCTACAATACATCTGTGTTATGGTAACTAAACAGTTGAGATACTGTACATATTGCATGGGGGTAGGGCTTTTTCTAACACCTCCCTGGCTAGCTACCACCTTTAAGTTGAAATAAGCGGAGTCCGTACACACTAACACTGAGCTATCATCGTTTCAATGAAATTTCTCCAAAAAAATTCATGTAAGTTTTTGCGAGAAAAAATTAACATATCACCGTCTCCAGGGTCCCATCTATCTCTATATCAAAATTCATCGTAATCGATTCAGTAGTCTATGCGTGAAAGCGTAACAAACAAACAAACTCACTTTCGCATCTATAATATTAGTAAGGATCTAATAATATAGATACGACATAACTATCGTAAGGATCAAGTAAGGATGGTAGGTAAAAGAAAAAGGTACCTTATATATGATATAACAACATATATTATAAAATATTTTCGATAAGTCTTCTGTAAATTGTTAGCTTGACATTGTAAGATATAATTTCGTAACCTCGAATCACGCACGCTTTTTACAGGAATTATTAATAGCTATTGATGTATTTTTAATAATCGAGCTTTAGCTTATCAATAAATCTAACGATTTTCTTAGGGTGTTGCATTTATAGTATCATACATGCATATTCAATCATTTATAAAAAAATATTCCAATAATTTGAGACATGATTCACAAAATAAATATATTAATCGGTAGGTAAATTCCTAAATCTTAGGTGTTTGATTGTAATCGATATCGAGATTAAATAGAATATTAATTTATAACTACATTAATATATTTTTAGCACATATTAATATGCCAAAGAGAAAAAAGAATGATCAGGCTTTTTAAAAATACTACACAAATGAATTTAATCATTTTTTTTACAAATTTTGTATATTTAATTTAATATACTTGATGCGAATCAATTTGTAATAAACAAATTCTATACTTTCTTTACGGATTATACTAAATCATTATCGAACCTATAATGTGTGTGATAAATAAATTTCTCATACCTCTACCAAATTTAAATTAAATAATATATAAAACGAAGTACATAACTGCCCTTGTCCTCAAACTAAAAAAACCTACAAACATTCATGATGTTACATTTATACATTTAACGACAGTTTTATAGTCGGCTGGAGCCGAACTGACTCAGTGTCAATAACATGCAAATGATCATTATTATTAAATTTCTAGAAAGTTTGACGAATGTAAACTTTACGCCATTACATGTATTTCTTACTAACAATGAAATATAGTAAGCCGTAAATCTCGTAAATACAATAAACCACAAAATCCAAATGTAACATTGGCAGTTTAAAAGGACTATTTGAGTAAACATGGAAAACGTTGAAAGACTTTGATATAGTACGCATTTATTGTTACTGCAAATAGTGCAATTTCAAACCGGCTAAATTTAGAAAGATAAATTTAATAATCCCATTGTTATATCTTACGTCTTGTCATCCTGTTCCAAATTTAAAAAAACGTCACTGGAACTAAAACAAATAAGCAAAAGAAACTAGAAAATATGAGCCTTGGAAAGTAAATAAAATATATAAACATTTTTCCTTAATCATTTCTCACGGTCGTCGTCACCTTTTGGGATCATCTTAATTTTATTAGAACCCTAATCTTAGACATAAAGCCTAAGGTTTAAGACGTAAGGTAATTAACTAATACAGAACACCCCTCCTGTGTTGCGGAGTGTTGAAAGTCGCTTAAAGTAGGATTTGTTAGGAAATTTGCTCTGTATTTCGTAAAATTTTCGTAATACCTATATGTTTTACGCCATTATGTTTCAGGCTATCATTTTATTTTCGACGCACTACAATATTTCTGTTTGCATGCTATAATTTATTTCGCTTTTGTTGTTGTTTATATAATCTTTTTATTGAAAACATTTTGCAGTTGATGAAAATTTAAAAAGCAAGCTATATCCTTGAAATTTAGTCTCTTTCAAGGACTCTTTTACGAAGATATTTCTTCTGAATGGCTTATATTTAAAGAATAGCTATTATAATTTGTTCAAAGCGCGTGGTGAATGAATTTTAAAACAGTATATTTTTAAGTTTTTCTATAATTCATAGATTTATCAGTTTTAATTTATTTCCAAAACACCCTTCTCAGAGTGCCACTGCATGCTTCAATAGATAGTTGTAGAAAATAATAATACAAAAAAACGTTTTTATGTAGTAAAAGGTCCAAAGAAGCGTATTATAATCCCTTTCATGTTATTTCGGTTCTTGAATCAATAACTATCTTTTGCCTACTCTAAAAAGGACAAATGTATATATATACATATATATATATATATATACTTCTATTACTCACAGTACGCTGCTGGTTAAAAAACTTTAACGAAATGTAACAATATGTAGACATGAATTTATCTTTCATAAAGGAAGGTGTTTTCGTTGGCTATTTACTAAGGCAATAATTCTTCGTAATGGCTTATAGAGACTGATGTTAATCGTTCCAGAGAATCGGTATCATTATCGGTCAAAAATAAACTATAAAGTGTTCACCACAGAATTCCATTGGCCTACAGATCAGTGTAAAACAGTCATTAGTTCAGTTTTAATTTTGTAACATTTCTATATTTGCACTGTTACATACACTTATGTATGTCATTTTATTGTATTGCACTTACTTGCAAGTTTTAGACAGTGGAAACTGACAGTGCATATTCGAAAAGAATAACTCAATATATGTGATACTGGCTCTACTATCGACGGTCCATTTCAAACATAAAATACATAAAATCACTTAAGTATCAAAAATGTTTTAGTTCAATTCTATCGTGGATTTCTTAATGTAATTTTAACTGCTTTGTTTATTTAATTTATAATCTATAAGGACGAGTGTAACACGAGTGCATTATTTTTTTGTATACTCTTCTTACTATCCAGTACAATACAGCTTACAATGTAAATATAAAGTAATGATTTAGATATATATATTTTACGTCATTTTACTACATATTAAAGGGGTGATCAAAATATTTAGTAAAAATATCCAACAACTAGAGAATATCAATAAATTATTTTGTACACTTTTAAAAACATTTCTTTATGGAAATGTATTATTTTCATATAAAACGCGACAGAGCAAAATGTATTAGTTTGTACTGGTTCAAGGAATGAGCGCGTTCAAGTATTCAACTTAAGGATCATTGTCAGACCTTTTACCAAACAGACGGGTACATAATGGAAACGGCAAGTCACACTGACTCAGTATTCCTCCTGCCTTGTTGCAAGGAGCTGTAGCTTTCTCCATGAAAATACCTAATTAATTTATTAATTCATATATTTATGGTATCTGTGGCTATTGCATTATTGACAATTCAGAACGTTTATATATGTAGTACGTATAACATTAATATATCATATTAAGCTTAGCTCGCAGTTTCTAAATCAAATCTAATCAAATAAAATAACTTTACTCAATTATGCCCTGAGAAGGGACTAATTGAAGTCAATACTAACACTGGTTCTGTTTATATATTTTTAGGTCCTTTTTTTATAATGTTTTAATGTGTGCACTTAATATACTTTTTAGCGGATCCACAAAGAGGGTTGTTAATTCCAAACGTCACATATTGATCCACCCTATAATAGTATTTTTTCAACAAACCCCGTTTGATGTGGCCCTTGAATTTACTGAGAGTTGTAATGTGCTTCGGGACATGTTTGTAAAACCTAACACTTTTATCTAAAAAACTGTTACTGGTCTTACTAAGTCTAAAATATGGGGATACTAGTTTGTTATGATTTCTAGTATTTAAATTATGCCGGATTTTTACGAAATCCAGCTTTTCTTTGTTCATATCTGCTACAAGATGGACGCGGCACTTGCACGATGAATTCATGGAATACTAACAAGTTCCTCTCATATTGTATGTGTCTTAATTATTAAAATGTCTTTTTTCTGTGTACATGACTAAGTTCGAGCGTGTCATGTTTCGTTCAGTCAGTATTTAAGAAATAATAAAAATGGATGATAGTAATCTAACCGCTGACTAATTTAGAACAACCACCTACAGGACAATAAAACCATGTAGATAGGTTATGTCTCGGAGTCTGCCAGTATATATTTAGTTGCAGAGAAGGCGCTTAATTGCGAGGTCAACCTATAGATTGAAGGTGTTAATGGCCATTGTCATTATTATAAACTGTGTTATTTTAAAATTCATGCAAGTATTAGGGTGCATACTGTATGTACGTAACAAAGATAACCCGATTAATTTTTTGCTGGTTCTTCTCGATGACTGGATTGTATTTAGTTTGACGTTCATAAGCACCTCTTCAGGACCTGAATTGAATGATTTGATTTAATTTTGGTTTTATTTCTTGTGGGCATAATTACAGTGTAAACTTCACTTAACACCACTAAATTTAATAAGGGTGAATCCTAAAAGTCTTATTTTGTGCAGTCTGGAAGAAAAGGTACCCCTATATCAAAATTAAAGTCTACACTATTTATTTTATATTACTTTAATCTATGATTTAACTGGTGTACTTTAGTACTTGACTTAAATTTTAGTACTAATAGTTTTAAAAAATATAAAAAGACCTAAACTAACTAGCCACAAAACACCAATTTATGAAAATAAATGTAATTCTTTAATATCGACTATTAGCTAGGTGATTAGTTTTTATTTAAATAAAAAAATAACTTATAAGTGCATTTATCATATTTTATTTAGAATTAGAATTTATGACTTGTCCCAAGTAAATAAGTGATTCCACTGGTGGGTCACTAAATTACACATACATCCCTAATTAAATGGTTTACAATTGTGCGTCATGAAAGCGCTATTTGTGCTTCAAACGTCATGTAGGTAGTTCGTACCTGTTTTCGCTCCAATACCAAATTACGAAGGTAAATAGTTGATTACCTAGGTTTTGTTTCAGTAGATCCTTGATTACCCTGACCGCATGTAAAATCGTAATTTGCCATCTAGAATTTGTTGTTTATTGTAATTATAACCGTAAAGTCGATAGTTCTTTAGTTACTATTATTAAAATCATGTTATTTTCAGTGATTTAAAGTTGATATTTTATGAAAATATAAAGCATATTTAATATGAATAAATGATTATTTTGATTTCTCTGTCGTCTTTTTTGATTCTGCTGCCTGCATAAATATAAATTGATGTACCTACCTTTGGAAAGATTTGGTCTAAAGTGATACCTAATCGATAAATATGTTTATAATTAAATAAAATTTCATAATCTTCTATTTATAAAAAAAAAAATATTAAAATAAAATACGCCGAAGGAATCAAGTGCATACGCATAATTTCAAGGTTTACCCATAATATCCCTAAAATGTCGGAACAAATGCCCTAAAAAGTCTAAACCTCTGTTTTAGTATATTCTGTAGTTTATCTTCTTATCAATACAATCATTTCTTGTTTCCATTTAATAACAACAATCAATAACAGCATTTAACGAGAATTAATGCATAATCAGTAAATGTTGTTATACCTACATAGTTTTATATATATTTTTTTATGTTTTGTAGCAAAGTGACTACACTGCACCTGATGTTAAGTACAATACAATCCAAATCAGCGGCGACTGATAATGAACCAAAATTCACTGCCAGTCAACGCTATCATGCTGACGTGTTTATGTACCTCTTGACGCCTCTTTTGAAGCATCCAATATCACAGAAAAGAGGGGTCGCGCTGACAGGAAGACAGTTCACAACTTCACGGTACGACAGAAATATGGATTTCTCTTAAAAGATCTACTTCGATTTGTATATCTGTAAATGTAACATCCAGAATTATAAAAAAAAAAACGAAATAATACAAACAAACAAATAATGTTACCACATGCTGTACATTTAACGTGTGTATACAACAGTGAAACATCATTTATTGCTTTCCCGATTCGACAAACCACAGACCGGACCGGCCCGGAAACTGTTATCAAGCTTCCGGCTTTTGTAATTAATGCACGTAAAACCCATACACAAATAATAAAGACTACAGCACACTGGACTCGTTATAGCAGCTATTGTCTGACATTATTTTTGGGGTGGTATAATAGCGTGGTTATTTAAGTAGGTTAATTATTAACACTCACCATAACGGACCTGCTACACAGAAAGTTCATTGTTTGCATTTTTCCCCCTCGCATGTATTATTTTAATAATAAAATATTAAAGGCAGAAACTTTTCTAAGCTGCGTATTCGTACCGTGATCTTTTGTTTTAATATGACCCAGTTATGAGAGTTTTATATCGACATGTATAAGCTAATTTTTTTTCTTTTATGTTCAGAGTTATTGACAAGCTCGTAGCGTAACTATACTAAACTATTGAAATGAGCATTCGTAGGTTTAATTCATGATATTTGTGTGATGAATATAATTATTGTTTTTCTTTTTTAATACGAGGCGTACCAAAATGTACTGCTGATGGTAAGAAAAATCGAAAAACAAACACGACCAAATAAGTCCACACTACAGTAGCCTTCAAGTCTCTCGAACTAAAATACGCCTAAAATGACTTCTGGCAGGAATTTACACATGGTGTTTGTTGATCATGATCCATTTCAACATATTGAACTTGTTTAAGAAATACATCATAACCGCTAAAAATCTTAAAAACGTTATTTTATTGTAATCTCCTATACATTATCCTTGTAAATTAGAATCAGTATGTTAATAACTACTGTTTTAATAGATCAATTGTTAATTATGAACATCAAGACATATTTTTTATAAAGATAGCATAAATACATTTTAATTATAAATGAAAAAACTCTCTCCAGTAAAAGTGCAATTGTTGCTTATAATGTTTTTCCTGAAAAGGCTCGATATACATAGTTATATACACATATAATTATACATACATTTAAGTATGTTACTCGTTTGTTCACCACGGTACACAAGCTTTGCTTGATTTAAAAATAAATGACCATATATAAATCTGTACTAGTTTATTAATATGTAAGGTGTTTATTATTTACCTGGTAGATTTTATTGTCCCGCACGCATGTTATTCCTGATTTGTCAATATCTAGTAATATTAATTTAATAGGTAATTAATTCTGCCAGGTAATGCTACAGAAAACACAAAAATATGTGTATACTGTGACGTTCAACGTGTGAAAACATATAATAAGCCTAAGATTTCGGTGAATGAAAACATTGTGATAGAATCAGAAGAAGTGTTTGGAATTTTGAATTTCAATACCCACAAGGCTAGCTACAGCATTGAAGTTGAAAATCTGTCATCGAGCCTTTAAGTTGTGTTCAAATACCAATCGAAAACCAACTTTCTCTTAAAAAGTCACTCTTCCACAGATATAACAAAAAATAATATATTTTACAAAACAAAAAATACTTATAATACTGCTCAAGAATTGTACCTAAAACTGATGGGAAAGCCTAAATTCAGAACCGAGTAATAATGATTAAAAAATTTATGTTTTTGCATACATATTATAACCCAACTTTTGTAAACATCGAATTGTTTATAATAAACTTAGACTATGCAACTATGTATGAAATCTGTTTTTGTAATACGTAAAATAGTAAGATTCCAAATGAGCCATTAACAGGTAGCTAAACAAAGCACCCAAATCTAAACTCCTCTGACCACAAACAGTAGGGACTCAGTCAACTAGAATTCTGGCATAACCGCAATGGAACACCGAGCTTTATTGTTTCGCATCAAATCTCAAACCGCTTACACTCGCATGTTGTATTCTGTATCAAGGATTAGTTTGTACAAAATATAGTATTAACCAAACCACAAAAGCCACTTCGGCTTTGAAGTCATTCAATATGAGTGCTTCACAAAGTAAAATGATTACAATATACCGATTTCATGAGCAATATTTTCCTTTCAACAAATAAACGGAACAATGGTTTCAGATGTAATGTATTCGAATAACGCGTGATCGACCACACAAGTGCATTCAACAAATACTATGTAGGAACTTTTAGTGACGGAAGTAATAATGATGATACTATTACATGGCGGGAGGATATTGTATTTATTATCGCATTAGCTCCCTAGATAAATTACCAACCAACCTAAAGTATACATCTTGTTCTCTGTTCCGACACCTGCAGTTAAAAGCTCACCATATCGTGACTTAACAATAGGTGCAATTATGGTCAAATGCTACACACCTACAAAGAAAATAAAAATATATTATAAACAACTCACATGTAGCTAAAAATAAATGCTAATATTCGAATGCCTACGCAACCTTTCGGCTATTTTAATTCCTGGCACTGTGTCGATTATCCACTTCGTACTCACCAAAAATATTAGTTTACATATATTTTTAAAGTTAGCTAGGTTTAGTTCATTATCTAAAAGAACATACACTAGAAATCAATGCCGCAAAGCAGCAATGCCGAGGCGACAGTTAAACGCATAGTGATACTGCTTTTTCTAATGCCCAGCTGGCTATTACCATCCTTAAGTTGAAAATATGCCGCTAACCAATAGATGTGTTCCGGCAGTTGCACTTAAGAGCCACTCCGTCCGGAAGGCTTAGTATGTCCAACATCTTGGGCTACATCGTCATTTAACAGCAGGAAGATTGTGGCTATAGCGCTAAACCTATAAAGTATATAAAAAGGCTACTCCAATTACGGAAAATTCCATCATATTATAAATACTTAAAGATGTAGTTAATAGTTTAGTGAAATATAAAATTGAAGGACAAATAAATTACATTATTACGGTAACATATTTCGAATAGCATCCATTAAGTTCGAAAAAGTAGGTACCTACAACGTGTAACCACAACCAAAAAAATTCCACCCATTTTAACGTACTGAATAAATGGAGCGCACATTGAAAAGGACTGTCGATTGTGGCAGTAAATGCAAAATAAAAGCTCTTCCAGGCTCCACGATTGACTATAAAACTCACATCAACAGCGGAAAGGATGGGAAGGATCCTACCAAAACATATGACACCTTCGTCCCATCCCTTTGTGAGATATCTTTGTTGAAATATTATGCTTAGAAAAGACCGATTTTTAGCGTATGTAAAACTAGTGACGTTTTAATAAAAAATATTTGTTAGGAACATGATTTAAGTGTTTGTTTTTCATAATGAAAAATTCAGTAAACCGTTATCAAAATAATCAAGTAAACTTGTAACAATGAATTTCTGTATTCTGTCATCGGGTTAGCTATCGTATTTCCAGTTACAAAGAGGCTTCTATATTAGCATGATAGTGATAAGCTTAAATGCATTTTGATCTGACGTAACTCTCCTGTACTTATCTTAAAAAAATAGAGTGATCTAAAGACCACACGACCGAAGTGAAACTTAATCACGGCGAGGTTAATAGAATGTTAAACAACTTTTTGACTGGACTTGAACCGACTTTGTCTGAACGATCGTTACATAGCCGAGCGTGACGGCACAGTTTCATGCAAAACTTAACAAAATAAAGAAAGCGCACCTAAAGAAGCTTCCACTTCAAATAATTTATAAACTGTTATGAAATATAAGTATTTTTTACATTATATATAACTAATATGTTTAGTTCCTTAACTATATTAATATACGTGGTTCGAAAGAATATCAATGTTGGTGATCCTGTTAAACTGCATAACGCTGGGTATGTACCAGCCTTGTGTTGACGACCAATGTGTTACGAACAGATGCAAAATATTACAGGTAAGATTTTTACTTATAAATAATAGACGTACCCGCGATTTCGTTCGCGTAGAACTAAAAACTATGTAATATTTTTTGCCCGTTTCTGTAACTTTTTTCAATTCAGTTGTGCTTCTATTGATGATAGCATGATGTTAAATATCTTAAAGTATTTTCAATAATTGTGCTATCTAATACAAAAACACTTTTTGATACTTATCTTACCATGGTTCCTAAGATTAGCGCGTTCAAAGAAACAATATTTCCGTTTTATAATATTAATATAGATTTACAACAACATTAATACGAGTACTGTGTTTATTAAAATAAACAATAGCGAAATCGCTATTATCTCAAATTTTATTTTCTGTATTTACTAAGTACTATCAAACTGGAATATTTACTTATTATAATTTTTCTTTTGTATCAAATTTAATGACAAAATGATAAATCATTATTAATACGACGAAAGCCACTAGTTCTCTTGTCTTATTATATACGTTTATATTAGTCATTTATCTATATCAGGTCAATTTTAAAAGTTTAACTTGTTTCTAAATGAATATAGTAAAATATACAGTATAGATAGGCTGGTATTATTTATGTAATTATGAATTCTTTTATACTGTTGCCTTGTTACTTAACATTAGGAGAGATAATGAACCAACGCTTTACTTATAAAGTATAAAACAAAATTACCATAGGCAATTTACGGAATTCTAGTGTATGTTTGGAGCCTGGATCATTTATTATTATTATTACATATTGCGAGAATAGAATTTAAGTATATGATTTCTTTAAAGTTTCTGTATTATTAATATTAATTTCCTTTGAATAATTACTAATGAATTCAGGCTTATATGCAAGTCCTATTACTATCCTATCAAAACTATCTAAAGAAAGCTTTTTCAAAGGATTAATTAATGAAATAAATATTTTGACCTCTTTGAGTAACTTATAAGTAGTAATAATAATAACACGTAGAAAAGGTAATATATAAAAATGAAAGACGGTACTAAGTGCTATGTCATTTTTTATGGTACAACGTGCCGAGTTTGTCGACAAAGCTTGAGAGATTCTGGTTACGAAAACGCAATGTTTATTATGTATATCTGTTTTAGGTATTTGATGATATAATTTTCGCATTTTTCACACTGGAGATGACAATAAAAATGGTAGCGATGGGCGTTTACGGTCATGGCACGTACCTCGCCGATTCCTGGAATAGACTGGATTGTTTCATTGTTATGGCCGGGTGCGTATAGAAATGAATTTCGTATAAAATTAAAAATTCTTGTAAATATATCTTATCATTGCAATTTTATATAATAATTTTAATTCGGATCACTTTTAAATAGCTTAAAACTAATAATTCATGTACAAAGGTAAAATTAATAACTCGAAAGTGCCAAAAATAAAACATTAGTGATTCCTATGATTTTGAGCTATTAGTGAAGAAATACATCATGATGAAACCATAGTATGGTGCAGAAATTTCTAAAGCTAGCGTGGCTGTCTATCAACCTAAGTGAAAACCTGTGGCGACTTGAAAATCAGTTTCCATGCAATATTAGGCCATATATTTACTTAACTTCAGGATATAAAGGATGATCAAAGAGCACTTTTACTTCCCATAAAAATCGTGGAAAAATCATATATTAAACTAGTATTAACGTTGTATTCTAGACAGATGTTACAAAAACGAAAATATGTTATAATTAAAGTGAATTCAACGGTAAGTAAAATGTGCATTTTAATATTTATTTGTATTATCCACAGTGCACTCGAATACTCTTTGAATGTGGAGAATATCAATTTGTCGGCTATAAGAACAATCAGAGTTTTACGACCACTGAGAGCGATCAATAGGATACCAAGTAAGTAGTCAATTTTTATTCGATATTATTTAATGGCGTGAAATACCGTACTCACCTAGTGCACGGATATAGATTTCTTCAAAAACAAATGACAGTGTAACAATAAATTCGAGCAGCTATATCACTATTATATCCTGCTGTGAAAACAATGAAAATTAAATTAGTCAATAATAGCTATTAAGGTATTATAAATAACCGGTTTTATGTTTTGATTTATCTTATTTCAAGCTCAATCAGAGTAAATTTATTTGCCAAGAAGCTCACAGTTTGACATGACTCGTCAACCGTTGTTGCTGAATAAATTGTCTAATATCATAGTTACTTTTCATTTGTACGTCACTTAATCGTTCTTTTTATTATAATAAGCAATATATCAATAGTAGTAAACAAGTATTAAAAAAAACTTATAGATAAAAAATCGTTTAGACTAAGCATCAATCACTTGACCGTCGTCTTGTGACAACTGTTTAAGTTCTATAACTAGAATCGAAAGGTAAAGCTAAACTAAACCGTTCTGTGATAAAATACTTGCCTGAATGGTGTCAGGACAGTAAAAAGTTAGTTAATCGTTGTAAAAAAATAAGTCAATATTACATCAATCATGAATTACAAACCTAGATACCAAATTTACCTTTTTCCTCTTTTGGCACCGCTGAAACTTTCACTAGCCTCAAAATTCCAAATTTCTTTAGTAAAATGACGGGGAATGGATTTGTATCTAACTTGATTGTTACCAATATAAGCAATACTTTACCGTGCCACTATAAAACATATAATAAACAAAAAATGTGAAGTACGTAAACAGAAGAGAATGATACAATTTATCTTCGTGTTAAAATCAATCCTGAGAATTCTCCGTCATATAGTTTACAAGTAAATCTCAAAATCCGAGAGCTTTACAAAGCTATTAACAACCTCCTTATATTAAAACTTAGTAAATGAGAAATCTTAATACGAGAACCCTTTCAATTTAGACGACCTCATCTTCGCTACCGAATTTATAAAACCATTACATTAATACTGTGTATTTGATTTTAATGTTTTTAATTTTTATTTTCAGCTAAATTAATTCCTTATAAGATATCATATAATATTGATTTCCAAAGAAATAATTACCCTGTATACTAATTAACATACAATCTAAGTTTTGACTTGAAGGAGATACCTACACTTCATAGACAGTTGATTTTATATATTTCCTTTACTAACATTTTTATTTGAACTACCTATGACAAAACCATTTTTCGATAACACCATTATATTACTGAACATAACCCTGTAGGCAATAAGATTTCTAGTGTACAAATCGAAACTGAAATAAAATATTCATTTATATTTCCATTCATATCAGGAATGCGTCTTACAACAAAAAAGTACAAAAACTTAAAATACGTTTTTTAGTTTTGAACAAAATCTTACGTGTGATATATTAAATACTAAAGTAATATGTTCTTGTAATACTTTAGAGGCTTACCATTTTTAGTCACAATCCCACCCGATTTTAAGTGACGATGTGGGGATGGTGTACCCTGTAACCCTAGTGGAGGAACTGGCTCTTTAGTGCAACTGTGGGAACTTACTTATAAGCGGTTAGCAGCAAATTTTTAACTGGAGGGTGGTATCTAGCCAGGTGGATATTAGAAAATGTCCTATCACCGCGTCTTATACATATGTACATAAATACATTCTTATGTTTCTCAAACGCAGCCTTATCTATTCATGCTTAAACATTTGTTTCTGTAAAAATCTTTATTACAATAAAATCTAGGAATAGCTAAATTTATATGGACGTAGACGTAAAGAGTATGCTCGGTCGGCCGCACTTACAAAATATTTAATCGAGAACGGGAGCAAGCCTGTATCGATTGCCAGCAACAAGTGAGCTGGCTTCGATGCCACGCTTAACAAATATTGCCACTCCCACAGAAATTACTAATGTTACATTTGTGATTGATGAACCGTTATAGGAAGATATACTGATACCATATGAATAAATATATAGTCTATAATGCAGTTTTTACGTACCGTAGTACAACTTGTTCTTATAATTTATTGCTCTAAACTGAAATACGTAGAAGTACGTGAAACATATTACTTAATATGGGATAAGAGGAAGCAAATTATGAAGGCTGAATTCCTATGAAACATAAATTTTACTTTATTCTTGTACTATTCACTTTTTCAGTGTTATTAAATTTATTCTGTGCTAAGTTATGTTGAAACTAGATCAACAGTTTTAATTAATGATAATCCACTAACAAATATTTATTTTTATATTTAACAAAAGTCTAGTAAGCAGTAAGTTTCATTAACATGTTCATAGGTATATTGATATAATAAAGATGAAACCATAGCATTCTGCTAGGGCTTTTTCTAATGCCCGCCTGGCTAGCTAGTTGAAAATCTGCCATCAAATACCTATAGGTGCGTTGCGGTCGTTGCACTTGAAAGTCAGCCCCTCTACTAGGATTAGCGTGTCCTCCATATTGGGCCACTTCATCACTTAATATCAGGTGAGCTTATATCCATAACGCTAAAACCTAACAACGCTAAAAGTAGATTTATTACTCAAAATTAAAAACCTGCAGAAGTTAGTGAAAAACATGTTATGCCATACTTAGCGTGGGTTTATCCCTGACGGGGGAAGACTGACTGAATTTCAAAGGGACATCTAATCTTATTAGGGACAACTTTAGCTTATTTATATATCATTTTTTTTTCTTTATTATTAAATTTACTTCGTAGTAATTTATTTAGAAACTACATCAACGGTGTTCATTTAAAAACGAATATCCTTCGGTTGTTCACAACGCGGTAACATAATTTTTACCTTTTTATTTAACACCAATCCATAAAGCAGTAACTATAATATACTCCTATAGATAATCTATTAATACAATATTAATAGAGTTGTCATTAATTTATGATATGATATGATGCTGAATCCAGTAAGAAATACTCATGTTTTTAATTATCCATTAATCCATTAAGAAGTATATATAAATTTATAGATATATTTATATAATATTTTCTCTAGTGAATATTCAAACGTTATGAAATACTTCACCGTAATTTTTAAGGAAACGTAAATAAACTAAATATTTATATAAACTAACTAAATCAATATTTTCCACTAAACTCCGCCGTAGTAAATCATAAATAATGTTAACACTTAACTAAAGCAAAACGTCGAACTCCATCGGAATAACTAAACAAGCCGCAAAATCCGAAGCAGTGTTGAAATTATATAAATCAATGCAACAAAGTGCACAGCCGCACCGCGCCGTCACGACTTCCAAACAGTTAGACAAAAGACGAACGTGAACGTTAAACTTTTGCACGAAACCCCATCTGGGGGTTCGAAAGCAAATAAGACAATGCATTGCGACCGCAAATTAAATCGAGCCACGTTTGCCCGCGGTTAGACATACACAGGTACTAATTTCCTTTCAGCGAAATTTATTACTCTCACGTGCCTTTTTATCCCGTTAAATTGAAACGTAAATTTTGATTTATACCCCTTTAGGATACGATTTCAGTCTTCCTTTTACGTTGTTCTCCCGGTTTACGGTTACGAAATTGACTTAACATTTTTTTTTTGTAATTCACGGACCATTATCATTCGTTTTTGTATAACCTGCATTATATATGTTTTGAATATTATAATATTATTAAGATATAACTAATAAATTATTAAAATATGAGAAATGTTATTGTTAAAATTGATGCACTTTACACACGTTTTGTTTAACATTATTAACCAAATAAATGTATACTTTTTAAAATCAATTTCTATAATAAGACTTTTAAATTCTGTAATAAGTAGTCGCTATTGTGAGACAGTAATTAGCACATATATGTAAATAATATATGTACATATATATGTAAATAATAATAAATAATCATTTTTCAATATACAATATAAAGAATTTTGAATCATTTATTTACAACATCTTTCTTAAACTTTATAATTTTACCTACTAAGCGGTCTATACAAAATATTAAAGTAAAACTTAAATATTACATGAAGTTTTGTTTTATATATACAAGTTGTATGACTGGTATTAGATTTTTACATGCATTGCAAAAGAGAATAAAATCTCACCTACTTTTCAAATTACACTATTGAATCAAAAAATTAATTTCCCTAAATTATGGAAACTATTAAAGAATGCATTCCAGTTTAAATAACATACAGTATAAACAGTATAAACCATACGTTACAATATATTTTAGTAATAAATAAATTAATACACTTTCTAATATTTCATCTATAATAAATGACATAACAAAATAATAAATAACCTCATTAATACACTTTTGAATGCTATATTTCAATCCCAAAATAATTACAATGGTAATTCTCCATAAGAAGTAAACCGATTTTTGGTTTTTACTAATACAAAAAATACCCGTACCATGCAATATCGTCCGATAAAAAAGATTATATACATTAAATAGGTATCTGTTTTCATACGCTCAATATTTATCTTTAAATTTTACTGACGGAAATTGATTTCTTGTCCTTCGTCCTGTTCTGTATTATTATTCATCGTTAGGTTCAGAAATTATTCATCCTCAATTTACCGCTAGTAATTCTTTACCTTTTCTAACAGCGTCAAACTAACTATTTTTGGGTCATCCCCTCCTCATTTGCTCCAACTCCTGATAATTATAAGTTGTGAGCAAATTTATTGTGAGTTTGAAGCATAATTTCCATTTACTTTTTTTATAATTCATTCAAATTGTTTTTAAATTATCGTCACAAATATTCGATCAACCTGAATAGAGACTATGCGATATTTTAACTAATTAGATCAACCACATGCAAGTAAGAATAAGATCTAAAGAATAGATGCAGATCTAGTTTCTTGCTGGTATTTCTCGATTCTGCGTCACTTTCCGACTAGGTGGCAGTTTTGACGTTCATAAGCACCTTCTTAGGGCTTAAATTGAATAAAGATTTTTGATTTAATTTGATTCAGGCTTCAACACAAATCAGTGCAGCAATATATTTTTTTTCCACAGGTATGCGTATTCTAGTAATGCTATTACTGGACACTTTACCCATGCTTGGGAATGTGTTGCTGCTGTGCTTTTTCGTGTTTTTTATATTCGGAATAGTCGGTGTCCAACTATGGGAAGGAATTTTGAGACAGCGCTGCGAACTCGTTTTACCACCAAACGTACTAAAACCTAAGTAAGTGTGTTTACTTACGTAATAAACACTGTTTTAACCATGTAAACATGTCAAACATCAGTTTGAATGCTGCCTCATTTGTCGTCGGCGTATATTTAACACGAGCTCATAATATAAGTAAACGTTGTTGGTCTTTAAATAATTAATGTCTTGAAATTGTGTGACGCAGTGGATTACATGAAATTGTTTGAGGTTATGAATGCGATAACTAATATTAGTGTATCATTTTAATTTAAAAAACGCTCGTCTTAGAAGCACGTCTCATTGCTAATGTTGACTGCATGCAATATTTATAGCTTATACTAACGACGAGCAAATTCATGGCTGTTCTATACATTATACCGGCCGACATATCTACATCATATCTTTGCATATTGTTTTTGTACTACTAACATTTTATCAAACGTGCATGTTGAAAGATCCAATTCACAGATGATTTACAAACATAACACGTAAATATTGCATTCCGTCAATACTCACAGATGATTAAAATTGACCTAAAAACACGCATGTCGAAGAACCATTTAGAAATGTAGCAAATTATACACGAAGTAATAAATTAGAATTAACACCAAGAAAACTGCTACATTCAATGGTTCTGAACATTTTCAAACCTAAACATACCAACTACAGAGAAATTAATCTCCAACATAGCAAATCAACTAACAACAATGTGACTACAATTTAAACTCATAAAACATTTCACCACGTTAACTGGATTTGTGGATTGAGATTCGTAAATTCGTTCATATTTACAAATCACATTATATATTATAAATAGAGATCTTATAAGTATAAGTAATATATCACACCCGTCACGGCTTCCTCATTTATGTTCCAGAGACCTGTCCGAATGGTACAGAGTGCGCGTCAGAGTGAACTCGTAAGGATTTGCGATCAAAATTAATGTGTTTTATATTATATCGAATATGGCAATATGTTGTAACGTGCTCCTTCACACATCTGCCGTCCAGATGTGCTATCGTGTTGCTTATTTTCTGCGAATTGGCAGTTTTAATAGGCTCGATTTACAAATGATAAACAACTCGAAGACACTACAAAATCTTTACATTAATAACTGCCAATTTGTCTCTGAACCTATATATCGGTAGTAGTACTTTCAACTTCTTCTAAAATATGCAATTATATACATTTATAAGACAGAAATATGTAATTTATGTAATGTTTGATTATAAAAATGTACAATTCCACCTAATAATATTAAAAGTCAATTCTTTCGTGAACTGTACCATTCTTCTCAATGATATCTTAATTACTTCACTAATGACACTCACTGATATCACATGCAACTAAAACATCATCCCTTTTTTAACCGTACCTCAACATAGCAATCAAATTCATAATACCATTCCAAAGTCTTATTCATCTGTTAACATATTTATGTATGTTTTAATATATCCATAAAATATATTTTGGTCTGAAGCTGGAGACTACAGTAAAACCTTTATTGCTGTCATCAAGAGAACAAGTTCCGAAACGACCGGGCGCCCAAAATGTCGCAGGTTACCGACGTAAAGATCCGGCGCTCGTATTTCGACGCATGTGTACTTTGCCGTAAACGATAATATAACGGCTAAAGGCTGCTAACGCTAATTCCTTCTATTCACCGATGCTCTGTTTCTCTCGCCTACCTTTATTATTTTTGCTATTATCATTAACTGGAATAGGTAATAAATGTATTACTCACTATTTATTTTGTAGCGTTGCATGTTGTCTGCATGAGACACACCTGTATGTTTGTATGTATATATTGTTTTTGCACGTATCCTAGAAGAAAACTAAGAAAATTGTAAGACTTAATTTAAAAAAATATAAAAAACTAATCATCAATACATAATACTATATCGTTCGATAAAATTATAACATAGAATTAAGTCATGTCATTGTAGACATAATTATCTTAAATTCTTTATAATTTAACTAATGTCTGACACGAGAACATAACCCATAATGAATCTAAGACCATTTTAAATATAAAATTATGTACAGTTACATTGTGACACTCTGTAATCTTGCTTTGAATTATTTATTTAGTAAGGATATGATTGTACATTTTGTTTTCTTTGCGAGTGTCACGTAAATATATATAAATAAATAAAATTACTGCTGTATAAATTTTACATCTATATTATTGTTCTAAAAATTTGGAATTTATATTTTAGCATATCGTTTCACTACGAGTTCTCAAAAGAGTTGGATTATATATGCACCATGCCTGAAGACAATGGGATGCATTTCTGTGCAAATTTTCCACCGTACCGCTATGGACCTCTGGTATGCAATGAAACTGCCAAACCGTTTTCGTATAACAGGCCGACAAACAATTCATGTGTCGATTGGAATCAGTATTATACGAATTGTACCAGGAGAGGAAACAACCCATTTCAAGGAACGATTTCCTTTGATAATATCGGTCTAGCTTGGGTCGCTATATTTCTGGTTAGTCTCCTAATTAGCATTATTTTACATATTCGATTTAAATTTAATTCTATTCGTTATCACACCTAAATTTGGAAGAATATTTTTATAGTTTATAGATTTCAGCGTTATGGTCACAATCCCATCTGTGTTAGGTGACGATGTGGCCCAATATGCTGGCCATGCTAAACCTAATGGAGGGACTGGCTCTCAAATGTAAGTGCTGAAACACAACTGGGCATAGGTATTTGGCACCAGATTTCCAACTTGAGAATGATAATTAGCCAAGGGGCTATTAGAAAAAGTCCTACCACCATGCTATAGTTTCATCAGGATGTTTTCCTCCAGCAGGTGGATTCAAACTCAGGTCCATTGACGCGGCGTCCACAGATACTACCATCAGAGCTATCATCGCTTTACTTCAATATAAATAAATGATTAAATGTATTTAAGTTAACATAGTGAATACTTTATTCGGTACAGTTAGTGATATAAAACCATGTATACAGTTATAAAACTATCACAAGAAGACTTGCGTTCAAACTACGTCGATCTAAGTGATATTTTAAACAATTTTATTTATTCTAGGTCATATCTCTAGAAGGATGGACGGATATAATGTACTACGTACAGGACGCACACAGTTTCTGGGATTGGATTTATTTCGTTCTGCTAATAGTGGTGAGTTTATTTTGTATATTAATAATCCGACAGGTAAAATTGTCGCCTAATTCTCGTTGACAAGGGTGTGATGAAGGTGTGACGTTAGAAAGATCTTCAATAATATAATTCTTTCGTTGTCGCCGTACAATTAGAACAAAGGAATTATTGTATACTATATATTAATAAATCTGTAACTTTTATTTTATTAGCAGTGTGTATCGTGTATATCTACTAATATATTATGGTGGTAGTCATATGTAACTTTTTTATTTGCAACCATCATACATATGTTAATAAATCAATCCCGTGCCGTCATGTTATGTTTCAAAATCAGTCAGAATATTGGTTATATTCTACTAATAAAATAGGCCTAAAAGATCTAGATAACAGCGGCAGAAAACTATTTAATACTCTTTTTTCAGAACGGTCAGCATTTTTTATACTCTGCTTACTATGCAATACGGAATTATATTTTGCCGTATTTCCATAATAGAAATCCACGCTTTATTATATAGAAAATAACAAACAAACGAAGAAATAAAATTGTATTTGACCAACAGATCGGCTCTTTCTTTATGATCAACCTATGCCTGGTCGTCATAGCGACGCAGTTTAGTGAAACGAAGAAAAGGGAAATGGAGAGAATGCGAGCTGAAAGGGCCCGTTTCACATCATCTTCAACACTAGCATCGTCTACCAACAATAGCGAACCGGCAACGTGTTACGCTGAAATTGTTAAATACGTTGCACATTTATATCGACGATTTAAGAGGAGAATGGCTAAGAAAATCAGGTAAAAGATTCATATTTGAACCTGGAACTACACTCTTCAAGAGGTGAGACAAGGTATCTTGAAAATGTATTCTCGGCTCGACTTCCCTTCGTTTCATCTCATGTAGATTTTTTATTTGTATAAAAAACGCGATGTATGATGCGAGCAGTTCAACTACACTCTTGAAAGCGTGTGGAGGTACCATTCTTATATCATCTTCATTAGCCTGCGCTTATGCGTTATTTGCATTGATAGAAAGTGTTAGCTCCTGAACAACCATTTGTATTAAAAAATATATACTTATAAACCCTAATACCATTTAGACATCAGTCGCGGCCTTTATAGAATGTTTTTTTTTGTGATTTTACTATTTCCTAAAATATGTTGCAAGTAATGTGGTGATCAATTCGCCTTATATATACTAAATTGTAATGTAGACTGTGCTAATATAAATTGTACACTATTTAGAGAAATAAGTATTGATAATGATGAACGGTTATGTATTTTTATTTAAATTCACTTTATTAGCCATTATGTAAACAACGAGACAAATATGTTTTTATGTTATGTTTTCATTTTAATAACTATACCAATTCATCAAATTTGTGACATTTGAAGCGATTCCTATCATCGCTTCGGTATAGTATACAGACGCGGCGCCAAGGGGCATGAGTTCGTATTCCTACAAAAAGCTTTAGCGTTTGATGAAGGAAAACATCGTCATGAAACCATAGCATGGTGGTAGGGTCATTCCTAGCTGTCTACCACCCTCAAGTTGAAAATCTGTCACCAAATACCTAGAGGTATGTTTCGGGAGTTACATTTGAGAGCCAGTCCTTCCACAGGCTTAGCTTGTCTACCATCTTGGGCCACATCATCACTTAACATCAGGTGAGATTGTAGCCAAAACTATATAGAAGAAATTAGTACTTCATAGACATTTCAAACGTAATTAAAACGTAAAATATTACAAACTTTTTAACTATTGATTGTAAAATTAGCGATAACAATAATAATGTATTTTATATGATATTTATCAATAATTATCTTCAGTAAATCTTTAAATAAAGAACTGACTCACTTATAAAACATTTTGTAACATTCAAAAAAAAATTCTACAATTTTTTCCTTGTTTATTTTATCTCGATTATCTTAAGCGTATCGTTTCTATTTACATTTTGTTCAATAATTTACTGAAAGGAAAATCTTTTGTAACAAATAATTTATCATTATCGTTGATTACTTTTTGTTTTTAGGGTATACCGATATCAACGTGCTCAGCTACGCTGGAGGACAAGCAGAGAGACTCTACAGTTGCCTGCGAATAAACCCAGGCAACATCACCCATGTTGTCCAAGAGCTCATCCGCAGGTAAATATTGGAATAGCCAAAATGTTAATAGCACGTTAATAGCCATTTTTTATAGCGACATTAAGAATTATCATACTTTAGCTTTATATTAAATAGCTATGTCCCCGTCTTCATTACCGAGAAACTAAAATATTTTTAGTAATATTTGGCCTTTTTGTACCTTTTTTCAATAAAGTTTTGCTTCTATTGGAAGTGTAGAGATTTTAAATAGCTCAAAGCCTTCCTTAATTGTTGCTCTATCAAATACAACGATAATTTTGAAATCCGACTGATAATTTCTAAGATTACCGCGTTCTAACAAAAAATAAACAAACTTTTCCGCTTTATAATATTAATAGCAGTTGTGTTCGTAACTTTGTTTGCATGTAACTAAAAAATGTTTAACAATTTTCACCAGTTTTCGTAACTTTTTTCAATACCGCTTTGCTCCTGTTAGTACTAACATGAGCCTAAAGCCTTCCTCAATGATTGTTCTATGAAATAGAAAAAGAATTTACTGCTTTGTAATTTTATTATATAATATAGATATAGATGTGCATTCGTACAAGTAGGGTCACTCGTATTTGAGATAATTTAGGTTATCCTATGTAAAATTATTCTATTTTTTTTAGGTTTGTTGTAAAGTATTTTATATTATACGATACGTAATCATCACAATAGATCTTCAGACCGATGAATAATTATATATACTTGTTAACGTGTTTTGATAAGTTAAGCGTCATGAATATTTTTTTTTTTTGTATATGATATCAAACCTATAGAAAACCATGGTTTTAAATGATGAATTAAGAATAACAAACTTGAAAAACAAAATGAAGAATAAGAATGTTATTTAGAATTTTGTATACTTATATTAAACGAAGTGTAATTAATTAGAAATTGTATTTTGTAATTATTTGATAATTGGTTTTAAACTAATAATATATTAAACGCATGCGTACAAAGTACGTTAATTAAAATTTAACACAACCAGTCCCGTGTTGATGGCGTCTTACCAGTCTTACAGTTTCGCTGTTACCGCGCTAATGAATTAACAAGTATTTTATTAATTAAGCCTTTGTGAACATTTTATTTTACGTCGAGCTATATAAGTAAAAATATAACCTGTCTATACCTAGTATTGATGTGAAAATTAATTGAAGATACGTACATAGAGAAAACCATGAATTACAATCGATAAGGATTATTTTAATTTTATTAAACCGTGTATTAAAACATAAGTCTTTTCTAGCTATTTATTCGAAAATAGTAAAAATTGTAAATAGCGGTTAATATAACACATTTAAAATATAGGTCATTTTTAATATGTTACAAGTTTTTTTGTGAAATGATTCAAAAGAGTGACAAAGGATAATAATCAGTTATTAAATTGACAGTTATCCGGACGTTTTTGTGGAATAAAAATCCTATCTTCCAATACAATTCATTATTAGACATTCCTCAAGCTCATTTATTTCAAATTAAAATGGTAAATAAATATTTTATAGATTCATCACAATCCCACAGTACTGCGCCTTATGATAAGCATAGTCCAATACAAAAACCACCATCATTCTTGCTTGTAAGCCTGTATGCCACTGATTCCCAAAAAATGGGAAACCAAATGTATTACTCGTTTTACCAATATATCTACTATCACACCCCTTTATCACATATTCCGCAAAAACGAAACTATAACAAAAATCCATAAATATTTGCTCTGAAATGCGAAATTTGTATATGTATCAATCAGCTTTATTTTACTGAGTTTGCCAATTTATTTCTGATTTTTCCTATCGCTTAAGTTCTAAATAGGTTACAAATTTACGTAATAAAGAGACGCAAAATTTCCGAGTAAACACTGGCTATTCAAAAAAATTACTATGTTAAGCCTGACTTCGTTGTATATATTTTACCTATTTATAGTAGCAGTGATCTAATGAGGCAAAATTGTTATATTCTTCCACCCAGTATTTAATCAACATCAACAGATATCTTTCATTGAACGCTGTTTTAACGTACGCTTAATCTTAAACTATAGATAGTATAGCAACTAGAAAACTAATTTCTTATAGCTCTGCCCCTAGGTTAAGTACCATATCAACGTGAAAATTATGAATAGATAAACAAGGTTCACTTTTATTTAATGAATACTCAAAGAGTTTTTTAATTATCAAAGCAATAGAACTTCATTAAGAAGATTTAAGCATAAATACTATTATTTGTCAGTTATTTTTCTTACTAAACTGAAGCGATAATAGCTCATTTGGTAGTATATATGAACTCCGCGTTAAGAGGCGTGAGTTTGAATCCACCTACATTAGCTTGAGTTTTCGGTAAAAGAAAACATATATGACACTATAGCATGTTGGTAGAGCTTTTTCTGATGCTCGCCTGCCCGATACCACCCTCAAGTTGAAAATTTTGCGTCTAATGCTTATATGTGTGTTCCGACAGTTGCACTTGAGAACCAGTCCTTCCACTAGGCTAAGCGCTTTAGAATCTTGGGCTACATCAACATCATTTGAAATTGTGGACATAGCGCTAAACCATTTTTTTTCTAGTTAACTAGAAAAAAAATTAAACCTACGAAAACAATAAAAATTCACGAAATATTACAAGGTTATATATAGTATATTCATTTGTCTAACACATTTAAAAAAAAGTATACATTACTGATAAAAATGTTTCTGCCACATTAAAAAAAGTTATTTCATTAGGCCTTCCTTTTCAATTTGAGTTTCAGATATTTTAAATTATTTCATGTAAATAGGGTAATGGCGGTAAGAGTATGGGGGAGGAAGGCTCGGGCGCGGGGGCCGATGAACCACTCGGACGGCCCGCCCTGTTGCGCGTACCATCCCTCTCCGCCGCCGATCTCGAGGTAAACTCAATGCTCCTCATAAAGTACGAGCTTGGTATCCTTAAATTTAGAGTTTACGTTTATCATAACTACCAGATATATGTTTTACCTCAATAAAAATAATGTAACATTATATTGTTATAATTAAGTAATACAGAAACAAAGGCAGCAATATCAAGTTTTTATACTTTAAGTTAAAGAACTTGATATGAACTTCGTTTATGAGTTAAAAATAGTATTAAGTAGTAAAAGCTATAAAATATATGTATTTTTGTATTTAAATATAGAATGCATCGAACCTTTCGTTGTTATCACCACCATCGCTTGCTCGACGAAGATCATCAGTGATGTTCAGTGACACTGTGTTGTTGCACGCACCGAACGCCCCACACGTGGGACATCCACATAACGTGTGCTCTTCTGAAAAAATGACACAAACAGGTAATGGAATGAAAAGAATAAACGCACTTAAATGCAACGAACGGATTTCAATTACAATGTCACTATAAACATTTTTTTTATACAAAATTTGTACATAAAGTACAATTATTTTTTTCATGCACCCGATCTTTCTGTGAAGGAAAATATGTAAACGAAACATACTTCAAATAAAAAATCAGATACTAAACTCTCATAGAAGTTTATATTTCACAGGTCGCATTTAAGAACCAGTTGCTTGAATAAACTTAACCTGATAACAATTTTAAACCATAGCTTCATTTATTATCAAATAAAATTGTGCCCAAACCATAAACCTATAGAAAAATCTTGAATTTCAGTACAACTCCCATATAAAGATGAAGTGAAATAAAAATAACCTCTTTTATTAACCACAGAAATGTGCCTATACACTTTTTACTAAACGCTAATATACTTTTCTCTAAGCTAAATCTTTTAGCAAACAATGATTTTATTTTTATCTTAAGAAATGCAACAAGGATTTTAATGAAAATTCACTACAAAAATCATATCGATTAAATATTGTAATTTAAAGAAAGCAATAGAAAATTTTAAGAAATGTTTTACAAAACGGATTACAAACGGTTTTATCATTGCTAAAACTTCACAATCATTGAGCGTACTTTAAAACTTTCTTATCTTATTTCAAGTTGTTAAAATACAAAGCTAAACAGATAGAGGAGTTATTCAAACAATTTAACGATTGAAATGAATATTTGTAGATTCATTGTGCCAGCGTGACTGGCTAAAGAGCCGAAGTGGTGAGTCTAGAGGTGGTAGATCTAGACATCCTAGACGATACTATTAGACAGGCATGCGTAATCTGGTCTCAACTTCTTTCTTCTTCTTACCTCTTTCATAGAATTTAAGCTGAATAGGATTAGGACTGAGTTTTAATAAAACAAATATATTTTGAATATAGTTTTGCTTGGTATTTTAGTTTTAAAATAGGTTTTCTTTACTAAATTTTAAACACATTTTGTGAACCACTTTCACTTGTTTACTATTACTTCGAAAGTACCTTTTCTTGAAAGAACATAAATACTAATATGTATATCCTTAAATAGATCCAATTTAAATTAATTATGATTTTTTTTCAAATAAAATAATTAAAGCGATTACAGTAGTATTAAGTTTATGATTTCTATTGCATAGCTTTGGGACATTATTTGGGAGAACTATTTAAATTTTTTTAACCATAAAAAAATTAATCTATTTGTAATTCTTGATCATCATAACATAGTTTTTGTCAATTCGTTTAAAGATAGTATTACAAACGCAAAGAAACCCTCTAACAGTCAAATTAAATTAAATCAAAGATCTTTATTCAATTTAGGTCCAAAAAGGCGCTTATGAATGTCAAAACTACCATCAGTTCGAAAAGTAACGCAGTCATCGAGAAGAACCGGCAAGAAACTCGATCGGCACCTTTTTTTTAGGCCTTATTCTTATATCTTTTTTAGGTGCATTTTTTATATCACATATTTACATCATAGTTTAATGTGTGTATTTACAGTAGTTATTAGCGGATGTACAGAGAGGGGCGTCAATTCAAGACATCACGATTGTGCACATATTGATCCACCCTATAATAGCCTTTTAACATCAAAACCCGTTAGACATGAACTCGCTTTCCGGCAATTCAGTAATATGCTTTGGATCTGTACCATTATTCTATTTATAAATCAAACCATGTATTACCGAAAGATACTTTCGAATTTTCCACTTAAATCCAAAATAGCACAGTTGCACTGTAGTGATACTAATTTCGTGGCCATAGAATTCGACCTGCCGACAGGCGACACAGCGGAAGAACGAGCCGCTGCTGGTGGTACAATGTCCTGCCAAGAGCTACTGGCGTTGTCCGGAGCATTGTCTGCAGCTTTACCAACAGGACAAGTCGCTTTAGACTCTTTCTTTGAAGAACTGACTAAAGGAATTAGTAAACGAGCTGGTGAAGACAAAGGGGATACTAAGGTAAATTTATTATGTACATAATATAATAAATACTATTTACCTTATCACAATTACGAAAAATATAAATACTTTATCTTTATATGTACGATTTCTTCTTCTCCTAAACGGTTTGATCCATCTCAATAAGTTTATTCTTTTACTTAATTTTTTAGATTTTTCATATGAAAAACATATATTTCCTATTTTTAGTCTGTCAACTTGCGTAATTTTTTTTGCCAATAATGTCTGTAGCAGCGTAATCCGTACCTACTACGTCCGTATTATTATAAGATTTAATGAAATTATTACCCTAAATAAAATAGGTTATTTGGCGTTCGACATAGCGATACACACAATAACTATATTAAAACAATATTTTGTTTAAATAAACATTAATTAGTCTAGTCCACATGTTGAAAATGCTCTTAATTAGACATACTGCTCTTAAAATTATGTGTGATATACCTCATTGGATACGGAGTGACGCCTAGAAAAATGTGCTAAAAGCATGTTTTAACACATTAAAAAATACATAAGTTGTAAACAATTAATGATGAAAAAAATACATTTCGTTTTTCCCAATATTTCATAGATTAATTACTATTTAAGAAATGAAAAATAAAGATTTTTAAAGAGGAAGAAATTTCCAATAAAAAACTCTCAGCCCTCGAAACTCTATCTCCATTATTTATAATTTTAATTTAACCCTGAAAATAGATCTCCGCGCGACATTTTTAGTATTGCGTGCGCGGCGTGATAAGCGAGTACGACATATTAATTAATGTTTTAAGGTATTGAATATATTATTAAAATTTTTGAAAAATTGTGGTGTATACTTAACACTTAAAAAAAATATCACCGTTGGGAATTTTACTTAAAGTTAATTTATCAACAAGTTAAACGATTGTTAACTATAGAAATTTTCTCCAACTTCCGTCTTCATTGTCAATGAAAAAAGTTGTTTAAACAATTGTCGTAGTAATTTTTCGCTTTCTACCTTTTTTATCTACTTATTTAACAAGATAATGTCATAAAAGATAAAACAAAATTCATAGTCTGTTTATAATGATTTTTGTAAATAAACAAAAACTGAGAATATAGTAATATTGTTAACTAACAAAAAATATTAAAAAAAATCGATTTTCAATTTAAATACCTACACACGTGATAAGTGTATTTGAACGTATTTGTATACCCTAATAAATCGTGCTCACTTTTCCATTCTAGAAATTGTATATTCTAACAGTCAAGCAAAAAAAATTAAATTCTGTATAATCTTATATGCAACTAACAAATTTAAACTAGATTTCAATGAAATATACATTATATTTATTAAACATAAAATGTTATAATTCTAAGAAATCCACCAAATTGGGAAATTGTGGTAAATTTTCGATCAATTTAACATGTTACTCCGATTTAAATAACCGATACAGTATAACACTATCGTATAATCGTAATTTATATATTTTAACTCCGTAGATAGTGGAAATAGAAGACTTTTCTTGTTGTGCGGAACTACTGGCTGCTGAAGCGGCCGCTAAACAAACACGCAAGGGAAAAATTACTAGCGCGTGCTCAACGTTCTGGAAAAAGATAGCGAAATTTTTTTCAATGATACGGAAACACGTAAAAAATATCGCGGATCACAAGTATTTTCAACAAGGTAAATTTATAATAATTATAATACTTATGTTTTTTATAGTAGTACGACAGAGTGACGGTACTGTTAGTATATCCGTGAACAACGTCATCTTACCATAGTAATATTATCCATCAGTGTTGGTCTAGTGTCATAACGGCCTCCGAGCGATTTGGCAGCTCATTATACACTAGATGACTCAGAAACAAAAGGGTTTCACTATTTGCATGATACTCGCGATGCAGTTGAACACTATAATCGTACTTTATCATCTCGCTCTATAATAAAGATTCGATAATAGTATTTAATATTCAATTTATACAAAATATTAAAGGCAAAAAAAAAAAATACTTTCTCACGTCAATCTTACCATTTAATGTCAATAAACATACTAATGGTTATTTTATCTTCTATTCACACGTTAGTAATGATATAAATAATAAATACACCATTTTTTCTAAATAAATACCGAATCTGTACCCAATGTGGTTACGTAAGATCACTTTCTTTAATAACACTATACAAACAAAAATTACAATACACAGATAAGCTTAAAATATACTAAATATTGTAGTATAATTATAAATAACTCTTTTCATAGGTATTCTGTTGGCAATTCTAATCAATACGCTGTCAATGGGTATTGAATATCACAATCAGCCCGAAGAGCTTACAGTCATAGTGGAAATCAGTAATATTGTGTTCTCAGCGATATTCGCAATTGAGATGGTCTTCAAAATTATTGCCGAAGGCCCTTTTAAATACATATCTAACGGATTCAACGTATTCGATGGAGTCATTGTGATCTTGAGGTACTTATATAATTTTATTTAACGTAAAAGCCTAGCTATTTTCTATTTTACTATAAGGTAGCTAATATTATTTTATAGTAGAAATGTTACTGTCAGCAATTGTTTAATTTAATATAGCCTAACTGCAGCATCCATGGAAAGTTTAAGTTACATAATAAGTGTAACAATTAAAATATGTTGTAATATAAATAAAAATATATTTTGACGCAGTAACATCAGTTGTTTCTCTTTGTCTGCAACAATTATCAACCACAAATATAAGGATGACTTTTTTATCATTTTATAGATTTTAAGTTACTATCATTTAAGTCACAGAAAACTTATATGAACGTAGGTAGTACGTACTTGGGGTGTAATTGAATAATTAATAGATAGTAAATTAAACGATCACAGATCAACATAAACTTTTAAGTAAGTTGAATATCTGCCGCCAAATGTGGTGTGTTTGGTAGTTGCATTTGAGAGCCAGTTTCTCCACAGGTTTAGCGGGTCTACCAACTTAGGCCGTATCGTCACTAAAGATTAGGTGAGATTATGGCCATTATGCTAAATCTTAACTACAAAAAAGTCCCTACACTAAGCTTAGTATTTCCACCATCTTGGGCCACAACGTCACTTAACATTAGGCGAAATTTTGGTGCTAGTGACTGTCTTTACTGTAGGCTAAACATCAGGCATTGGAACATGCCTAACAACTAAATCATCATTCCGTGGTAAGAAAAGTTGAAAATTAGTAACCATAACAAATAAAGAATATTAAAACATTTGTATATTTCTAACAGTGCATTTGAACTAGCCCAAAGTCTTGGACACGATAGGGATTTGGCAAGAAGTTCAGGATTATCCGTGTTGCGAACTTTTCGACTGCTTCGTATTCTGAAATTGGTGCGGTTCATGCCCAACCTGCGAAGACAACTGTTTGTAATGCTACGGACCATGGACAACGTCGCCGTGTTTTTCTCATTATTAGTCCTCTTCATTTTTATATTCAGGTGAATATTTATTCTTATAAATAAATACTCAAATTATTAGTAAATAATTTAATAAAAAAACATGATAAAGGTTTTTCCTAATCAACCCTAATTGAACTAGAGTATTAAACATCGTAATAAATTACGTATATATATAAAATAATATATATATAAAAAACGTTAGAACGCATGATATTAAAATCATATGAAAATAAAAAAAATATTATAGTTATGGCTATTTCTCAAAAACAATATTTTTGTGTTATTGTTTTTTATTTTATTTCTTATTTACCTGTTTCGTTGATTTATTCTTATTTCCGAAATTAAAATAGTATAAGAAAAGTTCTTAGTGTACTCTTACCTTAAGCAGATTTTTTTCTTTTATAATTAGGTTATTTAAATAAAAAACTATAACTTACCTTTGGAACCCTTAGAATCTAGTCATAAATTCTTCTTATACTAAATGTTTTTGTACTTACGACTTTACATACATAAATGTAGCAATCGTTTTCAAGTAGTCAACTATCACCGTCCAAAGCAATCGCCTAATGATTGCTCAAGATATTTCATTTTTCCGTAGCCAAAGAAGAGCTATCCGACTCTCCATAAATATGAAATTATGAATGTTTCTTCTTCACTGTCACACCCGCATCCTATAATCTATGCACTAACTGTGAGTGATCTCTCCTATTTCTTTCACTCTTATCCTTTTCTGCCACCTTTCTGCCACATCTCACCCACCACACACTGCAACGATATCTACACTTTCTACACATTTTTTCTCTCTTCTATTTATACAATTTATTGGAAATAGTGACACCCACGCTTTTGTGCTTTACCTTCATTTCTATCATTCACGATTGCACTCGATCATTCATATCTTTAATCCTTGTCAACGCAGCATCAACATAATTTGTATCCTCTATATACATTTTCCTTGTATGTGGAAAGGATTCAACAGCTACTGTTATTATTATCTAATCGTATATTGCGTGGTAACGTTCAGCATCCTCGGTATGAACCTCTTCGGGTGCAAATTCTGCGAGACAGACAAGCATGGCGAGCAAGTGTGCGACAGAAAAAACTTTGATACGCTTTTGTGGGCCTTTGTCACGGTTTTTCAGGTATTCAACATTTTCAATAAAAAAAAATATCTAACAGACAATTCAAAAACAGACTGAACTTGCCACATATACTAAACGCTTACAAACGGGTCGGTCAGTAGTCAATACCCATGACATTCTGACAATCCCGATAACAGAAGATTGTCGTTGTAACGGCTAATAGACTAACCACGCGAGTACACAAAACTGTTCACCTTGCTGCAAGAACTGAACTCTATTTCATACTAAACAACTTACAAATTATTACAGAATATAGTACTGGGTAGATGTAACTCGCTTGCAGCATCGTGTGTTGTCAGATGAGCGATCAGTCGCGTAACCGCTACCATAGAACCCGTGTAGTCAGATTTAGAATCATCCGTAACAAATTGATACAACATCATTTAGTGTCACGTTATCACGTTGTTTCGTTAACTACTCCTATGACAAGTCAAGAGCACATTTAGTCAGTGAGCTTGGTTAAAAAGTAGGTTAGCTTAAGGTCATCCGAAGCAGAGTCGTGGAGTTATCAGTTCGCCGATTCATATGTTCCCGATACTACAGCTGCACTCAGTTTAAAAAGTATCTCTATCACTTTGCATGCCGCTTCTATTATTTAGGAATTATCTTGATGCGAAACTTATGGAAATGTAATAAAATTTTATATATATTCCATTGGTTTCGTAATCAACCCCAGCATCCTCGTTTTTAACTTCAGTAACTGTCTAATTTTCAATTACTTTCCACTTTCTGAACATTCTAATTTCTCCAATTTAATACATACTTAACATATGGCCCGATTCTTTGATTTTCCTTAATATAATTTCACCTGCATTTTATAGGATGTATAATTTCTTTTTAAAATTAATGCATTTTAATTTGAATGATAATTGCAACGAGTAATTTTTTTAAACATTATTATAGAAAATTTTGTTCATTACAGCACTTTACTTTTGCCTATTTTATCTCTGAGGTTATTATAAATTGCATTTATATCTATTTAATATTGAATATGATAATGAAAAAGTGTATAAAGAATGTTAATAATGTTGATGATAAAATTTTAAAACATGCACTTAACACGATGTTAAAATATCTTCTTTAGATTTATTAACATACCCGTTGGTGATAGCGTCCCAACGGCGGTAACACTGCTTAACCCCTTAGGCTTATATTTGTTGATATCCATCTATCACAAACTAAGACACATCTTAGTGGAAATAAAACTAATTTTACGGTTTAATTTAAAAAATAATATTAAGTTATTACCTAACTCACATATTTCTATGTTTATTGTTAATTATAAATCGCACATAATTTGTATATAACATTACACTTATTGTTGATTTTGTGTTTGTATTTATTGTAAAAAATCTAAGCAGCACTATCCTTTTCCACATGTAAGTAAAAGTCCGTAATATTAGTGTTATTTCGGAAGTGTTCCGGGAGATTGCAGTGTTAACGTCGAACTCATATCATGACGACAGGGTGCCATGGTCGCGGCGTTTGCGCATAGCATTTTGTTTTTCTTTCATTTTTTCATCGGCCTCACGACACGCAGTATTCTGGGCATGTACCTATTCGGTGGTAAGTTTTGCAAGTACGTCGAAGACAATGGAAAGGAGCGGGATTGTACCTGTCCTGAAATAGTCTCGCATCATCCCAAGTGTGAGTGCGACAGGAAACATTTTAATAACATACTGTGGGCCACCGTCACCGTTTTCCAGGTAAGCCTCGACAGGTCAGCAGGAATTAATAACGATTTATTTGCGATCCGGTTTGAATATGTTTTATAGAATATAGAAACCGCGTGTGTTGTAACAATTAAACTGATTGTAACTGTAGATTAGTCAATAAATTGATGGTTATTTCAAAATCAAAAGGTGTGGGAAGAACGAGATTTATCGATTATATGTTAGATACTACCCTTAGTAAAAAGAAAAATTGGCCGTATTTAATTTTTGCATATATTAAGAATGTGCGCTCTGTAGTTAGATGCATCTTGCTTAGTAGTTATTACTTAGGTCGTTCTGCTGGACCCTTACGCTTGTGTACTCATATCGCCGTCTGTGTTTCTTTCCATTTAATTAAAACATTAACACAACACAACACTAACACGCTGTTTAACATACGATTTTTTTGTTTTTCTTTGTTAATATTTAAATAATATTTTATCAGAGACACCAAAAGGCACTACTTATATACAATGTGACAGCACACCTTGCTTTTTTGATTTTTAAAGTATAAATTATAAAAGTAATATTGATGTGGTAGACCAGCTTTAGCCTTTGAAATGTTTACTTCATTTTCTTGTAAACATTTTAGGTTTTAACACAGGAAGATTGGAATGTCGTATTATTCAATGGCATGGAAAAGACAAGTCATTGGGCTGCCTTATATTTTGTGGCCCTTATGACGTTTGGGAATTATGTACTATTCAATTTACTGGTCGCTATACTTGTAGAAGGCTTTAGCTCTGAAGTAAGTATAATATATGAGCAATGGTATCTCTTATTTTTTATTAACTTGTACATTATCATGTTTTATTTCATTTTTAGCGAAATGAAAGAAGAGAACGGGAGCAACGTGAATTGGCAAAATCAAAACTATCGAATGAATGCTTCTCTGAAAACAACGAAATACAATATGACGAATCAAACTCAGCATCACATTCCAGTGATAGTATCTCTCAGGTATTATGTTATAGATATGCTCGTGCACAAACAAAGTTTATTTCGAATAACTATAGCTGAGTTTTACTACATAAATAATTAAGATATAATACCTGTTCCTTTGGAAGCAAAATTATGCCAGTATTTGATGTATAAAAATTACCAAATATTTTTTTATGTTAATGTTTTGACTTTGTTCTCTATCTGGTGCTCCAATTTCCGTAATAAAAAGGCTACTTGATATTTATAAATGTAATTATATTTCGTAGGTCATAACAAAACAAATATATTACGTATAATCACTTTGAATAACGATTAATTCTATAGCATTTTTTCCTTTCAATTAGAACGAAATAAAAAATTATTGGCGATCGGTAGATGATGTTAGAAAAGCAAAAGACGATGTTAACGGGCACAAAGAAAAGGTAATGAGGTCGCGTCGCAAACCGAAATCCTCCCATCATCCAACACTCTGCAAAGACTGTGCCCAATCGAACAAATGTAATCTGCAAAAGGTGAGTCGACGACAATAAGCTTTAAATTTCGTAACCTATAATAAAGTCCAATTTATATTCTTCAAATATTTACGTTTAATTTCAGCAACGTTTATGTAAATGTGCCTCGAAACCTAATGGTACACAAACTTTGGTAATGTTTTTTGGAATTAAATGTTCATGCTTAGAATTATATACAAGTTATACTATAATTACCTCAATACTTATTTTTCATCGTATATAATAATATTACATTCATGACCAAAACAAAATTTAAGAGTTGTAATTGAATATTTTATTAGATATGTTTTTTTTTTCTTTACAGTAGTTATATAAAGGTTTTCTACATATTTAACTTTTGATTAACTACCACATTAAATCAATAAAGGTGCAATTATACAATTTGGGTGAGAAAACATTTTGGTACATAAGAGCGTTTTACAATTGGATTCGTTTTTAAGAAATAAATAATTTATGGAATTCCTTGAAAATTGAAATATATTTATAAAACATGCTCATAAGATCTTTTTTACAACGTATTTTAGCATTTTCGAAATTAACCCTTGATTAGGTGAAAGTGTTAAATTATCGGTTCACAGACTACACAGGCTATGTTTTTCCAAATACATTAAAACATATTTTTCTTTATTTGTATTCAATTATGCAATATGTAACGTACAACATTAAACTCGCTTATCATATTTATGTAATAATATGTTTAAGTCTTTTAAATATTAACCCCAGATGGAACTCTTGCAAAGTGTAATAAAATGACAGGTAACAACTGAAAAAAGATATTTTCTTCTCAGTAATGTCCTCACATTTGCAAGATTTACAACATTATTATACAATACAAAATATAACTCAAGTTGCTACGGACGAGTTAGCCCTACTTTCATTCATGTTTTATAATTAATATAACATCAAAAGCGTTCGAAACAATAGTTAATTACAACTTCAAACAATGACCTCATTTGTTTCTAATAAAATTTGAATACAATTCTTAGAATAAGATTGCAAAAGCAAGGCATCGAGTAATTATATAAAAGTTTTCTACTACAAAATATTTGAGTTGGTTAATATACACATTTACACACGCTATTTTGAATGTAATATAAATTTGAAGAAATATAATTAAATAGTACAGTGCTTGACTATTTGTATTGAATAATTTGTTAAACATGGGTAAAGTCTTCAATTTTATATTAATTGTTTTCAATTAGAATATACTTTTTTAGGAATCAAAAATGCTCGCTAGCAGCGCTGGGTTACCAGAGACGACTGCGGTTCCTGTGATAACCCACACCGCGGCTACTCCACAAGATTCCCCATCTACTACACTGGAGCCAGGAGCATCATTCCGAGATTTTAACATGGTTTTAAATTTGGAAAGATCATCAATGCTATCAAGCTTAGATTCTATTGATCGGACTTCTGTCAGTATATACATGTTTTTACGTTATTGTGGTTTTAAGTTTATTTTGCTTGCTTGTGAGATTAGCTATAGGCTTTTATTTTCTACACCCAATATTAACTTTAATATCGAGCTAGTCCATCATGTATTCATATGAACTGTACGAGGATATAATTCTTAATAAGCATATTAAACGTTCAGAATTGTTACACTATTTACTTAACAATCAGAATTGTAGACGAAAATTATTCAAACAATTTTGTATTCATTTATATTTCATAACCTAGTTACTAAAATTCTTGATAAATATACAAAGTATAGAACTTCAGTTTATTACAACTAGCTGTAGTTATGCATTACATATTTATAGTATCATTAGCAAACTTTATAGTCTGGGGTAACATATTTGTAGAATTGTAACTTTTCTAATAATATAATCATGGAACGTAACTTTTACTATTTCCCTTTGGAAAACGTTATTCGTATTATTTTTTTGTAATGCATCCACATTTTTATTCAATCTATATTGAACAAAAATATATTCTGTAATCATATTTGGTATTGTTGAATTATAAAACAAATAAATTGGTTTACAAATCGCTTTTGATGATTAATAAGTAATTCACAACTTAACTGCTACAGTAGCATTTATTTTCATTAACGTTTATTTTATTGTAACATAAATTAATAAAGTTAGGGTAAAATCAAATTTAAGTTAGTTACTAATTACAATATATTAACAAAATGTTTATTAACTTACAAATGCAGGAAGAAGTAGAATTTCTGATAAATAAAGTGTTACCAATAGTATAAATCTAGTTACATTGATTTAAGAATTCAATTAAGAACAGTTGATAATACAGCACTTTATCTTATTAACTACCACATATTATATGAACTTGTATGTGACATATATATTTGAGCTCTTTTACTAAAGGACCGTAGGAAACGATGACATTATTTATAAAAAAAATAATGATTTATATATTTTTCAGTGTGCTAGCATTCCTGGCTTGTTAAAACCACCAAACAGCTACACGCTAACTCTTCATTCCGTTCAAACACAACTGGGAGCAGAAAAAGCGAGACTACCTCCACTGACACTCGCCCCTCCTCCTCTCACTCTCGCACCACCCCCTCTCACTCTCGCACCAGCCCCACTCACTCTTGCACCAGTACCTATATCCCTTGCACCGTCTCCTCTGAGACCGACAACACCCGGATCAACGACACCAACTACACCAAAGTCAATGCCTTCACCACTGTTGCCTGAAAAGAATCTGCAAATAACTATATTGAAGGACGAAAATTGTTTGAATACGAATGAAAAGTCTAGCCTTCTGAGTTCGCAAAAGTAAGGATATCAACTATTGATAATAGTATGAAATTTACTGGAATACGTTGTAATAATATATATGTTGTTTTAGGAACGTTAGCTTAGGAAGTAGTACTACAAACATAGATGAAAAATGCAGGGTACAACGAGGATACAGTTGGCGTCTATCAAGACCTAGTTTAAGACGAAAGCCAAAACAGAGAACTGGATCTGATTCTGATGCTGTTGTACTTAACAACGGTCGAGATCATGCTATATACAATGGTAAGCAAATTTATTCGTTTGTGTTAAAACCTTTACTCTTTTTACGTTACTAATATTTCAGATTATTAGACATGAATATTATATTGTTGATATGATTTTCATGAAATACATTAGATATTATTTGAATATTTCAATAGTTTCTATTAAATAGTTTCATCGTACCTGTACTTATTATTAAATAAAGTACTTGGAAATGTGTTTCTTGTGTAAGAAAGCAAGTCTTAAGTTTCTAAATTGAAGGTTGTAGCTTTGTTTTTTATTTATTTTTAATTATTTAATATCTTTAGGTTCAAGTCTACGCAAAAATGAGATTCTTCTGTCCTCGTCTATGGTGATCAAAAATGATACACAATCAGAGTTTCCAAACAACAGACCTCGAGCGCAGTTACCCTCACCTAGAGTACTTGCAGCGCCTGTTAGACGAGTGTCGGCACACAACGCTCCTCTTCCTGCTGATGTAAGCTTAAAATATCATGAACTGTTTCTATTTATGATATTTAAAATGATATGGCCTCAGGTAAAATTGTGTTCATACCGTTTTGAGTGATGCCATTTTGAGGTATTGTTTATTTGCTATTAGGTCTCGTGGAAAGCACCAGAAGCGGGTTTCTCTTCAGAATCAACTGTTCGTCTTGAAGCTATAAAACCTCCACCGCATCGACTGTCTCTCACCAATGATTATTTGACAGGTTAGTTTATTAAACATCTAGTACAGCAATGGTACCGTAGAAAGAAGTTGAAAATCTATTATGATAAGCGTAGATTGAGCATATTATGATCAGTTATGAAATTATATGAAGAATATTAACTATTATGAAGTTGGATTGATATAAAAGTATAAAAAGGCCTAATAATGTATGAGCTATATGGTGAAAAAAATGAGTAAAAAAAACGCACTGTATTTATCCTACGTATCCTGTATAAGGTTAATGAAAAGGGTTCATAAGGTATTCACAAAAAAAAATATTACGAAAAAAAAAGCTTGTGATAAAACTGAACTTTAAAACTACTATCGATTTGGAAGATATTTTCGCTTTCGAAAACATTACTGGCAAGTAACTTAGCGGCTATTTGTCATTGTATTTTTAACAGACCCTTTTGTCTTATCTACTTTTTTGCAGATATTTGTACAACAAACAAAATTGACAGTAGATATATTGAGTATTCTCGTTTAGGCACGAATATGACTAATAATTTCAAACTTAAGTATAATTTATATCATAGTCTGGTCAACATTAAAACCAGCATTATATTTGTTTACCTTAAATTTATTCAAAAGCCTTAACAAATGACTTTCAGCCAATAAACCTTTTGTAAATGAATAATAACAGTTATAGCATATATTATTTTATTCTAAAACAATATTAAAAACTTGCTCGGAAAAAATAGTAACGCTCTTTTTTGTAACGAGTTGTGTGTTTATCACTTTCAAGTTTAAAAACTGGTTTATGTGGTAAAAAAACTACATGTAAACATATATTTAAATTTAACAGGTTGGTGTAACTTACAATTTATTTACGATTATATTTAATTACATCCCTTCTTTTCGGTTCAGGACGCAATACATCACAGAATAACGTTGCTCAAATTTAAGCATTAGGAATTTGCTAAAAAAATACCTAGAAATATATTGATTCCATCATGTAACAAATGGTTATGCTCAATCTATAACTAACATACTTGATTACCTACCAATGGTATTAATAAAATACATATTTATCAAAACTTTAAAAACCTTTGTATGCACAGTGACAACAGTATCAGAGATAAAAGCAAGCAACTTGGTACCAAGTTCAGCGCAACTGACTCACACGGCGCCTATACCGAGACCACCGAGAAATGAAGTAGCAACACTACCGGCCAGGCCAAATAATCAGCCACTAGCACTTATAAAGCAAATTAATGAAGAGGTAACAATGTAATTTCTCCTAGTTGGAATAGTTTGCTGGATGTGGCCGAATAAATAGCGAGCCCCATACATCCAGTGATACACCCACCCTTTTTTTAAATTGGGTAAAAAACATTTACACATTTCACTCTTGGCGTGTATCTGAACGTGGACAGGCTACGAGCAAAATATCACCATTCATCACCATCATTTATCACCAGAAATGCCCATTAAAATTCTTACGTCAACCCTACCGTCCCTTACTTGCCAAAACCGGAAACCCGTTTCAGGCAATAACCACCGGTACTTTATACCCTCGTGGATTACCTCGTTAAACGCTTGCTCTGATAGCAGACCCCTACACACTAACCACGCTTATGCGTGTCGTATTCCGGTATTAGCCATAACCAATAACGAGGCCGGGTGGTAGTAATCTGTACCTAATGGAGTTGCGGCCATCATGAATATGAACATAACTGCCTCAAGTTGAAAGTCAGCAGCCAAATACCTATAGGTGTGTTTCGGTAGCTGCACTTGAGAGCCAGTCATTTAACATCAGGTGAAATTCTTGCCATAATGCTACATAAACCTACACAACAAGCTACCCTGCAACCTACAATAATAAAAACAATGGTCATCTTTGTTTTTGGATTGTATACTGGTAGATGCTATCAAGTATAGTACCGTCACTTTACTATGCTTCTATAAAATAAACATTAGTGGTTGTATAATAAATGTAAATTTATTTTATAAGGTCATTAAAAGTATTTATATTCAATTTGTATGTAATAAAAATTGAATCATAAATCAAAATGTAATCATAACAGTAAACACAGTACGCAGTGTTTAAATATTGCAGTATACACAGATACATATTATGACACACATATACATACGTATTTATACATATATAGACACAGAATATACAGGTACAGAAGATCCACTGATGGTTGCATTTTTATAATTTATTTAATGAATCTGTTGAAGCAAAATGGATGGCTATGATTTGTGTTCATTAGTTTTGTTTAAATTCCTCACAGGCCTATTTGTTCCAGGTGACGATAAATAATAACGTATGCCTATTATCATCACGGTTTGACAGGAGACAGTTTAGGTTCAAAGACTTATTCCGCTTCATGGAACCGACAGGCTGTTTGAAAGAAAAAGGACATTACTCCCTATACATCTTTGCGCCGGACAATAAGTAAAATAATTAACTTTTTAATACCCAATTTCGCTTATACTAATTCCATCAATAGAACCTTTATATGAGATTACAAAACAATAACATTCTTATTTTTTTTTGTTATGTTCCAATTTTAGTATGATATAATCATATAGTAATAAAATAATCATAATGTACCTAAAAAAAGATATAAACAGATCCACTTTCTTGCCGGAGTTTCTCAAAAACTAGGTTATAATATACGTAACTGTTTATAGGATAAGAAGGTTTTGTATATGGATCGTGACAAGGACATGGTTCGATAATATCGTGTTGCTGTTTATTGCTCTCAACTGCATCACTTTAGCGATGGAACGACCGAATATACCGCCAGATTCTAAAGAAAGATCATTCTTGTCTACTGCGAATTACGTTTTCACCGGAGTTTTTGCCGTAGAAATGCTAATAAAGGTAATAATTATATATTTATACATCGTTATTTCTTAAAAGTATTATAAAAGATACTTTATTTACTTTGTGTACTTAATCTATGTTTTACAAATAATATATAATTATATATGATCTTTTATTTATTAATAACTGTGGAAAAGACAACAGTCGAGAGTAAGCTACAGAATAAAATAAGAATAATGAAAAGATGGATTCTAGACTAAAGTCCAAACATGTGTTAACACGTTGACAGTACTTACACTACTAATAATATGAAAAAGTAATTGAAAGTAATCTTAAATACTAGCTGACCCAGTGAACTTTATATCACTTAAAATCGATGTGCTTTACTCTCGCTAAAACTCAGAAACGGTTTGACTGATTTGTATTTTTTGACATTTTGATAAGCTATAGTAATCCTAACCAACCTTCCAACTTCAATTCGTTAAGATTAATAGAACTGGCTATATCTTATATCGTTTCCATTTTTAATTACTTTTGGTTATGAAATGAAACTTGATTATAACTCCAACGAATTAAATGTCTTTTAATTATATGAAATTTAAATATAGGTAAATTCGAACCCACATCCTTTGAGTCAGCGTCCGTACACACTACTAACTGAGTTATCATCGCTTCAAACTGAGTTATTGTCGCTTCATTACTTTTCATATTATTAGATTTCAAAAAAAACCTTTTTTATATAAAAGCCTTGTCCTGAGAATAAGGATCACAATAAAAAAAGAATTATCTAATTTGGTGCATTCCTTTGGAAGTTATGCGCGTACATACATTTCGGCGATTCATTTTTTATACTAATATATATATCTCTTAGTAGAGTGAACCGATTGCGATGAAACAATAACTGAGTAAGCAAGTTGCTAAGTTGTAATAAGTGACTAAGCAAGTTGCGTACAATTTTTACGTACAAAAGTTATCTACATTGCCTTTGTACATTTTACATGATTCATGCACAGACAAACAGAAAAACAGACTACTTTCTACAAAAATAAATACAGAAAAACATGTAGTAAGGTTAGATAGGTAGTTCACTTCAGTATACCAAGTTCTTTAATTCTACTATACAACATCGCAGTGTCGTATATCATACATGTGTCGAAGAGCCAAATTATATAAATATGAAAATCATCGATAGGTATTTTATGTTCGGAAAGTACTTTAAGTTTTCTAGCAAATTGTATTAACTTTTTTTCCGATAACATCTTATAATTCGATTATTTTTACGAAAATTTTTTAATTGTACTTTTATGATTTCCAAATATTTGTTTATTAACTGTCTCCAAAGATTTCAGAAATAATAATTAAAAATACGTAAACTAGATTATCCTTTTTTATAGTACTTATATCAAGGTATTTTTTAGGTTGTTGCATCTGGAATGTTTTATGGAACAGAAGCATATTTTACTAGTGGATGGAATATAATGGACGGTTCACTTGTGATCATATCCATTATTGATCTGCTAATGTCATTGGTTTCCGAATCAAGCCCACGAATATTCGGAATTCTCAGGGTAAGATAGAAGTACAATGTTCAACGTTCTATAACATATGCCCAATAAAAATGTTCTAATAAATATTTCCTTCATCAGGTATTTAGGTTATTACGGTCTTTACGACCTCTGAGGGTAATAAACAGAGCTCCAGGATTAAAACTAGTCGTCCAAACATTACTGTCATCTTTACGGCCAATCGGAAATATTGTATTGATTTGTTGCACCTTCTTCATCATATTCGGCATCTTAGGAGTACAGGTAAGTCAACTAAACAAACTTACTTGATGTCGTTGGTAACCATTAGGCCGTAATATAATTGTAATAAATGGTTTCATTTCTAATAGTTAAATTTTTCACTTGAAATATCTTTACTATCATTACTAACACATAATAATGTATAACATGCCAAAATTAATTTATTTGTTTCTTACGCTATCAAACCAAAACCGCTGAATCGATTATGATGAATTTTCGCATAGAGATAAATGGGAACCTGGAGACGATGATAGAGTACTTTTTCTGGCGAAAAACTTATTAGAAGTGGGGAAAGAGAGCGATAAACTTTGTATGAAACTTTTTATTGCGTCATCCGATTTGTTTGACGAAATCAATACGAGGCTGCAGCTAAAAGCTAATATATAAGTCTCATTTTCATTATGAAGGGAAAATTGGAAAAAAGTATTGTAATTAAATTTTTCATATGCAATACAAATTGAACTATGAACTTGAATAACAAATACATCCAACAGTTGCTATTGGAACTTAATGTATAGTTTTTTAACATTTATACCAACGTTCCGTATTTGGAAATCTTCAAACGCAGACTGAACAGGCCTCTTTTAGCCTCATCTTTTTTATCATCATTTATTTAAGTATTCATTCATTCATTTATTTATTTCTAGGAAACCCAACAGTCATAATTATATAGAATAACCCACATCATTTAGTAATTAAAACCAAGACAGGGTTCCACAATTACTTTATAGTGGTATATAATATTAATAGGAGTTAGAAAAAAGCCATTATTAACTGACGCTTATATATGTGTGTGTATGTGTTGTATACATGTATGTGTGCGCGAATGTACGAGTGTTGTGTGTGTTGTACCTTCTCAGATATTTTTAAGTTTATAGGTTTCTGCATTATGACTGCAATCTAACCTGCCATGGAAGCCATTGTTTGTTTTTTCCATTTATGCTTTAATTCTTTTTTTATAGTTAAGCTACAGCGCTATGACCACAATATCACTTGATGTTAAGTGACGATGTGGCCCAAGATAGTGGACACGCTAAGCCTAGTGGAGAGATGAACTCTCAAGTGCAACTATCAGAACCCATTTAAAGGTATTTAGCGGGAAATTTTCAACTTGACAATGAGAGATACGCAAGTGGGCATTAGAAAAAGCCCTACTACCATGCTATGGTTAAATCACGATGTTTTTCTTCTCCAAAAGCTCAGGTTCATTATATGGATCCGAACACACGTCCGTAGACGCGGCTTTTGTACACACCACCAGCTGAACCATCATCCTTTCAAAAAACCAAATCACAAGATGAAGATTCAGTCGAGGCTCTGTATACTAAAGTATTCCATAAATGTGTCTAGGGTTATATTTTAGTTTTAATAAAAGCTTCAATCCATCATCTACACACTCATAGCACTTAGTTTTTTGACATAAACACTAACAAATGTAAGAATATGTTTACGTTTGTATAATATGTATTTTTTTAATATGTTTGTTCAATTTCTGCAGAAATTTAGGCTTACAAAGATCAGTAAAAAGTTTATTTCAAAAACACCGCATACATATTTATTAAGAAATTTATTCTAATACTAGCTTTAACCTGCAGCTTCGCTAATATTAATATTGAAAATGTCAAACAAATCAGATGACGCAATAAAAAGTTTCATGCAAAGTTTATACTTCTCTTTACACCACTTTAAGTAAGTTTTAGCGAGATAAGGTAGCTTATCACCATCTCCAGGATCTCATCTATCTCTATAAAAAAATATCACATTGATTCAGCAGTTAAGCTTAAAAGCGTTACAAAAAAACTAACTTATCATTTGTACATAATATTAGTAGAGATTTATTTATTAATGAAATTTACTTTTCTGTATATGTAAGTAAATCAATTCAGTATAGGATTAATGTTATTCACGAAACCGACTACATTGAGAAAGAACAAAATAATGAATACTATATATAGTACGCTTCGCCTAACGATTTATGCGGTCGACGCTTCTAGTGCTGTGGTTTCGAATCCCACGTCAGAAAATTATTTCAATGATCTAAAAATTATTGTTCTGAGTGTGATAGTTACTTTTTATCCGATAATTACACATTTGTAAAGTGATCTCTAAAGCGGGTAGTAATAAAAAAAAACATTTAATAATAATCAGGAAATCTATTCGATGATTGCAAGTTCGAACCCGCGTCGCCCCATCAATGCGACAAATTATCATAAGGTTTTAGTAGGTATTCCCGGTGACTAGTGCCGTGCGAGTTCACATAACCTTCCCAGTCCCGCCAGGGCGGGAGGGTATGCGTAAATGCATTTCTCCACGATAAAAAAACCTGTTATAAATTATCTCTCAAGTAATATTACTTAGGATACGTGTCATGTTAAAACTATAATATTCAGAAACCATATCCTAAACCGCAAGATATAAATGTTTCGGAAATAAGACACCTAGGACTTTAAACATAACTAACAATGATCTAAAATAGTCTAGATAATATTGTTAAATTGTAAATGTTTTAATCGTAAGTTTTCTTTTTAGCGTAATTTAAGGTTTAGCGTTATGGCCATAATCTCACCTGATCGTAAGTTACGATACGGCCCAAGTTGGTAGACACGCTAAACCTTTACCTTTAAATATAGTTCTACAAAAATATTGATAACCATAACTTAAATCATATAAAATATTGGGTATCTCAAATCATTCTATATGTGCAGCCATAACAGAAATTGGTTAAATTGTCTTAAGATATCCATAATCTTCTAGATCTCTTGAATCTCGTACCCGTAACATCGTTAATATTTATTAGTTCCCTAAATGGTACAAATGTTGGAAACGAAAGTACTCTACTATATTAATATTTATTGTTCAGTATATTAATAATTATTGTTTTATTTATTCGGTATAGCATTTGATCATGATCCGGCTGATGTTAATAGTTAACGCAAATTCGAAGAGGGCACATAACTGAACTTTTTATTTTTTATAATATTTAAATTTACGATATTGTTTACATAAAATCAGACGAACTGATTGTGGACGTATAGCTGCAGGTGTTTACTAGCTTCAGATAATACAATTATTGCTGGATAATGTTTTTTTTTAATGTACTAAAACAAACGGGAGTAAGTTATTACGGAGGTCTAATGTTTAATTAATAAGTTCGTAAAGAGCACATCTCTTAGATTTGTGACGTTTTCGAGATTATCTTTATACACGCCATGACTTCAACATTAGAGTAAGCACTAGAGATTTTCCCTTTTCGACCAGGTAGATACAGGGAAGCATTTAGAATACAATGATAGGAAAAAACATATTTGTTTAAATATGCGAGATGTTTCATTTTGGAATTACATATTCATATGGTCTAAGATGGCAAAACGCTAGGTATAGTGGGCGGGACTGGATCTAAAGTGTATCTGATAGATGTTTTACAATAGATTTTCTAATATATACGGAAGCAGGCATCAGTTTTATCGCAGAATCATGATATAGATCGATGCGGTTTCGAACTTGATATTACGTATCCATCATTCTATCTCATATCATTATTAATATGTCAACTCTATCTTATATTTACACGTACGTATAACAAACTATGGATGAATACCTATTTGTAATAATACTTTTATAATATTTATTAAATATAATTTAATAATGTGTGTTTGTATTACTTAATTAAAGGTTGACAGACTTTTAATTAAAAAAATATTAATAGTACTTCGTCTCTCGCCTGTCCCTATCCATTTCCGATCTCCGTTATACAAGCTGTCAAGATTATAATCGCTGCTATCATAATTTTAAGTTGATTTAATATGAACAATTTGAGCTTTTTCATGAAATGGAACTAACGGAATGAAACCGTAGCATGTGTATTTTCTAATACACCTCTAGCTAAGTACTAACTTGGTGTTAAAATTTATCGCCAAGCCCCTGTATGTATTCTTTGGCTGCTTGAAGCCCAATACACATTTTACACATGGTAAGATTGTGAACTAATAATTATAAAAAAAAGCCTGATGGTAAGTGATCATTGGAGCCCATGGGCACCTATAACACCAGGTGAATCGCAGGTGTGTTTCTGGCCTTTATAGGAGGGACTAGATCTTAAGTACCACAGCTGGAACACACCTAATGGTATTTAACGACAGATTTTCTACTTGAGGGTGGTAGCTAGCCAGGCGGGCATAAGAAAAAGGTATAAAAGTAATACCTAAAAAATAAGTATTCCTCTATAAAAATGCAAAAATATTTTTTGAATGAAGTAATTCCAAGGATTAGCGCGTGCAAACACACAAACTTTTAATATTTAATTATTTGGGAAACATACAGGTCATTATCCTTATAAATGTATACACAATAAATTATTATATTCCAATTAGGTTTCCACACATATCGTAAAATACAATGCCAAACGCATTATTAGATATCAATCTATTTAAAATTAAATAATAATAATGATTTGTGGTAAATAAAACAATAAAAAAAGTAAAATGAGGTACAATACAACTACAACAACATTATCATGAGATTAAGAAATATTCCAAATTTAAGATATAATAAGAAAATAAACTAAATATATAATGGAAAATAATAATAAATTACATTCTTTTTAGCTATTCAAAGGCGCATTCTTCTATTGTGAGGGTGCCAATATAAAAAATGTGAAAAACAAAACCGACTGCCTAGCTATAGAGGGGAATGTATGGGTGAACAGGAAGTATAATTTCGACGATCTGGGCAAAGCTTTGATGTCACTATTCGTGCTCAGCTCGAAGGACGGGTGGGTTAATATTATGTACACTGGACTCGACGCGGTCGGGGTTGATCAACAGGTAACTCTAGCGCTGTTTGCTTTAACAATCTACTATACGTATTTTCCGTTTTGATAGCTTTAAGTTACAATTAATTTTATACACACAGTGTTTAACTACTCTATACATATCAATTTTATGCTTTAATTATTTGTAATAAGAGGTAATTCAATTTATTTTATACCTACATTATTATAGAAATAACTAATAATTAGAAACATTATAATAATATATGTTTTTTAATATTAATATACTTTAATAATTCCAATTTTTGCTTGTAAATTTATATTGTACGTAACATTGTGTTCATATTATAAGTGGAATAAAGAAAATATTTATTTTACATTCGACTACTATCTCTCATTAGTTTTTATAATATTAAAATAAATAAACAAAGCAAAGCAAACAAAACTTACACCACAGTTACTCAAGAGTGCGAATATTGTATAAAGAAATATAAATATTTAAGACCAGACATGCAACTGAGGATTACAGTCATCCTACAAAAAAATTGTTGAGGTCGAACTCGCATCTTGTTTGTTCATTTGTGATTGTTTTTACTATACATGAGGCTTGGTTTCGTAAACATTTTTATGGTTTCAGTTAATAAAGTATTAATATACTTATTTACTTCAACAGCCTATAACGAATTATTCAGAATGGCGTCTACTCTATTTCATCGCGTTCATACTATTGGTGGGATTCTTTGTCCTAAATATGTTTGTCGGCGTCGTGGTAGAAAATTTTCATCGATGTCGCGAAGAACAGGAAAAAGAGGAGAGAGTTCGAAGAGCCGCTAAGAGAGCCCTGCAAATGGAGAAGAAACGACGAAGTAAATATACTTTAAATGTATACTAAAGTCCTCAATAATATAAAACATATATTGCATTTAAAATCATTACATTCGTTTTTTGTATAGTAATTGGATAGTGAATGATATATCAAATATGTTTTTTAAATATAGATCTCCTAAAAATCAATATATATATTAGTAATATTGTAAATTAGTACGACCCTCGAGTAAATACTTTCGTGCACCATAATATGAATCTTTTTTATAGTAAAGTCTATTGATATTACCATTCAAGCAGTAACTGACCTTAAGTAATAAAAATTATAATAATAAGTATAGTACACAAATTTAGTGGTAATGAGAGTTCACAAAACTTTTACTTTCAGTTTTATTATTTTAATACACGAATTAGCAACCTTCAATTAATAATTAGTAATCTTCTACCGAAATGAAAACCCTAATAATAAAACTTAAATGTATCGTACACTTGTCAAGCTAGTCTCAAAATAAAATAAACTGTATTATTTTTATCCATCAATACAAAGAAATAACGCACCTCAAACAAGAATGTCCCATGGACAATTATCGTCAAGTCGTCGATCAGTCATAAAACTTAAAAGCATATCTCAGTTTATAACATGAAAAAAGAAAACTTGTTGCGGCAATTTTCTTAGATGAGACAAAAGGAAAGAAAAACAAAAAATATAATGAATAATTAACCGTCTATCGAGTTTTTTGTTAACGTTGGTGACTTTGGTTATAATTTCAATTATTAAATAAGTAATACAAAATAGTAAATGGGTTATAAAAATGTAGTTAATAAGAAATGCTGTGTTAGATCCCTGTCACTATTAAATAGGAGACTAAATTGTATAAGTAATTAATATAAACAATGATTTTTTTTCATACTAGTATCAATAATTTGAACTTTAGGTGTTAATATTCCATTTTTATCATGTTACTCCAAAAACCTACAAAAATTAGAATTCCATCCATAAAACAAATATTTGGCCATGTTTAAACCTAAACAATTCATGTTATGTTTCATAATTTCTAAACTGTGTAACTAATCTCATTAAGTATGCTGATAGTGTATTTTTAATTTCAGAGATGCATCAAAGACCCTACTACGCAGATTATTCTCAAACTAGACTATTCGTTCACAACGTCGTCACTTCTAAGTATTTTGACTTAGCTATTGCTGGTGTTATCGGTCTAAATGTTGTCACCATGGCTATAGAATACTACAGAATGCCAACAGCACTCGAATACGCTTTGAAAATTTTCAATTACTTCTTCACCGCGGTATTTATTCTTGAAGCAGCGATGAAGCTTGTTGCATTAGGATTTAAAATATACCTAAAAGATAAATGGAATCAGTTGGATGTCATAATCGTAATTTTGTCAATTGTCGGAATAGTTTTAGAAGAGTTGGAAACGAATATAATACCAATAAACCCCACAATAATGAGAGTCATGAGAGTGTTAAGAATAGCAAGAGTTTTAAAACTACTGAAGATGGCAAAAGGAATAAGAGCTTTGCTGAATACTGTCATGCAAGCGCTGCCACAAGTTGGGAACTTGGGGCTACTGTTTTTTCTCTTATTTTTTATATTTGCAGCGTTGGGAGTAGAGTTATTTGGACGATTAGAATGTTCTGATGAGATTCCATGTCAAGGTAACTAATATTTTCTCAACACATTACTTAATATACACCTTATGACATATTTTTTTCTTGTCCCTATTTAATAGATTGCACATATTAACCATATCTCTTATTGATACCTCATTCTAAGTATACGACAAAAATTAAATTATAAATAAAAACTTCAGTCTGTCTATTCACGGATCACAGATATAAGCATATTTGTAAAAATTGCAATTAATATTTTTTATTTCTTATTTTTTTTAAGTTAGTTATTTCCGACTACATCGCTTCCAATGTTATAATAAAATACCACTCATCATTAACAAATGCTTTTTAAAAATGTTTTCTCAAAATATTTGCTGAGCAGTAGAGAAAGATTATAACCAGTGTTAAGAATTGCAACCTACATTTTTTACTAAGTTATTCTAAAAGATTATCCTTTTGATAAAATGATTTAATATCATTTTATTCTATGGTATTTTGCATTGGTTTTTAAATTAAAATACCATTTGTTTGGCAGGTCTAGGAGAACACGCCCACTTTGCCAACTTTGGTATGGCTTTCTTAACATTGTTTCGTGTCGCAACTGGAGATAATTGGAACGGTATTATGAAAGATACTCTTCGTGAAGACTGTGATAGTTCTGTCGACTGTGTACGAAATTGCTGCGTGTCCACCATCATTGCTCCGATATTCTTCGTAATATTCGTCCTGATGGCTCAGTTTGTTCTTGTGAATGTCGTAGTAGCCGTAAGTATTTAATTTAACTGAAATTATCTATATAATGTACTAAAAAAGACTAGATAAACAATGTACAAAATATATTTAACAGGTACTAATGAAACACCTCGAAGAATCACATAAGCAAATGGAAGACGAAATAGATATGGACGTGGAACTGGAAAGAGAATTTGAAAGAGAGATAGATGACGAAGAAGACAGAGCTTTGTGCAGAGCCCTCGAACAATGCACAACTCCACCACGACCTCTTAACAAGGTACCGTCTCTTCCAGCTAATTTCACATACAGTGAACCAAAACCTCCGGCACCATTATCACCTGCACGTCGTCGACGAACTTTACACTCGCACCATGCATTATTACCAGCTGCACTACCACCCCGAAGAGCATCTTTATCACCTCATGCTTTCGGACGACGTCGACAGGATTCGGCTTCTGACCCGCCAGCTGCACTCTACGAAGAAGATGCTCGATTTATTGACGCTGATGATATCGATGAACTGGAACCAGGTAGTCCACCGCGTAGAGACTCATTTACACAAAATCGAAGACAACGCGTGGACAAGAAAAATTCTTTTCGCGGGGAGGAAACGAGACTTCTACGGCCTGCCTTATTAGCTGTTCCATCGACGAGAGTAAGTCTTCGACTAAACAGTTCGAAAAGAAGATCCTCAACAGAATCAGCAGTTGTAGTCAGCGATAGTGGTAGCCATGCGCCATTGCGATGTCAAAAGCAGTTGACACCAGAATTGACAAAACAGCCAATGAGCGAAGAGGAAAAAATAAGAATAGTTATAGCCGAGAGGCGAAAGATGGATACCATTAGACCGGAAACCGGCGATGCTGTAGAGATGGCGGAGCGTGGCTCCTAGTCTAGGCGAGGCCGGCCGCAGCATCATCATGAAGTCTATATTTAGATGATTTTAAAAATCATCTAAATCCTCCTGTACACCTCTACCTATAATAATCTTAAGAAGACGCGTATGCTCAAAGAAAAGTGAAAAAGAGTGAACTATTATACTATATTGAGTTTTATGCGTTAACTAAACGTACCAACAAGCATTCTTGTTTGATACGCAAGTGGAGTGTTGTGTGTTTTGTTTGAGATTTGATGTGAAATGCCTGTATTCTTTTCCTCTAATAATCCAAACTGAACTTTACTTCCTTGCGGCCGGTTCAATTACTGTTTTGTAAGACTTTAATAAATTTTAACATGGTTAAGATGTATAAAATTATTTAGATAGGATTTAGATCTAGTCAATTTGTTATGGGGACATGTTTTCTACGAGGGCTAAAGTTCACTTCGTTACTTTATTATTGTTACGGTGCTTGATGTTAAAATTTTATTGATTATATCTTAACACGAACTATGGGATTTTCCGAGTAACCTCAACGAAGAATTATTGGCTATTAGCTCCTAAGTAATGTAATTAGAATAATTATATTTGCTGTACAGTTGCGGATTTATTTAATTGCCAGTCAATTTCATTAATGGTATTTTAAATTTAAGAGGAGGTTTCGAATCATTGAATTTTAGCATTTTAATTCGTATTTGGATATTTACATGATCCGACAATTATTGCCATAGGAGTCTCTATACTTGTTAGTTTTCATATTATGTACGCGGATATCGCTTTCTTATTCAACGAATATGTAACCTCGTAGCGGTTTGTTATCAAATAGATTCTTGTTAAACTTAAACTTAAGTATTAAAAAGAAATCATACAAATTGAGTGTTATTCTATCTAAAGATGAGATATTTTCTGAAAAAAAAAAAAAAACTATTTTCTTACAGATTCATTAAATAGACTTGTAACTGGTAATACGCACATAAAGATAGAAAGTAGAATGTAAATTAGACGTTTATTAAGACATTATAATAATTAAAGAATACAGAACGTAGTGATCTTTATTGATTCCAAAGATAATTAGACTAAATATATTTGTTTTCATACTTAGTGAACTCTGTCACTAGCAGTGCCAAATCTACAAAATCCTTTTAACGTAAGCAAATATTATAGTGTAAAATATTTAGATTATAAAATATCTTGTATTGATTCAGCTTTAACAATAACTAATGTGCACACATCTCTTTTTAATAGACATTTACCATCGAATATAAAGGTTATTCTTTTACTAAAAGTATATAAATTTCCGAATTGACTATAAATTCTAGTGTCTATAGAATGTACTTAATTAGGGACATCAGCAATAAATTTTATACTTCAACTGTGCCTTTCCTATATCTAATATATTATTAGCTTGTCGTTTTGAATGTTTGTAGTCACTTAATTAAATAAATGTATATTGTAGAGTTTGGAAGAATAGAGTATTGTTGAGACTTTATTAAGTTTTTGTTGTGTATGTCGTGTAAAAAATATTGTATGTAAAACAGTTTATATTGACATGAAACTTAACTTTATCATTCCGCAACCTACTAACCGAATTTTTAATTTAATCTTTAACGTGAAAACCATCAGCATTTACTGTTTTTTTATATGTTTGTAATTATTGCAAAATCTATATTATTCGTATTTTGTTTTGGTTTTATGATTCAATTATATTTAGTCAGTACCATCACAATAAAGTAGTTTATATACCTATATGTAAGCAAAACAATAATAATATTTGAAATAGTTATTTACTTTACTTTACTTTTGTTATTTTATAAACTATTGTTTTAGTATATAAATTGTTTAGTTATTTATTAGCTGATGATTCCCATGACCTTTTTACTTAGAAATTTACTTCCATCTGATTCTGAATCTTTTAATTAAAAGTCTTCCAACTTTACTTATTTATACGATTTACATAATTTCCTTTAAATCTAAATTCGAATCAGTAGCTCCAGCAGTTTCTTTAATAAGTAGCAAATGAACATATTTTTGTTTCTTCATTTGAGAATTGAGCAAACGGAATTTAGTAAAAATAAGAATAATAGCATTTTCGTGATAAAAACTAAAAAAAAAAACTTCGTGATAATTATGAGTAATCGTTTCGTCAGTACTGATTGTATGGTAATTATTAAGATGTATGAACAATGTTCATAATTGAGTACACCTGTTATCTTAGCTGGTGATTGTCGTGTTACTAAAGTTACGAGAATGTTTAGGTTGATGAAATAAATCTAAATGAAATCTGTGTTTTACTGAGAAACCCTAATATAATCACTTTTTATATAGTATGTAAATCCTATATCATTGGAATACATTACCTGCATACATAAATGTGTAAGTTATTTACCTTTTTTTTAAATATAATGATTTACATCATATCCAGTAATGGTCGCAATTGTCATACTTTTCGAAATCATAGTTACATTATTGAAAACCAGAGCTGCAATATCGACCGGAAAGTTATGCTGCAGCAAGTAGCTGAATAAGTTGCCATTGTTTGAAATTGGATACCGTATTTATGTTTGTTTTTTTGTTTTAATTGTTTATTTATCCAAGAATACATTTCTACTTTTTTTCTTTCTAAAAGCTTAAGTAAAATTTTATTCGATACGATTTTAAAGCGCTAAAAATAATACCCTTAGAATGTTAGAACTTTTGTTACAAAATTATATTTAGCGACACATCTGACTCGTTTAGTAAAAAACAATGTATGAATGAGTTTATAACGGTATCCTTCTAGAACAATGTAGTTTACAAGCACAACCATTCATTCATTCGATAATAGGAAAACGTTGTATGTGACCACGGAATTTTTTAGCTCGTATTTTGTCACAGACCTCACCTCACCACTTAATTTCATAAATTTGATAATCGAATCTATAATATATATATATATATATATATCAAGCGGTTTTGTGTATAGATAGAAATAAAAAGATCTACAATTTTTCCAATGTTTGTCTGACAATCGTCTTTTTTTAAATGAAACTTATTATGACAGGGTTTCAAATTCTCATCAACAACTTTTTTGTGTGACAGTCGTTCGGGTAAAGTTGGTTAGAGGCGGCTACGGGAGAGAGACAGATATATAGTGATGTTTCACTTTTGTTGTGTGCTCTTAAACACACATCGTTGTTTTTCTGTTTAGTACAACACTACAATATTTATAAATTGATTGCATATATCTTATAAAATGTCCGTTTTTTTATATTTTTATACTTAAAGTTTAGCGTTATGGCTATAATTTCTACTGAGGTTAAGTGACGATACAGCACTAGTTGGTAGACACGCTAAACCTGTGAAGGAACTGGCTCTCGAGTGCGACTGCCGGAACACACCTATTGGTATTTGACGACGGATATTCAACTTGAGGGTGGTAACTAGCCAGGCGGCCATTAGAAAAAGCCCTAACACCATACTTTGGTTTCCTCCGACGTTTTCCTTCACCGAAAGCTCAAGCTTATTGCTGGTGGATTCGAACTCACGTCCCTTGACGCGAAGTCGTACACACTACCGCTGAACTATTATCGCTTTAATATTATATTAAATAAATAATAGTTTAAAAAAACTAGAACACACGCTTTATATAGAAAACTAAACTAAAAAACAGTAAATACATTTTTATAAATATTAATTAAGAATAATGTGAAATTCTTTAATAAATATAAGTTATTAATAGTTTGAATAAGAAAAAAAATGTTTTATTGTAAAAAAAGCGTGGGGTGCATGGTGTCAATAGTTATGAATATTTAATTGACAGATATGAGAAGGATTATCATTTCGATAATATCTTGAATAGCACCCCCGCTTTTTTTTTAAATAAAACATTTTTTTTCTTATTCAAACTATTAATAACTTATATTTATAAAAAAAAATTACATTATTCTTAATTAATATTTATTAAAATTTATTTTCTGTTTTTTAGTTTAGTTTTCTGTATAAAGCGTGTGTTCTAGTTTTTTTAAACTATTATATATTTTTTATTTTTTAGTTAATTTTTTTAAACTATAAATCATTTAGTTCGATTTTCTAACTATCAACCGCCCTTAATATGTACAAATGTGTTCCGATTGTTTCTAGCACTAGCACTAGCTCTATCTCTCTTACTCGCATGCAAAGGACGCGGAAAGGAATTAATTAATCCTGGCGAATCTAATTAGGATAATCGGATGCTTTGATCGGATTATTGCATTGTCATCGATCTTTGACAGGTGCGCAAAGTTTGAATTAAATCTGATCGTTCAAAGTAGGACAAAATCGAGCTCAAAGGGGTCGGTTACATACATACAGGTGAAGCTAATATAAAGCGTGTAAAAAAGAAACACTTTATTCTATACAAATTAAAGAGTGATTATATCAGAGAGTGTGAACAATAGGAGTGATAAACTATAGAGCTAACGATAGACGAAAGCCAGTATTCATTGTGTGAAAAATAAATTTCGACTTTTAAGCAAAACAAACAAAAAAAATGTTCCCATATAAATGTGGCTTTATTATGAAAACAGTTTTTACATATAAATGGAAATTTTAAACCTTAAACACATGGTAGTTTGTTTTTATATTTTATCAATCATATAAATGGATATTAAAAAGTGTAATGTTAAAGGGAGGCCATTTTATAGTTTAAATTAAAAGCACTGACAAAAACTTACTGACGTAAAAATGAATACCTGACTATACTTTTTAGTGTTAGACATTTGGTCAATTATTGTATTCCTCAATTGCAGGACTTCTTTGTACACATCACTTAATTCCTAAGTAATTAGACCTAATTATTACTACAAGTGTTCGTAATTTGACCAGAGCTATTATTGAAAATTTGAGACAAATCTACTAAAGGTGAGGAAAAAACTTTCCAATTTTGTAAATCGATACCATTATAGATCTTATACCTCTTATATCATTAAAGGATTGAACTATTTTACCGTTACCAATTTATATATTAAAGATTATAAAAAAATTACTCCGTAAAATGATTACACAACGCCTTATAAAACAGGGTAGCAACACAGAAAAAGATGACTATTGATATATAGAAGATATTTTATTACAATTTCAAAATTATACATGATATTTTCATGTTGCCTTAAATATTTTAATTTGCTTTATTAACTTAAAGTAGATGGCTAGTTTTACCACGTAAATACGAAAGTTAGATTTATGTTACTGCCAATTTGTTTTATGACTACTTTTATTCTAAAACATAGTAGAATACCACTTTATACTGTTATTAAACAGATTAGTAATTCAACAAGAACATTTATTGATAGTAACCACTTTTCAGCTTAATTTTTTGTGGTTTCAATCTCACCTGATGGTAAGTGATGATGAGGCAGAAAACGGTGAACATACTAATTCTAATGGAAGGATTGTCTCTCAGGTGTAATTTGTTGAAGGCATCTATAGGTATTTGGGAGAAGACTTTCAACTTGAGGTTGGTAGCTAGCCAGAAAGGCTACCCCCTACCACCATGTTATGGTTTCATAACAATATTTTCTGTTCACCGAAAGCTCAAGCTCATTGTAGTTGAATTCGAACTCACGTCCCTTGACACGGCATTCGTACACACTATCAACTGAGATATCATAGCTTCAATAAAACCCAAATGAAACAACATACTAAATAAAGCATTACCAAAGAAAACATATTCTTTAAACAAATACTAATTAAAATCAGCTCAATAGTTCGCCAGTTAAAAGCAAACAATCGGATAAACAGAGAGACGTTATGATATACAAAGATAAGCAGAATACATAAACATGATGTCCTAAGAAAGAAAATTAAACTTATAATAAAGTCATCCAACAAACAGATGTAACAAATAACCTTGTAAGTTTAAATGCAAACGTAATTTCTCCGCTGTGACCGTGACATCGGTTGGAAGACTGTTGTCATAACTCTAATTTTGTTGAGAGTTTTTTCAGACGCGTCTGTTCGGAGCCGAGCTGACCCAAATAGAAAATTCAATTATTACTTGTCTTATATCATATGTATTTTACACAAATACACAACCTTAAAACGTATATTGCATTAAATTTTAGTTTTCAAAAGTTTGTTAATACAACATCAATAACAATATTGCCTTCGTTCATTCAAAGCTATGGTTAGCTTCTTTAGTTCCATATAACGCGTAAAATAGCATTCCCTAATGAATATCGAACAAAGTTTTTCTTTTGTCTTTTCTCTCTCTACGTTTACCTTTTCAATACTTATTGTTTTTCATATCAAGTCAATATAATTATAACATGAAATGTATTCTTGATTTATTTTGTCGTAATACAAAACAAAATTAATTCTTATTTTATTCTTCTAAGCCAACTATATTACGACGCAAGCCAATATAAATAATAATACTTATTATTATTATTAAAAATGTGGTACATAATTTCACATGTGCAAAATTTGTACTATAGTAACTTATCTGCAAATAGAGCCAATAGAAGAGGAGTTTGTCGCAGCTGACCCCGCGGGTCAATAACATCACAAACGTTCTTAAAATAGTAAAAAAAAAAATAGTAATAAGAGAGAGAGAGAGAGAGTAAGACGAACTTCTTAGGAAACCATAGATCCACCCTGCGGGTGCCGGGCCCATCGTTTCATCGAGAGGGAAACTCCGAGAAACACGTTCTAGTATAGAACTTACTGCAGTCCTAAGAAGGACAAGACCTTTTAGTAGATTATAGAGAGATTCTCACTTCGATCGCATTTAAATTAACCGCGTAGCCATTCCTGTTCAGAGCATTTAGTATCTCGTAGTATTTATTTATTTGTTTTTATAGAATGGTACAGTAAGTCCAACTAGTACTATGTGTTTAGTCGTTCTAGTATAAATAAATATATCCAGTCTGTAAGTCGAAGTCCCAAGATCGTCTGGGATTAAGTTAAATACAAATTTAAAAAAATTGTGAGTGCCAAAAGCCTGCAGTGTAAAGAAAAAAAAGTGCGCTAATATAATTTGCATTTTACTTATAGAATATGACACATAAGCACATAACTTCTAACAACACAAGTCACAAGTTTGTTACACATCAATGGCGCGTAGACCATTGCATATTTAATAGCATTCGAATATTGACAAATTAACCGATAAAGTATATATTACATATATAAGAATACATACTTTATTGCTCCATGTTCGATAATGTTGATATTACACTGTAGTTGACAAGTTTCAACTAAAAAAATTGAATGTCACTATTAAATTACGTAATTAACAATGTTTATTTATTTTTCATACTGAAACTGAAAAACTGAAATATTTCATATTCAAAGCTCAATAGAAAATACAAACAAAAATAATGCTTTATTTTCTCGTACAGAAAACTAAAAACGCCAGCGTGCAGCACAAACAAACCGTTTATGTGCTGTTGCTTTGTAAAGCAATTCGGTCAATGAAAAATGGTAAATGACCTGTTTCTACTGCTAAAACTGAGGATGAAGCTATAATTCGATTTTTAATTAAATTCGGAATACTAAAATGATTTTTTTTATCAAACTTTAAAATTAATTTAAAGCAATAGATTTTGTGATGAATTTTATATTTAGGTATAAAAGACTAGTTGTACTCACAGCTCTGCTACGTTTTACCACTAACATATATGAGTAATTAAATAAACCTCAGTGTATAGTTTTATGTTTTTCACCTCAATTTACTGTGCATCATTTATACAATAAATGACTTATTCAAATTTAAAACTTTACAGAATACATACAAGAGTACTTATGTAAATACGTACAATGGTTTGTATAAATATACATAGCAAATGCTCTTGTATAAGGACATTAACGGATAGACAGACAGAGATTTTGTAATGGGTAAGAATGTTATTCAAGCGTATGAATATCTAGTAATATCGTAGATTATTACATTACAATTTAACCACAATCAGCCTTGCCATTTAAAAATTTGAAAACTCCACACAAAAGCCTGATATTTCAATAATAATCCGAGAAATTCAGTCATAAAATCCAAATATCACCCCATTAGTTACAGTGGTATGGTAGGCATAGTTACAGACTCTCGCGATGGATGGGAAGAGTATTACTAATATAAGTTTTATTACTCGTATTCCTTCAAAGCCAAGAAATTTAGACAAATTAAAGAGTAGGACAAAGAGTGGACAAAAGTCTAGAAATCCAAACAAATCTAGACAACTGGTAACCCTACTGATAACAAGCATAAATCATTTTCTAATTACCACGTTCTTAGTAACAGTTTTTTAGCATAGAAACTGAAAAAATGCATATATGAGTTTTATAGTAAGTCTGTAGCCTGTAATAGAAATTTAGGCAACTTTAGTTATGCTTTCGTATGCATAATCAACATAAAATTAAATTGTTCGAAACTGCCGTCAATTGAAGTCAAAAATTGTTATCAAAAACATATTTTTTACAGTAACAAAAGAATTATGGAGATTATGTACATTTGCAGGACGCATACGAGAAATATTAAAAACTAGCTGTGCCCGCGACAATATTACTTATTTTCTAGATGTCTTGTGCGATACGTCCTTTTCTGTACTACTAACAACGTGTATGCAAAATTTTCATGATGCGGATGGGAAGTTAAAAAAATAACATCTTCGCACTCCACAGATCACATTGCTGACAAATATGAGTGATTCTCTGTAAGGATGTTTTTTGTTATCCCGTGCATTTGTATTAGAAAAATTCTTTTTTGTAACTGAAATAAAATATTCGGTAGGGAACTAAATATTTCTATTTCGAGAATTGAAAACTAAAGTGAATGTTTTTTTTTTTTTTTTGTTATAAATTCGTAAACCACCGAAATCTCAGTCCCCTGGGCTACCCCTTTCCCAAAATTAAAACTTTAAGATTAAATTTCAAGTTAATCATCCATAATATATAATCCAAAATTTTTATAAACTTAATTAGTTAACAAACACTTTTCTTCAATAAAAAGTACCGAAAATTCATTTGTTACATTACATTTATTAAACCAAAGTTTGTCCCCGAGGTTTTAAGAACAGTCTCCTGCCAAAAGTACAAAGTCAAAAAAATTAATCCATCACGATATTTTATGTTCTGTAGGGTTTATAGGGACCTAAACTAGCCTTAAGTAAATAACTTTTTTATAGGGGACTGCATTGATTTGACAATGGTAATTCTTATGAATTTTATTTTGTTATTTATACTTTAATAGTGATAATAATTTGTTGTAGGCTTATTGTGATTGTCCAGCCATGTCACACCTAAATAATAAAATTGAAATAAAAAGATGTTACGAATAATTACTAACCAATAAATAACACATTAATTTTAAGTAAACTAAATAATTATCAATCTCAGCTTGAATTAAAATTTCAACTGCAAATTACACCGATGTCACTTTAAAAACTCATTATTTAATGATAATGTTTTTTAATAAATATTGTAATAAATTTAGTAAAAAAAAAAGAATATTTAAATAAAAATGTTATTCATGTGTGGAATATAAAATCAAAGAATTATAATGATGTATTGTGTGGTTTTAATGCATTTATAACAGTCCCCTGTCACCAGTTTCGATAAAGATACTAAAATCTCGAAAAAAATAATACAATTGGCTGTATATTAATTATCATTAAGCTGATAGTTTTGTAGCCCTTGTTTTTTTTATTTTTTATAAAATCAAAAATAATTTGTTCGAACAATTTTGTTACAGTTTAGGACGTCCTTACAAAGAATTACCCATATAATCCAAAAACAAGGCTATTCATGTATTGTCGGGAGCTGAGGTAGTATTAAATTATAAGTTGTTTCAATTTAAAACGTAAAATATATCAATATATTTTATCCTATAAATAAATATAACACACTTTGTCTATAAAATATCGGATGTAGCCTTAGTTAAACGTACTTTATTAATACACATATTTAAAAAATAACTAATGTTCACTCAGTAATCGAAATTCGAATATATAATTTTATTATTGGAGATTGGAAGAATTTCTTAACAAGTTGAGAAAAAACTGTTACCGAAATTTGTTTATTGATAACATTAAAGTTTTTCAATAATTACTAACCAAAAAAAGAAAGTCGCTTGACAGACAGAGGAGGCAAAAATCTGTTGGTCTGTTCTGTTTTTGACTATTTATACGTAGATTATAAAGAATAAAGGAAAATTTTATATCAGTTTTATGTAAATTTACTTTTAACAAAAATATAGAATATAGTTTCAACATTTACTACATTTAATTCTTATGGTACAATAGCGCCAATGTGATAATTTATTTATTTTAAACTGAGGGTTTTTATTGGTATTTTTGTTAAATTAAAAACTCATACGCAATTTTTCATTCTTATTTCCATATTCCTGAATACATACAACAATTAGAAGTTGAATTATCAACTTTCAGTATAGGTGCCATTATGTAGATATCGCCAAAACGCTATGGAGTTAATAACGTAAGTAGTGGGATGTACGCCACCTGTTGGTATACAGGTGTATATTAAATCATTGGCGCTCAGTATGAAATACAGAGTGTGTTCAAGTGTCATTGTGCGAGGATCAGTTATTTTGTCGGTCGGCTTGTGTGTTCTGTTTTTCTCTTCTGTGTAGGCTTGTTAGGTAGGTCAGTGCTAGTTTTGGGTCTGTCGCGTGTAGCTAGATAGAGGCAGGCAGACTATGTTTTATTCTTTATATTTTCGGAACTGATCTTATTTCGCTGCTTGACAGTTAAACACAATCTCTTATACATCCTTGTTGTGTATTAGTATATTAAGTGTGGATACTGTAATTTATTTATAATTGTAATGTGTAAATTAGTTATAAGTACAATTAGAATAGAAATAAGTACGGTTAGATATTAGTATTATTGCGTGATTAGTGTAGTGCATGTTATACGTAGTTGCAGTGTTTAGATATTAGTATTATTGCGTGATTTGTGGAGTGCATGTTATACGTAGTTGCAGTGTTTGTATTTGTTTGTAGCGTTATATAATGTGCATGAGGGGGATGTCTTGTTTTATTAATGATTTTTAATTGTTATTCTTAATTCACAGGTTTCGATAAGGCGGAGTGCGCTGCGGCAGGTATCCACTCACATCGATGCCCTGTACCTGGCAACGCTTTGTAAGACTACCATGTACAACTCTCGGCACATCATGCTCATATAAACAGAGTTGGGGGTATAAGTGCAGTGTATAATTTACGAATATACTATATAGTGCAATCCACAACTTTGCTTTCTGTTACAGATATCGGGTCTGGGAGTCATTGCAAGCGCTAAGGGTTATCTACTCTACCGGCAACTCTTAAGACTACCTCGTACAACTGGCGGCACTTCGTACCAGGCCGTATATGACGTATGGGTAAGTGCGATGTATTATTGTTTTATAATAGTTGTATACATTGTTACTTGATTTTCTCTTTATTGTATTCATTCTGAATGTTTCTAATTCATACTCTTCGTTTTTTATGTATATCTCCTTTTATATATGGGTATGTATTTCAAAGCAGCAGTCTCGGCGTCCGCCGAGGGTGTCCCATTGTATCGGGTAATGTTTGTACAAACCTTGTACAACTTGCGGCACTTCATACATATTATTGTATGGGTACGTGCAGTGTATCAACGTTCGATAGTGTTACATATCTTCGGTTTCTTTTACAGCTGTTTCGTCTGGGACTCATTGCACGCGCCGAGGACATATACCCACCCATACCAGCGCTTTTGCACACCGTTTGCACAACTACCTCGTACAGCTGGTGGCATTTCGTACCAACTAGGCTATATGGTGCATGGGTTAGTGCGATGTATTATTAGTTTTTTTTTAGTAGGTTGTGATATTAGTTGTTTTATGCACTCCTTTTATAATATTTTAGTACATACGGTGATGTTTTTAAATGACTTTTAAGACTGAATCGTTTTTCAGTTTACTGCGTTTAACAGTATCTTGTACAAACTGTTTAATTGGCGTGTCCGCAATGTAGTTAAACGTATCTCTGGAGTTATAGTTTCATAACATTTGGATAAATCTTTTTTTATTACATTACCTTTGTAGTTTGCACTTCTACCTGAATACGCGACCATTTATTTTAGCCATCCACTTCATTTTTATATTAGTGCATAGAGGCTGTTTTTATTAAAAACTTTTATATACAATTTGTATACAAGGCAGGCCTTTTATGGCGACAGATTTTCAACTTGAGGGTGGTAGCTAGCCATGCAAAGGATTCTGTGAATTTATTAAATAGTTCGATGCACATTTTGCTTTCTTTACAGCTCTGGGGTCAGGGAGCTATTGCAAATGCAGATGGCTCTATCCTGATAGGCGATGTTTTACACGACTACCTCATACAGCTGGCGGCACTTTACCAGGTACATGATACATGGGTAAGATGTTATTTTTAGTAGGATTAAATCTCACCTAATGTTAAGCAACGTTATGTGGCTCAAAATGATGGTCACGCTAAACCTGTGCAGGGATTGGCGCTCAAGTGCAACTGCCAGAATACACCTATAGGTAGGCTTACCATACGTCCCGGTTTGACCGGGATAGTCCCGGTTTGAGATCCCTGTTCCGGCGTCCCGGTCAAAATTTTGACTGCATTTCAAATATGAAAAACACAAATTAAGCGAAAAGCAAAATGAAAATGAGCCTCTTTCTCTTCTGCGTCCCGGTTTGGCTCTTCGTAATTATGGTAAGCCTACCTATAGGTATTTAGCGGTAGATTGGGTGGTAGCTGCCTAGGCGGGCATTAGATAAACCCCTTCTACCATGCAAATTAGTAGTGGTAGTAGTTTTCACCAGGTCTTACATGGCGCGTGATACGGTGTTTTATTATTAGAATTATTATGCGGCGTTTTATGTGTAGGTGGAGAACCTTAAGCCCCAGCTCCCATTGCGTGTGCTGAGGGCATCAAAATTTATACATACCGGTGTCCCGTAGCTGAGGACACTGCACAAACTATCTCGTCTAGCTGACCTCTTCGTGTCCTCTCTAGTTCAGACAGAATTACAATTTGTGTTAATACGGTAATATAGTTATAAGATTTAAGATGTGATGATACGTTAGATTTAAGATGCAATGATACTTTAGATTTAACATGCGGTGATACGTGAAATTTAAGATGCCGTTATACGTTAGGTTTAAGATGCAGTTCATACGTTAGATTTAAGGTGTGCGGTCTCATACGTTAGATTTAAGGTGTGCGGTCTCATACATTAGATTTAAGATAGCGGTCATACATTAGATTTAATGTATGCGGTCTTATACATTATATTTAAGATATGCGGTCATACGTTAGATTTAAGATGTGCAGTCATACGTTAGATCTAAGATATGCGGTCATACGTTAGATTTAAGATGTGCAGTCATACGTTAGATTTAAGAATGCGGTCTCATCAGTTTTAAGAATGCGGTCACACGTTAGATTTAAAACGCGGTCATACGGTATTTAACATGCGGATTGAAATATTATTGTTTTAAGTTTAAACAATTGTTGTATTCACATGATAAAAAGAGCGATTGCTGGAGAGTTTCTTTCCCCGTTTCTTCTATTCCAGAACGCCATGTTGTTTCCGAAATGGTAATAGTGTTTTTCAAAAGTGTTATTAAGATCTTATTTTTGATAAATAAAATATTTGATTACATTTTGGTTTTATTTGGTATTATAAACAACTTAACAACTTAATTACATAAATAGCAAGTTTTATGATGGGAGTATAAATCATTATACACGGTATCTAAACCATTATGCAAACAAAAAAATTTGAACGTTTAGTGATTACAAAATTAAAACTTTTTATCACAATATTTTTCCATTTAACATTATCAATGTTTTCCCTTTTACACTCGACACTCTTAATCTTTTAGAGAGACACGGTGATCATCAATCACAGATAAGTAAGTAATAATTTTATTATAGCAAACAAAGTCGTTATTTTAATATGGCGAACAAAGTCACATGTAGAAGGAATAATTTATGGTCCTGAAACTAACACAGTAGTAACTTTATCGAACCTCAATTCAACATGTCGACAACCTCCCAAACTAGATGAAAATGTTGTTCCCTTCTCTTCAACACCCTTACCCCTGTGGTGCACGAAGTCTGAACCCTCTGAAGTCGAATCAATTAGTGAGTCCCTATAAGCAAATTCAGTACTTCCCTGTTAACTCGAAAAAATAATTAGACCTCTTTAGCTCGAACATAGCACGTAGCAATCTTTTGATCCGTGTACAGGTGTCGGTGTATTATTTTGGGTATTTATTGTGGTTATTACTATCAGAAGTAGACATCTTTGAATACTTTAAGAAATTTTATAAAACAGATAAGCCTTATAAGCAAATTCAGTACTTCCCTATTAACTCGAAAAAATTAATTAGACCTCTTTAGCTCGAACATAGCACGTAGCAATCTTTTGATCCGTGTACAGGTGTCGGTGTATTATTTTGGGTATTTATTGTGGTTATTACTATCAGAAGTAAATAGCTTTGGATACTTTAAGAAATTTTATAAAACAGAGCAGCAACTCGGAAGAAAAAATAATTTGTGATCTTTATACTTTACATTACGTAAGTACGTAAGTACAGCATTAGCTGTAGATAGAGAACATCCGAATAATATTTGAAAAAAAAAAAAATTCACCTTTTGAAATACATTCTTAAATGTAGGTATGTTGATTTTGAGCTCCGATTCAACAAGGGTTGCAAATCTTCGATCGATCCACATTTCACGCGATTGAGTGTAATAAGTTTACTTTTTCTCATAAGAAAAGCGAACTTGTTAAGAGGCATTGAACGTATTCTGAACTACGAACTATTCACGATAATAGCGAGAGATTTGTTTACATTACTGTCAGCAAATCATGGTAAACTATGAGGCGGCTTGCATTGTAGGGTTTTATACCAAATGCCTTTCTCGCTTGACCGTTTGATTTCAGTTTAGGTGACGTTTAGTTGTGAGTTTTATATAATCTGGTCCTATATTAACAATTAATTCTATCGAAATAATTTGTTGCTAACAGGTATTTTCGCGTTCGTGGTTACATATGGTATTCTATCCTGGGCAGATAGAAAATTGTAATCTATCACGATAATTATATTTTCGGAATTGTAGCGATTATTTACCTTGCCATAAAATTGTCCTTTACAATATGAGTTATGGCAGATGAAGTATTTTGTATACAATTTTTGTATTTGTTAATGTTGGCCAAGATATGGTTAGAATTACTTCCCATCTCATAAACTAATAAGTGTAATATATTTGGTAGTGGGACCAATTGTGGTTATTATACTTTTCAACCTGCACAACATAATTCGAACTCATTTTATTGTCAGTAATTCTCGAACGCAATACTGACATACCAATACGACAACTCTCAATATCTGTCTGTAAGTTTGTTAATCAAAATTTACCTGTAGAATAAAACTGTATTGGTAGAAAAATGCAAATATACAATAATATATACAAAAACTTATCAAAACTAAATAATAGAAATAAACAAATATATACTTGTATATATTCAGTCTAATATTCAAATATAGGTTATGTTATAGCAATAAAAGCAAAAAATGTTTTATCAAAATTCGTGCAGCGGTTCGTTTAGTACAAATATTTAACTGTTATCTCCTATCCGGCAGGACCCTATCGTTTTATGGAACAAAAAGTATCCTAAATGTTGATCCGTAAAATTAACAACCATCCTGCCAAATTTTATTGAAATCTACTCAGTACTTTCCGAGTTATGCGTGACAAAACCTCTACAAAATATATTTTTGACTTCTGTATCGATAACAAAGTAAAATCCAATTAAATTAAAAAAATATGAACGTACAGATTTTCCACCATTACAGTTTTATTATATGTATAGATAATACAGTACAGATAAAAACGTTTTTCATGTCGCATAAAGTTTTCAACAACCATCAAACTTTTAAGGTTTGTTGATAGAGTTAAAGTGTAATGGAGGTTAGAAGACTCGCACGTAACTTATACGGACTCTTCTAAAGGAAAGTGATTGTATTCGTATCAACCTTGAACCACTTTTTTCTCGCAATACGACGATAAAGTGTCAGCACTGTATCTAAACCACAGAGAAATCAGTACTTCATTGACAATGATCGCTGACAAGTATTTCGGTAATATAATACACAGGTGTTAATGACTAAACGTCTAAACTACACTAAAAATAGTATCTCCAAGGATTATTATCAATTTGTTCAAAGACCCGCTTTATTTTTTATTACGGGATCTACCTATATAGACAATTTCTCTAAAGTCAAGCACTTTACCCAATTAACAAAAAGACACAAAGTTATCAAACTTAGAACAATTAGTTGTGGACCACACCAAGATTGTCCTGTGTAGGGCTCGAGTCCATAACACTTTGGCGCAGCGTTAGCAGCGAAGCCGCTAGTTTACATACACATATACTGAATCAGGCTTACAATGCTTCTAAACAAACACCTTTTGCGGATGTTGCACTCAGTGGATGCTGAAGAGATTGAATTACCAGGCGTTAGAGTATACCAAACAGATTTCAATCAAACCAACTATGCATTTGAAACGATTTTTATTTAGCACAAAATCATGCAAACAAATTATCATGTAAATTAGTTATCGCCTCGCAAGCAATCACGAAGCACTCATCGCTCCATTCACTGGTAATCGACCACTCAGTCTAACCTGTAATCGGTTTACTTGGAACAGTCAATATTTGTTAAACATCTGAAACTAGTTCTGACCAAGATAAACGTTCGGTGAAGATATAATTCGTTGCGGATGACTTGCTAATCATTATTGTGATATTGACTACAGATTGTTATTTCAAATAAATAGAAGCCGTATAGACATAATAAAGCTGATAATATATATAAATATAATTTATATATTAATAAATAATAATTTAATGTCTTAAACCAAAACAACTACACTCAATGCACTTATAAGCAAGTATATCTCGCGCATTTACATTCGCTTAGATTTTTCAATTCTCGTTGGGTTACCAGCCAGCCAGACAGCTTCCATTGTATCCAACACGAAATAATTTTCAATAATAGGTACATTGTACATTTTGTACACTAGTTTATATATTTTTAGCTTGATGGGTACAGCTTTAAATCTTCGTCAAGAAATGAGCTATAAAATGTAAAAACAGAGTAGATTCAGAGAATGTCACATTAACATAACAAAAATAAAAATCTCTTGATAAATATGCAATGACATAATGGAATAATCCGTACTAATAACAACGCCAACTTTAGTTAACCTGGCGCCCGGAGAGAAATATTTTATAACGCCCTATTTCGGGCTTTGGCTACACATTTAAAAGTCAAGGTCAGCAGCGGATTAAGCCAACGAGGAACTTTTAGCGACAATATGAATATATATAACTTAATAAACTTAGATATAACACAAAAAATAGGTGTTAATTTGGGAATACGGAGGCAAGCTGTTTATGGCATATTTTAAATTAATGTATTATTAATAAGAGAAAAACTCTAAGATAACCGTATCAGGCGGCGTCCTTTGACCCTGGTATCCGGGAAGAACTGGTCCTTCTTATATACACCGACGTCTCCTCTCTCGCAGATGTAAATTTATAATTTATGGCATATTTTAAATTAATGTATTATTAATAAGAGAAAAACTCTAAGCTAACCGTATCAGGCGGCGTCCTTTGACCCTGGTATCCGGGAAGAACTGGTCCTTCTTATATACACCGACGTCTCCTCTCTCGCAGATGTAAATTTATAATTTATGGCATATTTTAAATTAATGTATTATTAATAAGAGAAAAACTCTAAACTGACCGTATCAGGCGGCATCCTTTGTCCCTGGTAGCCGGGACGAACTGGTCCTTCTTATATACACCGACGTCTCCTCTCTCGCAGATGTAAATTTATAATTTATGGCATATTTTAAATTAATGTATTATTAATAAGAGAAAAACTCTAAACTGACCGTATCAGGCGGCATCCTTTGTCCCTGGTATCCGGGACGAACTGGTCCTTCTTATATACTCCGACGTCTCCTCTCTCGCAGATGTAAATTTATAATTTATGGCATATTTTAAATTAATGTATTATTAATAAGAGAAAAACTCTAAACTGACCGTATCAGGCGGCATCCTTTGTCCCTGGTATCCGGGACGAACTGGTCCTTCTTATATACACCGACGTCTCCTCTCTCGCAGATGTAAATTTATAATTTATGGCATATTTTAAATTAATGTATTATTAATAAGAGAAAAACTCTAAACTGACCGTATCAGGCGGCATCCTTTGACCCTGGTATCCGGGACGAACTGGTCCTTCTTATATACACCGACGTCTCCTCTCTCGCAGATGTAAATTTATAATTTATGGTATATTTTAAATTAATGTATTATTAATAAGAGAAAAACTCTAAACTGACCGTATCAGGCGGCATCCATTGTCCCTGGTATCCGGGACGAACTGGTCCTTCTTATATACACCGACGTCTCCTCTCTCGCAGATGTAAATTTATAATTCAAGTTTCCTCTTATTCTATATAAGACAAGTTAACACTTGTTGCTTCCTTTTGCATATCACACAAATGTTATTCCTAATATTACAAAAACTATCTCTATGTCCGTCCATTTATGTGCTAGGTACATATTCTGACATCACTGAACACATTTATATAATTCTTGAAATAAAAGCCTGTCTAGGACTCCAGTAAGTGCTATACCAGAACGTGTCCCTAAAGATGCGCTAGCAAGTTCTTAACAAATTTGTCTGAGCAGTGATAGAAGCATCATAAGAATAGTGAAAGTGAGTGTTGAGGCGTGTCGGAAAGGGGCCTCTTGAATCTAAACCCGTATCACATGTCCTAGGATCTGCTCGGAGTTTCCAGCTTTGTCTCACTATGAATCCGGCAACCGCACTGTTAACCCACGTTCTAATAAAGTAAGACCAGTCACTATTTTTTAAGGAATTGCTGGACAGTTAGTTCAAACAGATTTTTATGTCAAAAGGTTATTATAGGGTGGATCAATATGTGAATGATGGCAATGTTTGGAAGTAACACTCCTCTCTGTGCATCCGCTGTTAATTATTGTATTAAAAATATATCTTAATAAAAATATCCTTACTAATATTATAAATGCGAAAGTGAGTTTGATTGGTTGTTACGCTTTCACCGCTAAACCGCTTAATCGATTATGATGAATTTTAGTATAGAGATAGATGAGAATCAGGGACTGTGATGGGTACTTTTTTTTTACGAAAAACTTATTGAAAGTCATATTAAGAGAGGCATAGAATTATGAAACGGCCTACCGGGCTGCTCACAGCTTTTTACTATTTAATTGCGTCATCCAATTTGTTTGACAAAATCAATATTAACGTGAGCGAAGCATCAGGAAAAAGCTAGTATTTCATAAAAGTATATTTTCCGAACCGGTGATAATTTTGACATTCATTAGCGCCTTCTCAGTGCCTAAATTGGATAAAGGTTTCTGGTTTGATTTGAGAATTGTGTGTGAAATATCAACTTCGCATCACGTTTAGGTACATTTTGTTATATGACGTTTGGTAGTAATGTTGCACTCGCAATGTATTTAATTTACGGGTGTATTCTCTTGTTTTATTATTATTTGATAAATTAGGTAGGATAAAGAAAATGTTATAAGCGTAATAAGTAAATTAAGCAACAAATACTACTTATTAGCTTTTCTCGTAACACGCTACTTGAACTACTAAATATTCGTGACCAATTTAGTGGACTACGATTCCCTTAAAAAAATTGGAGATACGACAAATGTAAATGTTTAATATTTATTACGCAAAACTTATTTTTTCGTAACAAACTAACGTGTTTAAAAGGACATACAAGCAAAATCTTCATCGAATGAAATAATTCCATCCATAGTCCAATGTACATAATTGTTAAGGTCGAAGTTTTTTAGATGTAGGAGTGAAATAAATAGAAACATTTGACGCGTATGCATATAATACGAATGTTACAAAGCAAGAGTAGTATTAATATAAAATCTTGTGCCATAAAATGTTTACGCGATTGAATCTAAGGCAAAAATGGATGAACAATGCTGCATAGGAAGTAGAATATAGAAGCAAGGGAAGGAATGCACAATACCTTTGCCTCTCTTGCCTCACAATGCCTCTCTTTCTGTATCTCATCCAAATTTTTCACCAAAGCAAACAAAACTATATTTTGTATGATAGCGAAATGCGCAACGTAATGTGCAATCACGGCTACGATTTTATTATACATTTTGTGTATTGTATATGCTAATACATTAATAGTACAAAATATAAACGAATTTAAAATACCCGTTGACATTACCTGACCATCGTTCAGAAGTAATAATATTCGTCCAACAAGACAGGCAAAGGAATTAATCCATACTGCCAAACAATTGATCAGGAATGCGCTTCAACATTATGTTGCCAATTTTCGCGTAAACAATAATGTAATTAGGTTTCATTGTTTAGAAAATGAATATTGTGTATAAAAAGCGAAATAAATATTTAGGTACTGAATAAAGTACATCTTCTCTTATCGTAATCTTGATTTTTTGTTACATACAATCTTTGTAATTCAAATTTCAATCGTTGACAATTTCCACCTAAAATTCAAGTTAACTTCATACCATAGTAAAATCAATATTATTATAATGATGCAAACGGCGAAGAGACCCACTTGATCACGCTGAGAGGGCTTTTATTAAATTAATTGAGAGAAATTCAATCAAGACCCACACTTTACATTAATCCCCACACGGCTGCTTTTCGCTCATTATTGGAAAACCGCTTGAAATGAAACACTGCCCGACCATTACCTACCCACTTCAAAGGCAAACCTATAAAACGTACTTAATACGTTTTGAACAAAACAGAACATTACAAAGCACAAAGCAATTTCAAATGTAACTTTAACTTGAAAAGATTTAGTAAGACTTACGTAGTCTTATCTAATTTAGAGCTGGCTTATATTTTGTCAAATTCAATAACAGTTAAAGGTTAACATGTTGAAAATATAATAAATAAGATACATATATACGTTCAATATAAACGTTTATACTGCCAACATCAATAATGGTTTGTGGATTATTTGCAAACAGTAAAGTCTCATTAATGAATTTTAAAATATTCCTAATTCATTAGCAAAAATGGTTGAAAAGTTGTACTCTTAGAAAGCCTCAATAATATTGAAATTAAAATATAATTAATAACTTTTGAATTTCTACTCAAGTTCATCATTTGTTTTTGCTGTAACTGTAACTACGAACAAGATGCAAAATTAAATTTATTCTATATATGTATGAAGCTTTAGAACCGTCTTATCCACAAGGTGTTGCCTCCTTTTTATAACATCGACACTTTTTATAACATTAAATATATATTATACATTTTTTATTACATTACTAGCGCACCTGGTAGACAGTATTAACCAAGTATTAAAGTACCATATAACTTGTTATACAAAAAAAACTTAAGCAAATACGGAAAAATTAGCATTAAATGCATGTTTTCATTTGAGAATTTCAAGATAATATATATATAAATAAAAATCAAGAAAATAAACATATTCGTTGTCGACAACGCCTTTATCTACCGGCCTCTCTTATTCTGTATTTCGCAAAAGTAAAGGGGAAGCAAAAGTCGAAATTAATCGGCTATAAATTAACAAATGTAGTATTTTATTATAAATTGAGTACACTAAAGCTGATACAGACCACGAATCGATGTTTTAATGTTTTTTTTTATTCTTAATTTTCTCAAATATAAAAATTGTAATATAATTCTTACTTTTAATGCTTATTTATATAATATCATAAGATATAAACAAAATATAAACTTCTTTAAATTATAGTTTTAATATTTATACAGTTAGTTTAGAACTTTCCCTTTCATAAATGACTGTGGTTTTGTTACTTGGTATGATTAAGAAAATTTATGGAATTTTATAAAAACCATGAGAAATTCGGTTTTAATGCAAATAAGTACGTTAACGGGAATGAAAGCTTGGTTTACTAGAAATCTATTAAATCTCTGTATTATTTGAAAATAAAAATAAAACAAATTAGAGCAAAGAAAATTCTAGGAAATAAAAGGTCTATCGAGTTTCCTGCTCATTCTGCTCATTACAATGATTCTAGGAACCGTTAGTAATGTCTGACTTTCGTGAGTACCATTTTAGAGTAAATTCGATGTATTTCCGTACAACAGTTTGAAATCAGTTTTATATATTTGCTACCACGGAAATTTATTCGCAGAAAATTCTATACAAAAATTTTCACAATAGTTTTATTGTCCAGGAGTATGTCAAACAGAATATTAAATAACAATTCACAGAGATGCATCCGGAATCAATTTTAAACTTTTGGCTCGAAATTTTGCTTGCAATTTGATTTTAAATTTTAAGAGCGGATTTTACAATCATGCACAATTTAATGGCAAAAACGCGAATAAAGGCGAAGACACCAGCTTGTATATACATGTCAAAAAATATTTTCTTGTTCATTATTTATTCCAAGTCAATGTTTTAATTTATAATAACACAACAGTGAAACGGTACAGTAAATAATAATAATAATAATCCTCCTTGACCGCTTTCGGCCGCGGTGACCTCTTTAACTGTGTTCTCTGAAATTGTTTTCTGCGGGACTTTAACTCATAGCACTTGCAACATTAGGGGTAGAGCTAGATTGATTTAACTGCTTTAACCACTATGCCAAGTCTTCAGTTAATAATTGTGTCATGTCGACAATATTAATATCCAGTAAGTTCTATACTCGTACTTATAAACGAATGCTTATTATAGTAAAATTTCTACACCCTTTATACAAATCCAGGGGGTACTTGACTTCTTCCCGTGTTTACCGAGTCCTTACCAGGTCTACCGAAACCGTATTTCTATTGTGATTGAAGCGGGGTTTAACGGGATATGTGAAGGTTTGAGTAGGAATGTAATTGCAAAAGGACAAAGACGCTTTGTGCTCGAGAATGGTTGATGTCTAGACGGTTTGTTCTTGAAAATAGTATGTACTTGGCAGCTTCATAAATATTCTAAGGGATTATGACGTTCTCTGACGTGGTGGCTTTGTTAAATCCAATTAAGATTATCTTGTACTGCCTGGATAAATTATTATTTGGTAAAGTTATACGTATACATTTTTTATATTTTGACAATGAAAGCAATCTGGCCAACATCAAATGTAAAATGTATTATTCAGACTTACACTTAAATGAAGTATATGTATGTGGCTTCTAAAAATTCATGTTTCTTGTTGTGATTTATAATTTTTTTCACTTCATATCACGTAAACCACCTTCAAAACTATACAATACTAGCAAACCCAGTTATACTATAAATGTGGATAACGGCAACCAACGACACTTACTGGACCCAATTATCCAGATAATCCTATAAGTACATAAGAAGAATTTGATCAATATCAATCATGTCGTTTAGGAATAAAAATACAAACATACATACATATTAAAAAGATCATATAACATATGTTTATATATTCAGACACATGACAAATCAACATTACGTTAAAATATTATTGTATTTTCATATCGCATAAATACGGACCAATACAAAAGATAAACATAGAGAAACCATAATTGTTGTCTGAAATGTTTATATTAACGGCATTATTTGTAATAAAAGCTGTGTAAAAAAAGCTCATTGTAGGTGAATTCGAACTCACGTCCCTTGACGCGGTGTTCATACATACTACCAACTGAGCTATTATCGCTTCAAAATTTTTATCATGTTTATTAAGTCATGAGAAAATCTACTGTAATCAAATTAAGTAGTCTCATCATTATACTGAAATATTACTATATGGTTCCCAATTAGTTCTCAAATAAACATCGGGTACAAAGAACATATACAGTTGGAGTGTAAAAAATACCTCAAATGTTTAAAATTTGACTATACGGTTGGTACAGCGGTTCAAGTGGTCACTTCGACGTTTTTACCACAATAAGCACCGTGGTTTCGAATTTCACATAAGACAAGTAATTGCGTGATCCACAAACGATTGTTGAGTCTGGATGCAATTTATATCTGTTAATTGTACATATATTCCTAAACTTCCCTGTGACACAGAATTTTCATCACCAGTCCAAAATTGATATTTTTTAAGTAAATAAACCTAATTGTTACTGCTTTCAAGCGCAACAATTTGGTGTACTCACTTTAAAAAAATCCTAATTATGGACTGAAACGGATTTGCTTTTACACGCCTAATACATAGGTACTCATATAAAATTAATGTTTTCACACTCACGAGACATAATAATCATAAGCACATGTAATCATAGCTAAACGTTTCCCGTTGTTATGTTTAATTTGGCAACGTTTCCCTTAACTATGGACGCACCGTTACATAAGCATTGCTATTACAGTGAACTATTATTGTGAAATAATTAATTTCTAGTCCACGATATGAAAATATAATAACTTGTTGCGAGAATGAATGATCGGTCACATCTAATCTAATATATGAATAGGGCTCACCTAGCCAAAATATTCTTTTTTACAATTTACCTAAGAGCTCTTACTATGTAAGTATACATTTTTTTTGGAAGTGCTTTATCTTCATTTATAAATAAAGCTGTGACAAATCGGTTTACATTACATAGTTTTTTTTTTTATATAGTTAAGGTTCAGATTTATGGCCATCATCTCACCTATTCTTATTTGACGATACGGCCCAAGTTGGTAGATACGCTAAACCTGTAGAGGGACTGACTCTCGAATCTAATAGTATTTTAATCTATTCTAATAGTATTTACAATTATTGAAGTATGTTCAGTGACGACAAACGTTAGATAACTGTGATAATATTTGCAATATATAATTTGAGGTCACACTCAATGTATATTGTAAGTGGTTGCTATTACTTGATATATCAGAGAAATAACTGAATAGTATACACGTATATGAATCAACGTAATTACTAAAATCAACTTAAGTATGATATATAACTAACAGAATACAAAAAATAATATTTTTTTTCTTTTTTAATACAATACTCTACAAAATGTACCGGATTGATTTACAATGTAGCATATAGGTGAAGCATTTTTAACAAGTGAAAGAAAAACTTTGTACCCTTATTAAGCATTATTACTTGCAGAGAGACTAAGATGAAGAAGAGAAACTTTTTACTGCGTCGTCCAATTTGTTTAACAATATCAATATTAACGCGAGCGAAGTTATACATAAAACCTAGTAATAATATAATACAAATATTAAAGCTAATATAAAAAGTATTTTTTAAAACATTACAAAGTATTGGAGTGCTGTAAGCTTGATATCTCAAGTGAAATACTTTACTACAGTACTCTGTGGATAAACGTGACTAGACACGGAAATCAAACATTTTTCAGTTCTCATTTTTACAATATAACAGCTATGGTAAGAAATTTAACGTCTTACCTGAAAAGCATCTTGACTTCAAACACTGCTAAGTTGCGAAAAATTTCAAGCACATTTGAGGCGTTCCTGTAATTTTTAATTGTTTTGTCATTCTGTGTTGATTTACATACTTTCTTCATCTGATAATTTATATTATAATTATTTTTTTCCTTCGGTTATTATGAAAAAATTGAAATATCTATAAATAGGAAATGCATTATGTGTAGGGCTGTTTCTAATGCCCGCCTAGTTAGATACCATTGTCAAGTTGAAAACCTATGGGTGTGTTCCGGCAGTTGCATTTGAGAGCCAGTCTCTCCACAGGTTTAGCATATCCACCATCTTGAGCTACATCGTCACTTAACATCAAGTGAGATTGTGGTCATAGCGCTGAATCTTAACTATAAAAAAGGATAAAAGTATAAATAAAAAAAAACAATGGCTGTCCGTAGAACACATATCTTTTTAATTCCCTAAAGATAAGATTCGATTTCTATAATTTATTTTATTCGAAGATACTTAATATATTACTCTATATTTATTAAAATAATATAAATATATTTACATTATAATCTATTGACGTTGAAAATCCATTTCATATTGTTAAATATTTTGAGAACAGATTCATCAAAGTCACTGGCTTTGCAATTACCGGCTTTCCGTTGCTTTTACGGGCTACTCTTTGATGTATTTTGGCCTTCATTTGTTGTAAGGATATCGATTTCATGTTATCGTTATAACGTAATGACAGACTGTGTGAACATAGTCTGATATAATCAGCTAAACCTTTGGTAGAATATTTGAAAATCGAATCACAGAATCAATGAAAATCATAATTAATATGTATTTAGCAAAAAAATCTGTCTATACATAAGACTTTAAAGAAGAAGCCTATTTAAAAAGAAGTAAAAAAGCTCATGTAGCCTGATGATAGTATTCGTGTATAGTATTACTGACTACTATACGCCAGTGCCACTAGCCAAAGTGATTTTAACATATGTCATCCCATTTTTTTGTTAAAACGTTAGCTATATTGAAAGACATGGCTAGGAGCATGGGTATAACACCCGGCATTTGAAGAACTGTGAAAGCTGTCTCTGACTATTCGGTGGTTTTAGTCTAGCAATGTTATCTCTTTTAGTTGGTATTTTACGTTGCTGTGTAGTCAGACCAATCAGTGATTTACGAACAATTCTGATTTACGGCATTGGTTGGGCCAGGCATTGGAATTATGGATTGCAAAAGAAAATCACTAAATGTATAAAAAAATATAACTTCCGCTATAATGACACATTTAGGTGTCATCAAATGAGGTGGTAAGGACCTATATATACCCTACAGAGGCGAGACTACCATATAAAGAACTATTCTCAATGACTCTCTTAGCGTTTGTCATGTTACCGACAGTCTATTAGGTCGACATGGCAATGACAACTCCTATTAAGTCTCTAATCCATCGTCATTCGCTTTATTATTTGGTTTCTACTATGCTTACCATAATATACAGTAGCATAACTTTGCTATACTTTTATAAAATATTATTCTTCAAATGTAAACAACAAATGCCAGTGCATATATTATGCACTTGACTGAGATTAGTGAAAACCAATCTCGCTACAAATGCAGAGTACTAATTTCAAATGCATTAACCAGACCAAGCCAATCCCATATTTAATCGATGTTAACAGCTTTAATTCTCTTTTCTTTTATCATAATACACCTAATCCCTTAGTCATTCAGTTGAAACAGAATATTCAATTACAAAAGTCATAGGTAACTAAAACTTCCTATATAATTTCGTTTGGTTTTTCGTTATAGTTTAGTATATATTTTCAATGATTCATGGCATGATGAAAAAGAAGTGGGTGTTGTGCATCGTTAGTTTAAGCTTCCAGGGACCGTTGATATGAAAAACAAACTTTAATATTAAAATAGTTTTATCAAATAAATGCACAATAATAGTAATAATAAGTTCTCTTCGTGTGGATGAAGACTCTAGGGGTGATGATAAAGTATAGGTATACGTAAAAGTTGTTCATGGTCATCTTCTATCACCGTGCATATAATAAATAATGGTTATAATGTAACAGAAACAATGAAAATTTTAAAGTAAATTTGGAAACGACCAAAGTATATTACTACATGTTATATTATAAAATCCACCGCCACGTCCGTCAGTCTATCTGAATACAAAAACACAATAATTATCAAACGGACTTTCATACGGAATAACAACTAAGAAACGTTTAGGTGTATATCTCACTTCTCACTCACTATCTCATTATCTCACTCGTGGGACTAAAATTTTATTTAATTAACTTTTGCCCGTTTTTGTAATTCTTTTCGATACAGCTTTGCTACTACTGGTCGTAGTGTGATCTGATATAAGCTAAAGCCTTTCTCAATCATTGGTTTATCAAATACAAAAACTTTTTTTTTTATTTAACAGGTTCTTCTTTACGTTAACGCGTTCAAACAAACAAATTTTTCCACTTTATAATATTAAAATATATATTTGGCTATTGCCTTAATTAGACGTAATATGACACAGACTGTTGATCATCTCGGAAAAGATCATGCCAAATGAAAGCTATACCAATGAATACCAATATAATTATATGAAAGTAGTATTATCGAATTAGTCATCTTAAAAAGATCTATTAAATTTTAATTACGATATGCCTGTCTTCTATATTTAATACGCTTTAACGAAAAAATATTGCTAAAGAATGCTTTTAAAGACAAAGTGGTTTTTTGGGGTAATTATTTACATATAGGTAGCTATTAAATTAAATAAGTAGTAGCTGTACTACCCGTGCATCACCAGAAGGATGGTTAATACCTATTATTTTTTCTCTGTTATCATTAATTCCATTCATAAAACATGAGAGTTTTATTTACGTATTAATATTATGTTAAACTGAATATTCGGTAGACGAACAATTCAGTACATTAAACGAAAAATGTTTTATTTATTGAAACTATAAAGAATGATTTAAGTAAACCCGATAGAATATTGCGAACACGTGTTCCACGTACCTGATTATACTTCACGTACAGAGAGAGCGGTGACATAATTTCCGAATAGCGCTGTTAATGATTATGATTATTACTGAAACGTTAACTGAATTTAGTTTAGCTCCTCTGATATACATGGAATTTCAATTAACGCTTTGACAGATACAATATTGTAGGTCCACATATTACAGATATATTATTATTATGAAGTGTTTTAAAAGTTAGTAAACTTTTTATTTTTAAATCTAATTCCACATACAAAATTCAAGATAATGAAATATGAATCGGTCTTTTATTAGTAACCCTCATAACATTTGCAAGGTCGTCAGGTCGGTGGTATTACCGATTCAGTTGCGACTACCCTATACATGATGAAGACCTATCGTGGTTTTTTTATTTTATCTATTTTTCAAAAGGTTTTTAATTATATTTTTGTATGTTAACACCCATTTTTTTAGCGTTACCTATAACAAGTCACAAAAAGGCGATGGAAGTCCCGAGTACAACTAGTAATAGTTTCTTCAAATCAAATTTAAGTATACGTCAAACTACCACCACGGTTTAAAAAACAACCCAGACATTGAGACGAACATACAAGAAACTAGATCCCACTAATTACTAAATAATAATAATAAACTCTATATTTTATCAACTATTGTCGACTTACACATATACTTCATCTTTATCTTTACATAGTATAAAATGATACCGCTTCCGCTGTCTATTCGCTTTGGTCTTTTAAAATACTAAACAGAATTTAATGTAGTTTTCAGAGATAGAGTGGATCATGAGGAAGATTTATATGTATAATACGTACATATTATAGTATAGAAAAGCCAGAAAATACAAACATTTTTAATGTGCTATGAAGTTCACTGGGCCCCTAGTTATGGTATCGTGGTGAAAAAAAAATAGATTTCTTTATACATATAACATAATGTTTCGTAATGCATAATCGTAATACCTGAGCAGGTCATGAGAGGAGCGTATTGTAAGACTCATTAGGTGACAAGCACTGTCAAATACCCACTAAAGAGAGACCACGGCGAATTTAATTCCCTATACTGCCAGAAACGAATTGAAGCGATGATAGCTCAGTTGTTACTGTGTATAGACATTGATCGAGGGTCGTGACTTCGAATCCACCTGCAATGAGCTTGAGCTTTCGGTGAAGGAAAACATCGTGATGAAATCATGGCATGGTGGTAAGGCGTTTTCTATTTCCCGACTGGCTAGCTACCACCTTCAAGTTGCAAATCTACCGTCAAATAGGTGTGTTCCGGCAGTTGCACTTGAGAGCCAATCCCTCCAGTAGACTTTGCATATCCCACATCTTAGGTCACATTGTCACATAACATCAGGTGAAATTGTGGCCATAACGTTATTCCTATTAACTAAATAATAACCAGGGACAGCTTTCATACTTCCGTCAGTATGAAATACATAAATATTTGTTATTAAATCTAAACTCCATTACATTACTCATTTCAAATGGGTTTAGAAATGAGTGGTCGCCTTTCGAGTTCTAGTTTGGCGTAATTTGCTCGTTCAAGTTAAATTTCCAACAGTTGGTAACTAGAGTATTCGTAGTTTCAAGTAACGATTCAAGAGTGTATCGCTGTAGGCAGTTGGAGACGAAAATAATTCCTGATGTCGCGTTTTCCACATACGTCTGAGTACATTTCTATGTTACAATGGAATTACTTAAACCGGGTTCAAAATGTTCAATACTAATGTTCACAGTCCTATATAAACAAGTGATGTTAGAAAGCACTTGTATTTTAGTTGGAATTATCGTATGTAATAACATTTAACAAAGATGTGACTTGACTGTTTATACTGGAATAAATTTTGCACACTATAATAGTGATTAATAGTTATATTTGTGTCAGAAGATTTACGTATCTAGGTAAACTTGATAAGTGTAGTGATATATATATATATATATGATATATGCGTCAGAAAAAAAACCTATTTACATAATCTTAGTAAAAAATAAACGAATTTAACAGTAATGGCCTAATAAAGTATTTTTTATATTTTTTCCGACTCGTATTCGTATTCGTTAGTAGTTAAAGTTTTCGAAATTTATGGTAAAACATTATTGATGGTTACTGACTACTACCTTGATCGCTATTCTAATATAATATACAAGAGATTTATATTAAATTATCTGGTTTGGAGGGTCCATCCTTGTCTAGACAAAGGTATCGCTTTCAAATAAATCTGATGAGTACCTCTAAGAGATTGAGCGACCTCCCTAATAATGTCTTGTTATTTTATCGTAAAGTACTAATTAAATTATCTATTTAAATTCAATATTTAAAAAAACTGGGTTTGTTTTAACTCTGTCTTTCTCCTTCCTTTAGAATTCAATTTTACCCTTGTATAACATCATTATTCGTTGTTTTCATCTTTCTACGGTTCGTGACGAACAAAGAACAAAGAAAAGTGGCAATGTTTTTACAGAAATTCGACAAAAATATCTTTTTTTTTTTGTTGTAATTTATTAAGTTAGGCGTTTCTTCACAATTCTATTTGTTTTTGTATTTAGATATATTCAAAGCCTAGAGGAAATGATTCTTTAGTGCATTCAAAAACACCTAAAATTTTTTGGAGATTTTTTATTTTATTTTAATGGTTATGGAGATTTAAATGGTTCCAGTCACCATCACGCTAAGGGTCATGTGTACTAATATAATTTAAAATATTGATTTATGTTATTTACAAATTATTGTTCCTAGTCTGGAGTACACTTTGTGACTGCTAGTTGTGTTCTCGATACAAGCCCTTATGAACTTTGGTTGGTAACACGGTGGTTAGGCATACTCTTATTAAGAAATCATAGCCTTAAAATATATATGAATTTATTATCACTTATAACATGTATATACTAATGTCATAGAGTTATTTGAACGCATGAATATTTTGAACTACTTGTCTGATTTCAAAGATTAGTTTTGCATTTTATAGCTTTGTACTGATGAAAGTTATTTGCGTATAGATGTGTTCCGGAAGTTGTACTTAAGAGTCAGTCTCTCCACTAGGTTTAGCGTATCCACAATCTTAGGTCATATCATTAATTATAATCAGGTTAGAACGTGATCATAACGCTAAACCCTAACTATAAAAAATAAGCTATCTAACACCACATTACGACTCTTAGGAACGGAACAATTACCATACAAAGCGTAGTTCGGAAAGTACGCCAGCGAAAACGTATAATAGTTCAAACAGACTACGTGGTGTGATATACTATGCATAGCCTAACGACAGGACAGAAATAACTATTTTTTATACAAAGGGACGAGCTGTAAGTTTATACCGGTAATTAAAAGATATACGAATTAAAGCCATTATAATTATCGGTGAATAAATATTCAATGTGTAAATCTTTGATTCGCTGTTAATACAGCTATACTGTAAAACCATGAAGGTATTATGTTTTTATCATGACATCACTATATTTGATGGTAATCAATGTGAATTTGAAGCTACTATCGAGGGATGTACGATTTTAAATATATCCAAGGTTTCACACGGGTTATGATGCACTAATTTTCATATCATCTTGTAATCTTGTTTTAATGACATTTTACGAATTTCTGCATAATTACAGACATTTACAAAGTTCTGTACGAATCAGTCTCGCAAACGACAATTATTCGTGTGATCCACAAATAATTGTTCCGAATTTCGTTGTTATTTTGTTTTCGTTGATTGTTTCTGTGAGGTCCTTCTCATTTGACATTAGTAAAAATGTCGATGACACCTAATAAATAAAAAATACTATGAATTTAAAACGACATGAGAACTTCTTGCGTGTGAATTTGAATTAAAATCAGTTGCTAAATAAAATATCTTCGTTATAATAATGATTTGTAAAGGTATTATTAATGACAGTTGTTGAGAATTAATCGAAATATCATGTACATTAAATATTTTTTGTGCGATTAAATATAAAACATTTCGAAACAAGTAATCTATTTAAACTTCTGTGCAAACATTTGAAGATAAATTATAATCAATTTTTTCATTCTCGAATGATAAAAAGGTGGATTAATATTTGAGCAACTTTATTTTTATTTCATGTAATCTAATCATTTCATAAAATACCAAACAAGATGTGGGGGTATAACAATAATCTATTATCGTGAAACTCCGTTTGATGTCGGAAAATAAATGAAATTTAGACGCTATTGTTGATCTCCATACAAAATTTCGACTACTGAACGAATCACGGAATATGACAGAGAGACGCTCTTGACCTTCGACATCAAATTTAATAACTTCGTTATACTTACAATATTGCTATTGCTCGTATTTCGCTCAAAAGGTCGCGTATTTTCTATGAAAATACTAACTGACCTGACAAACATTGTTCTGTTGTATAAATTATTTCATGTGAATACTTTGGTTGTATTAAAAAATGAGCGGATGAGAGTAAGACGGTGAAAATTTAGGGTTGTATGTATTCATTAATGCCACATCATATTTTTTTTTGTCTAAAAATAAAAATATAATGTCTGGGGTAGACCACTTGTATCACTTAGCGTTATGAAATTACGACCGATTCTCAGAACTACGGAATATATATATATATATATATATATATATATATATAATTCGATAAAAATTGGTCCAGCCATTTCAGACGAGTATGGCAACTAACACTGTGACACGAGAATTTTATATATATAGATACGCTTGTATATTTTTTACATAAACATTCATAACCAGTCATGTAACCAATGAAGTTTTCCGTATTTTAACACATTACTTAAATTTTAAAAATTATTTTATATTATGTGTTCTTTGTACCTGTTTCGTGACTGTGGTATTCTTCGCATATATCATATTCGATCTTCGATTCGATATGGCCCTGTAGTGGAATACGTTGTACTTTAAAATTTATATCATGTAATGAATCCGATAAGGTCGTACGTATATTACAAAAGCAAGTTTGTATTTTTTATTTCTACTTTTTCACGCCTAAGTTACTCAACCGATGATCATAAAGTTTTGCATACATGTTGTCAGGGGTACAGAATTAGCCGTAGGTTACTTTTTATATAGGAAAAAGTATTACTCTCGATGGACAGAGAAATAACATTTAATTCCACTAAAACGAAGTCGTGGACATAGCTTGGCCAAGCTTAATCCATTCTATCGTTTTATTTCAATTATTAAGCTTCCCTCGTTAAATAATCGCGTCCAGTAAATACATGCGGTTCACGCAAACTCTAGGCACCTTTCAAATAAAACTTATTCGAATATGTTAATTTCCGCATGTATGTCCGTAAAAATTCTGTGGTTGATGGAAGCTAAAGAATAGAGAAAAAACAATCAGCTGGGAAGAACAGTAAATCCAAATCAAAGTCCCTACAGTAACGTAAGCTTTAACGTAGCTAGTAATGTATAACTTAACAAATGGTGTGTATTATTTGTCGCTTGTAGATAGGGTGGTTTAGGCTGTGCGTAGTATAAAACAATGCTATTAAGTCAATATTGTAATTTATTTATCTAATATCCAAAGACCCTCGGTTCACAATTTTTTTTCCAAAAAAAAAAAATTAATTTATGAAACACCTAGAACATGATTTACAACCAAATTACAGTAAGCTCACAGAACATAAATACATTGTTTCTTGCATTAAGTTCAGAATTTAGGCTGCGAAATAGATATTTACAGTTAACGTATCTTCTGAATTATATTGTGGTGTCAGTAAACGCTTCTTTTTCTAAACACTATATGTTATGTGTGTATGTATGTATGTGTGTTATCAATGAAATTAAACAAATAATTCGTCTATATATCCTAACCCAAGTAAAAATATATCTATAAAATATCATAGCATACTACAAACTATTAAACATAGAAAATATAATTTGCACCTATAAAATACATTAGTAGTATAAAAGTATGTTAATATTTTAGTACATCTAATGTATTATATAATTAAAATAAACTTAAAAACAAATTGGAAGATGCATATATTTTATAAAATAAATCATTACTTACTTAATTAATTCTACTAAAACCCAATTCCTACTACATATAATAGGTATTTTCATAATATAAACGAAAAATTTAGTACCTAAAGAGAATAAGTAAAATCTAAGAAAGTGATTTTCGAACATTTGTAATTACAGCCTTTACGACAGTAGGGCAATTTAAAATAGCATAAAACGTCGATCGTCATTAAAGCTAGGACGAGCGGAAATTACAGCTCGTGTGCTGAGACTATTCCGAATCCCTTGTCAGCTGTCACATGTTCATTTTCCCCTACTAGTGAAACTATTAGACTTGAACTTTTGATCTCATTAGTCTATCAATTCACGTTAAACGTTTTTTTATCATAAAAAGGCGTTTAACGATTTTTAGCTAGAAATAAAGACAAGTCGAGTCTACAAATTATTCTTTTCTTCTAAATAAATGAAAGGTTTGGAAACAATTATCTAGTTTTATGGCAAGTGCATCACTTTGAAAATGGCTGAACCGACTTGTCAAATTCATTTTAAATTTATTACAAAAAAAAAACCATTTTATTTTCCGTCTGGCTAGCAAAGACAATCAAGTTAGCCTGACACCGACTAATTACTGTTTTCTAGGAACAGCGAGAGCGATAGTTTTAGAGAGAGGGATTTAGATATAGAGTTTTCTTCTATCAAGGCTTAATGTGTAAGCATCTTGAACAACGTTGCTTATTTACAACACGTCAGGTAAAATTGTTATTAAACCTTAAACCTGTAAAGAATGAAGAAGGTTAGAATAACGTTTTAAGAAATAAAGTAAAAGTCCCGAGATTTGACTAATTTTTGTAGAACTTAAATTGCTTTTATTATTTTTATGAACACCATCCCATCTTCTTTTGTTCTTCACGGTCGTGGAAATCTTCACCGAAATTAAAATTCATATTAATATTACAAAGTAGAAAAGTTTGTTTGTTTGTTTGAATGCACTAATCTTACGAACTACCAACCCGACTTCATAAATTCTGTTTGTATTTAATAGACCAATCATTGAGAAAGGCTTTAGGCTATTTAACATCATGCTACCACCAATAGGAACAAAAACGGTTTCAATTTTTTTTTTCTAAAATTGGCAAAAATTTTACTTCCATGCGAGCGAACTCACAAGCACAGCTAAGTTGGTATCAATAGTATTGTGGTCAAATTGTTACCTACTAGAATTGACTGAACAACGTTTGTTGGGCCGATAAAATCTGATTAGATTTTTGGTTTTACTACTAAGTCATTTATCTTTTTATTTTAGAAATGTACTTACTTCAAAATTATATCATAAAATGTAATGTAAAAAATATAGTGAATCGTAAAACATGAACGCCACGATATATATATGAAATCATCTCATACAATATCACACATTCACGCGATAAAATCATTTACGTGTGTCATATACTAAATTTTACATTAATATTTAACGTTTCACGTAAAAACCTCGTATTAGGGTTAGGTCCTAATAAAAATTTCAGTTCGCGTCTCATCGTACAAGAGAAATTCAGTTTTTCCACTCTACTAACACCGATACGACCTTATGTTGTCTGGATACCTATTACGAATCTCTACATACGTCATCTATGTCCTTCGGGATGCAGGAGAAGTTATTTTATTCGAAGAAAATTGTTTTGGAATTTCTTTTTATTTGCGCCGTAACGCCGTAAAATTATATTATATGTCTATTTTTATAACATGCATGAAGCGAAGTCAAAGTGAGTTTCTTTTTTTTTATGTCAATGGGCAGCAAACAGGCAGAGGGTCTATTTGATGGTAAATAGTTACCGTCGCCTATGGACAGATGCAACACCAAGTTCTCTTTACTAGTTAACATTGGTTTTTAGCTTTACTAATAAGATTTTAATCTACCTAATTGTAATACAGTGAATAATTAAAGCAACTGGTGTTTAGTAGGAGAATGAAAATAAACTTTAAAAGGGATGTCACCTTGTCCGTGACAATTGTATTCAAATGAATCGTCAGTATTAACGCACACACGAAGGTTAGAAAAATTATGTTTTAAGTGGGTTATTGCACTTGCGTACCCTCCAGCCTGGGTGAACCGGGTTATGTAGGACTTGCCCGGCGCTAGCTGCCGGAAATACCCACTAAAATCCCATGGCCATCTGTCGTCTTGGTAGAGCGACACGGGTTCGAACTTGTAATCACTGCGTAGCCCCGATGACCGGTCTCTCCTAATGGTAAGCCGGGTCTACATCCAGACAATCTGACAAGCTGCCTAATTCCGTAGGATATCCTAATAGAGTGACCATCGTTTTTTTAGGATACTATAACAGTAAAACCATCACAAGTAATTACTACCCATAACAAGTTTTAATAAAAAGCAACCTTAATAGCACGAGGGGCCTAAAAATTAGGGAAAATAAGAAAAAGATAGATATTTTGAAAGACGTGAGAATCGTTATGTCTGTACTAACATATATAAAAGGTATTAGTCAAAGTAAAAACAAAAATATAATGGCAAACATTCTCACCAATATTATAATTGCGTGAGTTTGTTTGATTGTTTGTTATGTTTTCACTGCTTAACCGCTGATCCGATTATAGTGAGTTTTGGTATAATAACAGATGGGAACCTGGAGATGGTGATATGCTACTTCTCGCAAAATCCTTATTGGAAGTGGAGTAAAGAGAGGGATATACTTTGTATGGAACTTTTTATTGCGTCATCTGATTTGTTGGACATAATCAATATTAACGTGAGCGACGCCGCACATAAAAGCTAGATTTTTTGTAAGTTAGAAATTCTAAAAATGGAGTTTCATTAGCTCCAGCTTAGGCAAACATTTAACGAATATCTGTAAGTATCAGATGTTGGCGGCGGAATCTATTACACGGGTTCGCAGCGTACCGATTGCGCGCCTCCAAGCGGAAATTATAACTCGTAACTCGATCGAACACCGGCGCCACACCGGCACTCAGATATCGTGAACTTTGAACTGTCGGCTGTGGTCACCCGTTACGAAACAGCGGGCTAGATTAGACTCAATTTGCTTTTACATACGTTAATATTCAGCACTTGCTCATTCACATTATGCAAGTTACTAAGTTATGGTAGTTAATGGATCGGATTGTTATTTATCAAACTTTTGTTACTCTACTGGGTTACAGTTATGTATCCGCTTGCACTTTGCTTAGGGTGACGATTGTTGTAGCAAATTATGTTACTGGTACAGTCGGAAAAGCGATGAGTTATCATATTATTGTTACTACCTGGTAAGATTGCATTATAAACATGAATTATGCAAGAATTGAATGTGTATACAAAAATTACCCTACGTTTTCAAAAAATATTTTTTCAAATCAATTTTTTTTTTCAGTTTAGGCCTCGGGAAGGCACTTATGAACGTAAAAATTACCTACCAATGGTTTGGAATATAAACAAGATATCGAGAAAAACTGGAAAGAAACTCGATCTAGTTATATTTTGTTTTCAGTAAATAGGTATTTTATTTTGCAAAGGTTAAATATCTAAAGTATTTATTTGTTGTGAAATTATTAGTTTTTGTTTTTGTGTCGACATATCATAAAACATTGTTGTCTTTACTTGAGGTAAAGAATATTTATTGTGCAATAATACATTAAAACTCAAGAAAAAAAATATTAATTTTTCGCGATGTCATAGCCTGGTAGAAAATTCCACGTATCGTTTTAATCCAATAAAAAGGTTATCCTATATTAAATTTGTTTTTCTTTGGTATTTTTAAGTAAAGGGCACGGTACATATTCTTTGTGAAATTTAAGTAAAGAGCATATTTAAAATTATATGAAAATATTTTTAAACTGAATTATATTTCTTCTTTTTATTCTTATACCCGGAATATACATTTAAAATTATATTCGTATTCTATGATCCAAAACAAGTCAAGTGATGTCTCAAACGTGTGTTAGTTCTAAATACTCATAAAGATCAAATACACCAATTTAAATTCTTATAAATACAATTTTATAAAAACGCTTTCGCAATGACCGTATCTTTTTATCATCACATTATCATAATCCTTAACAGGAGAGGTAATCATTTCCTTCATTTTATGAGTCAAGCATGTTCTATATATGTCAAATCCACTGACATTCTAATCAAGTATTAATATAAAATGAAAAGATATTATTTTTACGTGAAATAAGTCATTTTAAATTGTTCAAACTATAGTTTCTAATCATGAACGCGTGTGTTGTCCTAAAATTTCCTTACAATAAGGTACTAGGTACTTTTAATATACTATGTACCAGGTATCTCTGTATACAAAAAAAAACTATGCGTCTATTGTTCACCAATAATGTGTAATTTTGTAAACAATTTAATGAAATTTTTTATAAATTTTCATACACTACGTAGATCACTAATAACAGATTGAACACGTTCGATTGAAAAAGCGTCTTCGTATATGAGACATACCAGTAGCAATGTACATCAAGTAAGTTATATTTTAAACCAAAATGAATATACTTATTATAATAACTAAGTTATTATAATAATGAATAACTTAATGTCATCGGCGTTCTATATATTAAAACCATTATTGTAATATATAAAAATACTAGGTTACCTGGCAGAACTTGTTCTGTCTTTTCGAGGAGTCAATCACATCGACTACATCGTCATCAATCGTGTTATAATCACTTATCGAGATAAAAAGAATCCTATCTCTCAAGCTGGATCAAACTGCACACAGTGTGAAAAATTTGATCAAAATCGGTTCAGTAGTTTAGGAGTTCATCGCGGACAAGCAATGTGACACGAAATTTTTAAATATAAAGATAAAAATTTTACAAGCAGTATCAAGTAAATATTACTGTCGAATTTAAAAATTCAGCATAAAAGTTATATTTTTAATGAGTTCAAAATTTGATTACTTGAAAAATATATTAAAATTCATAACTACAAGGTTTCAGATGACGTTACAAATAGAAATTTTTCATGTTTTTTTAGAAATAATGAAAGGAATATATATATATATACAGTACTGTTTATAAAAACTTATTCACTTTATTTTGGTAGAAAATATATTATAAATTTATATAAACTTTTCCATGCGTCAAGCAATACCCTTCTGCTTAGTTCATAAAAAATACATTCCCTCAGTTCCACGAGTATACGTGCACGAAAATTATCTCGTGCTAGCCTACATTTGTTTCTGAAATACGACTATAAGTTTTCTTTTCAATGTTCACCCTCTGTGAATAGAGAAATTCCATATTAAACTTTTTGAAATAAGTTATCTTTACAAATAGAAAAGGTAAGGTTTCTATCTGTCTGCGCTGTAGTGTGTTAATAATTGGAGAACCCACTGAATATTGATACATAATCTTTGTTTTTCTTTTAATTTGTATTTTACTGGTTATAATATACATCAAATCAGGTCATCAAATTTACGTAACTTTGAATCCTTGTAAGGAACCGTTCAAGTATTATGAAAGCACTATAGGGGGGGTGAAAGGGTCTTTGCTTTGCTTATTTTTGATGGCATGGGGCCGGCAGGGTCTAGATGGTGATTACGTCAGCAGTAGATATTTACTTTTTTACAGATATCGCAACCCACACATTGTTTATGTTTTAGAATGAAACACATTTTGGGGATTTCCACAAATTATAAATTTGTTCAGGTACTCGCTTAGAACCGAGTAGGGAATTACCGCGCGCTATTCACTTGTCTCAATTTCTCCCGTCAATCTATTGTTTCGTTTTGGTACGATTGACAATTTTAAGTATTGTAGATAAAGCAAAATTCCCAGACATTAAATGGTATTCAGAACATGTGCGTGAAAGCCAATACTTGCTTTTAATTGTAAAATGTAGAAACATAAAACGCTGTCGTCCAAGGAGTGATCTATTTAGATTACTAGACAATTGGTTTCTTCTTCCACCAGTAAAAGTAAAACAAGCAATTTATGACTTGATTTTGCTTGATGGAGGGCAATTCTTCAATCTTCCAGTCAATACAGCTCTACGCTTAAATGCTTCACTTAAAGATTTCCTGCAAATTCCCTACGATTATTTATGTCCGACGGTAAAATAGAAGCTGTCAAGTTGATCATGCAAAACGTGTAGTCTTTATCATATTTCCGTGTAGTGCCTAAATCATCAAATCGAGATAATCCATAAAAAAGTAAACACGCACATTCATATGAAAGTTAGGCCTATAAGAGTCGCTGCTCGTCGTGCTAATGAACATTATTCAAAACGATGTTGAATGGCTCAATGACAAAGACGTAGACATTCTAAATTCGGATGACACAACATTGGAAAACTTAGAATCATGGATTCAGGTCTCAAGGACTGAAGAATGTTAATAGAAATTAATATGTATACCAACATATAAAAGGAGTTTGTTTTGTTCATAATATTACTTAAAATTATAATATTTGTACCTTACTCTTTATTGAGTACAGTGTCAATAAAGTTTGCTTAAATAAATATTATGTGCGTTAAAGGTCTCTACCCTACATATATTTTCTTATTTGTAGAATTATAACTGCTGCTCATGAATCAATAAAAAAACAGAATACATTAAAAGAAGAATGCATATAATATTGTTTACGTAAGCACGGGAGGGGACGAGTAAGACCTTTGCTTATTTTTTTATTTTATATTTTTAACACATTTCCGAATCTCATACAATATAAAACAACGTTCATACGCTATAAAAACAAATAAATAATATGAGCTACTAAATCAACTGAATAGGAATTGCTACGTGGTTAATTGATACGCGGTCGAAGTGGGAGCGAGAGATATACCAGCTTAATCTCTCTATAACCATCTAAAAGATCTTGGCCTATCTAGGATTGCAGTAAGTTCTACTAGAACGTGCTTCTACAGCTACACTAACAGGCTCCTACCAAATTTGCCTGGGTAGGAACAGAAACCTGAGTGGCGAAGGTGATTGTTGACGCGTACATACGAGTCACAAGTCTTGGACATTGCTCCGAGTTTCTCTTCCTACCACATGATGGACCCGCACACCTCCACGGTGAATCATGGTTTGCTAAGAAGTTTGTCTCTAGTTGTTACATTTATTATATCCCACTATTTCCATTTCTATTGAAATGTGCGAATATTCCAGTCTACAAATCATTCGTAGATCGAATCAATCAAGTAATTCGATTCGAAAGTACAGAGAACTAAAATCAATACAAGTAATTCAATTCTAAAGTACAGATGAATATTCGAACAAGGTTAGTAATATGAATCATCGATAGTAATTTGAGCAACTCTCTTTCCAATAATTCGTTTCAAAATTCAAATCCAATCCCCTTAGGTTCGATTTACAAAGCAGAAATGCTCGTGATGTCAACCAGAAGGTTTAAATTGTAGAATTTACTTTCGACGTTGGTATATAGGTGTAGGTTTCAATTCAGGAATAGTAGTAATTTATCATTAAACTTCGATATTTATAAAATTGATTTCATGAGAGATGTAAATGATTTAAACTCAATGTTAGGGAAACGTAAATACAAAATCTTTTACTAGACATTTATTTTCTCTTGTTGAAATGATAATGATGGAACATAGACGGAATGTGAAAGCTAAAGTATGTAAATATTGCTCAAGTTAAAATCATTGCAATAGATAAACGATTAAATATAGCTACTTTACTCGAATAACAGTATTTTAAAAATACATAATTCATATATTTTACTTGAAAACATTTTCGTTCACTATCTCGTAACTTATTTGGAAACTGAAAAACAAGTATCTATTTGTATTTTGAATATAACAACGTTTAATAAACTATTTTACATATTTCTGCCAACTGTGAGCTAGTTGTATGTTAATTTGTTGTGTAATATTGTATATTAATAATTTAATATAGATAAGACGATATAAAACAATAGTTGCTTAAGCATTACTGAAGCCAAATTACATTCAGTTAAAAACTACATTTGTATAATTTTTTTTACCAAATATATACAATATACACGTATCATATACACTATGAAAATATGAAATCTATCAGGAGGTATCTATCCGAATCCGTCGACCACTTACGTGTTTTAACATCTTTAATTTGAATTGCATTGTCTAGTGGCTTGTAAGTCAAAAAAGCAAGATAATATAATTTCTGTCAATAATTTACTAATAATAATTGTTATTTACAATCAAATTATGTTACAATTATATACTCATATATACAATTATGATATAATTGTTATTATTAAAAGAATGAACTCATCAACAATCAGAATCTAACCTCTAAACCAGTAACCTCAGACTCTAAACCAGTAAGTCAAATGCCACAAAAATAACTACCAATATATTTATTAAATACTAATGAATTTATTATAAATTAGGATTTAACTTTATACTTTAAACTTGTATTAAGTATAGATATATTAATATGTATGTCTTTTGTATAAAATATCTTTAGCATACACGTTATATTTTTGTAAAAGACTGCAGACAGCTTACCTAATGAGGAATTATTCACGGACGAGAGGCCTCGGTGGCTCGGCGGTCTCATTAAAACGAAAGGTGCCTTCAGCCGTCGGCGCAACATGCGAAAGATTACGGTCATTATACTCTGACAGTAATGTAGCTTACGATATCTGACCTAATGTTCATTACTAACTTTCATAAACACTATATTAATATTATAGAAATTGTTAAGGTTTGGTTTCCAAATTACAATACCATTATATGTTTTGTTGTGTGATAATCACCGTGGCCACCCTTAATCCCCCATACTACCAGAAACCAGAGACAGCTTTCACACTTGTTTTAGTCTTACAAAATTTTCAATTTTGTAAGAAATTAAATTAAATAAAAATTTCTTAAAAAAATGAAAATATTACGGTACCCAATACATTCAGTAGTAATATATGAATGGAATCCTTTATTAGGAATGAGTTTAATATCTACTTTAAATAATCGTCTGGCTTATTGCATACGTTCTGATAGTCAAAATTAATGGTTGAAAATATATTACAAGTATGTATGTAACAGATAAAGACACAACTTTTCAAATGTACTTACATTGGTACTAATTTATTCACTAATTTTATTTATTTATTTATTGGTTTACAATCATTGTTACATAAAACATAGACTACGATGTACATTTTCTTAAGTAAACACAACATGCATAATATAGTGATACTAGTAAAAATGAAGGCATTTTAAAAGTGTAAAGTAAGTTTAATTTAAAAAATACAACTTAACAATTCAAATACCTGATTAAATATTAAAATGTTATTAAGTTTATTTCAATTATATCTAAAAATGCCAAATAAATCTATCTATACCAAATAAAGTTTATAAAATAAAATATTTATTTTACTGCCTGACTTTTGTGTAAAACTACGCTCGATGTATTCCAAAAAAACACTTATCTAGGTTAAGTTGGAAGTTAAAACGTTATCCAAATACAACATTTGATCTAAGTCCTATGTACATACAAGAATTTATCAATAGTACCTATTATATTATTACGATTACTTGAAGCGATGACAACTCAGTTGGTATTGTGAACGGTCGCCGCGTCAAAGGACGTGAGTTCGAATCCACGCACAGCTTGACCTTTCGGTGAAGGAAAATATCGTGATCAAACCATAGTATGGTGGTAGGGCTTTTTTTTATCCTAGCTCGGCAAAGTGACTATACTTCACCTGATGGTAAGTTTCAGTACAATCCAGTAACAGTAGTGACCACTGTAGAGGTAAATGTCCTTCGTCAGCCGCAACTGTCTTGCCGGCCCACTATATACTTTTTCTAATACCCGCCTGGCTAGCTAACACAGTTGAAAATCTGCCCCCAAATACCTATAGGTGTATTCCCGCAGTTACACTTGAGAGACAGTCCCTCCACTAGGCATAGCATGTCCACCCTCTTGGGTCATATTCGTCACTTAATAGCAGGTGAGATTGCGGCCATAATACCTATAAATTAAAAAAAACTAATTATACAATGAATAAGTAATACTTAGGTACTCTCATTACTATGTTTGTTTATCCAATGTGTATAGCTGCTGTAAAATAAAAAATAATAATAAACGAAACCTTATTAAAAAACAAAACGAGGATGACATTTAATTATTTTTAATTAATGCCAGTTTCTGTTGGTCTCAAGAATCTCATCATATTTCCTTATTAAATCGCCGAGCTGATTCGTTGACCGAAATATAACAAACAAAAAGTATCATTGATACAAATAATATCCAATTCGGAGAAGGAAAATGTTTTTTTTTTTATCTTTTTTGTAAGATACCAGATCTTTTAACTACACCGTAACGACATCCCGGATACGATCGAGGGTTCGCTGCCTATTATTGAAATTCTATTCAATATTTTTGTCATAATACCGTATCGAGCATATGCGTAATTATATATTTATGTCTAGTGACTCTTGGACCCCTTTTAGGTTAATGGATTCTGCTTATTGAGAAACAACAAGGGTCTAGTATGATTTCTTATAGATTTCAAATACGATGAAATATTCAGTTAACTTTCATTGATCTACTCACATCACATTCAGAGAAAACGCTAGAGAATATAAATAATAATATATAAAGCTAGTCCTTTTATTTGTTTACTTTTTTTATGTAGTTCGTGTACTAAAATAGTGGAAATAATTTTAAGTGTTCATTAGTTAGATGGTAAATAATAAATATAGTTTATCGGTTATAATAAAATCTCTTTAAACGTACTATCACTTATAAATGGATTTTTATTTATTTTATGTACATTGTTATATTCATAAAGCTTACCGGACAAGTTTGATATGTTCTATACAATTCTTTGTGCCTTAACGTAGGTGTTGTATTAAAGAAAAATTCAACATCAGAAGCAAATGGAATCACAATTATTTATTCAATTTAGGCCCTGGGAAGGCGTTTAAACCCACCACCGGTTCGGAAACAACCCAGTCATCGAGAAGAATCGAGGAAACTCGATTCGGTTTATTTTATACTTTTGGTTTTAATGCATTAGGTAACAACAAACTTACGATACGAGGAATAATATAATATATCATCATTACCAATTATACCATAAATTAATTTCAGCAATCAACTGTAAATGATTCTACGTAGGATAAATTAACGAAGATATCCGGTGCCGTCAAATTTGAAACCTCGCTCGTGTACACTAGCATGTAATGCAATATCCATAAATATACTATCAAACCGGGTTCTACATTTAGCCGTAAAAGTCACATGCGTGTGTAAATACTCCTACATATCCATAGGTAAATAGTAAAATTAAATACAATTTGATTATTATAGAGCTTTATTATAAAATAATAATTATACATAAATAATTGAATGAACCTTTTACACTACTTCTGTATCGTTACTAATAATGATATAACCACCACATTCAACTGAAAGGGACTTAGGATATTTAAAAAATGTAGATCTATAAAATATTGTTCTAATTATGTCAAAAAATATTTTAACTTAAACTGTTTCAGCGTTACCATAATGATACTGTTGATAAAAACATCCGGTATGCGAATCATACAGATGTAAATTAAAAAATATATACTAAATGACAATGGAATCCAAAAAGTAAGTAGGCTAGAATCATCTGCAAACGTTTCCGCTTTAAATGGTTATAGTCGCATCCTGATAATTTCAGTAGTTTTGACGTGTTTGACTGTCAAAGGAACTGTTTCGTTGTATGTCCATACATATCTTTATATATAACAATTTCGTGTCACGTTACTTATCCGCGATGAACTCCTAAGCTACTGAACTGATTTTAATCAAATATTGCACACTTTGATTCATTTTGAGAGATAGGATACTTTTTATCACGATAACACATCAGAACATGATAGATGTCGCTGTAATCGATTTAATTGACTAGTCGAAAAGGCAGAACAAAGTCTGCCAGGTTAGCTAGTACATATATAGACTTCATTATGCACCTTATACGTAGTCAAAAGTAATTAAATGTTTAAATTTTAATGTTATAGGGATTTTTTTATCAATAAGTATAAGTTTGTAACCTTTTTGTTAATGAATTAGGATTTTTTTTAAAGTCATAATCGATTGACATGGTATAGCATCAAAGGAACTGTATGTGAATATATATATATATATATATTCATATATATATATATTACTTATGGCTCTTCATAGTTGTTAGATGAGTATGAAATTAGCAACATTATAATCTTACAAACACCCATTCAAATTTTAGATCATCTAATTGTAGAACATCTAAAAGTATTGTAATGTAATTTACAGATGTACATGTATTTGCATTCAACATTCAATAAATCTTATTTCTTTTTCCAATATTAAGAAATAGTAATTACAATTAAGCAATAGCATTACAGATAAAAATATATAGAAAATTAAGTGTATGCATAATATCTGTGTCCCTAGCCTTGTCATATTTTTCTATAATCGGTAGCTTAAAAGAAAACAAAAAATGTACCGGATGACATTTGCGACGAACGCTTCGTTGAGGGTTTTTCCGTTATCATTTCAATAACTATATTAAAATTATTTCTATATCTATATCAAATCTTATTGTAGTCATTGAAATCTATTTGACCGATATTAAGGAACATTCTACCTTTCACATTTATGATATTACAGTGATATGGGTCAACGTTTATGGACAGTTTCAAAATGAGATCATATTATCACATATTTTCTTTACTCGATCTCCCAGTGGATTTACAATAATCCAAAAATTTTGAGTACTTATTAATCTATATTATTTTTTTCTTTGTTATAGTATATTATAGATTTTGCTTGGTGGAAGGGCTTTTTCTAATGCCCAACTGGCTAGCCAACGCCCATAAGTTGAAAATCTGCCTCCAATACCTATAGAAGTACTCCGGCAGTTGCTCTTGAGAGCTAATCCGTCCAAAAGGCTTAGCGTGTCCACCATCTTGAGTCACATAGTAACTTAATAACAGGTGAGATTGTAGCCTTAACGCTAAAACTACAAAGTAAAAAAAAATATTGTGAGGTTATAAAGATATATTTAACGAAATCTTCAAACGACCACATACCACGATTAAAAAGACAGTCTTAAAGCTAGAATAGAGAGACCTATAGACGTGCTATGGTTTGTATAAGAGCTTCTTCTTAGGATATGGAACACCAAAAAAATTAAAAGGCTAATAGAAAAGGCTCTAATACACTATTACGTCTGACCTCCGTATGGTTAATGTATGAAACAAAAACACAGTATCCTCCCATTTTCTATTAGTATATACAAAGAAGCTGACAGCATCCAAGTGATTAACGAGCTAGGTAATTTGTGAGAGGGTGCCGGACATTACTGTAATCCTGAGGTGAGATGATTCCGGATAAAGATACGAAAGACCACTTCGAGTATCAAACATTAGCGGACCTAAAATCTTTACATTTGTTCATATAGAATCGAACGAACCATAAAATTCTGCTGTACGTTATAAAAAATTAAAATATAAAGGAGGCAGGTACCGATTGTGCCTGATATACCTTATTGTTATTAGCGTGTTGTTTAAAATCCCAGTTTTTACGTACTTTCTCATCGCAATGTGTAAATTCAAATGCATTACTCGAGCTCAGATCAAAGGCGTAAGGGGCATGTGATGACTCTTCGGGTGCTGATCACCTAACATTAGCCACTAAAATGCACCACGACGACACTTCAAACTTCCATGTTGCCACAGACCAGGGACAGCTTTCTCAATTCTTCTAGACCCTTATATACCCAACGATTTTTAGAGACCTATAAATAAACACTTACAACCTCACCGTAAAATATGGATACAAAAACGGTATTAGATCAAAATGTGCTATAATACGTAATCTATACACATAAAACTTGATGTGTGTCAGAATGTTCCCTATGGGTGCCAAAACGGCTGAAAGGATTTTGATCAAATTTTCAGGCCAACACTGCAACGGGCGACTCTGTGAATATTAATAAATATATAGTATCTGTTTCCTAGGCATATAAAAATAAATTTGTAGTCCATGAGAACGAAGTCACGGACTAGTATTGTTATCTCGTAAAATCATAAAAGGTATATACATTATAAGATAAATTTAAATAAATTAATTTCATACGAAAACAAGAATTCTTCAAAGCCAGCCTACTCCAGATTTTACTTAAGCTTTATAGAAATATTATTTTATGATTCTCAAGAAGTAAATCCGTTATTTTTTTACATAATACACCCCACTTTCTATCCACAAAAAGTATAATCAAAAATGTCTCGTTTTTTATTGGTAAGGTTTAGCATTATGGCTACAATCTCACCTGTTAAGTGACGAGGTGGCCCAAAATAGTCGACGCGCTAAGCCTAACGAAATGGCTCTCAAGTACATCTGCCGAAAAACACCTGTAGGTATTTGACGATTGATTTTGGACTTGAGGGTGCTAGCTAGCCAAGAAAGTATTAGAAAAACCCCGACTACCATGATATGGTTTTATCACACCGTTTTCCTTCACCGAAAGCTCAAGCTCATTGTAGGGGGATTCGAATACACGTCCCAGGACGCGGCGTCCATACACACTACCAACTGAGTTATCATCGCTTCAAACTCATTGTCGTCTTTATAATTATAGCCAGAAAGAATACTTTTCTATTGCCATATGGAACCTAAGTGATCGATTCGACACTTGAAAATGACAAATCTTGAAGATAGTTTGGTTACCAAAATGAAAATACAATTTCAATAAACTTTATTCAGGCGAAAAATCAATTAAAATTTACTTATAAATAAATACTCTCTATGGCGTCGTTTTAAAGCAAAAATATAGCAGACTAATTTATTTGTACCGTTGAAAAATGATACGGTATTAAATACTCATATTTTTAACAAAAAGTTTTTACCACCTCTACCTTCCCCCACTAGAGTGTTGATAATTCTAGTACCAACTGACTGATTTAACTCGCAACCAATATTAATAAGGCTTAAGGTTCATTAAAAAAAAATCAACGTATACCTTTTTTAAAGAAGAAATCATTAATTGAGAAGAGAAGAGGTATAGAAGACAATACTGGACCGAAGTTAACATATGATGTATTAATTATACTTTGTCTACATTCCACATGACTCTCAAAACAAAAAACCAACTAAATCAATAATTACCTATACTTTTTTACGTTAAAACTTTATTACCTCGAGACGACCCATTCTGTTAAAGTTTACCACAGCACCTTTGGATAACACAACTACACAAGACGTAAGAAACTTTGAAAGTACGACTAACGTCGGATTGTCCAAGGGTCTCAACCTTGGCAGCAAATTTACGACGATACTCTGAACAGGTAGTAATGCTTACTTAAAAACTATCTTGTTATTTACCTTTAACACAGAATTTAATACTTACATGCTAGACTATATGGAGACTAAAATTTCGCACACTGCCATTTTAACTATAAGTATTGTTTGAATTATGATAATAAGTGTTTGACATTATAGAAATCTTGTCATTCCATACAATTTTGGAGTGAAACTCCTAATGGGAGTGCTTTGAAATTTTGACTCTCTTTTCCTTTCCTTTATATTTAAGAATCCACCACTTTGCATGCTGGCATAACAGTAACCACTCCCAGTGGACAGGAAAAAATATATTTAAAACATGGATATTGGGTGGGAAACTAAGTTGTGATCTTTTGGCACATATTAGGTCTTCTAAATACTATTTTATTTAATTATATACTTAAAGGTTGTATTTAAAATAAAATATATAACAACGAAAAATTTTCAAAAATTATGAATATGATTTAATACAATAGAACGAACGTTCACTATATTATTGTGAAAAACTCACAGTTGGTTGTATTTTCGCAATGGTCTTTCATGAAGTATAAAAAATATAACATATACACTATATAATATCTACTGCCTGTAATTCTCACGTCTATACTGTAAAAACAATATGAATATATATGACGTTTTACCAATAATAAGGACTGTTCCATTACGGTTAATTCAATCCTCGGTGATAAATCGAAGGTAATGAAGATTAATGTTTCACTGCGAATTTTCTTGTATAAATAAAATAAGCGTTGTAAAGATTTTCCGCCACCTTAGACGCCTCCATTTACCTCACATATAGAACAATGAGCTTCACATTTTCAAATGTGTATCACGCTCGTTACCCCGCACAGTCAATTCTCTTGTTAATTAAGAGATTTATTGATTTATTTATTACACAATGCTTATAGAAACGACAGTATAAACGATAGCAACACTGTAAACTACTTGTAAAATGTGCTGTAGTCGCTAGCTATTACCCACCTCCAGAATATATTTTAAACGATTTTATAGTAATATCCAAACTGAGCTATTTGTGTGTATTTTTTAATACTTTATCGGTTTAGCGTTAAGGCCACAATCTCACCTGGTGTTAAGTGACGATGTAGCCCTAGGTGATGCATATGCTAAGCCTAATCGAGAGACTGGTTGTCATGTGCCAAATGCCGGAAAACACCAATAGGTATTTGGCGGCAGTTTTTCAACTAGAGGACAAATGTGCGTGTAATTGTGAGCAATGTCATATATGTAATGTAATGAGTTTGTAAGTAATAGAGCTTTGGTATAGAGGTTAGCAGATAAGGTAGATACAATATTGATATTACAAAAAGCAAGCAATTCAAGCAGTCTACAATATGATATGATAAAGAAACGCTTTCGATAAATACTTGGGAATGAAATGTATCTTCTCTAAAAATTAGATACATCACACCTTGTAAAGATAGAGTATAATTTGAATACTAGGCAAACTCTAAAATCTATCACACCTCGTTTCATAATAATTTCAACTTCCATCATGAGGTTCCTTAACATATTACTGATTTATCGGAGAATATGTATCAAGCAATTGAGTTATTTGAATCATAGTGATTTTTACAAAGACTACATGCTTGTACATAGGAGAATTTTAAAAAATACTGTTAACATTTTCCATTATTTCAAAACCAAAATAATCAAACTTCTTCTCGGTAACTGATACTTTTCTGGAAATTAGTGGTAATTTTCTGACATTCCAAAGTGTCTCACTTGACGTCAATTTTAATGAAACGCCATATATGCAAAAGCCTAGCCAATGCTCTACAAGCTGATTGTCCTTCAGAGAACTATACATCCGGATTATCATATGTTTTAATTTTTTTATTTGAACGACGAAAGTTTTATTATTAAACTGTAAGCTTCAAGTACCTGAAAATATAGTACCCATGTTTTCTGATATCAGCATACGTTAATTTTATCAATTTTAAAATGTATTACGCTACGCATAAACTTGACAATATATTTTATTTCAACAAAAACGATGGTTGCCATTATTTGAAATTATACAGTTTTTAACATGAGGTAAAGCGCTGTCACAATACCAAAGAAAAACCTGTATATATATTATATTGTTATTAAAGAAAATAAGGTTATACTTATTCGTTATACTTTATAATGCAGAATTTACGGCGATCGTTACTTATTTGCAACCGCTGCTTCTGAGCACCAATTTAAACTAATAACGGACAACATTGCCATTTAAATAATGTATAAGGCGCAGATGTTATAGATAGAAGTAAATCATAAAGCGGTAACAAGTCATCTAAAACGCCAAGCGTAAGAAGTGAACATTATGAAGTTAACAAACTAGGTATAAAACATAATCTCGATATTAACTATGTGAATCTGTAATAATAATAGGATTCTGAAACTACAGTAAAATAGAATAATTGCTAGATAACTAAAGTTTATATAACTAACTATTAACAATTATAAAGAACAATGTCCATGACTATAATTGAACAATATGGATTCTAAATTGTAATGAGAATGAGTACCTAGTAATATGATTTAGAATTGTATATCTATTTTGTTGAATTAGTATCTGTATCTATTGTTATCTTGGTCGTTGATCGTCTCTTTATATCGAATATAATATAAAAGGGTTTAAATATTTACACGTTTGATTAAAAATAACTTTATGGTCTGGGATTGATATTTACATATTTGGTTAAAAATAACTTTATAAATTCAAATTGTAATAACAAAATTTTATAAAAATTGTTTTAATTATCTATTTTAATTAGTTCGCTTTTACTTCTACCGACCTACTAAAAACGGATTTGAAAACCACACACGGTTAATTGTGAAAATATGAACCAAAACAAAAACACTATCTTATGTCATCATACATCAATGTCAAGTGTGTTTTGTAGAACACCATAAACTTAACCGAAACAATCGTATATGTAGAATTAAAGAATATCATTTCTCAATTCGTATCCTATCAAAGTCTTAAATACCTTCGGATAAGGACAAAGTAGAAAGAAACATTACGGATCACTAATCAAATCAAAAAACTTTATTCTATATAAGCCTTGGGAAGGCGTTTCTGAACGTCAAAACTACCACCGCTTCGGAAAATAGCCCAGTCATCGAGAAAACTCGACAATCATAAGACACCATAATTACGATGACGTTTCATGGACAGGAATAAAACAAACGAAGTCGCGAGACACAAGCAAGTAATTTAAATTAATAAGCCCATTGACAATGACGACAAATCAATAGTAGTTTAATTGTCAAAGTTACAGCTTATTTTCAACGTTCGAGAAACAAAGCGCACAATTTCAAAGTAACGTTAGCGGCTGGGCACACTAGACTACACTGTGATTGTGTTGTAGGAACCGAGGCCATTCAACAGGTAAACAAAAAGTTCGCCTTGTTTCGTTTTGCCGTTCCGGGTGATGTTTATCTCGAACATATTTTATCTGTAACCTGTATAAAGGTTTCACAATTGCTATGAAATTGTATTTTTACTTTACAGAGCGCCGTTTTTCAAAACATTATTTTAAACGTAAAAGGTAAACTGTAACGTATTTATGAACATAATGTATAACTGTTTGGTTTAGTTAAATTAACTTCATATATTAAACTAAAATCCTTACTAGTATTATAAATGAGAAAGCGAGTTTGTTTGTAACGCTTTCAGGCCTAAACCGCTGAATCGATTATGATGAATTTTGGTATAACGGTAGATGGGAAGCTGGAGACGGTGATACAAAGTGATACACAGTGACAGAGCTATCTACTACATTCTAAGATAGCATAATATCTTCTCCACAAAAAAATACATAAACATGGGCATGGATTAGTCTAACGATGTTACGAGTTTATATAGACAAGCATAAAATATTTAGTTACATTGTCATAATTACAATACAATGTTTTCTCGTAATGAGTGATAACAAAATATACTCCAATTAAAATTTAACATAAATAATGTACAAATTTGGCTCCGCTACAGTCTTATTGTATGTATTTGCTTATATCAAGAAACGACACGATTTGCAATGTGACAATCATAACACTGTAGTAGAAATATAACTTCAAAATCACCTTTACCTACACACTAAATTGTTAAGGATCATCTTAAGCGTCTTCTTTATATTAATTCTTATCCTACCTAGATAGTATCGCTACAACGTTTTCTTCTTCCACTCTATTGTATGATCTGTCATCTTTTTTTCTATATATCATTTGTAACACACATTTCGATCCATCTCTTCTACATCCATACACCCTCAAACTTTAAATTATTGTGGTTATACAACTTTTATCTCTGTTATTATTAACAATATATGCAAAAAAGGTGTATCATATTATCATCATACTTCAACATACTAATATTATAAATGCGAAAGTGAATTTGTTTGTTTGTTACGCTTTCACGCCTAAACGGCTTTGGTGAATTTTGTTATTGACATAGATGGAAACCTGGAAACGGTGATAGGCTACATTTTCTCGGGAAAAACCTTTTGGAAGTAGGGTAAAGACAGGAAAAGCTTTGTATAAAACTTTTTATTGCGTCGTTCGATTTGTTTGAAAAAATCAATATTAACACGAGCGTAGCTGCACGTATAATGTAGTATTTTATAAATGCAATTAAAAATAATACCAAATAAACTACAGAAAATAGAATAATAGTATAAACATATTTCACTAAGAGAGGTTATTTCTAAATAAGGAGAATAAATAAGAGGAACGCTCTTTTTTAAATCCACATCTCAACACCTAGTACACGAACTCGTTCCATTTTAATTTAAAATTTAATTACCTGTTCAAACACGGGTTATAAATTTATTGAAACTTTGCGAATACAATATTTTGCGTAAAGCCCAATATGTGCCGATTTTCTCTCAACCCTTAGCCGTTTGCAAGGGTACCCGAGTTACGGCCCGTGAATCAATATTTGTCCGCGCCCTCTTCGCCTTCTAAATCCTACCCTTAAAGTTTCTCTTGGCCGGCTGTTGACATGCTTTGAAAATTAGTCTACGGTATTATTTCGTATTCACAAAGTTATTTATCTAGGTACGTAATAGCTATTCAAATGAGATTTCGGTAATAAATAAATAATAACGTTATTTTTATAATAGATACGATAAGAATTAACCCTTAAAAGCCTAATTTTTAGTTTTTGAATTAAAAAAAAAAAAATCTACAAATTTAGTCATAGGTTACGTGAAAATAAATGTCAATATTTGGTTATTTTTTAAAAAAGATATAATTATAGTTTATATAATAATATGCAGCTGATAACGATGTCCTAACATGGTGGTAGGTGTTTTTCTAATGCTCAAATGGCTACCATCCACAAGTTGAAAATCTGCCGCCAAATACCTATAGAAGTGTTCCGGCAGTTGCACTTGAGAGCCAGTCCCTCCTCTAATGTACATATTCGATATATTATTCAAGAGTTTCCTAATCATGTCAAACCGTAAGAGCGTCTTAATAGAATTGAAACTTGTCCATTAGGAAGATGAACCGAGAAGTATATTACGCTCCACTCTATTAACAACTTAGTTCACATTTTGTACATTTCTTCGAAGATTTATTTAAATACGCTTTTGTTCAACTTTTAACAATCAATCTGGCGCGTTTTGTTAAAAAGAACCTTTCGAAACTTCGTAACAGGTTCGCTTCTGGATATTAAAGTAATTGTATATTTAATATTAAATATTGGAAGAGTGTTTGGTTTTGTTACTGCTAGTGCCGACAAATAATCGAAGGTATTTTTATTGTTATCTTTAATTACAAAATGTATCGCTTTGTTTCTTTATCCTATTATATATCAACTTATAGTTTATATCGTTTCTACTAACACAAAGAAAGTAAACCTTAACAATAATTTTTAAATAACGCTGACCCTTCAATATGGGATAACGTGATACAACCACAGGTTGTTGTAGAGATATTTCTTAATAGCAGTCTGGGTAGCCACAACCCCCATGCTAAAATATATCACGAGGCACCTATAAGTTAGTAGCTGCACTTGAGAGCTACTAGAGCCTACGCTACCCGTAGCGTCTAATAATTTGGACCACATCGTTAGTTGCCATCAGCTAAGCTAACATTAAACTTGTAAAATACAATAAAAAAAATGCAGTATATCATATATTTAAATAATAAAATCGTGTCAGCTTTTACACAGTACACGTTCCTCAAATTAAAATGTCGATACATGGAAGCGACGTGGCATAGTAATGAATTGCAAATTAACAGACAAAGCGGACATGAAATGTCAAATCTATATAAACACAAATCAAATGCTATTCATTGGTGAGCACAGCCTCTGAAAGCGAATAAACTGATTTAAATTGTTTTAGTAATAATTCATATATTTTTTGTTTAGAAAAAGCGATTGATAGTTTCTTTAATATATGGAAAGTTATAAACAGAAACAAAACAGATTTTTCTATTTGATTTTTATGAAATCAACATAGCATTAAACGATGGATGTACATAATTATTGTTTTTATTTTGTTAATTATGTTCCTCAGAGCATTTATAAGCGTTTACATGTGGTAGGGTTTTTTCTAAAGCCTGTCTGGCTAGCTACCACCCTCAGTCTGAAAACCTACCTCCAAATACCTATTGGTGGGTTCCGGTAGTTGCTCTTGACAGTCAGTTTCTCCACACGGCTTAGCGTATCCACTACCTTGAGCCATATCGTCAATTAACATCAGGTGATATTGTGGGTATAACGCTAAAAACTATAAATCTATACAAAATATAGGCAAAAGAATCTGGATAAGTGTACATTTATTGTGTACAGTTATTGACTATTGGAGAGGACGAAACAACATCTGCCGGAACCATAGGATAAGTTTGAAGTCACGTTTCTATTACATTATGACTTCCTGAAATTTGGAGTTTACTAAACGATGATAAAATTAAAATAAAACATTATAATTAGAGAATAACTAACTATAATAGGCACCGAAAATAATTTAACAACAACATGTATGTGTACCTATATGTTTAAAGCGTGTGTCTACAAACTGATTCACTCGACTTCGTCTTGATTTTCTCTTCAACCTATCGTGATTGTAATATCCTTTCTGACTGTCTACATTGTAAAAGGATTTTTTGGATCGTAAATTTCTAGTTAATTCATAAAGTTTTTTTTTTAAATACGTTCATGAGTTTTTTTGTGTTTCCATTTATGATTTCAATCATCCATTTATGATTTGCCAAGGCAGTTTATTTCACTTAAAACAATAAATAATATTACAAATATATAATTTTCTGTATAAATAATATGCTACTTTATTGCTCTTCCATTTATTGTTGTTTCTAGCGATACATATTATAATGCTAATCTTTTTGTAGTCAATAAAAGTGGAATTATCAAAGAATATACAAAAGTTTGTTGTATAGATGATCGATTACACTTTTTGTGTGTTTAGCTGAATAAATAATCTCCATTTTACTAAGCACTTTCTAATTTAATTTGGCTCAAGACGAAATAATTTCTCTTGGGTCGCAAAGATAAACGTACTGACAGTGACAACTTGCTTTTTAATTCAATTTATGGGTCCTCCAGAATGAAAGTATTTTTGTTTAGATTATTTTGAGTGATTTAAAACTTTTTGCAAAAAATAATTGCAAGTCGTTCCGAAAGTCAGTTCATTCTTTACCGGAAATCTTGTTTAATGTTTGTAATGCACAAATTTATGTTGTAAATTATTTACCTATTAAAATTTGCTTATTACTAAAATAGAATTTGATTCCTTAATCAGAATTCCATTGTTTTTAAAAAGGGGGAGAAAGGAAAGTTTATTGTGAAGATTTATCTCCGTTTGTAGCAGCTTCATTGATGAAATCACCTCACACAGCCTACAACCAACACAAACTAGTGTTGTGTTCTTATGATGAGTATGAATTTCAATGCTTTTTAGGAATGATCGGTTCAAAATTAATATTTACTGATGTTAGATGTTTACCTCTTTAATTTTATAATAACAGATACCAAATATACGTTATAACCGATATAATCCATATTATGTAAAAACAATAAAAGGCAAAGATAAAACAAATCTGTACTTAGACTTGAAACAGGGCCAACTTATTTGGAGCCAAGCAGCATAAAAAATTTCGTTTACACTTAAAAATAGCATTAATAGATTCTAGAGGGGACAGAGTTTCCAATATTAAAAGAGAACATCTGTACCTCACTCTCCTTTGTTTGTCAACCGATTTTCTTTTTTCCTATTTAGGTAGTATTGTAGACAATAGCGACAGTAAAGTGCTTTAGTGTCACCAATAACAAATTTTGGAGGCAATTTTTTTCCACCTTTACAAGAATTTCAAATACAGTTAAAGTTCACCAGTTATAATAAATCTTTTAGAAGATAAAAAAGTAGTCATCACATTACTTTATGTACCTAGGGAATGCATTGCTACCTGTGCACTAAAAGTGCAATGAGGCACGACCTAATTTAGCTTGGTGGCACAGTGAAAAGCGAAAATTAATTAAGGTACAATGTACAATATCCATTTAAAGTTACCGGGTCACCACCCACGGCGCCAACCACTACTGTGCATAAAGCTACTACAGATTAAATTGTTCATATAAAATAACTTAAGCTATTTCTATATCAAAATTTCGTGTCATATTTTTTGTCCGCAATTAATTCCTAAAGTACTGAACCGATTTTGATCAAATTGTGCTCACTGTGTACAATTTGAGCTAACTTGAGCGATAGGATACTTTTAATCTCGATAAGTGATCACAACGCGATAGATGTCGCTATAGTCGATGTGGTTGGCTACACGAAAAGGTAGAACAAGGTCTGCTAGGTCAGCTAGTATTTTATACGTTTTAATCACCCACAATCACACAATCATGTAATTAGAAATGTATAATAGTTTAGTGTCAAATAATTCAACTACATATTTGCGAACATAACTAATTACATTCCGGCATTCGTGTCTTAAATAACACGCGTCAGTCGAGAAAGCTTATCGTTTACTAGGCACATGTTCGATGGTATTTTCCACTACGAAAAATATTAAATTAACCTTTTTAACCTTTTTAGGGGATGAGCTAAATATAATATTTTAATACTGATCTACTTCATATAAATGGAATTTGTGCGAAAAAAAATCATGTTATGAGCCTACCGGCTTGAGCTGAATATTGACCGTCTACCCTTAAAACAAAACGTACCTGATAAGGCAAATATAAAAATAAGTCCTATACACAAACGACCGAATAGAAAATGACAGAGAGAATGACAGTCAGACTGACAAACTATTTATGGAAAGTACACAGTAAATCATAATTTCGTATTCTCCTGGTAACTGCTTTTTTTCTATAATAATATAAAAAAATCTTTAGCTGTGCCTATATGTTGTTTTTTTTTTATTTCACAGAAGAAACTTGACATATTTTTTATGATAAAAAATATTTTCTTTAGGAAGGAATGAAACAGGGAAATAAACGGAAAGGATTAAATTCTCCTCGCATTTTCTCTTAAGAATTTTATAAATGCATAATTGTCGGGATGTTGCTATAAATTCCTTTTAGAAAGTTACAAAGGAAACCGTATTGCACACATTCTCTTTAAATATATCATCTAAACATCTTAAGAAATATTATTGACTAGAATCCTATAACGGGAAAGTAGCGTAATTGTCATAATCACACTTGGTGAACGATGGACCTCATAGAGACTGAATGTATCCAACAAGATGTGAAGGAATATTTAAGACGATATAATAATGACGGTACAAATGTGTATATAAAAACACATTATACAATATAGATTTATCCTTTACCAGCAAGAATAAGTTAGCAGTTAATAAGAGAGCAATTCTTATATATATAGAAATTTTGGGGATCTTGGACTCGGCTATAAAGATTTTGATAAAATTTTGTGTTTAGAAAGATTTTTGCTATATAAATTTACCTATGCAATTGTATTTTTCCTAAAAAGGCAGCTTTTTTTTTCAAACAACATTTCCATAAATATGAATTATTTTTGGTTTTTTATTTATTTATTGAAATAATCAGTTCGTACATATATAAAATCATAAAATGTGAATTTGTAATCAATACGTGATTGCGTATAACATCAATTCAAGAAGTCCGAGCTAAGCTCGGTCAGCCAGATACTAAGTTCTAATATTCGCAATTTCATACATTGTAGTCCGAAGATCATTACTAATAAATAGTATTATGATTTACAAAAACCAAACTGGTTAAAACATTACCACACACTGTACGAAACAGTTAAAAAAAACTACAGCAATTCTTGACTATGCATTTTTCCTTCAAATTCTTGCCCATCAAACCAGCCTGATAAAATTCCTCAACATTCTTCACGGTTTTTTATAATAACTCCTGTATAATATGAAAAAAGAATCTTCGCTGTGCAATAAATAGTCCCTGCGAAGAACTAGATGACGTTTGAAAGCTGTCTCTGGTTTTTTGCAAATGTAGGGCCTAAGTATCCGTGTGGTCTTTTTAATGGTTATTTTATGGTGCATGTCACCCGATAAGGCTCTTCACACACCCCTCTTGTCGTAGCATGAGCCTCGGTAGTTTACACATTGCGAAAGGAAGTCCGTAAAGGGTATTATCAAACTCCAACAACAAAAAAGTACCATAAATGTTCTATAACCTATTTCCTAACTAAAATTAAGTTAAATTCTCTTTTGAACTATAGAAACGAATTAATTTAGAAATCAGTTGTCATGTTAGTTACTCGTAGATAGGGAATTATTGGCCTTTTGTATAAAATTAGTCATGTATAAAACAGAGGGTTGGCAGTTGCCGATTACAGACCTAGATCAAAGGTGGCTAATTGAAAAGAATTGGGCCTACTGAAGGAAAATCGAATTCTTCTCAATACCGGATTAATTATATATTGATTCCTTTGTGTATTTCTATTCGCGTAAGCATATGTACGTACGTATTAGAAAAATGTGTGTTTTTTATTTCAATGTTAGGACCTCTCAACATAATAGGTACTCGTAAATGTCTACTTTACGTTACAGAAACCAGCAAGAATGTAATAAGTTTTTTCTTCTATTACATCCAGCATATTATATTACATTTTGCAAATACTTTATAGGTTTAGCGTTATGGCCACAATCTCACTTGATGTTGAGTGACTATGTCGCCCAAACTGGTGTACACAGTAAGTCTAGAGATCGGCTTGCTAGCCAGATCGGTATTAGAATAAGCCCTACCACCATACTACGGTTTCATTACTACGCTTGCCTTCATCGAAAGCTCGGGCTCATTGCAGGGATTCGAACTCACGTCCATTAACGTGTCATCCACATACAGTACCAACTGAGCCATTATGACTTCAAAATTTATTAATCTACATAAACTAATAACAAATATAATGATGAGACTTTGATAAGTTGTTCAGTTGTAATGAACGTCACTAGTTAAAAAAAAAACACTTTTTATTTTCATAGTATTATGTATAGACATATATATTATTTCATATTATGAATGTAATTAGATATAACTATAATTTCATAAAATTATTTTACCAAATATAAAGTTAATTAAATAATGTTACCTAACATAATAAGTAGTTACTGAAGCTCACGGCCACTATTATTCACTTCACTTAAAGCGATGTATGTGTTTTTCTTGCCCAATTACATGTACATTCTTTTTGTGATTGTAGCCTTGATGAGGGTCCGCGAGTCGTATATTTTTTACTTAACCTTAACTATCTTATTCTTTACATGATTTAGTTTCTAGTAATTTTGCTGTAATTTCTAACACCAATACGTTACTGAAACTTTTATTGAAATATTTGATGTATATATTAATCGTAATGATGTAAAACGGTGGTATATATTTTCTTCATACCCACATACTAATATTTTCTATGCATGTGTTTAATAAACTATTTCATAATATCTCTGCAGATCCTATAATAATATATTATTTTTACATATATGATGTTTTGTATTGTATTTTGCCTTGAACTTATTCTGTATTACAATAAGATTTGTCAACTAACCTCTCATGTATCAGCCCTGAAATTGATACAATTGATCTAAATAGGCTGTAGTAGCTTATGAAAAAGGTTTAGAAAATCCAAAAGTGCATACCTCATAATCTCATATTTTTCGTTTATATAATATCAATTAAACTACATCGAATCAGACCGTGAAAAGTAATAGGGTTCTATTCCTAATTATACTGAAGCATAAGAAAAAAAAGACTCCATTAGTACAGTATTTCGGTCGTTATTGTGATAACATACAGGATCCGCACATACAGACACACGGACGTCCAAGACAGAATTTTACTAAACAGATTTTTAACTAGTTTAAATACCAAAAGAGTCATCAAAATATCATGAGTGTTTAAAAAAAGTATTTTTTCTTGAAATGTGTATGTATATATTATTTTACAAGTGCAATATATGATAAATAGACATTTTAAGTTTGAAAAATCAGGTGTTTTGCGTGAAGTGACAGTAGTACCCACCTCAACGCTTCGCTTATGAGGCGTGTAAAAGAGGCATACGTTTACGTTGTACGTACAAAATACATTTGCAGTTTACCCGCGATGTAACTTAAGAACATTTATTTGTCAACTTCTATTTTGAATGCCAGTGTATGTGTAAAACACAATTTGCATATCAGAATACTTAAAATGAAGACACTATTTTAATACTAAGCCTATAAAACATTTTAAAAGCGCCCTTGTGAAAAGATTATACTGTCGACGAAGATTATACGCAATTTGAAATAATAAGCATGGAATTAGTTGAAATCGTTATTGTAGCAAGTATGATTATTTTGTTAAACTTTTGAATCTCGAACAAAGAAATCCATCGCAGAACCCAACACAAAATAAAACATAAAATGTATCGACCGTCAAAGGCTTTATTCCATGCCAACGCCATAAATAAATACTTTATAAACAGAACCGCGCTAAGAACACCGAGGTACAAGATTTTTACCCACTTTTATAAGCGCCCCATATATTATAACCACAGGTTTTGAAGCATAAATATGTGCCGATTTTGGGTACATTTATATAATGATTTTTATGAAAAAAAAAAGTAGCCCGTCACAGGACTTTTTGCAATTGTGAAACATTTTATAGTTAATATTACAATTTATCCATCTTTACTACTATAAATGCGAAAGTGAGTCTTTTTATTCGTTACGATTTCACGACTAAACCGCTGAATAGATTAAGATGAATTTTGGCATAAACATAAATGTGATCTTGGAGACGGCGATTTTTTTCTCGTGAAAAACTTAGTGGGGCTAAGAGAGCGAAGAACTTTGTATTAAAATTATTATTGTGTCATCCGATTCGACAAAATCAATATTAACTAGATCGAAGCCGCGGGTAAAAGCTAGTAATTCATAAAAAATAATTTAAAAAAATATGAAGTATAATAATAATATTACGCAGCTTACACAAAGAAGCAAGGGGTGCTTTCCAGATAGCGATAACAACGTTCAAATCATACATTCAGTCAACCCACAAGAAGACCACGGACGCTGTGGATGCGGCGGAAACGTCTCTAAGGACTGATATTGACGTCACTAAATCAAGCGGAATGGATAAACCACATTTGTGAGCGTTAGCACTATGATCGCTATCTGGAACGCACCCAAGCATATCATGCACGCATAAACACAAAGCTATCTAAAGAAGTAGCCTAAAGCAAGCATGATGTCATACGCGAGCGTCACCACGACTAGGTTTTACTGCAAATACGCTCCACCACGTTTTTCCTATCAAAAAACTTGATTGTTTTTGCATACGAACAATATATCAACGAGTGGCAATATCATAATTAAAATGGGTAACATACTATAAGACCTCTTATAGTCGCAATTAACTATAAAAGATCAGACAATAAAATTCCTCCAAATAATATTGAACATTGTTATAAACGTAGTACAAAGAAAACTATTTATTACCCTTGAAATTATTCCATATTACGTGATAAGTGCATACCGAAATATTATAAAATATTTAATAAAAATATGATTAGAAAAACACGGTCATAAATAAAAAATATCTAGTTTATATCCTTGTAAAAATCTTTAAAGTTAGCTCCCGGCATCTTATACTCGACTACTAGTCTCTATGGTTTATTTATAAAGCCAAGAAAGCAATTTGGTAGCGCGGCGTAGTCGTCAACACAAGCCGTTGGCGTACTATAACGATCGCCATTTCGTTGTGCCTTAAACTTACCCCGGGGAAACCGGTTTTAAAATGAAACACATCAAACACGAACCGTTCATAAAACTTATGCGATTTTGCATTTTTACTTACACTACTATTGTAATTGTAAATACAACCAAAACAAACTATATTGAGGACTATCTTGTAATAATAAAATACAAATTTAAATGTTTTTAAGCAGACTTGAATAGATTCATTATGAGTCTTTGTGTTCCGGAACAGTGAGCGAAAACCAGCCCCTTCCTTCAATTTCAATAACATGGCTGTAACACCCCTGTGTTGATTCTGTCCATAAGCGACAGTAACCATTTACCATCAGTGGGTCGTCGGTCTGTTTGCTATCCATTATCATAAAAAAACATCTCTAATTATATGTATTTAGTGATCTGTCAATGTTTTTGTAAGTCTCACCCACTTGAAAATAAGGTGCCTCACAGTAGCCATTTGTCCAATGAGTGACCGATAGCCTATGTCGCGCGACCAGGTGACTTTAGAAGTTATTTGAAGATCTGACCTAATTACTCATAAAAGTATTCGTGATCCCAACAATAAATGAAATCTTTATGTTATTACCTCTACTAGTTAACGAAATTATTTCTAATTTATAGCATAATATAACTCATAATTACACCTACTATGTGCCAAATAAATGTAGACAGATAGAATACGATTTTGACGTGCGCATGTTCAAATTATTAAATCACAAATCATCTATTATTCGGAGACTCGATTCGTATCAAATAAACGTCAATTTACATTATCCTTCATGTAAGGCGAGTCAAGCCGAGAAATTAATAAACGTTCCAGAATAATGTGACAGGTGAACGAGAGCACTGTCAACAAGCACCCAAGGATACGAATATCACGTACCTACATTCAATACATAAATCATTAAATTTGGTTATTTTATAAAAATATTCCTGATTATATTTTATTTATATTATTCTACGAAAGGATTTCTAAGTTCGTCGATACAGTAAGAATAGCTGTGCATAATCTATGAAACATAAATAAATAACTAATCTATATTAATATTATAATGAGGAAAGATTTTTATTTTTATTTGTAACGAATAAACTGAAAAACTACTAAACTGATTTCAAAAATTCTTTCTACATTAGAATGCTATATTATCCCTGATTAACATAGGTTAATAATTAGTTAAATAATTTTCAGTTCCATGCCAACGAACTCGCAGGCACAGCTATTAATAATATTTGTTAATACATTTTCTTCACTTGGTAGAGGTTAGGTGAATACTATTAAAATACTTATAAATAAATAATTTCCAATATTTTATTATGCCCCTCTCGACATGTCTAAATGTCTCGCGGACTTTACATATTATATGGCACACTATTTTTGTCATTTTCTAACCAATCTATATTTGTAAATTCTAATTTGCCAAAAGGAAATAGTGGCGATGATCAAAACTTAACACTTTCACTAAATTTAATTTATTTACATCTATATAATCTTCTTCTTGGTATAATAAGTTAACTAAAAGATAAAGTACTTATTGCTAACTACTACTGTTTAGATCAAACTACAAAAACTTATTCGTAGGGCGAGCTAAAAGGGAGACAATAAGAATTTTAATCACAGAGTACATACACGAAAAAAACCTTCGCAATTTCGATTTAGAATTTTATAAAGGAAGTACAATATAACACCGGTGTTCATAAAGGAATAAGTTCACATTTACCATACAATTCTGAAAAACCTCTCAAAGCATATTCATAATTCACATTCAACATTGTTCGAAGCAACCACTTGCTTGTTGCCTCAAGGCCCCCAAATCTTTAAATCCGGTCCTGCCCATTCACTCCAACAATAGCAAAAAAACAAATAAAAGAATATATTACATTTTAATCCACATAAAACCCATTATCCAGCTTTAAAACAGAAACTCAATTTTCTGTTACCTACACGGATGAAATAAAATGAAAAGAAATTACACTCGAACGTTCTCTAACGGCTGCTATAACAAAGATATGTGAGATTATGCGGATGTCTATGACATCCCTATTACGCTTATTAACGCCATAATATATTTAACAGGTCAATATTACTCTAAATTAAATAAAAGTGTGGTTAGTAAAAGTTTGAATAATAAGTTATTATGAACAATGCTCACCCCTTTGCAACTGTGTTAAACAATGCGTGATTGATAATTAACTTTAAAAAAAATTCACCTACTTTAAATGTTTTAAGAATTTCAGACTCATAATATCAACATTTATGAGGACGAAGTAGATTATCCAAATCATCAACACATTTTAATTAAGCAAATTTCTTTTTCATTATAGTAATGCCACTGTAAATTATCAACATAATAGGGTTTTTACCAAAATATTAATAAAAGTTTTGTTGTTATGTATTACATTGTAGTTTACAAACTATTCGTAATTTATATATTTTTTTATGTTTTACATAATACACTCAACATTAAGGTAAAACTCGATGTTTTTCCTGGTTCTATTGTCAATTCCATACGTTTGCGTCGTATGACGGCAGTGATGGATCAGTTACCCTGGATCGTATCTATGGATTTCCGTAACAGTTTCCAATTGGCTCACTATTATTCGATTTTAAGAAATCATCTTATTACAAGGTTTCCTTATAATTAAATACTCGAAGTAACGGCTCGAGAAGAGGAGAGAAATATAAGAATAAAGATAACACTAAATAATACTTATTTTTGGAAAACAACTAGAATTTGTTACATACATTTTACTGTTTGTTGACTCTAGTAAAATCTAGTATGTAGTCCAACTTTATCTAGCTAGAGGTACTTATATTTCCTAAACCACCTGTAAATTGAGTATTAAACTAGATACCTTTTTCTGACATTCCCATACTTTTTAAATTATGTATATTAAAACTCTTGATAATATAATAAAAGTCTATAGCCCGGCACTGTAAGTCAGCTGCCAGAACATTTGTAAGTACTTGATACCAGATATTATACTAGAGTACAGTGGCTAATCAAGCGGACTAAAAAGCCCTTTTTTTCTCTTCGTCTGTCGCCTTCCTGGAGCGACGCAGGCGGAACCCTTACACCACACTATGGTTTTATCCTTCTCGGATACTCAGGTTACAATAAAACCTACATCGATCGAATATTACAGTCGAGCCATCAATCCTTCAACACATTACAAAACAAATAATACAAACATCGCAGCAAAATACACAGGTGTGTTTTTAATGTTTAATTTGTTCAGCACGAGATTAAGGGGACCTCACGTAAAACATACAAGTCGGGGTCATTCGAGTCGCTTTCCTTTACACTATAGTTGAAAGCACGTAACAGGTAGGTACGCTCGGAGCGTGGCTGACCATTCCCGGTAATGAGCGCTCGCTGAAATGACTCGCTCAATGGAAACCGAGCCGGACCGGAATCACTACAATAAACGGAATTGCGTGCCCGACTGCTACATACAGAGTATATGTGATGACCTGAAAACATACCCATGTACCAACGTATCAAATTATTTTAAATAAGCTTAAAACTATTTAATATTAATTATATTTTATCACAGTATGACGCGAATATTGATGGTCATTTTTATTATTTAGGATAAATTAGTGTTTACCTACATCTGAAATAATTCTATATAAACTAATGTAAACAGTTATATTTAATCTGAGATTTTGTCTATTATTTCTAGTAGTAAATAACTAGACCATGCTTCATCTATTTCGTTCAAGGCTACCACCTTTTCCATGAATAATAATTACTTAGAATTACTAACTTTTAAGGTAATCGGACAAATATTTTTGAGTTTACTAAGGTCATATTATACAATATCGCAACATTCTTATTTATGTATTAAAGATGGGAATATAACATATTTTTATGGTAATAAATAAATAACGAGACAGACGTATCCCACTTATAGAATGCTGACGGAAAAATTTATCGCCTACCGTAAGCTGCAATAAAATGCCCGTAAAATCCGTAACTTCGCAACATGAAATGACATGAATTTACAGTTACCATATTACATTACTTTGTTGATGACATAATGATACACACCTAAAGAAACTTTACGTCAGAGTTAGATTTAATAAAAACCATACTCTATCGCAAAACACATTTTATATTGCGCCCTTTTCTTCTATATTTTAAGTTGTGCCCCATTTATAGCTGCATAACATGCAAAAAGTGCATCTAAGCCACGTCTGTACATTAACATTTTTTGAATATTATAATTGGATTTTCTTATATATATATTTTTGTTTGTTCCCGAGTACGCGCATCTCTCTAAAACTACTAGAAAGAAGAATCTCCAGTATTTGATAAAATCTGACCTCACAAAAAAAGGGTGTGAGTGAACTTAAGATCACACGATAGAAGTGAGACATCACTGTCTCTGTCGCTTCCGTAGTCGCCTGGAGAAGACTTTACCCGAACAAACGTCACACAAAATGTTGCGGATCAGAATTTCAAAGCCTTCTCATTAAAAAAATTACTTCAATACATCATCATCATCTTAATATATAAAATTTTCATGTCACGTTATTTGTCCGCAATGAACTCCTAAACTACTGAACCGATTTTAATCTAATTTTGCACACTGTGTGCAGTTTGATCCAGCTTTTAATGTCGATAAGTGATCATAAAACGATAGATGATGCTTTAGTTGATGTGATTGACTACTCGAAAAGGTAGATCACTCTTACAGATAGTAGGCAGGTCTGCCAGGTCAGCTAATATAATATAAATTTTATCACATGATTTTTATGTCAGAAGAACGCTCTTCAGGAATAAGGAAAATAAAAGTTAAAAAGCTGAATTTTAATAAAATATTTCTCTGTTCGAAAAATGACATTATATAGTACTTTTCACGCTATCGCAATTTCCTTTGAGATTGGATTATTATACCTACATAGCTTTATGCAGTCATGGGCACATAACCTCAGAGGGACTGCGTGTCTTAATTTTTATCGTAATTTCACCGAGATTATTGTTCCACCTAATCAGCGGTGTTGTGAAATAAAAATTGCATTGAATAATATTTTATTTGTAAAATAGACCGAAAAATCCACCAAATACTGAAAAAGAAGGATGTTGTTGCTCTTAACTTAGCACTAAGGTATATGAAAACAAACAATCCAAAGTATGTATGCAATACTAAATATTTTAAAACTACACTGTATGTGTTATCTTCAATTAATATATCGGTAGGTACTTAAACCAAAATGATCTTACAAAATAAATCGGCAAATCAACAAGTACGTTATTATCATTATGGTAGATTTAACCTTTTTTTAGTTGCCTTACCGCGTCGTGCTGAGGTCCTGTGGGTTCAAATCCCGCAAAGGACTATTATTTGTGTGATTCAGAAATAATTGCTCTAAGTTTGGTGGTTAGTTTGTGTCTATTAATTATGTTTATAAAGCCCTTCGCACTTTGGTGAAATTGCCTACATAGGCAGATACTATAATACAGAGGTTCCCAATCTTTTCAGTACGTGGCGCAGATACATGTTTAATATTTTGTTACGACGCCCTAAACTATCCAGCTGGTCAAAATAGATAGGTGCAATGATACTAGTTAGGTAGACGAGCACAAAAATTAAAAAACCCATATTATGAATCTAAACTAGATATTTATATGAATATGAAGTTACATTTCCCGAGCACACAGGTAAGCATTGCTAGCGCTCGACATTTAATTCTTTATCTTGTACCCACAGACATTTAGATAAGTTGCGGTTTTGGAGAAAGGTAAACAGAATCGCTTCACGACGCCTTTCTTGCCTCTTCACGTACGTACATTATTAAATAGTTTATTTGTTATGTATTGTTGTGTATTGTAGTTTATTATTAAATAGTGTAATATCAAGCCATTGCTACTTTCAATTACTATACATTAAAGATACGTTTTCATTTCATTATGACCATAAAATTAATAAAAACTGTTAGATAAAACTTTGCACTAGATCTAGATTTTGTAGTATCAAGATATTTGTTACCCACGTAACATAGACATTACTTTATTACTTACATATAAGTACTTGATGTTGCAAACAGTTAAAATGCAAGATTTGTAAATTTATTCAGCTGCCTTTCGAGTACCTTTTCTGTTTTATACTTCCCCTGTACATTCACAAACAACGGCCAACATAGCAGACTTTACATCAGATATAATACCCGCTACAGTGCCACGCTAAAGCATGTTACAGCATTGTATGTGGTAATAAACTGGTCACAGTAAATTTACTTTGGTATCAGAATCAGCCAGTGCATAACTACTTTCGCAGAGTTGTCGAGGGCTCATTTGGTAATATGTACAGATAGGAGTTCGAATCGCTGCATAACCTTTCAGTGAAGGAAAACATTACCAGCCTTAAGTTAAATATCTACCGCCTAATACCTGTAGGTGTGGCCCGGCACTTGCATTTGAGAGACATTCCTGGACTACCCTTAGTGTATACAGATAGGTTATGTTGGTAGACGGTCACTTAACATCAGCAGAGATTGTGGCCATAATAATAAACCTATAGTCTCTCTCTCTAACCTATAAAGTATAATAAAAAAAGCTGCAGATAAGCTTACAAATCAGTATGACACTGCGAAATGTTGATCTCTCTTAGTGGTCATGATTATCTTTATAGTTATGGTTTAGCGTTATGGCCATAATCTTATCAGAACTAAGTGACGATACGGTCCAAGTTGAAAGAGACGCTAAACCTGTGAAGGAACTGGCTCTCAAGTGCAACTGCCGGAACACACCTACTGGTATTTGGCGGCAGATTTTTATCTTGAGACTTAAAAGACCTACAACCATGCTATGGTTTCCTCACAATATTTTCCTTCATAGAAAACTCAAGCTCATTGTAGGTGGATTCGAACTCGTCCCTTGACCTTTGACCCTTGACTTCGACTGAGCTATCATCGTTTCAAAACGGCATTATAATGGTTGTCCAACAGAATAATAAATATACTAGGTAGATCACCAGCAACACGTTAACAATGTACTTATAAAGTTTATACTGGTGGCAACCATATTTCTATACAAGTATCAACAAAAGTAATGAAACATGGAGTGTGGAGCAACAATCATTAAAAAGCTATATTCTGGGCAGTCAAATCAATTAGTTTCCTTTAGACTGTTTCTTTGACAACACAATTAATGTAATTTTTCAAGTTTGACAATAGTGGTTTGGAATAAATTAGTGTGGTAACATTATTGTTCAATTTTAATAAGTGACGACTGCACGGGTGGTCTAGCGGATAAAGCAGTTATTACCGAAGTTCTATAGGTTTGAGTCCGTCATGGAACAAATAATTTTGGGATCCACAAATAATTAGTTTGGTTTTTAACGCGTGTTCTTTAATCGTGGCTTTAATTAAGAGTTCTTCGTACTTTTCATCAGAGACATTGTAAACTTAGGCAGATGTCGTACTAATAATAAAAATACAGCAGAACTAGTATAGTAACATTATATTTCAAGTTTTACTAGTAATTAATAATTGTCAGTTTATTAACCTGGATTGGGGTCAATCCGAATGTTTTCAAAAACCTCTAATTGGATAACAATGATCTCAATCTCAGACCAATCAGACTACCGCTGTATCAATTCAGTTTTCACCAATGACTAAAGGGGAAAAAAATAAAAAAAACAATTTGTATTCATATTAAAGTTTATTGTTATATCACTATCAATGCACACTTCCTTATTCAAACTCAACGAAACCACGTTAACATCTTAGTGCCGGTAAAAATAATAATTTTATAAATACCTGAATCACTCCTCAACGCAAACTGGTTTACAGTATTTAGAGTGACGTACCTAAGGGAACGAGCGTAACGCAGACAGTTACAGCTAAACATTACATTAATTAATTTAAACTATAGACCTTTGCACACCGTTCCTCTAATGAAAAATGCTACTTAATTTAATTTCATAACATATACCCCAATTTCAAATATACATACTTAAGAATATTTGAAATACGTTAAAAAAGTATTGTATCAAATATATCTAATAAGGCAAAAATATACTTCCTTTTATATGGAATTCCAAAGCTTATACCCTAACCTCATATCTATGCGATATTTCAAAGGAGATTAATATATTTTTATGGCATAATAATATTAGTCAAATACATAACTATAAACACGCGCCCTATGTTTTTCCTTTCCAAATCTTTTATTTTCTACTTTTTAGTTCGTTATAAAAGCATAGTTCGATTATTAATATTTTTTACGCTTTTTAGGGTTATTACAATGAAATTTGATATATTTTGTTCATCTATCACTTGAGCAATATTCGATCGAGATTTTTTTATCGGAGAAACAAACAAATCAAGTTTCATAACTTGTTACACCCACTTCTGAACTATGGTCCAAATTTCAAGTATCTAGCATATCGGGATGTTAGTTTTAATCAAATTTCACCAGGAGAGGCATAAAAGAAAACGAATTGATCAAAATACGGTAATAAAAAGTACAGATGTGCATTGGTCTAAATCTATCAGTAAATGGAACCTACATGCCGCTAAATTTCGGAATCAAAAGCTAACATCGAAATGACGTCATTCAGAATTCGTGACTATCCTATGTCACCTCGAAACCGATGGACTACTGATGCGATTAAAGTCGACTCGGTGACTGCGCCTCTTCATGTTCGTGTCTTAATGTCAAAAGTACCTCATTGTATGATGTTCCACCGAGCTTTGGTTGTTCTCCGCAATTTGTTTTCCAACTGAAAAGTCCACGGAGCAAGCTAGTATGCGAAAATCATCAGTTGAAATATCTGCCTGACCATTCAATGATTAAGTTAGTAACAACAGATTAAGTAAAAATCGTTTTTAATTATAAAAATATATAATATAACAACAACTTAATAAACAATCTCAAATCATTGAGTGATCATTTTGTATATGGGTGTTTAAAAGGGTTTAGTTAGCTTTAACGGTATGGTATCAAGTTTCATTCATTTAATCACGTCAAAATATTATTTTTTGTATATAGTAAGTTTGTTTACTTAAACCCGCTAATCTTAGGAACTACCCATCAGATTTCAAACAATATTTTTGCATTTGATAGAGCAATCACCGAGTAAGGTTTTAGGCTATTTAACATCACTCTACAACCAATAAGAGCAAAACTGTATTGAAAAAAGTTATAAAAACGGACAAAAATTATGAAATAAATTTTAATGATTACTTCCAAGTGAACGAAATCACGGGTACAGCTAGTTATTGGATAAATAAAAACGTGATACCACGCGTTCACTGAATTGGGTACCTGGAAATACACAGTAGATGATGTGATAACAGCATACGTTATTGTGAAATAAAGAGCACACTGATAGAGCTCCCTTCACATCTCCGTAACATAGTATCGTGTGATGGCAATGTAACAAGCATACATCTCTAAACCTATCCATAAAAAAAACAGACAATATTATCGTTAGAGCTAATTTTTTTAATAATAACTATCATTAGCTGCTATTATTAACTCATTAATATCTGTTACTCCGGACATTAAGAAATAATCAAGTTTTTAATACATTATAACCCCAAAATCGGACGGTATCTATCGCCTAACAGAGCGGTGGCCAACCTTTTTTTAGGTAGGTTAGGAGAGAAAATAAAAATAAACATATATTAGCGTTACAATAATATAATAAAAGGATTATTTTATTTTATTATGATTATTCTGTTTACTGTGAGTCGACGATTCAAACAATTCCTTTGTACATGTCACACCATATCGGCAATCGATGAAACATATGTTATTTGTTTATAATTTTGCAAATTGCAATATTCTCGTTCGGAATATAGAAACATTTTTTTTGTAAATTTGGAATTTACTCAAACCACTAAAATAAATGAAAATAAAATTATTTTTATTTTAAAATTAGCCTTAAATGGTTGAGAAAAGGTAAAAAAAGAAATTTATGCAATCAGGAGAACTGCTGACAAAAGTGAAAACTTAAAACTATAAACAAACAGTTGTTATCTTCGGATATCCAAATTAATTGTTTGATCTAAAAATTAAAACTTGTAAATCAAAACTGTTTACAGCGCAATAAGTTATACTAATAAGAACAGGTAAATATAGTGTGTACGTGTTACACTTCACGTGATCATATCGATGACGATTTATATGAATTTACTCCCTATCCAAAAAATCTCAATAGCAGTTTTCACTTAAAAAAATAATGTTTTTAAATTAGTATTTTAGGAATGTTGCAGCGGGCGCGGGGTTGACCACCTCTGGCCTAACAAATACCTGGCTATCGGCATCGCTCGAATCGGCAAACGACGTACAAAACAGCATTATGGAATACCTCAATAGCGACGACGAGTCGGACATCGCACTTCTTAGAAGACCATATCGGAAAATCGCCGCTCGACACACACATGTTTTATTCCGATAGATTAAACCTGGTGGTCCTAGATGGTCGAGGAACCACGGCGATAGACCATTACGAGAACGTGTGACAACCGGCAGCATTCGGCAACTATTCAAAATACCAGTCAAATACCTGCCAGATCCGTGTCGGTGTGACGACAACTACCGAATCGAGAGTGCAATGGGGTCAACATTACTCGCCCATTTTGCCATATACCGAAGAGATATATTTTGGTATGCTACATTAAGCTGTAAAATAACAGTGTTCACTTTATTACTTGTAATTGCAATATAGTTAATTTGGGTTTTTTGTTTGTTGTTGTTGCGGTTATTAATTAGCAGGTATGGATGTGTAAGAAACACTATGGGTTGGAGAAAAAAAAATTGTGAATTGGAATATCGTATGGTGAGGTTTGGGAGGTCAGTGTCTCGTGGTGTTGAAGAGTTGTAGTGAGATGAGTTATACTTACCGGTTTCAGGCGCTTATGTGATACCTCAGTGATTTACTAGTGCCGGTCTCGGGACCGGCGGCGGGAGCGCTCGTGAGGTGATCCTGGACATACAAAATTTTGATTAAATTTTCTTATTGAAGTGAAAACTTCTATATGATGGTTTGAATGGGGCGTAAATTCATGTAAGTCGCCATGGACGTGGTCACGTGACGTGTTAACGTACACACTATATATGTTCCTATTAATATAACTTATTGCGCTGTAAACAGTTTTGATTTACAAGTTTTAATTTAAGATCAAACAGTTAATTTAGATATCCAAAAATAACAACCTGGAAAACTGAGTAACACTGAGAAAAAAAGTCTTGATAAATGGGCATTGTTGTAACAAAAAATAATTTGTTGAAAATTTTCAACAAAAATGTTTATCCACTAAACGTAACTACTAAATAAAAACAATTAGCCCATTTGTTTTTTTTTTTTTAATAAACCCAACAAAATCAAGCGCTTTTTAACGTATTTTGATTAAACACATGCATTTTGAAAAATACCACGTAAGATTAGAGAGCATTGAGCAAAATATCTCACCAGGGGGAGAGGGGAATCGAAAAATCACTTCAACCAATTCACATAACGTAATTAATAGAAGCCCTCTTTCTTATATATTTTAGGTTTAGGATTTGAAATTAATATCCCTCTACGTGTATCCGCCAAAAAATATTGTAAAAGCACATTTTTATATGTACCTAAAAAAATTATACAGTCGAAATCGGATATAACAACATCGGTTACATCGTCGGGTCGGTTATAATGGACTATCTAGCAAAGTCCTGGAGGAATCTCTATTAAATTAATTATCGATGAAAACATATCGCTTATCAAAATACCGTAAAAACGACATAACAGTTAAAGCGAAGAACTGCTATCGGCATATATGGGCTATAACGACTGAGTGTAATTTTTTTCACTAAAACAAAACACCACAATTTCGTTTCTTATTGTAAAGATGATAGGTTCCATTAATAACTTAAGCACATTATTCTCCTTTCATGTAATTTCGCCTTGAACTATTCAACATTGATCTGTACATTGTAAAATACTTTTGAGATTGAATAAAAAAATGTCCTACCCCTAACCTAAACCTGTCCTAAATCTATTTTCCAAAGAAATATAATTTTAAAAATATGTATTGCTTATAACGACTATCAGATATAGAGTCCTAAGTTATACGGTCCCTTCAATATCTTTATATCCGGTTTCAACTATAACCAGATCGAGTTTTTTACCGGTTATCCTCGATGACTGGGTTATTTATTTATTGAACCGATGGTAGTTTTGACGTCCATAAGCGTCTTAGATCCTACTTAGATCCATAAGAACCTAGATTGGATACAGTATTTTGATTTGATTTAAGGACAGGGTCATCAATCTCCCTGTGATGCCTTGGATTTGTTAAGACACTTAAATAGATGCCTTTTTCCCTTAAAATTTTACGCCATTTGAAATTGCCTTCTCAGGCAAAAACCTGTTGTATTCGCTTCTTTTCTGTTGCACCACTCTTAATAAAGAAACAGAATACCACTGTTATATTAAATTATCTTTATGCTTTAAGTCATACTGTTTTATATGGGTGTATGATTTCAAGTTTTATATGTAGAAAAAAAAATCAAAGCAATCATGAGGACTGCCGATAGAAGTAAAAACTTATAAATGAAATCTGTTTACAGCTCAATAAGTTATGCTAATAGGAACAGATACAGTGAGTACGTTAACACGTCACGTGACCATGTCAATGACGACTTACATGAATTTACTTCCTATCCGAATGTTGCTATAGAAGTTTTCACTTAAATAAACACAGAAATTAGTTTAATAATCGTACTTCTATCCTTCCGGTGTTTACGGTCGCGGTCGCGCTCCCTGTCACGTTCACGATCCCTATCTTCGTGCCGACTGCCCTTCTCTTCACGACTGCACAATAACAAACATATTTATAATCAACTATTAATCTAAATAAAGATCAAACGTAATAAAGTTCCTATAACTTTAAAAACCAATATCCTGAAGTCAGAATTTCTTATCCATAGTACGAGTGAGCGTTGAATCAACGAACGTTATTCAATTTTTCTACGGGAAACGTGTCAACTATTTTTTCTTTATTGCAAAACTAGTTGAATTTATTAACCTGGTTCATGCAGTGTCATTGAATAAACGACATACGCGAATAAAACGGCCGCACGCCGCACTGATTTACGTAACGAAACAAAGTTTCAACGCGATCACTATCCCTCGCATAAAATTAACGAACGTCAACGTCGTTAAAGTTATTTAAGTGATATTTAATGTATATGTTGATATCGATGGTTTTTTATTTATCTCGAAAATTTAAGTATATGTATAATAAGACGTACTACCTATTATTATTTATTTCGAATTCAAAATTCGTTTTAATTTACCGTTTTCATTTTCATTTCGTTCTATCGTCTAACTAGATTTATTATTCAACTGCTCACTCAAAGTAAGTTAAAATCAACAATAATTTAGAGGAATAACTATATACTTTTGGTTGGTGAGTGGCATAACGTCAACTACATATATAGTATAACGTCTAGTATCATCTGATTACTATAAGGTAAATGAAACGTATGAATCTGTTGTCATTTCTGCGAACCAGTTAATAACGTCAAATGGTTTTTCAACTAGTTGACCGTTTATAGTAAACGGTTTCATTTCATTAACGCAAAAACCGTCAACGACCCACCTCTAATCCATACCATAGTGGTAAGGCTTTTTCTAATGCCCGCCTGGCTAGCTACCACACTCAAGTCGAAAATCTGCCGCCAAATACCTATAGGTGTTTTCCGGTCGTTGTACTTGAGAACCAGTCTCTCCACAGGTTTAGCGTGTCCACCATCTTGGGACACATCGTCACGTAACATTAGGTGAGATTGTGGCCATAATAACACTAAGCCTGTAAACAATTTAAAAAAAGTGACCGATCCTCAGCTTAGGTTGTTATCGGGGAACCGGCTCACTTGATAGCGAATTACGCTTAGCGTATATACCCTGAAGCGTGTCGCTATGACAGATGTTAAATCTAGTCACGATCCAGTCAAAAACAGTTCAGAGTCATTTGTAAATGAATTGCCAAAAAAATACACCCGGTATAAAACTCATTATAGTGACCCGCTCTCGCACGCTTGGTGTTCTGGAATCAATTGATCTGGTCTACCCTCGAATGTAACACACCTGAAAATGTGTTACATTTGCTGTACACTCACCTTGATCTAGTCAAACAATGCAGTAATCTATATTCATTGTTACCCATTTGACTGACCCGCGATTACCATAATGAATACAAAATGAATCTATCTATATTATAATACTGTAAAGCGGAAAAGTTTATACGTTTGAACGCGTTAATCTTACGAACTACCAGTCGAATTTCAACGATTAATTCGGTATGTTATGGAACAATCATTGAGAAAGCCTTTAGACTGTTTAACATCACGCTAACGCTGATATGAGCAAAGCTGTATTGAAAACAGTTACAAAATAGGGCAAAAATTACTAAAAACGTCTGGTAAATCTGGTAATCTCACTTTTTTTTGTTTTTTTTTAATAACAATGAAACCACATCGAATCAGTACCTGAAAAGTAATAGGGTTCTATTCCTAATTATACTGAAGCGTAAGAAAAAAAAACACTCGATTAATAAAGTATTTCGGTTGTTATCGTGATAACATACAGGATCCGCACATAGAGACACACGGACGTATCAAAACTTTTTTAAACGGTTTTTTAACTAGTTTAAATAACAAAAATTCCTTTCTTGATATGTGTGCATATATTATTTTATAAGTGCAATATATGATAGATAGCGACAATTTTAAGTTTGAAAAATCAGTTGTTTTGCGTGAAGTGACAGTAGTACACACCTCAACGCTTCGCTTATAAGGCGTTTAATAATTTTTAGTTCCATGTAAACAAAGTCGCAAACACAGCAATGTTTTATAACAAACATACCGTTCACGATAGCGATCCCTTTCTTTATCTTTGTCCTTGTCGCGTTCCCTCTCCCTGTCCCTGTCGGAGCGGTCGCCGCGGTCGGGGCGGTCGGTGCGGTCGGTGCGGTCGCCGCGGTCGGTGCGGTCGGCGCGGTCGGCGCGGTCGCCGCGGTCCCGGTCCCGGTCGCGCTCGCGGTCCCTGTCCATGCGGTCCCTGTCGCGTCGGTCGGAGCCGAGCCCGCCGCTCCTCGAGGTGCGGTCTCGGTCGCGCTCTTCCCTGCGCCTTCTCTCTTTCTCTTGTTCCTTCTCTTTCACCTCGTTCATCTCTTCGTACGCTTGACGTAGTTTAAAATATCTGTACAAGTATCATAACATGTGATAACTAGAAATAAGTGAATTAATTATATATAAATGATTGAAGTTAGGCTAGACTTGCACTATTTCCAGCTCCTCGTCCGCATAGGCGAAAGAAGGACACTGTGGAGTTTTAGTGCGTATTCCCGGCGATTCGCGCCGGGTGAGTCCCACATATCCCTCCCAGCAGCCCGAGCTCGGGAGGGAATGCGTCAATAAATTTCCCCACGTTAAAAAAAATGACTTGCGCCATGTCATCTATAGTCGGGAGCGAAAATGGATGGATATCACTGTCGTTATCTCGAGGAAAAAATATCGATTTAACGGTTATTTTTAAAAGATTTTGGGCATTTAAAATTATAGCTTATTTAGCTTAATATGTAATATCAATATTAATTTTTTATACAAAATATAGAACAATCTCAATAAAAATGCGAGGTATTTTTATAAGTATTCATTTTTGTTAGGCAATAATTACAAAAATATCAAAAACAGTATATCAAGGGAACCAACAGATAGGAGTGGTTTAGAAAAATGTGGCGGAAAATAGCTTACATTACTATGTATGTACACATATGAGATAGTATTAGTGATCACAAATACTAATGTAAAATCGATAGATTTATAAACTATTTTATAGTCTCTTGAACCAATTGGTCAGTTCCCAATACAGTATTTATTTTCCGTTCGTTCCTATCCTTTACGGTTTTCAATTCTAGTGACTTTTATTAGGTAAATAAAAAAACAGATTTTGATACAATTTTCGATATCGGATAAAAATATATCGAATAAAGATATCGATAAATTGATTTAAAAATATCGATATATTAATGCTTTTTAAACATGCTTAGATCACAGTGGCAAGGACCGGGATGGTCTTCAACAGCCCGAAACACGGACTGCTGGCGTAGTATGCGCGCATTTATAGTTAATGCACAAGCCCGAAGCGAGGCCCTCCGTAAACCTCCTCTCTCTGACCCTCTCAGCGTAGAAGGTGGCTCCTATCGAGGGTTCTACCCGTGCCGGGGGAGCAGATGCAAATGTGAACACAGGTCCTGCTCCCCGGCCAATTAGGCAAAAGACAAACACCGCGGGGTTTTAGTGAGTATTCCTGGCAATCTCTACCAGATGAGTCCTACATATCCCTCTTTCTAGTTTTCTAGTCATCAGTCATATTTGTTCTTAAAAGGCTTTATCTTATATATTTTATATATAAGCTTTATTTAATATTTTATTGATATGGAATTAATATATAATCGGCATCTAAAATAATGTACATTGAAAAAAACTAAGTTGGTTGAAACAGAAAAAAACTGGATAGCATTGTGTTCAAATGAAACCACATTAATTTTACATGGTATTAGAATTAAAACTCTTAGAAAATTTACGAACTTTATTAGATATTAAGATATATTATCTATAATTTAAAAAAAAACTTTGTAAACTTTTGATGTGGAATGAAAAATTTTGGAATATTCCTACAAGATTACAGTACCATTTCAGAATTATAGCAAAAGATATTTTCAGCAGTGAAAAGTACAAAAGAATATAAATGTAATTGCTGAACATGTAATTAAAATCTCATTAAGCTAGTGCTTAGTTCATTAAAAAGCTCACCCAACATGTTGTTTTCCAGAAAGATGATCATCTATGCGTTGTTGAGCATCACCAACAATTAAGAAGGCACCACATACAGGACAGACTTCCATCTGTTTTTCTTGTGCAGCTGCTAACTCAGCGGTCATAGACCAATGGCTGAGGAAAAAATAAACATGTCATTGTTTTCTTTTTTCTTTATGACAGACAAGTTTCTTTGAACCATCAACTTTTTTGGTTCACATCTTTAAGATGAACTATATTATTATTTGCTGCACTTTAAATATGCACACTAGCTAGGTTAATGCCATAAGGCATTTTCTTTTAGCAAACCAACAGTATTTTGATAAGAAGATTAACAATGTATCAGGTAAATCGGACGAGAATGAGAGAAGAAAGTAATATTGATATACAAACATAATATAGATTATTCATAAGGATTAGCATATTAAATGAGCAAAGTGAAGTCAAAAGAACATACTAAAGAACTAAACATTCTTACTTTTATACTTATATACATACAATAAATACATACAAAGTGACTAAGGTGAATATAGAGATGAAAATATTTGTTTCTTTTGTCTGTCTTTTCTTTTGTATTTGTATCACTCCGAAACTTTGAGACAAATTTGTTAAATTTAACATGATAATAACTAGTATGAATGAACATACAAATAGGTTTTTATCCTATAGAATGAAAGGGTTATTTTGCCATAGGGTATATAAAATTATATCAAACAACTAGTAGACTTATAGACTTAATAGACTTCGGCCATGAATGTATATAGACCTGATTAATAGCAATTGATCAGTTGTTTGATAGCAGTAACAACTATACCTTGGACATAGAAACTTCAAAACAGAATAAAACTTCAAAAAATAACTCATTTGGACATTACCTGTTCTCTTGTTGTTTTAACAAAGTCTCTTTTTCTTCTTTTAATCTGTCACATAGCTTCATCAGTCCTTGAGCTTGCTCTACATCACCCCTTATGCCAGCTTCTTCAGCTTCTTGGACTAATGCAGTTATTTTTTCTGACAGTAATTGAACCTGGCAAAAATTAAATGTTTTCATATACAGTGTACAATTTGTACCAAAATCAGTATTCACCTCACTTTTAATAACTATTTAGGTTTTTTTTTTACTTTAAACAATTATAATATAAAATTTATAACAAAGTATAAATCCTACCACAAATTGAAAGTTCAAATCAATCTTGTTCAATTATAAATTAAAACCAACTTAGAAATTATACTATACTTCCTATGAATTTAATAGAAGTTGCTTCTAAAATACATAAAATTTTAATATCAAACCTGTTCTTGATTCTTCTCAGTTTGGGCTTGGGTCATAGGAGGACCCTCTGGTTTTGAATTCATTAATTCCAGTCTTTGTTTACCTTTTTGAATTTTCCCTATAAATAATAAAAAAGAACAACAATTAAATGTGGTCCTACATAAGTTTAGGATTATTTATGTTAGGTATTATAGAGTTTATTAAATCATATTTTGAAAATAAATAAGCATATAATTATTAACTGAGGAACATAGTTTATCCTTCCAACTATTTGTTTTATTTTTGAGATAAGCACACCTATGAAGTTCTATGATTATTAAAAGGCAACCATGAACAAAAATGCAATAGTGGATAGCAGCAGTTTTTTTTTTTCAATAGTGAAGTAACATGCTTTTTAGCTCTGATATTTATCATCAAATAATTATCGAGCCCACAGATACCGTAAATATTTTTTATATACGTAAATAAAATTTATATTAATTTACTTATTATGTATGTAATTATTAATACAATAACCAATTAAAAGTAAAATAATAAAAAAAGTTCACTAGCATTATTGACAACACATATTCTCTATGACCTGCTTGACTAATGATGCCACATAATAAATACATTTACTGTAGTATAAAAGTCTTAAAATGTTGAGCAAAAATAGAATACTGAATGTGTTGAATCAATTAAAATTTCTTCATAAATAAAATCAATTGTGATAGAAAATCAATCAGCATTTCATTAGGACATCACTAAGTGAGTTGTACTGAAACTGTTAAATATAAAAAATTGGTTGGAAGGGATGTACATTCATAAAGAATTGGTGCTGATATGTTGCTAAAAAGTATATTAGAACTAAAGTAGTTCTTACTTTCAACATCATTAATCATGTGCTTGCAGAAACGTAAAAACTCTTCAACATATTGAGCCTTCTTATATGAAGATTCCGTCTTCTCAAAAAGGTCTTTAACTTCCTCATCATGGACTTTAGGGCAGACTCCAAGATCAGCCCTTGTATTGACAAACAAATCATGAGGACAGAATTTCACCATGTAGTATTTACAGTACTGCAATAAAAATAAAATTAATAGTAATTACATAAAACACAACTTTTGTTTTAGAATATAAATTAAAAGCATGATCCTTATAACATCACACCAGTGCTCCAATAGTATCACAACTTAAAAAACAAACATTATTAAAAAAAAGATATTTCAAATTTATGCTTCTGTTATATTTTACTTTTTGGAGTTTGACTTTAGTTTAAAACAAAACATTTCTTAAGCAACTTAAAAGTTTGCTTGAAGCTACCAAATAACATTTTATTATCCTGTAAAAGTAATAGTACAATATATGTTATTCATATTTTTCGAGTTGTGACATTATTTGAGCGGAGTTGCAATATATTGTTATACACTTTCTGTAACTAAAACTTGGGGTTGACAGAAATGTATAAAAATACACTTACATTAAATAAGATAAAAAGACCAACACAACTATAAACTGTTGTGTGTATTCAGAATAAATAAAATAGGGCTGATGCATAAGTTTAATAACTTTCCTTTCATTCATATTTGAATAAAATATTAATGCTACAGATAAGCAAATGGATTTCTTTTTTTTAACTGTCCATTAAAAAAAACATCGTACTTGATACCTTAATGGATGATATTTAAAATATTGTATTTATTAGACAATCATATATAAAATCACTATAAATATAGTATGACTATATGTTATTATTTTATCAGTGTAAAAATGCAAAGGTGCTATAAAATACTACGTTAAAGTTAGATGTTTACTTGTTAAATTAAATGAAGCCATATAAAATAGACAGGTGATTGTAATAATTAAAGGAGTCCAAGTGACTTAGAGTTTTATAAGTTTGTAAAAACTACATTCTCCGAAAATTTCACGCACGAAGAATAAAATTCTGAATGCGGACCGTATCGGATAAATGTCGTTTTACAAAACGGAAACAACCGATTTTGTGTTGAGGTTATGTGAAAATCTCAACAACAAAATAATTAAATGATGGAAATGAAATTCTTACTTCGGGATCCTCCCAATTTGGTTTTTTTATCTTTTCATTTGGATTTGTATTCCGATGTCGTCCCATTAACTCATCGAGTAACTGAGCCGCAGCTAAAACCGCCATTGCCGCTTTTCGTTTTGTAACTGGTAAAGCAGTTACTGGTAATGTCTCACTAAGGGAGTTGAACGACAATTTATAAGTTCGATTAACTTAAATAAGATCGCTAAAGTAGCCACAGAACACTTACAAAAAAGACAAAACTAAAAACATAAATCATAGGAAGACAAGTGCAAACCGCAACGCAATTCAGTCATCTTTGCAGTGTGACCAACAATACGCAGTAAAAATCGATTTTTATTCAATTTATCGTTAATCTGTTAAAACTAGCAATATTCATATTTACACTACCAAAAGTGATGTTTTATTTCATGAGGCATATATAGGAAAAGCAGCAGCCATAAGTAAGAACCCCATAGACTAATAAGAAGATACTTCTCAAGCTCAAACTCATTATAGATGGATTCGGACTCACTTCCTTCGACGCGGAGCCGTCCACAACACAAATGAGTCATCATCGTATCACTTTGTTGTAAAAATCCTTACTTTGAAGTAATTTACTATAATCGACAGCAAGCAGAACTATGTTTTTACACTTGTTTTATAGAATTTATATGTGATTTAATAGTAATCTAGCTACCACTCAAAATCTAGCCACCAATTAAAATCTAGCCGCAAACTTAAAATCTAGGTGTAACATAAAATATACAATGATCGAGAGTATGACACGACGGCGGTGTTGGAGTCTTAGGACCAGGAGGCAGAAGTATTAGCCAGGCCGTGTTCGAACACAGAGACGCAGCTGGCAGCCATTACCGGACTCGGAAACACTCGGCAACCAATACCAGGCACAGATATTTTTACAATGCTAACTACATAATCTTTTTTATGGATTAGGAGATGAACGGGCTGGCGTGTCACCTGATGGTAAGAGATCACTGCCAACCCATAGACACCCACAACATCACAGAAATCGTAGGTGCGTTGCCAACCTTTATAGGAGTGAATGACTCTCAAGTGTCACTGCAGGAAAGCACCTAATGGTATTTGGCAGCAGATTTTTGACTTGAAGGTGTTAGCTAGCCACCTACCAATGACCTAACCAATGACCCAATATACAATGCATCATACAATGTAGGTCTGGATTTTAGAATATATCAGATCTTTTTTTAAAGGAAATCATCATGACAATTAACGTTACGCTGTGTGTTTCTTTAATTATAAGAAATAGTAAACATGTACAGAGTCTACCTGTAGTAAATGGTCACTGCAACGTATAGCTACATATAAAGTCAAAACACTTAATCTTCTGGCCAGCTATAATATGTTGCTACTCATGTAAGAATTGTGTTGGAACCGCTTATGTGTCAGTAGATACACAATAATATATATTACCCGAGTCGAAACTTGTACTGGTTCTAAACGCAGGCCATCAACATGGCCATAATGCTAAACCTCAAGTGTAAAAATATATTATCTTCACGTATATTCTAATAATAAAATTGCATATATAGTCATCATTATTTACATTTAATAATAAAAAAAATAATTTACCTATTATGCAGTATTTTATGGAAACTGAATAAAATGACAATACTAATCCAAAATATCACACGCTGATACACAGTGTATTTGTCTATTTGTTTCTTTGTCTACGGTTTACGTGAACTTGTCTTATAAGTGATTTAGATAGTTAAGTAAAAAGTTTTTTATCGCAAAGCTTAAGTTTATAACTTAATAAAATTCTACAAATAAAATTACCAACTTCATTAATTACATCATCTTTTAATCTGATGCATTTAGAAGTTTAAAAGTAAGGAAAAATAGCGTACCCGTATGTATTCATTACTATAACAATCAGAACTTGTTACTATTGTATCCGGACGTGACTCCTCTTGATACCTAACAAAGAGCATCGCGTCAAGTCATGTTTCGTACGGTATGACATTGACATCGTTTGCACTTTGTATATTCAGTACAAAAATACCAAAACATGCAAGTAACGAAATGCATTCCTGAGTAACATTTTGGTATCGGTACTAAACGATACTTAACGTATACATATGGTCTGTGACAGCTCTAAACGCATTGTCTATTAGGCGCGAGAAATGTCTCATCTTTGGGAATGAATATTTTCATCTGGAACATTATACTGTTTCGAATCACTGTTATTTATTATTTGGAACATTGCGTCAAAGATATAAAATACATATTTTTTACGTAATGCTACGTCACTTGGCCGGGACAAACTGAAGCAAATTGATGGATTATGTTTTAGTTTAATTTGGAACATCCTATCAAACTTAGTTTGTAAGATTTGTTTTAAGATTTTTTAAGTCATATTGAGAGTTAGACGATGACAAACTGACATGAAAGCTGAATCTTATAGTTGAAGTGATGCTAGCTTAGTGGTAGTCTGTAGGAACGCCGCGTTATGGGGCGTGAGTTCGACTCCAATCACCTACCAGGAAGTTGAGCTTTTGGTGAAGGAAAACTTCGTGAGGCAAACATAGCATGGTTGTATGGCTTTTTCTAATGCTTGCCTGACTAGCTACCTCCCTCAAGTTAAAAATCTCCCGTCAAATATCAATAGCAGTTTTCCGGCAGTTGCACTTGAGAGTCAGTCCCTCCAATAAAAGGCCGGCAAAACACCTGCGATAGTGTTGTAGGTATCCATGGACGGCGATGATTACTTATCATTAGGAGACATGCTTGCTCGTTTGCCCCTACTACATAAAAAAAATGTTTTAATGTATTTTTATACACATTTTAAAGTTATAAATTAAATCTTTATCCCTTCATACTTTATCCAGGCTTAAGAATGGCGGCCAGAAGTTAAATGATGACAGGGTGGCGTATTTAAAAATCAATTCTATTTACAATGATTTGATTTGTTAGTTACATTATATACATATTCCTTCGTTCATTTTTTATTTTATTTTTTATTATTGAATATTCAAATCATGAACTATATTTATGTGATATAAGTAGGTACTTTAATTTTTAGTATTTCATAATTATTTGCATTATTTCATATATAAAATAAAAGTTTTAATTTAATAACACTAACAAATTTATACGACCCTTTGACATAGTTTTTGCAACAATGTATTGTTTTGTCAAATTTAGCGTGAAAATAACAAACAACGTGGCACTTTAAACCAAAACAATGCAAATAAAAAAGTCCATAAAGTATTGGACATACAAACACAATAGTGATCATTATTACGTGAATACTGCATAATCTCTTGGAACACCTAAATGTTTCGGAACAGTTAACCGATTCAGTAAAGAGTTACACAGTACACACCCCTGTTGTCTATGGGTAAAGCAATCACCGGAATATGTTCATTTTAATAGGGCTAAGGTATGTAAACATATATCATTTTATTACATATATTTTCCTGTTCCAGCTTTTAGAAGACTAACATTTCATAGTAATTCTAGCTGTCCGCTTATTGTTGTGGAACTAGATTGTTTTACATTGATATGAAAGCAATGTTTTTTAAGATTTTGATTATAAATACATTATCAACTATTTTCCTGATTAACTAGTAACAATAAATTACTTGATAAGTGACTGACTTATTTAACTTGCTATGAATGATTGATTTACTTGTTTCTAGTGTTAGCTGGGTCTGACTGAAATACCAGTAGTAACTTTAGAAATTATTTTATTTATAGTTAATGTATGGGTTAATATTTAACTACTAAAATTTTGCAGAAAAAGTATCAGTAAAACTGAATGTTGGTTACTCTAAGAAACAATGGGTGCATTATTTGGAAAACATAAGAAACCTGTAACTAGAGTCACAGAGCAAGATAAAGCAGTGCTACAATTAAAACAACAGAGAGATAAATTAAAACAGTATCAAAAGAGGATAGAACTGAACTTAGAGAAGGACAGGCAGTTAGCAAAGAAGTTGCTTGATGAAGGGAAACGTGACCGAGCAAAATTGTTATTGAGAAAGAAAAAATACCAGGAGAATCTACTGCAGAATACAGATGCACAATTGAACAAGTTAGAGCAGCTGACTCATGATCTTGAATTTACTGCAATTGAAATTCAGGTATGTTCTGATTATAACTGTCACATTATATTTACAGTCTTAAAAATATTGCAAAGTATTAATTTGTACAAAAATATTATTATTATACACAATTTAATTTTAAAGTCAGTTATGTGAGTTTGCAGATAGGAATATTGAACTTGTTAATAAATTACGAACAGGGCTTACTAGCTGAGTTACACCATAATGAAACCATACTGTGCATAATGTAATATCCAAAAACAAAGATGACTATGAAAAGACATGCAATCTAGCAGGGAACATCATCATCATGGTGGCCTGCAAATCTCTCAGTAACTAAACTGGCTGGTCCTAAAATATGCAATGGTGTTGCCTCAATTTGTGCATTTGTTGCAACGCTTTTGGGTACTTATCCTTACTGCCCCACATGTTTGCTGGATATATATTAGCTGGTTATGGAATGCAACATGCTTTATGACAGATGTTACATCTGTTGTATGGTGGTCTATAGAAAATTCTCTCTTTTGAAATATTCTTAATTTTATTCAGAGAAGGGGCGTAATTGATTAGTTTTGTAATTAGATTATTCATCTGGTTGAAAGTAATCATGATTACATCAATCTTGATTACATTTAATCATGATTTTTTTGTAATCATTAATCACGACTAAAGTAATCCTTCATCAAGATTATATGATTATTTGTGGTCAATATTTTAGTAGTAATTTATGGCGCTATCAAATAAAAGCGCATAGGTATTAAATATGTTATTACATGAAGTAAAACGAACTTTAGGTAAGTATATAAATAAGTAACCATTTTCTGTATCTTTATGACTGCAAAACTCTAAAAGTAGTTGATTAATGGAATAAAAATTTTGAAGTAATTGCATTTTTACTAAAACATTATTATATAACTATGAGTATTATTTGATTACTAGATGAAATGTTTCAAAAGAGAGTCCTATCAAAATCCAATTTAAGTCAAAGGTTGAATACAAATAAAGTTGATTTATACTATAAACTATATCTTGTTTCTACATTATTATTATAATATTAATAAAAAAAAGCAATTAAAACTATGATTAACAATTAATAATCATTAAACTTTTGTATGATTACTTTTATTATTATTTTAGTTAATTTGTAATCATAATTGAAGATTATACAATGTAATCAAAATCTTTAATCATTAACCTGATTGCAGTTTGCCCAACACTGATTTCATCCACAAAACTATACTGTTTGCATAGAATCTAAGTTATTATTATTATTTTTTTGATAAGATTCATCTGTTGATCTACTTAAGATGTTGTTCTAGAAAGACATTATTTACCACTAAAGTATGTTTTCTTGTATAAGTTGATAGTATAAATACCTAAAAAATTGTAGCTATGTTGGATTACTACTATGATCTTTTTTATTGTGAGAACTTTTTTAACACTATGCTGCCTTATTTATTTCTAAATAATGTTGAAGCTCATAAAACATTTACACAATTAATTATATATTGTATGACATTATTAATTTATTTTTATGAATAACCAAGTTGCCAGACATTAGTAAAATACATACTTATTAAACAACAATATGACTTGTAGGCTTAATTAACATTTAATCTTTTACAGATTAAAACATTAAAAATGTTTTTTTGTTACAGGTACTTGATGGCTTAAAGAATGGTAATGCTGCATTGAAAAAAGTGCATGACATATTAAATATAGATGAAATAGAAAAAATAATGGAGGAAACTAGAGAAGGTATAGAAAAACAGAGAGAGCTGGATGAGCTTATTTCTGGTCAACTTACTGCTGACGACGAAGAGTCTGTTGAAGCAGAATTGGAAGCCATTCTTGATGTTGGTGATAAGCTACCTGAAGTACCAACAGAAGAATTGCCAGAAGATCAAGTAGAAGATGAGAAAGTAGCAGAGAAACCCCGTAAAGTAAAAGAGAAAGTTGCACTTGAAGCTTAGAATATTTTAACTGCTCTTGTGTATATGTACATATATAATTAAATTATTCAAAATATATTTTTATATAGTTACAAATGAAGTATCCATGATATTTTTTTTTTGGACCTTAACTTTAAAATTAATCTATATGATTGCATTTTTTTTTGTTATAAAGCACATGAAATACCATAATCCAGGGACTCTCAACCTTTTTGTGTTCGCAGTGCACATACATGTTTACTATTCTGTCCTAACCTGTCTAGCTGGACGAAATAGATAGGTATAATGATACGAGAATGGTAAAGAGAATTGCTACACGGCACCCTTCTTCGCTCTTTATAGCACACCAGGGCACCGCGGTGTACACTTTGAGAACCCCCGCCAAATTCTAATTTTTTTTGCTTATTAGGGGTTATTTACATACATTAATTTGTATAATTTGAAATTGCATTTTCATAAAAGTAAAATTCTACAGTTGAGCATTTTTTTTTTTTTTTTGAGAAAGTTGATCTATCAATCTTTATTCAATGGGTCTGTGAAATTGCTTTGAAAGCTATGTAAAAACTTAGTGTCTAATACTTTACTGAATTAAAAAAATCTATTAATATTACATTTTATTTGTTTTGGTGGGAAATGTCATATTGAAATATTGTTTTTACTGATCGTTTGTTAAAGGTAAATTGTTATATCTACAAATGCTAAAACATTATAGTTGTGTCTGACCAAACTACAACTATAATAATCCAAGTATAAAACACATCTACGACGTTTAAACCTATTTCATTCTAGTCAATTGGCATATATCTAGTAGTCAAGAGTTGGTAGAGATGCGGACCCATGTTATTACTACTAGATACATGTTGATAAACCTAACACAGTGACTCTCTGTAGGCTTGTTGCATTTCAGGTAATTCTTTACATATTAAATACATTGTCCAACTCAAGAACTTGTATTATGTTTACCATCAGGCACAGTTCAGTCATAACTAGATATGCGGTAGCGTGTCAAGTTAAGTTCAAGCTAACAGAACTGGCGAACAACACCGTGTGTAATATTACACGAATCATTTGGAGCCACTTTTGACACTCGTACCTCAAAAACTATTTCACTTAAACATGTCTTTTCAACCTCATTTGCAACACAAAGTTGAATATCATTTGAATAATTTGACGAAAAATATAGTTTTTTTTTTTTTTACAACGCCGGATGGCAAACAAGTATACTTTATATATGTAGGTACGTAAATTAAATAACTTATTATTCATTTTGGATTTGTGATGATGATGGAAAAAAGAAACTTTCGGGTGCAGAGAATAGAAAACGAAATATAACTACATACTGGCCTACGTGCTAGACACTCACACTCACACGTACCGAGACCGCGCTTATTTTGAATGTTTCGTGTATATAATATCTCAATAAACATATACATAATCTCAATTGGTGATCCAGAAAAATTCTAAAAATATCCAGCTTTTTAAAATTTAAAAATTTCACTCCAAACATTAACAATACACACATTATAATATTACAAAACATTAACATAAACATAGTAGTTATTGAGATAATAAGCTTTATATACCCTACTTCGATTTTTCACCGCCTTAGTCTATTAAACATTCCTTCATTAATCCTTATAAAAGTTTTATCAGAAAATAGTCAGCATTTATCTACGGGTTTCCTGATCTAATCTGGTAAAATTCAAAAAAATAATTGTATTAATAAGATATTATAAGTATTATAGTGAATTAAATTTCTCTATGAATCTCATATAAAATACATGTGGGCTAAGCTTATACCAAAAAATTCTGATTTAATCTCATAAAACTTTAAGAATAGTCTTTTAAAAAATCTTGTAAATTACAAAATCTTAATAATAAATCTGACAAAAATCTGTATCACAATATTTTTCGTTCTTTTTTTTTAACTTAAATATTCTTATATAAGATTTTCAGTTTATTATAAGAATTTATCAAACCTTTTCCACAGGGTTGGCTCATATATGAAGACTTGCGGGATACATATGTGTTACAAATTTCATCAACACACCTCAAACAGTTATTTAGGTATTAACGTCCAAAAATCGTCATTTTTATCACTGAATTATAGATCAAAACTAACCCAGTTCTAGATGACCTAGAAAGTATAATTTTGATATCCAGATAGATAGTTGAGTCAATACAAAGGAATAAATCAGAAACTAGTAAATTTTTATCAATTTGCTTTTTACTCAAAAGCCGGCAACGCATCTGCGATTTCTCTAGTATTGTGGGTTTCTATAGGCGGTGCTGATCACTTACCATCAGGTGACACGCTTGTGTGTTCGCCCGCTTTTCCATAAATATATAAATAACATATACATATATATATATATATAGGTCAATCATAATTTTTCAATTATTTGATTGATAGAGTACAACTGCCTGTGCGCGTTATACCGCCCCGACTTTGCCAAATTTTGTAATAACAGAAAACGCGAAAAAAATTTCAGTAAACTGAATTCATTCGACTATTTTAAAGGTATAAGAAAATGTAGAATATAACACAACAAAGATAATTATACGCCGTAAACATAGGAAAATACAGGAGATAAACAAAAACCATTTGGTATCAATTTTATTACAAACGAGCTATGCCCGCGACTTCGTTCGCTTAGTATAAAACATGTTTTGTTATACCTCGAAAATAATACTTATTTTCTAGATGTCTGGTGCAGTATCCTTATCTGTACTATTAACAACGTGTATCGAAAACTTCATAATGCGGATAAGAAGTTAAAAAAATAACATCTCCGCACACCACAGATCACACTGCTGACAAATATAATGCAAAAACAAATCTATTCATGTACTGCCGGGAGCTGACGTAGTATTAAATTATGAGTTATTTCAATTTAAAACGAAAATGTATTAATATATTTTTTTCTACAAATAAATATAAAAAGTGTCTAATAAATACCGGATGTGGGCTTAGTTAAACGTTCTTTATTAATACGCATATTTAAAAATAACTGATGTTCACGCAGTGATCGAAATTCGAACATATAACTTAGTCATTGGAGATTGGAGGAATTTCTTGACAAGTTGGGAAAATACTGTTACTGAAATTAGTTTATTGATAACATTAAAGTTCCTCAATAATTGCTTAACAAAAAAAGAAAGTCGCTTGACAAAGAGAGGAGGCAAAAATCTACTGATCTGTTCTGTTTTTGGGTATTTATATGTAGATTATAAAGAATAAAGGAAAATTTTATATCACTGTATATGTAAATTTACTTTTAACAAGAATATAGATAGTTTCAACATTTACTACATTTAATTCTTATGGTACACTAGCGCCAATGTGGTAATTTAATTAATTTTAAACTTATGATTTTTGTTAAATAAAACTCATAGGCAATTTTTTAGACAATCTCAAACTCAAACAATTATAAGTTGAATTATCAACTTTCAGTATAGGCAGCCGTATGTAGATATCGCGAAAACGTTATGGAGTTAATAACGAAGTAGAGGGATGCACGCTACCTGTTGGTATACAGGTGTATATAAATCATTGGCGCTCAGTATGAAAGACAGTGTGTTCAAGTGTCCTTGTGTGAGGATCAGTTATTTTGTCGGTCGGCCAGTGTGTTCTGTTTTTCTCTTTTGTGTAGGCTTGTTAGGTAGGTAGGTTGGTCGATTCTATTCATTTTATTTTCGAAACTGATCTTATTTTGCTGCTTGACAGTTGAACACAATCTCTTATATACCCTTGTTGTGTATTAGTATATTAAGTACGGATACTGTAAATTATTTATAATTGTAATGTGCAAGTTAATTATAAGTACAATAAGAATAGAAATAAGTACGGTTAGATATTAGTATTATTGCATGATTTGTGTGGTGCATGTTTAGTATATTAAGTGCGGATACTGTAAATTATTTATAATTATAATGTGTAAGTTAATTATAAGTATGATAATTATAGAAATAAGTACGGTTAGATATTAGTATTATTGCATGATTTGTGTGGTGCATGTTAGTGCATGCGGTGATGTCTTATTTTATTAATGATTTTTAATTGTTATTCTTAGTTCACAGGTTAGCGATAAGGCGGAGTGCGCTGCGGTAGGTATCCACTCACATCTGTGCCCTGTAGCTGGCAACGCTTTGCAAGACTACCCTGTACAACTCACGATACATCATGCGTGATATACGGGGGTGGTGGTATACGTGCAGTGTACAATTTTGCGAATATACTTACATACCTTTTCTTTCTGTTATAGATTTCGGGTCTGGGAGTCATTGCAAGCGCCAAGGGTATCTACTCAACCGGCAACGCTTTGCAACGACTACCTCGTATAGGTGGCGGCACTTCGTACCGGGCCGTATATGACGTATGGGTAAGTGCGATTTATTATTGTTTTGGTTGTATATATGTTTATTTGTTTTTTCCTTTTATTGTTTCTAATTCATATGCTTCGCTTTTTTATATATCCCTTTATAGATATGTATTTATTGCAAGCGCCGAGGTTTTTTCCTTTTTTGTTTCTAATTCATATGCTAGCTAATTCATATGCTTAGTTTTTTATATATCCCTTTATAGATACGTATTTATAGCAAGCACCGAGGACATCTACTACCCATACTACCCACACCAGCGCTTTTGTACACCGTTTGCACAACTACCTCGTACAGCTGATGTCATTTCGTACTAACTAGACCGTATGGTGCAATGGTAAGTGCGATGTATGATTACTTTCTTTGTATTATGCACCCCCCTTTTATAATGCTTTAGTGCATACGGTGATGTTTTTAAATGACTTACGACTGAACTACCCATACCAGCGCTTTTGTACACCGTTTGCACAACTACCTCGTACAGCTGGCGTCATTTCGTACCAACTAGACCGTATGGTGCAAGGGTAAGTTCGATGTATGATTAGTTTCTTTTTTGATGGGTTGTGATATTAGTTGTTTTATGCACCCCCTTTTATAATGCTTTAGTGCATACGGTGATGTTTTTAAATGACTTACGACTGAATCGTTTTTAAGTTTAATGTGTTTAAGCAGTATCATGTACAAACTGTTTCATTGCCGTATCCACAATGTAGTCAATAAATATACAATTTGTATAGAAGGCAGGCTTATTATAGTACCTATTATGGCGGCAGATTTTCAACTTGAGGGTGCTACCTAGCCATGCAAAGGATTGCATGTTATGCGAATTTATTACATACTTCGATGCACATTTTGCTTTCTTTACAGTTCTGGGGTCGGGGGGTTATTGCAAATGCAGATAGGCGATGTTTTACACGACTCATCGCCTATCTCACAGCTTGCGGCACTTTACCAGGTACATAGCGCATGAGTAAGTGAGCTGTTATTATTATTTTTTAGTAGGATAGGTGGAAAACCTTCACCAGCTTTATCGGGAGTACAGCTGGTGGGTTTTTTTTTAAATTGTTATTAAGGTTTTAGCGTTATGGCCAAAATCTCACCTGATGTTAAGCAAGGTTAATTAACTTAACCCGTTTTTAACTTGATGGTGGTAGCTGGCCAGGCAGGCATTAGACAAAGCCCTACTACCATGCAAAGTATTATTGATGGTAGTTTTCCCCAGTACTTACATGGTGCGTGGTACGGTGTGTTTTATTAATATAATGCGACTATAATGCTGCGTTGTATGTATAGGTGGAGAATCTTCATCACTCCCATTGCGTGCGCCGAGGACATCAATCTATAAATACCGGTGTCCCGTAGCCAGAGACATTGTGCACGACTATCTCGTCAGAGCAGTTACAATTTGTGTTAATGCAGTAATATAGTTATAATAGTTAGGTGCGGTGATATATAGACAACGTTAGATTTAAGATGCGGTCCCATACGTTAGATTTAAGATGCGGTCCCATACGTTAGATTTAAGATGCGGTCTCATACGTTAGATTTAAGATGCGGTCTCATACGTTAGATTTAAGATGCGGTCTCATACGTTAGATTTAAGATGCGGTCTCATACGTTAGATTTAAGATGCGGTCTCATACGTTAGATTTAAGGTGCGGTCATACGTTTTAGATTTAAGATGCGGTCATACGTTTTAGATTTAAGATGCGGTCATTCATACGTTAGATTTAAGATGTGGTCATATTTTAGATTTAAGACACGTCACAACGGCATGTTAACGCCATATTGTAACGCCATGTTGTTTCCGAAACGGTAGTAGTGTTTCTCCAAGTTACGGTCACACTTTAGATTTAAGATGCCGATTAAAAAAATTGTAAATATTTTCAAGTTCGAACAATTGTATTCACATGATAAAAAGAGCGATCGCTGGAGAGTTTCTTTCGCCGTTTCTTCTCTCCAGAACGCCATGTTGTTTTCGAAATGGTAGTAATGTTTTTCCGAGAAATAAAAGATTTGATTAGACTTTTGGTTATTATAAACAAATTAACAACTTAAATACATATAAATAGCAAGTTTTATGACGGCGAGTGTAAATCATTATGCACGGGTATACATATAAATAGCAAGTTTTATGACGGCGAGTGTAAATCATTATGCACGGGTATCTAAACCATTATGCAAATTGAAAAAATCAGAACGTTTTATGATTACAAAATTTAAACATTTTTATCAATGTTTTTCCATTTTACACTTGATTTTACCATTTACACTGGACATTCTTAAACTTTTAGACAACAAAACATGACGTAGTGATTATCAATCGTAGATATGTAGTAATTATACTATGACGAACAAAGTCGCATGTACAAGGAATAATTTATGGTCCTGAAATTAATACAGTAGAAACTCTTACTTCAACGTAAAATTACCGTTAAGCAGATTCTCACTACCACTCGTATTTAAAAACATCACCAATATTCCTTCAAACGTCCTTCAAACAAATTACAAATAAGATCATTCTTGCCTCCTCAAATAATTAATATTTTAACTAAAGGTCTACTCGAGTAGGCCAATCCTTACCATTCCCTATTTAATTTTCTTCCGGCAGCAGCCCATGCCAAGGGCCGGCCACTACGACACCCCGTGCGCCCGCTGTCTCGGAGTGGAGTGCCCTCAGCATTCACCACAAAAAGTCCAAGCTGTAAAAGTACTTGCGGATAACAGCGTATTCGAAAAAAAAAATCACCCGATTCATTCGAGTTCAAGCCGCAGTACGGTACGGACCTCTGGGAGACGCCGTAATGCTCGGAACGAATAGTGAAAGTTTACTTTTTTAAATACTATGGAGGTAATCTCTCCGTATTAAGTCGAACCTCGATTCGACATGTCGAAAACCTCCCAAACTAGATGAAATGTTGTTTCCTTCTCTTCAACACCCTTAACCCTGTGTTGTTCGAAATCTAAACCCTCTATAAGTCGAAACAATAAAACAAGTGTGTCCCTAAGCAAATTCAGTACTTCTCTATTAACTCGAAAAGATTAATTGGAGCTTTGTATATTGAACATAGCACATAACAATGTTTTGACGCGTGTACATAGGTCGGTGTATTAATTTGGGTACTTATTGTTGTTTTTACTATCAGAAGTAGATTATCGCTTGAATGTATTTCACATTCGAGGGCATTCTCAGATAGATAATCTTTTCTATCCGTTATCTTTATATATAAAAATTTCGTGTGACGTTGTTGATCCGCGATGAACTCCTAAACTAACTGAACCGATTTTAATCAAATTTTGCACACTGTGCAGTTTGATCTAACTTGGGAGGTAAGTGATGGGTACTTTTTATCTTGATAATTGATCATAACGCGATAGATGACGCTGTAGTTGATGTGATTGACTATTCGAAAAGGCAGAACAAGGTTTTTTTTTATAGTTAAGGTTTAGCGTTATGGCCATAATCTCACTTGATCTTAAATGATGATACGGCCCAAGCTGGTAGACGTTTATTGTTATTTGGCGACCGATTTTCAACTTGAGGCTGGTTGCTAGCCAGGCGGGCATTAGAAAAAGCACAACCACTATGATGATTTCTTTCACTGAAAGTTCCTTTCCGAAAGGAGTAGTTTCTCAATTGGATTAATATTTGTTTATGTATATGATACGTACTATCTTCGTCAAATAAAGTTTTTTTTAGGGTTTCGTAATCCTATAAATAACTTTTATAATTTCATTGTCGGTCTATTTGTTGTTGTTTTTAATGTATTTAGCGTTGTGAGTTATGTACGCATAGTATAACCAACTTCAGAAAAGGAGATTCATTGTTTGACCAGTTTGTTCACGGTTTACTCAAAAACTATTGAAATTATTCTAATGAATGCTTTCACATAAAGTGCCTTAGGATACTACATTAGCAGTTTCCATAATAATTTTCAATTAATATTCTATATATACTTAGCAAAAAGTGTACCAGAACCGATAATATATAATGAATCATGATTCAAAAAATATGCTCAACGCTTATTTTTATATTATAGTTTTTTTTTTGTACGACCGGAAAATACTTCCTCCTTATCCCCTAACTTATGTCAAAATCTATTATTACAATAATAATACAAAACTGATTATTTTTACCATTACAGTAGTAGGTAGATCACTAAGGTTTGTGACGTCATAGGTTTTATGTTAGAAACAAAGACAGCTTTAGCCTTTCAGTCGTAAGCAGAGATAACTAAATCTAAAAGTTGGTAACAAAAATAGCTAAGTGATTTCTACATAAATTCATAAAATACGCGGTAACTGTGATTTTTTATCGATATTCGATTAACGTAAAAACGATCCAATTTTTTTATTCTATACCCCTAAGTAAATTTAGCTGTTTTTGATTCTATACCCCTCATATATCGGTATTGAATAATGGCACAATAAAAATAAAAACAAACAGATTTCCTCAATTATTTAATCTCATATCAAATTATTGAACATAATTTAGTTTTAGTGCTTATTATATTTATGGATTTAGGTACACTATATATTAGCGTGGCACCAATAAACATACTTACCGAAAATGGCTCTTACAATAAGTTAACCCAAAGATTCAGCATATCGCAACATAAAAAAAATCTTAACACACAACACGATTCTGAATCGTATATTCCCCTTAAAAACGTTTAGTGGCTAACACCTAAAATGATATATATTATTACAGTTACGACTTACTAAAATAAAGGGCTATATTATTATCAAACTATTATGTACAAACCTGATTAAAAACTATTTTTAATTTTATTAGAAGCTATCACAGAAGTGATTATAACATCACTCCGTGCGCCGATGGATAAGTGCTGAACTAAGTAAAAGCAGCCATCAGCGCTGATAAATGATTCTATACAAATAGTTTTATCACACTTGTACTACATAAACATAATGGCAAAAACAATCATGCGTCTATTATGGACCAAAAAAATTTTAACCCTTAAATGCCCAAGGTTTCAAATTTCATATCGGACTTTTAAACTACAATTGGCTAATATACTTTTCAACAAAAATGTGTAAATAGACGTCAGCTATCCAAATTATAATTATTTAATATACAATATTTTTTAAATTTAATTTGGCATATCAGGCTTTTAAGGGCTAAAGCCAATAACCTAACCGCCTTTACTATTTGAATAAAACATTTTATCTCAATTATTTAAAGTAGTTGTTTATAATTTTATATATCGAATGGGAAGCAGTGAAGGGATACTTTTATGATCCAATTGAATATTTCCCCTTGTGTTAACATGGTCCCTGCTTTGTAACTAAATAAACTATTAACTCTTATAAAATAGCTATTAAACCCAAAGATATTTCGATTATTAACTATAAAACAAAATAATATATATTTTGAATTAAAGGTGAAAATGATTACAATAAGTACATACCTAAACATGTTTTTTTGTGTTATTCTCAGACATTTAATTAAAAACAAAAGGAATGTGATTCGTATTATTGTAACTCGTAACATAATTTTTTAAAGTATTTACAGAAATTCCATTGCAAACTATTAAATCAACATATTTGAATGTGACACTTCATTAATTTCAATTGAACCTTAATCAGAAGGGTGGTTAGTATTTAAAAATATTAGAACCATATAAAAACGTTACATATTATAGTTCATTTTTTTTTTAATGAATTGTAGACATCCATTTTTATTAGTTTTCTGCTACTAATAAACATACACCTAAAAAACTGTATTATGGGAATTCCTATTCCAAAATGAAAACAAAGTGTTTTCAATTAAACTCTTGATAAGGGATTGAATGTAATTAAAAATAAAACTGTTTAACATATGTAATGAAAAAACTTGATAACTATGAACTTAACACGATGACGAATTACTTATACATTAAGAAAATACTAAAGTACCTACTTAGTTTTTATACAATATAACCTTACAAATATATTTACACTATTTATTTGTCATTTATTGATATAAAATGACTGCCGATACTATAAGCTTACAACACAATTTTGTATTCAGTGTTTTAAATATATGATTTAACAAATTAAACATAAAACAAAAATGGCACATCATGAGTAATAGGCGCAGTGTGCAAATTAAAATAAAGGACATACCAGACTAAATAGTACAGGAGTTTTTGTTACAATACATGTTATTTAATAATATGGCTGATGGTGTGCATAATCTATTGTGATTATAAATAACTTTCCTCTACTCAGATGACCATTTTTGTAAAATATTTATATATTATTCAGTCTTCACATTAGCTTGATCAAACCTGAGGTGTTTTAAATTCAAATACCAAGATTACCAGATGGGTTCATCGTTTTTTATACTACATACTAGATTTTACGTGAGACTCCACTCGTGTTAATATCGATTCTATCAAAAAAATCGGATGACGCAATAAAAAGTTTTATACAAAGTTTATCCCTTCTTTCAATAAAGATTTCGCGAGAAAAGTAACCAATCTCAGTCTTCTAGGTCCCATCTATCTTTGTACCAAATTTCTTCACAATCGATTCTGCGGTTTAGGCGTGAAAGTGTAACAAACAAACAAATAAACTCACTTTCGGATTTATAATATTAGTATAATATGAAGTATGATAGCTACTATGAAAACATTTCTCAAATGTTTCAATTTTCTTAATGATATTTTGCTACACCCACAACCGATAGTGTTAGTTATTAAATTCTAATTATTAAATTCAAGTGATTCGCTACAGGGAACATCTGCTTCATATCCCACTGGTCATAGTTATTCGACCAGCACAACTGATCGAGTATCCATCTTGGAGATTTGCTTTTACAGTGGTAGTAATATGACACCTCCCGGCTTGACCAAAGAAAATGTTAACTTTCAGCGATATCAGTATATTCGAGCAGGTACTAGTAATTAACTGTTACTGGATGATGCGCTATGGACGAGCCGGCGTGATGTTGTGTGCTTGGGGTATGAGTGAATGTGCCAGAGGTGACGCCTTGCGAACTCGTTGCCGCAACAGTCCGGACTTGCTGAAATAATAAATATTATATACAATAAACGTGTTATAATAATTAGAATGCATAGCCTAGCTACTTTAAATTGAGTTAATATTATCACGAAAAGTATACATTACTACATTAGAAGCACATAAATAATTAATCATAGAGATGCATATATTTCAAGCTTGTTTTGCTATTTAAGAATAAACCCCAACAGCGGATAATAAAAATTTGGTAGAAAAAGGAAATAAACCAACTAAATTGTTATAGTCGGACAGATAAAACTAAGAGTATGTTTCAATATGCACTGTAAGTTGTGATTTAATATACTGTGAAGCCATTCATTCCTTTATAGTTAACTAACGCGGTCCAGTATACACATGTACTGACTGTCATCTATGTGTTTTGATGTTATTTTTCTGTTTGGAGTGTTTCTTCACTTACTTTCATTTCATATTTCAGTATTGGTTTCACACTGCAATACACACACACACACACACAATGTCTTAAAAAATTCTGTATGTTTTAAATGGCTGGTTTCTTTGAATAACAATATTCAATAATAATTATTATTAAGAGTGGAATAATTAGTAACAGTGAATCAGTGCAAGCTGATAAATTTCTGGCCACTGTTGTTCACCTTATTTCGAAAACGCTAGTCCTCACAGTACAAATACGGCGTATATTTCTCTAGGATACTGCGATGGTATACTGTCAGTTCATATTGGAAATAACTTCTCCCCATTAAGACCACGAACAGTGCTCGCAGTATATATATCGAAACATACACTAAGTGCTTTTCTATCTTGAAATATAGAAGTGATTAAATAAGTCAAATAATGTGTAGTACATGTTTAAGGACTAGTGGTTGTGTGTCATATTCAAATGACATTCAAACATAAAAGTACTTTTATCACTCGGCATATACTTGAGAAAGGCGAGTCCTTTCATTACTGATTTTAGCTATAGAATGATAATGCTTTTAAAAAACTATGATTTAACTAAATCACTTTTATTTAATTTTACTAAATTTAGATTTTATAGCAGTATTAAAATAATTACCTGGTTAACTTGATTGGTTATTTGCATTACCGGGGCGGCATTGGTTTGCGGATTCTGAGCTACATTGTTTTCGGTAGGTCTGTTTTCAACTGCGGCTCTAAAAAATGATAAAACATTTCCATGGATTTTTTTACTCTTTATTGCTTTATTGTTTGATCATAATCTGATGTGAAGTGACAATGTGACAAAGGACGGGTAACATGCTAAGTGTAGTCTCAAGTACAACTACCAAAACATATCTATAGATGTTTGACGGCAGATTTTTAATTAAACTAGCCAGGTATTAGATAATGCATTGCCATCATATTGTGGTTTAGTAACGATATTTACGATCATTAGCAAAAGCCACCATGCTATGGATTCACAATAATTTCCTTAACCAAAAGCTCACGTTCATTTACCATATTATTCGCATTTATAACTTTACAATTATAACAATGGTAGACCACTTAAAACTTAGTATAATGCATCAGGACCTGTTCCATTGAAACTTGGCTACACCTGCAAGTGACTAGGCCAGGATTTTATGTAATTTTTTCATTAGTTCTAATTGATTTTTGTAAATATTGTAAAGTCAGTCAAACTACTACCGTCTGAGAGCAATTAAATGAAACGCAGACATAACTAATGAATTGAAGGAATGGTAGGAAATTTCGGTATATAATACCCTTTTTTCAAGTTGTGAAAATAAACATTTTATTATAGATCATTCAAGAACTTACTGGCTGTCTTGAACAAATAAGCGCGCACCTATGACTGGGCACAGTGAGTAGACTACGCGCTATGGATAACCGTCTACACTATATAATTATAGGACAGGCTAAAGAAAGGGTCGTGACCAGAATTACCAACTTTCAGTATCTAACCTCTATGTACAAATATATATATATATATATATCAACATATCAAATCGTTCAAAATTTTAATATAACATAGAATCTTAAGTGAATTCTCAATTATCACTGCTATAAATTGTCTTCAGGTTCAAGTATATTTATACGACCAAAGGAATTAAATACTTAAAATAAAAACTATTAAATCGAATATATTAAACTGATCACGAATCGTTATTAAATATATTTTTTTAGGGTATTATTTTGGGAATGGGTCAACAATTTTCCTTTTACACTTTCTCCTTTCAATTTCCTAATAAAAAGAGGTGAAATAAATGTTACCTAATTAATTATGTGTATCATATTATTATTGTGAGGTCTATAGAAATCTTAAAAAAACATTTGTGGTAGATCTATCTAACTTTTCAAAGTAGGATTGGTAGGAAACCGCCAACTTCTGAAATCATATCTAGGTAGATGGGAGGTCCCAGACAAATTTTGAATTGGTGTTACTGGTCGTAACGGAAAAATATTACATTTTGATTTATCTAGCTTCCGTCCGTACAGCCTGATAACGAACTTCGTTCCAATAAAAAAATAACACTATATCGAACCTTATTTCGTGTTTTCTCTCTGGGACGTCGATTTCGACTTTGACGCACTTGTTACAGTCATTGCAATCTTCAGTCTCGGCAGGTGTTTCGCCTGTCGCGGGCGGCTCCCCTGCATCCGGGTGCGTGCGCCGATGTGATACTAGATGTCCTGATGAATTATTTATACATTAATAGCTTTTACCCGCGGCTTTGCTCACGATAATATTGATTTTGTCAAACAATTTTAATTCCGATATCCGCTATTTTAAATCAATTATATCAAACGAGACAGGTATAAGAACATTTTTGTGCTCATTGTTGTCATTAATACGCGGGTCGCTCACTATTTTGGCGATAATGGCTTGCACATAAAAAACATGTATATGCTATCGTGGGCTTTTTTGTAGTACTATTTAAGATAAACATTTCCATTATATATTATATACGTGTAACTGTAATGGTTTTTGCAATAGCTCGCAGATGGCGGCAAATTTTTCCTACTTATTTGATGCTTATCGATATATTTTGGACAAATCACACAATATCTTTATAAAATGTAGCCTATATGTTAGTCTGATGCATAAGCTATATTAATATAAAATTTGATTATAATTCATTCTGTAGTTTTTGCGTGAAAGAGTAACAAACATCTATATATCCTTACAAACTTTTGCGTTTATAATATTAGTAAGGATTTATATCTGTTGATAGACTAAAGACAAATATTCTAAACTTAATTTGTGTGGATTTGGAGGTCCTGCTTACTCTCACTCTGCTAAAGACGTCCCGGCTTCTCTGATTGTAACGGTCCTCCGTTCCATTGAGTGCAGGAAGATTAGGGATAAGAGTGCACCTGTTAGCACACACACTGACGTTCTTTTACGGTTTTGTGTAGTATATTAATATATCCTGCGCAAATGGCTTGACTTGAATACTTATCATGGTTATATACTAACCTTTACACAGGAAGGTTTTTGAACAAATATCGCAGCGGAACGGCCTGACGCCTTTGTTGTGAGACCGCTCGTGGAATAGCAGATTGCCCTTCAACGGGAACGATTTGCCACATTCACCGCAACTGTACGGACGCTCGCCGCAACTGTGTGATCTATGAACATTTCGAATTGAACAGTAAACTGATAAATATATAAATAAAAACAGGCAGTCATCGATCACTGTCGGCAGACGTAAAAAACTTTGACGTATATGGTGTTTCTGGTTTGTAACATAATATTACCATCAAAAATTAATATTTACTTATTTGTAAATTGAAATGATTAAATTTAGTCTTTCATTCACAATTATTTATACGATAATAGCTTTCCCCGTGACTTCGTTCGTGTGGAACTAAAATTTCCTATACATCTTTTCTCCTATCGCTGGTAATGTAATATTAAATAGTCTAAAGCCATTCTCAATTAACGCTCTACCAAATACAAAAATATTTTTATAAAATCAACAGATCATTTCTACGATTACGAGTTCAAACTTTTCTGCTTTAATTTTTTTCATAATATACATAAATATTTATCCAACAAAACACACTGAACTTACATATTAGTTAATTTATATTTGTTTATCTATTTTATACACATTGTATTTGCATGAATTTTAATGACATTTATTTTTAACATTATTAGGTCTATTTATGTTACGCAATGACGCATATCGGAGACGCGACTTTAAAGTTTTATTATGCAGCAATAGACGTTTAATTGTTAAAACTAGTTATCAATTGAGTCGACAAATGAATATTATAAAGCGGAAAAGTTAGTTTGTTTGTTTAAACGCGCTAATTTTAGGAATTACCAGTCGAGTTTCATAAATATTTTTTTTATATTTTAGGGAGCAATTATTAAGGAAGGCTTTAGGCTATTTAACATCACGCTACCACCAATAGAGAAAAGCGGTATTGAAAAAAATACAAAAGCGGCCAAAAATTATTTCATTATTTTTTGCACGACGTGAACGAAGTCAAGAACATAGCTAGTAATAATATAACTTACCTCATGTGAGTTACAAGATGTTCTTTTCTAGTAAAAGGTTTAGCGCATACTTTGCAGGCATGCGCTGTGTCACCCGTATGCTGCTTCATGTGATTCGTGAGATGTTCCTTGCGTGTAAATGTCTTTTGACAAAACTCACAACGATGCGGTGATTCACCAGTATGGATTCTAAAAAAAAAACAACAAAAGTTATATACGCGAATATTACTCATCGAAATAAAACTAATTTAAACGGACACCCAAGAACAGGTCCACCCCGTGACCACGAAGGATGAAAAGCTTTCGAAGCGTCGGGATCAAAATTAATAAATAACAGCGATAAAATCCGTTTAAATTAGTTTTATTTCGATGATCAAACGATAAATTTGTTTAAATTAATTAATTACTAGTAAGCTAAATTAAGGTTAAACAAAAATATTAGTTTTATTGTGTACGAAAAATAAAACGCACAAAGTACGTTAATATATTTTTTAAAGTGGTGAATTCTACATTTTTGGTGTTTTTCAAATGCAGCGTAAATTCTAAGTAACGTCAAACTCCCTAAATCATTAAAATTGCTTGGCTTTGATTGGTTTAACTTATCGAACGTATAATTATATCTTGTCTACTAAACGATAACTCAATAACGCGATAAAGTATAAAGTCTCTAAATTGTCACTATATAAAGTTTACTGTACTTTATATAGTAACCACCGTAGTATATAAGCTGTCAAATCCCTTAGAGCTAACAGCGTATGTCAGTTTAAAAAAAAACCATAGTGTATCATTATAGAGTAAATATCAACGTCTTAAATAGATTATTTCTCGTCACTATATAAATCACTCTCGGTATTGTTCACAATTAGTTGACAATCATTGACTATCTTCCAGTGATGTCAGAGATCAAATCAAAAATTATGTGTAGAAATGTAAAATACAATCATCCATTTAGATAGAATCCTACTTATCACCTTTGTAAAATTGAAATTATATTATTTATTCTAAAACAACTATACACAGTACCAGTTGAACTTACTGTACCATGCAAAAGTCCAGGTTACTATCTATCTTTAAACCAAAATTCATCATAACTTATTCAGCGGTTTAGGCATGAAAGCGTAACAAACAAACTCACTTTCACATTTATAATAGTCGTTGTTTATCTTCTTTGACATTGACTAAGACCTGGGAATCGGTTCCTATTTTATGGTACAATAAGCCATTCTGTTGTCGTTTTCTTTGTAATTTTCATTTAATTTCTTCCGGACTCCTATGAATCTACCATGACAGCTTGTATGTTATTTATAATATTAGTAAAGATTATAATATTATAGGTACCTGACGTGATTCGTAAGGTGTTCCTTTCTCGAAAATGTCTTTGTGCAGAAGGGGCATTTGTGCGGCGTCTCTCCCGTGTGCAGGTGAATGTGATTGTTCAAGTGTTCCTTACGAGAAAACGATTTAGAACAGTACGTGCATTTGAATGGCGTTTCTCCGGTGTGTTGCCTGTAACAATTAATAAATTATTCACAAATGAAAAAAAGCAAATATGAGTGTACTTAATGAATGCCTTAACAATAAGATTTTTTTTGTTAATTAGAGACACAAATATAGTAACGAGTTTAAAGGTATTCAGAACTATAATTAGTTTCAGGTCTGCTTAATAAAATGGTAAACAAGGTAATGACAGGTGTGAGTATCGTAATTACGAAAGTACAAAATCATAATGAATGAATGAATTGATGAATACTTCATAGCATTTTAAATATCCAACGATCTACTATGTACAGCAGTAGTGTACTAAGAAAAAAATACTACCATTGTAGGTAGTACAATTAAAATAGTGAAATAAATAAAAAATAATTGAATAACATAATTAATATAAATAAATCATAAAGAACATACCAATGAGAAATATATAGTCAAAAGAAAGAAATTAAATATCTATACATAAATACAATACGTACATATTTGTGTAATATATACAACAATAACTATTTAATATGTAAATTTAGTGCAATAATTACTCGTTTCTATGGATTTTACTGATATAAAACTTTTAACTGTTAGCCTGAAAACGTGTCTGTTCACTAAGCTTAGCAGTTTATCATGAGCGACATTGTCAAAGAAAAAAAAAAGGATGACCTGTTTAGTTATTTTAGTAAGGTGCGCTGAAACTAATTGTAGATTTTATTTAAATATGATACCGGATATGATTGACAAGGTGTTCCTTCCTGGTGAAGCTCTTGTTGCAGTAAGTGCAGGAGTGCGGCGTCGCCCCGGTGTGCTGCCGGATGTGGTTGTTCAGGTGCTCCTTGCGCGAGAACGCGCGCGGGCAGATCGTGCACTTGTGCGGCGTTTCACCCGTGTGCTGTCTGCGCAACAGAGTACATTCCGATTTGAATAACAATACAATAATATATTGTTCATCATTCATTCATTATTAATATACTTCACAACAACTATCCGACCAGATCGCACTTTTATTTTAAACTATTCATATCAAATATCCAAGAGTTCTCTCATCATCTGGTTTATAAAAAATCTACAACAATTCAGTAAGAAAAATTCCGAAACTGGAACCCAAATCGGAATGCACAATGCCATGCTACATGTTTCAAGGGAAACCGCGCACACAAATGCCGTTTCGGATTCACATGATAATAGTGAAAGGATCCAATTACGGGAAAGTATGAAATTAAAACACGTTCGCTTACCTTTTGTTACTATACGCTTAATCATGCAATAATATGTATAACCCTTTGAGACATGCTTCAAGGAATAGAGGAATTCATTACAGTGATGATTAATATTAATACCTTGTAGCACAGCATTGTTACTTCTAATGCATAATATTTTTGCATATATAAGATAGTAGCCACAAGTAACAAAATAACTAAAAATATCGAAGCATTCTTCTTTACGTTATCTATTTTAGAATATATTGTATATTACCTGAAGTATAATTATAACACTGTTTTAAGAACATGCAAGTGTATACTATCTCGCATACAATATACTGTAGTCACTGAATATTTAATGTCAATATCAAACATGATAATAATCCAATAAAAAACGATTTATACAACATCTTCATACATATAAGGTTTATCACATAAACATTTACGACATACTTCTAAATTAAATAGGGATATATTACATAACATAACATTTTTACTACTACAATATATTGTAGTATTACGTTTAAGTAATAAACACTAGTCCGCCCCGTGACCACGAAGGCTGAAAAGCTTTCGAAACGTCGGGATCAAAATTTAATAAATAACCGCGATAAAATCCGTTTAAATTAGTTTTATTTCAACTAGTTGTATCAATTAAATATATTATACCATTACCTAACGGCAATAAAAATCATTGTACTACTACAATATATTGTAGTTTTACCTAGATGTAATAAATACAATAGCTGAATAATACAAGTCACTGATACTACTACAAAATGTAAAAACATCATAAAGTGAGTTTAGCAGATGTTTTTCTTAAAGTGTTTACAAGTTTAGAATATAGGAGTATTTTCAATTAACGGTACCAAAGTAATCAAATACTATAAGGTAATACACAATAGTTGTACCAACAAAATATATTTTATCATTACCGAGATGTAATAAAAAAAAGTACTACTAGAATATATTACAGCGGCATCTCTATAACTCGAATCTCGTTAAGTCGCCATCTTCAGTAAGTGGCAAAGAAATGCCGTTCTCTTCCGCTAAACTCCTAAATACGCGGTATCTCGAATTATTTAGACTTAGTTATTCGAACGAAATGTTATTTTCCTGTAAGGTATTAATAGTACATATTTATACTCTATAACTCGAGTTTCAAAAAGCAGACTCCGTAGGTCTTAGTTAGTAAAGTATAAAAGACATCCTTATTGGAATTCTCCGAACTTTTAGCAATAAATTCTAAAAGGAATTCCTTAGATTAAATAAAGATTTGGTCTTTTTAAATGTTTGTAAAGTTTATTCATTAATATCCAATTTGTTTCAATAAATATATACCATAAAATGTAAGATGATTTTTTTTAACTTAGACTCTATATCTGAAAAATATACCCAAAAATCGCGCCTTTCCAACTCGAAATATCAGCAACTAAATCCTTTGTATTTTGAACTTCTTATTAAGTCGATGACTTATTAACTCGAAATGGGTAGCATTTCCCTTGACATTCAAGTTATCGAGATTTCACTGTATGTATATCATATGGGCAATTTTACAAATATTCTTCTTACCGTCGCGTATGTACAGAATTTTTAGCTAACGGTATAAAAGTAATCAAATAGTTTATATTTGCTCTATGGTAATTAGGTTATCTCACCTGATGTGATTAGTGAGATGTTCTTTTCTAGTGAAAGATTTAGCGCAGTAGGAACATCGGTGCGGCGACTCGCCCGTGTGCTGTCTCACGTGGTTCGTGAGGTGCTCCTTGCGCGTAAACGATTTAGTGCAGAAAGAACATTTATGAGGGGACTCGCCGGTGTGTTGCCGGACATGATTCACTGTAAAAAATACTTCAATATATAGCGATTATACAATTAAATATCTTTACGACTGCAGAATGCCCCTTAAGTTGAAGGGTAAAATTTATAAGCCCATTATAAGACCTATTTTATTGTATGGATCGGAATGCTGGGCTACTAAGAAGACGGATGAATGTCGATTGCATGCAGCAGAAATGCAAATGTTGAGATGGATGTGTGGTGTTACAAAAATTGACAAAATTAGAAATATGAGTATGTTAGAGGGAGTTTGAAAGTGGCGCCAGTGGTAGAGAAACTGAAAGGAAATCGTTTATCTTGGTTCGGGCATGTTATGAGAAGAGAAGAAACACATGTGGTGACAAAAGTAATGGATATGAAGGTTGAAGTACGGAAAGGAAGAAGAAGGCCAAAGAAAATATGAATAGTGTGAAGAATAATATGAAAGAAAAGGGAGTGAATGAAGTGATGACGACTGATAGAGATTTGTGGAAGAAGAAAACGTACTGCGGCGACCCCAAATGACTTGGGAACGGGACATGAAGATGACAACTATTTTTTTTTTTATCTTTTTTTGTTAAGTGACGTTGTGGGCCCGAGTTGGTGGACACACTAAGCCTAACAGAGGGACTGGCACTCAAGTGGCACTGGCAAAACACAACTTTAGGTATTTGGCGGCAGATTTTTAACTTGAGCATAGCCTGCCAATTGGACATTAGAAAAAGCGCTACCATCATGCTGTGGTTTTGCAAGATGTTTTTACTCACTAAAAGCTCAGGCTCATTGTTCCTTCAGTCTGAATGCGCTAATCTTAGGAACTACTAATCGGATATCAAAAAATATTTTTGTATTTGATAGAGCAGCCATTGAGGAAGACTTTAGGTTATTGAACATCACGCTAGTACCAATAGCAGCTAATCTCTATTGAAAAAACATACAAAATATTCAATAATTTTTTGTTACAGGCGAAGTCGCAGGAATAGCTAGTTATAAATATTGAAATGCAAAGAAATCAAGCACCATTAGATTATTGAATACTAGACTTCACATGCGGCTTCATCCGCCTTAAAATTGACTTTGTTAAACAAATCAGATGACACAAAAAAAGGTAAAGACAAAGTTTGCCCATGTATTTACCCCACTTCTAGCAAAGATTTCGCGAGAAAAAGTTGCCTATTCATGTCCTACGTCGTCATCTATCTCTTTATCAAAATTCATCACAATTCATTCAGCGGTTTCGATGTGAAAAAACAAACAAACTCCCTATCCCATTTATAATATTAGTATGACGATGAAGGTAAATAAAATGTACATACCTAGATGATCCTTTCTTGTAAACGCTTTCGGGCAGTAGCCACATTGGAATGGCGTCTCTCCTGTATGTTGGCGGACGTGGTTGACGAGATGTTCACGCCTCGTGAACGACTTCGAGCAGAAGTTACAGCGGTGCGGAGATTCACCAGTGTGTTGTCTCACGTGGTTCAGCAGATGCTCCTTGCGGGTGAATGTTTTCGAGCAGAAGTCACATCGATGCGGAGTCTCGCCTATAAAATATACTTATTGAAATGAAAACTTCTATAGGAAGGTTAGGACAGGGAGTAAATTCATGTAAGTTGTAATCGACATGGTCACGTGACGTGTTAACGTACACACTATATGTTTTCTTATTAGTATAACTTCCTGCGATGTAAACGGTTTTGATTTAAAAGTTTTAAGTTAAGATCCAACAATTAATTTGGATATCCAAAAATAATAACTGTTTGATTATAGTTTTAAGTATTCACTTCTGTCGGCAGACCTCATGATTGCTTTGTTTTTTTTTTATTCTTTATAGGTTGAATGATGGTCAATGAGTATTTGGGACAAATTAGTAGAAACGTTAAACCTAATGGAGAGACTGGCTCTCAAATGCAACTGACAAAATGGAGGTTGCTAGACAAGCAGGTATTAGAAAATACCCTACCAAACAACGATATTAACTTGGTAATGTTTCAACTTTACAAACAAATATTAAAAAATGCCTATGAGAAGAGTCTGTTTTTCAATTTTGGTAAATTATTTTCCCAAAATGTCTCTAGATTAGAGTGATTATCTTTAAATGTATAAAAGGACAATACCACTTTAGTAAAATAAATATAGCTGAAATTAGTTAATTATAGCTAATAGATTACAATGTTATTCAAATTGATGTCACGTTTCAAAATTATTTTATAGTAGTATCACAAAATACCACAATGTTAGATAAACAAGATTCATGCAGTAAACCAGTATTGTTTACAAAGCACAATAAAAATTTCAAGAATAACTATATTATTTCGAAAATCTGCAAAATGCATTGAAGTTGGTGTTCAGATGATTAGTTTGTAAAGTTTACTTTTAATTTTATCATACAATTTTATTACAACTTTTTCACTTTCGTAGTTGTAAGTTAAGCCATAAATGTAAAATTTCTGCAGAATACATATGATTTATATCTTAAGATAAAAGAATTTTCTTGTAAGGTATACGTGATTTAATTTAATTACTTGTAATTTTTGGTCTGTTCAAAGTCATTCTTGTTTATAAATAGGATATATAAGCCGATATTATACAGAAAGATTAAATAAATATATAATATATGCAGAAAAAATAGGTTATACAGCTGTCTATACAGCACTTAGCTTTGCTTTTTGTTTTTTTTTAACGCAGTAAAACAGTGCCAAATTATTTTATATAATTCAGATTGTATTGCTCTCACTTTCAAATAAATAATCAGTTAAAAACATTTGTAAATTATACATATAATTAAATTATTAATACATTTGTAAAAATTTGAAAAGTATTTATAAGCATTAAAAATATATTTATTTTCTTTTGTCAATCGAATATTATTCTCCGTATTTGTAACTCCGTAACTCTGTATTTTGACCATCAATTTTCAAGTGTTTTTCGTTTTGCTTGACCTGTTTTCTTTTAAATTGGAGAGAAAATATACTGATAAGTTAGGAGCGTAAACGTTACATCATACCGACAGGTTTTCGCAGTAAGCCCTCAAAATAACGCAAAGCACACTTAACCATGCTCTGATAGAATATTAAAAATATAAAACATCAATGTATTAAGGTAAAAAGTAAAACAAAAGGAAAAACCCAAGCCTGACCACGCATATACCGATAGGTCACAAGTGAACAACATATAGATCGGGTACTATACGTACGCTCGTACATACCGAAGATGTAATCGAATCTGTACTAACCGGTATGCCACAGTATGTGATTGGTGAAGTGTTCCTTCCTCGTGAATGACTTCCCACAGAGTTCACATCGGAAGGGCGTATCGTTCGTGTGAGAGCGCATATGGTTCACTAAATGCTCCTTCCTAGTATACTTCTTACCGCATATTTGACAATGATGAGGCGTTTCACCTATTTTTGTGGGGCAGAAAATAGATATGTTAATAATATTCAATGATGCAACTATATCGCTCACTCGAAACATTTAGTTTGTCTCTCTTAATTCGTTCAGTTAAGTCAATCTTTTTTTATTTGGAGTTATAAAACTTTTCAAACACGATATATTATATCATTGGGTAAATAGTTGAATCATTCAATATTTATTTTTCTACTTTCTGCACCACCGTTAACAACCCATGCTACTGGTGCAGGCTTGGTTATTCCGTGTAAACTTAAAGGAAATGGTAACAAACTAAAAATTTCGAAAATATATGTTTACAGAACCAACTTAATTTGTCTATTCTATCGCTAATTGTCATTTTAGAACTATATCATTGTTATTATTTGATACAGAAGGTTTAAACTTAGAGATAAGACAATAACTAATTCTCATATAATGATTTTTGTTACCGTTATAAGAAAGCAGCTATTGTTAATTTTTTCACGAAAATCAGCACGAATGCAATATGTTTGCTGTAGATTTAACGATGAAATGACCCACCTCACACACGACTATTTAGTACATCGATTTAAAACAAATAATTATTTATTTCCTATATTTTATGTGTTCCCTATATATTTTCATAATATAAATGTTAAATTTTACCAAGTAAGAGTAAAACAAGAAAAAAATATATAGATTAAACGATTTTAAGCATAAATAACAGAAATTAATAGATTTTCTCATGGAGTCTTAAAAATAGAGTTGTTGGAAATGTATATAAAGCAAAACAAAGTTAGGTTGTATAAAAAGAAGAATAAAATCGATGGTATTATTACTGACCTGTGTGCCACATGACGTGATTCATGAAATGTTCTTTCCTGGTGAAACTCTTCTTGCAGATGTCGCAGCGGTGCGGCGTCTCGCCCGTGTGCTTGCGGACGTGATTCACCATATGTTCTTTACGCGTAAACGTTTTCGAGCAGTACTCACATCTAGGAACCAAAATTATATTATTCAACAGATTAATATCGTATACATAAAATTCTCGTGTCACAATGTTAGTTACCATACTCCTCTGAAACGGCTTGACCGATTTTTATGAAATTTTATATATATATATATATATATATATATATATATATATATATATATATATATATATATATATATATTCGGTAGTTCTGAGAATCGATCGTAATCTACATTCCATACCCCTAGGTGATAAGAGTGGTCCTCTCCAAATATTTTTTATCTTTTTATAGACAATTTTTTTTAATGTGCCAATAAATAATACAGAAACCAAAGTATTCACTAGAAATAATTTATACGACAGAATAACCTTTTTTCGGGTCAGCTAGTATTATTATATTATTCAGAAAATCCAAGACTTGATATTAAAAAAAATGTATTTGTAATAATCATGATCATAGAGCGGAATTGATAGAGTATATTTACCAAAACTTACAGAAAGAAAATAACAGATTATAGACTATATCTTTCTGAAGTGAAGAATTATGATTTTAAAATAATATCTACAAATGTATTCCAAGTGTAATAAATATTGCGTTATTTTTTAAATCTTAGGATAGAAATGCATTATTATAATACGATTTTAGAGAGGGAGATAGTATTAACTATATTTTATATCTTACCTAAAAATTTAGGTAAATATATTCTATTCCGACATATGTATGGTTGATGATATAAGATAATACAATAACAAAGTTCCTAATAAGTTTTGCAGAAATTGAGATCATGATTAATTACCAACGACCGGTAATAATTTGAAATATATGTTACGGTTATTTATAACATTTTTCTATTGCATATGAAAAGACAATAGTCCTTTTATTTCTTTTCTATTTAAATAACCCAATAAAATAAACTGATTATGAACAAAAGATTCTACTTTTTTTAAAAGATAAGTGTTCCACCAAATCAGATGGATAGGCGTCACAACAAATAAAAAAGTATTCTATGTTTTGCTTCACGAAATATTCGATTTCTATGGCAAATTTCATTAAAACCCGTCACAGGCCGTTGAAGCGTGAATGATGGACAACCATTTAAACAAATCACTTTCACATTTATAATATAGATGAACACTTGTTTGTTGCTAATAATTTAAGGGGTTTCTAAATATAAAGTATATGTACATTGCTTGACCCACGAAGTTTTCTATTTCTGTGTCGAAATTAATTAAAAGTCGTTTAAGCTAGAATGATGGACAGACATTCGAATAAACGGATTTTTTTTATTTCGTCGTTGTTTAATTATACTTTCTAATTATTTCGCCATTTTCACTATTATGACTAGTTGTAAAAAGTATTTCGTATAACAAGATTTTATACGAAACGTCCAGAACACTTATAAATAAAAACTAGTATTTATGATGTGCGGACTAACTAGAATAGACAAGATTAGATATGAATGTTCCAGGAATCACGAAAATACCACATACGGCAGAGAAGTTGAGGAGCAATAGATTAACATGGTATAGGTTTTTTATGAGGAGACGGTAGCCTTATAACTAGGAGAATGTTAAGTATGTAGGTGGATGGATGTTAGGAGTAGAGGTAGACCGAAGCAGATGTTTAGAAAAGATGTGAATTAGATAATAGCTAATGGAATGGACGAAAAAAACTTGTGCCGGCCTACCTAAGTAGGATAATGTGTAAGAAGGTTAAGGAGATAAGGGGTATTGGGTGGAACGTTTTAATTATTTCTGATAGTTTATAGGTTTAGCTTTATGGCCACAATCTCACCTGAGGTAACGATGTAACCCAAGATAGTGGACACGCTAATAGAGGCTCTCAAGCATAACTGCCGGAACACACCTAAAGGTATTTGGCGGCAGAATTTGAACTTGAGGGCGGTAGCTAGCCAGGCAGGCATTAGAAAAAGGTCTACCTACCACCACGCCTATGGTTTCCTCACGATATTTTCCTTCACCGAAAGTTCAAGCTTTATGGAACCCACGTCCCTTGATGCGAAGTCTGTACACACTACCACCCAGTTATTATCGTTTCGAAATTGACAATTTACCTGTAGGGTGTTTCTCCTGTATGGCTTCTGACGTGATTGTCGAGATGTTCCTTCCGCGAGAAGGTTTTGTGGCAAGTTGTGCACGCGTACGGCTTGTCCTGCGCCAACCGCTTCGCGTGCCGCTCTGCGGGGTCACCGGCTATATGGAAAATAAGTACATTAATATAATATGTAGATTAAGCTAACCCATTATTCAAGTGAAACTTTTATTCCATCGCCTCAATTTTTGAAGTGAAAATTATATAGGTAGGTTTGCATAGGGAGTAAATTCATGTGAGTCATCATCGACATGGTCGAGTGACGTGTTAACGATAACACTATATATCTGTTCATATTAGTATAACATATTACTCTGTAAACAGTTTTAATTTAAGATCAAACAATAAATTTGGATATCCAAAAATAACAATTGTTTGTTTATAGTTTCATGTTTTCACTTCTGTCGATAGTTCTCATGACCGCTTTGAAATTTGTTTTGTCCATCTATCGCATGTTTTATTACAGCCGGGGGTGGAGTAGGGGTAAAGTGGGCGGAGCTCGGCAAAGCACCCAAGGGCAATATGACGGCGGGTTGGCTCGCATCACCTGACCGTGTAGAATTTATATTCTCATTCATTCGTGCAAGTGCTTCGTAGTATTTGTGTGTTTTAATTAATGTATTGAAGTAGTAGATTCACTTGCATCGTGGTTTTATAAAATCACACAATGTTTTATTTTTATTTTGAACATTCTTTCATACCAGCTCAGAGACGATTGCAAATAATTTATTTCTTTGATTCTATATTTTATCTACCTTTTTATTGTGGTACCTGTCTTTTACGAAAATAAAATACTACTATACATATCAGGTAGAGGTATATTTTCAAATTCATCAGTGGTTATTATAATTATTTATTTATATTGGACTTTTATTTGGATATAAAAAGCATGTATCTTTCTGATCGTACACGTTACAACAGTAACTAGAGCTACTAAAATCTACATAAGTATCATAACAATCTTAGAAAATACCAGTCGGGAATCAAAAAATATTTTTGTATTCGATAAAGCAATCATTGAGGAAGGCTTTAGGTTATTTAACATCACGCTGCCACCGAAAGGAGCAACACTTTATTGAAAAAAAATAACAAAAACGTGCAAATATGATTACATAAAATTTTTGTTACACGCGATCTTCTTATATCTTATATCGTATACTTTATAAACAGAAAATAAATACAAAAAGTACCAGAAATTTCAGATCTAGGGGCGATATTGAATGTATATTGAATAAAACGTTCATATTTGACAAACACATAGACATTTGTTATTTTGTAAATATATATAGCAAAATTCATTACCTGTGGCGGAAAAAGTCCGCGGTGATAAGTGAATTAACTACAGTAATGTTATTATGACTTCTTTAAATACAAAGTCGCAAGTACAATTAATATATTGGTTTAGATTGCTAGAAACATTTTGAACAACTTATAGTCCTCATCTTACTTTAAGCTTTTCTTGATCTATAACAGCTCTTCGTTAAGCTCTGCTGTGGTCACGTTCTATCAACAAGACTTTCATTATAATCAATTGCTGAATCGTGACTGCGTAAAAAACTCACTTTCGCATTCATAATTTTAGTAAGGACAAGGAAGTAAAGACTAGTACGGATGTCATATACTTAATATGTGGTGTGGGTTTATATAGAAAATAGAGGTAATATTTTTATTAATTTACTTACCTAGGTGACATTTTCCATGTCTTGATAATTCGGCAAGGTTAGCGAAAGCAGATCCGCAGACCTGACAAGTGAACGGTTTGCTTTCCCCGTGATATCGCCTTTAGAAAAATAAAACATTTTAATTTAACAGACATAGTACATAAAATGTAAAAAATTTCTAATTAAGTCGTATATGGTATCATGGTAATATATGCTACTAAAGGCCTTTTAGTTTATATTTCGAAATATCGGCTTCGCTTTCGTTATAATTACCTAATGCTTATTATTAAACCTAAATAAATATAAATAATAATAAAGGCATAATACATAATGCCCTTTGTTTTAGTATGAAGGAATGTTACATTACTGTAATTACACTTTTAAGTAATGAGCCGATATTCGATTACAGAGTGGATCAATATGTGAACGATGGTGATATCTGGAATTGACACCTGTCTCTGTGCATCCACTAAGAACTGTAAATGTATTTAATTCTTTGTTTAAATATGTACCTACCGAAAAAAGACAAAATAAGTAAAGAATATTTGATATAGACATACCTGTGAACAATTAATTGATACCGAAACTGGAATATCTTGCCACAGATATCGCACGTATGATGACCAGGTGAAGAATCTGTTTCGGACATGGCAGCACTAGTTCCTGCTTCGACTTCCACTTCATTTATCGCCTAAAATAATCAGTCTTGATTACAGTAATTTGCTGGGTATGTTAGGGCCAAATTATTATTGATGTATAATCAATCATGCCAAATGGAAATGATAAGTAGGGCAATCCAAATTCATATGTAAATATTTGAAATACTCAAATTGGCTAGGATTAGTGTTTAGGTACTATTACAATATTTGTAATAGTTTAAAATTATTTCAATATTTCACTACATTAGTTTACTTAGTAAATGCGAAAATTAGAAAACTACTGGGATATTCACATCATCACAATGAATGCAGTATCTGCTTAAATGAAAGAAGAATGAATTACGATTCGGTGTATGATTTGATTTTAATATAGACTAATATATACTTATTCCAACTTAATACGGCACTAATTAAAATTATTATTTTCAACAACCTAGCAACGACAGATTTTTATTGAGTTTTAATCGCATGTAAGTATTCTGCAATTGTTTTATATATCCCTTACGAGTATAGGGTAACACATTTCTTACCTTAGCTTGTTGCTGTGGTTGACCTTCTGAATTCATTTTCCCAAACACTTCATGGTAAGCTAATAACTGTGATAGATCCTCGACATTAACTTTATACATGCCGTGCATATCATGGTCGGCTGCATTGGCAGATATTTTCAATACAGCTCCCTCCATACCCATTGATCCTACAGTCTGTAAAAAACAGTCTGTGCTTGATACCACACAACAGGAATGAAACATCACTACATTTCTCTCAATCCATTATTCTCCTCGAGGCTACTTTACCAGAACGAGTGTTACACAAAAAATACTGTGGATCCGAAGCCCTTTCATAAGAAATTTCACTTCAAAAACTTGCTTAGTGTAAATTGACAAGATTAAAAAAAAATTTGGCCGACACGGGATGCTCACCAGATTATTACTATTTACAGATTATAGCAAAAATTTATATTAGAATCTATATAAATAAATAAAATTGAAGTATCCGTTTGTAATACCAAAATAACAGCTTTTTACTAAATGCATATGAACAAAAAAACAATTTTTAAGATTTTTGTCGTCAGTCTGTTTGTTCCGGTTAAGCTCTGAAACGGCTGAACCGATTTTGACAGGACTTTCGCTGGCAGATAGCTGATGTTATAAGGATTAACTTAGGCTCCTTTTAGTTTAGACGAAAAATAGGGTTTTGCCATTAAAAAATAACAAATATTTTTTATTAGAGTAAAATAATAACAGTCCACAACTCCCACAGAAACGCATCGAAGTGTATAGTATACGCGCACACATATACAAGGAAAAGCTGTGGTGTAAAGGGGCATGAGGACATATTATGCCCTCATTTCTGAAAGAGAGCGTCATGCCCTTTGCCATGATGACATATAGCCAGATTTAATTGCCAAACGACGCCAATAGATGTATCACAACAATAATAAATTAAAATCAGAAATAAATATTACCTTCAGATCAATACCCTTTATATCTTTTATTTCAGCTGGTATAGCGAACTGTGCAGTTTCCATTTTGGACGAGTTTTTTTCATCTTTGACTATAAGTGGATCAGCGGCGCTGGCTTCGATGGACGTAGTACCGTCGGGGTTATGTGTCACTAATATATTGGCCGGTTCGCCCGTCGCTTGCTCAATACGAACCACGCTGTCTATCACCTGAGTGACAGGAGACTGAAATTAGTCCGTTAAAATTTAACATTACACCTACCTATCAATTTCTATTTTGTTTATATATTTCAAATGTTATTGATATAATCAATCACAGCGTATATTATCTAGCCTTGCATGAAAAATAGGAGCTACAAATATTTGTTTTGAAACAGTCTTTCCACATTTAAAATGTTGCCAAATATGTAATACCAAAATACTTAAACTCTTAAACAAATAACTTCAACAATATTTAAACCTTATAACTAAATGAAATATGGTCGAATTTCGATTATCAAGTACTTCTTTAATATATAAATCGATGTTTGTATGTATGAAATCGCTAAACTCAAACACTCATTGAGCAAAATCCATACTAATGTTTCTGTATTTTTTTTAAATAGGTGCTAATATGCAAGATGGTTCTGCAAGTAAGTTTTTGATTTCTGAAAAGAGCATAACACAATTTCCAGGGCAAGCTAGTTGTTTTTGAATGATTTTTCTTTTTTTTTTTTTTTTTTTTTTTTTTCGAACTGACATACGCTGTTAGCCCCAGGGGCTTTGACAGCTTCACAGAACTTTTTGGGGCAAGTGCTGAAGGCACTCAGCCTCGAAGCAGCGGGCATGAGGGTGCCAAAACGGCCGAACCTCGGCTTGGGTTGCTGCTGGTAAGTGAAAATGATTCACGATCCTGACTAACCAACAGGTCTTGTCTTACAAATTTAGTGATCCTAACAACGACCTTATTAGGTAAGCAGCTCAGGGCCGCGAGGGTAGTCCCTTACAGAACCGTGTACTTAACGTGTGAGTGTGCACGAATGGTATGCGGTGTCATGGTGTACTCTCAGTGATGTAGTGTCACTGTATCGCGCGAGCAGAGTCACTCGAGGGCTCCTATCCGGAGGATCGAACCTAGGCTCAGGCGTCTGCGGAGGGAGGCCGCGGCGGGTGTGCGGGAGCGAAATTATCCGCTCGGCCTCGGCGGCGAGGACGGCGGTTGCGCGGGCGTGTGCGCGGACACGAGCGATTGCTGGAGACAGCAGGGAGAAGCGCGTTTAATCTCGTTATTTTGTCGACGGGGTCGGAGAAGCAATTGCGTGGCCGGCGCGCAAAGCCTTTAGCGTGCGGATTGGAAGTGTAGCTAACTGCGTGTACTATTTTGGGGTTAGGATGAAGTTCAGCATTTTCAAAAAAAATCTTTGTAAGGTGTTTAATATATGCATACATGGACGGAAGTTCCATATCTTTATGGAGATCTACATTACGGACATAGAACGGGGCTTGGACGGCTATACGCATGAATCTATTTTGCAACACTTGTAGTTTGCGAAGGGTGGTTCGCGAAGCGTGAGCGAATACGGGACAGCTATATGTAAGTATGGGACGGATACATACTTTGTATATTATGAGCTTATGCCTGAGTGACATTTTGCTCTTGGAGGAAGTTAGATTGCGTAGTAGAACCATGGCCCGGGAGGCTTTTTTCTGTACGTAATCTATATGTTTGTTAAAGGTAAGGTGCCTGTCTAATACTACACCAAGGTATTTAGTTTGGTTAGTCCAAGGGATATTGACGCCGAAAAGGTGTAATGTTTTTTTTATGTTCTTTCTCGCGTGAGGATCGAACATGATAGCCGCACTTTTGTCTGGATTAATTCCTATGCGCCACCTAAGACACCAGGACCCGAAATTAGAGACAGCTCTTTGGACGCGGTAGTATACGTGAATCCTATTCCTGCCCGAGCTGAAAATAACTGTGTCGTCTGCGTAGGACCCTACTGCGACGTCGGGGAATTCGGGTATATCACTAACGAACAAATTGAACAGGCAAGGCGCTAGTATGGAGCCTTGTGGGACTCCTGAACGTATTGGATGAGGTGAGGATAGAGCTCCGTCCGCTTTGTAGCAGAAGGAGCGGTCCGATAAGTAAGCAAGGATTATGCGGACTAGTCTGTCCGGAACTTGAAAGTGATTGAGTTTATATATGAGGCCTTCGTGCCAGACCTTATCGAATGCTTTGGCTATGTCGAAAAATACAGCAAGCGTGCGCCTTGGACGGCGTAGCTCCGTGAAATTGGAGAGAATATGCTCCGTGAGGCGGAGCACTTGGTGAGTGCACGAGTGCTTCGGTCGAAAGCCAAATTGCTCGTGTGGTAAAAGACATTTATCTGCGGCAAAGGCTTGTAGTCGGTTTAACAGAATCCGCTCGTATATTTTACCTATCGTATTGAGGAGGCTTATCGGGCGGTAGCTTTCCGGAAGAGATGCCTTTTTTCCGGGTTTACGGATACCTACTACCGTTGCCTTTTTCCAAGCAGTTGGAAAATGGCAGTGATATGATTTTTCTCTATAACCTATAATCTATAGCAAACTGCGAAACCGTCCTAAAGATATGAATTAATACCCCTTAAACCTATAATTGTTAAATATATATTTATAAAGAATAAATCACGTAATATATATCGCCGTTGTCAAATCAATATATGCTATATGCAATAAGAACATTTTTGAGATATTAAACAAAATATCAGTTTTTATATTAAAATGTTCTGGTTGATGCACATGGCGTATTTTTGAGCGACTACAGTTCACAGTATAGTGCTTAGAGTAATATAACAATCTTTTACATCGAAGTTTGGTTTTCATATTTTACATGTTTTAATAATGAAAATGTAGAAATTTCCTGTAAGTGCACATGGCAGATCTTGATTTGACTTCGTTGTAATTCAAAATAACTAATTCTGGTGATCTTATATAAAAGTATTGAGGCAAGTTCTTTATAATAAATTTATGTTTTACCTGTTGACCAACAAACTGTTGTAACTGATGTACAGTCAGCGTATGATCGTTAGGAAGTTTGATAGCTTCATGCAGTTCCTCTTTGTCAACCATTTTTCCTGCACCTGGTTCCACTACAGTCACTATACCATCTTCACTGACAGTGAGTTGAATCTGTTGAGAAATATAGGTTATGATAATAATAGAAAAATCAACAATTTCAATAATTTTGCAAGCTTCAATAATAAATAATACAAATTCAAAGTGCATTCTAGTCAGTCTTCAAAAAGGCATAAATTCTATAATACGAGATGTAAAAGCCCATAGAAGATAGGCTCTTTAAAGAAATTCAGGGACGAGACCAAAATAGCAGCACAATATACTTGAACCAAATCTCCATGTAAATAATCTTGTGGAACATTTGAGAGCTGCAAATAATAATTTCGAATTAAAATTAACAAGTTTATTTATGCTAACAATGCTGATATTGGTATTAACTATTAATTTCATTTTAATACAATAAATAATCGCTATCACATTAGAAAAATATGAATTGATTTTAAGAGAGCTTGAATAATTTGTATAATATTAAATATTATACAATCAAAATATTAAAGGTTAACTAGTTTCCAACAAGTTAATAAATACTGTATGTTGAAAATAGTAGTATAGTTCTTTATATTTATATCAGATTCACAATAGAATGTTTAGATTAGAGAAACTAATCACACTAAGACGTATAAAAAAGTGGTACCTTTGCCTCTTCTACCAGCTTTTACATAAAACATTTGTTCTACAGGATCCACAAATAATTATTTGAAGTGACGACATGTACGTGTAGGTGTACAGGGAATTAAAGCATATTCCTTTTATCAGTCTCCCCGGATCGAGAGGGTATGCGTAAATGCATCCTTCCAAATGTGAAAGTGAGTTTGTATGTTACGCTTTCACGCCTAAACCGTTGAATCGCTTATAATGAATGTTGGTTTAGAGATAGATAGAACCTGGAGATGGTTATAAGCTACTAATTGTCTCAAAAAACTTATTGGAACTGAGGCAAAGAGAGGGGTAAACTTAATATAAAACTTATGATGTCATCCAATTTGTTTGAAAAAATCAATATTAACGCGAGCAAAGCCGCAGGTAAAAGCTGGTTTGGATATAAAACTGAAACGAGTGTCGAAACTACACATTACCACAAACTGTATTTGCAAATCGAACTGGCCGAATATTGCATCAAATGAAGATCCACGCGCTTAGACACACTGAAGATTAAAATTGCTATTGAAAACACTTATGTTATATGATTACTATTATAATATTATTGGTATCAGGGCATTTCCTAAAGGGCATCTGATAAGCTACCACTTTGGTGTTGACATTCTATTGCCAAATACCTATTGGTATATTTTCCACTTGAGACCGTTTTTTCTACCTAGACTTGGCAAGTTACAATCTTGGATTTTAGTTATTTAAAATCTGGTGGTATTGTGGTCTAATGTTACAACTTGTTAAAATAAATATATATATTTTTTTCTATTACTTATGACAAGAGTTTCTGCATTTTATAAGAAAACATTCTAAAATGAGAAAATTGAAACGAAATAAGTATCAAAATTATGGTACTTTCTATTACTACTCTACACTACACTTTGCAAATTACAAATAGTGAAAATTATTTTTAGGTTACTCTACAGTGCCTAAAACTAAATATTTCGAAACTAAGCTGAAAACAACACTTAACTTCGGCAAAATTATTTAAAAGCAGAATATATATTTAAAAAGACAGACAATTTATTAAAATAATAGATGTGTCTTAGTAAAAGTGTAGGTCTGCAAAATTAAAGTATTTTCTTACCTCACTGACCTGTTGTATGATGGTAATAAGCAGCATGAATATAGAATTGTTTTTACAAATGCACACAATATTAACGATGATGAACATGATAAAGTAATGTGTAAAATCGAAATTGTATCATATTAGTACACCAACCTGTTGATTGTTGTGCTCGGGTCGTGTCGTAGCCATGAGTTGTTGCTGCATTAGATGCTGTTGCGAGTGGTGTCCCTATTGAAAACGAAAATGTCATGTAACATATATGTTTTCTTTAATGGTATTTTATAGCTTTTTAGCGTTATGGCCACAAGCACACCTGATGTTAAATGACGATGTGGCCAAGGTGGCGGACACGCTAAGCCTAGTGGACGGACTGGCTCACAAGTGCAACTGCTGTAACACCTATAGGTATTTGGCAGTAGGTTCTCAACTTAAGGGTGGTGTCTAGCCATTAGGGCTATTAGAAAAAGTCCTTCCACCATGCAACTATTAGTATTGATTACATAATATTATTAATATAAAATAACCTTAATTTACCCACTACCTTAATTTATGTAACCATATTAAGACTGTACTACAGACACCTGCTAATTGTAGTGAGCTTATGAATACTTAATTTTTTAAAAAAATCAGCACTATTTACTTTAATAACTAGAGATAAGCTTGTGATATGCACATTAAATATACAATACTAGCTGTGCCCCCGATTTCGTTCGAGTGGTACTAAAAATGATTTAATCATTTTTGCCCACTTTTTTGACATATTTCAATATTGTTTTGCTCCTATTGGTGATAACTTGATGTTAAATTAGCCTCAATTATTGCATTATGAAATACAAAAATAATTTTAAAAATCCGATTAGTTATTCCTAAGATTAGCGCATTAAAGTCAACAGACAAACTTTTCCGCTTTATAATATGAATATCACTATATTCATATTATAAAGCGTATGAGGTGGTAGGATACGATAATTGTGTCCGTTTGTACGTTGACTACCAGATATAAAGCGTAACATCCGCCATAATGGCATACATAGGCGTATCCAGTAATAACTGGTTGTAGGGATTTACATCCGGTCATATAAGCCTGTCATAGTGACTCTTCTTATATGTCACGTTTTAGTTAGTTTAGGTTAGGTTAGCTAAGTACAGCTGCCGAAACACATACTGGAAACTGTTTTACGATTGAATTGGGGTAAAATAAATAGTGACAAACTGGATTACAAACCGAATGCATATATTTAAGTGAAAACTTTTTTGCACGTTATGACGTCATACTAGTCCTCATATAAACATCAGTACAAGTTGCCTTTCCTAATAAAATTTATAATGGAAAGGACCATGTAAAACTGATGAATGATTGTTGTTAGATTGTACCCAACTAAACTTTAGGTATTTTGTAATATACTTTTTACTGATTCATCATAAAAAGTATCTTATACATCCTACTCCGTAATATAACATCTATTCCCAATTTCATACAAATATTTGCAAAAGGAACCATTAAAATATTTATAATACACATTATACTATAAAAACCTTAGCAAGTTCTTGTCATATGTTTTGAATAATACATATAACAATATAACTGTAATAAAAGAGCAATGTGTATATAATACTCATTAATTCTATAAAATTAATGACAAGGTTAGAAAAAGTAAATAATGCATTAAAATGAACTAAAACATGTAACAAAATTTTTACATACAATATATCTTTAAGCTATGCAACTCCATATAATCATGCAACATTATAAACTGATAGCAATAAAAAAACATATATAATATTAACAAATTAAATCTTGCAAATGTATAATCACAGCAAAAAGAAAACTATTAAAATACCAGATAGCAAAATACATTGTTGTTACAAAAACAACCTAATACAAAAGTAGAATTTCACATTTTAATGTATTCATAATTAAAAATGTATAATATTTGTATGAGTTTGTATAACTGAAATAGTAATTAAGGAATTGAAATATATCCCAAAAATGCTTCTTTAAACAGGGAATTAGAATTATTTAATTATACTAACTAAAATCTTGTTTTTTCTAGAATATAATAGTCTAAGTTACTCCTTAGAACATCAGCTATCTACTAGTGAAAGTCCAGTCACAATAGGTCCAGCCGTTACAGAGATTAGCCGAAACAAACAAACACAACAGATAAAAACTTTATATATATATATATATATATATATATTTTGTAGAAGTACCATATGTACTTTAATATGCATTTAGTAAATAGCTGTTATTTTGACATTACAAACAGATACTTCAATTTTATTTACTTGTATAGATATGTTCATTTTTTTATAAGTAATTTATTATACAAATAATAAAGATCATATGAATTTTAAATTGATAATAAATACAGGAGTAAACTTAATTTTTAACTTTCATGAATATATTAATGACGAGAAAACTGTCTACCAGAAGCAAAGACTTTATAAAAGGCAAATACAATGCGAGACATCATTCACACTGCAAACAAGGTTTTGGATCGATTTTTCTATTGTAGACCTCCCTTCACCACTGTTATCTACTGAGCATACAACTATTACATTCCCACTAAGAGTGTTAACACGTGATTTACCATATCTATGTTATGGTGTTGTACAAACTCCACCCGATTATTGGGTACCTGCTGGTGGCCGGCTTGACCTGCGCTAACAGAGCCCTGGGCGCTGGCACCTGAAGCTTGTTGCGCATTAAGCTCTTGCTGTTGGCTGTGGCCAACCAAGCTCTCTGTAATAGAGACATTGGTTTATTTTTCAATTATACAAAGGATGTTTTGCACAATTGTAGCCGATTAGGTCATGGCCACCACATACCATGTGAAGCAGTTCACCATTGTTGCACAAGCATGTCCAGTGCAGCCCCCTAATCAATTAATCTTTTTCTACAATCATTAGTAAAAAGTTAAAATGTATGAGGTGACAATCTAAAAACGAAATCGATGACATATCTCAACACAAACTCCTGTGATCAGAGTGTATTTAAACCTACATCCATATCACAAGAGCCTCAGAAATTGCTCAGAGTTTCCCTCTCTACAACACGTTGGATCCGTGGCACCCCCCTGGCATCTTTAATATCAGAAATATATGTAAATCTTGTGTTTCAAATGAATGTGAATTTTATAAAGTTTTCAAGTTTAAAGTTTTTAGAGTTTGAGTCTATTGATTTGAGGGGTGCCGGGTTGAGCCAGTGTAAATACAGTATGAGTTTTTGTTCCATCAGAAATATAATGTTTATATATGTTTTACTGTTTGAATATAAATGAATAAATAATAAGCCACAAAATGAGTATGGAGATCAGCATGACATTGATAACTACCTATAGATTATCACTGTCGTATTTGAAATGTACTGTGATTGCAATCAGACATAATGCTGTCTCTATTATCCTATTAGTATAAAAATCAATATGTATAGTATACTACATCAAACTCTACAGTTCAGCTATGATATTGATTTGGCCACATGGAAAATATATAAACTATACATATGGTATAAAACAGTATCATTGTACATCATACATAGATACATTTATACCTAATTGAATTCATAACAACATACAGGCTAGGAAGTTGATGATAATTATAAATACACTGTCATAGATGATTTTCAGTAACTAGTTTAAGTTAGTAAAGTTGATTGAAATACTATCACATTTACCTTATGGTACACATTATGAATAAGTCTTCAGTGAAGTTTAAATTAAATTTTAGGCAGCAAGTTATAACATATAGGGATTAAAAATAAACAATATTATTTAACATACCATGTGTTTGCCCAGACTGTGTTGCAATGATTTGAGACACAGGTATTTGTTGAGTTCCTGCTGCAGATACTGTGACCTGTGACTGGCCACCATGATGTCCCAGTATAATATTTGGATCACCATTTAATATACTTGCATGTGCTTGACCAAGGTCCTGAAATTTTTCTAAATTAGTTACCAATATTATAAGTTAACAAAGAACTTCAATTTTATTAGACTACATTTCAATTTTTAATATTAAACATGGGCAATTTGTAATGGCTTTAATGGTTTTTAAATTTGTTGAATACATTTGTTAGCAAATAAGTACACTTTATATTTTTTTTTTTTTTTTTTTATGATATATTCATTTCAAGGGGCATGGGAACATACTAAATAGTTATGAATCATTTTTTAGATAAAATATTTTATGCAATAAACATTGTATAATTTAGAGAAGTTATTGTAAAATTATTAATTGTAATTTGTTATTACAAATGCTAATAAGAATAAAATAATAACACTATTTATATGAAGGATTTTTCAATATACAATAATATGTTTTGCATATCTCACAAAAGGCTATAATGATTTAAGTGACATTGTATATTTAGAGTGATTTTTGCTTTATGAATGCACCTATACAGTTGTACTTTAGATAAAAACACAGTGTTTTTTTTATGTAAAGTAATTACAATACAATGATTTTTTTTTCATTTTTATATTATCTATGTAACAAGTTCATACATATGTATAATTGTAAAATGTGGGTGTTTAATCAATATGTGATTAATATTTACATTTGATTTAATTTATAAAAACTTACTTTATGACATGCAAATTATACAATACCAAAAAATTTAACACAGAACCAGGAACTAAGATATATATTTATACATATATATTTGAATAATATTTGTTGATCACTCAAACACATAAATCATGTTCATTCTAGAGACTGTTCAGTTATGCTTTTTTATTACCTTATTTACTTTTAAAAGTCATCCTTCCTACAGACCATGTTAAATTTGAACTTGTAAATATCTTAAAATATAATGATTACTTTGAAACTATTATTCTTTAAGCAGACAAAAAAACCCATGACACATTTCTATTATTGCATATGCCTAATAAGCCATGGTTATGTGCTTAATCTTGGTAAAATTATGTCTACCTAATCACATAAAAAAAAACTATTAAATTTGATGATAAAAATTTTAATACAAGGTTATGTAAATTTTACTTTAGTATGAAAGTAGTTAATACCTGTACTGGTTTTCCGTTTTCTATTCGCGCTCCTGTTGGTAAGCCGTACACAGAAACTTGTGGTATAGGCCCAGGAAATAAATTTGTAAACACCCAATATTTTGCAACGCTAGACAAAGCGACGTTTACAGCAGCAGAGTTGACTCTCAAGTCAGTAGCAGATGTGGTTGGCGGCAAATTAGATTGCTGTTGTTGCTGTGCTCCTGATACTCTCTGATTCTGCGACTAAAAATACCAAAGCAGTGAGCACACTAATTACAAAAAAATAAATAAAAAAATTAAGAAATCATTCAGACCTCCGCACTTCCCGGAGGCTGGCCACCACCCGTATTGATATTGTGATGATCTGAATTCATCATTAGTCTCTATTTTAACAATAATTAGACTAACTTCCACGTAATTATTTACAAATACACAATATTTCCTAAACTTTACGTATCGGCATTGTCATAATTCGAATGTCATCGAAATGGAGGCGCGGGGGACGCGACGGGCCGCCATAGTGAAACTTAGTGCACAATAACATTTTCTTCAGAAACCCTTTTCCAGTAGTTTTTCCTCACATCATTTTACAGAATTTGTTAAACCAAAAACACTCTTGTAAATATCACGAAATTATATAAATTACGTTATTCCTCGACAAGAAATTAAAGTTTCGATAAATCACATTTCTATCACACACATCTACGAACGTACGAAAGTTTGCCACGGTCACAGAGTTACCAACGTTAAAATATTTTGTTAAAAATATTTTCTGAAATAAACGCAACTGATTATTTATAGTCTTAATTTACACAATAAATTTAAATGAAATATAGAGATTTGTATATATAGATTACAAAGTGTCAAGTGTTTAAATTTAAAGAATATTACTATACAGATGACGTTGTAACGCAAAATTTATACAACATAGAACTACATTCAATCATTAATATTAAAATAAAAGGGTGAATAAAATATATACAGTAACAATACAATAGCTTCTTAACACTCTTAACAGCATTTAATGACTTCTTACGCTTCTCGATATATATTAAAATTATTACTGGTCTCTATGTAACAAGACACTGGTGTTGCAATATCAATAACATACTATGTGGTATGCGAAATTGTGATACATACCTATAAACATATTAACTCGTTATTTTTACCCTCAAATGCTTTACTTACTACGTTTATTTGTACTTGCTTTATATTTATATTGCTATGTTGTAGTTTTTAATTTGAATTTAATTCATAAGAAGGTTATATTGGTGGCATTTTGCATGATACAGTTTGGTTATTGTGATAGTATATGTGTGTTAAATGAATTATAAATAAAAACTCAAAGCATGATTTATTTGTTGCAACAAAAATTCCACGACAGTTGTAACGAGTAAGTCACCTTTTTGTTAAAGCGTTCTATGAACCTTCAAAGCTCTGCAAGGTATTTTACCATTAAAGAGTTGATATTAAATAGAGGAAGAAGAACAGTCCTTTGCATACTAGGTAATCATCAGGCGTAGTAATTATAGCAACCTCAATATAATTAGATTGCTATTTTCACTACTGTTGTGTTATATATCATGATCAATTAGGGGCCGTTCATAAAATACGTTCGCATTTATGAGGGGGAGCGGGTGTCACTGTGACAAAATATGACATAGGGGGTCGGGGGTCTAACAAGATGTTACGTTCACAGCTGATAAAACAATTTTGTAAATTGTACATGTTATTACAGGAGTGCAGATATTTACATGGTATTACAGAAATTAATTTATTAAGGTCTTATAAATCACAAGTCAAGTAATAAATATTTAAAACAGGTCAAGTAATAAATGTTTAAAAATATTGAAATTTGTGTACTGCTATTAATTGATATATATCTTGTACAGGGGGGGAGGAGTCATCATTTGTAAGGTAATATTGATAGGGGGGTTGCAGAAAGTGTGATAACGTGACGAAAGGAAGGGGTCTAAAAAAGGAACATTTTGGGTGACGAATTTTATGAATGGGCTCTTATAGTTTACTGGTAACAACAATCAATAACACTAAAACAGGTTGGTGCAGAGTGATGACAAGCTGTTAGTAAAATAATCTTTGAAAAACAGAGTGTTATTTGTACGTTATATAGTAATACTAATAATAACAAAAATGGTTACTAATAAGATTCAAATCCACTTATTTCCTTTTCTAGTTGCTGCTGCATTGTAGCTGTAATGTGATTGTTTTATCTCTTTCGCACATATAACTTTATGTGCCACTTATAGTTATCCCATATATAGCTAATTCTACATATAAATGTAGCCGCTTTACACATTGCATTTGGACTACAATTACCCGAGCTGTAACAAGAATTACTGTGAATGTAACTGCTTTGACACGTGATTCACCTTATCATCTGTTATGTATTAAATGTTATATAAAATGGGCCCGGTCTGCTTTCTACATAGTATTCACCATTCAATCCATAAATAATAAAAAAAAAACATTTACTGTGTTTTATTTCAAAGTGTCGTTTTTTAAGTAATAATTACATGGATTTCAATTCCGTTACCTATTATTGCAATATAATCCTTATCCATCTTTACTCTCCGTATCCTTACTATATTATAAATGCGAAAGTGAGTTTGTTTATTGTGTTTGTTTGTTACACTTTCACGTCTAAATTGGTGAATCGATTTTGATGAAATTTGGAGTAGAGATAGTAGCCTATAACCCTGTAGATGGTTATAGGCTACCTACATTTGGTCGCGATCAATTTATTCGGAGTGGTGTAAATAGAGGTTTGAACTTACTATGAAACTTTCTATTGCGTTATTCGATTTGATTTAAAGTTATATTATGTTTTTTTTTTTTCAAAATACGCTGAAAATGAGTGGAATGGTGTTACAATTATAATATAGAGTAATCGTATTCACAAAACATACAATATGACAGATGAGCAGTAAAGAATCAGTGAAATGTTTTTGAAAATTCCACGTAAAATTCTTTTTTAACAGCTTTTTTTCTCGTTTTCTAAATAAAATTGTTGAAAATATGAGATAAATTATTTGAAGTGTTTTCATGAATACACTCATATTATCGTTTAAATGCAAATTGGTTGTGGTAGAGGCAGTTTAAGAACAAAAAATGGCTTGAAACGTGATGTGTCGGGAGTAAAGCACTACCTCACCCGTTTCGCAGTATGAGGCGTGTAATAGTGACCATATTTGTTACTATTACATTGAAGATTTCACATTAATTTCAAATCAGTTAACAAAAATTATAAAAAAGTTACTTGGAAGCATACGTACTTCGCCTGCCGCGTTATTTCATATTCATTTTCTTAATAAAAAAAATAAACATGGTGAATCTTATGTTTTCAATATATTTTAATTATTATACTTTTTATAATTATTACATATATCATTATGTTTTACTTTTACATATATCATGTCATTTTTTTAAAGTCCTTTATACGGACTTATCATCGATATATATTTTTTTATATTTACGACTAAGAGCTTGTAACTTCTTACATGCTCATATATGTACTAAAACTTTTCTGTAGTATGGCAAAGTGACGGTACTATGTCTGAAAGTGAACACAGTATAATTAAAAAAATAGTAGCTAGATAGATATATTAGAAATGTATTTCTAGTTGTCAATATTTTGTCGTCCTGTAAACCTCTACAGAGCTGAATTTACAATTGATGATTTTGAAATGCAAGGAACCAATAAAGAGACACACTGATAGATTTATTATCATGCGTATGGTGATAACGATCCTACCAATGTTTCCTTCACCAATTATTGTCAATAAATTTTTATTTTTAAATAGTTAGAATGATTTCAAGTTTGATATCAATGAATTTTATCAAAAATTTATCTAGTTCAATATGTATCGCATCTGTGTTAGTCTAAGCTTGGGTGTACAGAATAACATAATTTACCCCCAAAATTCATAACCTTTACGATATTTCGAAAATGGCCCCTCACATAATTATCATCTAGCGAGCCTATAAACATAAAAACCTTCATTATTTATTCATGACATATACCATCTTTATCAGAATTCAACAATAATTATAGTGAGAAAATTTGACATTCAGTGAATATTTTTATGGATTCTTTGTCTAACGAAACCTTTCTGCTGCCAAAGATTACTAGTTATTAAGTGCCTATATGTATAGAAAAAGCTACATTACATTTGCGATTAGGTACGGGTATAACATGAATAATATTCTCCATAAATTTAATACTTTGAGTCTTAGGTGTATATCATAGTACACAAACTAATTAATTATCAGCATATTTCCACTGGAAATGATTCGATTATTTCATCCGTAGAACTAGTAATCAGAGATGTTGCATTGTATTTCCTACAACGAGGGGAATAATCATAGACCTTATACGTTTGTGTTTTAAATGACTACGATCTACGTAGCCGGATCCGTCGGAACTCGACGCAAAATACGTTTCGAGTCAGTAATAATACCGAGGCTATACGGACCGCGCGCCTTTCCTCTTCATACCCGCGTAAAAATTTACGTTACCTATTAAAACTTTTTAAATAACGTAATCGGCTGTATAGTTTGTTTTCGTGTGACGACAATACGTTCTGAAAACTAGATAACTGACTTTGTTCTTTTTATAAATTTATCTCGACAGCCATCTGGCTCTCTACGAGAATTGACTCTGCATCATGTGTTTTCATTAGGAAACCGTCTTCTAGAGTCTGAATTACAGACGGCAGGATATTTACGACAGGTACGTTGACATTATATAATTGTACTAAATACTATAATTCTAAAGAAATGTTTGGAAAACTTTTTAAATTTTGTGTTGGCATTTTGTGAGGAAACTTCGTTGTAGGCTATAATAATTCATTATTTAATGATACTTTTTTAAATATAGTATTCTATAATACTAGTATACATTCATAGTACTGTGACATTTATTTAGCGCCTTTGATGTAACAACTGAGATATTGAATGCGACTTGATAACGCTAGAGTTCACTATCATTGCATAAATGAATACAACTGTTGTTATATTATCGGTGACTGTTATTAGCTATATACAGATCAGTTTTCCTTTATAAATAATGTCAGGGTAGATTATATTATTAGCGCTTTAATATGTACCTATAATAACTCTAGTGCAGAAAGTTTTACTGATCGAATAAAGTATTAGCTATATACTATCTTAAATTTAATATTATTATTTACGTATAAACGAAAATAATTATCATAAACCTAACCAAATGGTATAAATGTGGATTGCAATTATTCAATTTTAATTTGATAACTGAAATGTATACATGCAAAGAGAAAGTAATAAATAAGTTTTTTTATTGTTTAATTACTAATACATAGTTTCCGCGTCGATCTTTGCGAGATTGAAGCAATAACCTTAACATAATTTTTTATTATTATACTTCAATTCGAATATAGAAAAGCTTATTGATAAAGCCTCTCTTTGAAATGGATGCTATCGTGTAATAAAAAATTATTGAATTTAGTCAGTTGTACCTAATAGATCCATGTTATCATTCCAAGATTATCGAAAAAGAAAACACACCACTAAAAATACGCCACACAAACCATATAAACTTTATTTCTGTATAAAGTTAATCGAGACGATAACAAATTAAAACGTATTAAAAATACTTTTGTGTCCAAATGACATTAATGTTTATATATATTAAAGTCTGTACTTAGAATTATCACTATTCTAATCCAAGTTAATATCAAACTATTACAAATACTAAGTTGGTAACCATTTTTTTTGTTCATATTTGTCCCATATACTTCTATGTATATTTACAAAAGTCGTGTTGCTTAGCCAATAAATAAATCTCTCCTGAATCTGTAATAATCTAATGGATGCAAGAGTTATAAAGTAATTTATGATACATAATTAAAATTTTCTATTACTGATAGTTAAAGGGTGATATATGTAACATATATGAAAACATATTTTTGTTCAGAAAATAACTAGTTAAATTCAAGTAAATCTATAGACATTTTTAAGCAAATTACTATTCAGTAAAGGTTTCTTTCGGACTGAAAACTTATAATAAATAAAAGTTGTTTGACCCTTATAGGTATGCACAACAATGTTCATGTAAAATTTATTTCGCGCTGTAAATAATACGTAACGCAATAATATCCACAATTCAATATAACCGTTCAACCGTACCGGTAAGTTGTAACTCTATCTTAATTTGTAACCGAGATAGGTTACGTTGTCAAATTGCAGTAATTTCTCATTACTGTTCTAAGGTATCTAGCTCTAATTAAGCGATTACTTGTCGAAGGTTGTAGCCATAGAATAAATTATAATAAAGCAACTATTCTCTCATAGATATCGCTTAAGGTTAACCTTATAAAATTTTAATAGTATGCTTACTATTTATTTATTGTACTATTTAATGAAATAACAAAAAGAAGTCATGTGCGGTTAGAGGTTTTTATGTGACGAATATCATGAATTTCAGTTTTGTGTCTGTGTATTGAATATCTATATACATGTGTATTGAGTGTGTTCAGTTCGTTGCATTTGAGAGGCAGTTCCTCTACTAGACTTAGCGTGTCTACCATTTTGGATCATATTATCACCTAAACTCAGGTGAGATTGTGACCATAACGCTAAAAACATATATACTACAAAAATATGTATCACCAATTTATTTAACATAATACAAGCAAGGTTTCGTTCGGAATTAAATTGCCGTATGTGAATTGTATCCAAATATTTATTTATTAACTATCTGACCCAGTGAACGATCACCTATAATCGTTGTTCTTTAGTCTCGACAACACTCAAAAACGGTTTGACCGAATTGTATTGCTTTGTACTTTATCATTTCTATTGAAATGAAATGAAACTAGTTTATCAATCCGATAAATTAAATGTTTTTTAATTATATGAAATTTAAATACAGGTGGTTTCGAACCCTCATCCCTAGATGAGGTGTCCGTACACACTACCAACTGAGTTATCATCGCTTCAAACTGTGCTATCATCGCTTAATTACTTTTCATATTATGATATTTAAAAATACTGTTCGTTTATTATTATTTATTTTTTATACAACCCTTGTCCTGATAATAACGAACACAACAAAAAAAAATTATTCAATTTGGTACAATCGTTCGGAAGATATGCGCGTACATACATTTCGGCGATTAATTGATATATATGTATATATACACACAGAAATTTGGATTTCTCGGAAAGTTATAAAAACATTATTTTAGACTTTATATTGATAATAGTGCGTGATGCCGGTGGTATAATATTATGCAAATCACGATACCTATCTATCACGGGAAAAGAGCTTGCTTTATTTTTGGTTTCTGAAATTGTTATCTTCTATCCCGGGCGCGGCTAAATATTTTGCGTAGTAGTATATTTATATTGTTTGCAAGAAAACTCGTAAAAGTAGCGCCTGACCTGAAATCTCTGAATGAATTGCTAACTAAAAATAAAATTACATTTGATAAAGGTTTATTTATTGTTGTAAAATAATTTAGTTTAATAAATATACTGGAACTTGAATTATATTTTCTAATAGTAAGAAATGTGATAAAAGTATGTTAATATAGACATACTGAAAATGTATGTTATTTTGTATGATAACATACGCCCTTACACATTAAATATATATTTTAATAGAAAAGTGACATGTAACTTTATTATATTATATTTTTACGCGGGAAAATGCATTTACGCATCCTCTCCCTGATGGGCCGGGACGACGAATCGCCAGGAATACCTACTAAAACATTACGGTATTCTTCTATTGCCTATTAGGCCCATGAGCATGGTATCTCTGTATCTACATTGCATCTGCTCATCTTTGTACCCCTAGCCAGGTTGATTTAAACGATAGCTAACATAAGGAAAAAACAAAAAAAAATATGGAATGGCATATGTCGAAGTGATTTTAATGGAGAGCACAGTACAATTCAAAAATAACGATGATCGCTCAGGGATTCTTTTACATTCCAACACTGAAAAAGGCAAATTTAAAACACTGCAAAAAATGATACATTGTATTGAAGGAATCGCAACGCTTTTCATTTACTCAGATAACTTGTCATATTAAATGAATCACGATACTAAAACGTATGAGCAAGGATGACGTTATTAGTATTAGTATTTATTTTTATTTTTTATATAGTTCAAAATCTTTGGAAAAATTATTCACATTAGACAGGCTACCACAAATATACGTTATATAGAACTGTGCGCATCATAAACGTAATAGTATATTTCATTCAAATACTACGAAAAGTCTAATTGAATTAAATAAAGATTATAAATTCCGGTTCTACGTATGATAATATCATCGTATTTCTCAACTGACGGTAAATATTTGTGTAATATAACTATATTAAGGTTTACTAAGACGAAGAAAACAAATGTGTTTGCATTGGTAATCGATTATTAAAATCAATAGCAATTACGTTGTCTAAAAATAAGTATTATTTTTTTAATAATAATTTCGGTTGCTATTTTGCTCTGGTTTATATTGATAGTTTTACGTTTGTGAAATTCTGACATTCATTTCGGCAGTGTGTGTTATACCGTAAATCGTTCAACTTTTTCGAATTGTAATGTAATAACATTTATTTATAATAAATAATTATAATATTTAATCAAATAACCTTAGAAATGTTTTTCATTGTAACATTTTCTAAAATAATTGCTAAACTTTTAATCCACATTGAAATTATAATAAGATCACAATTGGTGAAATTTGGATTCCACACTTTTCGAAGATTTTATGAAAAGAAGTAGTTATTTAAATAACATTTAGATAAATAGAAATTTCAATAAAAACAGTATTGTAAAATTGTATTTCTACGTTAATTTTAGATTATTAATTATAACACCTGACAATTTGGTAGATGTCATTGATGTCATTAATTCTTTAAAGAAACAATTAAACCGAAAGAAAAGAAAACCGAGTTAAATATGTATGAATGCCCATAGAAGTTATATAACCTCAATAGTAGCATTATTTCTATGACAGACATTAGTAATCAGTAGTTACCAAATTACAACGCAGAATAAAAGATAGTATTGAATAGTTTTGATAGTGAAATTAAGCTATATTCATATGTACAGAAGTCTTGCACTTACTTATACTAGATCACTAAAACTACCAGACCTATTTATTTGAAAATGTTATGCATAACTCTTTCACAACGTAGTGACACAGTTAGAACGGCTTTTATTATAATGTGAATTAGAAGAAAAAATAGGATCCTTTCTTCTTGCCTTCTTTAGTTCTTTCACGCTTGCACATGTAATGTAAGCTTCGAAGATAAAATCTTGATATACATAATCTAGTAGTTCAACATTATTTAATTGATCACATTGTTAGCTTTAATGACTGACCTTGTATCGAAAACGTAATACAAAGCCTATTTTAATTATCCAACTAATTTGGAACATATTAGTATTAGTATCCTAGCTAATGGTAAACGGTTACCTTAGCCTATGTTTATTTCTAACGTCCGACGTATCACTAACGTCTTGCCGACTGGAAACTTCTTTACTCTGGAAGCCCTGCTCATTAAAGAAACAAAACACTATACTATTGTCTATTTAATGCCTTACGTAGAGAAAGATCTTCAAACAGATTGTCCTAGCAATTATACTTTCGTTTCTTAGTTGTTATAAAAACTTGTTTTAAAAACACTGTCAAATAAAGCTAAATCGTTAACACGAATTTATTTAATGAATGCAAAGTTTTTACAAATTTGTGATACCGGGAAGGAAGTTCAATAATTAAATTTCTATACAAGAGTTAAACTAGACGATAACCATTTATCTAATAACGGTTCTTTAATTATTTATCGCTTTGTCTTTATAGAAACCTTGTTCCGTTTATTTTACAAATCCTAATATTTAAATGTAAATCATGCTGTTTTGATTAGTTCGTTAGCATAGTTCAAAGAACCATATCTTTTACTTGCAGCGACTTAATTAGTGATACACCTACATTTTACTCAAAATCGCTATCAGATTGTGTTGTCCATACGGTGAGTGAAGTATCCAAAGTACCTTGTAAAAGAGGATCTAAAGAGACCAGATTTTTTGACAGTTGCTCTTGAGTTTATATTATCTATTATTGTATACTATTACTATATTAGAATTTATCTATAAGAACATACATATCTCTGAATTTTTTAAATTTAAATAAGGCAAAGTGATTTTTATAGCAATATCTATAATGTCGGTCTGCAATCTTCTTAGCAGTTGACTGTACCCTAGGTGGTGTAGAAACGCGGATAACTAAAAGAGATGTGATCGTTTTATTACTACGTGACTGATGTCTGTCATTCAGTTGGGTGTTGTATTTAAACAGAATGATCACAAAACGCTACACGTCCAACAATACGACTATAGTGGAAGTTACACGTAGTATTTAGAGCTAAATATCCTATATTGAGCTATAAAAGCAAACCAATTAATGTTTATCAATTTTATAATAAAACAAAACATTGAATATGTAGGTAGCTACTTCGTGTTTTAATGTGAATTACCTATTCATTGTTTTGTTTAATTGAAAATTTATCAGTTGATTGAAAAGACTTTGGCTGTAATATCAAAAACGAAGTTATAAATGAAAAGTATAATTGATTTTAGTTTATGGTACGGCTTGGTTAGGTTTGTTTTAGCACATGCCATTACACAATCACAAGCGTTGCAATGCTCACAATGGTTTTGTGGTGCTGTATGTAAACACAACATCTCTGTGTTTACAAATTGTTTCTTTGCAATTTTACGATTGTTCAACAATAACTTGAAATTAACAGCTTTCGAGTTTTCTTTCTTTCCGTTATTGTTTTCAGTTTCTTCAATAATTACTCTCTCTAAGAAACGTTTCTGTCTGACAAATAAATCAATTTCAAATGGTTTTTTATCTGTGTAAAGCAATTAAATGTTTTTTTTTTTCTTTTTAGTTTTTTTTTAATATATCTGGTAATGTCTTTTGGTGCAATTTTTTTTTAAGATTAAATCCAGTACATTATAATAAAATAAGCACAGATACGTGACATCTTGTATATTTATGGGCTCTTGCGCAGCAAAGCCAAATATAATAGTACGATAGAGTGAGGGAATTATTCTTGATGGCAAGAAAGCATGACTTGACCTTTAACCGTCCAATGCCAACTAACTAATAAGAGATTAGCGGTCACTTGGGGGTCATAAATGTCATACCAGCCTTTACACCTCTCGGCAAATGAATGTAACACTGACTGATATCAAAACGCATCTACTATGTTTACTATAGGTATTAGATGGAATTTTGTATTTAGACAATTTTTCCAAATACATTTTATGAATTGTAGCTCATAGTATTCTTTATGATGAAACTATTTTAATATGATTATATTTAGATTTTAAAACACCTAACCTTGATGGCGGCACTTCTAAACTGTATCACATACCTTATATACTGTGTGTGTACTGAGCATTCATATATAACTATAATAAAGGGTCCGAGATCAAATTGTAGTTCAATTTAATTTGGTTTTCCTGTCGACAAGTGCTTGAATGTATATATAGTGTATCGTCAGTTTAATCGTACTGGTTAAAGGTTGTGTTGTCTCGTGGTATTGTTAACTAAATGTAACCCGTTAATATTTGTACAGGAAAATTAGTTTCTTTTATAGTTTAGGTTTAGCGATATTGCCACAACTTTACCTGATGTTGAGTGATGATGTCGGCAAAGATGGTGAACACGCTAAGCATGGTAGAGAGACTGACTCTCAAGTGCAACACCTACGCGTATTTGGCAGCAGATTTGAACCTGAGGGCGGTAGCTAGCCAGATAGGCAGTAAAAAAAGCCTATCATCATGCTATGGTTAAATCACGATGCTTTCCTTCATCAAAGGTTTAACATGGATATTCCTTTCACAACTATAACATACTAATAACAGGGCATCATCTAGTGTGTGTAAATACACATACCCTTTTTTTGTTTTCGTGGTAAAGACATTAATTTACTCAATTATTTCATGTAAAGATTTGACAGGTCATGGGAGGCAAATCAATAAAAAGAAACCACTGATCTCCATAACTGCCTTAACCCAGGGACAGTTTTCACACTTCTTCTAGTATATACAAACATATACCCTACATAGAGTCTATATGTATTTCGTACACTGCTGATACGATAAGGATACTTAATTAATATTTTACCTTTCGAGGTTAACTAGACGGATCTCGAAAAGGACGTTGGACCGCATATACCAGCTACTTATTTGAGACCCTAATTTTAAGTATGAATGAATGTAGGAATTTAAGATGTAGTACGTACAGCTTATCAATTAATCATTTTTTTAAGTTATATTTCAAGTTGTGATATTTCCTTTTTTTTAAATCAAAAAACAGATTTGGCTAGTTGTACTTTGCTTTTGTATTAGACTGCATAGTTAGACTAGCGTTTGAATAAAGTTGCCTCGATGCAACAGTCGCGTCGAAGTGTCGTGTATTCGAGTCCCGCACAGGACAATTATTTACGTAATCCACAAATAATTGTTACGAGTGTATTTGTTATTTTGTGTCCGTTCATTGTGTTTAAAAAGTCCGTAACATTTCATATTAGCCGAAATGCTTACATAGGCAGATGCTATAATATAAAAAAATTGAGCATACACAGTGATATTGATTATTAGTTTTTTTGAAAACCAACAAAAATTTTAATATCCTTAATGTTGTATACGGGCTAATAAGAATTATAATTTAGGGTCTTACTAGTAAAGAAATTAAATTAAATTGTTCATAATAATTTAGTGAAAGAAATATTATGAGTTTCTACGTCACAGTCCAAGTAAACCAACCAAACATAAAATGTGAAATGTCTTCTACACGCAAAATTAACTCGCACTGACAAAAGTCGTTAGTTGAGGTGAATTCGTGATGTTTAATATCAGATAAATCCACGAAATGATTGTTTAATGAGTAATTTGATGGTTTGTATAATTTGAATGGTATTTAGCTACAAGGGTTAATAACCAAACTGTACACTAGAACGAACATTTTCTATGTTCCACTTGCTGCTAAATTGTACATTCAGAGTAATTATGTCCCTTGTTTGTCCACTCAGTATGGCATGATACGGTAGAGTGGGACGACGATTATTATGCGGTTCGTTTGAACCATAAAATTGGAAAGGTATTGTTTCATCGTTTTTTTTTATTAATCATCAGCCCGGAACGTGCACTGGACATTTTCTCTATATCATGAAATGCAGAACCATGGTCTTATCTCAATAGGGGTGCAGTATTTTTTAATATAATAGAATAGTTATAACTATTGATATATATATTGTAAATATTTTCTTTAAATATACGTACGCTGAATAATAAATATAATGTGCTATGTATAATTATAATATGAAGTAGAAACTATGCCAACCATATAGATAACTCTAAAATGAATATAAAAACAAATATATTAATAGTAAATGTTGCACGAAGGTCTTTTTCCAAGAGAAGGCATGGACATGTAATCACCATGTCAATCCTCGACGTATTGACGATTTCAAACGCTAAGTTATCCACGGTTCCAAATTTTGTTTAAACGTATAATAATAGTACTACTAAAATGTTTCTACGCGTTCACGTTTTCTCATTATCTTTTATTTTCATCAGTCGATTCGTTTCTCGGATTCACCGTGCGGGTGCCGAGTCCACCGTGTGGCAGGGAGAGAAACTCTATTCATTTTTGCGGGATTTGTGATACGGGTGTAGGTTTAAGGGGCCCCGACCCGACGCGCGTCAACACTTACGTGCACTGCCCGCGTGTCGGTCTCTATCCTAGCAAATTTGACAAGCGCCTGCTAGCGTAGCTTTATAGGCACCTTCTAGTATACAACTTACCACAGTTCTAAACAGACCCAGACTTTAAATAAAATTGTAGAGAAATTGTACTGTTATTATTCTTGTATATTGCAATCAATTATCTATTTTAATATGAAAAACCCATCATTACATATTATATCTTTCGTTGTCCGTAGTGATTAATTAGTATCAATTTGGGTATTATGTGTTTACACGCAATTCACCGAATATTTATCTATACAGGGCCTTTTTTTATCGTGATGACAGAATACATTTATGTACATTCGTTCGTTTGTGCTAGGTGAGCGGGAGGTTAGTGTGGGACTGTACAGATGAGAAGTTGAAAAAGTGCCGTCAAATACCTACAGGTGTATTCCGACAGTTGTACTCGGGAGCAAGTCTCTCAGCTAGGCTTAGCATTGTCTATCGTCATGGGCCACATCTTCACTTGGCATGAGATTATGGCTATAAAACTAAAACCTATATAACTCTATTAAACCTATAAAACCTATTAAACACACTAACACGTGTCACAGACCCGCAACAACCACATAGTTTCATCAAAATACTGAAGTTTATAAGAGTTTAATTAAAAGTTCCAAGCGAGACGTAACGCATAACAGTCCGCGGAATCAAATTATTGAGAGATTAGTTCGACTGAGTATGGCTAGGCGATTCGCTACATGGTACACATACTCGCTATTTGATCTAATTTCAGGGCCAACTTGTGTAGAGCACTCGCGTATATTATTAGTTTTGTGGCATTCGGGGTCACCATTTTGACTGATTGGTCTTATATGTAAATAGAGCGTTGCTCACTATAAATATAGTTAACGTATGGTTTCTTTTGGTTACATGTTCCATAGCTCAGGTTGTGTTAGCTTAGTGGCAAGGAACTAAACGAACATTTTACAAATATCGTTCTTCCTACTGAGGGTTTTAACTACGTTCAACGCTTTTTATAAGTTATCTTCAAAGATTTGAATCACTGGCACAAAATTCGATGAAATTGTAAAAAGCCACTTAGGTTAGCAATATAGCCAAATCTAAAATAAAACTTTAGCACAATAATGGATTGTTTTGACGGGTAGCTCTATTTACTCGGTGACAAATAGAACTAGAGTACTTGCAGTTAAACAAATTTGAAATGCAGATGAAGAATGAATGCATAAATTCTTTATTACACTTTAAATATGTACACTGGCGAGCTTAATGGCATAAGGCATTTTCATCCAGCTAGATAATAGAATAAATATAGGTACTGGACATTTACGATAAAAGTGATGGCATTAAACAATCGCATTTTTTTTTTTGGTAACACGGCTATAACTGATGACACTATACCTCATAGTAACAAGAATATGAAACAAAAAAGCGAAGATCATCGAAAGATCAGTTCAACTGCAAACCTTTTGGCAACTAGATATCACCAACAAACCGTATTACGATGAACTTATCATGTACAAGTAATTGTAACTCAGTAACAGACTGGACCTAACTGGACCTAATTCTCGTACTTACTTTCTGGATATATACCAGCAAATCTTTAAATACGACACGCCTAACATGTTTAATTTGTGTTCATGTACAGCGGACAAGTAATTTGGCCGATCATTTAGAGATATGCACATTTACTTAAATTCTCAAAACGTATAATGATTTCATAATATTAAGAATGTTTATCTTCCGACGACTACTAAAATTATTTATCTTGTTCACATTATCACTAAGAATTTAGTTAAGTAAAGAGTAGATACAAATTAATATATTTGATGTTTTGCATAACTTACGATGGTAGACACCGTGCGGTTTCAAACAAATTGTGTATAAATGTGGTAACGAGTCACTGAAAAAGCGAACTGATGAAATCATGGACAAGGTTTTCTTTTCTAAATAAAATATTTCATTTTGTGCTAAAAACTATCATTATTAAGCGATGAGAATATTAAAATTGGGTAAAAATTATACAATAGGTACTGTAAATTTTTGTTTGAAGATATGATAGGATATTGAACTGACATGTGGTGGTCATAATTTTTATTTACGAATATATATTATTTCGCCGAATGTTGTGTAGTATTGGTGGTAATGTTCGTGATATTATACGGGTATTGTGCACAAGAAGTGAATTATAAATAATAAGTCGGAACATACATTTAAGTTAAGCTAGCTAGCTAGCGCTAAGTTTAAACAAAATATTTCAAACATGACATTGGCAGAATTATTTACATCGACAGAAGCTATAATAAAAAAAAGAAAAAACGTTATTTGAGTACATATTTCAGTTATATTGCGTTTTTAGTAAAATACTCTTTATCTAGTTTATATTAGTTTTTACAAAGAATGAAAGATATCGAAATGATTAAACGTTTAACATAATTGTATCATGGTTAAAATTTCCTAATTTCTAATTACATTTACTTTGGTCTTAAACGGGAATCGAACGCTCCACTTCTCTATGGTGCTTTTGATGGGCGCGAGCTACAATAGTATTTATTCTCTAATCACAATTCGTAATAGGCTCAAGTATTTCGTAGTTACACAAGTTTAAAGTAAAATAATAAAAAAGAAAAGCTAAATATTACGTTAGGTCAGATTTAGCACGAACTTTGTGGTCACGGTCAACTGGACTTAGTTGTAGCGTCGCCTGATAATAATAATACCAACCTGACATTTTGTCGTGAATGGCGGTTTACGTCAGTCAAACAGGCAAAGAACATACTGAGAAAACCGTAATACTGTACGAAAAAAAAATAAGTTTGATACAATCTCCATCGTTTATGGTTCTACCTATGTGACATTGGCAAAGTTGTGTGCGCACACATGTAGCTATTTAATAAAAAAAAGTAATACTGTAGGAATAATAGTAGTGTGGGAGATAGTGACACTAATATATTGTCATCAGTTTTTTTATATTATTGTATAAATCTGTTATTTAACTAAGCTTTACCATAATGTGCCTTTAAAGCCGTAACTTTAAATAATATTAAACATAACATTTATGAATTACTTAGTATAATATTTTATATCAAGGAAAATAATTTAAAAATAATTTTGTATTTGGATTTTTAAATTGCAAAATACAAGCATAGAAATAATGGAAGATTTGGTGGCGGTGCTTACGCAAATCTATTTTAGCCACCAATGCTGGAGTACCCGCAAAGGGCGTAGTTTCTATATATCTTTACAAAGTATTAGTTTGACTTTCTATAGAATTCCATTTGTACCTTTGGCATGGATTCACAAAATACTTCGACGGTGTGGTGGACAGGTTCCACAGACGATCTGTCAGCATTGTAAATGATGCATTCGTTGCTAAATTTACCAAGCCGTTTCAGCTGCAAGAAACATTTTCTCGTATTTTACCTTTTGTTTCATGAGGAGTCATGAGGAGCTTTTTAAACTTATACAAAATAGAATAACAAAATCTGGGCCCTTGCCACACCTTTGTTAACTGTGTCTCTGCAGAAACGATAAACTTAGCTGTCATATATTTACCGTATTGTGTAGCTATGCTAAAGTGATTTCTCTTTAATACAACTTTTTCTAGAAGTAGAAAATTGAAATTGTATCAGCTCGGCGTGATAGCGACGACAAAAGTATTGGCGATGCTAGAAGAGTTTGTAATCTTCGTATGGCTACTCCAGAGACTAGAAATATTATGAAAGGAATTCCTGACCGCAGTCAATAAGCGGGAAATGTGGGGTGATCCTGGCATCGTTTTTGTGGGTATTTCTGGTTATTCGCACATGTGAGTTCCACATACTCTTCTCGTAGTCTGCCTGGCATATTGTGAGAGGCAATACGGAAATGTATTTATCACCATCTTACTAAAAATAGTAGGTAAAGAAGTAATATTATACTGCATTGTGTAAACGTATTCGACAACCCCATACTAGTCTTAATACTGTAAATACCTATAGTGTCGTTTGTATGTGAAAAGAAAGAAAGAAAAATATAGAATTTATTTTGATGATGATGAATACTCAATGAACATAAATTTGTTTGATTATTACTACTGTTGTCCTTGGGACAAAAGCATGGCATCTCTCGAGTTATATTTTAAATCAGTTCAGTATAATAACTAATAAAAGTTTTGTCTTTTTCTTCTTCAAATTCAACTTATTTGCGATAACATGTTGTGATAGATAGATTTATTACTCTGTTTGAAATGTAAAACTTTATTTCAAGGTCTCTTGAATTGTTAAAAATGTTACAGCCAAATACTAATTTGTAAGTTTAACTTTAATTATATTTGATCTTAAAGAGAAGCCAGCACACGGCTCCTGTGTACATAATCAACGGTGACGTCGGCGGTGAGCCGGCTACAATAGTATCTATTTATCATTTAATTACAGTCCGTATGACCAACTATTTCAAAGTTACGCAAGTGTGGTGTAATTAATAAAAAAGGACATCTTTTGACTTTTCATATGTTACGTTTAAATATCTTAAAAATAAATCTTAATTTCGAAAATAGTCCAAAAATCTCTTCTACTATGCAATGTAACTAAAGGTAGATTGAATAAATAATCATCGTGGCGTCGGTATATTATTACTATACTCAAACTTGTTTTCGTAGACATGTGCTAATAACTATCTACTTAATACCAACGAATATTTGTATTTTCCATTTTTACCGCTGTCATAGATCTATGTAGTTAATAAGTAATAATGTAACTGCTGTCTGGGACTAAAATAACTCGATGAAAGAGAAAAACGTTATTACTGAACGAACTGCTTACTTATACACCTGTTGTTTATTAATTTATATTTATGTTGCATGTTGTGAGCATAGCGTGTGTAATGGACATGTTACGCGTGCTGTATTGGTTTACGGCTGGGCATTTCTGCTTCCGCGTTAGCAAATACGATACGGTCTGCATCGGATGATTGCTCGTCGCGTTGTTAAGTATGAGCACCCATACTTATTTATCTTTATTACTGCTTATTTATACAATTGTGTATTATAATGTTTTCCTTCTGTATTCATAAATTTGATTACCAAAGACATATCGACAATTAAAAAAAAAACAACATTTTTCTTTTTACTCTAATATTTAATAAGTTTGCCCTTATGACAGATAATATTGTGTATAAAAGGAATGCGAATACCAATGTAACTTACTATATCTATAAAGTTGTATAGGAGGGTACAGTTATGCATAACACATGACTGTGTATGTTGTAAAATATATATAGTTCTTTATAAATTACATTTCTATATACAAATATAACAAAACAAGTTTAATGCTTATACAATATAACCTCGGTAAGATAAAAACCAAAAGAAACATAAAATATTTTATATTATAAAAATTTTAATTTTTCAAAGGTTTATGTTAGAGAGTGATTGATGAGTTAATATACAGTTTCTATTTTTACCCGAATGCGCCAGAAGAAGTAGTAAAATGAAGTACATACATATTTTACATAAAAATAAAACTTGATTTCATGTTCAATCCACTGAAAATGTCAGCGACTTTTTTTTTGTTTTAAACAGGTCGCGGTATCCAAATCGATTTGATTTTCTATGATAAATCAGTATGATTATCACACAGCACAATTTCCTGGACAGTGATCAACAACTAATGATCCCAGTAAGCCGCTGTTCTAATCACAGCAAATACAGCTTTTAGGGATTTCAAAGAAACAATAGGTGATTGTATACCTGTTGTTTGTGTTAACAATTTAACTTGTGAACATGTGCATGTAATAAGATTCAAGAAAATTTTTGTTTTGTACATTCATTCGAAATGACTCTTTGGCAGACAGTTTGTGTTATAGAGGTTAGTTTAAATAACTAAGGGCTGATACTGAAATTATTAGTATAAGTTATGGTATTTGTATTGGTAGTAAGGTGCGTATTTTAAGTAATAGAGGTTTTTACTTTATCGAGATTTGTGTTATCGAGGTTCTAATGTATACGAATTAGTGAAGAGATAAGTTCATTAAATAGAAACATATTACAAAAAGTATTATTAAAAACGTAACAATGAAATTTAGCTGACCTGTGTAATGTAAAACCATTTTTGAACCATTTATAAAACCCTTTTGTTAAATTTGACGAATTTAATTTCTTGGTCAAACTTTCGCAAATTGATTGTAACGTTTCTTGATAATGGATTAGAAGAAATCTTCCTAAATAAATGATTATTGACATTTCTAGTGAGGAATGCGATATTTTAATTAGTGTAACTAATTGAGGAGAAAACAATATTGCTTTTAGAAGACATCGCGAGTTAAAAAGATTACGTATTGATATACATAAAGGCAATGCAGTCAGCCCTTTGGATAATTTTTCAGCTGGCAGCGAGTTGGATGATCTAGACTATTTTTATATTTTTAATGATATTTGAATTGTTGTTTAATAGTTATTAATTGGTATAAAATAAAAACTAACATTAAATTTACACTTGCAGTTATATGTTTTTCTATTTAGCTAATTTTTGAGTTAATATCTCATTTTGGCAACTAGTTACCGAGCTCCAGTTGTCAATACTGTATCGGTCAAATACTTCTTTGCATTTTGTTCGTCAGCCGGATACAATCTTTCTAATTGAAATCTCAGTACGCGTGTGTTCATATTTTTTTTTAATCCTGAAGACAACGACAAAGGCGATATGTGTATTGTGGCAATAATCTTTATGAAGAAAAGATTATACTTTCCTTACGACATTTTGTATTAAGGTAAATTTCAAATATTTGTACAAAGAACAATTTGTTTTGTATATACAAAATAAAGAGGTTTTACAACATTTATCATATATATAACATATATATATTTAGCAGTTTATAACCTGCCAAGTCGCGCTGTAGTCGACATTCGATTTTTTTAAACTTTAGAACTATGATAGATCAATTAGTATTTACCTAAATCCTTGATGGTTCTCTCACCGAAACGAAATAATGAACTACATGTTAATAATACGAATCACAAATGTGATTTTCTTACAGACTTCGTAGGTGTTAATTCCACTGCCTCAATAATCCATATAGCGAGATATTTTTCAACATTTTTACTATAAATTTTCCTTTGTGGAAATATCGCATAGTGAATTCCATTGCTTTACGAAAAAAAAAAAATTGAAAAAACAAACAAGAGTCAAACATTCCAATTGATGTATGAATAAGCATATCTCGGTATTATTTTACAAAAAAACATGTTGGTTTAGTAAGCACTTTATAAGTTGATCGTTATGTCTACAATCTCATCTGACTTTAAGAGAGGATGTGGCCCGAGTTGGTGGACGCGCTAAGCCTAGTGGACAGACTAGCTCTGAAGTGCAACTGCCGCTACATACTTATAAGTATTTGGCAGCAGATTTTCAACTTGAAGTTGGTAGCTAGCCAGTTGAGCATTAGAAATAGCCCTACCACCATGCTATGGTTACCTCACGATGTTTTACCTACCGAGAGTCCAGGCTCATTGTTGGTGGTTTCGAACTCAACTCTATTCACACGGCATCCGAACACATTCCATCATCACTTCAACGAGCATTATATCAGGCTCGTACATTATAATTGTATAATATTAATGCCTAAGCGCTTAAATATCTAGTAGCTTTATTGATAGTACAAGTTTACTTTTCTTTATAAACGCTTGTATAAATTAAAACTATTTTGATGTTATTGCATGTGCGATTGTGCGAACCTCGAGGTCGTCTAGAGCAAGCTGCTATTTTATAAAGCAATCTAATTACTATTGCTCTTGAATATATTATTACTGAAATGGATGTCAATTAGTCAGGTATTTGAAATACCAATAATTGCTTCTTAAAATTTCAGAAGTGATTTTATTAGTTTATATATTATTTTTTTTAAACGGTGTGTACATTTTTGTAAATTATATTATACATATTGCTGTTACTTTAGAATTTATTTAAAAAATATTATATTATATCTTTATATATAAAAATGTCGTGTCGCAACTCCTAAATTACTGAAATGATTTTAATCATTATGCACACTTTATGCAGTTTTATCCAATTTGTGAAATAGGATACTTTTTATCTCGATAAGTGATCATAACGCGATAGATGTCGCTGTAATTGAATACTCGAAAAGGCAGAACAAGGTCTACCAGGTCAACTAGTTATATTATATCACTATACTATTATATTTTGTCAACTAACCACAATAAACTGTGCGTATGTGTAAGACCACGTTTTTACCATTCAACAGAGTACGTTCAACAAAATATATACTTTTATTAGCAAATTGTGAGGTGATAGTCCAGGCAATTCCAGTAAATTTAAAATTTCTGTGGAATAGTTAACTGCGTTATTCTGGTTGATAACTGTAATAACTGTGTTGTAGAATAATTACTGAACTCGAAAAAAAATCTGAGTAGTTGCATTGTGATCGACATCTATATTTTTCGCCTTTTCGCAATATTGCTCGTAATTCTGAATTGTAGAGCTTATTTACCTTGTCATGAAATTGTGCTTTACAATATCGCATTGCGCCATACGACGTTGTTTGGATATAACTCTTTTATTTTTTAATGTTGGCCAAGAAAAGGTCAGAATTAATTCCCATGACATAAACTAATTAATGGAACCAAATGTGACAATTTTTCTTTTCCATCTGCAGAACACCATCCCGATTCATTTCATTATCAATAAATAACTCTCGAAGGTAGTGCAATACGACTAAGCTCAATATGTGTCGTATGCTTGACCTCAGCTCGGTTAACACGTGAGGTGGCTCGTCGCAAATTTTCAATAATAAAAGTAATGCGTTGCATTACTTGTTATTACATAGAGTGATAATATAATTTTTAAAACGTATGAGCAGCTTAATTCTTTTGAAATTTTTAACGTCAACCCCTGTATATCGACTATCAAAGCTATCTTACATAAAGTTTACTAAGATGGATACTTGAGGATGGATGGATATCCGCTATGAGACATTTTATGATAAATTTCTTTCATACATTTCGGAGATTCATTTTTATATATAAAGATTAAATGATATATTATGTCATTCTGTTCGGTACGGTATTTTTAGTTCTCCAATATTATAGAGAGACAAAATAGTTTACATTTTTAATTAATTTGCTAGCCACTGATAAAAGCAAATTACATCAAAATCTCTGAAGAAGTACATTTAATATACTGAAGGAACCATTTTATTTCATCTAAAGTATTAGTTATCACCAAGGCTAATTTGATGAAAATGTATATCAGTAGTTTCAGAGTGGTATTACAGTAAGATAGAAATCAATCAATCAGCGAGGCAAAAATCCAAAATAAAATATTGTAGGTCTCTATTCCGATACCATATATCAGTCCGATTATAATAAAAAAAACCTAGTTACAGTTTGATTATTTATCTCCTATCCTGCAGGAATCCAATTGTGGAATTATGGAAGAAAAAGTATCCTAAATGGGGATCCGTAATATTAGCTACCATCCTGCCAAATTTCATTGAAATCTATCAAGTAGTGTCTGAGTGGTGCTCGTTCAACTGGACAGAAAATGAACATAACAGTTTGTTATGGGTATCACAAGATGGCACTGTCAGTGTAACTGTGATATTTATTTTTCTTTTCAGTTAATTAACGCCTCTTATTCTGATAATAAAGATCAATAATATTTTTGAATAATAAATGTAAATTATTTTTAATTGGTATACATAAATAGTATTGCATAATATACAGTATAATAATACGTATTCATGTAATAGCCTGCATCTCGCTATAGATGTTTTAACAGTTCTTAATGATATATACAAATTTTAACATGTAGTAGTTATAATTCTTCAGCAGTGCACATATTAAAATTACAGATTCATGATGTGTTTATAGATATATGGGAAATACTGTAATAGATAGGTTACATAGTATAGACAGATAAATAAAGAATAGATAGAAATGTTACTTGTTTTGTATTCGTTATCAAAAAACTTTTTAATATTTTAGGGTGATAAGACACAATTTTACATCTCAAAAAGCAGCAAATAGTGGATCATTCCGGACATGTTTCGTTCCGGTATCATCTGGTATATATCCAGTAATCAATTAGAGTTATAAGGATTCCTGCCGTCATGAACAGGATAAACATAGGGCAACTAGTGTAGGTATATCCAGATGCTGGTATACTTCCAAACTGAGATGATCGTGATGGCCAATGATAGATTGGTGATGGACGATATTTCTGTATTATACAATGCTTATGACAGGGAATGTGGCGTCAAAAAAGTTTTTTTTTTTTTAATTTATTTTTCAATTTATTTTATTTAAAAGCTTTTAACAGCAGTTATATCAGACCCACCATGACCTAAAAATAAGCTTTTTGTACATCCTAGTTCATAAAATCACCTTTCACTCTTTTCATATAACATTTTAGCAACTACATTCGTAGGATTTACTATAGTGCTATTAAACAATCACCTTTCACTCATTTCATATAACATTTTAGCAACTACATTCGTAGGATTTACTATAGTGCTATTAAACAATCACCTTTCACTCATTTCATATAACATTTTAGCAACTACATTCGTAGGATTTACTATAGTGCTATTAAACATACTCATATCTAATTCATTTAAACTAAACGTCTTATTTATATTAATCCTAATAATACTATTCTTAACACATTCTATCAGACAGTGGTGAATATCATCTATGATTTCGCAGCTTCTCCAAAGCGGGGAAGGACGTTTCTCCATTTAATATCCAAATTTTTCTGTTGGAATGTGCCCAGAATCCAGTAGTCTAGTAGTCCAGTAACATATTTTATAAAGCTACTACTATATACGATCCGAATGGTTAGATATTGTTCGGTTAAAACATTTTGTATTAAGCCTTTTTTCATTTTGTACATTCGTTTAATGTTCTATCTATGGCTGTTTCTATGATTAGTAAATGTGTTTATAATAATTCGAACCGATCAGGTCACAGCGACGAAAAAATTATATGCCAACATTAAATGAAATAATTGAAAATCATTTTAAGAAACTAATTTAATGCTATATCATGCTTATTATCATTGTGGATATTATTGTAACTAAAAGGTTGATTTGTAATAAGTGTTTAAAATTTTAATGTACATATTTATTGCATCATCGTTGCATGTAAATTGAGTAATAATTCAAAATTGCCTTATCTAATGGTTTACCAACTCTATGATATAAACTATTAGCAAAGCAAATTTGTATACTATTTCAACGTATTTACATTTTTCTTTGTTTCTTATACAAAATATACTATGAGTACATTTGCAGTACATAATTCACTCTTTAAATATGATACGTCGTTTGGCAGTCATGGTCAATGAAATTTCCACTGTCATCATTATCAGCAGTTACTGTAATGCCTGCCTATTGTGTTATTTGACTATAAACGTTGCCTACACTATTCAAAACTCAATTTATTTACCTAGTATACTTATTTAATTGCTTGTGGTTAAATTTATTTACATTATTATTATAAAACGGAAAAGTTTCTCTGTTTACCGGTCAAATTTCAAAAAATATTTTATATTGGATAGAGCAGTAATTGAGGAAAACTTTAGACTATTTAACATCATGCTACTGCCAATAGAAGTAAAGCTGTATTGAAAAAAGTTATAAAAACGGGCAAAAATTATTATTTATTTTTTAGTTCCACGTGAACGATGTCGCGGGACCAGCTATATTAAATACATATAAATTTAAAATGTTGTCTTCATGGCTGCATCTTTGAACTGAGTTCGAATCTTATATTCAATCTTAGCCTTCGTGATGAAATTTTCGCATGGTAGTTATGAAACCTTCTAGTGCGCTCTGCCTAGATGTAGCTTTCACTGAAAGCAATGTGAAACAGCTTCGGGGCTCCTGGTAAGAAAGAGGGAATTGTAGAATTACTGGGTTAGTGAATACTCATAATTCGACCCAGTCGAGTCTCACGTACCTTTCTCGAAGCTTGCTCAGACTAAAGGGAGAGAGATGATTAAATGTATTTTATATAAATTAATAAGAAGGTCTATAGCAAAGAATCTTTATATTAAACGCTGGAACTCAACACACAAGGTAAACACATTGGATGTACGTTATTATCATTATTCCCTAACGAAGGACTAATATTCTCTAATAGACTTATATAACCTCTAATGCAAATATTCGGTATTTTGGTAATAATACCCTCCTAAGACTTAACATCGGTCCTACTTTGAGGTTAATTATACGGTATTTTGTCTCGTTTCTCTATGACTGCATATAATTATTTGTTTTTAATTATAGCACATGATTCATTTATAATACGATAATTTACGTTTATGAATATTTATTTTTAATTAGCTGTGACAGCGGCTCTGCTTGGATGATACACAAAAAATAATATTGTAAAAAAACGTATTACCTATATTGTCATTATTGTTGTCTAGATTTTAATGTAACGAAAAGAAATGACTAAAACCTTATAATGTTCCTATTTTTTTTAATAATACTTATGTGATTCAGCTCAGTGCTATTGCAATTATAGGTACACTCACTAACAAACATACATAGAGACGATGCATTTTAGAATATGTAGAGTAGTTGATACTATTTATAGAATATGCGATCTACGGCAATACCGAATAGAAATGTGGTCATAGATATATTTAATTTTTATTTAAATTATGTGAACTTTTATAAGTTGCTTGTAGTTGTAACATTAGTTAACATTCCTTAGTGAAAAATGTTTTAAGGTTACCATCCCGATAGCATGTAATATGCCACTAACCACTGGGACTATAATCGCCTATATGCTAGAGTAATCTGTATAAAAAAGGATAAAGTAAATAGACGTTAACTCGCGATTCCCACGACTGACCGTGTCGAAATATGATTACGATAGTGAAATGAGATGCGAAACTTTATATCGTTCAGTTTTGGTCTCACTTTACTTTGCTCGAGGACAACTTTGGCCTTTATTGCGAAAACGTATAGAAGCGGTTCCTTTATAGTATGTGAATAGTTTGCCTAAGCTCTGTTAAGAAACGAATTTTGTAATGTTATACAATAAAATGCACGTATAAATGATATGAAACAAAAACGTAGTGGTTTACATAATTTACAAGGAAATCAAGAGGAAGGAAAAGTGCGAAGGACCAGTGAGTAACCGGTGGGAAGTATTTGGGTTTACCAAACAGAATGAGTCTACTAAAATTGACTTCAAAATTTGGCATTACTATCAGTTTCATTCTACACTTTTAGAATAGTAAATAGTATGCTGTTGTTCCAAGTCTTAAAATGTATACAAAAGCTATTTAGTTATTGTTGGTTAGACACAAATAAGTAAATTTCAAAGAAAGTAAAAGGGAAAGGAAGTAAAGCCCTAAAGTCGAATTTCAGATCACAACATGAAGAAAATACATAAGCATATAAATATATAAATGCTACTTCAGTACAAACATTTGTAACTAAAACACAATTGCTTAATACATGTTAAGGAAACATGGATTCCAAAATATTTAGCTATTCTTTGAAATAATAAATCAGCAACATGATGAATTTAATGCGGCTATTTGTCAGTCTCGACGTGGGGTCACATGGAGACAATTGATTCATTGAGACAACGCTAATAACCCGACCTTACACTCTCTATGCATACAGACGCTTTGTCGCAAGAGATTTATGTTTCGCATCCTGTAATCTTTTACGCAGCAAAATGTTCTCAGGTCTAAAACAAGCGTTGTTGATTTACTATAAATATCTTTGAAGATATTCGATAAGAATCATTTTGAAATGTTCTGTGAGGTGTTTAGACTAATTTTGTTGTTATTCAATTAACCTAAATAAGAATCGATAATACTGCTGTAAAACTTAGCTAATATAGTTCTGCAGAAGATTGGAAAGGTTTAGTTTTATTGCTTCCGACATATAAAAATGTTTCTGGTAATAATAAAGTAAGCTGGCGTTACCAGTTTTAAAAATTGCAAGTTGTTATTTTTTACTTGAAATACCTTCGACGCCAAACTTTTTTACCTTTTCATACTCTACTTAAGATCTACGTAGTAGGCGCGTTTTGTCATGAATAATAGTTTTACACGATATTAATGGAAGTTGGACTATTTCAAACGTTAATAATACAGATATTAGGCAGCTCAGCAGCCAAAATGTAATTTGTGGTTTTTCCTTTTTAACATCCCAGCTACTGATATGCAATATGGTGATTACAGCCGTCCAGTTATAAATTGACCCCAAACGGAATCAATCAGGCGATATACCCATGTTTTCGCCTTAAAATGTCACCATCAAGGCGGTTAAGTAACTCGTTACTTTGTTAAATATTAATTGAAATAAATTAATTGACATTCATGTCTTAATGCAAATGACGGAGAAAATCGCCCAATTAGTGCATAACTTGTATGTACAGTGCACTATGAGTGATTCGAATAATTTTTTCAACATGTTATTACGCATACTCGGATCGTGCTGGTTTACATAGTTAAAAAAATAAGTGCGCGCTTGACCACAACCTCATCTGACGGTAAGTAACGATGTGTCCTATGATGGAACACGCTTACTCAGTAAGTTCTTGTTCACTCTTTTTTTGAAGACTCCCAGAATATAGGATGAAGGAAATACAAACGCAGGTAGTGAATTCCAAAGAAAGCTGCAAAACGTTTCGTGCAAATCGGAGGAATGTCAACCACGTACGGGCGAAGACCCTCGCGGCAACTGGCCATTCTGTACTAGAATGGAGATTGTGGAATCATATCGTGCAGTTCCTGCGCACACTCTCCAAAGTGTATCCTACAAAACACTAAGAGGCTAGCTAATTTACGAAATTTATATAGCAATGATCTAAATTACAGCATAAGTTAAATTCACCGAATTTATTATTATTTTAGTCGTACATTATATTTCAATATTTTTAATTATAACCTGTTTGTATTTAAGAGAAAAACAAATAGAAGAAAAATTAGTTAAGAAATAAAAAATAAAAGAAATATAGACATTAAAAACCTAAATGATCAACAAAATATAACGAAAGAGGAATACAGTAGCAAAATGTTTATTTTCAATTAAAATCGAACAGATTTGCTGACAAGCAAATTAAATCTAGTTTTCGATGAAAAAATAAACTCATTTGATTTTTGAGTAAGTAAAATGTATAGAAATATCTTTATACTTATAATAATGTTCTGACTCATTGATTCAGCACTAGGCTACCGCTTGAATCGCAATATGTTTGAAACTTATGTATAATGAAAATAAGTTTGTAACTAAGGTAAACATATAGTTTTCTAATTAAACCAAATGCAAAGCTTGTTAGCTTACTGATTTATAATCTTACAATTAAGGACTAGTCTTCATTTTAGTTCGGTAGCCGTAAAGCATTTAATAAATATAAAAAAATCTCGAAGAAACAAAACCAATGCCAACCTTTAGAAAATACATGAAAAAGCTCTAGTTACTTCAAGAATTTACTACGACCGCCCAGCGCCCGGTGTGGCAAAGATAACCACATAAAAAAGTATTAGATCACGACAGAGATCATTTCAGAGTATAATAAGTCGTGATTAGCAACAATTCCATATACTCCATACTTGTAAATGATATAAAAATTAATAATACAAGTTTCTTTTAATTTTTCTGAAATATTTTAATGAAATTCAGAATAATTATAAAGTATAAAGAGATAATTAGTTTGTATGTTGTGAATTTTGAAATATATTACATTTTTTATATAAATAAATGTGTACTTGATGTAATGATGTTACGATAAAGTTTCTAAACAACGCTGTTTATTTTGAAACAAAATAATCACGTTATTTAAAATCCGCATTATGAGATATATTTAGATGCTTTGTTAGATGGGAAGAGTTAAAAAAGTTTACTGCAAAAATATTAAAATACGTTATAGAGTAATTAAGTCATGTGGGAGTAAAAACGTGACCGGTGCGTCGGCTGACGGTTCTATTTTTTCTACGAATAAAAATACATACAGTTGTTGTCATTCAGGGCGTGTTCCCGCGTCACTGGTGAAATCGAAATAGACTCTGTTTAGTGTTTACGAACGAATCTACTACACTAGTATTAATGATGTATGAAAAAGATGTTTATCTGTTCCGCGAATAGCTTGCAAATACACTTTACTCTGATGAATATTAATTTTTTATTTATAAAAAAAAAGTATAACTAGGGCAAATCTGTACATTAAATATTCTTTGAAACATTATAATACAAGTGTACTTTGTTATTGATATAAAAATCAAAAATATTTTATTTGGATTTTCTTTTTGCCAAGTCCTTGTAATATGTTCTCCTCTTCTCCTACATCCATCCACCTTCATACTTAACATTCTTCTAGTTATATAGCGTTTGGAAGCTGGACGGATGTAGGAGAAGAGGAAGACCAAAGATGATATGTATGCATTGTTTATAAAAGTGTTAATACTAAGATGACTACTGATATAGTAGAGGGCAAAAATTATGTTGTGCCGACCCTAATTTTGTAGGATATGGGTTAGATGAAGAAAATACATATTTTTAGCATATCTCTTTCTTAGCGTTCAAACATATGGTCCGATTTTTTTTTAACAAATTATGAATAGAAAATAACGATAAACGTAAATACAAACATTCAAATATTTATACAGTTGTCTATTTTCATTTTTCCGTTATGATTTATATGGTCTGATGTTTTGTTAACACTTCGAACTGTTACAATTGTAATTAATTATCGAATATTTTGTCTAGATGGCAACAGAGATGGATTTAAGCGTTGGGAAGTCTAAATACAACAAAAGAATCCCCATATGATTATGAATATGATAAATGATGTCGCATTTTCTTATAGCCTAGTTATAATTCTCAAGTTCTGTCACAAAGCACCTATAGATGACTTTCGAATGTTGTACTCGAAAGTCAGATCCTGATTAGGCTTAGCGTTATTCCATCCTGGGGCACATTTTTACTTAACGTCAAGTGAGATTGTAGCGAAATACAGAAAGATAGTAAATATATTTTGTTTATTTTTAAATACATATCGTTGACCCGCTAAGTCTGGTGGATTTACTGACTCTCTATTGCAACTACCGAAGCATACCAATAGATATTTGACAACATATTTTCAACTTCAATATGGTACCTATACAGGCAGGCATTAAAAGATTTAAGTATAATTAATTAAAAGTGATTGAATGTAAACTTCTTTGGTGTTTGTTGGATATTTCTTTTGTAATCAAATTCAAAAACTCATGTCATATGGTTCCTTCTCGTACTAGTTATAGAGACCATTTGCCTTTAACTAAGTCCGGTCCTGGACGACAAATTAAATATTTGCCCAAGCTGATGAAATATGTACCTACTATTATTTTTATTTTTATCTTCTTTCATTTAAATTTAAATTCATTTATATTGTCACTATTAACTTTAGTCGTGTTATAGAATATACTTATTTGGTAGTTTCAGTATTTTCTAGAATATTGGCTATTTTCCATTTAGGATATCTTTTTACTTTCCTCAAGTGTATATAACTTTACTGTTTTTTTATAGCATGTTGAATATCTTAAGTACGAAATTGTTAAAATCACTTTATAACTTCGTAATTTCAAAGAAAAACACATTTTCACTGATTACAATATAATTTTATAAATCAAATTAATAATCAAAATTTATGGGGGTCGACAAATTAAAGGAGTAAACAACATTGAGCCAAAATACTATTAATAAAATTAACCCTTATATGATTATTTTCTGGCTGACTCGGTGAACTTCGTATTACCTAGGACGAAACGTATAGCCCGCCAGCCACTGTGCTTCTGCTTTTTAAATCTCTGGTATCTTCTAAGATATCAATTCTAATGAAATATTTTTCAGCGCAGTTTTGATCTACATGAAATGTACAACGTATGTAATGTATTTAATTGGATAAGGAATAATAATGTATTTATTGTATAAAATAGCTTGGCAAATAACACATATTTTTTTGTAATATGTCAAAGATAAAATGGTGATCCTCTAGAGATAAATATATACAATCGAGAAATTTTTATCGATCTTTTGAAGATATACAATTCCCTAGTACATTAATCTGACCTATCTCGTCAGGTTTAGCCAGCGTTTGCAATTGAAGCGCACAAAAATATGTTTGTTACGAAATAATATTACAAATCTTTGAAGTTTTCGGCTTTTCTGTACTATAATATGTAGTATGTATTATAAATAAAAACTTTTCTCATGAATTATTAGGTCTAATGCTAAAAACTGCATCAAAATCCGTTGAATAGTTTAAAAAATCTAAGCGAACAGACAGCGGAAGCGACTTTATTTTATATTATGTAAAGATTGTCATCATCATTACTTATGTGAGTGTATTTTTTAATAAAAGTCCGTTTTCACTCATATCATACGAATCTGACTTTCACAGAGGGTGTTAAATTTTTCAAAGCGAGAAAACATTTACATATACGCAATGTGTCCATGAAATGCAGTATCTAAAATAAATATTAGTTATGGTTGTAGTTTATGGTCACGGCAAACTATATCTTGCATCCGGACGACAAATATCTTTGTTTCGACCCTGAAACCTGTTCGAAATAAGCTAAATAGGAGAAATGACTTGCTATTGATAAATAAACATTTGAAATCTAAAACATATATGTGTTCATCTCTCTAATGAGGTTATATTGTACAAATTACTTATTATAATTAAAAATAAGATTGTGATAACTAATAGACTGTTATATGTTTGAAATATATTATCTTTAACGAAAGTACTAACATGTTCAATTCGTAACCAAACCACTGAGATAAATTAAGAAAAATGTAATGAATATAGTTAAAGAATAAATTGATAGTTTATGGCGGAATAGATGTAAACATTTATTGTTTTCTTTCACAATAACCAACAAATTAAAAGCCGTAAGTGAACACCTTGTGGTTATGCTATTTGTTTTCAAACGTCAAATCACTGTAATATTATTTTCACAGCGTGTAGTTACAATGTAGTACCTACCATCCGAAATGTAATCCTTAATAAACATAGGTTTTAATTACTCCAGAACAGTTACAACTTTTTAAAATTAGCTATACTAAAAACAGTTATGTGCCTCAGTGCTCTTGCTTCTTATTTTACTGGCCTAATATTTATTTATGTATGTATTTCTAACTATAGAAAACACAACAGCCAGATAAAGAATGAAACTAAATTCATAAAAAGATTAGACTAGACTACTAAGATAACTATATAGACTAAGATTAGACTAGATTAGAAAAGACTAGACTGAAGCCCAAATACGTGTTAACACATTAACAATACTTTAAATAGTTATTCAAAGTAAGGTTAAATATATAAAATAGGAAATAAAAATACAAAAATAATGGTAACGTAAAAGTATTAATTAACTTAATAATCTATACAATTTTTCATCCAGAAAAAAACTATAATCTCCGAAGACAACAAAAATTAACTTTTAGATTAACAAAAATCTACATTCTTGAACGTAGCCACCGCTAAAAGCTAGGGTAAAATAATAACCATTTAAATTATCACTGAATCTCTCTCGATAAAAGTTTGATGAGTATGTAATCTACAGTAATATAAATAAATGGTTGAAATGGTCATTTCGATAGAATAAAGGTATTACATTCCTACGTACGTTCGGTAATTCATTTGTGTACTTAAATGGTTAATACTGTATCTTTGATTTGATGAAATTGAAGTAAATTGATTTTGCTTGATGTTAAGATATGACAATCGTGTCTGAGTGGTACAGACTCTTTAAAAAACTGGTTGCAACACTTACTATAGTGATACGGTTAAGCATTTTGAGTTTCGAGATTAGCTGATGATTGTCCAGTATTTCGGTGGCGGAATAGGCACCTGTATTCGAATTTGTTCTGATCATTATGCGCATAATGATAATATTTTCATAGTAAGTCTCTTTTGATTTGCCACATCTATGGATCAGTAAGGATTCAGCGATTTAGACGTGAAAGCGTAACAAACGAACTCACTTTCGCATTTATAGTATTAGTATAATTCAGTTGCTTACAAGATGGCTCGACAATGAAGTCTTAACTATGGACTGCTGATACTTTGATTGTTGTCTTATTTTGGCTGTATTGTGCTTACCATATTTTGCCAAGATAATATAAAAAAAAAACATTACTAAACAAGACATGTATGAATAAAAAGGCTTACATCAACATTGTTTTTATTAATTACTATTTAAGAATTCTTATTTAATGAAAATAAAAGTTAAAACTGTGAAAGATAGTGAATTATTAATTCTCATCACTCGTGATGAAACATGGGCCTCCGTTAATATTTAGTGTGATAAATTAATTTTACCATTGCTTACCGCGTACCGGTAAGCAAAAACGACGAGTTCATAACATAATGAGGTAACTTAAGGTCATTTGATTCAACATGTGCGCGGCTTTTACAAATATTCGTACATTCGTCTATTCGAAAATATGTAGCAATCCAATTCTTTTGTTAGATAAATATGTATAAATTTATTGCGTGCATTATTGTATGTTGTGTATGTATAGCGTAGACGATGGTAAGTTATTAAAATAAATAATTATATATTTACATACTTTTAACATAATAACGGAATCAGGTATAAAGACTGTAATGTATTTCGTAATATGAAATTAATTTATTTTCATTCAAAAAATGAATACCAGTTGGCATTGGGTCAATTTAATAACTTGTTTCTCAGCGCGGGGGTTATCTTACAAGTTTTTCTATAAAACACAAGTTGTCCAGTATAATTAAAAAAAAAATTATATTATGAATGAACTGTAATGAACAGATTAACATATAGTATAGGGCACCATGATTCAGTTGTGCCATTAAAATTCGTGGATGTATTTTTATAAAACTATGTGAGGCAAAAGAGTTTTTAAACTTAATCATTTTTATATTAATATACTTGCATTATTAGGTTTTAATTTGTATAGTATAGCTGCTTTTACGCTTCAAATAATGAGCACAAGTGAAGTTATTTACAAATTATAACGATGGATTCTGAAATGTTACAGAGATTCCCAGGAGAGTTACGACAAGGAGGTTCCACAGCATATTGTTATAATACTGGAACCATTATAAGGCACTCTGGTAATTAAATTAATTTTATTATTAAGCAATTACTGTTATGATCTTTAATGCCTATAATTAGATGACAAAGTAGGAAGCAAGACGTTTTGTTAATTAATCTAGCGTGTCTCTAATCTATTAATAATGCATTTTTTATTATTTATCGATAAAGGGTTAATATTGTATCAAAAAAGATACTGAAACTGTGGAAAAATCATAATATAGTAAATATAAAATTTTCATTATATTTTTAGACACACAGGATTTCATACCAAAATTGATTGACCATACATTCCACACTATCAATTTGTAAAATAAATTATATACGTTTTTTAATCTCAACAAAAGTATACGGTACGCTTCTGGATTCTTCTACAAGTTTGTTAAAAATCTATGAACGCAGTTTTTTTTATTGACTTCAAATTTATTGACATTGTTGTTTAGAACGTATATTTCTAACTTATAAAGTTCCCTGTATCGACTGTTTTGAATGTTATAACTTCTACAATTTTATTTCATCGAATAGTAGTGTGTAATACCTAACATTATGTGATTATTATACTTTATAGTTTATATACAACCAACTTCAAAAGAAAAATAAAGTGAATGAAGAAAAAAATGTTGGTTGACAATCAGAGTATAACAGATCCTGGACTATTTACATCTTTGCCTATTTATATGTAGCTTATTTACAATTAATTAAAAAATAACTATATAAATAATCTATTTACTTGTGGAAAAATTTTGTATTCATTACCTAACTGTACTAGAAATAATTGTCAAATGAATTAGTTTTCTGTATATCGTGGAAGTTGAAATTGCAACCCCTGCTAATGAAACCCTAGTAAGCAAACAACTGGCAACGTTGTTAATGAGATTTTAACTCGAACGTAGGTTACGATCATTTTTATTAGGTCACTACCACTTCGTCGTCATGATTGATGGTTTCATACCCAGTATGAAATGCTGTGCTAATGACTCGAAATTCAATACGCTCCAATAAAAGGTATTTGCTTAAAAAGCAATATAAATTTATTTTTTATTGTTTGGCTACAATCACACCTGATATCATAGAGAGGTTAGGCCAGAGACTGTAAGAGACTATATGGGTGAATTGACTCTCGAGTGCAGCTGCCTAAACACATATATAGGTGCTTGCCGACAAATTTTGAACTTGAGAATGCTGGCTAGTTAAGTGGGTATAAGAGACTGTTCTACCATCATCTAATGGTTGCCACACAACGTTTTACTTTTTGAGAAGCTTAGGCTCAAAATAGTCACTGTAAATAATCAGTTTTAATACATTAATTACTAATGCAATATATCTTAAATTTCTCGTAAAACAGGCATAATTATAACCTACATATGTTAGTGTATCTCGATATAATTTTTGATTACTAAACTCTTTAATTTACCTAATGTATGTATTATTTTATTCTCTTTATTGCATACAGAAGTACTTAATCTATATTAATATTATAAAGTTGAAGAAATTGTTTATTATTTATTTGTTTCAATACGCTAATCTGTGGAACTATCAATGAGATTTGAAAATTCTGTTACTTTCGATTACCTATTTATTGATGAAGATTACAGGCTCTAATTTAAAGCCTTTGAAAGCAGTGCAATTACCATACAAATTATAAGTCAGAAATTACGCTATATGCGAATGAACAAATAAGAGCCAGTCGTGTGGCGCGACAAGAAGTTTCAGAATCCGAATTGTAGTAAAAAACAAAAATATTAATTTAATCGAGAAACTACAAGTTTCCATTAATGTTACAAGTTTTTTTAATTATACGCAGGCATAGCCGCACTCTAAAGTTAGTTAAATACTAAAAAGATCAACAGTTAAATTAATAATAAACATTTTTTTAATAAGCAAAATCAAACAAAATTTACCTTCTATTATATTTATGTATGCATCAACTGCAAACATCTAGTTATGAAAGAAAATAATATGCATTCACGGAAGCGGTCTGTATTTATTCATAAACTATCTAAATGCCGTGCTCCTTAGTCTAATGATATTTGTAAATGCAAACGACGATTATATAACAGAAAAGGTCAAACTGAATTGGTGGCGTAATATCAAATAATTAAATAGTCTTTGATATAGTTGGAATATCTCATGTAAAAATTGATTTGTTAATAATTGTCGTATTTATAAATTTTTTAGGCATTTTTGTCGTAAATATCGTCAGAATATAGCGTAAAACAGTCCTTACCACGTCGATTGAAGTTATTTCGAGATTCGTAATAAAGGTGAACATTTTATAAGGAATATATAGGATAAAAAAACTATAGCAGTTTAGTAGCGCATCTAATATAATATCAAATTGTAATTCTGTGGCGAATATTTACTATCGCAAAACAACTTATTTGAAGTAATTTAAGGTGATTATTATTAAACTAAGAAAATGAGTAATCCATGAATTGTAATATGTAAAATTACCTGTTTAAAATGTTTTGTCTTGTCAACATGTATCCAGTATTATCGAAATTGAATACCTGTCTAGTTTTATGAATAGGCTTAGCACGTGTCTCAATACACATTTTATATAGAGTATAAACTTGCGTTCTATTCTTTGGTAGTTTTAAATGTCAAGGACATACATCGCACTAGATTCTTACCAATCATCAGTAGACTTCGTATACGATTATTTCGCATTGTGAACTTCATTATTGTATAAAAATGTAATGCCTAAAATGTCAAACATATTTAGCTTATATATAATTTTTATTTTATTTGATTTTTCAAATAAATACGACAAATGAGATTTGAGCAACATATTAACAGGTACCAAATATGTATGTTTACTTTTATATACATATATGTAGCTGTGACGGGCAAGTCTGACACTTTTTAATAAATAGGTTACAAATTATTCACAATGAGGCTAGAGAAGTTCACTCCAAAGATTAAATTGGAATAAATTACTCTCTTTTATAGTAGAGGTACTAAAAAGTATATCTACTGGTTTTGGTAAACATATAAACCTACAACATTTTTCACTCATAAATACATATCTATATGCACACATGACGTGACGTTTTTACAAATCTGCACTAATATTATAAAGAGGAAAGATTTGTATTTTTGTTTGTAATGAATATACTCAATAACTATTAGACCGATTTCAAAAATTCTTTGATCATTAAAGTGCTATTTTATCTCTGAGTAACATAGTCTATATATATATTAGTGAAAATTATTAAGTACAATTTTAGTTCCACGCGAAAAGATTCGCGGACAAACACAGCTAGTAACATTTAAAATTACCTCTGCAGTGGCTAAAAACCTCACATCAAAATAAACCGTCATAATTATTTCTGCATGTATAAATTTATAATAAAATATATTTCAACATTAACCAAGGTTATGTCGTATACCTGGAGTTAACACAATTTGTCATCCGTAGCTGTAAAACAGAAATATAAAAATTCAGTTTATTAAGGTTTAAAATTGTTCAATTCATAGTTTATGCTGCATATTCAAACTTCGCAATGTTGTATGTGTGAGTGAGGAATAACACGATAGGATAAGTACTGCAGATAAAAGTACGTAATTCTGATAATTGAAGGTGGAGTGCTATTTTTACTCAAATTTTCTTTTTAGTCCCATATCTCAGCCAAATTATCGCATATTGTGTTGGTTTTCCAGATTTCCATTGTGAACATCGGCAATGCGCTATAGATACCTCTGATGTTATAAGCCTTCATAGGCCACAGTAACTACATATTTTTAGGACCTTTAGGCATTCCGTATGCTTGTTTACCACCTGAGTGGTATAAAAACAATTTCAAGCACATACATATATATTTCTCGTGCTAGTTATGTCAACTACCATGACTAGTAAATTTGTGACAAATAATTGTTTTTTGTATATAGAAGAAACACGGCGAAAATACAATAAGAAATCGAGATTTGCCATGACATAACATAGAAAAATAATATTCCGTACAACGAAAAGGAACATGCGGGTAGCGCTAGTTACTTTGAGGCTAAAAAAATACGTAACTATTATATGTATACTGTAAGTTATAAAATAATTTCAAAATTCATATTTCTGTGTAACGTCATCACATTCAAAATGTATGTTACAGCCATAGCCCAATATTATTTTCGAACACTAATATTACAATAGCTTGTACTTATTAGCCGACCGAATAAATGCGAGCGTGCGTTGCCCAAGTGCGAATGCAAATGTTGTATTTTATGTGTTACGATTGCGATAATAAAATCTACAATGAAAACCATATCAAACATTAAAGAATTCAGAGATATCTTGGTTCTTAATCGTAAAGATTGATTTAATTAAAATTTAAAATCTTTAAGATTAAGATTCAATATGTTGGTTTTTTTATAGTTAAGATTTAGCGTTATGGCCACAATCTCACCTGACTTGATGTTAAGTGACGATGTGGCCCAAGATGGTGGACACACTAAGCCTAGTGAAGGGACTGGCTCGCAAGTACAACTACTAGAACAGATCTATATGTTATTTGACGGCACATTTTCAACTTAGGTGGTAGCTAACCAGGCGGACATTAGAAAAAGCCCTACCACCATGCCTATGGTTTCATCACGGCGTTTTCCTTCACCGAAAGCTCAAGCTCATTGTAAGTGGATTCGAACTCGCTTTGCTTGACGCGACGTCCATACACACTACTGAGCTGTCTCACTTGAAATGTTGAATTGATTTAAGATTTTAATGGAAATGAAAAATGTTAACGGTTTGAATAGATAAGCTTATGGAAATATAAATGGATTGGTCTGGTGGTGTAATGATTGGAAGCTCTACTATTAAGTATAGACTAGTGAATTCGATCTTTTCTAATGATTTACTTTTTATGATCAGCATAACGAGTAGTTGTATGTGTAAGTTAAATCCTAAATACGTGAGTGTAATCATAAGTGAGAGAAATCCTATAGAAAAATGTGTTACAGTTGTTCTTTATTAATAGCTCTGAAACATTCGAAACGTAGTAAATTAGGTACAAAATTACATCAGGTTAAAGATATACATAAAACATAAGTAAAAACATTTATAACTATAAATAATTAATTCAGAACGACTATCAAAACGGACGAGCAACAACTAGTTTACATACGTATACGTAGTATATCAACACTTTAATTACCATAATACAAGCTTTGCTTAGTTAGAAATTAAACGACCTTGTATGATATTGATAAATATGTAATAAAAATATTATTACAAATAATAGCACGCTTTGACATGTAACGAAGCTTACAATTAAAACAAAAATTCGTGGCGTCGATTTCCAAATACGATAGGTTTTTTTAATGAATATGATTTTTTTTTTGTCATAGTTTAAGCGTTATGGCCGCCATCTCACTTGATGTTAAGTGACGATATGGCTCAAGATGGTAGATTCACTAAGCCTAGTGGTGGCGCTGGCTCTCTAATGCAACTGGCGGAAAATACTTATAAGTATTTAGTGACAAATTTTCAACTTAGTAGCTAGCCAGGCGGGCATTAGAAAAAACCCTACCACTATGCTATGGTTTCATCACGATGGTTTCTTTCACCGAAAGCGCAAGCTAATTGCTGGTGGTTTCGAACTCACGGCCCTTGTCACGGCGTCCATAGAAACTACCAACTGAGCTGTCATCGCCTTAAATCGATGTATTAATATAAACCATGCTTAGCTTAAAATCAAATGGTGGAGAATGTTTGTTCCTCAAAAATAGAATGAAACAGGTAAAACTAAAAAGGAAAAGTGAATAGTAAGCCTAATGGGAATTAGCAAATTAACACGGTCGTCTCGCCTTGCTCCGATGACACAGTGGCCAATCAACCCAAACGACTGAAATATGTATTAGGGTTGCCAAATAAATAAAAAGTATTCTGTAATTTCTTATTGATATTGTCTGGATGAGAGGTTATGTGGCTACTCAATATTTCAAATCTTACATTATACATAAATGGAAAATTCCTTACAAAACAAAATATACATTTAGAACATACTACGCCTAAAATAAAATTACTCTGAGGTTTTTCTGTTCCTTTCATGTCACAATTAGTTACTTTAAAGTCAATGTTCTATTTTTAAATATGTGGTATTTATTAAACTAAATTTGTAATTATTGGTATTTTAATCCTTAATTACTTTTTTACGATAATTAATTATTTTTGTTAGTTTGTAGTGCACAATGGTGGATTTACAAATATATCGTCTATAAGCTGAATGAATTCGCCACCTATGCTACAATACTTACAAAATTAAAAATTGATACTCCGTTTCCATTGGCGCCGAAAAAATGCCGACTTCGAAAATTTATCGCTGCAGTCTATAGGTTACTCTAGCTGGGAATCCACTACTAGTAGTGCAGTATTATTAAGCCCTACCATTGACTAGAGAGGTTACGGGTTCAATATCAATAACGAGATTGAACGCGCTCCTCCCTGCCGTCTCCACCAAACGCACGTGCCCACGCACACGCCCGCGTAACCGCCAGCCTCCGCCGCCGAGGCCGAGGGGTTAATTTCGCTCCCGCACAGACACCCGCCATAGCCTCCTTCCGCAGACGCTAGAGCCCAGGTTCGATCCTTTGGTTAGGAGTTCTCAAGTGCTCTGTTTGCGTGATATGGTGACATTCTACATCACTGAGAATACATCATCACACCGCATACCATTCGTGCACACCCACTGGTTAAGTAAACGTTCTGTAAGGGACTACCCCCGCGGTCCTTGCGCGCCCGCCCGATTTCATTGTTAGGTTAGTTAGGCTCGGGAATTTTTGTTTGTTTTCCGGCAGCAGCTCAAGCCTAGGATCAGCTATTCTAGGACCCTTGCGCCCGCTGCTTCGGAGCTGAGTGGCTTCAGCACTCGCCTCAAAAAGTTCGGTGAAGTTGGCAAAGCGCTTCGGCTAACGGTGTATGACAGGTCGAAAAACAAGGGGTTCGATACCTGCTTACAAACCGACCTTTGTAAACCTTATACTACGAACATAATTGATAGTGGAGTATGTGGGTGATAATATCTATACTTACATGTACCGTATATTAAAAGTTTAGTAACTATAACTCAATTTTGCTTAGTCTGGCAATATATAACCACGTATTAAGTTGGATCATATCTATATAAATAAATATATGTTTTTATTTGTACTTCACTATACTAGTCTCTAATTGATTTAATACAGTTTTATAGACGAACAGCATATTTAATTTTACAATTCATAGACTATTAAAATTACCAATCAATGTTATATGTTTAAATTTTATTAAAGAAATGACAAGAAAATAATTTTAGTATTTCTCAAAAAAATCTGTTAAAATTTTTGTACGTAACATTGGTATATATTATTCTAAAGATGAAACGTTATAAGAACTGTGGATAATAATAAATAAATCTGAAATTAAGAATCGATTCAAGTAAAAAATTGTATATACGGAATAATTTTCAGTCCAAAATTACTTTTGTTAACCTTTGGCATAATTATAAATAACATTTTTAGAAGTAATAAAATATAGTAAAACTAAATATAAGAGTTGAAAATAAATACTGTGTAACCAATACATACGGAGTCTTAAGGCATCGCTAGTTATGCTGTCTAAATCTTGGTCAGAATATGAAGTATAGCGTGTAAAAAGTATTAGCGGCTAGTCAACAGGTCATTAGCAGAAGTTTGTTAGTTGAAGGATGTAATTAGTGATTAGTAATTAGCACAACTACATACTGTATGTGCTAATGTGGTAAGCCACGGAAGTGATTTCATTTAGGATAAATCGAGGTAAAGCTAGTAGTGAATTTTAATATTAAACCTTGTATTTTTTTAAGTTCAATGTTATTCCCAGAATAATGATTGGAGTGCATCGAGGTTACGATAATATAGGAAATAATTGCATGTAATAATAAAAGCTGTATAGGCATTTATGATGACTTACTGAATGTTCATCTCACTCACCTTGACATTAAAGAAAAGAAACTACAAGAATAAGGAAATCGCTTTCTGTAAACTTGTTTCATTTGGGAAATAAGGCATAAAGTAATAATATTAATACGGCCATAATGAAATGTATTATGTGGCAACCATACCGTCGAGTCGTCTACCAATGCTAACAGGCTGAACAACTTTCGCGGCTCGTCTCAATAATACTAGTAAAAGTTACATCACACCAACTTACTGTCATTTGTTCGCATGCAAAACACAAAGGTAACAAATATTTCAGCATTAGTAACAGTTTATTGACATGACCCGCTAATATCTTGTGATTTATTATGAGTAATTGTTTATGTAATTGTGAGTTTAAAGGTCTCTTTCAGTGTAATTAGGTCGTGGATAATGTCAGTGCCTGTTACAATCTTTATGTTTATCCGATATCTCTTATCTATCATTAATAGTTCAACACCAATTACATACATTTTGAAATGGTAATTGCTTTTTTAAATATAATTTTTCTAGATACATTTACAGTATGAAGAAATAGTTTATTTCCAAAGGTTATAAATTATGATGCTGTAATTATTGGTTATAAATTTACATATAAATTACTCCGTGATATAAAGCACTCTTATTAAAGTACTATTAAATTTTTTAAATAACAATAATTATAAATTCTAATGTTTCGACAATATACGTAACAGATTTGGTACAAACAAGTGGCATATGTAACGTATATCTCCCTGGCCCAATAGGCGATAGAAGAACACCGTGGGGTTTTAGTGGGTATTACCGGCGAGTCTATCGACGGTTGAGACGCACATACCTCTCCCAGCCCATCAGGGTGGAAATACCTAAAAGCATTTCCCCACGTAAAAAAAAATTAACGTATATGTAACACCGTCGTAACGTATTATAAAAGCTAATCTATCTTAATGCCTTTCAAAAATCTATTTAAGTAATTTACATGTTCTTTTTAAAATCAAATTCTTAATAGGTATATGTGTTGACGCATTAGGTAATATATAAAACAAGCTGTAAGAATAATAGTAAATTAAGAATATGAAAATTACACGTTAATAAGTTTTCTTTGAAAAGTGTAACAAAACCGTTCTTAAAAGCTAATCTATCTTAATGCCTTTCAAAAATCTATTTAAGTAATTTACATGTTCTTTTTAAAATCAAATTCTTAATAGGTATATGTGTTGACGCATTAGGTAATATATAAAACAAGCTGTAAGAATAATAGTAAATTAAGAATATGAAAATTACACGTTAATAAGTTTTCTTTGAAAAGTGTAACAAAACCGTTCTTCATACATGTAATTATTGTTTCTAATGCAAGAAACTACTGTTAATCCTCTAACGTTTATAATATGTTTCATACACAATTTCTTTAAGTAACACTAGCGATTCCTTTGGTACGCGACTACGTTCGCATGGAATTAAAAATTATTTAATAAGTTTTGCCCGTTTTTGATTTATTTTTCAATACAACTTTGCTCCTATTGCTGGTAGCGTGATGTTAAATAGCTTAAAGCCTTCCTTAATGATTGGTCTATCAAATACAAAAACAATAATTGAAATCCGACTGGCAGTTTCTAAGATTACCGAATTCGAAAAAACAAACAAAACGTTTCCTCTTTTTAATATTAATATAGATATGATAAATGAAGTGTTTGATTAAGTTGAACCGTATCAATTATAATTAATTTTGACATAGAGGGTCATTATACTTTTTATTATTATTATGAAGATGTCATTTACATTTGCGAAGTATGCCGCTAAGAGCTAGTAAATATATTACACTCTGGGCTGGATGACGATTAAACAGTCAGGAAAAGTTTCCACCTATATCTGTTGGTTTATTATCATAAGGTTGATTTGACGTTACATTTTTAACGCAATCAGACAATAAAACCACCACGCTAAGCCATTGAAAGCACTTGCATATACAACCAAGCTTTAAAGGTCTTGAGATCAGTAGTAATAGGTTGCTACTCTTGAGGTTTGAATTATAACGACTTTCTGCTAGTCGCGGTGTCCGATCGCCGCTATCCAAACCCTGGGAAACACCTTACACAGCAATTATATTAAATTTGAAAGATTAAAACATGACTGCAAGAATTCCATTAGTAAAAAATATTGTAATATATTTGACTGTAGATTATTCATCTTATCACCTAGGTTTGCATTGACATAGTTCAATGCACAAATCTTAAGTAAAATAATTAACAATCAAGATATATAGTGAAAAGGCAATGCGCAACACAAGACTTTCCCTGACTTTTTTGTCAAGGATAAATTCTATCAATACGTGATGTGTATTTCTTACGATAAGCTAGAAACGTTATTTTTAAGAGAAGCTAGCTGTTCCTGCGACTTCTTTCGCGTGGAACTAAACTTATTTAATCTTGGGCCGTCATTGAAATTACAATAACGTTTAACAGAGTTAACCGATTTGAATGATACAAAGACTAAATATTACTCGAGGATATGTTTTATTATTTTCTTTGTAATGTTTTATCATACGTTGTACTTTAGCGGTATGCGTGCACAAACAAACAGACAGATAGACAGACATTTCCAAAAACGATGTAAATGTATTCTATTACTTATTCTTAGTCACTTCAATTTTTTTTTCACATAAATCTAAAAGTACAGAAATGTTAAATTTATATTCTTATTATTTGAAAAGATAAAATATATTCAGGGCCATGTGTCCAGGAAGGAACGTATAGGTAATAATCATTTGGCTTCTGGACATTTTCACTTCATCGCACGACGGTAGGTATGTATATGAGATGCTTTTTAGTCACGTACATATTTTATTTAAGTATTTATATAATGAGTTAAAATCCGTAATTTTGTCACAGTTATTAATGATAATTTAGCTCAATCTTAAGTACTTATATAATCAATTACACATATAACCTTCACAAAATCCTTCAGAGAATGTATTCACTTAGTTTCCGTTTTTATTGCGTTTTATGCAGCGAGTGAACGTTGGGCAATCTAATCCGAAATAGTTTGTTTATGATTCGACTTTATGCTCTTCAGCTGCAAAATTCTATAGCCGTTAGGCGATAAAAGTTTTATAATTTTAATTTCGGTTTACGTGTAATATAAACTCTGGAAAACAAAACGCTTATGTTTTTAACGAATATTACAACGAAGTAATGTTCAGTTTGTTTTTATTTTTAGATACACAAATGATCATACTTGCTTGCTATAATATAACTTTATGGCTCGTTATTCATTATAAAAATAATGCAGTTTTGTTACTTAGGAAATAAAGTTCAATATGATTTGCCGATGATCTCCACATTGCACCGTAAATATTGTTATTTATATGTATTTTACAATGATGATGAGAAAGAATTGTTTCCTAGAAGTATTATTAGAAAACATGCCATGATATTTATTATTACATAAACCCTTGTAACCTATGTATTATATAAAATACAAAGATTTTCCGGATAGATGATTCATATTGTAATAAAAGTAATAACAACTTACCTTATTAAAATCTTATAAAACTATATACGAGTACATGTTACTTTTAAAAATATAATATATTACAGTAATCTAAATTTCATAAGCGACTCATATAGAAACAATATTTAGGCTAAATAGTTACTATACTAAACATTATTAATTTAGGTAAGCTAAGTGAATTAAAATAAACACAATATTATTACAAAATGGCACTAAAACAATCTGATAGTGACAAATCAGTTATATCTATATTAAAATTATAAAGCCATATTTGTGCGGAACTTTAGTATGTTTGAAGCTTAAAATGTCATTTTCGTGTATTTAATAGAACACACAAAGATTCTCTTGTTCATCAAGAAAATTATTTAGGTTCAGCAAAATATACTTGTTACATACTTATTATCTTCGTCTACATTAATATTATAAAGCGGAAAAATTTGTTTGTTTACATGCGATAATCATAGAAAATACCAGTCGGATTTCAAAAATTTATAACATTCTTTGAGGAAGACAATAAACTATTAAGGTCGCGCACAAAAACGGGTAAAAATTATTAAATATTTTTAGTTCCATGCGAATGAAATCGCGGACACAACAGTATATAATTACTGAAATATAAGATGCAGGTATGTGGTTGGACGACAAGTAACTTGAAGAAAGTAATGCGTAAAATAATTGACGTGACACCCGGTATTCCAGGCGACCTTGCCCCAGGGCCGCGGCCGGCGACAATCGGCATCTCGTTATAGACGCACACTATGCGTGGGCGCAAAATCTTTCTCTACGCTAAACACGATTTGCTCAAAACACTTGACTCGCGTGCACTCGCGTATCGTTTTACACTGTATCCTATTTTCTTTTTAAACTAACAATAATACTGCAGTTATATTTTTTGAACGGTTAATATTGTGTTGATTGTTGTGCAGTGTACGTTGTTTCGAATTTAATGCATTGTGATGAGGTACATACAGTTTTGTCTAGTGTTATTGTATAGGTAATTATATTTTTCTTTGTTATTATAACAAATATTATTTCCATAAATAGATGAAATTGTTTTTGTGGTGTCTAAAAAAATAATGTAAGATTTTTTTCACAGGGAGAAGTGTGCCATAGTTTCGGTATGAATTTGTTTTGTAACCGCAAGTGTAAATACTGACTATCAGAGAGATGTCTGTTATATATGAATTTTATGGGCAATAGTGCAAGTGTTCTCGTAAAAATATAATTTATAATGTTTTAAATTGTAAGTAATATACAAATCAATATTTTGGAAGAAATTACATGACATTAGATAATTCGAAAGCCGATTGTATTTGTTTTTTTTATTAAGATCATTGTACGTTTTACAGTTTTATACAAATACTAGTTTCATTTTAAGGGCAAAACGTGAAATCTAAAGGTTGCCTAGGATTTTGTTAGATTTTTTATTTTAATATTATGATTTTCCCAAATTTATTATAAAATATTGCATTATTAAACTACTAACTATATCATAGTAAATCACTATATTCATCGCGTTTTAAAAAATGTTTGTTGCAAGGTTTTAGATATATAGAAATACTTTAAATTTAAATAGATTGTAACTTTGAATATCACTGGTCTTTAAAATTACCTTAATAATTGTAATGTTTCAAAACTCAATTCGAAAATATGTTCTTTGTTACCTGAAAAATATTCTTGACGTAAAGGTAAAAGCTTATTTGCACTCGATATGAGTTAAATTATTTCATAATTCTAAGGTTTTAAGAAAAATTTATTTATCAGCCGATAACGTGACTTGATATAACATGTTTCTTGGAAGTCGGCAATCATTTTCGCGTGTTTGTATATTCTATCATATTTGTCACTATGTAAGTAGCACACTAATATGTTATTTGTTGTGTACTTGACTTTGGATCTTCATATTATTGGGCCATGTTTGGTCTGTAATTATTTCATACATTAAACATTTCAATAAATCAGTATTATTTCACTAAAACCACGTGTTTCTACTTCAAGTTTTCAAGAATATTGATTTTGAAAACTTTATCAAAATTATATGATAGTTATATGGTATTTAAGCAGGTCATATAATATACATATATAGATGTTTAACACCTAAATCTACAGCTGTCAATTATTCTTATTATGCGAAAACCAGTTTAAGAGCGGAAATCGAATCCGCTTCCTTTCCCCATAGTAAAGTTCGCAACCATTGTTCCTTGATACCTGTCAATATCAATCTGATGATCAAAGCTTTGTATTTTTTGTGGCTTATTTTAATTAAATTTCATTAGAACAGTAACACAAAAAATTACTAATTAAATAAGTAAGCAAAATGTGATCTTACACACAATGCTTAAAAAGCTAAGTCTTCACGAAAAAATTTATCATTTAAGTTGTTTATATTTACAGACATAATATTCCATTATTAAATATTTTTTCACAGAGAACTTAAACTCAGAAGGAACACTACTTTGAAAAAACTAGGCGGATTTTTTTTTTCTTCTAAATCATTACTTTTTATAACAGGTTATATTAATACTATAAAGCGGAAAAGTTTGTTTGTTTGACCGCACTAATTTAAGGAACTACCGGTCAAATTTATAAAATAAATTTTAATTTTAATTTGTATTACATAGAGCATTCGCTGAGGAAGGCTTTAGGCTTTTTTAATATTATGCTACCACCAATAACAGCAAAGATGTATTATAAAAAGTTACAAAAAAAGGCAAAGATCATTAAATAATTTTTAGTTTCACGCGAGCGAAGTCGCGGGCTCAGCTAACATAAACCTATATTTTAGCTACATCTATACATGTAAAATTGACTCGCCGAATTGTATGTATGTGCATAACTTCTGAACGACTGTAGCAAATTGGATAGTTATTTTTTTATTGTGTTCATTGCTGAAAGGAGGTTTATACATAAAAAAATTAAGAGATCTTTTTTAAAACCTCAGAATATGAACGGTAATGAAGCAATGATGGCTCACTTGCTAGTGTACGGACGCCACGTCAAGGAACGTGGATTTGAATCCACGTATATTTACATATAATTAAAAGACATTTCTTTCATTGGAGTTATAAACAAGTTTAATTAAATAATCAAAAGAAATAAAAAACGGAAACGATGTTAGATATAGCCAGTTATACTGATCTTAACGAATTGAAGTTGGAAAGTTGATTAAGATTGATCATAGCCAATCGAAATGTAAAAAAGTTTTTATGTTTTAGCCAGAGTAAAGATTTAGGTATTACGAAGTTCATCGGGTCAACTAGTCAGTATATAAAAAGTATGTTTTTAGATATATTTTGTTTATTTCCAAAATTTGAATGTTCTACGTTCAACTGTCACGGCGTTCTGTGAACCCGTCTACGACCTTGGTTATCCAACTGACCGGTAATAAACCGGTACAGTTACTGTATCACATAACTAAAATAATACCTCCGACAATCACATACCGAATGTGGAATAATAAAAATAGGTTGTTTTATTTTTATACTTCTAAAGGGCACTGAAATTTTCGTTTGCAATTATAAAATAAACCTTTTTGCGATATATGATCATTCAGCAATTAAAATGCATGTGTTTATTTGTATTATTACATATAATTATTATTATATGTACGTACTTACACCTATAAAAATATAAGGTTAAACATTGCCACTATGTGAGAAAAATTTCACGCAATTATCTGCTTTTTTTTATTGTTACCTAACGGTTATTTTTTTTATTAATGTTGCGTTTAAGGTCCTATCGCAACACGCAAACATATTACCCATTTTGAGTAAAGCTGAAGGGGTTATGTGGCAAGATTCTTTAGGTGATAAGTATCGGACACTATACTCACTAAGCCCCATCAAAGGCAACTGTTGCCAGAGATCAGCAACAGCTTTCGCACTTCTTCTAGACCTATCGATTGGCCTAGTGGTTAAAGAATTTGCCTCGCTGCAACCGTCGCCCCGAAATATTGTGGGTTTGAGTCTCATGTAGTACAATTATTTGCGTGATCCATAAATAATTGTTTCGAGTTTGGTTGTTACTTGTGTTAGTTAATTGTGTTTATAAAGCCCTTTTCACTTGACATTGGCAAAATTTCCTGCATAATAGATGCCATAATTTAAAAAAATATATACTTTTCTAAAACAACTACTACCACCGAGAAATTAGTCAATAATCAACGGTCATGGCATATAAAGTCTCTCGACAGTTAGATATGTAGTAGCTACCTTAGCTGTGACAAATCAATAAAGTCCCAACTACGGGTTTATCATCATGGTAGTCATGATCCAATCGGGTATAGATTCTTACCACTAAGATAGCTTATTTAAATATATCACCTGCAAACCGAATATACAAATAAAAATACTATACTATCATTAAAAAAACTTTCGTTCATTCATTAAAATATGTATTGAGGTCAATGTCTTTAAATAATAATTTAATTTTATATTCATTACTGTAGCTATAACGATATCACGATCGATTATTGTGTGTATAATATGCATATATAAAAACAATATTGTTAAAATAACATTTATCAACTTTAACGAAGTTCAAGGCTTGACGTGCGAATCAAGATGAATTGATTTTACAATATAATTTCTATATCATATGATTGTTTCATCGAAATTTCTCTTTTTTGACATACAAGATGACATGCAGGGTGATAAGATATGACAATTGTGTCTAACTGGATCGCGACTACCAAACACGTATTTGGCAAAAGCGAAGTCATAACCAAAATCGCCAAATATTTGCTCTGACAAATGTGTTACGTATCAGTATTAGTGTACTAACTTTGTCAGTTTTGTCGATTATTTGCTTTCTTTCTTTGTTATCGCGTTACTATTACTTTGCCATTGTGAACTTTGTAATAAGGGGTAGATGTTGCTGCCGTCAAAATTTCATATTGGCTGTGCAACTGCCGGAACACACCTATAGGCATTTGACGGCAGATTTTCCACTTGAGGGAGGACATGCTAGTCAGGTAGGCTTTAGAGAAAGCCACACCATCATGCTATGGTTTCATAATTATGTTTTTACTTCACCGAAAACACTTTTCAGGGGTTCGAATTCAATTCGTCGTTCTTTTTGGATTGTATTTGACTTAATACCAGGCACATTGCCGTGGTATAATAGTAACATGTTTATATTTCATTTACTTATTTATTTCACTTCAGGACTTAAGTAGCTCAAAGGAACACTCGTCAGCAATTACGAACTTTCCAGCACTGTCAGTTTGTACGAGTTTGTGTTTGATTTTGAAATGTTTTTCTCACTAATGACCGATTCTGGGTCTTTCGCTCTTTAATGGCGGTTCGGTCGGCGCCTATTGACATTAAATGTTGGTTATTGATATTTACGGCAAAAGCTTGATATTTTCCTGAATAAAATGTTATCGTTATAGCATGAATTGCGATGGCCCATTATAATGAACGAATTTTTAATTGCCAGAATTTAACTTAATTCTCAATTGTAGTACCAACTACCGATGTGTTGCCTATTATTGTAATAGTATCATTTACTAACATATTATTTTAGATTTTAGGATAGTGCAAATAATAATTCACGTTAGCAAAGTCCCCTGATAGAAGGTAATAATTCTAAATAGTGAACAAATTATATGAAACACTATAACATGTAATATACTCGTACGTATGTGTACAATACATTACGTATACTGTTGCATTGCAAAGTATTTATTCAAAAAATCTTCTGACATACAAACAATACTTTAGAAAGTTTAGAGTGTTTAAGGTTAACGGTCATATATATTATTAAAATATAATAAATATCAACTATTAGTTTGTTTGCTATACCAGTAAAGAGTTTTATTTCAGTATTAGCTGGTTTGCCCAACTTCTTTCGCGTCGTAATCGTGAAATCCATTCTAATAAAGGAATATCCGTGATTAATTTCAAATCAAAAGGTCAGATAGTTTTAGAGGTATCGTGATACCAGTCAGTCAGTGGTATATTGCGTAGTGGTGTAGGTATAGATCATTTAATTATTTCAAGAAACGTTATAAAAACACACTAAAGTGTTTTTTTTTTGTAATTACATACGCAATAAGTGTATAGGAATATTCTAATCTATATCAGTATTATAAAGAGTAAAAATTTGTTTGAATGCGCTAATCTTAGATAGTACCAGTCGGATTTCAAAAAATCTTTTTGTATTTGATAGATCTATTATTGAGAAAGGCTATTTAACTTCACTTTACTACCAGTAAGAGCAATGCTATATTGAAAAGAGTTACAAAAACAAGTATAAGTGATTAAATAATTTTTAGTTCGACACGATCGAAGTCACGACCACAGCTATACCATCATAATGCAATACATTTTCCAAATGCACTTTGTATTCTTTTAATAATAATGGAACTATATGTTTAGGTTAGTGATATCTTCTTATTTATTGTAATTATTAATAAAATAGTTCTACTTTAATATTGATAATATTTGTATTACTTTGATGGACGTGTAATGAGGTCAAGATTCAATGTTATAACATAAAATCTAGTCGCTTAAGTTTTCTCGATAATAAAAAAACAATTTCGTAATATACGGCACGAATGGTTACTAGCTGTTATGTTAAACAATAGTTTACACGACAAATATTACAGATTCGGTAAATATTGTATGCAATGTAAATAATTTTCTTCTTTACAAATATCCGTCGCTCTATATTTACCAAGTGTATATCATTTCATAAATGTTTTCAATGTCCATATATTTGAAGTAATTTTTAATACCAATGATTTATTTATTGGTTCACGATTTTTCAGTTGCATATAACATTATTTGCGTATAATAGGTAGAAATAAATCAAAAACAAATGTATATTATTTATGTGCGTATAATATTTTATATTTAAATGTGTTTTTACTATAGTTTTACGCGAAGTTACTGTAAAACTTACATTATTATTCATGAATATCAACAGTACCTAGGGATATTGCAAATTTACTTGATTTTATCGTTAATAATAGTAATATTATATTTATTTCCTCAGACTTATACGTCCATCTTTATTAGTAAACTAAGTCTTCATTAGTAATTACATTAAAATAATAATAATAATATCGTGTTAGTAGATGGCATAGATGCACACACTGTCTTAATATTCCAGACCAGCGACGAAAAAAAAAAAAACCGGTCTATCTGACAATACCTTTAGGACACCATTGGAACTACCATGCGTTCAAATCATTAAAGAATGTGTTAATGGGTCAAAGATTTTTTTTCTTATCTGCGCTGAAAATATGAAACTTGCGATACTTAAACCGATTTAGATTTTAAGAAGTGACGAAGCCTCAAAATGTGATTTTTCTTAAAGTGTGGAAGAAAATTTGGATGGTATCTCAATTTACAATTTCTACGTATGTCATGTGGTGGTTTTTATTTTTATTTATTTAGACAGATGAGAACAACACAGTAATATATAATGAACAATGAAACAAATTATTTACAAGAATAATATGTATCTATTGATGACATGTTCTACTGTTTAATAATAAATAAAACCTGCGAGTAAACAGAAAATGTTAGAATATAGAAAGATTAAATTATCAAGCAATGTTATAGGTTAAGTATATACTAAAACTAAAACGTTAAATTTATATGTATGTTATTTTTTATATATAACATGTGATACTGATGGCGTTTTACAAGATGTGGTTTGTTTAATGTAATTTATAACGCAAAATGTATATTTTTAATTGCCACAAAAACTTTCTAGGCTGATGTAACGAAAGAGCACACATCTTCTTACAGCTTTGCTTGAAGGTTAGAAAAATGTTCCGTCTACGTTGCATTGCCATAATATTCTTTAAACACGTTAATAAATGAGATGAAGTTTAAATGTTTACATAAAACATGTCTCTATTTTTTCAGAAATCTGGGAGCTGTAATTTATTTTTGTTGTGGGTGAGTTTTCTTTTAATTATTAGTCCATATGTCTGTATAAACATTAGCGTTATTAGTTTCAATACTTTTCAGGTATAGAAAATATTATGATAATATAATAGCATGGTGATAGGGAAGTTTCTAACGCCCATCTAGCTATTACTCTCAATTTTGTAATCTGTTTCGATATGCATATCATTTTGTTTTACACTTTTACATTTGAGACCCAGTCTATATAGTCCTACCGCATTATCGTGTTAGACAATAAAATATCACATGAAACATGAAACCTATAAGCTGTTTTAAAGAATTGAATTCATTATTACAATAAGTAATCGAAGAAATGACGAAGGAGATTTTTTTTGTTAAAAATCAGGCCGATAACAGAATGTCGATGAAACAATGGTGGGTCTCACAATCTTACATAGACTGCACTAGTTCAACTGATATATATGCGGCGTGATTAGGTCGCTTGTATGTACTATGTTTTATATGAATGACAATATGTCTGCAGTAAAACACCGGCCTTCTTATCGAATCAAGAAGTGGATTGATCTACTTATCGACATCAAACTATTGAGATAGGTAATATGTTTACCTATACTTATTTTTTATTTAAATATTTTCTTAAATTGAAGTAAGAGTTCTTCTTGTACATATCGATAAAAACAGTATTTAAAAAAAATGGTCGTCAGGGGACGTATGGCAGTCGTTTATATTTAGGTTTATATTAACATGTATTTTTAGCAATTGTAATTGCTTCATATATGATTTTATTAATTTAAGCTTCGTATTTAGGTGATAGTATGTTATTCTATCGAGTTCCGAAACCTCGGGTTTTATTCTCACCCCTGACTAACTTATGTATTACATGAGTTATTGTCATTCATATTTAATATCTACTGTATTTGGAATCAGATGGCCGTGTGTAGTTTAACCGCCAAATATTTATTTATATAATTTTATTAATTCTTAGAAATAATATTACAACAATTAAAGTCATTTATGTATGTGTCGTTCGACCTACCGCCAATAAAATTGGTACAGTTGTTTTAAAATCATTATAGATTTAGGACATGATCACGTTCTTATCTGATATTAAATAACGATTTGGGTTAAGATAGTACCATTTTAAGCATAGTAGAAAAACTATGTCTCAAATAAAGATGCCAAAACGTACCTATATATTTAATGCTTGGTGGCAGATTTGCAACTTGAAAGAGCGAACTAGCCAGGCGGGCACTAGAAAACACTTTTTGACCATTTTTTTACGGACTTCCTCATCGTAATTCATAAACGTATTACCCGGGTTAAGGCCAATATGAGAGAGGCATGTGGCAAGATTCGTCGGGTGATAAGCATCGGACACTATCCACTAAAACGCACCACTGTGACACTTCAAACTTCTGTGTTGCGAGAGACCAGCGACTGTTTTTACACTTCTGTCACCATGCACTTAATATTCTTTCATGAAGATGGTTCTCTGAACATGATAGGTTCCACTGTAATTGAATTCTTGACTAATGAAGAGGATAGAATTACGTCTGCGGAGCGTCTTTGATTTTGTTTTCAGGGGAAATGTACGATTTGTAATTTCACGTATATCTATATAATTTTTCATCGCGTTACCTTCATTATTTTATGAAGGTAACATCAAAGCCACAAACCGCTTGTCCTCTCATAAACGAGCACTTTCAAATATCTTCAGTAAACGAAGTTGTGCAATTTAACACGGCTTCACCATGTTATTATCGTTGAAAGTTAACTACTACTCGTTTGACTGCAATGTGCACTATGATAATACCACCACAGCTTTCTACAACGAAACGCAATGATGATGAAATTGTTACCTTTATGAAATTCTTAGTAGAATGGAATAGCTTTAACAACGAACATGATTATAATTAAAAATCATGGATATGGTACAGGTTGTGTGAATGTAAATAGTGTGGAGACAAATTTCTTGCAAATCGGAGTACTAACACTGGTGTTTTTTTAATATGGAAATTGTCCATGCAAGCAATTTACCAGTGTCGAGTGTGTCGGATTTTATAACCACAATGAACAGACACAGAATAACACTCAAACTCAGAATAATCATTGGTGGGTGACACAAACAATTGTCCTAAGCGGGATTGGAACCCACAGTACTTCGTCGCAGCGGTACCAGCGCTCGGTATTCATTATTCGGTACTAATATTGTCATTATTTTCAAAAAAAGAACACGCGAAGTATCGAATTTAACAGTACAGTAAGTAACAGTATTTTTGGCGTATTTTAATGAGATTGGTAAAACTAAAAAGCCATCCATATTATGGGCAATTTATTCCATGCTGAAATGTAAAGTTCATGTTAAAAACGGCATTAACTTAAAAAATTGTGGAAATGTAACTACTTTTCTTAAACGACAATTGTCCGGATGCAAAAGCAAGAAATCGAAAATGTTTACTAGTGAAAACATAAAGCAATTTTTAATTAAAGCCTCAGGTGATATATATTTAGCAATAAAGATAAATTAAATGAAATGTATAAAAAAAATATTTTTTATTTCCCTGCGTTCTTTTGACAAAATCACTATATATGCCTCGGTGGAAATGGCCTACGACTCGGCCTTTAAACTCATACTCGACCTGCGATTGCCTATTTCACGGCCTCTGAAATAATGTACTATTAATTACTATTAACCAGATTGCTGTCACTTTGTCGTGTTATTTTGAAATAATAAAGTACTTGTAATAAATAGTTGATTAATCGTAAATATTATAAACCTAAAAAATGTCAACCTATCACGAGAATCATAAATCAATAAACTGGTGTGAACTAACCATTTACGTAAGTTTCAAATGTCGATAACTGTGACCACAATGTCTTAACTATTTAATATAAATATAAGTTTAATACACAAGATAATCCTAGGTATAGAAACGGTCTAAGAAGGTATTTCAAGCGAATGGTGCGTATTAGATGAGACCTATATCCAATCAGCGGATTTGTGATTAATGACTTTAGGTAACTCGACATAGTCTAAGATTTACATATAATCCTTACTAATATTATAAATGTAAAAGTAAATTTGGGTGTTTGTTTGTTTGTTACGCTTTCACGCTTAAACCGCTGAATCGATTATGATGAATTTTGGTATAGAGATAGATGGGACCTTGGAAACGTTGATGATAGTCTACTTTTTCTCGCAAAAACTTATTATGAGTGGGGCAAAATAGAGATATACTTTGTATTAATCTTTGAATGCGTCATCCGATTTGTTTAACAAAATCAATGTAAACGCGAGTGAAGCCGCGGGTATAAGCTGGTTATTTTTAGTTATTAATAATTCTGTAGATTTGTCTTTACATATTGTATACATTTCTTCATATACGTTTATTACGATGAAACGGCTTGACTGATTTATATTATATTTTGCACACTAGCTATTAGCTTATATTATTATAATATTAGGATGGCTATTATTGGTTTGAAATTAACATAATTAAAAAATATACATATATTATTTATTAATTTAAATGGAATGTAGTCCAAAGAATATGAAAATAGTGATAAACTATAAACATTCTAAATAGCTGATTTTACTACCATTAATAAATATTATAAATAATACAATGTTAACTAATTTTCAAATGATTGGAATTAAGTTTTGTTCACTGGTTATGAATACCTTTGACTAATTACAAGGATGTAGTATTTGTTAATGCATTTACAAAGAAAATCAATCGAAACATTTTTTTTTCGTCAATAAATTTTGATGAAAATTTGGAAACGGGAACTGTGTGTCACCCCACAGTGAAACTGGTCGATGTTTTTTATTTTATGGAAAAGAGGCTAAACGTGCAAGCGTGTCACCTGATGGTAAGTGATCACCGCCGCCCATGGACACTCACAACACCAGAGGAATCACAGGCGCGTTGTCGGCCTTTATACAAGGCCTTCATAAATTGGTTTTCATAAATTATAAGAATATGAGAACTGTGAATAATAATTTTACAAGACATAAAATCCGTGTAAAAATAAAATTACGAGATAAAAATAATCATTACATAACGACTACGTGGTAAACCGCGGAGCATTGCTAATTATTTATACAATCATCCATCTATAAGTAAATAAAACGAGGATTCGTTTTTTTAAATTAGTACATACGAAGCGATGATAGCTCAGTTGGTACCATTCCACCAGTCCATACCATTTTACCAGTCAGGCTACTTTAAAATCATTGTGTTCGGTAAGGAACGATTCATTCGAACGAATACCTACGCTGCTAGTTTCAACTTCCTTTTCTTGGCCACTCGCATTATGAATAAAGAATATGTTACTATTTACGATACCTATTTTAGTATTAAATTCGAATGTATCATATACTATTGCTTTGAAGTACTTAAAATATCGAAATGAGCAAAAAATATAAACGTTACACATTTTTGGGATTTTAAGATTCATTGTAAGAATAATAATGTAATTTGAATCATTCTTTATGAACTTGCCAATTAACTCAGATGTAAAATATTGTTTTACATTTCGCATAATGAATTCATTTTTCTGAAGAGAAATGTTTAACTTCTGTTTACATTGTGTTCATGTGAGCATTGACGTAATAATGAGGTAAAAGATTAGAATCGCATGCTCGCTCATTCCGCTTCAGGAGATATGTAAGTGTTAATAAAAATATATTATGGTTGTCAGCTTAGTATCTATCTGTCAAATTACATTGATGATATATATTTAAATGATAACAATAAGAAAATTAAATAAAACGAGATTTCAGACGTATTTTTAAATTACTAAGAGTAGCGTTTTTCGTTTTTTATACTACCAATATAGTTTTATTTATTGAGATATAGTCCAATATATAATTGTGTATTCAAGGTTGCATAATACAAGATTAAGCTTGTATAGGATAAGACGTGACAACTTCGTATTTTAACAAATAAACCACATAACTTTTGATTATAAAATATATTAGTCCTAGAAATAATGTTTACATAGTCTACTGTTAAATTTATACGTGTTCAAATATTTCATTTTTTCGGTTGCACTAACTGTGCCTGCGACTTCATTCGTCTGGAACTTAAAATTAATTTATCATTTAAATTTTATCCATTAAAACATTTTTGAATACATCTTTACTCCTATTGGTGTTAACGTGATGTTTTTATGCTTTATAAGTTTGCGCTTGATCTCAATCGTACCTGGTGGTAAGCATTGATGAGGCTGACCATGAAGCGTGCAAACTAAAAAAAATGCCTATTTACTCTTCTCTTGAAAATGGCCAGATTGTAAGTACATGGGAAGACAGACGCCGGGAGAGAGTTCTACTTCTTTGCTGTCCTCATGATGAACGAAGACGCAAATCGTTTCGTACGAATCATAGGTACTTCTACCACATAAGGTGGATCCCTCGCGGCGTCTGATCGTCTTGTAATGAATAGCCTAAAGCCTTCCTCAATGATGGTTCTATCATATACAAAAATATTTTTTGGATTTCGATTGGTAGTTCCTAAGATTTACGCGTTCAAACAAACAAACTTCTCTACTTTATAATATTAATATAGATTTGACTTGTCAATATAGGAGTCTACATCACGGTTATTTAAGTTTTGTCACGTTGATTTTTGGAGATGGAATATAGTAAGAATGCAGAACAGCATACCCCAATACTTGCTGGTTAGTTAATATTCTTAAGTCGGAAACGTGTCGCCAAGGACATAAGGGTGTGCTTCGATATCTGCATTCGAGGAGCCAGTCTCCTGTGGGTACTTTAACATTATGGGTAGGTTTGGTTTAACTAAACGCAGAACCTATAATTTATTAAATACTAGGTAACCCGGCGAACTTCGTATCACATATAATCGTTGTTCTTGAGGCTCGCCAAAACTAGAAAACAGTTTTACCGATTTGTATTTTTATGTACATTTTGATTAGCTATAATCAATCTAAATCAACCTACCAACTTTAATTCGTTACTTATAAATCGATATATCTAATAGCATTTCCCTTTTTTATTTTTTTGGTTATTGAATGAAACTTGTTTGTAACTCCAATGAATTAAACGTCTTTTAAGTATATGAAATTTGAATATCGGTGGATTCGAACTCATGTCTCTAACGCGGCGTCCGTACACGCTACTGAGTTATTATTGCTTCAAATTGAGCTATCATCGCTTCATAACTTTTCATATTATGAGGTTAAAAAAATCTGTTCGTTTCTATTTTCATACCTTGATACCTTCATTTTCTTTTGTTCGTTTGGAAGCTATACGCGTACATACATTTTAGCGATTAATTTTTATATATATATGCTTCGAATTTCTACTATGTTCGTACAAATGGACAACCCTAGGAAAAGTGACATACATGTGAAAAACAAGTTTACACCTATTTAAAAAAGTGCTAAATTATTGATGTTGGTATAATAATTAGGTTTCATATTATATAACAGATTAAGCGATGTTATTACGTATTTACCTATTACTTAATTAGATTAACCGATAGACTATATCGTTGGCATGCTTAGAGACTATTTATTATAAACCAATAACAGGTTACTTTCATGATACGTATGTAATATGTTTATAACTTTGTAATGGATTCCTGAAACGATCAGTTAAACTAATGAATTTTATACTTACACATAAAAGTAACGAGCAGCCGGTTGTCAATTATATTGAATACAAATTCAGACTTTTATTGATCTTCCAATTAATATCTGACAAATTATTCAATTATTAAACTTATCAATTTAATAAAAAAACACTTGAATATCACATATTATTTCTCTTGCAATATAGCAAACAAACATCCATTACATATAAATTGGTGAGTATAGACTGTAATTATTTACACTATAAATATATTATTTAATACCTTTTAATATGTCTGAATGAGATCTAATTTTTTTATGAAATAGACGGCAAACTAGCAAGCGTGTCACCTGATGGTAAGTGATCACTTTCATCCATGGACACTTTGTAAGTGTCACATCAGAGGAATCACAAGTGTCTTGTCGGCCTTTATAGGAGGAACTGGCTCGATTATTACGATATATACGTATAATTAGTTATTACTTTTTTGTATTTCAATAAAAAAATAACTTTTTATGTTATATTGTTGTTTGAATTATTGCACGACCATAACCACCTTTAAATATAACACCACTAAAACAATTTTATATAAGCATTTTTAAAATGTTAACTGTAACGTTATATTTGTGACCATAAATAAATTTTGGTAGCATTTATAATATATTACAACTTCTGAGGATTCAGTCGGAAAGCTCATGTGTCAATATCTTGTAACCAAGTCCAATTTTCGTATGCGTAAAAGAGCAGAGTTAACCATGCTAAAAACAAACTTGAGGATGGTTGTTATGAATTGGGTCTTCATTATTCACAATATATTGAATACTAATTGGACTTAATGTTGGTGGACATGATAGTAGTCATAGTAGTAGTCAGGGTAGTAGTCCCTGCATGAGCTTGAGCTTTCGGTGAAGAAAATCATCGTGATGAATCCATAGCATTGTAGTAAAGCATTTTCTAAAGCCTGTTAAACTTATGATGTAAATACCCAGTAACAAATATAGCGAAAATTCACCGTGTATTTTATAAAGGAGTGTTTTCTGGGGTTATCTATGTCGATTATGTATAGGCTACCAGTGACAGGCATACCTACTATTGATGAAGCACTATATACAGTACTATTACTATGATCGCCATCCTAAAGTGATATCTCAGTCACGATGATATACAAATGTGCAGTAGTGTATATTGGGGTCAATTGGCTGTGTGCCTCTTGCGCTCGTTATATAGCTCGGTAAAGGCCCTTTAGGTCAACATTGATAATAAGTGCGAAAAGAAATAATGTTATTGGTAGTGGGATATATATAATTTACTGAGTAAATATGTTTATTGGGTTACGTTTTATATTTTTATTATGACGTCTGGTTTTGTAAGCCATTTCGCCAAAATCCATTGAGATAGACTTTATAAACACAGTTAATGAAAGTAAATTGAAAATCAATCAGAACAATTTGTCGTGGAACCTAAAAATTAGTGTCTTGTGCGGGAATCGAACCTACAGCACTCGGCGCGGCGGTAGCATCGAGGCAAATGCTTAATTAACCTAGGATTTTACTAATTTGTTGCGGCGCTCTCAACTATCTAGGTGGTCGTTATAGGTACGTGCAATGATAATAGTTAGGTAGATAGGCACACAAATTAAAACATCCATATTATGAATCTGAATTGTTCATTTATATGAATTTAAGTTTCCAAACACGTAGGAAAGCATCGCGAGCGCTTGAAATTTAACCTCTCTCTCTTCTCTTTTGTACCCACAAATATTTCAGTTGAGCTTGAGGATAATCGCTTCACGGCGGCCTTCTTCACTCTTTACGGCGCATCAGGTAGCCGCAGCGAACTGTTTGAGGGCCCCTGCTTAAACAGCTAGACCAATTCTGCAGTCTTGAGCTACTTCCAGTTGTAGTATTTTTAGTTTTAATTAATTAGACTGAAATAATTAAAAATAACAATAAATAATAGTTAAATATATTACAAAAACTATCACAAACACTTGTATAAAAGTTAATTTGTTCTGATTAACAGTACACATTCACTATAAAAATGTTACGATTAAAAGTTCAATAAAATGTGTGAAAGGTGGATAAAAAAGAAAATTTATTAAAGCCAAAACACTTCAATATTATTATAGTCATATAGATTAAGTGGCTACATAATGATAAACTCGGCATATACACTCATAAAATGTTATAAATACATCTGAGGGTAATAATATGTCTCTTGTCGGTAAGAATTACGCAGCTGTGCCACCTGTATCTTCTGTTGGCAAATCCACAGACAAGTTAAGAGAGAGTGCACATCGAGCTGTTACTACAATAGTCTGCTTTATTTTCTTTAAAGCTAAGGTTGTAGCCTAAAAAATAATGGGTAATATACATTCAATGAGCACAAGTTGGGAAGAACGCAAGAATTACTGGAAAACGAAAAAAAAAAAAAATTGTAATAAATATACTTCACAATCAGGACTCGATTTTCTTATAGGTTAATTAGGCTTCAGCCTAGGGTATCTAGATCAAAAATTACGTACATTCAAGTTGCTACCAAAATAAAAATTACACTACTCTAATAACAGTGGACACTAAAACATTGGACCGCAAATAAGGAGACATTCTAAGCATACAGCTAATAAACAAACATAATGTATTGATTAAGATCAACACGAAAGGTGAAAGGGCCTCATAAGTAGAAAATCCTAGGGTCTGTTCATCTAAACCTGGCCCTATTCACACTAATAACAATAATAATAATAATAATAATAGCCTTTATTTAACGAGTAACTCTGCTCGCGCAATACAGTGACACTTTACATCACTGAAAGTACATCATCACACCGCATACCATCCATGCACACCCACACGCTAAGTACACGGTTCTATAAGGGACTAACCCCGCGGACCCTGCGCGGCTTGCCCGTTGCCCGATAAGGTCGTGCTAGGATCACTAAATAAATAAATTAGGTTAGTTAGGATCGCTAATCCTTGTTCACTTATCGGCAGCAGCCCAAGCCGAGGTTCGGTCATTTTGGCACCCTTGCGCTCGCTGCCTCGGAGCTGAGTGCTCTCAGCACTTGCCCCAAAAAGTTCGGTGAAGCTGTCAAAGCCCTTAAGGATAACGAATACGTTAAGTCGAAAAAAAAAACCAAGTCGTTCCTGCTATATTTTTAATATCGTCCTCCCCCCATCTTCCCACTGTACTATATTTTTCGACCATTTATCCTTAGGACTCTTGATTTCTTAGGTTTACGCGAATATTATTCATTGAAATAAAACTAATTTAAACGGATTTTATCGCGGTTATTTATTAAATTTTGATCCCGACGTTTCGAAAGCTTTTCAGCCTTCGTGGTCACGGGGCGGACTGAAGTGTAGGTTGTCCAGAAAAGTTTATGTTACTGTGTCTACCTTCAATTTAATTTTTATTATTGATAGTGTTCCGATCTACGCAGAAAGAGCTCACAGTGTCTTGAGGTCTGGCAATTGGTCTTTTGGGTTCCGATTTAATTAAATGTATAATTGGATCCCAGGCTTGTGCTAGCTTCCAACCATCTTCTATATTGAAATTTGGATGTTTTTTGATTTCAATAGCCTCACGAATCATCCTAGGTAGGAATCGGTGTTCTTTGGCAAGGATTTGTGGCTTGTCGAATCTAAGATAATGTTTGGAGCCTTCTTCTGAATGTTCAGCAACTGCAGACTTCGTAGAGCGTCGGTGTTTAACATCAGCTATATGTTCTTTTACGCGGGTCCCTATATTTCTTTTAGTTTGTCCGATATAGGAGAGGCCACAGTCACATTCGATTTTGTATACGCCCTGTTCTTGTAGAGGTATATGACACTTGACAGGTGGTAAAAATTTACTAATCTTCTTGGGCGGCTTGAAGTAAGTTTTAATTGAAGCACGCTTCAGTACATAGCTAATCTTGTCTGTGACCCCTCTTACAAAAGGTAACACAACAGGTACACGTTCTACTGTGGCTGGTTTCACTCGGTTTCCGTGACGGCGGCGTGGAATTTGGAGCTTGTTATCTCGCAGTACTTGCTTGACATGTCGCAGCTCAGCAGCCAGATGTTCCCCGTCACAGATTCCTTGTGCTCTCTGAAACAAAGATTTACCCACGGTAGCTAACTGTTTCGGATGGTGGTAAGATTCACCATTCAGGTATTTATCTGTATGGGTCATTTTTCTATACACAGTATGGCCTAAAGACTGATCAGGATTACGGATAACTAAAACATCTAAGAAAGGAAGCGATTTCTTTTGCTCTAACTCCACAGTGAATTGTATGTTATTGTTAATGGAGTTAAGATGATCTAAAAATGCAGCTACTTTGTCAGATGGTAAAATTGTGAAAGTATCATCTACGTACCGTTTGTAAAACCTGGGGGTGACGGGGGCAGTGCTTAGGGCTGTCTCCTCGAAGTCTTCGATGAAAATATCGGCGACTACTGGAGATACAGGTGAGCCCATAGCTACTCCATTCACTTGTACATAAAACTGATTCCTCCACAACATGTAGCCAGATGTGAGGCAATGTTTAAGTAATGCTGCATACTCTATGGGCATGTTATTATCTGCTAACCTCTTAGACACAATTTCAATGCAGTCTTGTACTGGTAAGCATGTGAATAGAGACTGGACAGCAAAACTAACCATGGTTTCATTGTCAGCTAATTGTAGGTGTTTAATATCACTGACAAATTGGTATGAATCCTTCACAGATGCTCTAGTGTTGCCTCTTAGTGGTGATAACACTTTTGCTACGTGCTGAGCCAATCTGTAAGTTGGTGTGTTGAAATGACTCACGATGGGACGTAGTGGAGCATTTGGCTTGTGTATTTTTCTTCATCAATTTTCTGTCAATCTATTCACAATATAATACCGGTAATCTCCATATTAAGATTTACTAAACAAACAAATTGTACAGCTAAGTATTATTTTTTATTATATATTAAAATTAATAGTAATCACTGTCTTAAAAGACTTTCAGAAATTATATTAAATTAATTGTGATTAATGGTACACCTTTATTGTTTCATGTAACTATTTATGCTTAATATTTTTTTTGTCAAATAAATTATTAAATTTGTATATCATAAAAAATATAATTGATAACTCGGTAATTTTTGTATAATAAACTAATTGTAAGCTATGTAATATATGTTACATAATAAAATATCAAGTATCAAACAAAAAAAAAACATTACACGACATTATATAAACATCATAGTAATTATTCACTCTAAACGTATCTGTAATGGTTAGAAGCAGATCAGCACTTTTAAGAATATACTAATATTTTTCTTCATAATAAAATTGCTTGGTGTAACAAATCACAAAAATTTAGTTTAGCTTTCTGTTCGATCGCAACTTTACAATTTGTGGTCTAGTAACTATAGATGTGTTCAAGTAGATGCACTTGCGAGCCACGTAATATCAGGTGGGATTGTAGTTAAACTGTTAATATCTATAAAAAGTACTAATAATCAACATCTTAAAAAACATTGCGGAGCTAATAACATACTATAAAATTAATTGTAATGGTACAAAATTAAAACAATAGAACATTTAAAATTACCACCAAAAATTGCTGTCAAGTCTGCCTCTAGAGCCCAGAGGCCACTTGATACGCTCTCTTGTGTCAGCTCCATAATATAAATTACAAAAGCGTCCATTTAGCATTGTCGTTAACAATACTGTCAAATAGACAACTACGAGCATGTAATAATAAATATCTCACTTATTATAATTAAATTGGTTTGTACTTTAAAATTAAATGATAATCAACGTTTAGTTTTTCTCAATTCAGAATTGAGCTGGTATATCTTTATTTTTATAATTTATTTATAAAAACAAGTATAAGAATATTGCCATATTCATTGTACCAAATATGGGCTTACACATAATTATTATTCTGAGTGACACCAAGAGTTTAATTCTTAGTAATACTTTAAACAAAATTATATTTTTTATGTCTTGTGTGAGGTTTTCCTTGAACTGTTTGCAGTAAGATGCTGGTTAAATTGAAAACATAAACGTTCTGTATAATTCTGAAGTAACGCATATTATCTTAATTTATATGTATCTCATAATAATTGACTATATAAAATATACATATTATTTGTATAACAAATTATTTACCATATCTTTGTGTTCGCAAAACTGGAAAAGTAGTCGATGGATTCTCTTGAAATTTTTATATGACGAGGTATTTTTAAACAACAGTAGTTTTATATGATTTTTTTTACTGACGAGGTTTAGATAAATTGCAATTATATTTAATAAGGGTTATATGTATAATAGATTTTTTACCGCGCCACTAGAAAATAAGTATGGGTTTAGGACGGTATTAATAAATTTAAAAATTATGTAAATGTGATTTATAAAATACATGACATATAAAATATGCTGTATGACTATCATTCAGTTATTATAATTTGTTATGAATATATGAGCCTTAAAATACATTGTACTATGATAATGTGATTGTGTAATACTGATATTGAATACCGAAAGTTAGTTCTCATTGTTTGGGATTCCAATCTTTGTCTTTTATCATGGCGCCTATAACACACAGCATAATGGAATGAGGTAGAATTAGCGCTTCATATGGTAACTAGCTATGTTCGCGGCTCCTTACGCATCTGTACGCGATGGTTTATAAAGCTGTTATTGATATTTCTTATTATTTACCTTTTGAGAAATGATATGTAATCCTATGTAATGTAATAAGAATGAAGTTGATTTCGAAATAATACACATTATTTTTAACAATCTTATTTTACTGACAATAACTGGCAGCTTTTATTGATTTAGGAGTCGTTTTTGTACATCGAAAATATAAAAAAAAATATCCAGGGTATTAAAGGATAACCTGTGTGTCTGTTTATCTGTTTGTCTGTGCATGCATCACGTAAAATGTACAAAACCAATGTAGATAACTTTTATATGTAAAAATTGTACGCAACTTAGAGTATTACTTAGTTTTTGTTTCATGGCAATCGGTTCACTCTATCAAGAGATATCCTTCTTATATACCCTTAAATTGTATAAAATGAAGTCGCTTCCGTAGTCTGTTCGCGTACATCTTTTAACTATTCAACGGATTTTCATGCAGTTTTTAGCAATAGATAGAGTGGTTCATGAGGAATGTATAAATTATATGTATAAAACGTGCATATTATGGTATAGAAAAACCGAAAAATTTAAAGATTTGTTATGTGATACGAAGTTCACCGGATTAGATATAATATTTTCGTATGAAATTTGGAAATGGATTACATACACCGAACTATGCACTTATTTACGTACATTAGTAATTGGTACAACATAATTAACCATCACTAGATTGCCCTAGAAAACTGGTATTTATTGTTTTATAAAGTCAAAATTTCTTTAGGCGCCATCGATAAGGTATTTGCGTCACGAGGTACAAATAAGGAAAATAATGTTGAAAATTAAGTTCATTAAAAGTTATCAAATACAAAATACTGTATAAATACTATGAATGTATTACTATATTATATAATATGTATTACTTAATGTATCAATTAATTCTTATTTGCTTTTTGAACAGGATTTTCGATGAAAAATTCTGTGTTTTGATGAATAAATAAATCATATAAAATGTTTCTATATAATTGTTCTTCGGTGTACCGGTAGATCTGAAAATGAGAGTAATGTTAATAATTACATATTACAGATGATACAAATTTAAAGTATTGATACTAATTGTTTTAGAATCCCGAAAAAAAAATTTCATTTCTCTCCGCAATCTTCGAAAACTGTCTATTTTTCTTTGATTTCGAGATTTTTATCACTTCTTATATGTGACGCCTTCTGTATAAAGTTATTTCATTCTAACTGATGTAAGTTCTTGATAATACATCTCTCAATCAGTTCTAAATAGAATCTGTCAAATTGCAGCTAACTACAATGACTACGTAGGATGTGGTAAAATAATATCATAAACAGTGACACTTCCAAATTAGGTGTGTGCTAATGCAAGTGTTTGTGCGTTAGTCAGGGTTACCAACCTATTCGTATCTTTGAAGAATTCTTAGAATTTTATATCACTCCGGAAATGGATGCAATTAATTTTTGAAGTTGAACACGCCTTACAAAATATGTAAAAGTACGTTGTGTTTATTATCCGTTCTAAGTATATTAAGTGGATAAATTGTAAATACAGATCTTAATTGCTTATTTATAATTATTACATTTCAATTTCTTGATTGATTTGCAGGTGAAATTAATAAAAGCGTGTTAAAAAAAAATCAATTTATTATGGCGTAGAATTTCAACATTGACAATAACAATTTGAATGGAATAAATTTTAAATATCTGTATATATAAAAATTTCGTTTTACGTTGTTTGTCCGTGATGAACTCCTAAACTACTGAACCGATTTTAATCAAATTATGCATACTGTGTGTAGTTTGATTCAATTTGAGAGATAGTATACTTTTTATCTCGATATGTATTCATAACGCGATAGATGTCACTGTACTCAAAGTGATTGACTACTCGAAAAGGCAGAATAAGGTCTGCCAGGTCAGCTAGTTTTTATATAAATATTAGTTGTCCGATTTTCTTTATGTTTGCGCATTTTAAAACATTCAAATTTAGGTCAAAATAATATACCATTACAAAATGATCGCCTTATTAGTTGTAATAACGAATGTGTACTGTCAATAATCACAGGGTTTTCATCTACATTATCGTGTTTATTATGTTTTATTTTCATTAGGTAATAGGAAAAAGAGTAAAATATAATAATGCTATATTTTATTGTACTAACTCCATTACAGAAATAATGAAATAATTGTGAATTCTATTAATTATCTATTTATGATATTGCGAAGACACTTAACTTTAAGCCTCCATTTTCATTGTATTTCATTTCAAGTTGAAAATGTGCCGCCAAATACCAATAGGTGTGTTTCGGCAGTTGCACTTGAGAGCCAGTCCTTCCACAAGTTAAGCGTGTCTACCAACTAAGGTCGTATCTTCACTTAAGATCAGGTGAGATTATGGCCATAGCGCTAAACCTTAACTATAAAAAAAACACATTCGAATTTCTGCGTATTTATTTTGAGAGTCAAGGTAACCCCAACTGCAACATTCGAATCTTACGGTTGATGGGTGCTCACATTGAACGTAGTTTCGTAACCTATTAGCACAATGACAACACATTTGAGAAAACACTAAAGGTATTATTTTGAACCTTTCCGAACAGATACGAGCGAGTAATATAATAAGCGCTCAGTTGTGTATGAAGTTATGACTGTATAATATTACACATTATATGTTTATATGTGTCATAGCATACCATAATCTAACCTTTAATAATCTTATCGGATACATTTACCACAAGGCTATTAACGTTTACAATATTTTGACTTGATCCGCTTAAATATCTTGGGCATTAAATCCTATAACAATAAAATTAGAACGATCTGTGTTGCTATGATTAATAATATAATAACATATTTACTTCCTCAGACTTATACATCCATGTTTCTTAGTAGTTAGTCTACGATAGTAATTCCTTTTTTTATATTATGTTTTCATCTGTCAGTTAGATTGTATAGGCACACACGCTTTTCAATAATCCCAAGTCCCAAATCATAACTTCTTCTAAACCTTGCTGAGCACCTACACAAATTTAAAATAAAAGGTATCAAATATTGCGATAATCAATGTGTATAATTGTTACTCATATCCCTTTATCCTCAATTGGAGAGTATAGCAATAATTAGTGCTTACCTAAATACATTACAATTAAATTTAGTTAAATAATATACAACAACTTAAATTTAGAAAATAATATTTGTCACAAACTACTTACTTTCTAAAAAAATATTTACCTAAAGTTGATTAAATTTATCGTTTAGTTGGCATTCAATTATTAGCCTTGAATTGGTTCAATATAACATATATATTCATCTTTTTTGTATATTCTTAGTCCATTTCTTATTTATCATTTGTAGCCATTATTGTTTTTCGTAGAATTCGTTTATACGAAATTAGTTCCAAATATTTGTAACACAATTATTCGCATATACATAAACAGATTTAGAATCAAGCAGAACAAATTAGTTAACGAGGAACAACATCATAGCACGCCCGTTTTGTTATTTCTACAAAACTAGTATTTACCGCATTTAGATGAAAGGCTTGTGAAAGAAGCATGAAGTAGGTACATAAGTATAGGATAGAGCTGTTATAAATAATCGCATAACCATAACTATTTGTTCGTAGTATACAATATACTAGTTGTTACCGCGGTTCTGCATGTATTGAAGATGCAATAGTTTTTTGTCTTTTATTACCTATTAATTGAAGACGGGCAGGTTTGCCAAGATAATACATTTAATCAAAGCTGCTTGAAAATTAATGTAAATCAATGGTTTTTTGTTTCTAATTTTGCTAGTACCCATTATTGAAAATATCACATAATCTTGTCCATGGATAAAATTACATGAAAATATGTGCGGCCCCTTTTTATTTAATATCCGGCATATGAATAAAAAAATAGAGATGTAGTACGATTTGTATAGTCTATTAGTATATTACGACATTTAGAAAAATACGTATATATACGGGCAGGACAACGTATTAATAGTACTGATTTACAAAAATATTACCTAGGAATAGTTACGAGGATACTGATTCCCTTGCACAACAGTTCAAACAGGCATAATTCAAAGGCGAGAGGGGTATGTGCCGAAGCAATATATACGAGTATGGCGGATGTAAAAGCATCACGGGGAAACTTCGAACTCCCGTGTTGCCAGAGATCAAGGACAGTTTTCCCGCTTCTTCTATTATATGAGGCTCCTCTTTTTTATTAATGTGGTGTTTAAAAATTTATATTCTTCACGGACTTCCTCATCACAATGCGCAAACGCATTACTCGGGCTCAGGCCAAACGCGAGAATGACATGTGGCAAAACTCGTCGGGTGTAAAGTACCGGACACTAGCCACTAAGAAGCGCCACCGGGCGATTCGATCTCCTGTGTTACATTTCTTTTTTCTTTCACATTTCTTCAAGTCATATGAGGGTCTCCTAGGATGAGAGGAACGGATGCCGAGTGGTATGACAACTGCGTCAAATACTATAGCGCCAAAAGGCTTATTGCGTTCTGGGATCGAGCTGTGTAAATCCAGAAGGTGAGCCGCGTATACCAAGTAACAATAGTAACAAGTAAGAGCCCATAGTAACAAGACCACTATACTAACTTATTTTTGATTTGATCCATTTCTGATTTATCTTCGTAGATCTCTTACACTTAGCATATATGACAGAATTTTTCGGACGTGGTTCCATCTCCCCACATGATCCCTATTCCTTGCAGCAGATTTCAAGTTTCAGATAGCTATAATGATAGCCCACCTCCGGCAGGAGCTGGCGCCTCAAGATGTGAATACCTATAGTAAATCTTATTAGCCATGTATCTGGGATTAGTATATATATATTTTTCAATTATGAATTCTGCGTATGTTGGTAAATTTGTCATTATCAAAATAGAAAAACGTTCTTCAAATCTATGACTAAAAGGCGGCGCTTCTCTTGTTCAATAAAAGTGACCAAATGTCATTTTAATCATTATAAATGCATATTGCTTACTATATATTAATTTTTGTTTTTTTATATGTTTCTTTATTTATTATATGTTTGTTTATAACACGTAACTTTTAAAACAATGTAAAGACCGCTAAAATTATATATTACAGAGCCAAATAAGATACGTTTTTAAATTAAAATAGAATACTTTATATGTATTAAATATTAAGTGATTCTAAATCTAGTTATTTACACAATATTTAAATCTAGTGTTCGCAAAAGCATTAATACAATCGACATAAATTGTGCATCCCACGTATGATCTAGGAACTGGAAGCTTTCATTTTAAATAGTTTTTACGAAATTTTCTTACCGTGACATCGATAAAGATCACTACACACGCGCACATCCGTGAAACTGTAACTTACTGCATTTCTACATTAGTTTGTATGACCCGACACGTAAATGAACTTTATGTTTTGGGTGTAAAGTGTATATTCTTGTTATCGTGTAGATACCCTATATTTGCATGCGATGCACGCTCGTCCAGGCAACACACATCGGTGTATTAACCAGCTGACTAGCTGACATACTTGAGGCCAGACAAAAGTATTTTATAGACACATTTAATTATAATGCAACTCATGAAGTTTTACCGGATGAGACGGATGTTTTGTCGATAGTATGTTTTTAGTCCGGTATGTTTATATTACGACTGGCAGTTTCTCACATTTTGGATTGTATTAATTATAATACTGACTGCATTATATCACTACAATAATACATGACCTATAACTATCTACCAGAACGTAGTTTTCTGAAAATGAAATATTGTTTAGATTTTTTTTCTTCCTACAAGCATATGCATAAAGTTTATCTCGTTATAATACTGGCACATATTAGTATAGTTAGAAACATAAGTATGTAAAATGCTCCGGTGTTACCTATGTGGCTATGTAGATTTTAATTTAATTTAATAGAATACATAATTTTATCAATAATTTGTAGTTTTGTAATTTTGAAGCGATGGTAGCTCAGTAGTAGTGTGTATGGACTACGAGTCTAGAGACGTGAGATCGAATCCACCTACAATAAGCTTCAGCTTTCGGTGAAGGAACACATCGCGAGGAACCCATAGCATGGTGGTAGGCATTTTTCTAGCTAGATACCAACCTCAAGGTAAAAATCTGCCGCCAAATATCAATAGGTGTGTTCCGTCAGTTGCCCCCCCCCCACACAGGTTTAGCGGGTCTATTAACTTGGGACGTATCGTTACTTAAGATCAAGTGACAATATGGGCATAACGCTAAACCTTACGTATATAAAAAATTATGTGTATTTCTTAATATGCCTTTTTAATTGCAATTAATTGAATCAAATACCCAAGAATATACCTAAATATATTTCCAAAATATTTACCATGATATTATCTGAATATAAATATAAATTAAAATCAATCTCATAACTTTGTACTCTTGATTTATTTAATAACTCGAAGATACTAAATTTAGATATCAGTTATAGAAATTTCATACCAAAACACCGTTTTTCATCAATAAAAATATAATTTGATTGCAGCATAATACTTTTATATTTCTCTTAATTCGCGAAATTTTAACAACAGAAAGCGTAATTATCGACAATGATTGTTTGTCTAATTGAAAGAAAACATTTGAACATGGCGGCAATTTTAGGAAGGGTAAATTTCTCGTCATTTCTAGCAATTAATGTTGTAATAACTGATCATAAACAATATACAATGATTCAACGATTTTCTAATTAGTCACTTATCAAAATGATTAGTCACTTATGTACGTACCAATCATGATATAAAATGATAGTTACAACACATTTTAGCGGCACTGTATTTAATTGTGGTAAAATCGATTTAAGCATATGAAAAACGTTTTTAAACAATAACATATAATTGTTAATATATATCTTATATACATTTTGTACCAAAACTAATTAGAAATAAGATATAATTGAACCTGAATGTAATCGAATCTATTATAAGTAATTATAAAAATAAAAACATTTATAATATATTTGCATTGTTCTTATAAATAAATAAATAAGTTCAATAATAAATTTCTATAATACGTGTCTTTATAATTTTTATCCTATTAAAATCTGATACTTCATCGATTTTGAAGTGTTTTCTGTATTTATTTTACGTACATAGCTTGATTGAGGATGTCATCTCGCTTTCTCCCTTGTAGTTTTTTCTGTGAGTATTCTTAGACCTGATACAGGAAATGTTATTTTTTTCGATTTCTCATATGCTGTTAGCCTTCGGGGCTTTCACAGCTTCACTGAGCTTTAGGGGCGAGTACAGAAGGTACACAGCCGGGGAGCGCAAGGAAGCCAAGAAATTACCGATTTTAGGCTGGGGCTTTTGCCAAATACGCGAATAGATGCCGCTGACCTGAACATAGGTGTTGTTGTTGATTTACAGTTTATTTAACTTATGAAACAGTGAAATTGTAAATATCATTTTCAACCGATTCACCCAAAAAAAATATTGAATGCAAGTTAACTAGAAAATATCTGACACAAAAATTATATGTACTTTGATCACGCCTACATAACACGAATAATAAATAATGAAGGTTTCCTGAACGCTAACAAATATGACTTTGATACGTCGGTGTACCATAACTTTGTGAATGTATTACATAGTTCTACTAAGTGGCACGAAATATTTTTCGGGAGGCACGTAACTATTCACAGTAAGTTCATTGATAGAGTGAACATTAGGATAACATTTTAGAATCGAGAATTAGGTTATTGGTATCAGAAAACAGTCTAATGAAATAGGTGGCTAACATACGTTAATAAATATGAATTATTATGCTTAATTTTTTTTTATTAATTAATGAAAAAGTAGTCCGGTTCTGATATTTTTAAATATTAATTTTTTTTTTCATTTGAGATTTTATAAAGATACCAAAAAATAGTTATATCTGTTAAAACGAAAAAAGAACGCCACGGAAATTCAGCAAATGGTATATAGAATCTAAGGTATTTTTTTATTTAAAATTAAAAAGAATAATTATGCATTTATAAACTATTCAAAACATAATTTTCTTACCTACTTATTGTTTTTTTTTTTAAGATAACGAACTTAATTCCTCTCAGTAAGTTTGAAAGCTTGACGCCAATTAATCGACCACAGTTACTTGTTACATATAATATCAATCAAAATTATTAACTATAAAAAATATTAACATTTATTATCTCGTAAAGATCACAAATAATATTAATTAAAGAAATAAGCGTAGGTTACTTTGTATCCAATGTTCGTGCCGTTATTTCTGTAAAATTGTATGCCTTAGTGTATATGTATGTTTTGTGTCCCGGTTACAATCAATCTCATTCTGCATTTATTATGTGCATCTCAACAAATCTTAATTTTAAAATTGCCAACTATTGTGATCCCAAATATAATTTGTTGTGTCCTCTGTATGTAGGTATACTATGGCTATAGTTCATTGTATAATATCCATCCAGCCAATGTCAACCGTTCTGTAGTTGAACGTTAATTTTGGATCGGTCATGCTCTAGTTTTACTACGCATTACATTCACAGTTCGAAGTTTTTTAATCTACTCGTGTACGTGAAAAACTTTGTACGATTTGTCATATTAATCATTATTCCATATTTTTTATCGCTCATACTATTTTTGTTGCAATGCAAGAAGAAGGCCAAAGAAAAGATGGATATAGTGTGTAAGGAATGTGATGAAAGAAATGAGAGTGAATGAAGAGATGACGGCTTATAGAGATCTGTGGAAGAAGAAAACTTACTGCGCCGACACCAAAGGACTTGGGAATAGGTCATGAAGATGATGATGCTATTTTTGTTGCATTCGTTTTGTTGATTTTCCGACACTGTTAAGTTCTTGAAATAAGTAAATGTAAAAGCTAACTTTCCAGCAACAAATGCTACGTTACATATCCATGACACTAGCCAGTAGATTGACTGTCAGCTTTTGGCATTAATCTTTTATGGTTACATAATTTCTATCACAGAACCGAGACTTTACCTTTTGTGGCTCTATTATAAAAGTAATAATATATTATATAAGTAACTCTTGTCAATGCGAGTATGACTCATAACTCATAGGTTTGTACCATAGTCCTTTTATGAACTGTTGGCTGTCAGTCCTTTTACGATAATGTGGTGTCGTTTCATTGTTGCACTGACGTCTATTATTCTATTCTATTAATTATAATTCATATTTGAGTTCATTATTTAGTTTTCATGTAATAGCTATTTTAGGTGATAAATAAATAAATAATAATAAAAATAAAATTACGTCTAAATACATTACAGTAATACAAAAGGTATGTAATCATGTACTTACTGCGTTTATTATTACACTGCGTAGTATATTGCGTGCATTGTCTGCAACTTTGTATTAAGTCATATACTTATGTATTTTAAAAATAGATTATAGTAATATTATTTTATTAGGGAGGCGTTAAATAAAAATATGCTATATTTACTAGGTTACTCTCTTAACTTGATCCAATAAACTATAAATGGATGTATAGTTATGTAAGATCTTAAAATGTGTATACTAAAATCACTAAGTTTCCTATATAAATGTTCAAAACATTTAAAAGTATTTCATTTACATTGACCGTTTGTGACGATTTTAATTTTATGCAAACAGAAATTAAAGCAGTGAAAGAAATTATAAAAAGTAAAAACTGGTCTTCTCAAACAGTGACTCCAAAGTAGGAATGAGCCGTTCTGAAAGAACCTCATTTCCGTCGGCGACTTTCTCAATACATTTTCATTTAAACACTTTTCCAGAGACCTCTAAACGTTGAGTGCGGGGGGTTTTAATTTCGCACGTTGGTATCTCATACGGAGGTGGTACAAGAAAACGCTTCTATCTGAGATGGCTTATTCAGATAATATATGTATCTATAAAGACTCGAGTTGTAACTGCATTTTATTATTTAAATTGATACACAAATCAAATATAAAAAACCGCATTATTTCAACATTTAAAAAAAATCATATGTTACATTTAGCATACTTGATATCATTAGTGGTACTGATCTCAGGTTTAAAACATAAGTTCTTTTAATATTTCATTAATCAGTTATTTATTGTTCATTTTTTTGTAACATACTTATATCAGCTGTATCTGCACCTTCAATCGTATCAACAATACGATTCATAAATAATAAAATACAGCTTAAAATCTTCGAACTTACAACAGGGAACAAGTTCTTAGATCCGTACATGCGAATTTCGCAAGAGCAATGTTATAACTGTAATGGCTAAATGTCGTCTTCAAAATGGCAAATGCGAACTAGTCATAATGTACAAAACATACTCTGGATTGTATATCACTTTAGTCTTGTGAAATGAACAATTAGGTGAACTACCAGCAGTTTCAAAGATCATCACTACGCTCGACCAAACCTATAAATCTTTTTTTTTTTGTTTAATTATTTAAGGGCTTAGTCGCCATTGTGACTATATTATCATGTAACAAATAATTACAGAGATACATTAATAATAAATATATTTTACAATGTTTTACATTAATTAATTTTCTAGCAGTTGAAACAGGGTCAGATAACAAGGAATTATATTCAACAACGTGCAACGAACCAGAAGCATTGATCCCATATCTTAAACGTTGACTTTAAATACATTCTACTCAAGATTTTGGTGCAGATCGTTGATGAGTCCCCAACTCTGGCGAAGTGGAAATGGTACTATATGGGTTATAAAGGCGAACTAATTTGATGATATATGAGCTGAATGTAATCTCATTCCCGATCCCTAAACTTACTTGTTTAATATAATAATAGACTGATTATTTGTATTTAAGTACTTATAGTTAAAAACGATGTTGAAATGTTCTCATGTATTATGTTAGTGTGTGATAGTTTAATAGAAAATTGAAGTTGTTAGTTGGCTATCTGTAAATAGTTTGTGCATATTCTATGGGCCTAATGGCCCTTGTATATTGTACTTGTGTTCTAATGAACACAAGTACAAAGTTAACAATGTCAATTTAGTCATTATCTAAGTAGGTTGATACGGTTAATACATATGCTTGGTAGTTTTATGACCAATTAAGTTATTTATGGCTTGAACTGTGTATATACGAAGTGATTAAATAATAATTTGTTTTTTAGAAGAGTTTTTGTTGAATTTCTTGTATTTAAGGAATGTATGTATATTTAAATCAAAGTTCATTTTACTATATTTATTAATTTGAAAATATTTTTAATAAAAAAAATATTCAATTTTTTTTTGTTTTAAATAGGCGTTAATAATTTACAAGTCTTATAAAAAAGCTCTGAAGAGATATGTCGTCCTCTTTGAAAGAAGCCACTAATAGGATGTTAGACTTGAATAGGTCATTGGGCCAGTGTAATTACCAAGCAGATCGGAACAAAGCAGCGCGGTCAATGCAGTTTCGTGTCCATTAAAAAATGTTCATAAGTCACAGTGTAAGGAAAAATTTTTCAATACTAAGTATCAAAATAACGATAGGTAAGATGTCTAAAAATGAAGTTACAAAACAATTGTATGTAGTAAATTAAAAAAATACACTTTTTAACTATAAACTAAAGAGAATATAAAAGTGTGCAAAGATGCTTTTTTTCATCGAGTGTCACTTTATTTATTTTATAACACGTAGGAAAGAAACGCTGTCTCATTTCTCATAACAGATTTTCCTAGGTATTGTAACTTAGAAGACTGTTGCTAACAATTAATTATAATTTCCATTATGTGAACTAGTATAATAAACGTAACTTGAAATAGTGTTATTGTATTGTCATAAATAACCAACGTACTTAGAAATGTTCACCTTTCGAATATACTTCAAGTAAATACAATGGATATATATATAAGAAATGTATATTAATATTGAAAAGCCGAAAAGTTTGTTTGTTTGTTGAACGAACTAATCTGATGAACTTAATTAATTAGTCGAATTTTAATTTTATTTTATTTGACAGTAAAATTATTGAGAAAGGCTTTAGACTAATTAACATCATACTATCACCAATAGAAACAAAGCTGTATTGAAAAAAGGTAACAAACACAGGCAAAAAATATTCAATAAAGTCTCGGATACCATTAGTTTATATATAAATAGACAAAGACAAGCCCATTTGCTATATTTTCCTTGTCTATCAACCATTTTTTTCCTTAGTAGCAATTGGCGAAATTTACTGAAACGAATTAAAATGTGGTTTGGAGTCTGTTTTTGCCCTACCTTTATAAAACTCCTTGAACAATTATGAATAAACTGTCTCTCTGACTTTGTTCGCGTGAAACTAAATATTTATTTCATAATTTTGCCCATTTTTATATTCTTTTTTCAATTTAGTTTTTCTCCTGTTGGCGTGATGTTAAAGATGTTAAATAACCTAATTTCTTCTTCGATAATCTCTCAATTAAAAAAATTTTGAAATCCGACTGGTAGATCCTAAGTTTAGCGCGTAAAGTTTTCGGCTTTATAATATTATTATAGATTTTAATTAGTAGGCAAACACTGGATGAAATAATATTCAACTTGTAAAATACCATTAAATTGGTCGTATATGATTTGTAATAATTATTAAAGTTACATGAGAACGAAGTCGCGGGCATAACTAGTATAATATAAAATACCGGTATGAGGTTTTGCGGGAGTCAGTAACATACTTAACGTAGTTTGTTTGTTATTTAGTTATTGTACTCACAATGTAGCGGAATGAAAAAATAAGCTCCAACAAACAAATGCTATCAAAATGATATCTCGCTGAATGAGTGAGATATAGCCATTGTTTTGTTGAAAGTCTAAAGAGATTATTGCGTGATGCTGATTCTAATGTTGCTCTTTAACAAATGATCAGTAATATACTAAAAGGAGATTTTTCTTATGTTAATAAATCAAAACAAATTGTGGTTTGTTTATTTATTTATACCTATAGAAAAAACAACAATCGAAAGATTGAGAATAAAATAAGAATAATAAAAAAAAGGATATTATGGTTCATTATTTTATAATGGCTTACACATAAAAGATAGATATAAACTGTCGCTGGTTTTTTTCTAGGATTATTTAATATACATGTATAACATTTCCTTTATAAATTATAAACCTGTAACTCTAACGGTTTTTGCAGCATACGCCAAAATAGCTCGCAGATGACAGAATTTTTTCCTAATTAATTTTTTTCCTCGCATGACCACTTTATGGGAGCAACTTGCTTTGATGGTGTTTCCGGACCACTTAGATATTGGGACCTAAAAGAAAAGAGCTTACTCTTACCTCAAAGGCCGGCAACGCACCTGTGATTCCTCTGGTGTTGTGGGCGTCTATGGTGATCACTTACCATCAAGTGACCCGCTAGCATTGACACGTATCGTTATATTTTGGACAATTCACACACTACCTTTATAAATTATAGCTTATGTGTTATTCTGATGCATAAACTATATTATTGTAAAGTTTCATTAAAATTCATTCAGTAATGTTTGCATGAAGGGGTAACAAGCATCCATACGTCTATACATCCATACATCCATACTAATAGATAGGAAGATTAAATATAGAACATTTGAAGTAAAAGATTATTCAAAAATAAATGAAAAAGTGCTTTTTTAAATTTCACAGCTTTAGCGTTATGGCCAGAATCTCATCTGATCTTAAGTGACGATGTGGCCCAGATGGTAGACACGCTAAACCTGTGGAGGGACTGGCTCTTACGTGCAACTGCCGGAACACATCTATAGGTATTTGACGGCATATTTTCAACTTGAGAGTGGTACCTAACCAGATGGGCATTAGAAAATGCTCTACCGCCATACTATAGTTTCCTCATGATGTTTTCCTTTACCGAAAGCTCAAGCTCATTATAGGTGGATTCGAAATTGTGTCTTATTGTCAAGTATTATATTTTTACAATACTTTACTGAATATATAATGCTTGTATATACAAACAACCTTATAAATCAATCAGAGTGTATTATTAAAAAGCTGTACTGTGTAATTAAATCTTTTGACATTTTTAATAAAACGCTGATTATAGGTAGAATTTGTTGGTGTCGAAAGAGTGAATGCATAATGAGGACAATAGGTAATATGCGGGTGCGCAAGCATGCAACCGAATAATGAATGGTAATTGTACAGTCCCCGTAATAATCGCATATACATCGCTATTGTGTGAAACGTTTCCCATGGGCTTTCATATCCAGCGAGGGGAATTAAATGCACCGCGATTTTGCGCATGCGTTTCTACTCTATCATGTTACTTTTCGTTTTGAATATTTTTTTATTTATCCCCGTTTTTATTGCCAGGTTTCTGTAGAACTTCGGGTATGTTCGCTGAAGCCATAGTCAATCGCTTGTATTCCATCATGCAACGGCGATCTGCTTCGATGCTGACGCGGATCAGGGATGGTCCTAACAGAATTTTGGACGTACTAGATAGTATATTGTCCGTTTTATCGACATTTTATTACATGAACGCCGAGGCGTGTATATCATAAACAATCTGTGTCCACGACTCCGTGGAACTAAAATTTTATTTAATAATTTTCATTAAACAGTATTATATAGCTTATGTTAATCAGGGTTAAGGTAGCATTTTTGAAATCGGTCGAGTAGTTCTTGAGTTTATTCGTTACAAACTAACATACAAATCTTTAAATTATAATATTAGTATAAATTAAATAATATAATATAAATAAATCTAAGAATATTTAGTCCTATAATTATAAATACGTTATATGGTTATATTACTAGCCGAAATAAAGTTTTTATTATTATTGCACCTAGAGGTCTTGAGTTTGATCTCCACCCAGGTCCGATTTTGTTTGATAAACAAAGCTTTTAGTTTTGTGCTTCTGTGTTAAATATTTAAATACTAGCTTTTACCTACGGATTCGTTCGCGTTTTTATTGATTTTCTAATAACGGAATATATTTTTGGATAACGCATTAAACAGATTTATAGATAGTTTATACCACTCTTTACGCCACTTTCAATAATTTTTTAACAGATAAACTAGCCTATTACTGTCTCTAGGTTCCCATATGACCCTTTCCAAAATTCATCATAATCGATACAGCGGTGTAGGCGTGAAAACGTATCAAACAAACAAACTCACGTTTACATTTATAATATTAGTAAGGATGTATGGTGTATTTTATTTACCATAGAAGCAGCTATATTTAGGTTAATAAGGAATAATTATCTATTAAATTGTATCCCTATGGTATTATTATTGTAGACTATTGTTATCGACTAAAATATCATTTTAAGAACTAATTTATTTTAACACTTTAATACACTGCGACTGTGTAATCAACTTGTACGTTTTTTTAAATAAAGAAGCTAAATTCTAAATGCAATTTGCCTGCGATTTTACTTGCCTCGTGCGAATCCGTAATTTGTTCCATACATTTGTTACGTTTGGAAATAGAACAGACTATGTGGATAACAGCAGAATTATAGAACCAAAAATTATTAAATGTGCTATTGCAATATTGCGTATATAATTTTTTGTAGAGCTATGTGCAATATAAATTTCGAAATATAGTGGTAATGATTTATTTTATTACTAATTTTAGAGTATTTCAATTAATTAGTCTATATTACCAAGGTTAGAAATATCAAACAAGAATAAACATAAATAATTTAGATCACCGTTTTTTATTAAAAAAATCAATAACATAATAGTTAGGCTTAGGCTATAATCTTCCATAATGCTGATCAGAATATTAATATCGCAATTAAGCTTTCTATTTCCATTTGAGGTTTTATCAAATGTGCTTAGTTTTCATTATCGCATATTCGCAGTACTCCTAAATTGTTCGTAAGCGTTACACATCTTAGTACTGAAACAATATTATATGTCCCTATGTATATATTACTATTAATGATAATCCATTGGAATTTTTCATTACTATTTTCATTGTTATCATTTTTTGAGAGCCAATCCCTCCACTAATCTTAGCGTGCCTACTTAACTTGGGTCATAGCATCAGATGATTCAGATGAGATTGTAGCAATAACACTAAACTTTAAAAACCAAAAAAATTTAGTAATAATGTAAAACAATTAACGATGAGTTCCTTATGTGTACATTCATTGGTGAAATATGATTCTTGCGTTATTTGTGATATCATCATATTACACCATATCATCACTTAACATCAAGTAAGATTGTTGCTAGACGCTATATCTATAAACAATAAATAATGCAAATTATATATGCACTATTTAGAATAGTGTGTCTAATAATTTGTCCTCGTATTTATGAACTCATCTGTAGTTCAATATTCTCATTAATTATTAGCTTCTATTTAATTTTTGTTTTTATATTTTTTATATTATTTTCTATTTTATATTATTCTAATATTGAATTTACATAGGGCAGAATGAATTAGGTGGTTGTCTCGACGTTAACGTCACATAGAGTTCTGTGGATTCGAATTCCATATAGGACCCATTATTTGTGAGATCTACAAATTATCGTTCCTTTTCTGTTTACTTTATGCTCATTCCCCCGTGATATAGAGCTTAATCTGTAATGCAGGAGATTAAAAAATTCAACCTATTTATTTAGGATTTCCTAAGAAGGTTACTGACAACAGTTGAAAGTAATAGACACTTCAATATCACATTTAATTTTTTTGATGAACACGTTCCTTGTATAAGGTTTCGTTATTTCCTGAGACAAATGTAAACAATCGAAATCAATAAAGTTAATTAACGTTTGAGTTGAGAATGAATGAAATCAGCACGGATTACACCACGCTATATGTTATCGGAATAATTGGAGAGTTTTGTTCGTCGTCTGAAGTAACACTCACTTCTGTCACATTCTATTGGAGTTCACTTTTAATTACAAACTATTGTTTTTTATTCATTTTAAAACAAAAGAAAAACTAGATCAGCAACATGAAATAGGTACATAGAAGTCATAATTTTATGCTTTTGAGAAATTTGGATCATTTTATAAGGCCATATTCAGCAATCGCAATAGAAAGCATTATATGTATTATTACTTTAGTAATTCACCACAATCTCATCTGATATTAAAGAACAATGTAGTATTTAATAGTAACATGCTAAGTCAGCGGTAAGCTGGTTCTGAAGTCGTTTACCGGAACCCGCCTATAGAAACTTGATGTTTTTAATTTAAAATTGTTTGTAAGTATAGGTCTACCAAGATAAGTTTTTTTTTAATAGGAACAGGGTACATATATTATATAAGTTACCAGTAAATAACATCTACAAATCTGTAATCCATCGGAGTTCGTCGCTATAATTTATGCCTACATACCTCTTAGCAACAGCATATTCAGTAGTTGATACCGGAATGCGATAAACTAAGAGAGAAGCTTTATGGGATGGGATTAAAGCTGTATCTGGTCTTTAGCATATAAAGGTTCCAGTGTTGCTGTGGTGTTTTTTGTGGATATTTGACAATACTTGCCACTCGATAAGTCTTGCCACACGCTCCTCTCCTAGCCTACCTGGGTATTACGATACTAAGCGTTAGGGAAGAAAGTCCGTACATTTTTTTTTATTCATGATAATAAAAAGAAACGGTAGTTATGATCCAATTGGGTACTCGTTTTGTTGCTAGATATTAATCGGGTGTTCCCAGATCGTGATACGTCTTAGTCAGTATAATACATCATGTATTTTTGTATGGTGGTAGGACTTTTTATAATGCCTGCCTGGCAAGCTCCCTCAAGTTGAAAATCTGTAGTCAAATGACTATAGGCGTGTTCCTGTAGCTGCATTTGAGAGCCATTTCTTCCACTACGCTTAGCGTGTCCACCATCTTGGGCTACATCGTCACGTCGTCGTGAGATTGTGACTATAACGCTAAACCTAAAGTATTAAAAAATGCTTAGTAGTTGTGATCGAGCCTGACAATAATCTTATCTAATCTAGATTCTATTCAGTTTCATTCTAGATTCAGTTCTAAAGTTTTAGTGTAATATCTTTTTATAATGAAAATATGTTTTTCTACCGAGCTTCCAATGTAAACAGTATATTTTCAAATGAACTAGATAAAAACATCGATCAGAATAAAGGTGCAATGACTGGATAGATTATCGCGGCACCCTCTCGCTTTTAAGACGGGGTCGGTATCGCAGACTCATGCAGTTTTCACTATCGCTCCACACTGATTGTATAACTTAAGCGTATTATCCCACTTGGGGGTCCACAGGCACGCTCGAGGTGACTTTACACACGGAACACGTGACGTTTAGTAATAGAGTGATGGATATAAGTAGTCCATTTTAATAGAAGATTTTGTTATTTAACAATTAGGATACTTGTATGTGCTTTGGTACATGTTGAGATACATACATGTTTTAAATTATCAAAATATGTGGGTGTTAGTAAATAGCAGTAACATATTTCATCAGCTTTCACAAGATTTCATGACAAAATTGAAATACTTGTATAAATAAACCTGAAATGTATGTATGTATCTCTCTTTTTCCAATAGTAAACAGTAAGGTGCTATGCAACATGATACATTGAAGGTCCTTGTTTCCAGGTCGGCCTGTGGGATTACCTCAGATACACCACGATTAACTCAGAAACGTGACAGACCAAAAGAAAGTAATTATTCCAGGTTTTGACAATGATTATACTGGTCACGTTACTTTCTACCACTTAGCAAATGTAAAAAGAGATCACAAATACATATCTAAAGAATAACTTATGTTATTTAGTTTCGAACAATATACACAGTATATTTTTGTTATTACAAACAACAATGTTTTTCTCAAATATCTCCGCATCTGTTGCCAGTTGCATGAAACTTTCAATACTGCTGAACACTGATTTTATTTTAAATTTAGAAAACTTACGAAAAGTGTTCTCGTGAGCAATTCCGTTATTAGCTATAAAAATGCTATTATTGTAGCAATCCCTTCAGAAAATAATATTATGTGCAATTACTTAAAAAATATGGTTTTATACTGATATTCAGTTTTCGCTAAATTTAGAATTCAAGTTGTCAAGACTAGTGCGTGACATTATTATATAAAATGTATCTATTTTCAATTTTATGTTATATATTAGTAATTGCGGATTAAGAGTTTAAATTTGGTAAGGTCATTGATTTTTTTCATAGTTAAGGCTTAGAGTTATGGCCACAATCTCACCTGATGTTAAGTCATGATGTGGCCCAAGATGATGGACACGGTAAGCCTAGTAGAGGGACTGGTTCTCAAGTGCAACTGCCAGAATACACCTATAAACATTTGGCGGCAGATTTTTAACTTGAGGGTGGTAGCTAACCAGGCGTGTATTAGAAATAGCCCTAGCACCATGTTATCGTTTTATCGCGATGTTTTCCTTTACCGAAACCTCATCCTCATGGTCGGTGGATCCGAACTCAGTTCCCCACACCTTCATCCTTACACACTACCAACTGAGAAATCATCGCATCGATTCAAATATCTCGTAGATTTTACAACAAACATATTTCGAAATTTAAAAAGAATTATAATTTTTTACGGTTATTCAAAACTATATTCAGGTTGGGAGGAGAGGGTCGTGGAGCCTATGACTTTTCTCTTCGATCCCCACCTGGTTCTATCTATAGAGTATTATTGAATACATTTTACTACTTGAACCTTAAAATTGAGTTGATAGCATTTTCTGTCTACATTCAGTAGTTTTTAGACTACTTCTTGTGATATAAAGCGATAAAGCTTGTGAATGAATATGTTTATAAAGGAAATCGCTGAAAATATTGTTATTTTTTTTTTATAGTTAAGGAACTCATCCCTTGACGAGGAGTCCGTACACACTACCACTTAGCTATCATCGCTTCAATCGAAAATCATTCAAAATGAAATGTAAAATTAAGTACTAATTGGCCTATCAGACGTTATGTAACCTTATCCAGCTATCAATAATGCGATTGCAGTGCTGTCTATCGCGTTTATGAATAGATTTACTAATCGGGATAAAACTCTCCTATTTATTATTCGAAATATATAAAAATCACTGAATCATGACACTTTTTAATTTATAACATTATTTAAACTTATAGCCGTTAGAGAGACTACAGTACATCTCAAGGTTTTAGTGAATGGAAGGCTTTTTCTTAGTGGATAGACATACTAAGTAAAGGGTCTGATTATATACTCTTTAGTTATCAGTGTAACCTGCAGTAACCTGTGTACGAAGTGTACAGTAATCGAGCCCTTTCTGAACCTCGCTTGTTCGGGAAGCTATCAAACCTGCTCGTGAAAGGGTTCGGAAACAGTTTATAAATATATCAAAATTAGCTGTAACTCTGTTACTATATTATACACTCTACATGTATATAAGTTAAGTACTATTCACTGACTCATCGGATAATCTCCAAAAAGAACCAGGTATATTGACTTGAAATTTGCTGTGGATACACCTTTATAGTGAAACTGTTAATTGCTGCACTCGAAGATGTCTTCAAGGTTCTGGATTGGAAAGGACATGGCATTAATATAAACAGCGAGTACATAACACACCTCCGCTTTGCCGATGATATCGTAGTCATGGCTGACACCGCAGAAGACCTAAGTACGATGCTCGGTGACCTCAGTAGAGCATCCGTACGAGTTAGTCTTAAAATGAACTTGGAGAAGACGAAAGTCATGTCTAAAGTCCATGTTGTGCCAAATCCTATAAAATTCTGTGACTCTATGCTTGAAGTTGTTGACAGTTATATATACCTGGGGCAAACCGTCCTGTTAGGTAGATCCAACTTCGAGAAAGAGGCTAATCGACGAATCCAGCTCGGCTGAGCCGCGTTCGGGAAGCTACGTGAAATCTTCTCGTCCGAAATACCGCAGTATCTCAAAACGAAAGTCTTTGACCAGTGTGTATTGCCAGTGATGACATACGGCACTGAGACGTAGTCGCTCACAATGGGCCTAATAAAAAAGCTCACAGTTGCTCAAAAGGTAATGGAGAGGGTTATGCTTGGCGTTTCATTGCGTGATCGAATCAGAAGTGAGAAGATCCGCAGAAAAACCAAAGTAACCGACATTGCCCGAAGAATTGCTAAACTTAAGTGGCAGTGGGCTGGGCACGTTGCTCGCAGAACCGATGCCCGATGCGGTCAACGGGTTCTCGAATGGCTACCACGTACCGGAAGACGTAGCGTGGGTAGGCACCCCACAAGGTGGACCGATGACCTGGTGAAGTTCGTGAGAATCCGCTGGATGCGGGTGGCGCAACACCGGTCGTCGTGGTGATCTTTGCGGGAGACCTATGTCGAGCAGTGGACGTCTTTCGGTTGAATGGATGGATGGATGGATACCTTTCACGACGTGAAACCACAATGAACGGGTTATATAATCGCGCGCGATGGACGGAATAAACGTAAACGAAGTTGATAGCGCCAGCTAATATTTTCCTGTGGTTTCACTCGCGTTAACATTCATTTTGTAAAAAAAAATCGGATGACAGAATAAAAAGTTTCAAATAAAGATTATTCTTCTCTTTACACAAATTGCGATAAGTTTTTCGCGAGAAAAGTAACCTATCACCGTCTCCGGTTCTCATTTATCGCTATACCAAAATTCATAGTTATTGATTCAGCGGTTTCGGCGTGAAAGCATAACAATCAAACAATCTTACTTTCACAGTTATAATATTAGTAAGGATAGCTGAAGACAAAGCAACTTACTAATAGATCAGTTATACATCAAAATGTAGCGATTCTGTTTCGTGTATTTTCGAGTTTTTATTCGAATAATAAGTACATAAACCGTGTAAATAAACTATCATATTGCTGAAGAGAAATAATAATTATCAAGTTCCTTTTAACAAGTCGTCTTATATCTATGTATACAGTACATTCAAATATAGAATATTGAAGGTAATCTGAATGATTTGCATGATAAATTATATTTGGTACAATAAAGGGTAGAGAAACAATACAATACACACGAAATCTTCTTCTTATTATGTACCAGTGGAAATGAATAATCAATAAGTGAAAAGTTGATGCTTTTTAGACAAGGGTCTACTTATCCAATTAAACACTGAATAGTGGGCCAGAATAATTGATAATTCCTAAAAGTAATTAATATTAAAGTTTTATAATTGCTGTTGAGTTGTGACACAGATTTTCTGTCAGTTAATACCTTATTTAGGTAACGTTAAATTGAAATAGCTTTAAAATACAAACTTAACCATTTCAGCCTACATCAAATAGTTTTATGTATATATTTTTGAAAGCAGACGTGAACTGTAAAGTATGTGTCTATTGTAAAATATATATGTACATGAGTTTATTTCTGTATTATTTTCTTACACAACTTACGATTAAGTAGTACACTAATGTTACTAATTAATAATAAATAATCAAATCGAATGTCTCATGACGCTGTGGCAGCAAGTACTTAAGTTGAGCAAGTTATCACTTGTATGTTAATGCATTCAGTATCTATACATACAGAATATATGAGACTTAAAGTGAGTTAGTAGTGTGTATGGACGCTACATCAAGGGGCAGGAGTTCGAATCCTTGTAGCTTGAACTTTTGGTGAAGGAAGTCTTTTTTATAATGCTCGCTTGGCTACTTACCGTCCTCAAGTTGCACTTGAGAGAAACTCCCTCTACTAGGCTTAGCGTCTCCACCATCTTGGGCCACATTGTCACTTAACATTAGGTAAAATTGTGGCCATAACGCTAAATCTTAACTATAAAAAACACTAGTACCATAATATAAGCTTAGCTTGTTTGAAATGAAATTGAATGAGTTATTAATTCCATATTATTATTATTATTGATAGGCCATTACACTTTAAACGAGCCTAATGTCACAGAACATTAATACCTAGGTAGTACTAGCGACAATTTTAAGAAAAAAGCTTGATTGTAGGAAGTGCGAAACAGTAAAAAAAAAGTTACCATTGTAGTATAGGTATTTGCAGACAAAATAAATTAAATACACTTCTTCATATTTCTTATATACAAGATTTGTAAATGTAAATTGTGTTTTTGTTAAAAATAGCTTTATTGCAATTTATTTAGGTTGTTATTTATTGAATATTTTATTTTGTATTTATACACAATAAACACTACAGACATAATAAATTTATACATAATATGAAAGTAATTGATCTATTTTATGGAGACGTTATAATTTAATAAAGTCTACTTATGCAAACTGCCAAATAATTAGTTGGATACATTAATACATAGTGAGTAATTTAACGTATATATATATATATATATATATATATATATATATATAACGTATATTAAACAAAGTATGCTTTATATTAATAACTTAAACTATAAAACTGCATTCATATATATGTAATAAATTTGGCATACTAAAACAATCGTTAGTGTTTAGGTAGTTCGAAGTATATGGAATGAAATATATAAAATACATTGTAATCAATCTATCACAACGTGGAAAACTACCGATCTGGTAACGTTTGCAAATAAAATTACAGTAATAAGATAATAATATTTTGATGACGAATAAATACACATTGTTTTAATAGATTGTATATTTTAATAAATTTTTTTGACGTCATCAGAAATCATAAAGCCTGAGCTGATTGTATTTAAAATTACTAGTTTCTGAATATTCTGTCCATTGTCCAGGTTATAGGAAGCAGTATAATGGATTTCTACATATGTATATATTTTTTCTTTTTTATGACGCTATTTCTAACGCTTTATGAGGTTTTTTATATATCCTGTATAAGTTTGACCTCACATAATGCTAAGTGATCTCATGCCTGTAAACCGGTCATTCTAGTGAGAGAGCAGGCTCTCTTATGCAGCTGCCGAAAAACACTTTATAGCCAATAGGTTCCTAGCAACGGATTTTCAACTGGACAGTGGTAACTTGTTAGATATGTATTAGAAAATGCTCTACCACTATGCTCTATCATATTGCTCCCTTCAGCGGTAGTTCAGGCTTATTGTATGGTTTCGAAGTAACGTTAAACGAAACGAACTAATATTGAGCTGTCATCATTGCTTCGTTTGCATTCGTTGAAGAACTATGACTTTTCTTGTATCGTACAATTGAGAATTACTTTATTTTTTCCCCAACAAGATGTTGGACTATGCTCCTTTATACGCCCTATCAATCCTATCTATGTATAATAGATTCCAACACATGTGTCTTACTGGATACGTATATAGTAAGAACATACAATAATATTCGAAAAACTGAAGAATAATTTAGCTCATAGTTGTGGTTTGTATTTTGTACTAGTGTTATTAAAAACATGATTAATTAAATGGCCCTTGACTTACAATATAAATACGATTGTTTCGCAGAGGAAATAATTATGATTTTAATTTTACAACTTGTACACAACAATGTGTCACATTGTCGGTGCAATGTATGTAGATAGAGCAAAGGGTCGTGGCCCTGCTCCTGTTATCGCAAAAGCATGTATAGGGTTGCTTCGATAATGTCTCCTAGATAGATACAAGATGGTGGAAGATGCAGAAAAATAACATATGACGTCTTTGTAAAGCATCACTTTGTAGATTGAAAATGATTCCTCTACGCTATCACATCAGAGTATTATTTATATTAGTTATAAAGAGTCCAAGAATCGCTTTCAATTATCTTCATTAAGGAGACGGCTGCAGGTTACAAAAATTTTAGAAAAATGGACGCCTCATACAGTTCATTTAATAATTTAAAAAAAAATAACCGTATCATTTTAATAATTATTTATTATTTTAATAATTCTTTTATAAATTATTTTGTATTTTTTAAGCAAGCAATTTTTACTGCTTGCCACAAAAATTCAGTAGATACCTAGAGAGTCTCTATCATGTTGAATCGCTAATCTGTTTATTATGAAATAACGTTGGCATCGGCTGTATAGCTTCGAAATTTTTACCTTTTCCTTATAAAGAAAAAAAAATTGACAATACCAAGAACTTGTAAATGTAAAATGTACTAAATTCTCAAATGAGGCGTGCAAAAGACCATTTTACTATCAAACTATGGTTACTAGGCTATTGATATGAAATAGGTAACTGTTGATGTTATTCTAAAAATAATAAACGCAACCCGTTCTCAATACGTTAAATAATTTCGAGAGTTATCGTGACCACGTCGTATAAAACAATTTGGACGTCCGCGTAATTTTTTTAAACATATTTTTTGAATCTAGTAAAATAAAATTGTTTTTACAAAATATGTGATAAATTATTGAAAGTGTTTTACAGATATATAACATTATATTATCGTAGAAACGCAAATTGGTTATGGTACAGGCAGTTTAGGAGCAAATAATAGCTGGATCTTGATGGTCGCCGTTATTGTGGTAGAAGTATAATGGTACATCTGATAGCAGCTGGATAAACACTGACTGATCACTAAATGCGACCACCTTAACGAAAGTCACCGTCACAGGACAAAAACCATATCTCAGTCAAATGCAAAATTCAAGCACATACGAAAATTGGACTAACAATCTCGGCTAAACTGTACAAAGCTTGTCTACAATGTCTATCATAACAACTTTTTAAGTGTGTTGTTATTCGTGTTTGCCTTTGAGAACTAGTATCGCAAACAATATTATAGAAATAAAATCATATTCATTCATTTATTGTTGTTTTTTTAGTAGTTGAATTTTTTCATTGAAACAACCAATGAAACATCTAAATGTTTTTACCTCTTTTTTATTAATTTATAGGTTTAGCATTATGGCTACAACCTTACCTGATGTGAAATGATGATGTGGCCAAGATGCGGGACACGCTAAGATTAGTGGAGGCACTGGTTCTCAAGTTCAATTGCCACACCACACCAAAGGTATTTGGAGGCAGATTTTTAACTTGAGGGTGTTAGCTAGCCAGTTTCGCAGTAACACAGGTCTAGAAAGCGTGCATAGCTTCCCTTAAGAATAATATTAATAATAATAGCTAGCCAGTTGGGCATTAAAAAAAGCCCTACCATTTCTTCAGCTATGATTTCTTCACGATGTTTTCCTTTATCGTAAGCTCAGGCTTATTGCAGGTGAATTTGAACTTACGTACATTGACGCGGCGTCCATATACACTTCCAACTGCACTGTCCTAGCATCAAAATATAAAAAATTAAAAACATGTAGTAGTAATTTCGACTACCAAGTTATAGTAGCCGTTGATAATAATGTCAAAAAATTTTGATGTCACACTATATGCATATAAATGCTTATCTAGACTAAAACAAAACCTAAAATAAACAGTCGCCAAAGAACTTTGCTCAGAGGTGTCTTGTTTCACAACTTCGCATCAGACCTATATGACACCATAGTTTGTTGTTGAGCAATAATAGAAATTCCGTTGACGTTATCAGTTTCAACAATTTTGCGTGATTCGATATTTTATATGTTGTAAATATTCTAAGTAGGTGATGCAGTACTGTTTACTTAAACTTTTCGCTTAGTAATCGTTTTTATTGAAAATATTCTATTGGAGTTCAATAAAAAATACTGTATAAGTGAAAAACGATTTTGAAGGCAAGTTTTATTATTCCTTAAAGTACGCGTAAATTTGAGAAGTCATTGTGAAACTTATTTTAAAGAATAATGTTTACGCTAAATAATTTTATGCGATTATTAAGAATTCTAAAATGGGTTCCATTTTTCTTTAAAGAACTCGAAGAATGAAATCTTAGTATGGTAGCAGAGCTGACTTGAATAGCTTGATGTAGATAATTTGTCATGCGAATAGTATGTGTATTTCGAAAACTGTATTTAAAAGGTAGTCCCTCTAAACTCAACAAGATAATTTTTACTTAACAAGATTATTACTTAAAATATGATCGTCTAAAAGAATCGTCATCTCATGATATTTCCCTGTTATTATTTATCCATATATATAGTCCTCCTTATCGATTTCGATGGATTTATTTATTCATATGATAGTAGTGGAGAGCTTACATAATTGTAATGACTATTTGTATTTAAAGTATAGAAATATACCAAAAATAAAAGGAATAATTATAAATACAGCAAGCAATGACAAGGAATGATTTGGCTTTTATTTCTTTTTACTTTTATTTGAGATTCTAGTCTACCTCTGGGCAGATGTTACTATGAATATAAGCTTACCTTACCTTATTGGATGAATATTTTAAATGTGGAAAGGTGATAACGAACCTAATAATGGTCTTGTTTTAAGTGCATCTGTTAGTTTGAACCAATATTTGTTAAGCAACAGTTTTACTACTGTATTACTCCCGTATTAATTTCTCATCAAAAGTTTAATGTCTTGCAGGATTTTGAAATGTGTTACTAGATGAATAATCATTTTATACTTCATATTATATTTACTGTGCTTCAAAATATGTTTAGAAGTTTAAAATAACATGACTTTACTAATTTCGTCATTCTACTAGTGGGTAGTAAATATATGAGGTGAACGGTGTTAAGCAAATTGATTATAGACAGTTCTGAATACAACTTGCAAGCAAATACGTATCATTGCAAATATCCGTTGCACACATATGTCTTGATAGTTATTTCATAGATTATTCCGTGTAACTGCTATAGGTCAAACAATTTTAGTTTTGGTAACATAATATCATTAACTAAAAATAGTTCTGATATGTTTTAAAAATTGATTAATTGTAAATATGTAATTTTTTTTTTTATTGTAAAATATAAATAGATAGCTTTTCAATTCGTATATAGTAGCCTTCTAATCTGTATTGGTCTCGAGGAATCGTTTAATAATAATAAATTTATTTGCTATCACAAAAGGAAAATTAAAAAAAAAATGTATGTGCCGAACTACTAAACTAGGGTGACTTGGTTTTCGTAATCGGTTCCTTCCGAACTTAATTTACGACTATATTACAATTACTGACTGTAAAATGACTAGTGTGAATGCTAGTTTTGTATGTGTTTGCGTATTTGAGTAAAGGCATTCATATGTGTGGGGTGTAGCATATTATAGTGACAAAATGTCTAATGGGGTAATAGGTTACAATTTTTACACAATTTATCTATTTACATATAATAAAACTATAGAAAAGTCGTTTTGGCCATCGAAAATATTTATAAAAAAAAAAATGCCAAGATGTTAAAGGATAACCAACAGAACACATTTTCAACATTTTTGGAATTCGTGACTGTTTCTCTGTGCACACATCACGTAAAATGTACAAAACAAATATAGATAACTTTGATACGTAAAAATTGTACGCGACTTGAAGTATCACTTAGATTTTGTTTCGTCACAAACGGTTAACTCTACATGGATAGAATATTTAGTGAATTATTTTAACTCCAGGACCGTAGTTCAGCGATTATAAGGAAATGCTTAATTACCATGGCATTCATTTATGACCATGACAAGACCATGTTATTCTCCGGGACTAACATATATTCAGTCATTAGTACTTCTTCTGTAGCTTTTATTTGTAAACAGTACTGTAATGAAACTAGTGGGTATTAAAAAAGCTCCACCACCATGTTGTAGAGCGTTATATACCATCCCTTAATAAGAATATTTGTCTACAGCGTAAGTGGTTGGGCACACGCACGGTGGCGGCGACGGTGGCGGTGGCGCGGCGGCGGTGCGACGTGCGCCCGCGATTGTAAGCGTTCGCCTACGCCCGAGGAACATGCGCACATTGCGCACAGTCCACACGCGCCGCGCCGCTCGACCGCGCGCACAATCATGCTCAACATGAAACTAAAGGAGCGCTTAGCGCTCGCCATCAGCGCCTTCATCGTACTCTTCACCCTCATGCTCGTCGTCGACCTACAAATGGACTATGGCATCTCGAAGCATAGAGCCCCGCTACACGGACGAGTCAGGATAGGGGACGTCGAAGATAAAGGCCGCTCAGCATATATTGAATTTCGAAAAAGATTCCTGCAGAAAAGGTTTGTGTTGTGTTTGTAACCGTGATTAAAGTGAGTGAAATGTAAAAAAAAATGTGTCTAGGAATACTGGTATGTATTTTTTATACTTATTAGACATTCGAATCCTTGAACAGATTTTTTGCTGCTAGTAATAAAAGTTATTTAACCTACAAAATATTTTAAATTATAAAACTAAAAACTAAATACTTACCTATTCGCCTAAAATATTAAGCAGTAGGTAATTTCCGTAGCGTCTGAATTTAATCTTATCGGAAAACAATGACCCTTTGATAGCACTTGTTGTAAGTACAAAAACAAAATTTAAACCATGAATCAAAGAATCTTGAATCTTGAATCTTAACTACTCTACCGACACCGATCTATAAAATATGACAGAAATTCTGCCAATTCATATTATCAACATTCTGATGTAGAATACTGAATAACCAACCATAGTAATAGCATGTAAATTAAATATTCATTTATAAAATAAAACATCAAGAATCATGTAGACATTTTTTTAAATATATTACTATACATTTATGGAAAATATAAACAAGCTCTTATTACATTAACGTAAGTGTTTTATTTTTTTAAAGTTTATTACAATTTAGAACAAATATTTCATTGGTACGTACAAATGTTGACCGTATTCGTTACAGTCAATCTTTAGATATATAGTTCCAAAAAGGAAGAAATAGAGAAATAAAGTAAATATAACATTGTACAACCAACACATAAATACAAACAAAAAACGATTTATATTATAAATTGTATATTATGATATACCGATACATTTTATACATATATAATATAGTAGGTATATATGTTGTATTAAAAAACTACATTATTAAAATCTTTATATATTTCGTTTTTCATATGCAATAAACAGATTTAGTTCATTATTATAGTCCGTCTATATTTATTTACTCTTACTGTTATCAGAGTTGTTATCGCAATGTTTACTGGTTTGTCAGTGTCTTTAAAGATAGCAACATTTGGTTACGCTTAGAGAGGCCTTTAGAACGCGATATGAAAAGAAATCACTATGTGCAAATACGTAAGAGAATATTTTAAGATTACATTTTCTTTAACTGACACGTTTATAGAGTGTGATTTAGTGCACGTGACATTAGAAATTGTTAAAGTTTTTAAAGAGAGATCATGAAGTAATAAAAATGCTATAATATAAAGAAATTCACAGGTAAAGGTTACTAGATCTCTTTCGAAAAGTGTGGTTCAAGATCATCAATGCGCTAATGATAGCTTTGATGTTATAAATACACCAAGACAGCGTCAATAGCTTTATATCAAGCAGCCCGTTTACTTATTACCGCATTAGCTACATAAAAATGTATATAGCAGTGATAAATAAATAAATACTATACATTTTTTCTTATATATAAATTTATGTAAACAATTGTCGAATAATTAAAACATCATACGAGTATAAGAGTATACGGCGACTATAACTTTATAGATTTTTTGTAATTTTTAATTACAGTAAAAGCTTTGATTAAGGAAATTTTTATTTTTACACATAAAAAATATTGTTTCTTAGAAAATAATTACAATATATATATATATATATATATATATATATATATATATATATATATATATAAAGAAATATTTAAGAAGCTCTTTATCTAATTAGATGACAGGTATACCAATCCCACGTGTGGTAGAAAATCTTTCAAACTTTATGAGATCATATAAAGCTTTATCTCTTGTTGAAACTCTCGAGGAAATTCTATTCTTCAAGATATTATTTATATCTCAAATCCCTTATGCAAAATAAGTTAACTGTGTCATGAAAAATGCTACCAACATTACATTATATAGAGCCAAATGACGTATATTTGTGAATTAAAAGAAAACCCACAACGTGAAATTAAAATCCTACGAAATACTGGGCATAAGGAGTTAATAGTCATATCTTGTTTGAATTTAGAACTAATTTAAATTTATTTGTTTTTAATAAAATCCGCTTTTCAAGTAGGTTCTTATGAATTCAAACGTTTTGAATCAGTAAACAGAAACTAGTGAATAAAACATAGCTTTTCGTGTTTTATTACGTTTTCTGAAACTAAACATCACGTACCGTGTTTTGTGCACGTGTGATATTCAGAATTGTAAATAAAATTGTCGTAAAAGAAATGTGTAATTTAAATTTCACGATATATAAAAACCATTCTAGGAAAGGGTAAAGCGAAGCGTTTACATTAGGTATTGTACGTAAAAATATAATCATATGAATGTCATAGCAAAAGTTTATAACTTACAGCACTAGTAACCATATTTACATGGTTATTAAACCATGCCTACTTAGATAACAGAATTAGGTTTTATGTTTTCTTGTTATTAATTTCATTCCGTTAAAATTTAACTCGCAAAAATATTATATAACGTATATGGTACTTAACAAAATAATTATAAATAAAATTAATATTGATATATGGACAACTGATATCTCAGGGTTGTTATTACAATAGAAACGCTCTAATTTTACAAAAAAATATTATAAAGATTTCAATAAAACTTACATGTAGATAAAATTTTAATGATTATTATATGTTGTATTATATATAACATAAACGGATACTGACAAACAGTGAAAATACATCCCTTATAGCGGTTATTAATATAAACATATTAAATTCTCTATCGTCGCCCATAAAAAATCCAATTGAATACACGACTAGTATAAAAATATATTCAAAATTATAAGGTACATAGTACTTTTCATTATTACCACAAGAAAATGGTATTTAATTAATTGCATCAAATGTAACGGCAATTCTTAAACTTATATTTAAATAACTTAAACTACTTACAAATAACGTCAAAGCTATATGTAATCACTTAAGGTACATAAAGTGTAAACTACCTAAAATAATTTTTCAAATATTTGTAGCTATACTAAAGTAATTCTTATGTAACATATTTGGTATAATAAATACAATTTTCCTAAATTTTGTTAAGTCACAGATGGTAAAAATACTATACGATGCTTTTCAATTCGTTGAACACTTTTATTAATCAGCCTGCAAATAAATTGAACAATCGATGTGTATTTGATATACGGATAGTTTATATCAAACAGATACTAGATTCAGCAGAGTATATATTTTTTATATCTGTATGAAAAAGTGACGGCACTGTACAATTGACAACTGATGACAAGTGACATATCGAAACGCGACAAAGAATTACTGGTACGGATTATTTCACTACGTGCATAGGAGTTGCGACACAGTCGATTATAGAGGTTTACTAGATCGCTTATTAATTAGATATTCTCTGGTTAGTCTTAGAGCGTGACTTTCATTAAGAATACTACTATGATTGGGGTTATCTAGTGTATGGTGTCGGTGCAAGGTCTTGCCGTTGCCTACCACCCCAAAAATATGTAGATATTTAGTATAAGTTCCTTACCTTATTATTTCAAAGTGATAGACTTCTTTGTAATTATGATTTATGTCTCAAATAAGTATTGCACTCGTAATTGTTTATATACTATAAAATTTATTATAGTTATATATATAACAACAATATAATAATAAGTTGTAGGCACCTTCCATATAATTTACTTGGTAATTTCAAATTATTACAAAATTATGGTTGTTATACTTCCGGATATATTTTTTTTTTACGTTTAGTCGGTCTAGTTGTAGTTACAATCTTCTAAGTTATCCTTTAGGTAAGCATTTCTCAAAGTATCAGTCACGACCCAATAGCGGGTCCTGAAAAATGGGACAATACGAACGCACCGGCTAACGAATGCACCTTTTGACTTTATGAGTATCAAAAGATTAGCCCCGAATTTATAAGCTTTTGTTAGGTGAGTCGCAGCCCTATCAACTTTCGGAATTACTACTTTAGGTAAACAAAATCGTTCAATTCGTTTAGAAGCAGCCACATAACGAACTCATGAAGACCAGAATTTTACCTAAAAAAATATACATACATAATGTACCGTACATAAAGGACAATCACATAAACTTTGAAAAAAAAAACCTGTATCCAAGAAACCAGTCATACCTGAACATTGTATTTTAATAAGTAATAGGAATGTGAACTGATACAATTATTATAAAAAAATATAAAAGAATCGCTTCAATAACGTTATATAACGATATGCACATCCCATTAAATCCGGTTTAAAATAGATTTAAGATATATCTATATAGATAATGAAAATGGTTCATCTTTGAGGCTCAATCACGCCTAAACCACTGATCGTATCTACATGAAACTACGACCATTCCATGGGAAATTTTTCCTAGATGGTTTATGGTTATTTATTTTTGGAATTCCAACGTTCCTTCATTTTTATTACTGTTTTACTTTTATGTACATTTTTCCCGCTAATCAAGCATTTTCTCTTGATTATTTTGTTTTCTTGGATTTCAACGGAGTATATTAAAAGGATTATCTTCTTTTACGTTCAGCTAAGAATCTACTCACACACTCCCATGCACGCAGCCGCGCACTTCCATCCAGTCACCCACCCACCCGAAGGATTCCCATCTATATAGTCACTCATCACGAAATTTCAGTAACCATAGGACTTAGAAACGTGAAACTTGGTAGGAGTATTACTTTTGCTATGTAGAGGTCATCTAAAAACGGATTTTGATAAATTCATCCCCCAAAGAGGATCGCGGGAGCGTTAACAATGAAAAAATCCTGTTTTTTTTTAACTATAGCTCCTATAGACTCCAAATTTCGTAGTAATCTTCTGTAACAGATGTAGAAATAGTCTAAGAACGAATTTTACGATAGCTCATAGGGGGTTGCGGGAATGGGTACTAACAATAAAAAAAAAATTAAGCTATAGATCCTACAGACTCCAATTTTAGCTAGAGTGTTCTATATGTGAGGCAGAAATGATCTTAGAGCGGATTTTACAACCCACCACCAATAAGAATTGCGGGGGTGGGTGTTATAATGTTAAATTTCTATTTCCAAACTGTAACTTCTACAGACTCCAAATGACTATTTTTTACGGTGTCTATAGGGACGGCTACAGTCAATTGTTTTTCTTTTTTTTAAATTAATTTCATTTATTTTTATATAACCTACAAATTAATCGTTTGCTTAAACGTCAGTTTATAAACGGTTGAAAAGTGAACGAAAAATGTCAGACAAAGAAAGTATTGAAAGTTTATGTTTGTTTGCTGACTATGTGTTTGGTTCTCATGAGATAAAAGCTCAAACTTTAGGTAAGTAATGATTTGTAAAATATATTGATACCTAATTAATATTTTATTTCATTTTTATTAATAATTAGACATTAACTATCAATAGAATCGAGAAAGTCTTATTTTGGATCTTTTACAACAGTTCGAATCACTTTAAGTGATAGAAGATTACATGAAGGGATTGTTTGTTTTGAAGAGTACGATAACATAAGTGAATTTTCCTTTGCAAAGATTAGAAAGGTAAATGTACATAAAAAATAAAACAAAGTGATAATAAAGTTTAAGAGTTAATTATAAAAGCCTTTTTTTTTTAGTTTATATAGAAATCTTTAATTGATGGAATTGACAACGCTTTAGTATACTTTCAAGAAATACGAACTTACTTTGAGAGAAAAGAACAAGAACGAATGATGCGTTAGGTTAAACAGGCGAAACAACAGCAGGAGTGGATATTAAAAAGTATTTTTTTATTTATTGATCGTGATAAATATATTTAGAACATAAAACATAATAAATAAATTTTATTTTAATACAACTCCATCAGATGAAACAGAAATCATAACGGAATCAGGTGAAAAAGACGACGAAGAAGTCACAGAAGGAAGAGTATACAAAGAAGTGGATAAGGGGAAGAACGAATGAACAAGGTAAAAAGGAACAGATTAAAAAATAAAGGAAGAAAAATTATTCAAAAAGTAAGGAAGAAAGTTAGAAAATTTACCAAAAATAATATTATTGATCTACATACATTTTTTGGTATTCCTGATTTGGTTGAATAATAATAAATGAGTCCCTGATTAAGTTTACGACGTTATCGTAGTTTTTCATTTTTCATAGGTTATATCAATCTGTCATTTAATTGATAGTCTTTTGTTTTATCATTTGTTTTCTTTGTTTATATTAGTCAGTTATTTAATCGATCGGCTATTTGTTAAAATAAAAAAGACACGATCTCTCATTTCTTCGATTGTTTTGTCAAAACAAAAATTACATAATATAATTTTAAAGTTAGTTGAATAAAGAAGAAATTTATAATCAGTTCAAGAAGATAAGTATACTAATTAGATTTTTAGTGATAATATTTTTTTAATAAGATATATTAATAATTCATAAACAATATATGTTAATAAAATTAATAAATCATTCTGTTTCTTTACCATGCGGTTTTTGCCTTGGCATCTACATTAAATAAATAAAGACTTAAAAGTTTTATTTGTGGAAATAAGTGTATTTATAAATCGAATATTAAATATTTATAAATTGTGTAAAAATAGTGAAACTGTGGCGGAAAAAAGAAAAGCTGATTTCACATAATCGAGATGAGTTTCAGTCGATTATCAAAATCAATCATATAAGAGGAAGAAGGTTGTGCTTAAACGTACTCTCTGCTCACTGTATTGATCCGCAGTGGTCGTACGTTTAACCATTTCAGCAGGACAACAGGATTAAATCATTTATTATTTATTTCGTTGTTTATCAACATTTATTTTTAGTTATTGTGGAAATTATGGTTTTAATAAATTTTCATTTAAATTAATTCGACTCTTCTTTTGACGGTTGACCCTGCAGGCCATTCCTGGAACTTCCCACTTATTTTCGAGCGTAGCGCTTTTCGTTTACAATTGGCCCAGCGAAGCGGGTGGGAACGGTTAGTATATATGTATATATTTTTTTAATACCAACATTTATTTTAAATCATCTGTCAAAACACAGAGGTGATTGTTGATTGCAAACATGAATATATTTTGTTTTTGTGTGCAACCGAAAATTGTAAAGGCGCCTTGTTTATCTTGTATGGAAAACTTCAAATATATTCTCATACATATGTACATATGTATATCGATACATACTATAATAGTGAGAAACAAAATCTTTTCGTACATAACCTCATCACTTGAAATTGCTGGACTATTTTTCAAATGAAAACTTCTTTAGGCGCGCGCGCTTCTTCTTGTGGGTATTGAATGAGACTGAGTTGAAACGCTTGGCTATGTAACACTCGTTCGGGTAAAGTCGACCCGAGTCAACTAAGGAATTGAGAATTATATAGTTAACAGGTAACTGCCATAATTGCTCGGCGAGCGTTATATTACAGAGCATGATGCATCAATAGCATTGAGTATCGACATAAACACTGTATGTGCCATGGACATACATTTTATTTAATACGTTATAATAGTATTTTCGCCTTTATGAAGTTTTTTATGATAGTGATACTATGAATAACGTTTTCGGGGAAAGAAAAACATTCAAATGTTATACCGAGGCATAGTAAGTTATAAATAGCGAAATTAATATTTTCTAGTGGAGTTTTTTTAAGAATTTAAATCGTAACTCGTGATTTGAACGTCATATATTATCATTCCTATTAAAATTTTGTTTGTTATTATTACGAAGAGGTGGCGCTGCAATCTAATTAGTGACTAATAGAAAAATACATGCCACATTCAAAATTAAATTTATTGTAACGTAGAGAAGAGTTTTGATATGGACTGGAGATTTGCACAAATTACTTAGAAAATCAGAATTTTCGGGATAGTAGGATACTACAATTATATTCCACAGGGTTACATTATCTAGCGGTCAAATGGATAGGCTTAGGATCTGTATCCAATTGATATTTTGAAGCTATGATAGTTTAGTAGTAGCGTGTCCGGACGGCTCGTGAAAGAACAGGAGTTCGAATTTCTGCAATGAGTTCGAACTTTCGGTGAAAGAAAAATATCATAATACATGCAAAATATCAATACTTAATTAAAATCCGTTGCAATAAATAATTATATATATTATCTGTTATTCTCGTGTAGTCTTTATTGTAGAGGTACATTAATTAAATAGCTATTTATAGCTAGCCTACAAAGTGCGAGCTTTTGTTTACATTACAGTGCTAAATTAATTGCGTTTTTATTTTTATTACACCATATTTTTACGAGTACCTCTGTGAGTTTAAGCCTAATGTTATAAATATCGTTATAATTAAAACTGGAAATACGTACGTAGTAGTAGAATAAAAATAAATATACAAAATTTTAAATATTTGCCTGTTGGAACAGTTGATATATACTACAACAATGTAATAGTTATAAAAGGCTTTTTGTTTATTATTTCATATATAACAAGTTATAGTGTGGTAATTGAGCATTTTGCTATTATGTGGTAAAATTAATAAAATTTTATATTAAATTTCTATTAACTAATCTTGAGGGACCGTGGCAAACAGTACCTTTTGCAATATCCTGAATGCAAATACTGGTGTAACTATGGAAACTGACTTATATTTTATATCTATATTAAGTTTTATATTTACGTAATTTTTTTACTAGTACATACTATAGCAAATGTAATGTATTAGTTTATCATTACGAAATATATCGCAAATGAAATCGAAGAAAACTTACTTTTAACAGCTACATTTCTCAGAAACTCCCTATCTTTGTAGTATATCGATATTATTAATTCGGCAATAAAGCATCTATAAAGTATTATTATATGTAACATATTATTGATTTAGTAATAAACTAGTGATACATAGTACGTTTACTGATTATTAATATGGAAACTTAATAATACTACATACTTTAAATTAAAAAGAAGGAAGGTAGTTGATAACACAGATTACTATATAAGTGAGATCGCGCGGCTATGGATCAATCCCCGCGGGTTTGAGCGCCTTCAGCGCTCACCCCACTAGTTCAGGTGAAGCTGTAAAAGCCCCTAAGGCTAACAGTGTAGGTCCTTTCGAAAAAAAAAAAAAAGCTATGGATCAGTTCAGTGGAAGCGATACTCGAGATCAGTTTAATCAGTTAGGTTGAGTTAAGAACGTTCGATAGTACGGAAGTGTTGTAGTAAGCGGAAGCTCTGCTGTAAAATGTAACGATTGTGGAACGAGACTGAGTATGGTTCTACGTAACCTCCACGGTCTGTAACACTAGATACATTAAAATTATTAGACGTTAGCGACTTCCAGTAGATAATAATATAATATATATAGTGTGTATGAATTATTGGCTTGTAACATTCATCCTGATGAATCGACACGGACGTACTCAAACAATTAATAAATCATCAGCATCTGGCGTGAAATGGAATAGGAATGAAAGTGTAACATCTTCTAGATTTTTTGTTCATATAATGCGTTGACTTTATTCTAAAACATTATCAATTTTTGTAACTTTGGTTGTATTCTATACAACTACGAGTATTCTAGAAACTAGCGCTACATCAATATACCATCTGTTATATTATCTATATTAATATTATACAGCGGAAAAGTATATAGGTTTGGATGCGCTAATTTTAACTACCAGTAGGATTTTAAAAAATATGTTTGTAATTGATAAAGCAATCATTGAGAAAGGTTTTACACTATTTAATTTATTACATTTTAATTACGCTACCACTAATAGGAGCAAAGCTGCATGTAAAAAAGTAATAAAAATGGGCGAAAAGGATTATGTATAATTTTAGTTCCATGCGAACGAAGTCGTGGGCACAGCTAGTCATAAAATAAGTTGCATGGTTGATCTGGTGGTTTGGGCGGTCGTCTCGCTGCTGACGCGTGCTGTGGGTTCAAATCCCACACACAATAATTATTTGTGTGAACTACAAATGATTGTTCTAAGTCTGGGTGTTATATTATGTTCATTGCCTTTATGGCTATTCACACTTGACTATGGCGAACTTATATCATAGACATATATCATAATAGAACAAATATATATTGTTACATCTTTTGCAACTTTGATTGGAAAACTCCACTGTATTTTATAGAATTACGGGTATTGTTGAAACAAACGCTATCAATATAACATCTGTCATATCACAAAACTGTATAGATAGAGCGAATAGCTTTCTCAATATTAGTTTTTGTACCTGCAATCAGCCGTTATCATAATAAGTGTTGATAACACGGTTAATTTCGGCACCATCACAATGTAACCGACGGTTAGATCGATAACTTTATCTGTTTAATCTCTTGCTAACCGGTTATCATATCTTAGATAATTATAATGATTTGATTTCGATCGATGAATTTAAAGATAATTAATTACAAACAGTAGCCGTGATAATTAATAAACACAGTATATGTATGCGATTGTAGTGGAGTAATTGCATTACAGAACTTATTATCTGATTTTTAGACGTGTTAAATCCTTGAAAACATTGATATTTTGTGTAAGCTGTAGTTTAGTAAATAATACAGGTAAAATTGTATGTTTTCTTCGCTTCCCCGTAAACATACAGAAATTTGAACAACCAATTAATATAATTATCCGATTATAATAAGTATATTGGGCGCTTTACATATATATATCAATAGAGTTTTTCGAATAACTACATTCATTTTACAGTAGATAGTGCGTTTTTGTTTTTAAAACTTCGCAAAGATATGAAGCAACCAAACATATCATCGTCGACTGACGATGAATTGTCGTTCTCATGATTGTAATTACTGTTTTTAAATCGGAGTGTACTTATCATTTGGTGTCGTACTGTCATTTTATCATACTATCATAGAAAAAACAACACACAAATATATACAACAAAAATATGTACCATTGTTAATGCAACATCAATATTTGCACGTGATTCATATGAGTATGTACGAATTTATAAAATTACTTAAAATTTCAGTGATGATGATTTTAGAAATAAAACAATCTGGTATACACTGCTGTTATTAGACTGTGTGGTGGTGTTACTGTGTTATTAAAGTATTTATAAAGTAATATGTCATTGCCTAATGCCTGTCTTTTAAAAAGGCCACGAATACCTGTTCTCTATATATCTTAATAAATTACCCTTCTCTATGCATCAATGCAATTTACATATTATGTTCATACCTGACGGACTAAGCTCGGGGTTTTAAATCTTAAAACATATGAATTGACGTATTTTTTCTCGTTAATTAATACCACTATTTTAATTGAAACTATTTTTATATTAATAAATTGAAACCATGTGAAATGTAATGAAATGGCATTTTATTATGACGTATTATAATTGTATATGCGTCACTAAATTTACATTATTTTATGCTAAAAACGACTTGTCAAGACTTTTATGACTAATGTCACCCAATATTTGCTTTAGAACAATAGATGTAATAATTGATATGTCCAGGAGCGAGCTGGGCAAACAAATACACAAGCGATTGTAATGCTAGTTCGCCACTTTGACAGTTAACAACATACGCACAATTGATTCATATAGTCTCAACAATGCAGTGTAAAAAACACACATTTTTATTGAAAATTATTATTTATGTCCGCTTTTATTTGTAGTATACCAAGAATGTTTTTGCCATAAAGTATGTAGATCGGCCAGTCACCTTTTATGTGCACAGTATTTTCAAACATATGTATGTAATTTAGTATTCTTTAGTAAAACATAAAAGTTTACTGGTTCAATTGGATAATAAAACTACAACTATTATATGCTATAACGATCTTGTTAGCGTGAAACCAAAATTTATTTTTCTATCCTGAGGAAACAAACATACTGCCTGCTACCAAACTCCATAGGACCCCCTGTTGTGCTACTCTGAAGAAATTAAAACAACAACGGCCTAAAAAAATAAAAATTTAAACATATTATGTTATTAATTTATATTATAATATACATATGTATGGATGATCTGGTTTTAGTTTATTTATTTATTATTAGCACATTAGAGCAAAAAAAAACATCTATCTAGGTAAACTCGGTACGTAAAACATTTTCCACATATAAAATTTCATTTGAATCGTTAGTAGTTTACAAGAACTGAATTTTGTACAAAGCAGTAGGTATATATTATAATAATTCACTTAATAGAATCCTAGTTTTATTTATATGTTTTAAACATTTTTCGCTATTTTAAGACTTTGATTTGATTTTGAGCTTCATGATTTTGATCAACTAATTTTTTAATATATATTTCTTCACAATACTTTCTTTCATGTGAAAACATGTAATTCGAACACAATTTTATACTGTAGTCAACGCTGTAATAACTGTATTTATAAATAAATTATTTATATATACATAGATATATCGACATGGGACATTGACCATTCGATGCGGAATTATTTGTATATGGTTTAGGGCTATTCATTTTTTGAATTCTAATGATACTTTATCATTTTATTGCTATTTTACTTTTATAAATATTTTTCCCGCCAACAAAAACAAGAGATACGATTTCTTCCTTAATATGTTGTTCGCCAGGCGGAGCTAGCGGGAGCGGTTAATATTTGTATATTTGTTAACGTATCGCCTGATGCTTAGTGTAAATTCAATTAAGAAACAACGAATACTATTAAAATAACTTAAATCGTTAAGGATGTTTAACTAAATCGTCAATTTCTACAATCATTAGCGTAAAAAAATGAATGCGATAACATTCTAAACAATAAACTTAAAAAATATAAGAACAATGTTACCTAAAAGCATACCAAGTTATAAATTAATATATTATTAAGACTACAGCGTATTACCTTAAGTTGTGTGGAATATTTCTCAGTTTATATTGCAGATAACATATACAAGCTAAGTGTGAAAACCTCAGACAATAGGTTAGTTAAATCACGATTACGTTTATGTCCTCCAAATTTTCAAAGGCAAAAAAAAATGTTATTTTGTTCTTTGTTAGTTTCGTTATTTTTCTACTCATTTAACACGCAATCAAATTATTTAATATAATTTTAGTGCATTGCACGCCTCATACCGCGAAGTGTATTGACCAACATCTAGAAATAAATTTAACATTTGATAGAAAAATTATTTCTGTATTGATCGACAACCAGAATTGGTTGACAAAAATCAATAGTAACGCGAGCGGAGTTGCGGGTAAAAATGGTAAGGATATAAAGAAATAATTCAACAATGTTCGCGTATAAAGCGTTTAAGTATTTTTAACGTAAATTTGGTACGTATATTATGTCTGCGAGACATATTTTTATATTTATTAATAGAAATTTGATTTCTATCGATGACATAGTTCTACTTAATCTGGTATGTGTTACGAAAAGCTCCGGATTTTATTTCCAATACTTTCTACGATTTAAATAATCAAATAATTAAATAATTTTAATCCTAGTATTATGTTTTATTCGCTTAAATGTAAATTTCTAGGACACAACACATAAAATGTATATTTAATTTGTACCTATGACAGCTCTTAATCTAAAAATATATAAACATTTAAATAATCAGGACCTGGTCGTTTTATTTTAAACTTAAAAGCTACACTTTTGTTCGAGGTTATTATTATTTAAAAGTTATATACGTATGTATACAGTATATTGTATACACTACTTCAATTTGAATTATGTATAATAAGTAGACGCAATGACTCACAGTAAGAAAAAATGATTTAAGCCTACGCTAGGTCGCTGATTCATTGCTTACTTCTAATAAAAACTATTATGTCCCAGATTGTGTAGCGACCGTGGTACATGCGGTTTATGAGTTTCAAGAAATTTAAAAATAGAATTCATAGGTGTTTGTTTTGATTACTCTTGTTTTTAAACGCAATTAATTTCGAACATACAAATTATGGTTGTTGGTCGTTATATGTAGTGTTTAGTGTAGTGCGCTAATCATTAAGGGACCTGCTTTATTCATATAAAAAAAATATTGATAGCTGTACTTAAAAAATGTGTCCTTTTTATTTTTCCCTTTTGATATTTTTTATAGTTAAGGTTTAGCGTTATGACCATAATCTCACCTGATCTTAAGAGGCGATACAGCCCAAGTTGGTAAACACACTAAACCTGTGAAGGGGCTGGCTCCTAAGTGAAACTAATGAAACACACCTATTTGTATTTGATGCCAGATTTTCAATTTGAGGGTGGTAGCTAGCCAGGTGGACATTAGAAAAAGCCCTACCACCATGCTATGGTGTCCTCACGATGTTTTCCTTCACCGAAAGCTGAAGCTCATTGTAAGAGAATTCGAAACTCACATCCCTTAACGCGCAGTCCGTACTACGTAAAAAAACTATTGTTTTGTTTGTCAATTTCAAACTCCTGATTAATTATATTTTCTAATTCATGTAATTTTACTGTTACACTTGACAAATACATAAAATAATCCATTCCTTCACATTACATTCTATTATTCATGGTTGCGGCTAGCGACTATGTTAATATTTAAAACCTTGATCCGCAATTTTCCTATTTTTGCTGATACTTGTGCTAGACTACAAGTTTATAAAGTTTGATTATTATTAAAAGGTAATTACCTAGGTATAATATTATATTTCGATAGGCAAGGATTACTTTCAAGGCAACCTTAAAATAATATCTCACTATATCGTAATTTTTCGAACTCACTTTTTATTATCTTTTATTTCGCAGCGGTGATAGCTCAATGGTAGCGTGTACGGAAGTTCCGTCAAACGATGTGACTTCAAAGCCCTGCAATGAGCTTAAACTTTCGGTTAAAGAAAACATCGTGATAAAATCATAGCATGGTGGTAGGGCTTTTTCTAATGCCCGCCTGGCTAGCTACCATCCTCAAGTTGAAATCTGCCTTCAAATACTTATTAGGTGTGTTCCGGCAGTTGCAATTAGAGAGCTAATACCTCTACAGGTTTAGCGTGTTCAGTAGCCATCAGGTGAGACTATAGGTATAACACTAAAACCCCAAACTATAAAAAAGTCCTTAAATTGAATATTGTGTGAATAAACCTTCAAATAATCTATAGAATTTCACTGTAATTGAAAGGGCTCGTTTAATTGGTTAACGTTATTATTTGGTTAGAATAAAGCAAAAATATTGTTGCTTACGAACCTCGGTTTGAAACCATCACAATTCGACAGATAATTATTTCTAAGAACTTTTGTTCTGATGCTATTAAAATTAATTGTCGAAAGCTTCTATTGTAAAACAATAAATGATCGAATAGATCGCTTTCAAGGTTTTATTACTTAAATTTCTATTTTGAATTGATAAAAATATATACTATTTGTTAAATATATATAAAAATTAGCTTATAACTATGGTAACTGCTATTATGGAACAATTGAAATAATATACAATTAGACATACGGCTCATTAGTAGGTCGAAACTACTGAAACGTAATATTAATGTCAACTTTTAATATATATTTATGATATTAACAGTAACGGAAGTAATGGTTCACGGGAATACGAGCAATCGGCTCCGTCAGAGACCAGCGGCGGCGGCACTGAGATGGAACCAAAGACGCCCGCACCCCCCACTGATCGGTTTGAGGACCTACAACAGTTACTGTTCGCTCAACTTCAGGGTACCGCTGAAGATAATCCCGTCATCATTCCACCTCATCGAGACTTAAATGTGTTGCGACCGGAGAATCCGACTATTGGAGAAATGGAAGACTTAGAGCCCAGGTAATCGGATTCAGTTCTATATTTATTAATACATCATGCTTTTTTATATATATTTTTTTATTATACTAGATTTCTGCACTCAGATTTTCTCACGTAGATTTTAAGTTTAGAACAAAAATAAAGATTCATACTGGCAAAGAAAATACTAATCTTATTATATACTTCTGAAATAATAATAGAATATATTTGTAACATATGGCCTAACACTGACACTGTCCTGAAATGAATTATTATGGCTTTAAAATATTTGCATGCAAACTTACATTAATTATAAAAAGAAGAAAAGCGCGAATCGAGTTTATATTGGTACAATTATGTTCTAAAACCAACGTCATGTTTTCAACAGCCGCGTATATTTCGAAATCAAAAGTAACCTATTTCAATGGATTTTTAATTTGAATATATTTCACAAGAAAATATATAAAAAAAAAAACAATAACAGCAATACGCATTGAATTCGTCAGAAAAACATTCACGGGTCGAGAGCAGAGGGAATATTTGGCCGGTTAAGAAATATTAATTAAAATGTTCACGCGAAAAACGACTCGGCGAGGACATTACAAGGAAAATTCCCTAAGTTGGCGACAGATGACATCCACAAGTACGATTTACGTAGCGCAGACCGAATCGCCAAATTAAATTGTTACTTACTTCGTTATTACCGTAATTAAAGTTTGATAACTGGAACGAGCACAGCGGTACTAGTGCTCATTTATTCTCTTGTAACACTATTAAAAGATTAATAAAATAATATATTTCATGAATTGTAAATATCATAAAAAAAATGCGATTATGTTTAGAATTAATGAAAAAATATAAGCAAATAAAATTTCGGATGCATTCAGATTATGTCTTTCGACATATTTTAATCCAAACATATACAAAACCGATACTTTTATTGCAGTCAGTAAATTATTTACTTCATTTATAAAATTCATTTTAAATTATCTTCTACTTCTGCTTAACGTCTACTTCCTCAGGTAATCTTATTCAAATCTTATTCAAGGGCAATAGAGAAATTATTCCTTTATTAGAAGCTCTTTAGAAAATACTAAAATAGAGTGTGTAGATTTGGGTTTCGAAAGTCTACAGCCTTGTTTCCCAAAGTGTTCCAGGTGCAACCGCAGGGTTCCACAGGAGACTCAACGGGGGTCTACGTTGGCGTGACAAAAAAATGGGGATTAGCCATTCCTAAATAGAGGACCATAAAAATTTATTTGCTTTTGATAGTAAAGAACTAAAATGTTGGCTTGACTTCACCTATCAATGTAGGTTGTGGATTGAATATCACGGAATGGGCAGATTTGCAGTTATTCCTAACATAACTGAAGCCAAGTACATCTCTCCCATTAAATTTATGACTATTTTGTGATTTTGTTATGTTTCGGGAGAAGTTTGTAATATTATAGCAGTCGTAATATAATTAAAATTAAATATTAATAACGTAAACACGTCACGTCACGTCGCATAAACATAACAAAATCACAAAACAGTCATAATTTTAATGTAATATGATAACATTAATAATTACATATTTGAACAAATACAACACAAAAAATATACTATTTTTATTTTTATTTTTGTAATCACTTTTTTTGATTGGTCAACTTTACTTTTTGGACATCCACTCACAACACTATGAATTAATTAATTAACCAATTAATTCTCGCTTTTTTTTTAACTATATATCGTGGTTAGATCTCAGCCGCAACGCAAATTTCCATAGTAAAATCTAATCTTCACATTTGTGGTCAAGTTTTGGGAATACAGTAAAAATGTAGCTGCAGGGGTTCCAGCTGAACTTTGAAAGTGGTCTATGAGAAGGAAGAAGTTTGGAACCTCTGGTCTACAGTATATTAAAATGTTTTATTATTGATATTAATAAATAAAATATGTATATATTAGATATTTAAATTTAATTAGATAAGATTAAGTAACTTGGCATTGGTTCGGCATTTTTACAAATTAGAAAATGTTAATGCAGTTCTTTTATCAGCTTAGCGTATGGCCATAATCTCATGTGATATTAAGAGTAGCTAAGCGTAGCTATGATAAGTGACTATTATATACAGTTATAAGAATACAGCGACAGGAATTTATCTAAATTAAACCAAAAAATAAGAATTTGATATAAATTTATATTATTCCGGACATCAGAAAAGCTATACCGCAACCGGACGGTAACCGCTGAACTATGCATTAATGTCAAACAACTTGCTTTCATCGACGTGCAAGTAATTTCATAGAGCAAATATTAGTTCAAATCTCGTGAGAGAACTTTGAAAACAATAAACAAAATCATATTTCTTTCGACCTACGAACAATCCTGATACAACACTATAAAAAAGGATCATATCAAAACGAGGACAGGCTGATTCTATAATATGAAACACGAGACCTTTCTTTATCTCATATAAAGGCAAATTTCACAAGCCTTACCAGGAATCTTATTTAAAATCCAGTTACGGGGCCCCTACGAGATAGGCGCGGGTCTTTGACAATAAAACTAAATGGAATGAATGCGTGATGGTTTCCTTAAAATGATACTCGCGATATGACAGGACCTATCATAGCCGTGTCCGTGTATCATACATGGAAAAGGTTTCAACAACAAGATTTTTGTTCCGTCTTCGAATTATATGTCGTTTACGTAAATTACACAAGTGATGAGTGTACATTGTTCTGTTAAATAAATTATAGTATACGTTCATTTCCGTGTAATGGTGTACATTATTATAGATAATTTATCAAATAACATAATTATATTGTAAATTTTATTTATTTAATACATCAAGATGTTTTTAATAGAATTTTACATCTATAATAAAAAAAAAACTCATGACTTAATACACAGCGTATCTCTTTTTTGTCTTTGAATTATATGCATTCGCAATTGTAAAATCTTGTATTGTTTAAATAATTGTATTTTATGTATACAAATTTTATTTCGAAATTACTTTCCTTATAAGTATAGACTATTTAAATGTACCCAAATCATTTATTTTGCTTCATTTTTCTTTTACTATTGAGCTTATTAGAAGAAATGGTGTTAATACTTTTAGTGAAATTATTTAAGTTGACTAGATTTTATGTGCAGCCTCGCTGGCGTTATTATTGTCAAACAAATTAGAAGACGCATTAAGAAGTTTCATACAAGTTATCCCTATGTTTACCCCTGGTCCTATAAGGTTTTCGTGAGAAAAAGTACCCTAATCCTGTCTCTAGGATCTCATCTATCTTTGTGCCAAAATTCATAACAATTGATTCGGCGGTTTATGCGTGAAAGCGTAACAAACAAACAAACTCACTTTCGCATTTATAATATTAGTATTTATATGATTTTGGAAGATTTTATACTAAGTATAAGCCAACCGTATACTATCGTTGATGATAACCATTGTTTTTATTGTTTATGGTTTTAGCATTTGGCCACAATTCCATCTGATTTAGTCATGAGGTAACCCAAAATCGTAACACGCTATTGTTGAATAGATGGATTTGTTCTCAAATGCAACAACCAGAAAATAATTATGATGGTCATGTCCATAGATTTAGAACTCAAAATGGTAGGTAGCTGGGCATTAGATAATACTCTACAACCATAGTTTCAACTTAAGGTTTCCTTCGCTAGAAGTTATTTGCAGAGATACCAATTCGTGTCAACCGTTCCTGTATCTGTATATGATATTACTGAGCCAATGATTGTTTCAAATAATAGAAGGAATACGAAGAGAAATTGCCATTTACTTAAAATTCTTGGTCCATTACTTTTAACCTAACGCTGAACACGATTTTTCTTCCAAGCGGATACAATTGTGGCAAAAAGAGAGTCGATAAATTTGAGAGTCGCTTGCGGCTTGATTTCTAAATGCAGGTTATCGGAGCATGCCACAAATCGGGAACGTTACACGTAGGCTCTTTAGTATTCAATGGAGTAGTGCGCGGCGTCGCTCCGAGACTCGCACCTACCACTGGCATCCAAATCACGTCCACTTATGTGTTCCACGCAGCCAAAACCAACACGGCGACATCCTAAAATTTTCCTTGTAAATCTTGACGTTAACGACCTGGCTTACTAGCGTGTGTGAAAAATTTGAAAGAACTTGCTTGCATAAGATTTTCCCGAAACTCTTTACAACAAAATATAATAATCTATCTATACATATAGATAAGGAAAATGCAATTCTTTTGACCCTCAATCACGTCAAAACTACTGAACTTATCAAGATAGGACTATATCCATTCGAAGCGAAAACGTTCGGAGATAGTTTTAGGCTAGTTTCAGGTTTGGAATTGCATTATCCCGTTGATATTTTTTTCAATTTACTTATGTATTTTAGAGTGTTTGACACTTAGTAAGACATATACCTATTTGTATGGCTAACAAAAACAAAACATAATTTGTAAAACAAAACAACATTAATTTTCTAAGAATTGTATTCTTATCCGCCTGGTTCGCGACCACTATACATTTAGTGTTACTTCCGCCATTACAGTGATTAATCATTTGTAGCCCGTATGGAAATCATATCGACGAACATGAATTTGAATCCTTGCAATAAAAGCCTGAACTTTCGATGAAGGAAAATATTGTAATAAAACTATGGCCGCTATGGTTGCTTCCCTTCACCTATCTACTTGGCTAGCTACCACTTTCAATATACCTTCTTGCTAAATAGGCAATTTCACCCATGACAAGTGCGAAAAATAATCATTTTAAACTTAATTTCCAAGAATTTAGCGTAACGTTATCAACAAGTAAATATATATAGTAAGCATAAATTAATTACATAAATACCGTTAAAGACTCTTTACACTTGAACATTACTATTTTCATTGCCAGCATGCCTTTCCAGAATCATTACAGCAAATCGACCTTAATTTTAAAACATTAAAAATGCCAGTAGGAGTAATTATTATGATTTGCGGTCTAATTCTATATCTCGATTCGTTGCGGCGTGATTCTCAAAGAACACACACGTTAAAAAACGTTAAAGTTAAGCGAACGTTTTAAAATCGACGCTTACTATTTTGCGACCTTGTCTTTATATTACTGCAGCAACGCAGCGGACAAGAATTTACGTATAATAATTTACGAATAGACGAGAATTATTACCGAATGTCAAGGCTGTAAATGAAATTTTGCGTTTAAACAATCAATAATACAGTTTTTTATGTAACTGTTTTAGTATCAACGCATCGAATCTAGAAAAGTTCCAGTTGAAGATAGCCCAGCATGAGCTTTACGAAGACGGTGAACCATTAGTCGATGCAGTCCTGAAAGACATGTGCACATTACCAGTGTTACATGCAGGTAATTAACATTGACTTCTAAACTGAGTAAATTATATTAATTAGTTATCGTATTCCTATTTTTCTTTCGTATGGTTATCTGAATATTATTATTACATAATTGTTATGTCTATTTATTGCAATTATATTACAATTTGTATATTCATTGGATTACAATTTATATGCTACTGGTAAAGTTACAACGCGGACAATATACATTAACTAAATATTCATTAGATAATATGAAGGGTATAAAGCAAATACCTTTTAATCCAAAATTGGTATTTTTTTAAAGTAAGTATACCAAATTGTTGCATTGCTTTCGAGTGCTGAGGTGAATATTTAGAATAACTATTTTCTCAGTATAGCGGTAACATACATATTATAAAAATAATGATACCTATCAAAATAATAAAAAGAAAAAATATAAAAAATAAAACTTATAACTTGTATCTGTACAAAAGTGCATTATGAACATAGTACTTTTATATTTGAAAATAATGACTACAAAAATAATCTATTTATAGTAAGAAATATTCTTAAACTTAAGATTCTATACGTTCCGGTCATTATATTTACTCAAATATGGAAATGTTATATGGTGTTTAGAACTGAAAATTGAAACGAACAAAAAAAAGCAGCATCGAAAATTAATGTGCGGCAAATCCGATGACTTCCAAATTTAAACGAAACATTTATCGTTTATATAATATACCCAAATCAAATTCAATCGACACGTTAAGCTATTTAAGTTCGTGATTTCAATTTAAGTGTCTGTAAGGCTATAAAATATTCAGTGTACCGTTGATGGGACGTAGGAAAGCAATTACTATTAGACAGACTTTAAATGACTTCGTGCATATATATTAAATATATGAAAACGTTCAAAACACCTAGATTACTTTATTTTTTTGACACTCATTTTAATTTTATAAAAAACTAGGTAGACTTTCTATGTTAATTGTGAAATATTTAGATTTAATACGAATGTAAATTTAATGTGTCTTTATATTTTAGAATTACGTGAAAAATATTATTGCAAGTGACTAAGAATAAGTACTAAAATACATTTACATCATTTATAGAAATGTCAGACTGTCTGTTTGTTTCTGCACGCATCACTGATAAAGTATAACGTTTATGATAAAACGTCACGAAGGAAATCATAAAGCGTATGTTTGAGTATTTAGTCTTTTTTTCATTATAATCTATTAACTCCATCAAAAGCTATTGTAATTTGAATGATGGTTCGAGATTAAACAATTATATTTTCACGCGAACGAAGCCGTAGGCACAGCCAGTATATATTAAATCTATGAAAATATTCAAAGCACCTACATGTGTTATTTTTTCGCTCTTCTGCTTTCTGATTTTATAGGACTACACACAGACTTCCTATGTTAATTGTGAAGTATTTAGATATGTATATATATATATTGTTTATTTATTTAATAAACTACTATAAAAACTAATTTAAAAAGCTTTGGCTTAATTATCATCTAAATTTATGTATGCACATCAAGTTGAGTTGGTTGTAGCAAGTTACATTTTTACAATACATAAAAGTAGAATGTTATAAACAGATGAGTTAAACATCTGATTATTTAATAACATAATCTATACATACAAGAAAACTGTTACGGGGCCAAAACTGTATATTACATATTTTAGTAAATTATATCGATCTGTTCGAATTTTTATCTATTAGCTTCTCCCTTTGTAAGTGCATCATCTTGAAACTTTTTTTTATAGATATAGGTTTGATTGTAGCCTTCCCACAATTTATTCTAATGTTAAGTGACGACAACTGGCAACTATTTAACAGATCGGTAGAGTTGATTTGGTATGGATTATGATTATTAATCAATATATAAGAGGCTTTCATCCTCCCAGCAAGGCGACAGATGGCTGTGGGGTTTTAGTGGGTATTCCCGGCGGTTAGCACCAGGAGATTCCCACATAACCCCCTCGGTCCACCCGGACTGAGAGAATATACATAAATGCATTTGCTAACGTTAAAAAAAGGCTTTTTTTTCTACAAAATGCATATGTTTCTTCGAAATATGAGATATAACATTTAACTCAATAGCGTTTGATCGATCATCTTCAAAATTTATGATGTTTTTTATGCGCAAGGTTTTTATGTTGTTATTGAGAGCAATAAGTGTCTCGTGGTCGAATTATTCACTACTGAAAGAAACAGTACCACTTCTGTCATTATAATAATATCATATTTTAATGAAGTATAGGAACCGATTTATATAATATTATAAATCCGTTGTAGAATCAACAACCTCCGGATTACCAGAATTATTTATTGGAAATCGGATTATATTAACAGCCTAGGACGCTTTTATACATCCGCTATGATATAAGTTTAGTACTAGGTAGTACTAGCGACGGTACCAAGCTTTGGAGGATACCTAAATCTTGGAATTAACTAATACAGGATAGGTTTAAATTTGTATGGTCGACAAAAGTTGTACGAAGAAATTTTAAAGTACTGTTGTTTAAGAAATGTTTTAATACGGTAAAGTTTACTATTAAAAGTAGCATTTTAATTAAAGTTTTATTTATTTATTATAACTTATAAATTAATTTTTAAGTAAAAGTAAATATTTGGAAATTATTAGTGATCTAGTGCTATAGTAATCAGCCACTATTTTAGACGAACAAAAGCTCAAACAGGTAAATGTATGTATATTAAATGAAGTCGGGTCTGCAATCAGTTGCGGGGTTAGCGGTCCGACGGACAATTGTGCCACAACAATCTCGCCCTTTACTTTGAATTGGACTTTAATATTTAAACCACTTAAATGGATTTCATTGTTGATCCGACTTTATCGTATTGTATCTAAAATACATTTACTTGTAATAGCGCGGCAACAGGCGAATTTAGTACTTTAGGCAACATTCTAATTACTACTGAATTAATACTTCGAAGGTTGTTTTAATATGTTTAAATGTCGATGTATTAAATTACCTATTTAAATAATTTATTACTTTTGACAGAGCAAAAAGAGGGAGGGACGCAGCTAAAACTTATTATTGACTATCCAAATGGAATACAAGCGTTATTTAAACCTATGAGGTAAGTTATAACTTTAATCTATCTGTCGTATGTCATTATATAATAAATAACTCAGTATTAACCTTTAAGGCACAGTTTAATATAAAACACCCACATACGTACTGTATTTTGTAACGAAATAAAAACCTGGTTTTTATTTGCTACATGACAAATTGTTCTTATTTAAAACTTAGCCGACACAATTTAATGTTGTAATATTTTTTTAAATAGCTTAAATTAATGGCACTGCAGTTATTGGTTAGCACAATACAACAATAGCAATTTAACCGAATATGTAATAGACAATCAATTGCTAGTAGTCATTGTTATGGCAGCCTATAAGCTTGTAAGCGGCCCGATATGTATTGTATAATTCCGAATTTTTACAAACCAAAAGAGATTCCTTTAGGACATACCTATTATCATAGGCATGGTGGCCTATCTAAAAGAGATACCTACCACCTACTTTGATTACTATTTCCATATAAACCAGGTGACCTCAGAAAGCGATAGGACGTGCATATACTAAATACATATGCTAATTTTTCGACAAATTTGATTTAAAATATAGTTTGATTCTCAGACTTACTGACTATATACTCGTACATATAAAATTTCATAACAATCGGTCAAGCCGTTTCAAAGGAAAATGACAACTAAAATTGTGACACGAGAATTTTTTATATAAGATTACGTTGTCTTTACTGCTATTCGTACAATAGTTGAAAATGACCTAAAGGACATATTTTTCTATAGTTTTTAAGTTTATTGTTATGACCACAATCTCACCTGATATTACATGATTATGTGGCCAAAGGTGATAGACACGCTAAGCCTTGTGGAGGAACTTGCTCTCAAGTGCGTCTGCCAGAACACACCTATAGCTATTTGTCAGCAGATTTTCCACTTGAATGTGGTAGCTAGCCAGGCGGGCATTAGAAAAAACCCTACCACTATTCAATAGAGATTAGTAAAAATACTTTACAAATAGCATCTAGTGCACACACTAGATAGCAAAAAATGACAGTAAAAGTTCTCATTCTTAATGGTCGCAGAGGTCTAGAGGGATCGTAATAAATTACAAGAATATTCTCCAATTTTATGTACTTATTTTAATAAAGATTATTATTTAAAAATACTAAAGGTATTAACTATTATAAGACACTAAATACCAAAGTTTTAGTCAATGCTATTAGAAAACAAATTAATGCCTAAAAGCCTATATTTCTTAGAAAGGAAACTTAAATCGCAAAAACATAATTTCAATTTATTATTTACCTTTTGGTAACATAAAAAAAGTAATAATTTTCGAGATAATGTGTGTACCCAGAATGAAAATATTTGTTCACAATAAACTCGTTTTATCTGTACCTGATTTTACTATCTCAAAGCGCTAAAGCTTTTAAGTAGGAGTTATCAACAATTATTGTATTACTAGCAGTTAATATCAGCAATTAATGATTATATTCTAAAAAATATTTTATTCGTAGGAAGCTATCCCAGAAAACTATTTTTGCTAAAGTCGCGGGCCATTGCTAGCCATATATAATGTTTGTACATTATTACCAAAGACTGTCTAAACTATGTTCAGTTTCGTTAAAACTTTCATTCGAGTGCCTGAGTTTCGAGTGGCCAGTGGTCACGCGTGCTGCTTAAGTTGCACGGAACCCGCTTGTCGCCTGTTTCGACGTATTCTATTCGTCCATTCACAAAACTTCGAAATTTTCTTTTACAAGAACGGCTTAGCGGCTTGCCCACCGTTCTCTACAAGTACTGTTCGAGTACTTTCTTTAAGTTCTGTTACTTTCTTAGCATTGTTATAAGTTATTTTCTATACAGGACTATTTTGCTATAAGTTCAACTTGCAAACTGTACTTTATCTTGCGTACAATAATAATGGCTACAAAATATATTTATAAGCATGTACTTTTTATATGAATATTTGTTCACATTTACATTCTGTAAGAGTATCCGTTACAATTTTTGTCATTTCAAAGGATGCCGACAGTAACTCCCAAAGTTCACTCACGGGGATATCGTGATACTCCCTCAGGAGTTGTGTATCAAGTGTCAACTTAGCACTTCACTTTTACTAAAAGTATTGTATTCGGATAGACTACAAAAAGTGTTTTAAAAATATTTTATCGAAACTTATTACTGTCAACAAGGGAAATGAAAAAAAGTCAATTTAAAATTTAATAAAATAATGAATTATTTCTGTTTTTAATGAATATACATATAATTTTGAAAGATCACTTATTTAAAGGCTTTATGAGTTTTACTTATAATATCGTATTTAATGAATTAAATGGGTGAACTAGTACTTAATGAGCAGCAAAAATTTATATGATTTAAATGAAATTAATTAACTGAAGATTACTTGCTAAGTAAAAACTGTTTGTTTAAACCCATCGAATACTTCAATAATTAAAAAGTAAAGATTATTAAACTATAAATAAAAGTATTAGCATATACCAAATAAATAGCAAATTACCATTATGTTATTTTGATGTTTCGAAAACCAGAAAGTCCTATTTTGTGTATAAAAAAGTAATTTATTTCCAAACGCTTTAATTTATTTACATGAACATAGAATGCTCAATTATTTTCAAAAGTTTGTGTAAATCATAATTATTACTTTCAAAAGTTTCAAATATGTGTATTAAAAATATTTGAATAAACGATATTATTATTAAAAACAAAACGCAGATTTTTTTGTTATAAAAAACTAAACAGGAAATTTTAAAATATGGAACTCGAATCACTGTTTTTACCTGTAACGAACGGACCGTATAAATTTTCTAGTAAAATTATAGACTCAGGGGGTTATCCCGGCGACATATCAAGAGCCCCTCGCGGAATTTACACGATACGCCCGGGTGCTATAAATTAGTCGACAGTCGATAGTCACCCTTTTCTATGAGAGTGAGTTTTATTCTATGTATATACAAGTTATCGCCCGATACGATTCTTATTAGAGAATCTCATAGTGATAATCAAAGTTTTATTCCTATTACATTACGTCAAAAGCTGTTTAAAGAACAAAGATTAATTTGTACTCATACAAAATACGATATAAAGAAACATTGCTTACGATACTTTCATTCAAGGGAATAATAAGTGATTACTAACACTGATTAAGCCTATACAATTTTTTATATAGAAACAGTTTTTAATAGGTACTATTTTTACATATAATAAAAATATAATTTACGAATCTATATATTTATTATGTCTGTCTGATTTTTCTCCTGTAGATGCATTATTCTGAAGCTGTTATAGATTTTAATGAAAAACAATATGGCGATAACATAGGAAATACTTTTCACCATATAAAACCAAAGGGTTCTCAGGGAGTTGGCCATGAAAATTTATATCCGTATGTAATCGTTATAACATTCTTTATGCAATTCCTAAACTTGATAGGAGGCCATGTTGTTGAGTTATTAACTCCTGAAAAAGATTAGTTTCAAATAAATCGTTAGTCAGGTGCTAACCAGAATCATAAAGTAAGAATTTTTTTAATCGTTTCATCTACTAGTAATTCGTTTTTCCCCACATCTTAACTAATAAATATGTCATGAAAGTATATAAAAAATTACCTAAATAAGTATATATCTAACGACACAGAATAAATTTAAATGAAGCAACACTTTATAAAGTTATAAATTTAAATGGACAAGGGTCTCGCTCTTATCTCAATCACCGATATTTGATATTTCGTTTAATGGTTTTATATTACACAGGTTCAATTTACGACTTGTATCTGTCTGGAATAAGTCTTTAAAAGTGTATGTGTTTTTATATCAAGTTCATAGCAATCACTCTTAAGGTTAAAATTACCCAAAAAATTGTTTTTATTTATTTATTCCTTAGTGGTAGGATGCTATATGCTCCTTTTATTTAAATTTATGTCTTGTAGGCTACCTAAGTATATGTTGCGATGACAGATTAAAGCCATTAAATAAAGCATAGATTTTAAAAAGTAATGGTACATCATAAGGCCGGTTAAAACAGAACCAACTAAAAACACCGAAGACCAATGACGGAACAATAATTCATAATTGGTGCCCATTGTTATGCAAACTTATAAGTCTCTCTACAGCAGATAATATATAAACTAATTATAAAAAAATATCAAACCATATAATAATTTCTGTGTCAGAATTATTATCATAATGTTCCCCACCCGGGTGCAGATCTTTAATACCCCAGTTGACAACTGCACAATGGTTGATTACAAGACGCGATACGCTATAGCCTTTCATTGTAATAGATGTTACACTTTTTTTGTTTCGTAGTGACAAATACATTCACGTACTTTTTCTCGCAAAATGCGTCGCTCAGGCCACGAGATGGCCGTGTAGGACTAATAAGGTGTTGTACACCGTCAAATATCTATTAAAATACATCACGGTGACTCTTAATCCGCTATACGGATTGATACTGCGGATAGCATGCACCCTTAGGCTTCTTTGTACGTACTGCCGCCCAAGCTGAGCGCCTTCAACTGCCCCCGAACTTCTGTGAAGCTGTGAAAATCCCTCAGGCGAACAGCATTTGTCCATTCCAAAAAAAATCATGCAACCGTCTTCTATTCCCCGGCGGAAGATGTATTACATCTGGTCGCGATTATATCAAGCCTTACTAATATAAATTTTATATTTACGATCTAAAATATGGTACTGCATGTATTTACTCCTATATAACCTTTTTATACTTGTAATCTGTAAATTGCTGTGTCGCGGTGATCACTTACCGTCAGATGACCGGCTTGCTCGTTTGCCCCCTATACCATAAAATAATACATAATGTAAATAATTGGTTCTTTTATTTATAAATATAATAGCTGGCTTGGTAAGCCTTCTCCTACTCTTTCCAGTAGTCAAAACCATGACCACAGTGTCACTTATCATGTTTAGGAATAGGGTCACTTATCGGCATTAAAACTCCTATTTCCTATTTTATAGCTTATTGCTCATGTTGGATCAAATAATATACATTAAATAAAATATTGAAATCGGTTAAGCGGTTTCTGAGGTTAGCTTAGACGAATATCTTAACGGGACTTATGTATATTGGGATATTAGCTGTGCCTCCGACTTCGTTCCCATGGAACTGAAAATTATTTAACTAATTTATAGCCTATGTTACTCTAGGTAGCATTATAATGGTGAAGGAATTTTTTAAATCGGTCCAGTAGTTTTGAGTTTATTCGTTACAAACAAAAATATAAATCTTTCCTCTTTATAATATTAGTATAGGTACAGATTACACTTGGCAATATTTACGTTGAGAATACCGAAGATCGAATAAGAAGTCGTATTATTGTATTAAAATCTCTCAAAACTACTGAACGTTGGCAACTTGAGCCGTACTCTATCCAGTATACAGAACAGTCAGTACAACAGTTTACCTACCTACCTACAATGCCAACTACATTCACAGTGCAAGTCCAGGAGCCAAGAAATAAATTTAGTTTCATTATAAAGTTTGAAATCTAGAGCATTTAATAAATATAAATGTGACTTATTGTATTTAATTAAGATTCGAATCAACACGAAATACTAGTTTTCAAAATTACATTTAATCTGCAATGAATACATTTGTAACAAATATTAATTTTATCACTTAAAAAAAATTCGTTTTTTATTTAATACTTTTGTTAAAACTTGATGACTTCTAGTATTTAATAATAAGCCCAGTACAATTAAAAACTACAGAGATCATCAAGGGATCTCCAATCTATTGTTAATCGTCCCTGTCATACGGGCTTGAGTAAATGCCCCTAGTATTGAAGACTTTTTAAATATGTACATTTTAATTTAAACACTGCCTAGTCAGACAGAACTTGTCCTACCCTCTCTAGTAGCCAATTACTGGATCACCACACCATCAGGTATTGGATGGCAAATTTTTAATTTGAGAATGGTAGCTAGCCAAGCTAGAATTACAAATAACCCTACCACCATGCTATGGTTTCATCACGATGTTTTCCTACACCGAAATCTCAAACTCATTGCAGGTTGATTTGACCGCACGTCCTTTGTCGCGGTGTTCGTACATACTACCAACGTTTATGTTAAGATAACACACACTTACAAAATTGCACAAAAACAAATCAATTGAACGTTTTCCAAGATTAACCTGGACGAACATCATGACACGGAATTTTTATATATACGTATACATCATAGACTATAGTTATATATAATTAATATTATAGTTTTTAGTAAAGTTTAAAAATATTTGAATACACTTCATTCACAAAAACAAAATAGATTAGTAGAGGCGGCAATAATGTCCAACAGCTTCGATACATCAGTAACAGTAACTTGATACACTCTGTTCCTGTGTCTTGCTGCACTTGACTAATTATCGTGCACGAGTCCTCCACTGCTTACAAGCTAAAGTAAAATCCGTGCCTTATCTACCGTACGTCTCTCAAATCACTTATAAAGACTACCGGTTAACTGATTTTCTTAATTACGAGTTCTTAGTAAGTTATACAAAACTTTGCTTTCGGAAAATCTTCTTTATACATTGTTGACTTATGAAAAACTGAATTTAAATCTACAGATTTGCACGAGATGTTCAGACGTTACCAAACCATTTCTATTTCTCCGATTATGAGCGTCACAACGCTGAAATTGCCGCATTTCACTTGGACAGGTAAGGCATTACATATTATTGAATTATTTTTAATTTGCGTTGATAATATTAAATAAAATTATTTCTGTTATATTTACCTAAAATATGTATAAGTCTTTCAATAAAATCTGCGTGTCACATGTATTTTTATAAAAAAAAAATGTATATAAAAATATCGTTGAACTACATTTCAGCTGAAACTGAATTACTACATACAGAAAACACATATAGGCAGTGTTGGCAAACGTACAATAATTTGTGTACATGTACCGTAATTTCATGATCTCTTCAATTTTCAATCCTAAGTGTACAATCTTTTTGTAGGCAGCATCAGCCAATAACAGCTATATTTTTAGACATACATTAATTAAAGTTTAGTACTCATCAATGTTTACCTAGATATCTTAACAAACTACATTTTCAATAAATAATGCTGCAAAATATAAAAGGTACAATAATAGAATAATATTTATCATAGGTCTGCCAACACTGCATATAGTAGACACAATACAGAATACAGTGATAATAAATATACATTTATATAAACAGGGACAGGAAATGCATTTATATAAAAAGTAATAATAATGCCGTCAAGAATTAAATATTTTTATTGGGTCAAAACACTGCGCACTAAGTATGTACTGGGATTAAATACATAAATAAAAAATCTTGATAAAAAATAGAAATGAATTTTAGTATAAATATAAAATTTAATATAAAAAAAGTATTACGTGTTCATATATCCATGTTTTTAGTCTGTTGGTCTACACGGAGATTGAGTAAATTATACAATGAATAAAACACGATGATGGGATCATTGTCTAAATTACTGTTATCCAGGATACTGGGTTTCCGTCGAGCTATGCCGGTCGTGGGCCGCGTCCTCAACATGACGACAGAAATTTACGACGTCACAGAGGGAGATATACTGAAGACTTTCTTCGTGTCACCTGCGAACAACTTCTGTTTTCATGGGAAGTGTTCTTATTATTGCGACACGGGGCATGCGATTTGTGGGAATCCTGACATGCTTGAAGGCAGTTTCGCGGCGTTTTTACCGTCCTCAGATATAGCTGAGAGAAAGGTAAGTATTTCACAGTCGAGTATTTTTAACTTGGCCATATTCAACCCTTCTATCCGAAGTAACATGTAGAGAGCCTTAAATAATATTGTCAAACAATTTTCGTCAATATAAACGTTGATAACATAAAATAATTAATGTTCTTGGTATTTTCAACTAATTTAATGTGATATTTTCGTTTGAAATACCATTTGGTTTAGACTGAAGAAAATATTATAATTCATAAATATTGGCATACATGTTTATGTCTTGTTTTCCACTGAGATAACATGATCAAACATTTTTCCCAATCTTGTGGAATTACACACTGAACGCAAACGCTGTCAATTTTTCAATAACTTATATAAAAATTGAAATTGAGAAAACAATTGATAAAAAACATTCAATATTCAAATGATCTGTGGGCAAATCATACACAACTTTTGATCTTTTGATTCTTTGGTAACTACTTTTTCTATATGAAATATAGAATATACCTTTTTACCTAAATTTTATGAGAAACGATAAAGTGAAGATGTGAAAGTGTAACAAAAACAAAGATTCACTTGTATAATGTTACTTCTGATTCCTTATAAATTCTTCTATGTAGAACTGCGAATACGTACAGTGGATTTACGAATAAATAATTTAAATATATTTCATCTCGTTGTTTAAAAGAGTCATCTGTTTTACAGGTATGGCGTCATCCGTGGAGAAGATCGTATCACAAGCGACGCAAAGCGCAATGGGAAATTCAATCTGATTATTGTGATACGGTAGATTATTTTAAATTATTACACCTAGAAACTAGAACTAGCTAATACATATGTTTTCATTAAACCAAGCTCTTGTTATAATATTACTATATTTTGATCTAATAGTTAGGTAAATATGCAGTCTTTATTTTTCTTATATAATATACATTGTTTGAGTTGCATAATATTTTACCAATCACAATGAAGATGACTTTGGGATATATAGCTTATATGAAATTTCTGATTTCCATATCTTTACGGTATATAATCGGTTATGAATAGTGGTATGAAATTATTTCACAGTTTATTCTTTTCTTATAGTTTTAGTTTCTACTTTAAATTTACCAATGAGTTGTATTAAGAAGGGCAAATAATGTTATTGTAAAGTAGCACCAAGCGCTTTTGTATTAATAGTATATATAAAATTAATATTTTTATTCTAGTCGGGGTGTTAAAGCTATGAAATTATTACATTATCACCGGTCATTAATGCGTGTGCAAATTTTAAAATGAATCAGGTTTTATAGTCGGTGAAAATATTATGTTACATAGATAGATATAAGTTAAACTAATAAAAGTGTATTAAAATAGGTAATTATTTGAACATATGTTGATGAATAATATATATATATATTATTTTAAATAGTTCCTAGTTGAATTTCAGTCCTGTGAGTTTTTTTTTACATTACTGTTTTATTTGAATCCCTATTAGATTTTATTCAAAACATTTAAATAGAGTATTGTTGTTGTTTTAAATATGTTCTACTTTGGTGATCTGCTAGTTTTAGAAATAGTAACGACTTTCTATAGCAACTTTAAAAATAATAACTTCTATTTCTCTATTACCGTGTAATACGCCTAGTTAATTAGTCGGAGAGAAGAGCTCCACTTTTTTATATCGCTTACAGATACCTAATAAAATATTTTAATATGTTTTTGACTTTATTGTTGTTATAGGTTCGAACAACTCCCCCTTATGATGCCGGCCGAAGACTTTTGGATCTTATGGACATGTCTATATTCGACTTTCTCACCGGGAATATGGACAGGCATCACTACGAAACGTTCAAGTTTGTATATTTATATAATTAATATTAAAGTAATTCAGTAAATAGGTAGTATGTTTAAGAGTATAATTTATTTAATATAATGTGTTCGGTATAATCAATTTAACGCATATAGTTAATAAAGAAAATATATGACAATCAAAATTAATTGATCCGTGGATGTTACAAATATTATAAAGATGTAATTATATACTTATATAGTTTGCATGTTTTATGTAATTTTGTATCAGGTATTGTTTGAATACAATCAATCTTGGTATTTAATTATCATGAAGCGATATTATGTGCTAAATTAATGAATAAACTTTTAAAATAGGACTAACCAAATAAATAGATTATATTTTTAATGACAGTTTTTTTAGCAGATGGTAAGTATCCAGAACATATTAGAAGTTGGTTAAAAAACCTGTAAAATTAAGTTTATATTCCAATTGGAAAAATAAATAACTTATTACCATTATATGGAACCAAACAATGGATTGAATAAATAAGCACTGAGAACTGATTATATTTAAATGCACAGGCTATAATAGGATGATTCAATCTGTACCTATCAGCGTGGTTTACGAATGCGCTCTATCATGCCATTGTCGCTTATTCAGTAATCATATAATTAAAGAATATAATTGTTGCAGGATGTTCGGCAATGAAACTTTTACGTTGCATCTCGACCAAGGTCGGGCTTTCGGGAAAGCTTTCCATGATGAACTGAGTATATTGGCGCCGTTGCTTCAATGCTGTTTAGTGAGGCACACTACACTAGCTACTTTACTCAAGTTAGTTATAATTGTTTTATTTATAACCAGAGACGGTGTTAGAAAAGTTCAGGCTCTAAATATTTACAATATAAAAAAAAAAAAAAAAAATTTACAAAAAAAACTATATATTCGGAAAACCTCTTTCGAGCGTGGCCAAGGAGAAAGCAAGCTCCTTCTATTTACACAGGAGTTATTAATATAAATAAAGTAATATAAAAATAGTAAATTGGATATAATGATAAGGTTTAAAGTCAAAAATATGTAAGTTACCTACTCTAAATTTTATGTCAGTATCCATTGTCCATTAAAGTAAAATTTGTTCATTTCCTGTATGTAATAGAATTTCAATGTCCAAATCATTACAGTGGATTTTCTCTCTGCCTGTGGTTTCGGGTTTTGACTATAATCTGGTCAGTCACAGCAAAATACCAGCATTTATAAATTTACTTAAATTGGTGATTCAGTAATAACTTCAGCACATACATTTGTACACGATAGTAATAGCATATAGATTTATTCTGTTACATCCATTGTTACACTGTTGGCAATGCTATACAAATATTTTTATACGCGTAAATTTTGTATTTCATGCATAGTTTATATTTTATGAGTGTATGTGGATCTATTTAAATATATCTAAATCTGCTATAGAGGACGTTCAATGAAAAAGTTACTGTTATCTTAAATTATTTTGTTTTAAATGTTCGAGCAAAAGTCATTGATGTACAGTAACATTCCTCGTTAATTTAGCTGCGCTAACTTCCAGTACTGTGCAACACGTACCATCCATAATATATCATATAAATCTTGTCATGAACCACACAAAATTTTATGATCGTAGTATTTTTTCCATTGTTACTAACATCAAAACACAAACAAAAGTCGAAAAATCCTGTTATTAAACAATGAAAGTTTTTTTTATTTCTTCGTGGTTAATTTACTCGTTCTTGAACATCTGTCGTAAATAATATTTAGTGGTAGTTCCTTAATGTTTTTGTAAATGTAACATCAAGTCAATATTATATTAATATAAGTCTTGTAACATTGTAACTAATTTAACAGTGTAATTCATACCAATGATAATTTAGTAATATCATAGTTAAATTAATTTTTCAATCCCTACTATTCTCATTAACAATATTTCTTTATTCTTAGGTTTCACAATGGTATTCCTCTCTCGAAGTATATCCGTGAGTCAATGACGGCTGATCCTGTATCGCCGATACTGTGGGAACCGCATCTGGCAGCTCTCGACCGGCGTATTGTGATAATTCTAAACGCCATCAGAAAATGTGTCGAGAAAGCTGACAATCCTCTACAAAATGAAGTGAACGATTTCGTATGACCATTAAACTTTCAGAATTTTAGTTTAAATTTTATAATAATCAGTGACGTGTGACATTATAGAAGACATAATCAGTGTTGACGTTAAAGACTTGCTAGTCGAACTATATTCTTCTGCTGTGTCGATGGTCAGCTATGAAACTTATCGACTGCCAGGGTGCGTCAGGTGCTATTGCGTATTCATAAATAAGCTTGTCTATACAGCGCCAATAAATCACTTTCCACGTATATATCGTGCCCCGTCGAACGCTCTCATAATCTGTGACTTAAGAATTAGTATATAAGACGAGTAAGTAATACAAAAATATACTCTCTTTGGTTCTATTCAAGACTTTTAGACATAAGATTTTAGTGCCAAAGATTGTCCAAATGAAAGTGAATTATATACCTGTTGTTGAAGATATCAGAACCATTCCATTAGCCATTGTATGCCAAAAAAAGAGTTATTTTTTATTTCTTTTCATTTATTCATTTGTTTGTCGTAAACGACATTTAAAATTTTAACAGTATTGATGAATTAAATTTTCTCTAGATGTATATTTATTTGATAGAATTGTGTATATTTTGAATTAAAAAAATATTAAATGATTTATTTAATTAATTAATAATTAGGATAATTGTGACAGGCAGTGCGATAATAGTGTACATACTCAAGCGATGAAATTTTATTTAAAATAAGTTTATACCTAAGATCAATTACCACTTTATGTTTTTTCCTTTGTGGATCTGTTACCATAAAGCTCAAGAAAGAACATATCATAAGCTAACATTTTTGAGCAGTTGACCATATGTCAGAATATTTAGACACTAATTTCAAGTACGATGTTTTGTTTTTATTTAGTATAGAGGCTACTAAAATGCAGTAAAATGAGTGAACGAAAGCTGTTTACTGACTTGCAATAATTTATAAAGAAGTATAATAGTTAACAAGAAATATTATAAAAGCTCATTGTCGACAAAAGGTTAAGGAAAAGGCTGAATTTATTCTTGGACATTTAATAAATATGATAACATAATTCTTAAGTAAGAACTTACCTTCCTTACACCGCTATTCAGTAAAATGTACCTTTTGGAAAATTATCTCGTAGTATTTATATACATGTTTAATAAGTAGGTATTCTTCGTACATTTATTATTTGATAAATTTAACATAGAAAAGGTATTTTATTGAACCGTTTTTTTTATGTACAGCTTGTTTCATAAGCTTTTGCTTTTAGCATGACTAATATAAGATTAAAATTGTATTGAATTTGGTAGCTATGATATTGCAATATATAATATTGCATTTATTTATTTTATAACTAATAAAAATAAAAATATATAGTGATTTAATGCGTAATTTAGGTAAATTTCTGTACTATGATTATTCTATACCTACTTATAGATTATAGAGAGTTATTTAAACTAAATATACTCGTGTGAGATCTTACTTAAGTTGGTATGTGTTTCATTAGAGTCGACTTGCCAAAGACGTACCTAAAATAATATAAGAAAAATTATAAAATAATGTTTATACTGTTGAATAGTGAAATTGTGACGATTTGCGTGTTTCTGTTGGTTGTTTATAAATTAAATGTTATGTGATAATTAATAACTATTTTATTTCATATACAATCAAAGTTTGTTGTCCAGGTCTTATGCATTTTACTTACCATCTCTAGGGCATAATTTATTACAGAGCTAGATATATTTCATATATAACAGTTGTATGTTGCTTGTACATAAGAAATCCTTAAAAAACAGTAACTTTATAATAAAACTAGATTTTATGTGAGCCTTCGATCGCGTTAATACTGATTTTATCAAACAAATCGGATGACGCAATAAAAAGTTTCATACAAGGTATATCCCTTTGTTTACCCCACATCCCACTTCCATACATCACATAAGTTTTTCGCGAGAAAAATAGCCTACCTCCGTCTATGGATCCCATCTATCTCTGTGCCGAAATTTATCACAATCGATTCAGCGATTAAGGCGTGAAAGCTTAACAAACAAACTTACTTTCGCATTTATAATATCACTAGCTGTACCCGTGACATCGTTCTAGTGGAGCTAAAAATTATTTAACCAGTTTCGCCCGTATGTGTACTTTTCTTCAATAAAAAACTATTTTTTTTTATATTATATTTTTTTTCACTAAAAAGTGTCCTATGTTACTTCTGATACCTCCAAAAATACAAAGTTTCATGATGATCGGTAAAGTAGTTTTCGCGTGAAAGCGTAACAAACAAACTTACATTCACATTTATAATATCAGTAAGAATTATGATAGAGAAATTCCAGTAAAGTCTCATAATAAGCGCACAGTACAATCCAAAAAACAACGAAATATTGGCAATCTCTTACCAGTCATCAATCTCATGTCGTCGTGCAAGTATGTTCTCATATATTGAACTGTGCCCGCGACTTCTTTTGCGTGGAAGTAAAAATTATTTAAAAACTTTTCACTTTTTGTAACTTTTTTCAATACAGCTTTGCTCCTGCTGGTAGCGTGATATTATTTAACCTAAACCTTCCTCAATTATTGCTCTATCAAATACAAAAAGATTGTTTGAAAGCCGAGTGGCAACTCCTGAAAATGGCGCGTTGAAACAAACAAACTAGCTTTCTCGCTTTATAATATTAATATAGATAGTTGATTAACCCGATATCGTTCGTGTTTAGCCCTTCAACGGCACGTCTTCGTAAAATACGTTCTTAGCTCGAATCTACGTCGTGAAAGGAATATTGATTTCAGATTTCAATTCACCTATCAAGATCATCAATCAATTCAGATTCAAGTACAGTCACCTATATATATAGACTACCTCGGTTTTTTTCAACTTATGTTGAGTTACGATATGGCTCAAGATGGTCGACATGCTAAGCCTACGGGAAGGACTGGCTCTCAAGTGCAACTACTGGAACCCACCCTTAGGTATTTGGTGGCAGATTTATAACACGAGGGTGGTAGGCTTGCATTAGAAAAAGCCCTACCAACGTGCTATGGTTTCATAATGATGTTTTTCTTCACTGAAAGCTCAAGCTCATTGTAGATGGATTAGGACTCACGTCCCTTCATACGGTGTCCGTACACAGTACCAACTGAGCTATCATCGCTTCAAAACTTGCCTTTATCGCCTCTGAAACGTAGCAAACCAAAAGAGAAAGCGATTCCAGAAAGCGACACACGTTAGAATGGCATTATTGCATGTGTTAAATCTATGGTATAGCCATCGCGATTCAGCCCAACACAAATACATTGCCCTACCATACAGTAAATCAGAATAACATGAATATAAATGACCTAATGTCATCTCAGCATAATATAGATATAACACAATATATTTCCATATCGAAAATCGCGGCTGATTTCGGAATACAACACACAAGCCCGAATATAGTAGCCAAATAAGTAGTAACATAGTCGTTAACGCCTTCTGTTTGTAAGTTCATTTAAAAGTAATTTTTGAGAATGCGTATTTTAATAATTATATTTCTGTTATATTTGATAGTAAAAAGTTTTATTGCCTCTTATACAAATTCAAAATGTATTATTTCACGAGGTATTAATGCAGCAGGTAATATGCCTGATATAACATGGTTATTATACTCATATAAAATAGATAATATATATACATTTGAATTTCTACCCCAAGTCTCCGGACAGCTTTGATAAGGGGTCGCTATTTTGTTAGAGCTAGATTTGTAGATTATATCTCATACTTAACTTTGTCATTATTTCTAAAAAAAATACCTAATAAATACTTAATGTATTTAAAAATACAAGTAGCGGTATTCTTTGTAATATTAACATCTTTTGGAATGTACTTCTTTTTCGTACGTACGTCTTTTCATCATGATCACTATATAGTTTTGAAGAATATTATAATACGTAACCGTATGTGTGGCAACAAAAACATGATGTTGTTGATTGATACTGAATTTTTTTAACATGAACAGAAAATGTGATCAAATAACTATATTAAGTTAGATGTTATTATAAAAAAAATGATAATACAATATGAACACTACAGGTATAAGTACAAAATTGGAGAGCAATAAAACAGATAGATGAGTTAGATAAAATTAACGACACCGGATTAATACTTCCACATATCAAGTTTCATCAGGTTCTTCATGTTTTCATCTCTAACCAACTTTGTAAAGGCTGATCCAAAATATTTGACAGTCACTTAAAACAACAACAATGAACTTATTATTTTTACTGTCTTGCTAATCTGCATTTTTGACATTTAATTATAATATATATAATATCAAAAGATTGACTTTTCAAAAACTTACTAAGTTTAGGAGTTTAAATATATAAAGAAAACAAGTTAAATTATGTATGTATAGATGTAACAATATGAATTTGTCGGGTCAGTGTTCCTGTGACGATGTCACATAAAGATCGCATAAAACCCCCGACAAAACAAGATATGTCCGTCCCCCATAAAAAAACTGGAATATGAATAGTGCGGATATTTGATATAACATTTTATCGTTTTAGGGCAGATTTGTTACTTATTAAATATATGCATAAATAGTGTTTCCGTTCAGTTCTTCGGATTGGAAAGTAATCATATTTATATTTATTTTTTTGTATACATTCTGTATACAGGACCAATACCTTAGGGTGGTGCAAAGATAAAGCAAAGTAGGTGTAATATAACGAATAAAATTACTTAATAATTATTTCAAAAAATATATCTAGCTCTTAACGTTATTTAGGCCAGTAATATAGGCCAATATTCTCATGCATACCTACCGAACGTTTACTTTGCAATGAATACGTTTAATAGCCACTACAACCAATCTGTAGCTATATGTTTCAATGCCACGTCGATTAATGTGAGTTTTAATCCGAAAATGAATCTAAGCTTTGGGTAATGAAAACAATTAGATGAAGTAATAGCCGTAGAAAATTTACCAACGTTCTCCTGGCTAGTTACCAGCTTCTAATTTGCCGTCAGCACTTTTATGTATGTTCCATCAGCATCTTCGTGTATATTCCATCGCTTGCTCTTAGAGACTAGTTCCTCTTTTTTTATCATACTTTAGAACTTTTTGCCACATAGTCTCTTAACATTATGTGAGACTGTGTCAAACACTGAAGTTAATCCTTCATAAAATAAAAAAAATATGCAATATACCTATACGAAGTTAAGACAGAAGCTATTAAGTTAGAAATTGATTATTAAATGTCAACATTATAAACCCTACAAAACCCACACAAACACTTGCATAAACTATAACGATTATAAAAAGCTTCTGATGGGATAAAAATAAATCATTCCTTAGCAATTTCATATCACTACTCCAATATATATTGTTATTCACATACGATTCGAGGCCTTCTTAAAAAAAAGGTTATTCACATCAAGACTAGATTTTACACTAAGCAATGAAGAGTCCATATGCTAAATAACAATTAGATGGAATATATATCTCAAGAAGTATTAAAACATTGATCTCTATCAAAATCTGACAATATAACTGTGAATTCACTTTATATTGACTGAACGATTTCTTTCTATTGAATACAGCTTAAAATTTTCTTAAATACAATGAAGAAAAAATAAGTTTAATCAACAGTCTGTGTCATCTTTCAAATAACAACAAAGAATTAAATTGTAAAAAAACTTCAAGATTAAAACTGTGCTACACTTCTGTAAATATAAAGGGAAAAAAAGGTTTATTAGAAGAAAAAAAAAATAGTACAAATAATACAAACTAAATTTATAAGTTTACAGATCAAAAGAATATATTTTAAAATAAGATATTTTAGTAATTGATGTTAATATTTGACGTATTCACGAACAAACACGAATTATATAAGTGTAAAATTATTTTAATAAGCTTGTCCTATTGTTGTATTTAAACTAGAAACATTATCATGACTCAAACAAAGGAATGCAGTAAAATGTTTTATTTTAACAATTATTAAAAAACGGTCATTGAGCCAAAGGGGATTGTCGAGAATTTCGACGACAGTTGGCGAAAGTTACCAGTAATTTGGTTTATTTTTGCAACGACACGATTGTTGAATTTCGCGCTTAATTCGTTCTGGGCTTTAATATTGAACTTTTAATTCTTCCATTATAATTATTACTATTATATTATTAAGTTGGGTCGCAAGAATTCAGTATTGTGGCAATAAACGATGATAATGTTCTATTATATAACTGCAATACGCGTTTTAACAGCTACGTCAAATATTATCTGTTTTGTGTTCTGTGTTTCATTTGAGGCAAATAATGAAATTACATTCAATAAAAAATATTATTATTTATTAGGTCATTCAACTTCAGATGAAAATTTTTCAAAATATGTAACTAATCTATATATATATATATATATATATATATATATATATATATATCTATAACTGTTTATAATTGGAAACCCAGGAATCATATTTACATTTTTTAAATCTTACTTTTAGCTGAAATTTATTTTATTACAAAAAACATTGTACGTAGCACGTATAATAGTAAAAAAGTTAGGTACTAGCAGTACTTTGTCTTGCAATACTATATCTACAAATGTTTATAAATACTAGTCACAAATAAATCATGTAATGCTTCAAAATATTTGTGTATAAATAATGTTTATGTAGGTCTTATAAGCGGAACTTAGCAGAGATAATGTATTTATATTTTGAAAATATCGTAGGTATAACAGAATTGACATGGACATTATTAATAAAGATGATTATAAAAACTGGTCATGTTCAGACAGACTTTGAAACCAAAGACTCTTGCATGTCCATTTCCTTAATCAGATTTTATTAGAAGTTTGTTTTGTGTAGGTGAAATTTCTCGAAGCTTCTATCAACTACAGCGGAACGATATCGAAAACTGAATGTCAGAGTGTCTAACTTTCAGTTCATGCAGGGAAGAGTTTCTAGTATAGTGTAAATATAAAACACTTATAGCCTATTTCATGCACCTGTAGGTTTAATAATTAGCCTTAGATAAATCGTGACATTAAATACGAATCAAATCTTGAAATAAATCTTTTATAAATCTACTGAAATAATATTCACTATTGTGAAGGATTAAACATTATGACTAACATATAATTCTCACAACAATACTTCATGAAAACACGGCTTCAAGTAGATCTAACAAAAATTTGTGACGTGAGTAGTGGCGCAGTAATTGCCATTCTTTTATGTTAATTTTTACGAAAACAAAACATTATTTTGTTTTTACGTAATTAATAGAATAAATAAAGAGCAACTTTTAAACCAAAAAAGTACAATGTAAAATTTATATTTTTCATTATTATTCATGTATATAGAAAATATAATTTCTGAGTCACTAATTTTTCAAACACTAATTAATTATCAAATAATTATGGATGTGGAGCAAATGTGGATTCCAAACGAGTTATAAGGAGAAATTAATTGATATATAGATTGTTTAACATGGCCTAAATTGAAAACTTGAGATGTTATTACCAGATGAATACTAAAATTATTATAATTGATATTAATTAAATATATTTGAACTGGAGCATAAACAACACTTTTTCTTCCAATAAAGATCCTTACAGTATATGTATACCGTAGCATCTATTTTTAATGTAGCCAGTGTATTGGAGCTTAAATTTTCTTTTCCAATACGTCGAGCATTATTTTAACGTACTGCCCGCTTGTCCATAAGGCATGGTTCGCGTTAGTAAACCGATTGATTTATGCATGTCCAATGGTTCAGCGTTAAGCTAGATATATACATTTAGGAAGCACTATGCTACGCCACACCGCATTTATTAGATTATTATGCATAAGTTACAATCACTTTAATGATTAACTCAAAATTAATTAAATTCTTAATTGTATACATGAGACTATAGATTAATCGATACATACATATTAGCTAGTTCGGAAGACGTTGTTCTATTCCTTTAGATAGTTAATAAAATTACCTCAGTGCCTTCTATCATATCATAAAATAGATATGAACCTTCATCTCGATACAACGTACATTTGACAAAATTTTTGCTTATATCTATCAGCTCGTTTAGAAGTTATACGATCACTAACAGATGTACACATGATTTTTATATATAAAGATAATAAAACGGCCCATTAAATATTGTATTTAAATATACATATATTGGGTGTGCACATTGTTAGTGATATAAATGTCAAAATTATATTTAATATTATCTGTCTGTCTGTTATCTTGCAAGCGCATCACACTGAATCAGTCAACTGAAATGAGATATATTTTGATGAAAATAACACGTTGGTAACTAATAATGTGGTTTACATTTTTATCCTATATATCGATCAACGAATTGTGATGGAACTTTCTCTTTTCGATAGACGTAAATATAAATAAAAATATAATCTGTGATACAATTTCCATATCTATAAGACCATATAAAATTGCCTTACTACATCACCACTTTACTGTTGGTTATGAAAACTAGAACATTATAAAAAAGGCACATTGCACATTATTGGAATTTTTAATGAAAGAGGTTGACAATACAAACGAACATGGAAAAGGTCAAGTTATTAACTACTGGATATGACAGGATAACTGCTGCCGAGTCTGATAATCTATTAAAAAAAATCGGTAAAAGTATTATTTAGCAACATAATTTTACGTTGCCTGACGTGGCGAGTGGTTACAGTACTCTATCTTTTAGGCGGACGCCTACTATGCTATTGTATGTGGACAATTTATCGTCAATGGTGTATAGGAAGCTCAACAATTCACTTCGAGAACAACGTGTCCATTGACGGCAACACGCGCGGACGCCATTGTCCAGTCATTGTGGTGCGAAGCTATTACAAATGAGGCATGCGCTGGATATGACGTGGTACAGCCGTATATTAGTATATCGATGACATATTAACCATAGACGTGTTTACTATAATCGGAATCCTAATATGTAATCAGAGTAATTTGTTGGCGATAGGACTCAAAATTGTGTTCGGCTGAAGAATGACTACCGCACACTAGTTGTAACATCCAAAACAATGATTTTGCCCTCTCGTTGTTTGGGATTAACCGGTTCATATCCAGTTATCAAGATGAGTTATAGGAATTTGTACGTCACTTGGTAACGAGCACCATTTTTTGACATGTATATAATCATTTATGAAACTCCTTCTCGGTAGGCTACGAGAATGTGGGATTTGTGAATATGTGGGAGTCACCTGTTGTCAACTAAATATACCCACAAATAACCCCCACTGAGACCCTACGTTACTTTTTACTTGCCAGATACCCGTTCCCTTATTATATATTTCGCAAAAGCAAATCGATATCAATATTTTTTGAAGCGATTATGCACAGTGGTAATTTGTACGGACTCCGCATCAAAGTACGTGAGTTCAAATCCTCCTATATTGAGCTTGAGCTTTTGGTGACGGAAAACATCGTGAGGAAACTATAGCATGGTGGTTTTTCTAATGCCCGCCTGGCTAGCTACCACCCTCAAGTTGAAAATATGCCGCCAAATACTAATAGGAGTGTTCCAGAAGTTACACTTGAGAACTAGTCCCTCGAAAGGTTTAGCGTGTCTACCAACTTGGGCCGTATCGTCACTTAAGATCAGATGAGATTATGGCCATAACGCTAAACCTTATCTATATAAAAAAAATACTAAATAATTGCTTGCAGTTGTCAATTTAGTGCCAATTATTTGCGAGTTGTGTAAAAATGTATAAATGCTTTTTAAAAATTAAAGTGACTATGATTACTGAGACACTTCCTAAATATTTAAGCAGACGGTAATTAAAATAAACTATTTGCTTAAATTGCTAAAAAAATAAACAGTAAAAGTGACCTAATAAGTACTTTCCTTTAATTATATGCAATACTGTTTTTTTTTGCATTGAGGGACAAAGGCAATTACAAGGAGATGCACTGAATTAGTCTGAGATAAATAAGTGGATACTAGAAACAGACCTTCTGGAACGAGTTAATGTTGCATTGTATTTTAAACCCCTAAAGAAACTAAGATAATGGATAAATCAACTATTTTTTCATTTATTTGTATATAATATATTACTTACTTAATTTATTTGAGATACATCCTAATATGTTGTATAAAACACTAGTTTTCTACCGTCACTTTATCTGCGTAGTAGGTATATGTTTAATTGAATTTATATATAAGTACTACTTTTCTATACATCTGTAATAAAAAATACCTACTATTTTCTGTACAAACTTGTATATACTTCCTGTTCAAAATTATATTAAATTTAGATTTCTTAAGCTTTATCAAGGTGCCAGGGAAAAATTACCGAAATTCAATAAAAAAGAAACATAATTTGTTGCTGCAAGTAAGCAGTAAAGATAAACAAAAAATATATTGGACATAATGATTGTAACTGATGAAACTAATATATACCATCTTAATTTTTTTTTCGGCCCTCAAGTATATGTTATTGATTGTTGCTTAGTGTTATATCGAAGGAGTATATATAGCTCAAAAAGCGATTAACAAAATTAAAACAAAAGATCGGCCGATGTTCATCGTCAGCAATGATTTATCTGGTACATGAAAATCTTTTCTTTTTATTTTGCTACCCTCTTTTTGGGCTTATATGAACCAGGTTCGACGCAGAAACAAAGTTTTGGAGGTATGTATTTGTTTCATCAGTTATAATTATTATGCCGAGCCTCTTTTTTGTGATTGTTACTGCTTTACTTGCAACAACAAACTAGAAAGAAATTTTCGCTCATTAGTTGATTCTATATCCAATTTTGTACCCTGTCTAATCAAAATCGTTATAAAAAGTATATAATAAAATTAGAATATTTTAAAAGATATTTATTCAACAACCTTTTAAAGTTTTATTGAAAATTCTTTTTTTTTTTTTTTTTTTTTTTTTCGACCTGACATACGCTGTTAGCCGTAAGGGCTTTGACAGCTTCACCGAACTTTTTGGGGCGAATGCTAAGGGCACTCAGCCCCATGGCAGAGGGCGCAAGGGTGCCAGAATGGCCGAACCTCGGCTTGGACTACTGCTGGAATACGAACAAAGATTCGTGATCCTAACTAACCAACAGGTCCTAACAATAACATAGGGCAAACCACGCGAGGGCCGCAGGAGTAGTCCCTTACAGAACCGTGTACTTTATGTGTGGGTGTGCACGGATGATATGCGGTGTGATGATGTACTCTCAGTGATGTAGAGTGTCACTGTATCGCGCGAGCAGAGTCACTTGAGGGCTCCTGTCCGGAGGATCGATCCTAGGCTCAAGAATCTGCAGAGGGAGGCCGCGGCGGGTGTGCGGGAGCGAAATTTACCGCTCGGCCTCGGCGGCGAGAACGGCGGTTACACGGGCGTGTGTGCGGACACGTGTAATTGGTGGAGACGGCAGGGAGCAGTGCGTTCAATCTTGTTATTTTGTCGACGGGATCGGTGAGGCAGTTACGTGGCCGGCGTGCGAAGCGTTTAGCATACGGATTAGGAGTGTAGCTAAGTACGTGTACTATTTTGGGGTTGGGATGAACTTCGGCCTTTTCGAAAAATTTCTTTGTGACATCTTTGATATATGCATATATGGACGGAAGGTCCATATCTTTATGTAAATCTACATTGCGGACATAGGGTGGAGCTTGGACGGCTATACGCATGAATCTATTTTGTAACACTTGTAGTTTGTAAAGGATGGTGCGCGAAGCGTGAGCGAATACGGGGCAGCTATAAGTAAGTATGGGACGGATGCATACTTTGTATATTGTGAGCTTATGTCTGAGTGACATTTTGCTCTTAGAAGAGGTAAGATTGCGTAGCAGAACCATAGCCGTGGAGGCTTTTTACTGTACGTAATCTATATGTTTTTTGAAGGTTAGGCGCCTGTCTAAAACTACACCAAGATATTTAGTATGATTAGCCCAGGGGATATTGACACCGAAAAGGTGTAATGTTTTTCTTATATTCCTCCTCGCGTGAGGATCGAACATGATAGCCGCACTTTTGTCTGGGTTTATTCCTATGCGCCATTTGAGGCACCAGGACCCAAACGTAGAGACGGCTCTTTGGACGCGGTAATATAAATGAATCCTATTCCTGCCCGAGCTGAAGATGACTGTGTCGTCTGCATAGGAGCCTACTGCGACGTTGGAGAATTCAGGAATGGCGCTAACGAACAAGTTGAATAGGCAGGGCGCTAGGATAGAGCCTTGGGGGACTCCTGAGCGTATTGGGTGAGGCGAGGATAAGGCTCCGTCTGCTTTGTAGCAGAAGGAGCGGTCCGATAGATAGGCAAGGATTATGCGGACTAGCCTGTCCGGAACTTGTAAGAGATTGAGTTTAAATATGAGACCTTCGTGCCAGACCTTATCGAAAGCTTTGGCTATATCAAAAAATACGGCAAGTGTGCGCCTAGGGCGATGTAACTCCGTGAAATTGGAGAGAATATGCTCCGTGAGGCGGAGAACTTGGTGGGTGCACGAGTGCTTGGGTCGAAAGCCGAATTGCTCGTGTGGTAAAAGACATTTGTCTGAGACAGTTGATTGAAGTCGGTTTAGAAGGAGTCGCTCGTATATTTTACCAATCGTATTGAGGAGGCTTATCGGGCGGTAGCTTTCCGGAAGGGATGCCTTTTTTCCTGGTTTACGGATACCTATTACCGTTGCCATTTTCCAAGCGGCCGGAAAATGGCAGTGAGTTATGGCCGCATTGAAGATGCAGACCAGAAGAACTATAAGTTTGTCAGGGAGAAGTTTGAGGGCTTCATTTCTGATTCCGTCGGGACCGGGGGCTTTCCTTGGTTTAAGGCCTTTTATAATCGCGAGTACTTCGTCAGTTGTAACCGGATCTAAGTTTTCGATTGGAGGGGTCTCTCTTATTGATTGAATTGTTCGATCGACCCTCTCGATATGCGTGGTATCTATGGTATGATATTCATACGGATTAGGGGAACACTGTTGTGCGAGAGTGGCAGCGAGATACTCTGCCTTGTCAATACTTTCGAAGGCCGGCGGATTGCCGGGGCCTCTATCTAACGGGGGCATTGCGGACGAATAGCTGCTCTTCTGTTTACGAACGAGATCCCAGAAGGCGAGATGAGACGGTTTGATTTCCTCTAAGAGGCTGTCCCATCTTTGACTACGGAGTTCAGAGATACGAAATTTAACTAATCTTTGTAGGCTACGTAGCCGTACACGATTTTCCTCCGTCGGATAAGAATCTTGAGCGCGTGTCGCGCCGTTTTTCTCCGTTATCAGTTTTCGTATATCATCAGGAAGTATGAAGCGGCGATCATTTGCCGCCCTTACCTCTTTTGAGGTTTCCCTGATGGCATTCTGGAGGTGACCTACTAGGGAGTCAATCGCCACATCGGCATCGCTCACAGACTTTATCTCGTCCGGGATACTGTCTAAATGAGGAGAAGAGAGATTAATTGAGAGATAGTGTCTGAGTTTTGGATAGTCAGCCACTTTGACTGAAGCGGGTGTGTGGTCGCCCGGGTGGCCTAGTTGCAGAATTACTGGGCGGTGATCGGAATCTAGTTCATGTACGACTTCGATTTGCCGTACTTGAAGCGCGATCCCTTTTAAAATAGCTATATCTAAAACTGAAGGGCGGCAGTTAGCTTGATAATGAGTTGGCTCTGAAGGAGCAATTACATCGAAGATAAGCGCATTTTCTAGCCAGTATAGTGTCCTACCATTAGTGGTAGTACGCGGGTTGTTGTATTGAATGTGCCCGCTATTTAGATCGCCAGCCACTATAACAGAGTCACCGAGCGCGAAACGCGTCTCCAGATCCGACTGGAGGAGAGTTTTATTAGGCGAAAGGTACGCGGAAACGATAAAGATAGTGGGATGACCAGTCATACCCACTCTACACACCGAGACTTCTAAATTTGTAAGTTCGGGAGGATCTATTGGCATGCAATACAGTGACTTTCTATAGTATATGAGCGTGCCGCCGCCTCTTACGCCGATACGATCATTTCTTACTATCTTGTAGTTCGCAATCGCGGGATTGCGAACGCTCGGTTTTAAAAGAGTTTCTTGTGCTAGAAACACATCTATTTGCCGCTCCTTAAGGAAGCTAGCTACCAAGTCGCGTTGGGGTTTCAGGTTGCGCGCGTTAAAAAGGACAAAGATAGGCTTCGGGGTCTAATCTTATCCTCCATTGCGAGTTTATTTAGGAGAAGCGCGGATAAGGCGTTGCATAGCCCTTGCAATGCCTGGGAAGCACTTAATGGCTTTTAGACGGCCAAAATCTTGACTAGCGCTAATCATGTCGTCGAACGCAATGATATCATCTACGGAATGTTCTTCTAGTAGTTCGGCGAGCCAGTCGATGCCTTTGAAACCAGTAGAAGGGCCGGCCGCGGAGAGTTTCGCGGGTTTAGCCTTCGGAGGCTGCTGATTGGTGGTCCACGCGTTGGTCGGAGCTAGTGTGGGTCTTTGGGGAGGAGATGGGTTCGCGGAAGTGACCTGCGCTGGCTTGCCCAGGCTCGGGAAATCCTGATTAGACATGAGTGGCGGCGGTGCGGTACGTGCAGCCGCTAAGTGCGCTGAAGGCGCTTGTGTGGGAAAACGCGTGCGTCTCGTGCGTGGGGCACGTTCACACCCACGATAGTTCGCGGGGTGCCCGGCTTTGCCGCATAGGACGCAGCTTGGTGGTTCGGGGGACTCAGGGGTACGTGGGCATTCCTTAGTAGAGTGATCTTGTAGACACTTGACGCAACGCGGCTTAATGAAGCAGTTGCGGGAAGAATGGCCATACGACTGGCAATTGTGGCATTGAGTAGGGCTGTGTTTTTTGTGCGGTAATTCGACAGTGATGGCGGAGAGGCCGCACACGGATTTAAGTGAGAAGATTTCCTTGCCTTCCTTAGAGCGGTCTAGGATGACAAGAACAAGGTCGAACAATTTTTTAGTTATGTGGTGGTACATGCGGTGTACCTGGTGGACCGGAAAGTTTTGTTCCTTAAGGGACGCAATGATTTCCTCCTCGGGGAGTTCTTTGGGGACGCGCCTAATAACCACGCGCAGTAAACGGTCTTCTTCCAAAGTGAAAGTGAAAAATTGGTGTTTTCCTTCTCTAAGGAAGGCGGTGAGATTTTTATAATCTAAAGGCGTAGGGACTTTAATTTGAATCCCGGCAGGGGTGCTACGGGCGCTAGTATAACGGATTTTTTTAATATTAAGCTGCGTGGAAATATTTAACCAAGCTGCTTTATCAGCGATAGTGACGGGTGGTGGTTGGCGGACTGCTTTTTCAGTCAAGGCCGCGGGGCCAGGAACAGGAGTCGCAGAGATTGAAGGGGTCGCAGGGACGCGGGTGCTTTCGGTCCGCCAAGCCTTGGCTACTTTCGGTTCGGTAGTTTCTGGTGAAAGTACCCTTTTATTTTTAGGTTTGACCCTACTGACTAGCGTGAAGTCGCTGTCGGTATTAATAGATTCGGGCTCCTCCATTTCTGCCTCGTTGGTTGGTGTCGGGTCCGAGCTAAGTGGCGAGAATGAATTCGCCGTAGGGATCGCAGGCGGAGCATATGAGATGAGTTGCTCGAATTGTCGCGGCGTTGGTACCTGGGATGTAGGTAGTATGGGAGAGACAGGTGCCTGTGAATGACTATTTAGATTCCTTGTTGGGGAACGCGATCGCGAGCGAGAACGAGAGGCCCCGAGTGTGCGGGACGGAGAAGGAGGGCGGGTGCGCGCGGGCGCATTTACCGCCGCTGCCGGGATACGCACATTTTGCGGTGGTTGGGGTTGAGTAGCAAGAAACTCTTGAAAGAGCTCTGGGTGTGTCTTATCTACGAAGACTCGGAACCTATTTAGCAAAAGCTCTGAGCGGTTTGCCATTTCGGTAGCAGCCTTGGTGTAACGTAGGTTTAAAAGGAAACCTGTATAAAAAAACCTCCCTGCCTGAGGGGCAGGGGGGCGCGGCTAGAAATAGTTAAGCAAACTATCTAAAGTTCGACGTGTTAACATTGAAATACAATCTAGTAGTGCACGTGCAGAAAGTAAAGAAAAAAGAAAAAAATAATAATAAACAATATCTGAGACCTTGCCTGTAAAAGTAATAAAAGGCTTAATGGAAATTAAGTGTTACCTTTGTTGGCAGCCGGTGACCGGCGTACTTACAGTGTCGGCACTTTAATCACTGCACTGTTACACGATAACGACAAACAATACTTTGAATTCACAATAATAAACTACGAGAATTCTCACAATGTAATATTAACACGATAGCCAAACAATAGATTGAGTTTAAGAATAAACTAATTATCGGTAACACGAACTTTATTGTCGGCAATAATAGACGGATTATTGCCGATAAGACGTAAGAATAACACAAAGAAACAATAGGCGGCGCGGTAAAGCGCAGCGATCGGTTTCGAGAACAATCAACGAGGGCTCACGGACACGTCCGTTCACGACCGCGGTTGAAATCGAACCTCTTGAAAATTCTAAAACCCTATTAAATATAAGATAACACATTTTTGATTGACAATTAAAAAAAAACGGTCACGCTAATTTTTAGTTAAATCTAGATGTACAAGCAGATATAAATTTTTTGTTAATGTCATATTCATTATCAATAGGTATATTATAATATATACGTCTACTAGTTGACCTCGCAGACCTTGTTCTGCCTTTTCGAGTAGTCAATCACTTCGACTACAGCGACATCTATGGCATTATGGTCACTTAACGATATAAAAAGTATCCTATTTCTCAAGTTGGATGAAACTTCACACTGTGTGCAAAATTTGATTTTGATTAAAATCGGTTCAGTAGTTTAGGAGTCATCGCAGACAAATACCGTGATACGAAATTTTTATATGTAAAGATTTAGAAAATATTAAAACAATTACACGATTAAAACGATGATAGCTCAGTGGTAGTGTGCACGACTTCGCGTCAAGGGACGTGGGTTCGAATCCAAGCACCTACAATGAGCTTGAGTTTTCGGTGAAGGAAAACATCGTGAGGAAACCATAGCATGGTGGTAGGGCTTTTTCTAATGCCCGCCTGGGTAGCTACCACCCTGTAGTTGTGAACCTGCCGCCAAATCCAATAGGTGTGTTCCGGCAGCAGCACTTGAGAACCAGTTCCTCCACAGGTTTAGCGTGTCTACCAACTTGGGCCGTATCGTCACTTAAGATCAGGTGAGATTATGGCCATAACGCTAAACCTTAAGTATATAAAAAAAAAAAAAAAAACGTATAATCAGATCTGCAGATTTGTTGCTATAAATAGAATACTAGTAAATAAGTCTTTTATCACTATAAAATATCAAATAGCAAATAGAATTCAAATATTTCAACATTTTTGTATAAATCAGAGAATTTCACATTCGGAAATGGCACTGTGCTTTTTTCTACGCAATAAATAATTGGCGGGCACCACGATTTGTAGATTTATGGTTATTAAAGATACGTATGCCCTGATAACGATACAAAATTCATTTGCATAGTAATGTGCACCCTAGTTTCAACGAATTATTATTACGCTTATTCAGAATTATCGTTATTATGTGTAGATATTCGATGCCATATATTCTTCGTTCGACATCGGATGATATTTCTTTCAGTCAACGATGCATAGTTACATCCAAAAATCGTAGAGTCCCTATTCTCGTTACAGCGAGTCTCCGTCTGACTAACAATTTATGGTTATCGTAGCCACTGCAGATATCTCTTCTAACGGATGGGCTAGGAGCAAACGCTCTCATACATTATTCTTATGTGAAACTAGCCAAAATTAGATATTATATTACTTTTTCATATTTAAAATGAGATATGTGGCGTATCTAAACGGAAACTAGCCGACCGATGTTTCACTAGGTTTAGGTTTCACTAGCTTTCACTATTTAGATTATAATAATTCTGTATAAGAGTTTTTTATAAATACTAGCTTTTACCTGCAGCTTTGCTTGCGGTAATATTAATTTTACCAAATAAATCGGATGATCCAATAAACATTTCCAATAAAGTGTATCCCTTTACCTCACTTCTAATAAGTTTTAGCCTATCACCGTTTGCAGAGTGCCATCATAATTCATTCTGGGGTTTAGGTGTGAAAGCGTAAGAAACAAACAAATCCACTATCGCATTTATAATATTAGTAATGATTTAAATATGAATAAGAATAACAGTCGAGCCATACGCAAATTTAGACTGCATGGTTGGCGTAGTGGTTAAAGCAGTTGCCTCATTGTACTGTCGCACCGAAGCTCTGTATGTTCGAGTTCTACACGGGACCAATTACGTGATCTACACATTATTGTTATATGTTTGGTAAGTATTGTTATGGCTCATATACATGGCGTATATTATTGACGACCACAGTTAATTGTATAATACTTACAGTCATATAACAGTCTTTTATACGATAATTAGATTAGCAAATTAGTTATAATAATATAAATGTTGAAATCTCCAAATAACGGAAATAGAAGACATCAGATTGACAACAAAGATATCTCTAATGTAAAATCGGTCATAGGGGTAGTAGATACCAGTTACTGCACATTCAGTATTCACTTCAGACGTCTCGTATTCGTATTTTAAGTTTTTTTTATATATACGATTAGCGTTATGGCCGCAATTTCGACTAATGTTAAGTGACTATGTGGCCCGAATTGTTGGCCGCTCCAAACCTAGTGGAGGGACTGGCTCTCAACTGCTACTGTCAGAACACACCTGTAGGTATTTGATTTGAATCTTGAGGATGGTCGCGAGCCAAGAGGAAATTAGAAAAGCCCTATTGTCATGCTATAGTTTTATCACCATGTATTCCTTCGCCGAAAGATCAAGCTCATTGTGAATAGATTCAAACTCACGGCCCTTAACGCTGTGTCCGTACACACTGATCGTACAACTGAGCTATAATCGCGTCAAGTAACTAATTATTTACATATACCACTATGATACTATATGGCACACGCCACTCGTACAACGAAGAAGAAGAGTGCAAATCAAATCATGACTAGCACAAATAACATTACCCCGGCATGTTTACGTTTACATACAATGAACATAGAGATAAAGAGATGTAGTAGCAGGTCGTCATGAGGACCTTCGATGGATTTCCCATCTGTCGATACTAGCCGTTGCTTGGGAATTGTACTCTGCTTACCATAAAGGACGTCATTTCGACGCTCAATAAAGTTAAAAAAATTTATGAGTAGGACGTTGAAGCTGGACTTTTCCTGGGCTACCCGACTTTCAAGGACTTTGCCTAATACATCTTTGGCCTCAACTAATTTAATGAAAGAAAAAGAATCAAAGAAAATACCGTCGTAAAAGGGAACCTAATCTGCGATTTCTCCGTCCAACATACGTGTACTGTGAAAATTGTCATTATTATTGTTAAAAATAGCTTATAAGCATACGATCAAATGGAATATTTTTTATGTTTTAAATTAGACGAGATTAAACTTGGTAAAATATTTACATAACTTTATTCTATGTATATATTTATTTAAATGCAACAAACTCAATTTTATACTTACAACTTTCTATATATCCATGATATCGGAATCATGACCGCTGGGAGAACGCTATGTGATATTGCATATAAATCGGGACTAATATAAGGAATCATTTACATATAAAACATTGTTGCTCGAATGTAAACTTCACATTTCTCTTGAAACCGTATAAAAATTACATATTATTTTTTGTAGTGTATCCTAATTTAAAATATCGGTTATGCTAACACTATTATAAAAATCTTGTATGTACATATGTATATACTAGTTATGCGCACTGGATCCGCTAGCGTAAGATACTAATAACAAGATAATTAGAAGAAAATACCTATGTTACATAAAGCAACAAAGTAAATAAAAAATTAGCAAAACTCCACCTATGATTAATCAAAATGTAAATTGGTTAAGAGGTTATAGAGTAATATGCACACTAATTGACAGACAGAATTTTTGCCTTTTATTATATGTAGGAGTATGTTTGAAATTGATTTCGAAGAAATCGGTTGAATGGATTGAGATAATGTTCGTAATATTACAATGTTTAATTTTTTTACCCACGTAAGCTTCATTTCTTTTATATGGTGTCTACTACACAAGATTATTTCACCTATATAATAGTAGGGCTAAAATAGTATGTAATAGTAGGGCATTTTCAAATGTTTGGCTGGTTAGGTAATTTTATTTTATGGAATAGGGGGCTGATGGTGCGTGATCACCGCCGCCCATGGATACCCACGGCACCAGAGGCACTGCAGGTGCGTTATATACTTAAGATGAAAATTTGCCGTAAAGTATCAATCTAACTTCTCTATCTCCATCTTCCTGTACAATCATTCAATAGTCTTACCGGTTTAATATATTTAATCCCGTTATTACTTGAGATTAGCTGAAATTGTTAACTGCGAAGGACTTTACACAATTAATGAACACAAAGTAACAACCAAATTCAGAACAATTATTTGTGGATCACACAATTAAATGGTCTGTGCAGGACTCGAAGCTATAGCACTTCGGGATGGCGGTTGCAGCGAGGTATCTGCTTTTAATAACTATGCCAACCTTGCAATCAATTATGGCCAAAGGTTAAACTTATATTAGAATATTACACTTTCGTAAATACAGATAAGTGTCATTTTGAAAAATTACTATCGAAATTTATATAATCATTGCATAATATAGAATATCAAATCGAGTTTTCCAATTGAAATTGACTTTAATAACAAGTTTTGTGTTTACACTACAGAAGATGTTCGTAATTCAATTAAATTATGGATGGTTTGCAGTTAAGTTCAGATCGGTTTGATCAAATGTGGTTTACCTGTGTTTGCTTTTCATTGGCAAATGGGCTGGCTCTACTTGGCCTCCATTTGCCGGTTACTACCCTTGTCTCGCTATCAATTCGAATATTTTATAACAAATTTTTCACACATTACCTTCTAATAGCTAGATGTTTTGCATTAAAAATGTATTCGTATATTGGTTAAATATATGCAAATAATAAAAGTTTGTTTTTATTACTTATTTAATATAAGTTAGTTAAAATTTCTATAAGTAAATATACCTAGCACTAAAATACAAACAACGTTATTCATTACACAACTTCAAGTAACAATGTTTAATTAAATATACTTGATTTTATTGACAGAACTGTCAACGGTGTAATTCAAATGCATTTTAAACGCTACAATTAATTCATGGGCCGGTAAATTATATCCGACATAGAGATAGAAATAGGGTTAGCTTGCCGCTTGCCACATGTGACATGCCCTGAATATTTCATTGCTGCTGAAAACACCATAGTCGCTTATCGCTTTACAAAAGTAACGTGAGGTCCCTAAAGCAAAAGTTGTAGAATTTAAAGTCAATTTTCTTTCATAATTATTTAAAGTTTTTAAGAGTTCATCAACAAAATTATGTGATGATTAAACAAACGAAAATAAAATTCTTATCACTAAAAAATAAATAATCTTAATAAATCAAACACTAAAAATATATACTATAAATAAAAATAATAAAAAAAATCACTAAAGTACAGCCATCAGCGCTACGACCCTACGATAATCAACAACCATATAAATCTATTCGAACGCGTAATTAAAACTACTCTCACGATAGAATATTAAACAGAGAAATATTAATAATAGTACGCTTAACAGGAATACAATTGCTAGTAGTACATTTCGTTTATAATCTTAAGTGATCTCGACAACGCCCAGGAAGACGCTGACACGTAATTCTTAAAAGACCTGATTCTCATTTGCAGCTGCCTATACACACGTAGGTATAAGTGCAAAGCAACACATTTTCAAATTGTAGCAGTGCCTAGTTTGGTGGGCACTTGAAACTAATATCATGGTATGAATTTATCACAATGTTTTCCTTAAAAAAAAAAAAAAAGAATCATACAGAATCAAAAGGATAAATCGAACAACAAAGCACATTGTAGAGTAAGACTCATTGAGATGTATTCTCAAATGTAATCAGATGTTCCAAGATAGTTCTTCTAACATCGTTATAAACAACAATAATAAAGCTTCTCAGAAAGCACTGATCATTTCAGTTCAAGTTTTATGAATCTTTCCATGATATAAACTATTTCTATAAGATATGTCCTGAATTCAAATTGGGACTCTCAACTTCACACGTAGGAAAAATCTCGACAAGATCATCTTCAAAAAATTTATCTTTTCACCCATAGAAACCATGAATTCTCATGCGTTCAAAGTCATTCTAAGTGATACTAATTTTGTAAACACTAAACAATAATTAATAATAGTAATAATAATTATCCTATATAATCTATAAGTAATTACTATAATTTTATTACTGTTATAAAACTATTATAATAGTCTTCGGTATAATTAGTCTAATAAAATATTTATCGAGCCTGTAAAAGTGCACCTTATTTTCCCGTGTTTTTTATGAATTTGTGATAAATAATCTCTAAAATAAACACGATAAAACTTATTATCTCGAAAACGATGAGACCATAGAAGCATGCGACTAAAACAGTCATATCCAAGGGTTTTGGTTCGTGACTTTTAGTAGTTTGTTGTGATATTCTCTCAAGCTTATTATCATAGCGAAACTTTTCTACAAATCCTGTTTCAAATACTCGATGGATTAAACTGTCCAATTCTTTCGATGCTGGCCACCCAGGTCGCATGAACATACATGTTGCTGCTCGAATAACGGGTTCATCTAGAATCTGTATATTGCCATGAAACTGTCGCGCAAATAATATATCTGAAACTATAAGGAATCTCTTTCCATCAGACACATATTTTATATACAGAGGTATATTCTTTAACGGTACCACTTCATAATTTTTTGCTGTAGAAGTACCTCTATAATAATCACGAAAAATTTCAGCACCTCCATAAGCATCAACAGCTTTTATAGCTTCATTTAGCGACTTCAATGGCGGCTCTAAAATTTTTTTTCTTAATCCGTCAACAAGATCTCCTTGGTATTCAATTCGCACTATAAAACAAAACCATATCCATAACAAGAACATACCATTGATAGCCGTTGACCTAGTTTCAAATTTAGTAGCATGCCCGAGGAAGATTATAAACGCTTGAAATAAAACACTACCCTTTGTATCGGTTTCATGGAAAGAAAATCGTTTGAACAGCGTGGTTACAATCACAAACACTATAAATGTCACACATGTGAACGGCATAGTGTTGGTAAATAGGTGCATAAAAACTCTAATCCAGACGTAAATTTCTCGTCGACTTGGTGCAAACCAATACATATCCAGTGTTTGATAAACAGTGGAAACCTGGGCTACAAAATATCTTTTACGATTGATGATAGCAGCTGGAATGAATATGTCAGCGTTTCGATTGACAAGTTCTCCGAATGCTCCCGTTCCTGTGCCATTAATGAACGAACCCATCTCGTCATGATTAGTCGATGACACAATTTCTATACTGGCATTTACCTTACCAATAATAAGCATTAATGCACTTCCATCTATTCCAGTAAGCGATATGACAGTATTGTTTTTTCTCACCAATTTTACATAAGGTAGAACCTCAAGAAGTGTTATTTTGATGGGGCATCCATGAAAATTTTGAAACTTTTTTGGAAAAAAATCTGTACTGTCAATGTTTACTTGTATAGGAGTATAATCACCACATATTTCACTGCTGTATGGATAATAGGTATAAATTGACACTTCGCCTGCTTCATTTTGTTTAAAGATTAAAATATCAGTGAGATCGTTAGTCCACGCAATTCGAGTTATTTCAGAAATATCGTCAATCGGTTTTGTTAAAACTAATAGCATTCTCATAGGCACAACTAGATCTAAATTCACCAGTGTTATGAAATAAGTAAATTCTTCAGTTGATTCTGCTAACATAACAGTTTGTTTATATCCAACGGCTTTATTTAAGTCACGTATTCTAGTACTGTTATTATTTTCAATAGGTAATATTACTAAAGAACCGTGAAAATGTTTTGAAAATTCTGTTATATATTCTGGGTTGCATTGCCACCATATTAGTGAAGTCACCTGATGAGGTTTGTAAATCAAATTAGCTACGAATGCAGTGATGTCTATCAATGATGGATCACCATATGCTTCCGCTGTTGTACACAAAAACGAAATTATATACACCAAGTGTTTCATATTCAGCACTTTCATTTTATTTTCAAATATTTACGACGATGTATCGTCGTGTATCTTCGAAGCTTTTCTTTTCGACTTATTGTGTAAAAGCCTGCGTTTTAAGAAAATGTGGTTTTATTTGACCATAAAAGCTAAGTGGCATAATAATAGCCCGTATATTTGTATACTTTGATTAATGAAAGAAAATGTTATGTTACGACACCGATTAACTTGTAATTTATTCTATTAGTTTATACGCAGAATTATTGTAGTTATTGCTGGAAAATAAAACTGTTATTGGTTTTCCAAGTGTAAATAAATCAGCAGTCACAACATTCATATTTTTATATATAATATTTATTAAAAATAAGTTTACATGGAAGTGTTATATATAAAAATTGCATAAATACATCGAAATATCTTCAATATTCATATAAACGTATTAAATTTTACAAAAAGATTTTAGCGTCACATCGACCGAAAAGAAAATATAAATTTTCGGAGCCCATTCACGGATTTATCTTTCTTATTCTTATAATTTATTTACAAACTTAACAAGTGTCAGTAGAAATAAAAGAATATTTGAGTTCAATGCAAAATATGGCGCAAATTAGAATCGTATTATTATATATGCTCAAAAAATATATTTTACTCGTAGTTAAATTATGAATTCCTTAAAATTACAGTTCTAGCGCTTCTGCTTATGAGGTAAGGACTATGTTTAATAATATAAAAATAATAAATACTCAACAGCTTTGAGTGTTGTATTCATTGTACTATAAAGTGAATATAAAAATAAATTAAACTGCTTTGGCAAAACTATATTCGAGTTAAGTGTACTATACTACTTTAAATGTGAGTATATAGGCACATATGAGTAAATATTTGCGCAATTATTTTCATTAGGTGTAAGATTAATCTATAATAGACTTTCAAAAATTGTGCGCATCAAATGTAATATGGAGATTAATTTATGAATCTTAAAATGTGTTTATTATATATTCACACGAAAAGCGAAGTACGTCCATTGATACATTATTTAATTTAAAATATTCTCATCGTGCATATAAGTAATTAAAATAATTTCATAACGATTTTTTAATAACAATGATGATCTCTTTTATTTATGATGTTATATGCCGGAGGTATTTGTAACATAGACATTTTGACGAAGAACAGATTAACCTCCGCGCTGTGTCAATACAGCATCAACAAGTAATAAAGCTCCATTGATAATGGACAAAGAAGCCTTCGCCAGATTCTTGTCTTTCAGCTCACTCTTGCCGTAGTGTTGATATCTGAAATTTTTTATTGTCGTATATATTTTTCCTAAATTAATTTTCAAGCACCTATTTCTTGGTGGTAGAGCAGAATATTTATGTTTGATTATATCGCGATTATTATGATATATATTATGATTATGATGATGTAGCGATATATAGCGATGACACCGTGCCAATGGATGTGAGTTCCAAATTCTGCAATGCGCCTGAACTTTCGGTGTTGGATATGCCGCCAAATATCTATATGTGTGTTCCGACAGTTGAGACAATAGGCTTAGCGGGTCCACCATCTTTTTTTTTACACTTAAGGTTTAGCGTTATGGCCATAATCTCACCTGATCTTAAGTGACGATACGGCTCAAGTTGGTAGACACGCTTAGCCTGTGGAGGAACTGGCTCTCAAGTGCAGAGCTGCCGGAACACACCTATTTGGTATTTGGCGACAAAGTTTACAACTTGAGGGTGGTAGCTAGCCAGGCGGGCGTTAGAAAAAGCCCTACCACCATGCTATGGTTTCCTTACGGTGTTTTCCTCCACCGAAATCTCAAGCTCATTGTAGGTGCTTGGATTCGAACTCATATCCCTTGAAGCGAAGTCATACACACTACCACTGAGCTATCATCGTTTCGAATCTTGGGCTACATCAGCACCTATCATCGGGTTAGGTTGTGGCTATAACTGTAAACCTATAAATTATTTTAAAAAACACCAGAAATAGTGGAATTTTTGGTAGTGTCGCGTTTCGAGGTCAGGCTATATAGTCCAGCTTGTATGAGTAATTCTCTGAGCTACTAGTTAAATTTTGTACGTACTTATTCTAGCCGCAGTTACTTGTTTTGTTGCGATCTCCGTTATAACCTCCGATTCAAAAGTACCGAAGCTAAAGTCGGAGTTGGAGGTGTAAAATCAATCGGAAGTTCCGACCTTTCGGAATCGGAGTCGAAGCTCCGTAACATCCCTACTACAAATACATAAACTATATGTTTTATTGTAAATTATAAGATCATGGTTATAAAGTTAGACAAAAATTAACTTAACACATTTCTCTAATATTTTTTAATCTTACGAACCTTATAAATTACTCTTGATAAATAAACGGTAAATACATACTTGTCAATAATAACAGCACCGCTAGCGACAAACAAGGCTACTCCGACCAGTGAATAGAAAATGTCAATGCGCTTGTGGGAGGGAGTTTGCATTATATATCCTGAAATTAATTGATTGATAAGAAGTAAATAAAAAAAGCTGGAGTAATAGAAAAGTATGAAAAATATAAACACTTAGACAATAAAAATAATGTGTATACAATAGTACTCTTAGAAATAAAACGAATTGCTCGATTTATTATTCTGTGCAAAATATATTTATGCAGAATGACTGTAGTAGCTACGCTAATGCGGATCCATAATGGAGTAGTCATCAACTTATTACCTCTCCTCCTCCACACCGACACTATATAAATTGTTATCTTTAAAAAAATGGACTTGGAGAACCTTTAATCAATGACCTTCACTAAGTTAAGCGTGTGTTCCGTTATATACTAAGACCACTGTTTAGTACTCTTATTGGGGCGAAATTCGTTCCGTTATGGCTGACAGAATCAGTATACTCCGGTATAGCGGCAATCCACAAACCTAGGGAAATATATGTCGTCATAGATGGTCGCCATTTTTGTACTGTTAGTACTGGATCTTTCGAGGTAAGGTACTCTCGGTGCTTTGGTCACGTAATTAAAAGTATCCAGAAATTTGATAGCTTGTACTCTTGATATTTGAATATTGTTATTCTAATATACCGGCCGTTAAAATAAACATGGAAATTTAGTGTATAAAATATATTGTCTTTATTGCATTGAATAGATGGTAGCTCAGTGGTAGCGTATACAAACGCCGCGTCCCGGAAAGTGAGTTTGAATCCAACCACCTACAATAGCTTGAGATTTTGGTAAACGAAAATGTCGTGAGGAAACCATATCATTTTGATAGGGTTTTTCTAATTCCCGCCTGGCTAGCTACCACCCACAAGTTGAAAATCAGTTGCCAAATACCAATAGGTGTCTTCCGACAGCTGTACTTAAGAGCCAGTCCCTCCAGTAAACGCTGGCAACGCACCTGCGATTCCCTTGTTGTTGTGGGAGTCCATAGGCGGCGGTGATCACTGACCATCAGGTGACACGCTTGCTCGTTTGCCTCCTATTACATAAAAAAGAGTGAAAATAATACTTTGCATAAAATGAAAGTAATTAAAGAATTATGGGTATTCTAAAAGCGCCATAAGCCATAAAAAGTAAATTAAAAAATAAATAAACATAGATGACAGTATGCTGGACTGCGTTCCGTTTTAAATAGTAACTAGTATAGCTAACTATAAAGGAACGCCTTTTTTGCGTCACACCTTACAGTGGTCTCAGTGTATAACGGAACACAGCCTAAATTTCTAGATCGTCTTCTATAGTTTATATCTCTTTTGATTATTATATACTAGGTAGATTACTAGCTAAAGAGATGAGTTCCGTAACGATAATTTCAACATTTAAGATTTACACTCTTAATATAATATTAAGTGTCTATTCATGAAGCAGTACAAGAAGATCTTAAAGGCGACGAGAATTGCTATTAACTGTTGTCCACTAGAGATAAATAGGACACCGAAAAAGATAGGAGACAAGTCGTCGAATACTAAGCGTAATGTTAATTCACAATACAAAGGAAAAAAATATGTAGTGTTGACTCTATTAGGCAAAATAAGAGTAACAACAAAAAAAGGAGTAAAGATATCTGTACCAGCGACTTCCTCGCCTGGAACTAATTATTTTTTCGTAGAATCCAATTTTTTTTAATAAAAGTAGCCTAAGTTATTCATTATAACATCAGCTATCTACCAGCAAAAGTTTCATCAAAACCGGTCTAACTATTTTAGAGATTAGCTGTAACAAACAGACAGAAAGACAGAAACACATAGAGACAAACATTTTCAAAATTGTTTTTTTCTTTTATATATATTAGTAGCTTACATGTAGACATATATATTAAATGCATTTAGTAAAAAGCTATTATTTTGATATTACAAACAGACATATCCATTATATTTGTATGTATAGATTTAGTTCGATGATATATGATAATGAAATACGGCAACTCTGGCGAACGCACGAGTCTACAATTTAGAAAAAACAATAATTGGACAATTTTTGAATGTTTTAACAAGACATCTGTCTACATATTTTCTGATTTCTGACCCCATTATGAAGTCATTTGACGGTAGCATTAGGTACCAGATACGAATTGAATTATTTCAATAAGCGATCTTCAAAACTACTTGATCATATAATCCAGATTGTGTTACTACTTATCAAACTGAGTAATTAAACAAACAAACAAATTGAAGACGGTAGAAAATTATATAGTTTATTAATGATAATGGTATTATCTATAATGAACATTTAGGATATTATTCATACCTGCAGCAGCTCCTGCAAAGATGATGAGATAGCCAATAAAAGTTCCCGTCACAAGCATACCGATGTCTGGCTCACCATTGTAACTGTGGTAATGTAGTGCTACGCACGAACATGTCAGCGCCTGAAAACAAAAGACATTTACTGATTATAAAACTTGTACATAACTTTAATATATTTTCTTCTCATACTATAATATAGAAAGCCATGAATTATTCTCATATCTCTTTACAACATTTGCATCTTGAAGGCATGTAATATGAATTCATTTTTATTGCATAAATATTACAGTTGACCTTTATCTTTAGTTACCATCTTACTGTTTAAATTTGAAGAATATAACAAATCAACGTGTTCATAATTTTTAGAAGAACTTATTTTCGGTTTTATTAATGTTGTTTCAAGCATAACCTTATCACGGCACTGTTTAAGTACCTACGTACTTGTCACGATGATGTCATTGCGGTCGTGAAAGGCTGGCGAAGGTATGTTTTCGTTGTCCTATTTCCTATACTTAATTAAAATATTAATAAATAACTGAATGTCTTTTCTTACTTTTCTATATTTATTAATGTTAAATAATATTTTAATATAAATATATTACAAAAACAAAGTTTTCTAAAGTTATGCGAAAAGGCTCTCTCCTAAAAAGGACTTACTTTATTATATACCATAGAAAAAATTTATGTCAAAAAATGACCTTGAAACATTTTAAGCGTATGCCTACGCATTTTAGTGTACAGTATACAATTATTTCATCTGTTAGTATACATTGGAATAAAGATGGTGTCACTTCCTTTATTTATAACAAAATGACGCCGCAACCTACTACATTGTTCATCACTTCGAGTTTGTATGATATCATACTTTATACGTTTCCTCCATATTAATCGCAAACCGACTTACGACACGAGGCCAACTGACGTATTGTAGGACATCGTGCTTAGGATGGGCTTAATACAAATGAGGTCAAGTTTTATTAAGATTAATACGACCAAGTTCTATCACTTCACATAATTAAACTTTTATTTACGACAGTATTTTACTTTGAAATAAAGACTTTGTTTATTGTCAGTTTTCTTATTATACATAATAACAATACCCGTACTAAATAAATGTTATAATACGATTATACGTATCTGGAGTGCATTTATTTTATTCAAAGCTCTCAATCAACTACATACTAAATAACTTTAATATCGCCACGTTCGTAATTAGGCAGCCAGAAATATTGGATTGCTACATCTTTATAAAAATTATTTCTCATTCGTACAATTTTGTGAGAGATCAATCTTAAGAGTAAAATCGCTTCAATGTTGCTTGAATTGTTTGTATTGATAATTACCTTTATTCAATATTTACCAACCTCATTAACAGAACATTTCACGTTGTTTTTTTTTATTGACATATTTACTATTTATATCGAATTTGTTTCTGTTTGTTACGTCGTCACATTCGAGCTAAATATAAAAATAAGACGTCACGTATAAACACATCAAATCGAGGTCGAAGCATTGTTTTAATGTCTCTAACCTCCAACTGTGCAACTGTTTAGTTTCCCGATCGAATACTTGATACGTTAGTATAAAGTAAAATCACGAGACCAACATAATAACTTTCATTAACAATTAACTTATTTACATAATATTATTTTATAAGTTAAAAATACTGACCTCTAGTAATTTTACCTGTAATTATTTTTTTAGTTTACCCAGAAATTGAACAAATATTTACTAATATTCCAAAAACAATTAGTACCTTGACGACCTTGGTATACGATACTTGGCACGGTATCTTTTTTTGAAAGTTGTGTGTTATTTCAAAAAACATACGATACAATAGATAAAATAGATAAAAATTATTACATAGTGACTAAACATGCACATTCTACGATTTTACATACGTATGAATCTATTTCCTAAAAAAATGTTTTTTTTTGCGGAACAATTATGCTTATTTTTTTTACGAAATACACATATATTTAGGTGTAATGAAAAAGCAAGAAACTACTTAAATACAAAATATCATCCAAATCGTTAGAGCCGTTCTCGAGATACGCAAAATATATATTGTATATGAATTGCTCAATAATATTATTGATTAGAGATTATTGATTACATTAGAGAAATAATACTAATGCATCAATCAAAAACAGACTAGTTTTGGGCTTGTTTTCAATGCGAGAGGAAATGGTACCAATTGTACAAATAATAATAATAATAACTTTATTGACAAGAATTTTTACACTACAATACATAAAAATTATCTTAAGACAGTATCGCTATACATTTTTGAATCCTAGTGCCTGAACTAAGCCGAGCTTGTATCTCAGACACTGTTTTCTTCCCGTATAATAGTATGTTCTAGATATGACTTACATATATTTTAATAAAATATAACTAGAAGATATATAAATATGACATAAGGTATACTGCGTTTTATTTTTATCTTATCCTACCTTACTTTTAATAATAGTGTAACGAGTTACACTACAATATTGTGAACTTAATTTTTTTTTTGCGCGACTTTAAGATTTATGAAAAAACAAACAAAATATTTACCAAATAATATAAACAATATGAGTTTAAAATTTGGATGTGCCTCAAACTTATTCTTATATGATAAGTGTATATGGATAAATATGAGCAGAGTGATCCATATGTGAAGATGTTATTTATAATTGTACTAGACAATTATCGTATGATTACAAATAAATTTTCTATGTCTTCATACTTCTGTGTCTTCAACCAGGATGTAATTACTTCTTTCCATTTATGAAAATTCAGTGAATATATGTCAATAATTTTATTTAGTTTGTTGTATAATATAGGATCAAGATAAAACTGATATTTATTTACAAAAAAAAGTTTTCTATGTTTTGAATCTTGTTTGTATGTTTTGATATGCCACCTTTTGATATGCCACCAATATATTTAACCTTCCACATTTTTGCACCTTTGTAGGTTAAGCGTTTTACGTAATCTACCTTAATTAAGTGACAACGTGACCAAGGATGCCAACACACAAGTGTGGTTAGCTCCCAAGTGCAACGAACGCAACCATGAGTTGCTCGAAGACAAAATTTCAACTAGAAGTGGTACTTAACCCAGCGAACTTTAAAAATGCCCTAATACCATACCATGACTCACAATGATGTATGTTATCGAAACCTTTACTTTACTGTAATATCTAAACTCCCGTATTCGAAGCAGGTATACAAGAACGGCCATATTCATCCTCACAGAAAACAGCGTATGCAACACTATAAATAAACAAAGGTATTAAGGGAACACTCCCGATAACAGTCCAAACCGAGGCTCGACCACTTCATGACACCCTTGCGCTCGTTGCCTTCCAAGCTTTTATTATATATATTATCATATAAGCTGTTAATAACTTTGTCACAACTAGCACAATTTAGAACTATTATAAAACACTAGCTGTGCCTGTGACTTCCTTCGCGTGGAACTAAAAATTATTTAATAATTTTGCGCGTTTTCATATCTCTTTTCAATACAGTGATGTTAAATAGCCTAAAACCTTCCTCAACGAGTGTTCTATCAAATACAGAAATATTTTTTGGAATCCGACTGATAGTTCTTTATATTAGGTTAAGGTATTATTCATAGACAACAAACAAACTGTTGCGATTTATAATATTAATACAGATGTATGTATGCCGTAAATCCGAAATATAGCAATATTTACCGAGCCAAGGTGCAAATATTTATAATATATGAAAAATTATAAATAATAAACGTATTGTTATTCTGCAAAAAATATGCTTACAGTGCATATTGCGTAATCAACTTAGCATATGTTATTTTTCGGTTTTAAATTTATGCGTTACATAACCTTGCCTTTACTTTCATGTTCATGTTTTATGAATGAGGTTAATGGTCACATTAGTAATGAGTTGATTGCCCTTACGAAATGATAATAATTTGCTATTCCAAGTTTTACAAATGTTTTAAAGATTTAAATTGATAGACTTGAATAAAAAAAGTATTTTAGTAATGACTAAATGAAATCTGAATTAACAAGTCACCTTTTTAAATCAACCTTTTATCTGAAAATATATGCATTGTTATATTTAAACATATTATATATATAAGATCTTATATATAAAATGATCGTGTCACAATGTTAGCTGGCATACTTCTTTGAAACGGCTTGATAGATTTTTATGAAATTTTATATGTTTATTCGGCAAGTCTGCGAATGGCTCGTAATATATTTATCACGCCCCTAAGTGGGTATGGGTGGGTCACCCCAAACATTTTTTATATTTTTTTGACAATGATTTTTATTTCAATTTTTATAAGATGTAGCATTAAAAATACATACAACACCAAATTTTCACCCGCCTAACCTCATCCTCTCATTTTTAATACAACCAAAATATTCACTAGAAATGATTTATAAGACAGAACAACGTTTGTCGGGTTTACATATAAAAAGTTCATACACCTATATAGAGATCCTCTGTCATAATATGGGATCTCACTTAATTAATTGTTTTCTACTTAACTGAACTACTTAAACTTACCCAACTATTCTTAAACAAAATGGTTGTATGCGTAGACGTGTAAAATGCAAGTTATTTTTAGGATCAAGGTTAAGAAAGTCGCTCGATGTAACCAGTATGTCAAAAGTTGTTAAAAAAATATATTTTGCTGACCTTATTTAAACTCCTGTGTTGACATTGCCTAAATATTTAGTAACAAGTTTTGTAAAATGACGTCACCGTGCCATATATCTAATAATATTTACTATGTGAGCAACCCTGGTTCATATATGTATATGCTATGGATAAATATTTTTTTTTATTATTTTTTACCGTAAAGCCTGGTAATATCGATACATGTACGATAATAAACAGGCGGCCTTTTACAAATTAGAATGTTAACCAAACAAAGCGACGAAGCTCCCCCAGTTGGTAGTGAGTACATGCATGCATTACTTATTACTATAGAGATTTATATTATTACTAGAAAGAAATTTTATTTTAATTAAGGATTTATTATTTTTTTACCCCTTAGGTAAGTAACATTTAAGAGCCGGAATTAAACCAATTCTTAGACGGTTCTTACAAAATAAAATGTAATTAAATCAAATTTCATTCTTCGATATTTGGGTTAGGAGACGTTCAGTCAGCAAGGATATTGCCTTTATTCATACATAGATAAGTTGCAAGGTGATCCATTGATTGCTTATCGTAAAACCACACCTCACATGTGGTCCCAAGCTTTATCACTTCATAATACGGTATAATACAACGTTGTGATACATATTATTGTCTATTCTGCGTTGAGTAACGCATTTCAGTTACTCACAGATATAAAAATAAACGATGTTTCATTTGGTATAAGTATGTAGGCTACATTTATTGGCAATAACGTATATGAATATTTTTATTCTGTTTATTATATATTGGTTTTGCATTTACTTATTATCCAAACCTAAGTCTAAGCCTACTGGGGTACTGGTTCTTAAGTGCAACTGCTGAAAAATGTGTATAGGTATTTGACAGATTTATTAAAAAAAAATAGTGTTAAAATTTAGCGTTATGGCCACAATTTCACCTGCTATTATGCAAAGGTGTGGCCCAAGATGGTGGGCACGCATAGCCTAGTGTAGGAACTGGCTCTCTAGCGCTACTGCTGGAACACACCTATAAGTATTTGGCAGCAGATTTTCAACTTGAGGGTGGTAGCTACCCAGGCAGACATTACAATAATGCCCTACCATTATGCAAATATTATAAATAGTTAAAGCATCTGCTTAAAGAATCTTAATACAGACTGATAGACAGGTTCTGTAATAAGGTGTAGTTTTGCGAGTTGGTTTATAATATAACGATGATATACGCTAACAAGTGTTTTTGGAAAATCTTCCAATTCTTTGGGATATCCAACACACGCACAAATAAAATCTTAAGTAAACTGATTAATAAAATCCCGAATCCATACTAGGCACGTATATTTTTACCGAAACTACTGACAGTAAAGCTGAAAATACACATGCCTACCTAAACGTAGGCGTGATGAAGTAATAATCGATCCTGTATCACATGCTATACCGAAATACTTAAAGTATCGAATTAATAAAATAAACATGTTTATAAAGTTTCATTAGCTAAACGGTCAAGATTTTCTCGGTGTCTTAGAGAATAAAGCCCTCACATCAAGGTAAACTTAAGTTTTTTTTGTAGTAATAAATAGGCATAATGACGGTACGGTAGATGGTAAGTCCGATAAAAAATGGTGTTAATAATCCATTACAGGATATGACTGTCATGGTTGCCTACAAACCAAGTATTATACCAAAACAATATCTAAATAATAATAAATATATTAATTACTATATGTAAATATTAAAAAATAGTAAATTATTACAAACCGTTACAATTGTTTCGAAGAAATCACTTACCTATACACAGGCATTGAATAATGTTAGATTATAGTATATTAACAAAGAATGAAACGAGGTAAAACTATATAAAAACACGATTAATATCTTAAACAATTACTATGAAATCGTTCAAGAAGTATTTCCATTTAACCTTATCAAAAGATAAATTTCATTCGTATGGTTTGTGTCTATGAGGAAACTCCTTGTAATATTATCAATTATCGCTTTCTTTCGTCGTATTTTAATATACTACTTCGGAGAATTATGTTAGATTATCAGAACAATATGTATTAATAAATTGCAATTTAATTTTGAGTAATTGTTTCGATTCATTATTATAGAGGTACTACAGATATACTGATTTATATCTGTAACAAAAGTAAGTGCATAATTTGCAAGTTATTTAACTCTTAAGTTTATGATGGTAGCAATTTATTCAGAACTTGTATTATACATATTTCAGTAAATAATACTGAAAACCAATATTTATTTATTTATTTATTGTAACAAAATCAACACATTTACATACATTGCATTAATTTGATAATATAAGTTATGGAATATCATTACAGATATAAACATCTTACATTATTACATCGTAAAACAATTCTAACAAAAACAACTCAATATATTTCAAGTGATTCAGAAGTATAAGTATTGTGAATTATAAACACAGTATTTGATGAGCCCATGTTAATACTGTTTTCCTGGACAGTGGTGGATATTTAAATAAGTAATAATCTCGTTGACTTTTCTTTTTAATCTATATTAATATTATATATAGGAATAATTTGTATTTTTATTTATAACGAATAAACTAAAAATTTCTGGTACGCTTTCAAAAATTCTTTCACCATTATAATGCTATATTATAGCAGAGTAATAAGCTAGTTAAATAATTTTCAGTTCCATGCGAACGAAGTCGCAGGCGCAGCTAGTTTTGTTATATATCTTTATAAAGCGGAAAAATTGTTTTGTTGTTTGTTCGAACGCGCCAATCTTAGAAACTACCTGTCAGAATTAAAATCTATTTTTGAATTTAATAGAGTAGTCCCTGAGAAAGGTTTTAGGTTATATAACATCACGGTAGCACTAACAGAAACAAAGCAGTATTGAAAAAGTTACTAAAACAGGCAAAAAAAAACATAATTAAATAGTTTTTACTTCCACACGAACGAAGTCGCGGGCACAGCTATTTATCATATATACTTAAATAGAAGCAAGTAATAATTTACTTAAAAGAAAATACGTGCCGTGTGTTACTTTAATCACTACGTTATTTTAACCACTTTGGATTCCTTTATTTGGTTAATATATATAAACAGTCTTACAAGAATTTGTTTCTTATAAATAACACTTCTTGTATACAGATAAAAAAGGTGTCAATGCCCTACAAATGTACCGTGACATGATCTCATAATAATCCAATGTTTATTTCTCCACAACGCGTATGTTGTTTAAAGAAAAACGAAGTATTTTCTACTTGATATGTAAAAATCATCGGATCAAACAAGTATTAACTATATATGTACAACAGAGTTGCTTTTAATACATAATTATTAAAGGTAGGTACAGGAAGTTAAAATGTTTTTCGTGATTGGCTGGAAGCTATTGGATACATGAAACTACAAAAGGATAATATATAATATTATGAAAGAAATAGTACGCATTATTAATTATTTAATAATCTTACACCTTCATACTATCACAGTGAAAAATAAAGATATCAAGGTTTTACATAGAAATGATGAAAATCGTTATTTTTATGAAGTAAAATTAAAAAAAGCCTAATATTGACAAGTGCACACATTTGTTTCATTTCAGGCTATAAAATTTGACTATTACATAATGCCCTTTTTAGATTCAACAGCATCTAAAAATAACAAGCAGTTATTTTACTAATTATTACTTATTTAAAATTATATTCTTTACCATTGTTATTAAATCCATAAGTCTCCTAAAAATATTAAGATATTATTTGATATTCTCGTCTTGTAGGCATCATAGTTATTTGTGTAAAATATGAATTTGTAAGAAAAAATCCATGTAGCATAAGCACACTTTTAAAAATGAGGTCATCCGTAAATAATATGCTGGTTCTTTACTTATTTAGTATAAACTACTATTCACAATATCCATATGCAGTTATAAACATTACCATAACAATAAAAAAATCACAATATATACAAAGTAAACAACGAAATTTAACTGTCTCGAACAGCCATGATGAGAATGACGCGATGGGACTTTCAACACACATTTTGCGCCTTGGACGTTAATGTAACTTTTAAGGTGTAACCTGCATACGTTTTCGGTTATACAATGAGAATAAGTATTTATTAATTAAATTACTCACCAACTCGGCGAACTTAATAATGGATAATCTGCTTATTGCCATTGTATATCACTTTTATATTAAATCTTTGTTTATAAACTGGTGCACGTTCGCCCTCAATCAATAGTTAACTGAGACTGCGCGGCAGCGAACTGCGAAGCGCAGTAAAGCTAAACGCAAGTGGAAACTGAGTGCGTAGTTTTTTCACTATTTACTACTCAGTGGTTACTTGGTTAGTGGTTTTACTGAATACTTGGTACTCTATACACTTCATATTACTATTTATCGGAAAATGACGAATGATGAGATCATTCATTGAAAAACAGTACCATAAATATTTACGCACAGAAAGACTACTCCGGTTGACCTTGACTTTTGTTTGCTGGGCTCGACTGCAGCACTTGGACTGGCATTAAAAGGAATCGTTAAGGCATTCCAAAAAAACACGTATCATTTACTATTCAGGTGCATTTATTACTAGTAATTTGAATTCTTTAAATTGCTTTCTGATTAACTTTAGTTAAACAAACGAGAACTCAATTTGGCCTGATGTATTATTTATATTAGCAAAAAAAAAATGCAATAATATCTTTTACCCATTGTGCATTTATAACGTACATAAATAAAAGACAAAGTAATAATTACATATACCGGGTTCGTGCGGATACTCTGTACTTGCATTTGAACCACTTAACATGAGTTTCTTTTTTTTCGAAAGGACATTACTCTGTTAACCAGAAGGACTTTTACACCTTGGCAGGACTTTTTGGTACAAATGATGTGAAAACTAAGCCTCGAGGCAGCAAGCGCAAGGGTGCCTTAGTAGCCAAACCTCGGCTTTGTCTGCTGCAAGAGTCAGAATAAAATAAAAACTCATTATGGATTGGCCTACTGGAGTAGGCCTTTAAATTAAGTATTGACAATATAAGCATGGAATTTGTACGGAGTAGATTGTACTGTGCTGAATTTGTAGTGACCTAATTGGTTTAATATGCGGAGAAATAGAGAGATGAAACGGACGTCGTGCGTACATTTGTTGTGTGATATTAGCTTTCTGTACAAATATATTTTGTAGCAGTCCGTCCACAAAAAAAGCTTATCAATAGATAAGAGGCATACATAAATAAATAATAAACACTCAAGCAATTATTGTTGATAGCTCACTTGCAATGTGACCTACAAGATATAAGAAAAAAATACAGATATTGAGTAAACATTTTCAGAAATATTTAAAGTATGTTTATTTCCATTCATTAGTTACTCGAACGGCTTTTATATAAATTTGTCTACTTGTACGCAACTATTTGAATTAAGCAGTTTTAAATACTAGATTAATTAAAGATTTTGTTAAAGAATTTAAAAAGGATAAAGTAAAGAATTAAAATGTTTAATATTTGAATAAAATAATTCTTTTTAGGTTGTGTAAGGCTGTGCGTAGGTCAGCTTGGAAAGTATAAAGAAATTACAAATGGAAAGTAGTGACAGCTACTTAGTGTAGAAAATTACGCATAGGCGATTACCGAGACCGACCTAATACACCGTGGAATTTTAGTAGGCAAGAAAGATTCTGACGTAAGGCGCCTATTCAGTCAGAACGGACCATGCATGATTGCTCTATATGTATAAAAAACATTTTGCTTAAAAACGTAATAAGCATTTTTTTGTTATCTATACTATGTTTTTATTAAACGAGTACTACTTTATATCGAAGTTTAAAGGAATGCTCTTAAACTTACTTCCTAGGCAAGTCCTAGCAGTTTAGTTAATAATTAAGTCCAAGGAAAACACATCGCTCGTTCGCTACTATTTTTCACTTGTGGCTAATTCAGTCAGTCAGAAAACGAGTAAATGATTGAGACATAGTTTACAAAGAATAGATGTTTCAATTAAAAACACATCAGAAATAAATAGTATTAAAACGACGCCCAGACGTGCACTACTAAAATTATGTAATAGTTTTATCCACTTATTAATATAAAAGTTACCGACGATTCCCAAACATTAAAACACCTTGGTATTTAATTTAAATTTATTGTTATAACGTCGTTCAAAGCAAATTTTTTAATTATAAATTATTTAAAAACTTAGATAAAAGTACTGATTTTAGATGTTCAAATTCTGCTGTAGAAGTAGTAATTCAAAATGAATCCAGATACAGCAAATATTTGAAAATAGCACCGTTAAAACATTAATATCGACGAAAAAGTCAAAATATTGTTACTATATTAGTTCTATAAAACCAAAATAATTCTTTCTTCAAAAACCTCTACAAATGACTAGAAATTCATCAATATTTAAACAAAAATATCATCGCCTTATAAAATTCGTCAAATTTTGCATGCTACGTAGACAATATTTCATCATGTTCATTTCATATATACACGCGACCGATGACATAATATATTTAACCTTTTATTAGCATATCTTATTATTTTAGAATACGCAAGATACAAAAATAATACGATTTTACCTACAGCACTTGCGGATATAAAACATTTACACTAATAACCACCCTTAACTTAGTTCACGTTATTTGGAGTATCAATCGAGAATAATGCAATGGACAGTAAACAGACCTATCTGATGATAAATGGTTACCGTCGCCTATGGCCAGCCGCAACACCAGAGGTATTACAACCATGGCGGAAAGAGCTGGTTCCCGTTCTCTATGCCCGAACACTAGAGCCAATAGAGAACCTTTATTTTAAGGCAGTTTAATAATAATAGTAGTAATAACCATACCATGAAATTGTGACGAATCTGGGATTATACGGTTAACCGTCAGGACCAAAACCAACAATCGCCACAGCGTCGTCAGTTACTGTGTAGGGTGTACCGCGTGCAGGTGAGGTTAACTTGGGTAACTCAGATGGTATTCGATACCCATTACACCCCAAAAACAAATTTAAAAGTAAACATTATATTTTTTTTAGCATAATAGATAATAAAAAAGGTAACAATGTGTATATTAATAAAAGTTTAGTAAGGACAAATAGAGGTTTCGAAATATTTCTTATTATTGTAGTCAGAATTGGATATTACTGTGGCGTTTCGTACAATATTATTTGTATATGTATAATATTTCTAATTCTTATAGGATTATATTAAGACTTCTTTATTATTTAAGCTAGCTGTACCCGCGACTTCGTTCGCGTGAACTTGAAACTTGTTTCCAATAAATTTTCTGATATATATATATATATATATATATTTTTTTAATGATTCAGATAGGTACTACTCTTCTCTCGTACTTAACTCGCTCCGTCATTCAATTACATTTTTTTTTTATAGATTGATCTGATTATAATGAAACAAAGACTAAATGTTACTCGAGGATATGCGTTATGATTTTCTTGGTAACGTTTTAGCGTAAGCATTGTACTTTAGCAGTGATGCGTGCAAAAACAAACAGACAGACATTTCTGATAATTATTATAATTTATTCTATTACTTACTCTTAATGACAATATTTTTTTCATATAAATTTGATAATTACAGATACGATTTTATATTAATAATATACGAATAGATGTAGATATTTCGGTATCCATACCAAATTAAATTCGATCTGGTAACTATGCGTTTATTACTGCAGTCAATTCGTAGTAAAATAGTCGTGTTCTAGTTGTTCCCTCTCGAGCGGACCCATTTTTATACCTTTGGTGTCATGTCATTCCTATTCTAAAACCAACTATCTTTACAAAAATAATAAATAATAATTTATAAAAGTTTATACAAAATAAGGTCTTCACCACGGAGGTGCCATAAATTTTAACGTTTCTATATCAAGTGACCAATATGTATACTTGTATACCTATGCGAAGGATCAGGCAATGTAGCAAAATAATCGGCCACATTTCTGATAGTTTGTTCATTGCTTTAGCTTACAGCTAGTGGTAAAATATGGAGTCTTTCAAACATCACGTAAAGAAACATTTCACAAGATGCATGATAGTGACGACTGGCGGTGAATAGTAAATCTCTTGCGTGATTTTCGGGTTGCATTGTGCTTACATCAAGTATGCTGTACTATAAGGTACCCGGTATCCGGTACCTCGATACCAACATAATAATGGAGAAGAATGACATATTTTTTCTTATACATATTTTACAATAAACAATGAATAAACTTCTTTGATGTAACCATTTTGTAACGAGTGACTAATGTTTGCTTAAATACAAGACGATATATCACCATAAAGAACTTACACTTATTCTTGATATCTAAACAAATATTATAAATGCGAAAGTGAGTTTGTTGGTTTAATTGTTACGCTTCTACGCTTAAACCGCTGAATCGATTATGATAAATTTTGGTATAGAGTTATATGGGACCTTGGAGATAGCGATAGGCTACTTTGTCTGGCGAAAAACTTATTGGAAGTGATGTAAAGAGAGCGATAAACTCTTTTATTGCGTGATCCGATTTGTTTGACAAAATCAATATTAACGCCAGCGAAGCAGCAGGTAAAATCTAGTATATCATAAAACGAAGGAATATTGCATATGCATGTTGTCTCAAAAAAAATAGTACTAAATGAATTTGTCCACAGTCGTTTAAGTCCATCGGATGCTAAAAATTACAGGATGCATAGACACACAAACTATTAAGATATTTGACATTGGAGCAAAATCGGAATTTAATAAGTTGTAATTGTTAGTTATGTATTAAGTAATTGTTCTATTTTAAGTCATGAAGTCAAGTTTTCAATTATACGTCCTTGATGTCACTTATTATTGTATTTATAATATATTAATAATCAAAGTAGACGATTAATAATAAAATATGTTTATGTACCTAATACTATTAAATATGGAAATATTGTACTTGTATTATACTTATTTGATTTCCGGTAAACCAATGTAGCGGTTTATTTGGATTTTTTTGTTAAGATAGGTAGGTATTGTTTTTTTTTTATTCAAGTTATTTAGATAATTTTATAAGCCAGCAAAACCTCGGTCGCATATTATACTAAATATTTCCAATTTATTCGTTTAAAAGCCATATCATTTGTAACTAGCTGATCGTAGGCACTTCGTTCGGGTGGAATAAAAATGTTATTTAATTATTTTTGCCCGTTTTGTAACTTTTTTCAAAACAGCATTGCTCCTATTGGTGGTAGCGTATGTTAAATAGCCTAACGCCTTACTCGATGATCGCTCTATCAAATACAAAAATATTATTTGAAATCCGTCTGGTAGTTTATAAGATCAGCGCTTTCAAACTAAAACTTTTACGTTTTATAATATTAATATAGAATAATATCAAACAACAACACGATGTTCAGAAAGTTTGCTGTTTAGGGTTTGAATGATAAAAATTAAAAATACTAAAAAAAAAATCTATTGTGAAGCAATGCAATTAACTAGCAGTGAGATTTACAATTAATGATTAAAATTAATTTATTAATTCAGTTAAAGCCACTACATAACAGATCATGAATAATTAAGTAGATCAAAAAGTTCAAACTGTTTTAATCAACCTTCTCCGCAAACATAAACTTAACATGATTCAGAAAGATAATATCTTCTATATATCCGCCCTACTAAACTAAGAAATAAGAAGTATTATCTCAGAGCTGACGTAATCCTCTTAATACTAAACAATTTGACCTTCACGGCTCATATCGAACGTACTATATTCAATGACACATATGTAGTAAGTTGTTTGTTGTCTAATTAATGAGTTGCCTCCTAACTTGTTGCATTCGTTAAGCTTTACCGCACTATTGAAGTATTTAATTACCCACATTATGTTAAACATTCATAAAAAGTAAGGTTAAACCAAATAATAATGTTACACTGAACGAAAATATATTGATTTAAGCGTCATCTAGCGAATTTATACAAAACCAAAACCAATTCAAACTAAGTAGTGTTAAAAATTGCTTTTTATTTTTGATTATTTTGTGTAGATGTCGAATGAAGGTACATTTTCAAACATATAAAAATGAGTTTAATTAATAAATATTTTTTACACAGTAACATTTCACTCATCAACTGCTACACCGTTTGTTAAAACGGATCGTCTAAGTAAAGAAGGTATTAAGTGATACTGCCATAGTTCAGTATTACGCTGGATATAAATTAAGAATAGTATTCTCACCCTATGTACCGCTATGATAATCCTATGTTCGTTGGTGTGGCAAATTTCGATGGTTTTTTTATCCTTTAGCTTCCTTAGGCTAGAATTAACTTTACCGCAGAAGTAGCAGATATTACATGCCCAGTACCTTTACGTACATTACGTTAATTTGCACAACTCTTTTGTTATCAACCAAAACTTCGGGCCACATTGCAATATTTGTTACAGATTCTACTATAGCTACTTTGGACAGTGAGCACAACACTCACGATAGAAACCATTCTGCTAACAGTAAGTTCAAAAACAACCAACTTTAAATATTTTTTTATTCCATAAATATAATAAATGTAGGATAAAGCTTGTAATTGATTCTACAATTAATTGTCAATTTTTATGATTGCTTAGCACTGATTACAAGTTTTTTGTGACCTCGCTCGAGTACTGGTGTCATCTCTCTGAGCTGAACAAACAGCCAAGAGTGCATCTATGGTGAAAAGGACAGCGGCGGCAAGTGCACAGGCTGCCGTCGCTTGCGCGTAGGTGCGACGTGTGCTTGTAGGCACATCACGCCACGAACGTAGCGTGAGGGCGCCGCATGCACCGAACAGCACGCCACCGCCCGCTGACCACCACGCATCTATATAGGCATCAGCCATTGCCGATACCGCTTCGCCTGAAATTGAAAATATTAATTGATTTCGCATTTTCGCACTTTCACATCCTTAGTAATATTATAAACTTGAAAGTGTGTTTATTTGTTACACTTCTATTGCCCAGACCGCTCAATCGATTATGATGAATTTTGGCATAGAGATAGATGAGAACATGGAGACGGCGATAGGCTACTTTTTCTCACGAGAACCTTATTGGAAGTAGGGTAAAGAGAAGGATAAGCTTTGTATGAAACTTTTCTTTGCCTCATCTGATTTGTTTGACAAAACCAATATTAACGCGAGTGAAGCCGCAGGTAAAATCTAGTATAACATAGGAGAAAGGAATAAATAGATTAATGCAAAATAACTTTAGATTACGTATTCATTAAACAATTATATAGTTACTAGATTGTACGTGCGTTGTTTTGACTTAATATAAACTTACTTAAGTAATACTAAATGTCACTTAGACCAACATATAATTAAAAATAAATCAATATATCTTTGCTTAAAAATTAGATATCGGATTGCTGTACCTGTCATATAAATATTTACAAATACAAAAAGCCACATTTTTACCGATTAACAGTCCGTAATTATATTAGATTGAAGATTAGATATTAAGATATAGTTTTTATAGAAATTGTACTTCACGAAACTACGCACTGCTAAAGGAAAATAAAAACAAATTTTATTAGTATGTGAATAAAACATAAAGTCTTAATTTAGTTGCCTATTATAAGCACACTATTGTAAAGAACATTTAGTATCTTCTGAAATAAAATGTCTTCAAGGGAATTGAATAAATGATCACCTTGGTCATACGCTAGCTTCGTCGTCATACTCTTCAGAATCCACGTAAGCGAGTATCAAATCAAAAAGCATAAGCAAAGCGTTCACGGTAGCTAGCGAACCGGCCAGTACCGCTGCATTGTAATCTCCAGTTCTTGGATACGAAGATCCTGTGACCCTTGCGGATAACACCAGACCTCCGCTGACAGAAAACAGTGCTATCCCGAGCAACCCAAAGTACATGTCCTGGACGAGATCTACCGGCGCTAGAAGCATTTCACCTAAAACCATTTCAGGCATTACTTAGATAAATTTACAATCTCAATATTTGTTTAGTTGATTTAATTATAATAAACATATTAGCGGTTTCTATGAACATAATCCGAGGGACAAGCGAGTCAATTTATAGCAGACTAAAAAGATTAATTGGGTGTCAGCAGCGGAGAATTAAGCTTTGGAGTAGGCCTATTTCCAGCAGTGGACGTTTTTTGACCGAATCGATAAATACTAATGCGTCTAATTGGCTTTACTGTAGGCCACATCTTTAAAATTATACTAATCCTTATTTAACCCTGCCAGTGATCATAATTTTCAACATATAGGATATACGAGTGTGTCAATATTTTTTCCATAGAGGCTTATAGAGACACGCGCTATAATATTACACGAACCATTTGGAGCCACTTTTGACACCCCTATAACTCAAAAACTATTTCACATAAACATGACAATTTTGGCTCATATATTGAGACTTGCGATATACACATGTGTTCCAAATTTAATCAACACACCTCAAACAGTTATTTAGATATTAACGTCGAAAAATCGTCATTTTTATCACTGGCCTATAGATTAAAACTCTTACCCAGTTAAATATGACCAAGAAAGTTCAAATTTGGCATCCAGATAGTTAGTTCGGTGAATGTAAAGGAATAAAACAGAAACTAGAATTTTTTTATCATTTTATACTTCATAAAATAAATTTACCGTGTTACAAAATCTTCCCGAGTTATCCAGTTAACTAGCATATCGAAAAAATGTGGCTTTAATTTACTGTATCATATGATTTTTTATCCCATATAAAATGTAATTAACCCGTTGAAAAGTTCCGATTACTATTGTTTTGAGATTGATTGCTTTTTACAACATGTTCAATCGGGGGATTGTAGGGGTATGACCTTAAAGAATTATGAATGCGCTAATAAAATATTTTAAAACTGAAATATGAAGCGATGATAGCTCTGTTGGTAATGTGTATAAACGCTACGTCAATAGACATGAATTCGAATCTACCTGCAATGACCTTGAGCTTTCAGTAAAGGAAAACAGTGATGGAACCATAGTATGATGGTAGATCTTTTTTCTAACGCTACGCTCTAAATCTACCGCCAAATATTTATAGGTGTGTTCCGGCAGTTACACTTTATAGCCAGTCCCTTCACTAGGCTTAGCGGGTCTTGGGCAATATCGTCACTTAACATCAGGTGAGATTGTGGCCATAAAGCTAAACTGTACTATAAAAAAACTGTTCTTCATAGCAATTTATTTCGCTTCTTTTACAGGAACATTATCCAAGCAATGTCAGTGAATCATATTCAATCTTATAGTCATAGGATTATTACCAACGATTTCTCCAGAGAGTATCAAAACGTAGCCGACGTACGTCCCCGAGCACAACATTAGTGTAGGGACGTCTGTTAGGTCATAACTGTAGTGATGTAAGATAACACAAGATATAGTTAATACCTGTAAAATTATAAATATATCACTAATGACAATTTCATTCATTAAGATTATATTATCAGGGATATTGAAAGTACGATAAAGGTTCTGAAGTTGGATAAGTGCCCCTGGTCAGGTTCTCTTTACTACAATTGTTAGTCTAAAGCGAAAAAATAAATGCATGATTTTTATTTTACAGCTGTCGCCATGATTTATTATTTCAGTTATGTACAATTATTGCAATTATGTTTCTATACTTGTAAGTAAATAATATAAACTGTATTTTGATTAATTAGTAGTTTAAAGATACTCTAGTATTTAGCAATATCTCATTTTACTTCGTTTCTATCCCAAACTATTCGAAATGTTTATACTGGGTACAGTAAAAGTTTCGTTACTAATTTACGATATTTTTTAAGATTAACCTCAAAGCCTTTTTGGTAACTTAAAAATTAGTACTTTCATGAGTTAGTAAATTTGTATTTTACATATGTCTCCAAATAAATAAAATTCTAAAAATACAATGATAACAATCCTTATCTATTAAGTTTCAAAATAAAAAAGCCTAAAGAAATATTTATAAATAAAATTACACATAGCAAATTAAACCAATGTAACAAATTATCACTCACCAATTCAAAAAATTTTATAATGCACGTTGGAATCATCATTTTATTAGTACTTAAATTACAAAGACTGAATTACAATAAAACAATTTACTAAAATATGTAATCGCAACAATTATGTATTCCTGACATTAAAATTTGACATTGATATTTACATGTCACAAATTTAATATAGTAAATCAACTCTCATAAAAAGGTAAAATAATACCTTTAGGGTATATAAATTCATAACAGTATTTTTAAAATATAGTAATCACTAATTAAAAGGTACGCATTTCATCTAATTTTGTCGATGTTAGAAAAAAATAATGATCAGTTTTCTTAAACGATACGTTTAAATCTATAGATGGAATTTACATTCCTAAAGTTTGCTATTATATGATTAAGAATTAGATTAAAAGGCGTGATATTTCCACGTCAGTTTTCTAAAATTTAATCTATTATATTTTTGACCTTGTCTGCTATCGAACTATCTTTACATCTAAATTAATACCAATAATAAATATAGGTGTGTTCCGGCAGTTGCACTTAAGAGCCAGTTAGCGTGACCACAATCTTGGACCAAAATTGTCATTTACCATCAGGTGAGATTGTGGCCATGAACTATATAAAAAATGTAATTGACTTACCTACTCTACTTAAAAATTGTCAATTGCTACAGTTTAATAAAACTACATAGCCTTATTAGTCATGAGCTTTCGTAAGTTCTTAGTTGAGGGTAGGCTGTATTAATCTTACAGCTAATATAAAATAAAATAATAAAATATCTTATAATGTTAGAACAAATTTATGTATGTAATTACATTATTTTAATTATTTTATATATGTAATTAGTAATTTTTGTTTTTCTGCCAAAAAAAAATTAAAAACAAACAAGATACAATGAAACAGAATTTGGGTAGAGCTGATAGGTATTATCAAAGTATCAAATATTAATTTGAACGAAGGCCCAGCTCGTTTCGTGACTGTTAAAAGTTCAAGGAATTCCCGCGGTGAATATGATTTTTAGTCCGTTTTCATTAACTTGTTATTATTATGTCCAATCATAACCAAAACATCTTTTATATATATCTTTTATATAAGGAAAAATCGATTGTTTAAATTATATTATCATTTATTAAAATATATATTATTCAAAGTATCAGCCGTTTTTATTTACAACATTACGATTCGTTTTGTTTAAATTTATATTAGTTACGTACATATAGATATTTATAAATTATTCCTGGTATACTATGCCTATATGAAGTGCTAAACAAATAAATTGACATATTGTAAATTTTGAGTCTATGAGTTAAAAAATATGTTGTTACAATAATACCTAAAGTTACGTTAAATACCTGAAGTTAAGTGATGTTGTGACCTAAGATGGTAAACAGGCTAAACCTAGGGAAGGGACTGTCTCTCAAGTGCAACTGCCGGATCACACCTATAGGTATATGGTAGCGGATTTTAAACTTGAGGGTGGTAGCTAGTCAGGCAGGCATTAGATGGACCCTACCATCACGCAAATATGTAAAATGCATGTATAATAATATAGTCAGAGATTGTGCAGGATTAACTAAAATATTGAAGGAATTCTTAAAGTGATCGAATAAAAATACATGATTGTGACTCACCGAGAACAGTCACACTCTACGTTATTCATTTATTATAATAATACAGCACCATAGAGGAAAGAAGGCCTTCATGTAATATTAGAACAATTTTTTTTAATAAATAAATTACCAGTACAAACTTCCGCGCAAGCCTAATACTGCAATTAATTGGAGCCCAACACCGCTATTACTCTGTTGTGCTTATTATTTTGTTTCGAGGTCGGCCGTGTGATGAAGAATTACATTTTTAATTTTCCATTCGTCCGCGTGATTAGGTTTGCTTTTAAAAAGCCGCCGTGAGACCTTCATACCGATGAAATTTGCATAGAGAAGACGTTTAAATAGAAAACAAAAAAAATTGACGCACGTAGATATGTCTATCTAATTTGTAAATAATTTATAAAATATATTTTAATGCTAGCTGTTACTCGCGACTTCGCGTTGCTATTAGAATTAAGTCTAAATAAAGAACCAAAATTATTTGTACAATATAACATATCTTATATGTTAATGTTAAATTTCATCCAAATCCATTATTCCATTTTTGTGTGAATGAGTAATAAACATACAAACTGTCACATTTTTAACAGTAGTGTAGATGTGAGATAGATGTAGATAATCACGCACCTCAGTTCATGTCTCAACAAACTAAAGGCATTAGAATTATCATAGGTGATACTTAAGAAGTTGATTTCTAAGAAGTTCTTTTATAAAATACTATATACTTTACTCATATTTGAATTATGTATCGTATAATAATTGTAGACTTATTTTTTAAATTTATAGACGACTTGATTTTCGTATACTTGGATTATATTTCCTACCATTATTGAGAACTTGTTACCAATTTTATTGAAAAAATTTTATGCTAATTATATTTAATACTATTGAACTTTCTGATGTATAATACGTTCGTGATTGTAAATTTTATTAAATACTCTAGAGAAATGCCTACATTTAAGGGTTAAAAATATGATCTCTACATTGACAACATAGTATGCTTCATTGTAATTTCCAAAAAAGATGAAATGTATGGATGTTATACTTTGAATATATGATCGTATAGATAGCATGTGATATACGAATCTACAATAATACATAAGACGTTCCTTCTACAAAGAAGTCTCGAAAAATCTGATTTATTCCACATTTTTCGTGTTCCGCAGAAATATGAATAAGATTATCCAAATTTTCCGGACTGATTTAATTTTTGTTTTTCCACTTCGTTGTGAAAGTTTAACATAGGTCCCTTATTATTATTGTGTTTGTTAAGCCGATGTCAACATATTTGCCACTTACAGGTGAACTTCATTTAGAATATGCCATTACGTCATGCAGTTAATATATAACGTTGACTAACTTTTACCATCTTTAAAGTACATAATACGGAAGTATTATGTTATTAGGATTAATTATACAATAAAGTGAAGTAATGAAGGCTCATGGCTAGCGTCCCATCGAGTGACTTGAGTTCGAATCCCTACAACAAGCCTAAGCTTTCGGCTTATTCGTTATGAATCCATAATTCGTTATGAATAGTGGAAGTGTATTTTGTAATGGCAGTCTAACCAGCCAATACTTTCAAGTTAAAAATGTGTTTTCAAGCAATTAATTTTTATTAATTATTATTTACATATAATCATATTAATAAATTATTGTCATAACTATAAATAAAAGAATAAATAATTAACTATTAATATGAAACAAAATAAAATCAAATTTTAGTATTGTATAGTTCACGGTGCGGCGACTCACTCATTCACAGGACAAATTAGGTAATTTCGCCAATTCTCTCTGAACATCTTTGTAATGAGTTTGTAATATAAATCTTTATAAGAGTTTATAAAATAGCACTTTAGTGATAGAATTTTATTTTATTATTAGCACAATTTCATATAAAGTGAAAAATGTACCTTTACATAAAACAAGTAACTGTAGTATGATTCTACTCTGCTTACATATTATAACCTATTTTTCCTTCAATACAATAATAATAGAAAAGTCACCTGGTACATACAACATCAACACTTTTTATTGAAGTTAAATTTAGAGAACTTCACATATTTTTCTTTCGCATTGAAATAATGTCGTATAAGATCTATAGCCAAATTTGTTTCTATTATTTTATTTTTAATTTTATTATAATTACATAAATCAAATGTTATACAAAAAAATATTTTTAATAAATACTATTATTTATTTTAAAAATAAAATAATTTATTTGTAACGCATGTAAATACGTGTATGTAGATATGATCGTAATATAGATATAATAACAATAAGTATCTCTTAATTCTTTCATGCAATTTTTTTAACAACCTTTATTTATAAAAAAAAAACATTTCTACAATAGATTTAAATATTTCGTTAATCACTCTGTTTCTGTTCTAAACTTATTGAAGATTATTTTTTTTCCTCATATGATACTTATAAGATACGTGGGTTTTCTATTACTGCATATTTTTTTTAACTATTATTTATTTAACAGAACCATAATATCTGTTACAAAATAAGTTTTTTGTTAGTCGCAATGCGCGTAAAGGTCACATGCACAGTTGTTTTTATTAATATATATTTAAAATTACCGAGATAACCATTTCGATTACAACTCAGATGATTAAATTTGTCGTCGCCTTGGTTTGGCAAATTGGTCTTCAATGTGCCTGAAAAGAAGGTGACCCTCATTACCGAATAGTCGCGTATGGGGGATTACTGACCGTTGTCTCTATGTCAAAGGCAGGAATATACTCCAATGAACAAAGAACAGAAAATTGGTAGCATATATATATGTATATTAATAATATAAATAGACTTAATGATGTCAAACGTATGAACTTCTCATTAGGTCATTCCATGTCAAATTGACCAAATCGACCCCTTTCGATTTGACGTATTAGATTAAAAAATTTCTTTTATCACAATAAAGAACTGCTAAGGAAAAAAAAAATTGTTTTTCAACATTCATTTATAATTTCGCTTTTTTTTCAAGTTTTTCAATCTTATTTTTTAAATATCTCGAATACTATTATACTTACAGAAATGAACCACAGTTCAATTTATTTTTCCATTCTTGTATTAGTAAAATTTTGAATTTTTCAAATTCGTCATGCAGCCACAAGAAGCCACAGCATTTGAAAGCGGCGATTACAGTGAGGCAGTTGCTTTAACCGCTAAGCCAACTCTACTAGTCCATTACCCCTTTGTGAAATGAAAATATGCAAAACATATGCTCTGTTAAAAATTTTCGACGTTTTGATTATTATGACTTTATTTACTAACCAAATTGTTATATAAAAAGATTATTATGTTAATCTAAGCATTATACAGTGAAATTTAGTCACAAAAAAAATACGCACGTGCATTAGCCAAAACATTATCAAAACGGCTATAATTGTCAATAGCTTAAAATTTGCACGAAGCAAAAATTGGTTTGACAACTACGGTTAATACGTCATAAGTCGTCTTAAAGCATAAGAATGGTTGACACAGTAATAATGGTAGATCTGCTTATATTGTCACTGCCGCAGGTTATATTTGTATTACGCTGTCTTATAATTTACTGTAGAATTTATTGGAATTCAATTCTGGTGTCGAAGCGAAGCGTTGATTGCATTCCCGGTGCAAGATTTGATGGAACTATCGAGAGGTCACGGTTTATTAGTTTGTTTTATCTAGTTTTATTAGCACCAGCTGTTTGCGACAGCAACAGCAATAAATGGAATGTTCATTATTTGAATAATTTTAAATTTATTCATAAGTACTCCGGGTAAATATAATGTGAAATTTTTAGGTACCTATATGACAACATATAAAAACATTTATCGGAATCACCCGGTTAGAGTTTTGTTTAGATTATTATCTCTTTTATCTTATCTAATAAAAAAATATCTATTATCTTATTATAGTTTAAAATATTCTCTCCACGTTTTTTTATACTTTATAGGATTAGAGATTTAGCTACAATTTCACCTAATGTTAAGTAAGTTACGTTCTGGTCCAAGATGTTGGACACGTTAAGCCTAGTGAAGGGGCAGGCTCACAAGTGGATTTTGCTGGAACACACCTATAGGTATATGGCGACCGATTTCCAACCTGAGGATGGTAACTACCCAGACGGATATTACGAAATTCCATACTATTATCCTATGTTTTCATATCGAGGTTTTCCTTTACCAATAGCCAAAACTCCTTACAAGGTTTTGAACTCACGTCCATCGACACGGGGTACAAGTCTTTACTCAGCTGTGAAATAACTTTCAATGTTTAATTAGAACTGTATGCGATTTTTAAAATTGATATGATGTGAAATATATTAATTACGAAAGTTCCTACCATTCCTTTAATGAATTAGTTATCTCTGCGTATCAATTAATCAGACGCTATTAAGTCACTTATTTGTATTTGTTCAGTAATCATATAATACGTTAATTAATAATCAAATACTACGTAAAATAATAATACGAAATTCGTTCCGACCGAGTATCCCCCGACACTCATAGATTTTTTTTTGTTTATAAAAATCCACTAATATTCATTGTTTGAAAAGTACCGAATGACTTAGATTAGATATCTTTGAAGGTTTTCAAACATAGCTGAACATGAGCGTATAATTTCCTCCACTTAGATTCATAGGCGTGGTGTTATGTAGGAATCCGTCGCATCGTGACAGTGATATGCCGTGTTCGTGATATTCGTGACACAAGTACAGCTTCAAACTCTGTCTTTTGCAGTCAGTATTGATGCCGGTGCTTCTAGTAATACATTATGTTTAAATTGTAACCACTAATTATTATTTAAGCCTTTTATTTTATGTAATTTTATAAATATTTTGGCAATGTATTGAGTAGGGGGGTAGGATGGTGGCGAGGTTTTTGACAGGATTATTAAGTGGAAAATCTGCCGCCAAACACCTATGGGTGTGTTCTGGCAGTTGCACTTGAGAGCCAGTCCCTTCACTGTTTCTAGCGTGTCAACCAGCTTTGATCACATCGTCATATAACATCAGCGGAGATTGTTGTCATAACGTTAAACCTATAAACAATAAAAAAAGCAAATAAACCGTAATATGTCGAGCAACTATAAAAAAGCGTAACTAGCTAAAATTCACGTAGTTAGAAATGCTTAATAGGATACATTGTAGATATAGTGTCAGATTACTTTCTTATCTTACTTCAAGGTCTATAAAACCAGTTCCTTCCTAATTCACGATCGAAGGTTAAACATATTTACAAAATTACAATGAACTGTGAAGGAATATTGTAAATGTCAGTAAGCAGAGCGACCGTGGCTACATCGTGCGATTACATTCTGGGCAATCGAAATTCAATTATTTTCTAGTAATAGTCGATGACACGAAGGCACACCTCTTCAATATGCTCACGGACACTCGCTCCAATTGGAATAACTTGACATTTACTTTACAACAATATTCTGCCACTGATTTTACACGAACGATACAGTTCAATGGCGACCTTTACTTACATCCTTGTTATGATTTTTTTAAGTAGATTTAGCGTTATAGCCACAATATCACCCGATGTTATGTGACAATATGGACACGCTAAGCCTAGTGGAGGAACTGACTCTCAAGTGGAACTGTCGAAACACACCTTTAGGTATTTGGTGACAGATTTTCAACTTGAGGGTGGTAGCTAGTAAGGCGGGCATTAGAAAAAGCCGTATCATCATGTTATAGTTTCATCACGATGTTTTTCCTTCAACGAATGTTCAAGCTCATTGCAGATGGTTGAACTCACGTCCCGTCACGTCATATGACGTTCGTACACACTTCAGTTCTATTTTATTTCTATCTATATTCTATTTATAAAATCAATGGGAATGATCATATAAATTTGTAATAAAATTGGTTAACAGAATATATAACGTTAATTTCATTAAGACTACTTTACATTAAGACAAACAGGTAACTTAAACTCAAGAAAAAATAAATAAACAGGGAGTAAAAACAAACAGAAATCACATAATTTTAACAGGTGATGCTATTACCAAGTTTTATAAACTTTCAGTGAACTGTTATGCTAAGCCGTTTGCAGCTATTTATTGCAAAACTTAGTTAATATGGAATAACTTTAAAATGGCTTCCCTTGCTCTTCTAAGAAAACTATAACAATTTGATTGTGCAATAAATCATTAAGATTTCTGATAGCGTTATTATATTTATGGTTCTAAAATTATGCGTCTGTGTATTGAATCTGGCATCAAAGTACTGTTTATAACGCTTTATAAGATCCGTCCGTACTAAATAATTCAAAAGCTTCCTCTCGTTTTTATAAAGTCAGCTTCCAACAGTTTTCCCTTTTTTATCACTAGTTTTAGTATAGTATTATCCGGTACCTACCAGAAATCTATTCTGGCCTTGCTTTTAGAAGAAATACTTAATAGCTGTGAATTTGTTCCAGTCAGAAATAATTAAAATATTTTGTTTTTGCAATATATTACTTCCAATGATTTTTGTAAAGTCACCCATGAGCTCTTTGCTTTCGTCTACTGGATATATTCTATTGTCAAGACTAATAGTTGTATTCGATCCGTGGCGTCTAGTTAAGAAGCCAAATTTTCGCAATTCACAGCTCAATCTAGCTAAGTGGCTATTATTCCCTCTTTACTGTATATATTTTGCTAAATTACGTTTGATATGACGCAAAGAGATATAGCTAAGTTCATTTATTTACACTTTAAGCTACTCCTATTATTTTAGATGTCTGAGGTATATTATCATTACTGATTCAGTTTTAATCAAATACCCCTTTTATATTTCTGGAATAAATTTCTCTGGAACTAGTATATCTCTTTACACAGTTCAAGGACAATTGTAAACCTAAGTCCCTAACAATATCTACGACTCGGTAATGAAAGTCATATGCAACTGAACAAGGCACCAACTACCTTTGGGCTTGTCGTTTACAAGGAAACTAGGACTGTCTTTTCTTGAACTTTTAAGACATACTATTAAGTTTTTAAGAGACTTTGAGCTTACTTTTATATATGTATATATACCTATACTGGATTCCGTATATGTTTTCCTCGTTACCTGTGCGTATTCATATAATCTGCTCTTAGTTGGTGTCTTCGTTGGATTAGGAATACTCATGTCAAATTTCAATTAAATCAGGCATATAATTTTGGACATCAGGTAATAAATGTTTTTCCTACATATATTTACAGGCATTTACGTAGATATATTAATAATTTGTCATACCACTCATTATTATGTGATATATTAGAATATCGTTACGCAACGCGTTAAAGGAAAGAGAAGTAAATTGACAGCTTTGAGACTTCATTAATTTCTATCCAAATCAACACTCTTCGGTGTTATGCACCCTAACGCATATTTACCACTAACATTTACCTCAGTAGGTCTCTAGGTAAATGACTATATATACACTGACTGGTACCTAAACGCCATATTTTTAAATGAACACAGCAACCATTTTTATCTCTTCTAAAGTATATTTTTGCTTACGCAATTAAGCATGTTTAGTATATTCTTGTTTTACGTTAATAATACAACTTTTGAATTAATTTTAACAATATAAAGCTCTGTATTTGTATGCATAGCTGTGAAACCATATATTACGATTAATTTGCTACGAATTATTTACTAGTAATTAAGTATAGCTCCGTTGAAACTTTGATATTGCACGTATAAGGCAACAACTTCAGCGGTTGACCCATATAAAATTCGATTAAACGCATTTACTAGGTTTCCTAGTCTGAATATGTGTAATCGATGAAATGTCACTGTTATACATCTAGTATTGTTACTTGTAAATTCCTTAAGTTGTAATTACTGAAGTACGAATTCATTTGGCGATATCGTTAGAGTACGCACAAGGTGAAGTTACCGAGAAAGGGTAAAACGGAGGAATATAAACCGATGCACATCTTCGCTATCCGTATTCAGCAAACAGTTGAACAAAGTACACCTGCCTTATTTGTACAAGAAAATCAAAAATGACTACTACATTGGTGAGTAGTTTTCACGTTTCAATTAAATCGGAGAACAATACAATTATATTATCATGACATAAAATATTTTAATTTCTGGTTCAGATCGTTTAAATAGTAATCGATTGAATTCCGCTAAGGTTTAATTAGTAAATTTTTTCCAAAAAAGTAGATTACATAGAAATTATTCGCAAAAACTCTACTAACATTTCTAGGTGATTAATATTTAACATGACTCTCATTGTTCTATATGAGGTATAAATATATACACGGATATGGATAACGTGTATTCACTATTGTACTGTTATTACCATGTGAGAAAACTAACACATTATCAGCGAATACGTTCACGTGATTAATTGAAGTCATCCCCTATAGATGGTGTACCTAACACCATCTACAGGATTATTGTCTTATAAAAGGAAATCAATACTTATTTCATACTTAAATGTACATGTATAAATGAATTTCCAAATCCCTAACATGAGAAACGATGGGTTTTCCGTAGAATATGCATGATCTGATCTGATTGTAGTTGGTAACTCAGTTGATAGTGTGTACGGGCGCCGTGTCAATGAACGTGAATTGCAATTCATGTAATCAGACTGGCTTTCGGTGAAAAACATCATGATGAAACCATAGAAAGGTGGTTGGGTTTTTTTAATCACGACCTAGCTAGCTACCACCCTCAAGTTCAAAATCCGCTCACTAAGTTTAGCGTGTCCACCATCTTGGGCACATAAAAACTTAACATATAACGCTAACCATAACACTTTAAAAATAAATTTTCCTTTGCCTTTAAGTTTTTTTTCGATAATAGGTAACCTATGTTCTTCCTAAAGCATTAACATATCTTTATGCCAATACGCTATGTAGTTCGCGCAGCATTGTTTTCGAATGTTTAACATTGGTCTATATATGTACATATACTTTCATTCCCTCATGCCTTCAAGTATTATTTTCGATAATAGGTAACCTATGTTTTTCCTAAAGCATTAATATATCCTTATGCCAATGCTCTATGTAGTTCGCGCAGCATTGCTTTCGAATGTTTAACATTAGTCTATATATGTACATATATGTAAGTATTATAACTATAGGTGATTGATTCCAACAAGAAAAAAGCCTGACATTGTCACGACGAGATAAGTGTTAAGACTTAGTTTTTGTTTCAGTTGGTTTTAACGTCAGTCCTTATAGCCGTTGGGTCATGTGGACGTCTGGAGCCTCAGTATCTTCCCCCACGGATCGGAGGAGGATTCGGCGGTGGTGCAGGTAACGTAGCCGGTGGTGGCTACGGAGGAGGTAACGGCTTCGGAGGATCTGGTGCTGGTGGAAGCGGTGGATCTCATGGAGGCGGTAGCGGCTCACAAATACCGATAACTCGCTTTGAAAACGTGAACAATGGCGATGGTAGCTACCACTTCAGGTATGTTTTGTATCTTTCCTAATAAATAAGAAATAAAATATTATGGCACAGCTTATATTATTATAATACTAATAAGAGCATAAATTCGTATTTTAATACAGCACTGTATAAAAACGTAACTTATTAATTAATGAGAATTATAACAAAAAAGATTAATTATAAATTAATAATAACATTATTTAGCCAATAATAATATTAATATAATTTATAATAACATCATTTGAAAATTATTTTAGTAATTCTGGGATTGACTATGACTGAATAACCTAAATACATTTAGGCGCTATCTGTGTTCAGATGGGTTCACATTTCATATTTATTTAGGTTGGTAAATTTACTTTTAATTAAAATATGTTTTTAGTTACGAAACTGGCAACGGTATCGCAGCTCAAGAAAGTGGCGCGCCACGTGCTCAGGGTCCTGAAGGACTCGCTGTCACTGCCGAAGGCGCTTTCTCCTTCCGTACTCCCGATGGACAACAAATTGCAGTCACCTACACTGCTGACGAGAATGGATTCCACCCCAGCGGACCTCATCTTCCTACCCCACCTCCAATCCCAGAAGAAATCCTGCGTTCCATTGAGTTCAACAGGCGCAACCCATCTTCGTAAGTTTTCAACGCAAGAATTCATTACAGAAAATATTTCAATAATCAAGTGACTTGATATTATTGTAAGAGCAAACCACATCGCAAATATTCAACCGCCTTATTTGAATTCGTCAGTGAGTTCGAGCATCCATTAAAGCAAAACATCGTGATGGTATAGCATAGTGATTGAAATTTTTTTTTACATACCTGGTCCAGCTGACTCCTTTCTTAAAACCTGCCAACAAATTACATACCAATTCATTTTTATTTCATTCATGCATTTTTAATATCGTAACATGCATTTTAGTATCATGCATATAATATGTTGTACTTAGCATAAAATCTAATAACTATTTATGAGATACTATTGATTATTACCCGTATTGCTAATCTCATTATGTATCATCCCTTTACCCGTTTTATTAAAACTGAGCGTATTAGATAGTAACACAAACATATAAATTTAGTTCAATAAATTACGGTGCTTTCTTAATCTGAAAGTAGTAATTATTTTAAATTTCAACAACTACTATTTACGAACTTTTTATGCAAATTAGTATTGTGTTTTTATGTTATTTATACATTTATTATAAAATTTCAGTGAAGGCTCTTACAACGGTGGCGGCGGCGGCTCCAACGGTTACCACTATTGATCATTCACCAACAAGTCCTAAATACCTAATTCCGCTAAAATTTTGTATGAACCGCAAATAAAATTCTCAATGAAATCCTATCACTTAAGCTACGGACCACACCCACCCAGATTTTTAATTAAAAACATATATAAATGATAATTCAAGTAAAATGGAAAGCAACAAAACTATGTAAATCGATTTTAAATACGATGCACAATTGGCAGCAATTATTTGCGACTTGACGGCGTTCTAGCAGAATTGGGATAAATCTACGGTACTAACAATAGTATAACTTCACGAAAATGGACTGTGATACAACGATACGTCGAACTCTTAGTTGTTAAGTGAGGATTAGAACTATTTAAAAATGTAAATAGGCATGTTTGATAAATATAAAAGAATGTTTATGAAATTGGCTTTATAATTTTCATTGATTTTATCATTATTTGAACTATATTTTGAAATTATATGTTTAGAGCTTTAAAATACTTATTATTAAGGATATTAAATGATACTACTCTTAATAGATTTCCACAATATAAACGATTTCTTTGTAAATATTTTAATAATATGTACCTTGTGACTTTTATCAAATTAACTTTGTAATTATGTATATGTACCTAAATTAAATTCTTTAAGAAAATAATAATTTTGATCCATTGTAGAAAATGTAATTAACTTTATTTTAAATAAAATATGTCACGGCAGATTTTACATACACACTATTAACAAATAAAATCATATATACTGACAGACTCATCAGCATCAAATTTAGAACAATAATTATTTATCACGCAAGAACATTTCTGTGGAAGATTCGATCCCATAGCACTTACTTACGGTGGCAGCGGTGAAGCGACAGCTTGAACTAGGCCTATCATAGCTATTAAATAATTATCTAATTTACATCTCATCTATTAACTAATTTAGGCATTTAATTTACACAATTAAAAATCAAACATGACGTAGTTATAAAATAAAAAGTTTGAAATGTAGAAAAATAAAATAAATAGATGTTCTGTTGGTTGTGTCTATTGATATTTGAACTTAATAAAAATTCTATAGTTTTATAATATAGACGTTTGATTGAAATGAAAAGTAATTTTTGTTCTTTCACACTATTGTTCGCACGATTTTGATATAATTTATTAAAATTAACAGGGTTATTTTTCAGGCCATTCTCTGTGCTAGGGAATGTATTTTATTCTATTCATTTCTATATCACATACGTGATATTGAACTTGAAAACCATAAAAAAGCAAAGAGATATAGTTTTTCTGGGATATTTAAGAAATCCTTTTTTTTCTTTATTTTATACCCGTTTTCTCGTTGCAATTAGAAATAAATAGCAATTATACAAATTAAATTAATGTTTGCGTGAATGTCTTCTTAATGTTCCTGACTCCAATACAAAATTGACTAAATCATCACACACGAGTAGTAGTAAAAGTAGTAATAGTATGATAGTAAAATAATAATTCAGAGTTATCCATATTCATATACATAGTCTTATAGGTCTTTTCCTGGTTGAACTCTGACTGAAATTGATTGCACAAAAGATTTTATAATGTTCATTTTGCTGTTAACTTTGCTTTACTGGACAAGGCTGGAGATGTTAACTGTAATTACTTGCAAGATGATAGATACAATTACAGTTATTTATCCGTCTTCGACTAGACAGAAAAACCGTAAGGATTGTTAACATGAGGAAGTGGGCCAGTTACAAAATCAGTAATAAAAAAATAAAATAGGCCAATTCAAAATATGAAGGAATTTACCGTGCCGACATTAGTTAGGGTGAGAGGATAAGGTCAACAATGGAAAAAAATTCATTACAATATGGCGACGCTGACTGACAGTGATCACCGTTATTTCTGAATTCACAGCAAAATATCAAAGTAATTATTAAATATGCGCTAAACGCACTGTTAATTTCATCACAGTTCTCAAATGTAAAGTAACAAAAAAAATATTGTGCTTTTATATGTTGGTGATAAATCTACAACCATTACAACAATATTGGTAATATTTAGATATATATTTTCATAACTAAGTTATTATTCAACTATATTTTTCGAATCCAATCGATTCAATACTTAAGAGTAACAATTTCCCACAGCTTCTGGCAACCGACGCCCACACTTTCATACCTGAGCATGAAATGCCTAATGTTGTAACAAATTTTATACAAACGCAAATGTATAGCCGCTATTACGAACTGTGCTAATAAAATTAGTTCCACACCCATACACCGCTATGATTTATATCAGAACTTTTTTATAAGTTGAATATGTTTAGCAGGTCGTAATTTGTAGACATAAATAAGAAAATCTGTAGTTTGATTGAAGATAACTTGTTGATTCAAAATATTGTTGTCACATCGTTTTTTGTTTTGTTCTGTATTATAATTGTAGCTATATATACAATTATATCAGTGTCATTGAAAATATCATGCAAATATTCATGATTTATGCAACCATTAACAAGATGTTAGCTTTGTCATTAGGACTATCAAGGCAGTTTTTGTGACATCTAAGAAATCGTGCCTCGAGTTCCGAAAATTATTAGAACGGGGTTCTTTGTAGCACGTTATCGTTCTTATTTGTTTGCAGGCTGAGAGGCTAGACCAAAATAAGTGTAACAATGAAAAACGACACCAAAAACCAATATAACTTTGCAGTATTTTTGAAGTATTTCTCAATCACACAGAAAATTAAAGCTTTTTTAATCGATTCAACTTACCGTAATTTTTAAGAGTATGCAAAAAAAAATTATAATATGACCTTGTATTAACAAACACAAAAAAGATACAGCGAAATGAATTGTGTTCAACCGGGTGCACATAAGACACTTCTCTTTTTTATTTATAATGCCCTATGCAGAATAATTTAACTACATCTCATACAATATAACACCAATATTATATTTAAACAAGAGCACCAGAGGCTCGAAGCGGTGCGACAGAAGACCCTGATTTTTGCGTTATATATATAACGGGAATACGAGTCGTTGAAGTATCCTTTAGTAGGTAATGAGTCTCACACAGCAATCTCGTAACCCGCCCGGGATAATGCGAGAGGATGCACGTTTTTCCAACACGTTAAAAAATGTAAAATATCTCAAATTATAGTAGAAACCATTAGGTAACAAATTCAGACCCCACATAAAAAACAAGTTTACTTTGTTTCTAATCTTGTATGGCTAATTTTCTTCTATTTGCGAAATAGCGCTTCTTTATGATAATAGAGAGCAAATTCAATACAATAAATTAAAAGAAAAGGAACGTTCGCCCGTCAGATTTGCCTGTCATAGTTTACAAAGATGTCTGTACTATTAAGTGAACATTGGCTGGCTGGTTGGTTGAGTTAGTACACCTTTATACAACTGAGACATACAGTTTAGTATTTAAATTAATCGAAATTAAATTAAAAGTGATACATAACGTAAAGAAATTTCACTTCTTACCCGTGTATACATGCACGTGTACGTACATGCATGTGTGATACATGCACTTTTTATTTTTATGTTATTATTTGTTTGAATCACGGTGTCGCTTACTGTAATATGTTACTTAACATGTATTTTTTGAAAAGTTTCTTAACTCGTAATTAACAATATAAATAATTATAATTAACCTATAGCCATGGAAAGTTACTGCACTTTCCATTTTTATAATTATCTTATAATATTCTATAAGAGATAAATTTTCGAATTTCTGCATACATTTGTTACATTCAATAAATTAAAACAAAAAAAAATTAAAAAACACAAAATACTAATATTATAAATGCGAATGCGAATGCTTAAACCGCTGAATCTATTTTGGTATAGAGATAGATGGAAACTTGGTGACGGTGATAGGCTACTTTATCTCATAAAAAACATACTGAAAGTGAACTAAAGTGGGGAATAAGACCTGTGAGTGTATGAACTTTTTTTTTCGCCATCCGATTTTATAAAATCAATATTAACGCGAGCGAAGCCGCGGATAAAAGCTTGTTGATAATAAAACTAAAAACAAATTACGTGTATAGATCGTTAAAATGGTATATTTGATATACAAAACATATCGAAATATTTTTATTGACATTTTACGATATACATTACTCATCATTATATTACATTGAAGCTATTAAACCAACTTAATCTGTAGACTAATAATAGGATCTAAACACAGTTATAGGATTGCCTTACACGGTATTTTGCAAACAAATGTTCAAAGCTTACAAAGTAACACTCGACAATTTTGGGTTCCGTAATCTAAAATAAATATTTTACTGCATATTGAACTATACCTTTTTATGTTATAACTTTGTGTAATATACACTTTTTTAATTCCGAAACCTGTCATATGCCCCAGTTGTTTAACATGGAATATAATTTTATTATCTTTTTAAACTTCATATAGTTTGACCACGATCTACGCAAGTATTAACTGATGCTATATACAGGATGGTTACATACTAAGTCAAATGAAGAAACTGGCTCTCAAAGGCAGCTGCTCACATATAAGTACTTCGTGCCAGAATTGCAACTATCTTTCTTAAAAGAAGCCTGAAAGTTTAACTACAATATATAACTAATAACGTTCTTTTACACGCTTTATATTAGCTTCACTTGTATGTTTGTGACTCATTTGGACATGATTTTGACCCACTTCAAACGGTCAGATATAATTTTAAATTCGAGGACCGATGACAATACACAAATTTGATAAGATTATTCCATTATTTAATTTGCGGAATAAGATTTGTTAGTTCATATAACTTTCGTCTATACTTGATAAGGCAAGAATTTATGTTAATTATAATTTCCAATCATTATCATCAACCGATATATCTAATATTAATAAATTTTCGTATACCAAAGATAATTTTAATTCAACAAAATAACCAAGAATTAATATTTACAATTTTGGTGAAAAGAGCCTTGTTTGCTATCGTAATGAATGATGATTGAGCTACCGATTAATTTTGCTCTAATAAAAATTAAAGTTTAAAAAAGCCTGTTTTTATAAATAAACTAAACTAAAAAGTAGGAAATAAATAATAGTTTAAGAAACTAAAAAACACACTTTTATAGCAAACCAAACTAAGTAATAAGAAATAAATTTGAATTAAGAATAGTGTAATTATTTTAATAATTATAAATGAACAATGGTGTAAATAAGGAGAATATTTTATCTTTTAAAAAGGCGTAGCGTGATTATTAAGCTATTATCGAAATGATCTACTCATATCTGTCAATAAAATATTTATAACTATTGACACCATGCACCACACACGGTTTTTTTTTAAATAAATTACTTTTTTTCATATCTACACTATTATTAATTTATATTTATTAACAAAATTACACTATTCTTAATTCAAATTTATTTTCTATATTTTAGTTTTGTTTGCCATAAATGCGTGTTTTTTAGTTTTTTTAAACTATTATTATTTATTTTGTAATTCATTTCATGTTTAAAGATATTTGCTAAAATATAATTTACATAAAATGCGAAAAGTTCAGTGTCGTCACGTGTCTCAGGATTTTTTAAAATCTCTAACTACAAATAATAAGAATGTAAATTATTCGTGTCCGTACTTTTCAGATGTATATAAAAATGTATTGTAAGTGATTAAGAATAAGTGATATAATAGATTATAACCATTTTCAGAAATGTCTGTCTGTCTGTTTATTTGTGAATCACTGCTAAAGTTTACGATAAAACTTCACCAAGTACGAGAGAAGAGTAGTATCTGAATCACAGGTATATATATATATATATATATATATATATCTGAAAAATTATAGAAAACATGTTTCAAATTCACACGAACGAAGTCGCGAGTACAGCTAGTATATAAATATGATATAAATTAATGTTATTTTTTTTTGTTAAGTTTGATTAATATTTCAAAGTGATCCTTAAGAAATAAATTAGAACCTACGGAACTATTTAATTTATGTAAGATTTACATTAAATCAATTTTTTGAATTATCCTTGAAGCGTTAAACGAAACTTACCAAATTCATGGCGGTGTCTGCAACAATTGCCTATGCCGCGGGGGGTGATCGCATCGGTATGCAAAATATGAGTGCTCTTCATAGGCACGCCCTCCGCTATAGTGTAGCAAGGTGATCGAATGGTAGGGTTGCATCAATATAAAAACACCGTTTATGACGAATTAGACATCATTCGGTAGAGAGCTTTGTTTTGACTAACAATAAAGCTATTATATCAATATGTCCGCATTAAAGGTATGTTTTCACACAGTTTATTGTGTCAAAGTTTCATAAACGTTTCAATTTACAGCGCAATTATTTTATTTCCATTTGTTGCAATTACAATTGTTCTTGGATACTGTTTCTTATTTTTAAAGTTGAATATTATATTTTTTTCTGGATCTTTGATTAAGTAGAAGGAAAGTAATATGAATTCCTTGATGCCGTTTGTATTGCCTACCATGATATATGCATTCCATTACTGCATAGTTCTTGCAAGCTAACTAATTAATAACGAGATTAAAAATACAGTTGATTTGACATCTTCATGTCCATAATAACCAATCGGTTAGTATGAGAATCAACAGCCTGTATCAGTATACTACTAAATGCTCTTCTAAAGCTTACTATTGATTAAGTTAAGTTTAATCATTACGTATGGTCATCGTCAACTATGTATCCTTTACAAAGATATAAATAGTCTACGTAATTAATAAAATGATTTTAATTTTACTTTTAATCGTTTTAATTCCATGCTTTTAAAATATTTGTCATCAGCTCGTTTCGTCGTTCGCTGTACTCGCTTTGGCGTCAGCGGGTCATATTGGCACCCAGTTTTTCCACTCACAAACCGGAGGTTACAGCAACGCAGCTGCTTATAGAAGTGCTTCATCGTACAACGGTGCCTACGGAGGAGCTCAAATACCAATCATAAGCTATGAAAATGTTAACAATGGCGACGGCACATACAGATATAGGTAAATGTTTTATTTTTATGTTTTGATCATTGTATTTCTATTTCATACATGTTTTATGTATTTTATCGGTTTAATGTTTCACTACAATTATCTAGTTAGGTAACCCACAATAATGGGTATAAAAAGCTTAAGGTAAGTTAAAGTAATGCAATGTAAGCATGGTTTTTTCTATTGTCCATACCTGGCTAGCTTACCACACTCAAGTTGAAAATCTGCTGCCATATACCTATCTGTGTGTTCTGGCAATTGTACTTGAAAGCCAGTCCCTCCACTAGGTTTAGGGTGTTCACCATCTTGGGCCACATCGTCACTTAACATCGGGTAAGATTGTGGCCATAACTTTACGCAAAGCCTAAAAAAAAGTACTAGGTTGCAAACGCAGTAGCCGGATCACAAGTACAGGATATTGGGTACAAAAATTTTCACTTTATAGGTGGTATCTACATTGTTTGCAGTTTTTAAATGTCTTACCATCATATTTTAGTTTTATCACTACGTTTTGATTTACCGAAATCTAAAGTTAATTGAAGAATTTTACGTGAAACTGTATTATAGACTACACTGCAGAGCTTTAACATAATTATTTAATTTATAATACATTGTATAGTTATTAAACTATACAAATTCAAAATTTACTGTTTAATAATTTCAGTAGTTAAAATAAAATTTAAATAACATAATGCTAATGCTATTTAACTATGTAACATAATAAGTACTTTAGATCATTGCAATTAACATACCTGTCTACTTAACAAAATACGCACAAAGATCAAAATCATAGCTATTGTATTGCCATGAAATATCCATTGTTAATTGTAATACATATTGGAACACATTGTTTTTACTTTTTATCGTCTAACAAACTAAATATCTGTTACAAACATAATACATGTTAGTTACTGATCTTTGTCTAAACTTAGACAATATTTTGTAAATTTATAAAGATATATAAATTTATATGATGCTTCAGTAGTTGCTAATGATGTACTACTCAGTGGTACTAATAGAATAGCACTAATATAATACTAATTATTATTATATTTGTTTTTTCTCTCTCTCTCTTTAACAGTAAAATTCGCAGTTTTAGTGAAAATAAATAACACCATTTTCACAAGATAGATAAATAAAGTTGAAATCGTAACTGCCTGCCTAAGGTAACGTCGTACCTAATACTCTAGTATCGTCCATCACGAAGGCTTTCATACATCCCAGATTAATTTAAATCCAATATTATCATTCAGTATATCTATAAAAACTCTCTACGAGTTCTTTAAAATGTTTAATATTTACATAATTTCTGTACGATGAAAATAATGTATGTTTCTTATTATTCCATGCTCTGAAGAAAAAGTATACAATCCTAACTAAATTTAGAAATATATTTTAAAGCTTAATATCTGCTATTAAAAACTGAGTAATTTGAGTAATAGTGCATGTGAACAATACAATATCCACGAACTGGAAGACAAAACAGTAAGCGTTAGTACTTCCACAATCGAACCTTGACAGTTTCTTCTACTTTTCAATATCTTTTTTACTATGATTATATAAAAAGCAGTCACGAGGACTCCCGACAGAATTGAAAACTTAAAACTATAAACAAACAGTTATTATTTGAATATGTTTCATTGTTTATTCATTATTTGATCTGAAAATAAAATATGTAAATCGGAACTGCGCAATAATTTCTGCTAACAGATATAATTTTATCGTTAACACGTCATGTGACCGTGTCAATGAGGACATACTTGAATTTACTCCCTATCTACACCTTCCTATAGAAGTTTTCACTTCCATAATTACAGCTATGAAACTGGCAATGGCATCGCTGCCCATGAAAGCGGAGCTCCCAGAGCTCCTGGCCCAGAAGGCCTCGCTGTAACAGCCGAAGGAGGTTTCTCCTACAGAGCACCTGACGGTCAACAAGTCAATCTCGCCTACACCGCCGACGAGAACGGTTTCCACCCATCCGGTTCGCACATCCCCACACCTCCTCCGATACCTGAAGCTATCCTACGCTCCATCGAGTTCAACAGGCAAAACCCTTCATCGTAAGTTACCAACTATTGCGTTATATAGCTACAACGAAGACTATCTCGTTATATTATCAGTATTTTTTTAATTCGGATTAAACTTTTAAAAACATTGTCGAGAAGAACGTTCACTTTGATTCCATTAATATTTTAAATGTCAAGTTTACATTGCTATCTTTTTTTTCTTCACCAATAATATGATTTGGGTACGATCATATTATTATTTAAACGGCTCTATTAAAAGTATAGTTTAGTCAATCATACACAATATAAAAATATCTAATCTCTGTGCGATGATCTAATATTGGGGTTTACCAAAAAGTTCCATGCCAATATAGAATTCTAAACAAGCATCGAGTATTTCGACCTAAACTATGCTTTTGCCATATTCACTTAAAAGCTGTGATAAACTATATCACTAAATAGTCAGTGTTTTAACTATATAACTTAATTATATCTGTATAAATCACAAAATATTCAAATACGATCTATTAAGACAGTCACTATAATTTAAATTGTATTACATGGTTGCTAATCTCTTCATAACAACTTTGTTTGAGACGGATATGATTTAGGAGCATTAGAGGGAAACCATTTAATTCATAAGGTATACAACAGGTAGATGAACTTGTTAAGTAATCCATAAAGTTTAATTATTTAAATTAGGATCAATGTCTAATCAGCAAGTTTTGACAAAAATTACTAACGAATTTGTATTAATATTTGTACTATATTTACACTATTGTTCATGTAGTAGTCCAAATTTATTCAAAATCATTATAAAAAAATTTGAGAAATTTTATAAACGTGGGAAAGAATTAATCACAATTTTTATAATAAAGACACTAAAACTCGTTATAATTTAGTAAACAAAAAAGAAAATCCGTAGACAAAGAATGAAGACAAGGTGACGAACTATTTCGTCTATACCAATTTAAAATAGATAATTGAAATTTGTGGAAAGCAGAATAATTTTTCTTAAATAATTTTTTGGTTAATTTAAGATGGAAAACGTGTTCAGTGTTTGTTTGTTTCTAGACAGTCTACTCCTGGATGTAAAATTTTCCAGAGATGAGTTCGCTCGTCGAAGTGTGATTGAATAATAAAATATGTTTCCAACAACTTTTCACATATACTACATCAATAAGATTGATGTTTCTTTTGAATAACTCTAAAGCAACAGTGTAAAATGTAAAACCAAACAGATCGTTTCCTCGAATCAGAGATAATTATGCCAATTTTTTTGCGTGTTTAAAACAATACATACTAAAGCGGTAACCAGACACAGGCAAGGGAGACAGTATCCCACTTCATTTATGTAGGGTATGGGTAAAGTTAGTGCTCGCTGATTTGTACATTTCTTGTTATCATTAAAACATTTTAATTCAATATATCTGTGCAGTAGTAGTAAACCCTACGCAGGCTACAAAAGGGTTGGTTATACAATAATACATTCCACAGTATCGTCAATTTCTATTGGTTTTTTGACCTGCCTATATTACATAAAAGTTATCGGCCATAATTAAAATATTATCGTATATTGCATATCCTCCTAGCTTTTCTTGATAGCAATGTTGCGTGCAACTGTATTGCTGTCATACATTGTAGAAAAAATATTTAGGTGTACCTTACTCATATAACTCAAGTAGTCCAATTTGATGCGAACACTATTATTAGAAAAACCTTACTGTTGCTATTTTTATAAACAACTTGAACAGACTGTTAATGAAGTTATATCTTAGGAAAAGTAATGTTGCTACGAGATATATATTTTATACTATTTGTTCATTACCAGCTATTCTACTCTGAATACAATCCTGGCTCCTTCCTTAATATCTAAAAATAGGCAATGCATCGCCTGTCGTTGTTTTAAGCTGGCCTCTAACCTTCTAATATAAATATATACACTGTCTAATATAAACTAAAAGAAAGTCACTTTGACGGCTTTTATCACTGTGGTCATAACCAAGTTGAGTACAAACCAACCTGTACCACCCTGTTTCATTACAGGAAATATATCCACCAATCCCGATGCAGAATACGACTAAACATGACATTATGGAGACTGATATTGTATTGCATTATATTATTAATAGCTTGTGCACGCGGCTTGGGTCACGTTGATAATAATTTTGTCAAATCGGATGACACAAAAAAAAGTTTCATATAAAGTTTGTTGCTCTTTTTAAGTTTTTCGTGAGAAAAAGTAGCCTATCACCGTCTCCAGAATCGTATTTATCTTTATAACTAAATTCATTACAATTTATTTAGCGGTTTAGCCGTAAAAGCGTAACAAACACATTAAAAATATTAGTAAGGATAAGGATAATGAATGTATTATACACGATTGTTGTAACCTACCAAAATACAATGTGAAACGTTGTTCCACAAGCCTTTTTTTTGTTTTTCTAGTGGTGACGGTGCGTACCACGGTGGTAGATTCCACGGCGCTTACCACTACTAAGCCAAGACTGCAAATACTGACGATCAAGAATAAAACAACGCAACGGACTGTATACGATTTTTGTATAATTCTTAATTATTTATTCGAACCTTGATACATATTGTTGATTATGAATTTACATAATTTTTTAAATAAAATAGCAACGATATTTTTATTTTTTTATTTTTATCGTAATATAAAATATATATTTTTTTAATTCCAGAACTATTATACTGAAAGTTTATTTCCATCCTCCTACTTGAATATAATTATACTGTGTTTTAGGAGACAATTACAAATTACATGATAATTTTTATTTCCTGGTTATGTGCTTATATTACTTTTGTGGGTAAAGTTTAGCGTTCTGGCCACAATTTCACGTGATGTGGCCAAAGATAGGAGACACGTTAAGACTAATGAAGGGACTGGCTCTCAAGTGCAACTGCCAGATCACACCTATAAGTATTTGGCGACAGATTTTCAACTTCAGGCTGGTAGCTAGGCAGGCCATTAAGAAAAGGGCCCTAAAACCTCATTCCAGGTAGATTCAAACTCACGTCCCTTGACGCGGCGTCCGTACACAGTACAAACTAAGCTATCATCGCTTCAAAAAAAGTATCATTTGGTTCTTTTAACTTGAAAATTTTCCGGATGTTTAGTAATCTTATAGACATCGACGTGCTCTTTCCAAATTTGTACTTTGTGACCTCGTATCTTTGCCACTCGCATCACCATATTGGAAAATATGCCACTGAAAATTTCAGGGAACATTTCGTTTCGTGCTCATTATATGATGAAAATTGTTAAGTAATAAATTAAACTAGAAAAAAGATTGTGTTAAATTTATTTTCTTTTAAATTTATTGTTGTTGCGTATGAGCGCTGCAAATTGACTCAAATCACGCTTTATTCAAAATGATTGTTGCAGGTATCTCAAAAAGATGACAACGTTATTTTGCCTTATTGTCGAGTTGTAACCAGATTTAGATCAATATTTTATATCCTTTCTAAAATTTCAATATTGCGGTAATAAATTACAAGAGCCTTATTGACACCAACAAATTAAATACTATATCGTGACCTTCATATTTTAGTCTTGTGCTTTCACCGTTTTCAAGTTATAAGTTATGTAGCATACATACATAATCAAAATCGAAGTACAGTACAAATATTATAATCTACACGAACGAGGCCGTGGGTGGAAAATCAGTTAATAAAGCTAAGTTATACATAGTGCATTATATTTTACCTACATATACATTAAGAAGGAACTTTCAATTTGCGAAAACTGTTAACGCAGTTAATTACAATACAGTTTACGTAAACTTATCAAAACTTAAAACCACAACGCTTGCTAACTAATAGAATAATTTAGTAATAGAATAGTTTGCCAAATATTCTGATTAAAGTTACTTACAAATACAGATTAAAGGAACTGTTACAATAACAATTTAATGTTAATTTGACTGTTATATAGTACACGAATACTAGTGGTGGATTTAGACTTTTGCCGCCCGTAGGCTATTCAAATCTTTCTGCCCCTACCTACCTCTACAATTAGTTTCCACATATGACTACGTAAATTGTAGAAAAAAAAATCGATATAAGACTAATAATATACTAAGAATAATTTTAAGTAGTGAAACATATTATCTAGCATAATTACACAGCATGCATTATTATTATATAACATTTAGGTATATGTATAAGTATGAATCATTTCAGTTTCTAAAAAACAAAACAAAAATACTCCAAATTTGCCGCCGCTGTAGGCTCCAGCCTCCTGATAAATTCACCACTGAAGAATACTAGAAATCCTTAAGATCTTTAATTCGAATATTGCAGAATAAAACATAACAAGTAGAAAAGCATTTGTAATAACATACAACACATGGTAATATATATGTTATTGTCTGTAATTGTAGGTAATAAGAAATCGTACACTAAAAATATCATTAATTTTATTTCATGAAAATACACATTTTCAGAGAGGAAAATGAATACTCTACAATGAGGCCGAAACGATTCACCGTAGCAAATATTGACACATCTTCACGTCCAAAATACGTCGATAGCATTGTAGAAATTGTATATATTTACATCATGTTTACAAACAATTTAACAAAGAACATAGACACTTGTAAATTGGCAAATTACAATATAATTCACCGACGAGTACATATTCAAAAAATTCACTATTATTACTAGAAAAGGGAACTCTGTACACCCAATTTTAATTTCTTTTTGTAAACATTTGTGCAATATAATGTTCTTAACCATCATCATCATCACCATCCTGCTCCCAATTTGCTATTTGGGGTCGGCGCAGTATGTCTTCTTCTTCCATACAGCTCTGTCAGTCACCATATCTTCATTCACCCCTTTTGCCTTCATATCTTCCCTCATACACTCCATCCATCTTTTCTTTGGACGACCTTTCCCTCTCCATCCCTCAACATTCATAGTCATCACTTTCTTCGTCACATGCGTTTCGTCTCTTCTCAAAACATGTCCATACCAAGACAAACGATTCCCTCTCATCTTTTCTGTCACTGTCGCCACTTTCAAACTTCCTCTAATATAATCATTCCTGATCTTATCCATTCTCAACATTCAACATTCGTATCTCTGCTACATGCAGTCGTTTTTCATCCATCTTCTTACCAGCCCAACATTCTGATCCATACAATATGACAGGTTTTATAACGGACTTATATATTCTGCCCTTCAGTTTGACAGGCGTCCTACAGTCGCAAGTTATGCCTGAGACCTGTCGACATTTCATCCAACCTGAGTTGATTCTCTACCTCACCTCTCGGTCGATGTCACCGTCACTTTGTATGAGTGACCCGAGGTAGCGAAAGTCGGAACAGACCGGTAGGGGTACTCCCGTTAGTGCTATTGGCCGAGCACCGGAGATGCCGCCAAAGTCGCAGAACATATATTCTGATTTGTTTTGACTTATTTTTAGGCCTACGTTTTCCAGTCTCTGCCTCCACACCTCCAGTCTGTTCTTCACCTCTTGGCCACTTTCACCGATCAGCACGATGTCGTCGGCAAACAATATACACCAGGGTGCCTCCTCCTGTATATTCGACGTAAGGGCGTCCATAATTAACAGGAAGAGGTACGGGCTAAAAGCCGACCCCTGGTGCAGGCCAACAGTCACATCGAAACTGTCTGTGACACCCACTGCGGATCGAACTTGCGTACTACATCTGTAGTACATAGCCTGAATCAACAGCAGGTACTTTCCAGACACTCCTTTCTTCTTAAGGGCCTACCACAACACATCACGAGGAACTCGATCATACGCCTTCTCCAGGTCAATGAACACCATGTGAAGATCTTTGTGCATCTCTCTAAATTTTTCGCATAATTGGCGAACGACAAAAATTGCATCCACTGACCCTCGACCCGGCATAAAACCAAACTGATTTCGTGAAATTTCACTCTCTTCTCTCAGGCGTCGCTCAATTATTCTTTCCCATACTTTCATACTATGAGGTATTAACTTTATTCCCCGATAATTACTACATTCCTGCACAACTCCCTTGTTTTTAAAATATGGGCACGAGATAACTCTTGCACCATTCCTCAGGTATCGCTTCTTCCTGCAATAATTTATTGAAGAATAAAGCCAACCACCTCCATCCCTCTGGTCCTAGTACCTTCCATACTTCATCTGGTATTCCATCAGGTCCTAACGCTTTCCTATTCTTCATTCCGCTTACAGCCATCTTCACTTCATCAACACTTATTTCCTTTACTAATCCCATATTTATTGATACATTTTCCAGCTCTCTACTCTAATTATTCTCTTCGTTCACTAACTTCGCGAAATATGACTTCCATCTATCTTTTATTCTCTCAACATCTGGAATTATCACACCTGCTTCATCCCTCATGCATTTCATATGTGATATATCTCGCGTTCTTCTTTCTCTCTCCTTCGCTAGCCGGTACACATGATTATGGGCTTCCGGACTTTCTAATGGACAATATAAGGCATCTTGTGCCTCTGTCCTTGCTACGGCTACAACTTTTTTTGCTCTTTTCCTGCATTCATCATATTCATTCTTCTTTCTTTCTTTCAGTGAATCATTGCCTTCTTCAATAGCTTGCCATTCTCTGAATCTTACTTTCTTTTCCTTAACAATTGTTTGTACTTCTTCCTTCCACCACCATGTTTCCTTATCTTTTATACATTTCCCTTTTGATTCTCCTAGGACATCCTTTGTCACATTCCTTACAAATTTGCTGCATTTCATTCCAACATTCATTCACGCATAGATCTTTCACATCTCTCATTTCTATCATTTTCTCTAGCACTCGTTCCCTTATCTTACTGGCATTCTCACCTTTAAACTTGTGCCATTTTACTTTAGGGGTAAATGTTTTTTTGGTTCTTTTGAACTTTACAAGAATTTTGAGTTCTGCTACCAGGAGTCTATGTTGCGAAGTTAGATCTTCTCCTGGTAGCACCGTACAGTTTTTAACCCAGTTGAGCCGGTTACGTCTGACAAGGAAAAAATCAATTTGGGTCTTATGATGGCCACTCTCGTAAGTGGTGAGGTGTTGTTCTTTCTTTTGGAACCAAGTATTTACTACCGCTAAATCAAACGCGGTAGCTGCTTCTAGTATAGCTTCACCGTCGCTATTTCGACTTCCACACCCATCCTCCATGGACTCTTTCAAAATCTTCATTCTCTCTTCCCACGTGATCATTAAAATCCACTCCCATACATATCTCTTCACACTCTGGTATATCTATCATCACCCTATCAAATTCCGTTCAAAACATCTCCTTGTCTCTTTCATCACATCCTGCTTGAGGTACATACACACTTATAACATTTAGCATCATACCTTGCAACACTACTTTCACAATAATCAATCTATCACTTATTCTTTTTACATCCGCTACACATTCTTTCAGATTCTCATCTAGTACCACTCCTACGCCATTCCTTTTTCCATCACTTCCAGAATAGTAGAACTTATACCCTTTTCCAATCTCCCTAGCTTTCTTACTTTTCTACCGTGTTTCCTGCAAACAAGCTACATTTATTTGACTTCTTTTTAATACATCTGCTAACTCTCTAGCTCTTCCACTCATTGTCCCTACATTCCAACTCGCATACCTCATTCTAATTTCCCGAGCTTGCGTCTTACGTTGCCCCGCTCGGGGTGGTGCAACAACCCTTGCCGATTTCTCACAGGTGCCAGTTGCTGCCCCTGCGCGTCGCTTGTGGGGAACGCCCTAGCACTTTCGCTCTCATTATGCCTTTCATTCATTTTACTGGATAGTTTTGGCACAGAATTTTAAGACCGGCCGCCTGCCTGACGCCAACCCTCCTTGGGAATGCATCCGTTTATATACTAGGAAATTCGGTAAGGAATTTGGGGTTTTAGAGGCGATGTGTCGTAGGGAGAGGAAATGGACCAGGTTGGATGGATACTGCAGCCACGGAGAGGAATTTTTTGTGCCTACAGTAGCTCGAGGAGCCGGGGTCGCTTACCCGTATGCTCTATTCTATGACTGGCCCATTCATTAGATAAGAGCAGCCCCTAGCTTATAGCTTAGCTCATATACGTATATAAGAAGTATGTTTATATATATTTTTTTAAATACACTGATATGAAATAAACTAAATATTGGACGTTAAGAAATATGTATGTACAAATAATATAGAATAATCATTTATTCTATTTGCATTATATTTACGAACTAATTTTGTCCGTGGCGTAGGCGAGTAAACTAATTTAAACATTGCAATTGATAAAAGGGCATTACCTAGGACGAAAAATTTGTCATTACCTAGGACGAAAAATTTTCATTGTTCTAAAGGCTTCAGAATTTATTCACTTCATTCATTGTTGTATATACCACCTAACATAACAAAACACAGATTAAACCCTGTCCAAAAAGATACCTATGATAAAAATGATATATGATATAAACCATATAAATCTACTTCAAATTTCAACAGTTCATAGTTATAAGCATGTCGTCTATTGTAATATGCAAAGCTAAAAATTCATAAACATTTGATAGGCACGTCATGTACAAGCAGGTACATGGTTCTATTGATGTATATATGATTTCTGTTAAGTGTATTATTAGTTTATATTAAGGTGTTCACACTACTGCGATACAAAATTATATTCTCTCTCTGGAACGTATCCTTCAAATATTTATATCATCCCAAGACCTTCCATTCATAAAGTAATTTTAATTAATATATTTAATTACTTTTGTAACTATCTTTGTACAAAAAGGTTTAAATAAAAATAATATATAAAAGAAAACAGAAAAATGCACATAAAAAACTATTAACGCTAGTATGTTTTTTTAATTCATTTGCAAGTAAAAACGTATTTATATATTATATAGCTTAGTGTGTCATTACATTTCAATTAACCGATATCACAGTCCGTACGTATATACAATTTATGAGGTACAGCACTCCGTATGTACACCTGTGGAAGATACTCGAAACTTCTAGTAGTGGTACCCATTACGACCGCCGTTGAAGGAACCGCTGTCACTGCAAATAATATTTCAAATATTAATTTAAATAACACTAATTGATGTTTATATATCTTCATACCTACAATAAATTAATATTTTTAAAGACACGAAACTACCTTAAAAATTATCTTTATGCTGTCAAAATGTATATACCGTATTATATATATTATTGGTCTAACTTACGTTGGACGTTTCGTCACGTTTTACCTATTCATTGCTATCTATTTAAGAAATCATTTATCTGAACAGCTATCGATTTTCGTATTTAATAAAATCTGTTTATTAATTTAAGAGTTCCTTGATATTATTGGTATATATTAGACTAGATGTTATGCATTTCTTTTTTTTTACATTGGTGCATTTTACAAGTTGCATTGCTGGCCTTTATTAGAGGGACTGGCTTTCAAATGCAACTAAGTGCAACAAGGGCGGTAAGAAGGTAAGAAAAAGCCCTACCACCGTACTATGGTTTCCTCGTGATGTTTTCCTTCACCAAAAGCTCATGCTCCATGTAGGTGGTTGGATTCGAACTCACGTCCCTTGATGCGGCGTTCCTACACACTACTATCCATCGTTTATTAGCTAGATTTTAGTGCCACGTATCACATTCAGATATGCTATAAAAGCCTTAACTGTGAAAAAGCCTGCCTAATTTCATGGCGATTGGTAAGAGGATTTTAAAATGTTCCAGTGTCATATTATACGCATTTATCAAAGTTATATAATTTATTTTATATACATATATATATATATACTGATGAACGGTTGCTCAGCATCAACTATAAAACCCGGAATAAAAACTACTCAATTTACAAAATCCCTGTCTGACGAATTATTTGCTTCAATTTGTTTTCTTTGGGATATAATTTTAATGATAGAAGTAATTTAATTCGATTTTGACTAATATTTTTAATTCCGTATTTTCAGTCAGATCATTCAGTACTATAGTTGCATGATAGTGACTATTAGTACTTGTTTCTATTATCTTTAACATTTTGATATGTCTATTTGTTTAATTAGACCTAACAATTACGTTTAACCAAAATTTCGCTGATTTAACCAAAATTTAAATGTATTGAGAACTTTCAAACAACGCAGAATTATTCTTGTGAAATTTAACACATTCTGAAATAACACTTAATTTCAAATTATTAAAATAACAAAGCTTGCTAAAATATTTTTTTACAATACTATTTGATAATTATCATAAACCCGAATATGTAGAATATATTCTGCTAAATTCGGGAAGAAAGAAGTAATGTGAAGTTGTACCTCATATGTCCATAATCCCGTATAATAAATATGACCTATTAATTCAAAGATTAAAAAATATATAAATTATGAATTTTAATTAAATAAATATATAAAATGTAATTATAAAATTTACTCATGGCAAACAAAATCTTGATTATAAAATGTGAAAAATATTACAATACCCTATTCAGATAATATATGTATGATCAAAATAAAATCAATATTATTGCCTATTAATTCGATATTGATGACAAGTTTTTAAATAATACTTACGAAGAAGGATTCTGCTTGTTAAGCTCGATGGCACGCTGGATAGCTTCCGGGATCGGTGGTGGCGTGGGTAAGTGAGATCCGACCGGATGGAATCCATTCTCGTCAGCGGTGTAAGTGAGAGATATCTGCTGGCCATCGGGCGTGCGGTAAGAGAAGCCGCCTTCTGCGGTTACAGCAAGCCCTTCAGGACCGGGAGCACGTGCAGCACCACTTTCATGTGCCGATATGCCGTTGGGAGTGTCATAGCTAAAATATTAACAGAACTGTGTAAATTAAGTTGCTATAGTACTAAAATATGTTCCAGCTCTTTTCGTTTTTATTTTTAGGTGAACATATACTATAATGGTTTGGATAATCCAAAGTGTACGCCTCATAACGTAATTTTAATTAAATGTCATTAATTTCAATGAAATAGGAAGTAATCAGATGTCATATTAGAGCTATTAAAAGAGAAATGATCTCAATCCATTATGTTTTTTTGGCATTCACTTTACACATCTATACACAAAGACATCCGGACGATCACGAAATTTTTTTTCAATATGGTTTTTTTTATATAATGATATAAATAAATTTAAAAATCATCGAATGTGATAGTGAGAGTATTTCTCTGGATAATAAAACATTGCCGTAGAGACACAAAAGATTTCAAATAATAATTATCGAAGTCTCGAAGATAGCTCGACTTTGAAATGTTGAGAGTAATGCACAACCTTAAACGCTTCGCGTTATGAGGCGTGCAGTTGTCCTTCTATAAATTAGATATGATATAAAAGGGTTAGCTTTAGCATTTAGATCTTAAGAAATCAGCTACATTATTTAAAGAACTGTTTTCAAGTTGTCAATTTCTATAGTATTATTATCCAGCTACAATATAATTTTACTTTTATACATACATTTTGCAAGCAGTCAAAGTAATAAGATTCTGAATTTGGTACCTTATAAGTATTAGGAAATTTTAATTCCGGTGATCACAATGCAATATAAAACAAATAATAAAAAAACAAATAGTAAAACGAATGATCTCTGTAAGTTAATATTATTACCTAAATCGATAACTTCCATCGCCGTTGTTGACATTCTCAAAATTGAAAGGTGCAGAGGCAGGGCCGTTGTACGCGCTTGCACTTGCAGGTGCGTAGCCATGCGGTAACAGATGGTCCAGACGCTCACCGTTCACTGCTACCAAGAAGACCACGGCCAATAATACGGTCTGAAAAAGTGAATTCTCTTATAGTTCAGGCCCCAATTTTTTATGTAGAAAGGAGCAAACTAGCAAGCGTTTCACCTGATGGTAAATGATCACCGACGCCTACGGACAACGACAACACCAGGGGAATCATAGTTGCGTTGCCGGCCTTTATTAAAGAGACTAGCTCTCAAGTGTAACTGATGGTACACACCTATTGGTATTTGGCAACAGATTTTCAACTTGAGGGTGATAGCTAGTTAGGCGGGCATTAAAAAAGCCCTACCACTATGCAACGTTATCATGAATATAAATTAAGACGTTTAATTTAAAAATCTTTTCGTTTATTGTGGCATAGCAGAAACTTAACATGAAAATAACTTTTAGATGTTACTAAAATATAACTATAATCATACCTTTTATCATAATTGATAAGACAAACTTAATAACTGACAATTTGAGTATTATTTTTTTTATTGTAACAAAAATAAAGAGCTAATTATTTGAACTTCCATAACATTTTATAAAACCCATTTATGTGTTGTAAAAGTCACTGTACAAATATCAAATGATAGAGAAGTCACATGCTCTAAATGATTTCTTGAGAAATGCTCAATAATGGATAGATAGATTGTCTATTCTACTAGGCATTTTTATAATACACATAAAGGATATATAATATTTTTTATGAAACACATCTTACCAGTTTCGACATATTGTTTCAAACGGTGAGTTCAACTGATGGAGCGTATCGATATTGCCGAGACCGACGTCGAAGACTGAGTACAGAATGCAGGGATGTTCACGATATATATCCGCCTAGGTTGCCCTTTCGGCTAGTTGCCTCACCTTGCACGTATTGTTAGTGCTTAGGTTATGGTGGTGCAAATTATAAGTGATTTGAATTAGACCTAAATAGTTATTCCGATTAATTTAATCCAGCTTTATTTTTATCCCATACGTAATTTCACTTTTTATTAGCATTATTCCAATATAATTGGAGTTAATAATTTTGTAAAGAATAGTTTTATAACAAAGCCTTTAAACATGTGTCAAGATAAATGTTCTTAGGAAATTAATACACCAAATTATTTAAATATTTATGAAATATAATTATTCATGCATGCCATATGAAGAAATTAAACAGTATTAATAAATCTTTAATCGCCCTCTCGCATGAATTAAATATTTTGCTTGTAAGTTAGAGAGATGCCTCATCGAACTCCGCCCTAGGCTTTACAAGGTGACGATGTGAATAATATCGAGCGATATTAAATATTATAATTCTAAATTGATATTTTAAGGAGTCATCTATAGCTTATATGACTCCGAATTATAATAAGCAGATAATTATAACTTTATAACGATAATAGTATTATAACACCGTATTGAAGAATACATATTTGTTTTAATGAGGTTTTAGAGGCAATCCTAAATTCTCTTTTAAGCAAAACGTTATACTACATACTTAGTATGATGATAGATTAATTTTATTTATACTATATATATATATACATCTATTAATCTCTCCTAAAATCTGTGTAAGTACTTTAATAATCTGTTGGATAAGGCTAATCAAATCAAATCAAAAATCTTTATTCAATTTAGGCCCTAAGAAGGCGCTTATGTACGTCAAAAATTACTACCGGTTCGGAAAGTAACGCAGTCATCGAGAAGAACCGGCAAGAAACTCGATCTGCATCTTTTTTTTAAGTCATATTCTTACGCTTATATACAATAATGTAATGTGTTACATTAGTTATAAGCGGATGTACAGAGAGGGGCGTCAATTCCAGACATCACGATCGCTCACATATTGATCCACCCTATGTATTTATATGTATATAAATAATACGTCCAAACAGCAACAAAATTTTAATGAATTTAAATTCTGTCATTGGTTGTGACTGTAAAAAATCTTCAGTGTGAAAAAGCTTGTCACTAAAGCGTACGCGTAAACGATACCGCCTAACCTCTAAATATTTAAACTTCTATTAAAAAAACCACGGAATGTGTAGTATACATCATAAGGTACGGATCTATATACGACTTAGAATTCTGACTTACATAATATTATCCGTTATACGGTTGTATCAAATACTACTGTAAAACTGAAGAATATCACATATGAAGAATTGGAAAATATTATGGAGGAAATTAGAATAAAATACATTTCAATAAGGTGTATCGTCATCATATATCTGAATAATACATTTCTTCCAAAATCTATATCTTTCATACTAAGAATATCATGTTAAAAATATAAATATATTTTAAAGATTGTGTGATATAGTATTAATATCTCTGTTACGTCGTATTATTTCACGTTTTTTAATTATATGTATATTACTTATTTAATTTCCAAATAAACTCACTAATCCAATATTAAAAATAATAATTCAGAATATTTGTGATTTAAACTATTGATCTTCCGTAGTTTATTTAACTTTCGTGAATTCCGTGACTTGATACAACCTGTCAGGAATTTCATTGAGTACCGATAAATGCAAACACAGTCTCATGGTTTATAACCTTTATTTATATTCATCGAAAACTTAGCGACATTAGTGTCATTTCTACACGTCCGTAACTCAATCAATTTTGATCCTTTTAAATCCATAGGTTACATAATTTAATAGTTAGAAATATCAAATCATAGTCACATACTTTAACAACGGAACTGAAACTATCTACATGTATATAAAAAAGGAATGTCTTTACTAGTTCTTTCACGTTCAAAACAGGAACTTTAGAGAAAATATTAACTGCATATTAAAAAAGACATTTAAGAAGTGGTTTGTTGAACTTTATCGGGTAGTAAACTTTACATAAGAAATCATAGTTTCGGGACAGATTCATTTCAAATTTGATATGAATACTTTTCAATTTGATTAACGGAACTTATATTATAGTTTTTTTAGTATATATAAAAAAATGACAAATTTACTCTCTGTGGATTGTTCGAAAGTCAGTATTAACAGAAGCTTAGTAGTTATAGTATAAGACATTACAATCAAAGTGGTATATAAACACCTTTTCTTTACTAAATTATCGCTAAACCCAATTTTATTCAAAAGAATATGACAAGTATGCTGTTTATTTGATTTACAACAACATATTAATGTAATTTAAATAGAACTAAATTTACACTAATCTTAAATCGCGAACAAAGCCATAAAACTTATATAATGTAGCCTTTATTATGTCTCAGAAATGTCGTTTTATTCGGCGTATTCAATTTTTATATCTATTTAATTTAAATAAAGACCTTTTCTTTACTAAATTATCGCTAAACCCAATTTTATTCAAAACAATATGATAAGTATGCTGTTTATTTGATTTACAACAACATATTAATTTAATTTAAATATAACTAAATTTACACTAATCTTAAATCGCGAACAAAGCCATAAAACTTATATAATGTAGCCTTTATTAGGTCTCAGAAATGTCGTTTAATTCAGCGTATTCAATTTTTATATCTATTTAATTTGAAAACTAGCTATAATATTTTTGAAATGAAATATTTACAAGCCAACATAATTAAGTCTTTATTCATACAATATGTTTTAGCAATAAAACTTTTATATATTTAGAGCTCCTTATAGAATGCCTTATTATGAATATTTTAGGACAAGACAAATCAGTGTTGATTCTCAAAAGCTTTTAAATTTTAACGCCAAATATAATAAATAATAGCCCAAGGATTTCAAGATGAATAGCATACTTATGGGTAATAATTTCACAAACCGTTTAAATGCCGATTTCAAATGGTATTATAATTCTTGATCCGTGCCAACTTTGGTTTCTATACAGTAATATTCAACAGGTACGGAAGACGTTCAGCTTACTCGAATCGATATGTTTATTATTTACTGTCCATCTGCTACGTAAATACATATACGATTTTTTTAACTAGGTTTTACCCGCGGCTCTGCTTGCGTTCTCTAAAGTTTGAGGTAAATCGTATGACGCTTAAAAAAGTTTAATATAAAAATTATCCCTTTCTTTACCCCACTTGCTATAAGTTTTTCGCGAGAAAAAGTAAGCTATCACCGTCTCTAAGTTCCCGCCTATCTCTATACTAAAATTCCAAGACAAGAAGATTTAGGGTTGACTAATATATTCAGATGTGATAAGAACAAGAATATTTAGATCTAATAAATCCCTTCGAACACGGTCCATCCAAATGTGGTGGTTATCTATGTGGAATCGGATACCTAGATGGTACTTTACACATCATAAAACTAACCTTTTTCGATCCTAAGCCCTGAACATAATCTTACACTAGTTTTGAATTTTTGGCAATTTACAACGATATTTGGTGGATTTACTAGATGTGGTTGTTTCGGTTTGTACCCTATTCTAGTAAGAAGGTACCCTCTTATAGGTAGGTAGGAAGGTAAGCTCAGCTATAATTGTAACATTATATAGCCAACCATATAAGACACAAAAAAGCGTCAGTGATTAATAAAAATCCATTTCCGAAACCTTGCGAAACGTATTTAACCCCCCAAAAAAATATTTTACAGATAAATTCGTAATCATGAAAAATACGTTGCTACAAATTTCAAATTCTCAGAAAAATATCATAATAGTATTTACGATATGTTTTCGCACACGAGTTGTGATTTCGTTGAATAATTCATATGGAACTTTGAATAAGTAGAGCCTTTGATATTTACGCCATTTCGCCAAAGTACTGGAATAACATATATTTACATTTTATTCTTTCACTAAACCTTTTATTCTGAAGTGGTTTTTATTATTTCTGGTAGCAAGCCCTATTAGGCCTAATAGTCATGGGTTCGTACTCTGTCGATCATTGAGTTTTCTAGAGTTACAGAAAATACCACGCGGTATTGTTCATTTACTGCAATATATTGTTTATTATAAAATTAAATGGTAATCTAAGAAATTGTATCTTCATATTAAAAGCGAAGCGATGACGGCTTTGATGATATGTAAGGATATATGTGTAAGGATGCCGCATCAAAGGGCGTAAGTTTAGAACCCTACAATGAGCTTGAGCTTTCGGTGAAGGAAAGCATCGTGATGAAACCATAGCATGGTGGTAGAATGTTTTCTAATTCTCGCCTAACTAACTACCCTACCTTCAAGTTGAAAATCTGTCGCCAAATATCTGTAGGTGTGTTCCGGCAGTTGCACTTGAGAGTCAGTCCCCTCTATTAGGCTTAACGTGTCCACCATCTTGGGGCACGTCGTCACTTAAATCAGGTGAAATTGTGTCCATAACGCTAAGCCTGTAGAACAAAAAATAAATAAAAAACAATTTATTTCAAGATAATTCGGATAGTTGTGCACTGTAACAACAGCAATAACAAATATTTATCCGTACTATAACAGAATATCATTGTTTATCGAGTAAACCAAAATTAATACTTACATAATTTATACGAACGCCTAGGTACGTTTATATATCTGTATATTTCCAAAATTATAGATGGCCGCATTATAGATTTACTAAATGTTCAGAAGCCGTAATTACCTTAACTTTAGCTTTAAGTTAGTTTAAGTCTTACAAACATCGCTAAAAGCTTGTCGCACTTGAATATGTAAATGTAACCTATTTCCCTAAGTTAATTTATTACATCTAACTCAAGTTTATAGAGAATATTACACTTTAAAATGTGTTAGACTTTAGTTATACCTTTACATTTTTTTCCTTTTTTAACGGTTTAGGGTTTTTACTATAATCTCGATATATAGCACAGGCTAGTTGATATGCTGAGCCTAGTGGAGAAACTCACTGTGAAGTGTAATATTATGAATAGGACGTTTTGCAAAGAGGCAACAACCCGGAACTCGTTCACACTAAGTGACTCTTCATGAATGAAATTGACTGGATAAAAGTGAGCTCAAAGCTCGTAGCAGGTGCAATTTGTCTTTTAACTAGCAATATAAAAGTAGAGGTTAAGAGAATAACAAAAAAAGAAAAAAAAACGACACATAAGCGACATCTAATTTATAAATACTTTATTAATACCTTAAAAAGCTTACTCCATGATATTCCTTTGCAGTTAATTTCAATAGACAAACATTCACCATGAAAGATTTAAGTATAACTTCACATTTCACCGGATTTTGATGTAGACTTTAAACGCTCCTAACCTTCTATTGATCTAGAAATAAGCGTGAAGATATCCCATTTTAACACAAAAAAAAAACTGTTAATAAAAAACACCGCGAAATCGTGACTCACTAACGCAGTCAATCTCAACGACGTGTATGTAAACAAGAAATATAAAATCAATCTGGCAGTTAACTCAACAATAATTGTTACAGGTACATCCTCTGTGTTGATACTGTGCAATTTATTTGCCGTCAGGCATTTTGCCAAAACGATAACTAAACAATAAAATAAAATTCCTAATAGTCCAACGACGTGCAAAACGTTGGAAGTTTTCATTCGACCAATAATAGAATTATTGTTTGTGACGCACACGCATTTCATGTATGTCCTGTTGATTTTATCGTGATATTTGTACCCACAGATGTAAGAAACATTTACTTACATATCTACTGATAGCTTTCTTCATGTAAACGAAATACGTAGCAGATACAGTAAACATAGATTCAATTATATATCGCTCGCACAGAGATTATTAACCAATCTTATTCTGTGATAGTATTTAGCTAAAATTTCGCTAAGACTATTAGAGAACTGGAGCATTCATATTTCATTTTATATATTTAGCATTATTGATAACAGATTTTCAACTTAAGGATTTAACCCAGCCTAGAAGATCAAATACATTTCTACTACCTTCAATTGAACTGAATCGGATCTTAATGATAGGGTTTCTTCACCTAAACAAAATGTGAGGATCTAAAACGACTGGTATCTTACATGATTTTTCTAAACTGTACTGAATATCTCATACAAATTAAATTTGTATGTATATTTATGTAGTATTTGAAAGTATAATGAAAAGCCTCTGTAATGTTTACACCGTGTCAATTTTTGCTGGTTAGGTACTATCATAACCATTATTGTCGAGTATATCAGTGATATTAAGTAAAATGCTTCTTTACACCGTAACGTAATGAATTTAACAAACTAATAGAAACTGTTTGAGCTTATTTATAAAGAAGCATATTTTTGACCTAAATGCAAAAAATATGAACATCTAAACCCAGTTCCGTTCACTAAACGGTAAAAAGGTAAACTAAATTCTTGTAAATACCCAATCATTTCTGTATCATAATTTAATTTATTTTTATCCTTAAGGCCCTTTTCTGGTTTTTAAATGTAGTGTGTATATTAGTGAATTCATATATAATTTTGTGGGCGTGGATGTGTTAAATTCATTCTTGAATTTAGCATGTTTGACACTGTACGATATATCTGAATGCGGTTAATGCATTTACTTCGATAAGTATTAGTCATTGATCAGTTCAATATTTTAATGACTGGTTATCACAAAAGTTGTCGAGTTATAAATAAAACACATTCTTTCTTCAGCAAATCTTTATAAGCAAATGTTTTTTAAAACTTTATAGTTAGTATAAAAGTAGTTAAAGTTTTTAAAGTAATTAAAGTTAATAAAAAAGTAGTTAGTATAGACTAATCTCAAGATATTTTAATGAAAAAATTATATTGGAAACTTGACTTCTCTAAAAATAATATACGATAGGTTACCCGGATTATTAATTTAAACTTAGGCGTTATGAGCAAAAACAGACGAAGTTTATTTCACACTACGCATACAAAGAACTGTCTGTACTTTTATTAGCTTAAAAGCTAATACCTATTACCAACGCATCTACATATGCTACTGCTTATCTTCCATCTTCCACATATGTTGCCACCTTATCGCTTTTACCATTAAATAATCATTGTAAAACCTAAAAAATATTGAATTTACTTAATTGCTCTGACATACCCCCGTTAAAAAATTAATGATTTATAAGTTATTATTATTATAAAATTATTAGTATCGATACCAATTGCAGGTGACAGGTAATTTCAAATTTTTAATTTCGCATATTTTAAACAAGATAATAAATATAGACATATTATAAAAAGCGTATCGACCATCTTGAGCCACATCGTCACTTAAGATCGGGTGAGATTGTGACCATAACGCTAAACCTTAACTTAAAAAAAAACCTTCACTAGACTAAGGACTGTGGTCCTATTTGGGTATACACAAATGTAGGATGCATAAATAAATATTGCTGTTGCTTACGTCATAAAAAACCTCTTTTAATGTAGATATCTATTAATGTCAATTAAATCAATGATTTTCATGAATACAATGTTTTCTTTATTAATTGTCCGTTTCAAATATATTTTTCACGAAAAGGTACGTAACGATATGTAAAAGTAATCTTGGTATATATATCCTGTTAATTAAAATACCGTTAAAGTTTACCGGTTTACCTTCTTCGGAACAACCTTTTCTTAATCAAACTAAACTGTCATTGGAATCAAAATTTTGAATTAACTTTCGTCACAATAATTTCTTACAAAATATCGCCGACACGCAGTCCAGCGAGCATCAAACATTCGCGAGCGATGACCTTCGCATCAACATTTATGTATGTACGTATGTATGCGTTCAATTGATTGACGCCCTACGCATCGACCTAATTGTGTTCCTGGAATTATACATCACTCGATTGTTGGGTTTGCTTCTTTGAAAATATTATTATACATACAACCGATATCATTATAGATTAGTATTTCAATCCACATTGATATTCGAAACATCTAAACAAACACCATGCCATGCAAACGTTATGGCAATAATCTCATCGGATCTTAAGTGATGATACGACCCAAGTTGATACTCACGCTAAACCTGTAGAGGAACTGGCTCTCAAGTGCAACTGCCGGAACACACCCAATGGTATTTGGCGGCAGATATTCAACTTGAGGGTGGTAGCTAGCCAGGCAGCTATGAAAGGACCTACCACCATGCTATGGTTTCTTCACGTTGTTTTCCTTCACAGAAAGCTCAAGCTTATTGTATGTGGTTTCGAATTCACGTCCCTTGACACGAATTCGTAAACACTACCACTGAGCTATCATCGCTTCAAAAATAATGTCTTATATAATTTCTTATAACAATAGATAATATCTTATACAAATATGAGTTTTGTAGTTTTAAATGCGACAAATCCTTGTATTGATGCCTTTAAGTTACTTTTCTTACCACAGGTGTTTTCTCTCTTCTCATGACATATCCTGACCAAGACAAAAGATTTCATTTCAACTTCTCTACCACTAGTGCCAATTTCGAACTCCCCCTCACATACACATTCACATTATGTTTAGGTTAAATAGACAAAACAATCACATGTGAAGTAATAAACTTACCAATTTATTTAAATTTTGTAATAGGTACATTAAATATGTACATTACGTAATATGTATGTAATATTAAATAAGTATGTAAGTGTGTGTATTATACAACGCTTTGCAGATAATACGTAGTAATTCAAAACACCACTGTAAATTTCTTCTAAGTTTCCTAATTCTTTGTATTCATTTCATGCTCATATAACACCTATTGTCTTGTTAGCTTTTTTGAATCTATTAAAATATTATATATCAGATATAAATACAAAAGCATAAAATTTTATAGTATACTTAAAATGGTTGTATCCGTACCATTTAGTTGCTACAGAAAATTGAAATAAATCTAGTATTATAACTAAATCGTATAGCATTAAAACTGCGTAATTCATAGGTCGACTCCGGACTTCTAAACATAAAGTCTTAAATAGTCGATGCTATAATGAGTTTTAAATTGATACTTACGAATCTTGTAATTTTCCTTTACTAAATAAATTATACAGTCATATTTATAAACATAAATATATACTAACGATAACATTATAGTGGAGTAGTATAGTACGAAGCTTTTTGGCCGTTCTCCAATAAAACAATCAGGCGTAACGAATTAAAGTACATAAACACAAAGTAAAATTTATTGTGCCACATCCAGACACGCTTTTTCTACCTTCATTTCTTATTTCATTTATTGTCTGTATCTTCGGTGGGTTTGTTTGATGTCATCATTAACTTTTAAAAATTATCTGTGAAAATGTAATGAAAAAGGTAGAATATACACAATTATTTTTATATACGAACATATTTGTGAATATAATAAGTATCGTATTAAAATATATAGTATATGTTAGAAGTACTTGATATAATGCTGTGATAGTATTATTTCAGTGCATGTGTAAAGTAAAAATAGTTTATTGCAATAGGCAATCTATTGCTAAGCAAGGTCTTTCCCATGGTATGCAATCACGTACGATGTCCCTTCCCCATTCAGAAACCTTCCACAAGTTTCCTTTGTTTACCGCAGATTAAATGTTCTTTGGTAGTTATTACTCAATTATAGTCAATAGTACAATATATCTAAGCATATTTGACACCCATATAACCTAAAAGTACCATTCTCATCCACCATCAAGTAAATACAACCTTAGAACAGACACCAAAAACAAAAATATGTCTTCCTGTTTACTTCCTGTCACAACTCACAACGTGCATGAAAATAACTTGTTTATATGTATATTCTTAAAATTATGTATATAATATTATTAAGATTTAAAATTATTAAAAAAAGTGCGTACACATAAAGAGTGCATCTTCTTTATAGAGATAAATCTGTCTATCCATATACAAAAAAGTAATTGCTGCACAACTAATCCCTGATTTTTGTTACTAAGTTCAAATCGGCCTCCTTGCCAGAGCAAACCTTTGACGATTTTTAATATGTTATGGCACATTCATGGGGTCTGTCACTATATTTCCCACGAAGTAACTGTCCATCGACAATTTTCCTTACAAATTCAAAATAAAGTAAAGCGATTTTCCGTCTTTTTCTTCTATCGCATTAATGCATGCATGAAATTGAGTTCCACCAGTATTCGATTACTTCCTGGACATATAGAGCAGATGCTGATAGGTGAACGAGTGTGCAGGAGTATGGATAAACAGAGTATGGCAGTAGATATTTCATAGTTTGGCGATCACCGCAGTCGCATAAGGCTTGGTTTCGTTGTCTAATACATTATTTATCCATATTGAAATTGCAGTGGCCCACTTAAATTGAAATTCAGTTTAATATTTTCCACAGAGTCTATTACAATTTTTTTCAGGTGGTAACCAACTATTTTTTCAATCTTTATAGGTTTGATACAAAAGGTTTGATGCTAAAATCTCGAGATCTCTTATAACAGAAATTGGTCATGAAGAGTTCACAAGGAACTTTTGTAGCCAGGCTTTCCGTAAATTTGATTTTATTTCGCAGAATGCCTAAAATAAATAGGATAAATGACACGTGACAAAAAGGTTTTTGTTTTCGTTAAAATATATTTTAATGTAAAAACCTATTCAAATACTATAACCACAACAACTTCCACGTACATACACATCAATAGTTTAGACAATAGTTGTGACAGATAAATTTGTCTGACGAACTTTAAGCTTTTAAGCGAAAATTCTTAAATACGTTGGGGAAAATTAAATACCATATAAAAAACGTCATTTTGCCCACCACATTAACCCATCACTCCAACAGATATATTAGTATGAGTGAATATAAACGGTACATCAATATTAAATACACCAAAATTGGTAGATACATTGTTTAGTTTCAGTTTTTAAGAGTGTATTTAATTAATATTTATATCTTCCGAAGTCACGAGTATGATGCTTGGAGAACAAAATTCGGAAGTTTGGTAAGCTCCAGAAAATCGGTTAAAAGTTAAAGATTCATCAATAAGCAGTCAACTTATATCGGAATTTACGTAAACTTTATATAGATATTTGAAGTATATTAGTTTGAAAAATAACGGCTAAGAAAATTTTTAGAGTACCTTCAACAAACGTGTATATATTACTGAATAACATGAACAGCTTAAGTTATTTTATAAACTTCTTGAAAATCATTATTCTTATTAAATTAACGCTTTCACGCCTAAACTGCTGAATCGATTATGATAAATTTTGGTATAGAGGTAGATGGGAACCTGGAAAGGATGATAGGCTATTTTTTCTCGCGAAAACAATGATAGAAGTGGGGCAGAGAGAACGATAAACTTTGTATGAAACTTTTTATTGCGTCATCCGATTTCTTTAACAACATCAAAATTAACGCGAGCGAGGCCGCACGCAAAATCTAGTAAAGTTATGTAATGAAAAACATGTTCAGTTAAACCTTAAAACAACAATAACAACTTAGTTGAGTTGTACAATAACTGTATCCGAATTAATCTTGGCAGACTACCTTGACACGTCACATTTGGTCTGCTCGGTATTACAACAATTACATATAACTGGACCCTTGTCATCTGCTTCGTGACCTACTCGTTGAAGTCATAGCGTTACGTATCTTTATGGTTACTTACACATCATGTTAACCTCCAATTACTAACTTTAATATGCATATGTAAAATAGTAATTTTATCCCGTTTTTGTATCCTTTTTCAATACAGTTATGCACCTATTAATAGCAGCGTGATTTTAAATAGCCTAAGACCTTCCTCAATGATTACTGTATCAAATACATAAAGATTTTTTGAAATCAGACCTAACACTCAGATCCTAAGATTAATTTCCAAACAAATAAACAAAATTTTGCACTTTATAATATTAATATAGATAAATAAGAAAAGTATGTTTCCTTTGATGCTAAACCACGTCGAAACTACTGAACTTACCGAGATGAGACTATGAACATTCGACGGAGAGTTTTTCGTAGATGGTTGCAGTTTTTAAATTCTGTTGTCCATTTGTTATTTTCTTTTCCGATTTACTGATATGTACATTGGATATCATGTGTTTTTATATGCCGTTTTATTTAGGGTTGTTAAAACAAAAAACGCCTAGCGTATCGGACGTGTGACATCTATTCTTTAATAAAGAGAGAATTGAATATTACTTTTAATTAAGAGTATATGTCATAATGAAACAGAGCAACATATCAAAAGTAGTTTTCGTCAAGTGCTTGAAATGCGACTAATAACTATGGAAAATGTGAGAATATTCTTGAAAACGTGGAAAAATCTGATGCCATTTTGTTGTTGTATTGGCAACGAGAACAGAGAAACTACTGAGTTATTTTCTTTTTGCTTTCTTATAATAAAAGCTATTCAACAATTGAATGTAAAATGAAATATCATTGGTATATTACTAATCTAAGTTTGAAATCAAAATGTTCACTTTTTAAATATTTTAAACACATTTATATATACGTCGCTTATCAAATTGCTAATATTACGAAGTATACCTAGAATAGGACAAGTGAGGATCTGAACGCTATACAAAAGGTGACGTAAAATCTAAACAATTGCTTAATTAATAGCGCACATCAACAAAGATAAGCTAATGAGATAGCTTGAGATTGACGTCACATTCCTGTGGAACGTCAGCGTCTGCTTTCTTGTGGAATATTTTCTAGTTCACATATTTAAAGCTTACCCTTACTAATATTATAAATGCGAAACAGAGTTTATATGTTTGTTACGCTTTCACACCTAAAGCGCTGAATCGATTGTGATAAATTCTGGTATACATATATATGGGTTCATAGAGATGGTGATAGAAAAACGATAAATTGAGAAAAAAATATTAGAAATGAGGTAAAGAGGGAAATAAACTGTGTAGGAAACTTTTTATTGCGCCATCCGATATGGCAGAATCAATATTAACGTGAGCGAAATCCCAGGTAAAAGCTATAAGGTACTTTATATTTAGATAAATTTATATTTGCGACAGACAGCAAAATCAGTGAATGGTCTTATAAGCGCCATTTCTGGTTGGTACAGCACTGTAAATAATGCGGACAATAATTTTTCAGCCTTCATTGTTATTTTTAAATCCAGTAGACATTGAAATATCTACCCTATAAATATTAACATTAATTAAAAAGCTTTAATGCAATGAAAGGCTCAAATGGCCGGCAAGCATCGTAACGGTGACATTGTCAAGGCCGACCGAGGCCGTACGATATGAGGCGACGCGCGACGCGACGCGGAGTGGCGCCATGGTGCGTGCGCATCTCGAAACGCATATAATAAGTACACACTATCAGTACACACTACACGATATTTCATATTCACTGTATTTTTAATTATTATGTATAGTTTCAAAATTATTTTATAGAATATACTATATTTTTATATATAGTTAATATGTAGCGTTATGGCCACAATCTCACCTGATGTTAGTGAGGATGTGGTCCAAGATAGTGGACATGCTAAACATCGTAAAGGAACTCTCACGTTCAATTGCCGAAACACTCTTATAAGTATTTGGTGGCAGATTTTCAACTTGAAGGTGGTAGTTAAGCCGGCGGGCATTAGAAAAAGCCCTACCACCAAGCGAAATTGTCACAGAAAATGCCATATTACATTATTACGTGCTACACTGAATTTGTAAATATAAACTAAATAAAATCATAACCTTTTAATGTAACTTGTAATTGTAATTTACAAGGTACAAGCAATAAACAATCAAGGTAGCAAAATAAAAATGATTTTACAATATATCAGATATATTGTTTGAAGTGTTTTCTTTAAATACACTCATAATTTTATGTATAAAAATTTCGTATCGTTGTTTGTTCGCAATGAATTCCTAAACTATTGAACCGATTTTAATCAAATTTTGCACACTGTGTTTGTTTTTTTTTTTTTTTTTTTTTTATACTTAAGGTTTAGCGTTATGGCCATAATCTCAACTGATCTAAGGTGACGATGCGGCCCAAGTTGGTTGACACGCTAATCCTGCGGAGGAATTATTTTATTACATGCTAAGTTATTCTTGTAATTTTACTTCCACATTAATTATCAAAATCTACTTAATATTAATTATAGAGATTCCAAATCAATCGGAAATATTAATCTTTGTAAATGATAGGAAAAAAAATAATTTTTGCAAGTTCTCGTATGAGCAGATCCGACTGACTTGATACTTATGTAATGTGTTACATTGCGCAAGCTCGTGTCCGGGTGCCGTAACGGTGCGCGGACAATCCGGAATGCCGCCGATTTGACGCGGATTGCCTCAGCGACCACCGTATACTACGCTTTTTTTATTTTATGCTGAAGGCCGTTTGAGATTTCTTGGGATGTTGATTTCTGAAATAAAATTGCATGATCTGCAACGGCTTCATACATCAAAAGTTAGTAGAAATGTCACACACAAAAATCTGTTAAGTATGGGAGGAATTTGAAATGCTGATCCGCAACTTTTTTACAGAAGGACTGGCTTTCAAGTGCAACTGCCGGAATACACCTATAACTTTTTGGCGGAAAACTTTCATCCTGAGTGTGGTAACTGGCTAGATAAGTGCTAGTTAGTAGGTGGGCATTAGTAAAAGCCCTACCACCGTGCTATAGTTTTCTCACGATGTTATCCTTCACCGAAAATTCAATTGTTACACATTGTAGGTGAAATCGAACACATGCCCATTGAAACGGTCTCTGTTTGCACTACCAACTGAGCTATCATCGCTACAAACTATACACTGGTATATGACACATCAAAGCGTACTACTGTCGTTGAATATTACCTCTGCTATATAATAGACATGATCCTACCGCATACAATTGTTCCGTCCTATTATGTACTAGCTGTCTAACATGAACAGCTAAATTAATGACTGTATTTATTTATTATTCCCTATTTTAAAGTATTACTTTATCACCACTCTTTGACTTGATAACCGGAACCTAAAATTAGTTGTAAATAACTTAAAATAATTACATTCGCCTTTCAATTAATCAGCTTACAATGTATTACATAATATGACCTCATATAAGTAAAATAATTTACAGACACAATCTAAATATGTTATTGTCATTATTACTCTAGAAATTCTATTTAGAAATTCAAACATATCTATAATATAAAAATGTATAGAAAAGTCGTTTCTGTACATTGAAAATATTCCCAAAAAAAATTGCCTGGGTGTTTAAGGATAACCAACAGAACACATTTTCAGTATTTTTGGAATGTGTATCTGTTTGTCTATGCACGCATCACGTAAAAGTACAAAACCAATGTAGATAACTTTTATACGTAAAAACTGTACGCAACTTAGGGTATGACTTAGTTTTTATTTCATAACAATCGGTTCACTCTATCAAGATAAATTAGACAATGTGTTTCATGTAACACGGATATTGACTGTACTCCTAGCGACGCGAGAAAAGTTTGTTTCTTTAAACCTGCTAATTACAAGAACTACAAGTCGGATTTCCAAAATTCTTTGTTTATTTTATAAAACAATAATTTACAAGGCTTTTAGGCTAACAACACTACCACAAATAGAAGTAAAGTTGTATAGAAAAAAGTTACAAAAACGGGCAAGAATTATTAACTAATATTTAGTTCCACGCGAACGAAGTGGCAGGCATAGCTAGTTATAAATCGAAGCGTTTCTCTGTCTGTTTGATAGTGTAGTTTTAAGTTCAACACCACGCAACCGATTTTTATTTTAAATAGTTTTCTAGGGTGAAGTGTTTATGGTTCTTTACATTTGGCTTAGATTGAGTTGGAACGATAATAGGAAATTAAAACGATAATGAAGCGTGGTTTAGGGCTTTTTCTAATGCGAACTGATCGATTAGCACATATAGTTTATATTAGAATTCCAAAAAGCAGAACATCCATATGAGTGGCATAGTGTTTATACACTCCATTTCAGCCATGCTGATTTTAAATATCTTATGCTTTTTTAAAGAATACGGGCTTATATTAAACTAATTATCAAATTCTATAACCATAACATATCATATAAGTAGTTTTAATAATTTCGGTTAGGAAGGGAGTGCAATGATATTTTACTAAATACTAATAATTATCTAAAAATGATGGTATACTATTTTCATCTTTACACCTAATGCTTCTGTATAGGCCTATTCTACCGTTAGATCTCTTATTGCCAATCACTGGAATAAAATGTCTGACTAGTTCACTACCTCTAACCGCTCTCCATGGAGCCGTGAAACATAAAAAAATAAAAAAAAAATAAAAAAAAATTGGATGCGTCACCACAGCGACGCTCAGTTGGATTTTCTTCGTTTTAATGGGTTTTTTCGGAAGAAATACAAAAAAACACGGCCGGAGGATTATATACTTAATAATTTTATTAAATTTAGTACAAATATATCTGCGGCTCGACAGACTATTTTGTTAGTGTTACACGATAATTTATAATCAGCCGAAACCTTATACATATGTGTTCCGGAAGGCGCTGTGCTGGATTATATTGCCGCTGACTTTATTATTTGGAACCTCGAGCACTAAGGTAAGTAAGGCTTTACTTTTCCATGGTGTTGGTAAGAGGGGATCTAGTCAGCTCTACCGGCTAATTGCTGTCCATCCCAACACGCTATTTGGGATAGCATAGTGGTGAGATTTTTTTTTCCATGATCGCTGCCACAGCTGCTTTTTCCGAAAATAATCCGAAAATATGTATTTTAAGTTACCGGTAGATTTGCGGACTGGCGTGACGAAGACGATTGGTTATGACATCTAAACTATCGCTTTGCTCCATTTTCCTTTGCAAAAGAACAATACACATATTTCTCATAAATTATAAGTAGGTATATTTGGAATCCGCTGCACTGTGTGAAGTAGTCTAGCAGTTGGGTCATTAGTATTTATCGTTTAATTTAACGATTTCCACTATAATCACATCGAGTTTAAAGTAATACTCAATTATTATTGTTTTTTGACAAAGCAATTTAAAAAAAGTTGATTATTTTTCCGTATAACTAATAGAATGATACGTATGAACGTGGAAATTAGTAGACAAAAACTGAATACGATATTAGTATACTATATGAGGAGTACTATACACATATATACAATCTATATATATTGTAATGAAAGCTGACACAGGATAGTGGAATAAAAAAATATGTTATTCCGAATTTATTTAGATTGAATAAGGGCAAGAAGGAAAACTAGCATTAGAACTATTTTAATATTAATTTATCTTTTTTGGTATTGTTATTTGTTGAGAAATCTGCCATAAAAGTAAATTCTGCGAGTTCTTTGTGTTGTTGGCTACCTCTAACAGTTTAGAGTTTGTTCGCCTTTTTAAAATTTGGAGTTACAACGCAATGTTAGCAAATTTACCTTATATATATATATATATATATATATATATATATATATATATGGAGTACAAAAGAATGTAGATTTCTGCACTAATAAAACGTCAACAGAATATTTGATTTATAAAAAATATACTAACAATATAGTAAGCACATTTATTTTATACATATGAAAACATTTTTAATTAAGTTGTCTTTTCAACATTTTAAGTACAGCCAGTAACAGTAACAGCCAGGGTTGTTTGGCATTTCTTCGTATCAACAGATTGATCTATAATTTAAGTTGCTCTCGCAAACGATTGTACGAGTTACCTAGTTATGTATTAATAAAATGCTAAACGGCGCTATTAACAATAGGTAACGGGAACATTTGGATTTACGATATGTAGGTATTTAGTCAAATGTTCCGTTGTCTGCCCAGATAACAAAAAAGGCAATAAGGCATCCACTTTCAGCATATGACAGCTATTAACAGCAATGACTTGACGCTTAATTTGTATTTATTCATAATATGTGCTTAGTAATATTTATCAAAAGGACAATACAAAAGATTGAGGATATCATTCATCAGCTATCCCAGGATATTGTGTTCATAAAAACACAAGCGAATATAACGATTCGATCAAGATACACATTTATAGCTAAATAATTGTAGTAATTAACAGAGAATATAGGTATATTATTTGTTACAGAAGACACAGAACTGTGGAAAACATGGGAAGTGACAGTAAATTATAAAAAATAGCAAGTAAAATTTATTTATTTACAGAACGTAACTAACAGATACACGCTGATACTGTTTTCAATACGTGCCAGATTTTGAGTTGATGCCTTCTTTATGGGCCATAATGTAACAATAAATCTATCAGTTACGAGATCTCTGTGATCTGCAACCATGGCACTGTTAGTAGAATTAAATAGATTGAGCAAATCTGCATCGTTTATATTCTTGCTATTGAAATTTATTCGTGATAATTTAAAAGACATATACAAACACATTCTTAGATAATTCTCGAAATGCGAATGAAAAATAATGAGCAAAATCTATATTAAATATATTTTATATATCTGTTACTAAATCAATGAATTTAGACGTGGTATTATTATTTCACTAATTTGAAACATAGTCTTAGTAATAAAACCATACCAAAATAAGGAACATTTACACCAGGTTGCTATCCTAAATATCGTGGAGTCTTTAAGTAAAATTTATAATATCAAACAATTTATATTTCCCGTCATTTATACTTAGAGCCAATCCAATTCTAGATTCAATTATTTTATTATTGCCAAGCACGTCGACAATTAATTACAGCTAAGTGTATAAGTAAACGATATTGTTACAACTTATTTAATTTTTTAATAAAACATATTTATTTACAAACACAGTACCAACAGTGTGCAGTTTGTTTTTATCCTTGGCTAGTTTTCTTTAGAAACTTTAATTATGTTATGCAAACATAACATTTTTGCGCGTTTTAATCTATACAATGAATATGAGTCTTTTTCGTTTGTTCAAGTTAGTCAAGTTAGTTTGCTATCAATAAAAATAATGGCACCTAAAGTATACCGCTCATCAATAGTTTCTTTCTTCCATGTGTATTTAATGTATGATAATTTATCAACTTTCAACAAATTATCTTACCATGATACCTCTGAATAATATTTTCAATATAATTTTGTGTAAGTGCACAATCAACCCCGGGACTAACAACTTGGCATATTTTTAAATCATCTGCGAATAGCGTATACTTATCATATTTAATACATAGACTTAATCATTAACGAATAAAGTGAACAGAATCTGAATTAAATGGGACCATACTTATGAACCTTTTATTTTATTATTGTAGTATAGTTCAATCGAAAATAATTGAGCTATCGGCAATTCCTTACTGATAGTACTATCATGTCTGCCTACACGAACCTCAAAAGGTGTATAAATCCGATAATCTTCCCTAACACTGCCACTGTGATAGGTATTTAATTTGATTAAATTTATAATTGAACCCTGTATTAATCAGAACCTTGTAAAATACATAGGATAACCCTATAATAAGTAACGATTAACATTATAAACCAAATACCCTTAGTGATTTAATAAAATCACCTCTGGAAATGTATAGCTGCGCCAGGAAGGCGTCTCTAACATCGAACGTTGCTTACATGAACCATCTCAAACGTCCTAGATCCTAAACACGATTAGTTGCATCCACGCTACTTCCTGATCGATAATGCACAGCTCTGTTTGAAGCAACCCAAAACATTCATTTAATCTGTGGTTGAACTATCTAGTAACGTTTTTGAATTTAAATATGGATTTTTGAATTTAACATGTCACTAAGCAAACAACTAACACTAAATTTGATATTTAGACTTAAATATTACTATAATTTTAAATGTTATAGTAACTATTTGATAAATGCTATTACGAGTCCTTCTAATAAACCTGCAAATTTATAATAAATATTAATACTCTTTTTAATAAATGTGACAAAATAAAACAACAGACCATTATGGTTACGAAGATAATATTTTAAATAGTTAATGATTTCCTGTATTTAAACATAAAAACCTGCCTGCCGTACTGTTGCATAACAGCAACCTATAATCAATTTCAGCTTTCCATTAAAACACACGCAACATTACTGCCAATGTATGCGATGCATCAAAATATTAATATTGCCTAATTTCAAAAACAGTCAAACACGTGTCAGAACGGCGAATGGATAAACCGATAATCGGCGGAAATCAGAACGCTGCCTTCATGATATATGAATTGAATTAAGGTATTTAATTTAAAATAAGTCAAAACAATAAAAGAGCACCGGAATAAAGTTGTTTCGTATTCAAAATAGTTTCTAATTTGTGGCACGCGAGCGGAAGCAGCAAATAATCGTTTCACTACCGTAAATACTACAAATTGGCAAGTGTATAAAATTATTTAATGAATTTATAGCACGAAATGAAATGAAATTTTGATGTTTTTTTTTATAGTTAAGGTTCAGCGTTATGGCCATAATCTCACGTGATCTTAAGTGACGATATGGCCCAAGTTGGTAGATACGCTAAACCCGTGGTGGAATGGCTCTCAAGTGCAACTGCCGGAAAACACCTATTGGTATTTGGCAGCTGATTTTCAACTTGAGGGTGATTGCTAGTCAGGCGGGCATTAGAAAAAGCCTTACCACCGTACTTTTTTTACACCACATTTTTTTTTCTCCGAAAGCTCAAGTTTATTGTAGGTGGATTCCAACTCACGTCCCTTGAAACGAAGTCGTACACACTAGCACTAAGCTGTCATTGCGTCATTATTATTATTATTATATATTGATTTTAAAATTGCCTTTTATAAATTATATTGTCGCAACATTATAGTATTACATATAAGACATATTATAAACTTATAATAGCGTTGAGTAATGCATGATCCGTATAACAACAAAGGCAGCAATATTATTATAGATATTTAATTTTTTTTTTGAAAATAGGCAAAATAACACTGGATATGCATAAGCAATGTATGAACATTTCAGAAAACATAACAACAATATCCAATTGTTACCTTACTGCTTCCTTGGTCATGTAAATAAGTAAATAAAATACAAAAGCGAGCATTTTGCCAATATTTAATATTTTGTTGGAAAAGTAAACGACGTTCAAGAGATCGAGCTTAGCATAATAATAACAAGACAGAAAATTGGCTGATCTTCCTACATATGTCGCGCTCATATGAGAATTAAGCTATAAATGAAATAACCATAGTCTTGCTTTTATGCTACATTTGATATTAATTTCAATTTTACATGTAGTTTTATAAAGTGTAATCAGTTATCCATACTATTATTATAAAGCCAAAAATCTTGCTTATTTAAACGAGCTAATCTTAGGATTTATCAGTCGGATTTCAAAGATTCTTGTTGTATTTCATTGAGTAATAATTATGGAAGGCTTTAGGTTATTCAGCATCTCGCTACTATCAATAGGAACAAAACTGAATTAAAGAAATTACAAAACCTGCCAAAAATGATAAAATATATTTTAGTTCCACGCGAACGAATCGCTGGCACAGCTACTATTGATATATGACAGATTTATTTTTTTCAGTAGCATTCTGCTTAAAAAGGATTTTGCGTAAGTTTTATACAAGTAATTACTTTTTTATTGAGCTTTAATTTTGTAAATTCGTATTCTGTTTGCGAAGTTTTCGGTAACAAGTAGGGACTAGTCATTGTTAATTCTTTGTTAAATGTTAAATATGTTATTTACGTTTTCTTATTTAATGTTCACAAAAACATGTTAGATTATGTAATTCGATTAACACTAGCATTAGTTATATATATTAGAATGTTGAAAACAAATGTCAGTATATATGATACGATAGTATATATAATATATAGTAACATACAACAGTATTGTAAACTCCTCCAATACCTCCAAATGTTTGCATATCAATGCCAATAAGATTCCTTGGCGCATTCCTTACATACTATACACTGTTATATAGCACGGAAACGACCACTTTATAGCTCTGGTATTAGTTCTGGAATTTTAGAATTACGAAAACAAAAGATAGTAAACCTAGTTAAGTAGTAAAAATATTTATCACATATATACTTTTTAAAAGGTATGTTAAGGCTATAATGATCGGACTTAATAAATGCTGTATAATATCAGACGATGCTTATGTTTTACTGTAACTCAACCACCATATACCAGCGACATGCTTATGCGAATCACGTTTTTGGTTCAGGTGGTGAAGATCAACAAGCGTTACAACACACAACACAAAGGAATTTGTATCCAACTCGCGATAATCATAAGCACAGTGATATACCGGTCACAGGGTTTCCTATCTCTTTGATATTTCGAGATACATCCAGCAATAGAGAGATTTGCAAGCTCGCATGAATACGATCGACATTGCATTTCCGAGCATCCGGTCGCCGTCGTCTGTGGACTGTACCGTGCACACCATCAAATAAAGTGCTATCACTTTACTGTTATACTTAAAAAAAAAACTTAAAAATTTTAGGAAATTGAAAAAAAGCAGTTGATCAAATATTATGTAAATACCATCGATGATGTTCGTATCAAGAGCCTCGGTTCTGAACGACAGTATATATTTTTATCTCATAACATCAGATCCTTCAATCGTAATTTGAAAAAACACCATTAAAAATCAGCAAGATAATAGCGTGATAGTTTGTAAGTGGTCACTATTGTTTATTTATTGATTTGTTTATTCGGGTAACAAACAGTTCTTTATTCTTATAAATTTATACATAATAAGTCATCTCATTCCAATATATCATAAAAACATAGCATACATAAACGTATTATTTAACTTCACTCTATTTAAAAAGAATTTGTACATGGTGAAGAAAAAATAAAATACAACTACAACAATATAAGCATCAAATTTGGAATAAACTCAAAGTATAGGCTATAAAAATAAAACAAAACATAAAAATTAAATAAATTGTAGACAAAAAAACTATTTAAACACTTATTACTTGTGTAATTCATTTTTAATACTTTAACTGTTTTCGAATTGTACTGTTATTATTATCAAATTTGTTAAGACCGTCTAGTGCACCGCACAATAGAATACCACATAGAAATAATTTGAAGAGTAGTAGGTAAATAAAAAAAAACTATTGTTTGCATTAATTACGTAAGTAATCTAAAGGTCGCGTAATTGAAACTAATTAACTAATGAGTAATTCCCGAAACCGAGCACTACGTATGAATCATAGCAATTACCCTCGTTTTTGAGTATTCTACGTATCTTTGAATAATAATGATGTACAAAGTTCTTTCATCAACATCACAGACAAGATTTGTTATGTGCATCAGAACTTGAATTAATATATAATCTTAAAATTAATTACGATAAATATTATTCTTCCTGTTAACCATACTTTCAATATCTTTAATTCGTATCCAAACAGTGATAATTGCTGTATTATTTTATAAATATATTTAAAATACTGATTGGTGATGCAACTTACTTTTAATTATATTAAGTTATTTATATTCGACAAATAAATAATAAATGAGTGTGTACGGACGCCGCTTCAAAGGACGTGACTTCGAATTCACATCCAATAAGCTTGAGTTTTCGGTGAAAGGAAAAATCGTGATAAAACTAAAGCAATCTCAAGTTGAATATCTGTCGCCAAATACCTATAGGTGGGTTCCGGCAGTTGCACTTGAGAGTCGCTCCTTACAGTAGCTTAGCGTCCATCATCTTCAGCCACATCGTCACTTAACATCAGGTGAGATTGCGGCCATAGAACTCAACCTTAAGTATATAAAAAAAAAACATTAAATATCTTATAATGATGTAATACCAAACGTCTGTATGTTCTCCATTATGTTATCATTATCTTATTCTTTATGTATGCATTAGCTAAAAATCGGGTAAATAGCGGGTTCCCAAAGTGTGCACCGCGGTGCCCTGTTGCGCCGTAAAGACTGAAGAAGGGCCCTTGAAACGATTCTTTTTACCATTGTTGTATCATTGTACCTATCTATTTAGACTATGTAGATAGTTTAGGTCGCCGCGACAAAATAGTAAATATATATATGCGCCGCGAACTGAAAAAGATTGGGAACCGCTGCCGTATGTTATTGTACTGTGTTTTGAACATATAGTGTTTATAGATTATTTTTATATTCTCCATCGTCTTTTGGGGTGTCTATCTGCTAGTGCACTTTTAACATAATAGAAATGTTTTTCAAGTAGGTTTTACGATATGATTTGTAACAATACTTTAAAAGACACGTCCAAAAACACTTATGTTCACCAGAAATTAATAATATTATAAATTTGTAATCTTGTATGTGGTAGCAAACACATTTAACAGATTTGTTTCAAAATTGTATATGCTTTTGTAGTAGTAAGTGTTATTAATCAATCAGAGAACGAGTTTGAGAATGTTGTATGTACGAGTATATTGCGTTATCATAGAAATTTGATTTTTAAAATGAAACTATGAGTGCTAAGGTTTTTAAAGCTATTTAACGTTATACTCAAGTCGTTCTGAGAAAGCGCGGAACCTACAAGGGCTTCCTTTTTCCTAACGAATTCGGGAACCCTAAAAATAATAGTAAACATTATGTTGTCTCATAAGTGATTTACAAATCACAACACTAAATACTAGCATGTAATAATTGTGAGTACAACAAAAAGAGTTATTATGATTTCAAACGCTAACAAACTACAAAGTACTCAGAATTTTTTTACCGAACATCATAAAACCCAATTTATATTATTATTCTTCACCACTTAGTAACTTTAGCAAAAAAATATAAATAACTCGAGAATAAAACTTGTGTCTTTTGACCAACTATGTAAATTGGCATCAGCTTAATATAAATAGTAAATAATAAAAAGCAAGTATGAAATGTTCACGCGCGTGTAGGAAAATAATTGTATCAATGTTCGATGTAAGTAACTAAAATACATGCTGGTCGAGACACGCGCGGGTTCATGTTTCAAACGGCCGCAAATATGCACGACAATAATTATATTATTTTACTACAGTCTACTATGTTATAGTGCGCTCGAATACCTTTGATGTTATTTAGGATCGGCGACGCAGGGTACTGGGTGAGAGGACACAATATTTTTTGTCTGGTTCGATTACAATTACCATACGGTCGGTACAACATCATCCACTATGATACGCTCATCCTTATCACATTCCGATATCAGCCCGTGTATGTCCAATAATCTAACAAGGTTGTAAGGATTTATACCAGAGAACTCATTAGAATGACCTGATAGAGCGAGTGTCTTTTAGTTTCTCATTTAATTATCCACTTAATATCAGAATATTGAAAGATTGCAAAATTCTCCGTGATCTCGTAGTTAACTTTAATTTAAAGAATTACTGTTAGTTTTATTATAATGTCGTCCGTTTATTAACCAATGTCAATTCAACTCAACATAACTACTTTAATTCATATCGTACTAATTTTTTTGAACACACTTCATGTTATCTACATACTACCGGTAATTTCAGCTCCTTACACTTAAGACTCCATAGCACATTCACCATTTTAAATTGACACTTTATATTTAAAAACCCATATGAAATATATGAGATACTTCCTACCACTACTCTTCCATAGTTTATACATAGAACTATAATTTCAATAATCAACAGTTAAATAATATCTAATTGTGTACAAAATACAATATAATTTTTTATTATTACGATCAAGTGTAAATTATTTACTGAGATATATGTTTTATTGTAGCACGATAAAGGGATGTTCATTACCTGATAGTAACATCAACACAATCCAAAAGCGACCACGACCTTCTAGACAACAATCTAGAATCATCACGGACGGACTCATCACCAAGTGGGTTGGTCACGACTCAGTCAAATACAGATCTCTACCACTCCAAAACCAATGTTTACATCCTATACCGTGTTTGTTTTAATGCATATATACATAGATACATACATACACACATGATTATATCTTTATCTATATTAATATTATAAAGCGGACTAGTTTTTTTGTTGTTGTTTAAACGCGCTAATCTTAGGTACTCCCAGACAGATTTCAAATATTATTTCCTGTATTTGATAGAATAATCATTGAGGTAGGCTTTAGTGTATTTAACATCTCGTTACCAACAATACGAGTAAATCTGTATTGAAAAACGTTACAAAAAACATTAAATAAAATTTTAGCTCCACACGAACGAAGTTGCGAACACAGCTAGTATAATATAGATATGAGGTATATGTTTCAGAAGAGTTATATTTTTGAATTTACTTCTTATGAATCCATTTTTTATCTAAAACGCCTGATTTGGTACCATAATAAGGAGTGAACTTAGTACACGCATAAACGCAAAAGCGTCTCCTATGTACGTACGTAAGCTTACCTCTTTCTACACAGTGTACTTTGCGTACCATTTATTTTGACAATCCTCAAATTATCCTTCTCATGACAATCGTTCTTATTAGGGAGTAAGCTCCAGTTGTGTGTCAGAGCAATTATAATCACACACACTTTTCTCGGTTAATATACAAACAACTTGCTTTCTTAATTAATTTTTTTATAGCATCGTCGATCCTTATCATTGAAACACAGTAAAAGAGACACTAACTAATGAATACAAGATACTTGTATAATCTCAACGGCTGAGTCAAATCTCATCTGGTATATTGTACGAGTTAAATAATCGTTTTAAAACAAGTAAAATGTAAAAGAGTTTTCTTTTGAATCGATGTCTGGCATTTTGTAATCAGCAAATCCATTATTACTAATTTAAATCCAAGTAAAATAATAATATCTAGTATTCATGTTACGACCAACATATTTATAATATATACAATATAAACATACGTGTAAATTAGACAACCCTTGGTTTTGACTAAGTAAGATAAATAAATGTTTTTCATTATTTTTTTTTTATCATAACGCGGAAACGTTGTTACACTGTACCTTTTAGTAAGCAAACTACAAATCACAACTAACGACGATGACTGAAAAACAAGCAATCTTAAAATCATGATTTGAAAATCTATCGATACATACATATGTTAAGACTAACGGAACCAAATCTCTACATTTCTTATTACAGCTTGGGTGTACTTTGTTATCCATATAAAAACCAAAATTTTTTTTTTCTGTCTGTATTTTTATAAGCGCATCACTCCGTAACTATTGTATACATTTTGTTGAAATTTGACTTGGTGGTAACTAATATTATGGATCAAAATATTGGTTACTTTTTCCTCATACAACGAAGGAGTTTATCCGGTATAAGAGATAAAATTTTATAGTAAATCAACCTGTTGGAAGATTTTATATAATTTTTTTACGTTCAGTAGTTAATACCTTAACTTGAAATGTATACTGTTATATATCTTTACTGGCTTTTACGCGCGCCTTCACTCACGTTAATTTTAATTTTTTCAAGCAAAACGGATGGCACAATAAAAGTTTCATACAAAGTCTATTCCTCTCTTTACCCCACTTCCGATAAATTTTTCGTGAGAAATAATAGCCTATCACCGGCTTCAAGGTCCGATTTATCTCTATGCCATTCTAAATTCATCATAATCAGTACAGCGGTTTAGGCGTGAAAGCGTAACAAATAAACTCAATTTCGCGTTTATAATATTCCTTAGGAAAGCATCCCTGTGAACTCTGTAAGGCTGATTCAAATCACACTTATACTTATAATTTTTTGGTTTTTTTTTATACCTAATTAGTGACAAATTTATAAACCTTAAACCTACAAGAGAAGAACGAAGATGCCAGTACAGGTAGTCTGAAATATGTTTAAAGTTTTATATCACTTCTTTATCACGATAAACATCCCAGCTAAGCTCTGTTATAGAGCGACACCAGCTGTATCTGCGGGATATACATGAGTCATTTTCACAACCCGACAACAGGTGCGGGAGGAATAACATGGGATTTAGTCGGTAAGGGTTCAAAATAACCCGTTACATAATAAAGATCACAGTATTTCTCCAAAGTGAATAACTTGTGTGAAAACTGAAAGTGGTGTTACTGATGCTTCTATAATTAAACATTACACACGCTTTACTAATATTATAATATTTTATACGTTTTGTATGTTGTGGACACATCTCGAATATTTTGTTGATGAATAGTTGATAAATTACTTTCCATAGAAGTTGAAGAGTTTAAGTCAATCCATACATTATTACAATAACTTCAAATATATATAATTGATTTTTTTTGTATGAGTTGAGAGTCAATCGGTATATTTTGTTGGTTGCACAGAACATTTAATAAAATCTGTAGTCACATTAGTTTTTTAGAGTCTACTATTCATTATATTTTTAAACTTTGGCCACTCGACTGCTACTAAGTGACGATATGGATCAAGAGTTAAGTTTTCGCCAGGTATTCGAACTCACGGCAGTCAAAACGATGACCGTACACGTTATCGCTAAGCCTAACAAAGCAATAGCTTTTGTATTATTAACTAATATTTCTAATAAATAAAAAAATAGTGTTCGTATAGCTCATATGTATGTACACTGAAGTAAAAGTTCTTTCACTTTGTAGCTTATACGATTATACAAAGAACAATTTGCATAAAAATCTAAATAAGTGATTTTAGAATTTGCTCGTGGACAGTAATACTTTTCTGTAATACTTACTAAGAATTAACCATAACTTGTTATTAATAAAAAAATATCTTGCCAACAATAAAATTAATAATCTTATGTCAACCAAGTATCCTACCAAGTACCTATATATTAATATTTACATGTACTTTTTTCTCCCCTGTTAATCAATCGATTACCTTTTTCTGTAGTAGCTATATTTTGTATAACTTTAAAATCGCTTTTTTCCAATATTTACAAGAATTACCCTAAATTTTCAATATAATTAAAATCGATTTTCACTGCACCATGCGAATACTCGTTACTTGAAACGCGCGTAAAATTTGAATATACAATGTCTTTGTACACGTCAGCGCTTCTTACAATATCATCTGTTACGAAATTATAATGTGCCCCATAATTGTGATATATTATGTCTTGAAATAGAACAATAATTCGAATATAACTACCAAAATATACATATATTTTGGCCTACATATTTCACCTATATAGTTGAATACTAAAAATGGACAAATACCACTCACCTATTATTAAGATATCTACATACAATATAATCAATATTGGCAGAAGAAAAAAAAAAACAAGATATTTATGTCTCATAGCTTCCGCGTGACATAGTCCGCCTTACAAAGAATAATATTGGAATTTCCATATCGTACATAAACGTCTATAATAATAATGGAAACTATTTAACTGACTTTATATAACGTAGGTACTATTATATAAATAAAACATATAGTAATTTCGTAACAAGGACGTTTTAAATATGTTCATTTTCTCTTTGCCATATTTAATGAACATGTAACCTCTAAATGCGCGATTTTACAATCGAGTTTTAAGTAAAATGTTGCAAATATATTATAGGTATAAAAATATGTGTGTACTTTTTTTATGGAATGGCTTCGACCAATGTAGGCGATTTTTCCAATGCCGATTATCATGAGGTTATGACAATAATAAATTATAATTGATTTAAAATAAAATCCAAATTGAATATGTTCACTACATATTGTAAATCAATAAATATCAAAAATCGTCTACAAAGTTATTTAAAAATATGTCATTTAGGAATAGTAAATAGTAGTCTAACTTGGTACTGACCACCTAACACAGTAATTATCTCTTCACAGCGCCCCTCCTTTGATTTTGTACGTTTCAAGACGGTCCTCTGTATACTAAGCAGCTAAGAGATTTGGAAGCCTCTCGAGAGGCTTAAAGGAGTGTAATGTGTTTACCACCTTATACAGTGACCATACCTCCGCAGATTTATTAATACATATTACAATATAGGAAATAATTTGAATCGATGATAGCTCAGTGGTAATATATACGGACTCCGCGTCAAAGGATGTGAGTTCAAATCCACCTACAGTGAGCTTGAGCTTATGTCGAAGGAAATCATCGTGAGGAAACCATAGAATGGTGGTAGGGCTTTTTCTAATGCCCACCTGGCTAGCTATCGCCCTCAAGATAAAAATCCGCCGCAAAATGGTTATATGTGTTCCGGCAGTTGCACTTGAGATCCAGTCCCTACACTACGCCTAGCATGTCCACAAACTTGGATCATATTGTCACTCAGGATCAGGTGAGATTATGGCCATAACACTAAACCTATAAACTATAAAAAAATATACAAAGTCCCCCGCTACGTTTGATTGTCTGTCTAAACGCGATAAACTGAAAAGTTTAAAGTAATAACGATATTATTGCCTAGAAAATGCTATTAATGTTAATGAAGTTAGGTTGTGGGGTAATTATTTACGTATATCTTTATAGACGCCCTATAACCCGTGCGAAGCCAGGTTAGGTTGTTAGTATATAAATAAATGCTTTCAGTGTATTTAAATAAATCAGTTTATAAAATCCTCATTAGAAATACAGAAAAACACGCTAAGACAGTTATCAGTTTGTTATAGTGTGATACAGGCGAAACCCAGTACGCGTTGAATCATAGCAATCAACACTTGACCGTACTGTTTTCATTGGCAATAGCTCCGACAAATGGCCCCGCACCGTCTAGATTACAATGTTTATCTTTTTTTCGTTTCACCACCAGTACAAATTCTGCCTTATTTCTTATGTCTGCAATATCAATGTATAGCATTCGATTAGTCAAGGTATTTGATCTAGTAAATACTGAAAATTATCTGCTGTGATGTTCGATGTTTTTCGTTGATAGGCTGTTGAGTGAACCGTTAGCAGAAGGAAACGTCTGTCTCAATTAATATTGTTGATTGTAGATATACAAAAGATTAGATTTAAAAATCAATGTTCTTGTAGTAGCCACCTGCTAGTGATTTCTGCTACCGGTATATAAATTACACAAAATTTAACATAAAAATATATGATAGAATATTAGTTACAAGAATTGTATTATTATTTTCGAAGACCCGCCATTATTGAAAAGGACTCAGTACTTGACATTTTTATTCACTTGTACAATGAATGTTGTCATTATATCTGATCTAGTAACCATGATATACTAATGCAGTAAATAATATTTAGATAAATTCAAGATTACATATTTGTTAACGGTAAGGTGTAGAATTCATTAATTCTGTAGATTATTTAGATAATTTTCAAAGGTTTTGTTATATCAGGTTAGGCTATATGCAAAATTAGTATCAGTTCTATAAAAAGTTGCATGATGGTAGGACTTTTTCTAATGTTTACCTGGCTAGCTACCACCCTCAAGTTAAAAATCTGCCCCCAAATACTGATAGATATATTCCGACAGTTGCACTTGAAAGCCAGTCCCTCCAATAGGCTTAGCATGTTCACCATCTTGTACCACATTGTTACTTAATATCAGGTAAGATTGTGGTCGTAACCTATAAAGCATAAAAAAGCAATCTCATAAAGTGTATTCTTTCTTTGTATTCAATGCATGAAAGTTATCTTCATACTTCATTTGAGACGTTTTATATAATTTTACTCCACAGTATATAACTCATCATACGAATGATAAGTTATCATATATTTATTTGAGGTGTCTATATTGTAATGTAAATAATAAAATACAAGCTAGTAAAGTTGAAATAAAAAAAACAATGTAGTATATTAAGAAATAATATAATACAAAGTTAAATTGAAATCTGATTATATGATAAATGGTTTGTTTATTTGTTATGTAACTAAATAAAATATGGCTATTGGATGAGTCATCTGTTAGCAATCACCTGCCTTTAGGAGACACGTCATCTTGCGGTAATGTGCCCGACAACGGAGCTTTCGCGTCAAAGCTCTTAGTCAAGCTCCATAATATCACTTGTGGACTTGTTTCTTGTATACCCGCATACTTTAAATTTAAGTCGACTTTTTATATTATTTTATAGTGTACATATAAATCGTTCAGAAATTGTAAGTTTTAAAAATAAAATAAAAGTTTAAATAAAATTATAAATATACATTCATAACGAGGTACCTACTGATAATTTAATTATATAAACTGAATAAAATTAGTTCACAAATAGTTTTTATTAACTATATCATTTTCAGCTATAATTGTAATTTAGCTAGCATACATAAATTATCATTAAATCTGCAATGAGCAAACACAAAAAATTATCACACTTAATTGACCTCGTAATTAAAATAAAATAAAAACAGCTTTCATACTGAGGGATTAAAAAGAGTATTATTATACTCATTATTACGACAATATATTTTTTTAGGTCATTTTTTATAAATAGTTTTATCCTACAACCTTTTTTTTATAGTTAAGGTTTTAGCGTTATGGCCATAATCTCACCTGATCTTAAGTGACGATACGGCCCAAGATGGTAGACACGCTAAACCTGTGAAGGAACTGGCTCTCAAGTGCAACTACGTGAACACACCTTTTGGTATTTGGCGGCAGATTTTCAACTTGAGGGCGGTAGCTAACTAGTCGGGCATCAGAAAAAGCCCTACCACCATGCTATGGTTTCCTCACGATGTTTTCCTTCACCGAATGCTCAAGCTCATTGTGGGTGGTTGGATTCGAACTCACGTCCCTTGACACAAAGTCGTACACACTACCACTGAGCTATCATCGCTTCAAAAAACAACCAAACTTTTATTCATAATTATACTTATAATATTAATTATGGAAGGTACTTGTACTAAATATATTTTCATAGAATTCGTATGAGACTTAATGAGCATATTTTAAGTTATATCCGCTCCTCATTACGTATTTTGTAAAAATAGCTAAATATTTGATTTTTAATTGCCAAATTTGTGTTATGTATTTTTAGTGTACCAATAATAAACTTAATTTGACTACTTACAGGTATTTATTTGTGATTATTAGTTTCGTTTTACTGTTGCGAAATACATAATTAGGAGGCGGAACATACAAATAAACAGACAGATTTTTTTTTGTAATATATTTATGGTTAGTGTCGTAGTAATTTATAATAGATAGTTTGAAAGTGCAGTTCATTTTTTTAATACTTGTGGTCCAAGATGGTGGCCTGGCTGTCAAATGCACCTGCCGGAAAACACCTATAAGTATTTGGCGGCAGATTTTCGACTTGAATGTAGTTTCTAGCAAGGTGGACATTAGAAAAAGTCCTATCACTATGCTATGTTTTCGTCACGATATTTTCCTTCACCGAAAGCTCAGGCTCATTTCAGGGATTCAAACTCACGTCCCTTGACGCGACATCCGTACGTACACACTACCAACTGAGCCATCATTGGTTAAAATTAATGTACTTACTAACTTTGGGTAGTACCTACAAATTAAATTATCCATGTATAAATTGAGGTATTACGGAAGACCCCTACATAATGTTATTACGTGTTTACGTAAATTACTACATAACGTATTAACGTAATACCTATCTACTAATTCCCTAGAGCAATATGACATAAAGATAAATACTTACACTTATGACTTGTTCATCCTGTGAAACCCATCTCAATTATATTGATTAGTAGACATCAAGGTGGATTCGTCGTAATTCTTCGAATAAGATAGGAATGATGTAAAAAAATAATCTTTTTACGTAGATCTCAAAATATCACATTTACTAATATGTCAGATAACCGATATAAAAGACTGATACAACCTATATAAACGACAACAAGAAATAGGAGATGTATTATAAAATTTATAATCCCTTTCATAATTGATACCTTCGATTCCTTTACCGTTTCCTTTCGAACCCCTAATGATGTCTATAATTTTTCGACTACGAAGGGACAGCACAACAAATGATGTGACACAGAATACCTTTTTTTATAAAAATAATAATAATATTCCGGTGTAATTTTACAGACACGTGAATTCTGAACAACGTCTCCACTTTGTTTATTTGAAAATAAAACGAAGACAGTATATGAACGAAATTTGGTATTTGTGGTGTTGGATTTTACATATAAGATAGGTGATTACATATTTAAAAAAGTACATTTAGCGTACTGGTAGCTTTATATTTTCTATTCTTTTCGAAAATAGTCAGGACTTAAGACTCAATTTATTCCATTTATTGGTTTATTAATGTTTTAATGATTACTATGTTTTATTATACTTCATTTCATGTTATCTTATTATATTTAATGCACTTTAATAATAGGATCGGAATGAAAGATTTTTTTAGTCTGAAAGGTTTTTTATATGTTTGTTTATTTCTGGTAGCTGTATACGCCACACCGTTCGCGTGGAGCTAAAATTTTTAAAGCATTTTCATAAAAAAATGTTACATCATCTATGTTACTCAGGGCTAATGTAGCATTATATTGGTGAAATAATTTTTAAAATCAGACCTATAGTGCTTGAGTTTATTTAGTACAAACACAAATACAAATCTTTCTTCGTTATAATAATAGTGTAGATTATACCTCTGCACTTGTGACCAATAACACCAGACAAATAACAGTCATCCTATCAATTAAGTAGTATACAGCATACACACATGTAATTTTTTCAGTAAATAAATAAATCCTATAAATTATAGTAATAGGCTAATATACGTAAATCTCATTTTAAATAAAATTACATTTTACTTCACTCCATAAATTACATTATTATGATATGATTGAATTCAATTTCAATTTCGATTCAAATGAAATACAATTCAATTCCTTCATTCAAACAAAGTCATAACTTATTAAAAATTAGTAAAAACTGGCCCACATTGTACTCTAAAATTTATTTATATAATGTTCTGCGCTTTGAAACTCTTCATTCATTCACAAATTCAACTCTTCAAGTCTTTAAAATATAACTCTCCTACCAACATTATTCTGTACATCTGTAATAGATAGTTCTGGGAACTCATTCTATAATGGATGTGTGACTCAATCTGAGTCTTGTCGATCGAAATAAAAATACCTAAGAGCAGCCTTATGGTTAAGCACGACCGTCGTAGTTTTCCATTGTTATTCTATGCTCTACACAAAAAAGTTTTCTACGTTTCTGTTTATTTACTCATACTAACTAACAATTTCAATGATTACATTTATAAAACTAGTTTATACCCAAGTAGAATTACTTACAAAAAACAGTCAATCCTCCATCCCTATATCAGAGTTTCTCAAAGAGTACGCCGCGGCGCGGCGCCCTGGTTCGCCGTAGAGAGTGAAGAAGGGTGCCGTGAAGCAATTCTCTCTACCATTCCCCAAAACCTTAACTTAAGTGTTCGAGGGTACAAAAATTAACAAGTTAATTTACATACTTACCTACGTGCACAAAAAACTTTTAACTTTATGCTCACAGAATAAACATTTTAGATTCATAGTACGGATGTTTTAAACTTTGTGCCTATCAACAGGTCGCGCCAAACTTTATGGCCGGTCTGTACATAGCCACGTTAGGATGCTCATAACATGAATTCAAGTATTAGAAGAGTAGTATAGGTCTTGGATGTTCATATTAATAAAGCATATCTAATAAAAATATAAAAGTTATGTGACACTAAGATGTAAAATGACATTATTTACTCGATTATACAATTAGCGAGCGTGAACTTGTTGCTATATTCATAACGGCCATAAAGGTTTGGCGCGACGTGTATGTACATAACTAATATAATGGTACCTATCTTTTTTGACCAGCTAGATTGTTTAGAGCGCCGCGACAATTTTTTTTTTTTTTTTTTTTTTTTTCGACCTGACTTACGCTGTTAGCCCCAAGGGCTTTGACAGCTTCACCGAACTTTTGGGGGCGAGTGCTGAGGGCACTCAGCCCCGAGGCAGCAGGCACAAGGGTGCCAGGACGGCCGAACCTCGGCTAGGGCTGCTGCCAGTAAATGAAAAAGATTCATGATCCTGACTAACCAACAGGTTCTTTATTACTAAATTAGTGATACTAACTACGACCTTATCAGGTAAGCAGCTCAAGGGCCGCGAGGGTAGTCCCTTACAGAACCGTGTACTTAACGTGTGAGTATGCACGAATGGTATGCGGTGTGATGATGTAATCTCAGTAATGTAGAGTGTCACTGTATCGCGCGAGCAGAGTCACTCGAGGGCTCCTGTCCGGAGGATCGAACCTAGGCTCAGGCGTCTGTGGAAGGAGGCCGCGGCGGGTGTGCGGGAGCGAAATTATCCGCTCGGCCTCGGCGGCGAGGACGGCGGTTACGCGGACGTGTGCGCGGACACGTGCGATTGGTGGAGACGGCAGGGAGAAGCGCGTTTAATCTCGTTATTTATTATCGACGGCGTCGGAGAAGCAGTTACGTGGCCGGCGAGCAAAGCCTTTGGCATGCGGATTGGAAGTGTAGCTAACTGCGTGTACTATTTTGGGGTTAGGATGAAGTTCGGCATTTCCAAAAAATTTCTTTGTAATGTCTTTAATATATGCATACATGGACGGAAGGTCCATGTCTCTATGGAGATCTACATTACGGACGTAAAACAGGGCTTGGACGGCTATGCGCATGAATCTGTTTTGCAATACTTGTAGTTTGCGAAGGGTGGTGCGTGAAGCGTGAGCGAATACGGGGCAACTGTAAGTAAGTATGGGACGGATGCATACTTTGTATATTGTGAGCTTATGTCTGAGTGCCATTTTGCTCTTAGAGGAGGTGAGATTGCGTAGCAGAACCATAGCCGTGGAGGCTTTTTTCTGAACGTAATCTATATGTTTGTTGAAAGTTAGGCGCCTATCTAAAACTACACCAAGATATTTAGTTTCATTAGCCCAGGGGATATTGACGTCGAATAGGTGTAATGTCTTTTTTATATCTCTCCTCGCGTGAGGATCGAACATGATAGCCGCACTTTTTTCTGGGTTTATTCCTATGCGCCATTTGAGGCACCAGGACCCAAACATAGAGACGGCTCTTTGGACGCGGTGGTATACGTGAATCCTATTCCTGGCCGAGCTGAAGATGACTGTGTCGTCTGCGTAGGAGCCTACTGCGACGTCAGGGAATTCGGGGATATCGCTAACGAACAAGTTGAACAGGGAAGGCGCTAGGATGGAGCCTTGCGGGACTCCTGAGCGTATAGGGTGAGGCGAAGATAGGGCTCCGTCCGCTTTGTAGCAGAAGGAGCGGTCCGATAAATAAGCAAGGATTATACGGACTAGTCTGTCCGGAACTTGAAAGAGGTTGAGTTTATAAATGAGGCCTTCGTGCCAGACCTTATCGAAGGCTTTGGATATGTCGAAAAATACAGCAAGCGTGCGCTTGGGACGGCGTAGCTCCGTGAAATTGGAGAGAATATGCTCCGTGAGGCGGAGCACTTGGTGGGTACACGAGTGCTTCGGTCGGAAGCCGAATTGCTCGTATGGTAAGAGACATTTGTCTGAGACAAAGGCTAGTAGTCGGTTCAAAAGAAGCCGCTCGTATATTTTACCTATAGTATTGAGGAGGCTTATTGGGCGGTAGCTTTCTGGATGGGCTGCCCTTTTCCCGGGCTTAAGGATACCTATTACCGTTGCCTTTTTCCAAGCGGCTGGAAAATGGCAGTGAGTTATGGCCGCATTGAAGATGCAGACCAGAAGGGCTATGAGTTTATCAGGAAGAAGTTTGAGGGCTTCGTTCCTGATTCCGTCGGGCCCGGGGGCTTTCCTTGGCTTAAGGGCTTTTATGATAGCGAGGACTTCGTCAGTTGTAACCGGCTCTAAGTTTTCGATTGGGAGGGTCTCTCTTATTGATTGAATTGTTCGATCAACCCTCCCGACGTGTTCGGGATCAATGGTATGGTATTCATAGGGATTGGGAGAACACTGTTGTTTGAGAGTAGCAGCGAGATACTCTGCCTTGTCTATACTTTCGAATGCGGGTGGATTGCCAGGGCCTCTATCTAACGGGGGCATCGCAGACGAATAGCTGCTCTTCTGTTTACGAACGAGGTCCCAAAAGGCGAGATGAGACGGTTTGATTTCCTCTAAGAGGCTGTGCCATCTTTGACCGCGTAGTTCAGAGATACAGGATTTATCTGATCTTTGTAGGTTACATAGACGTACGCGATTTTCCTCCGTCGGATAAGAATCGTGAGCGCGAGTCGCGGCGTTTTTCTCCGTGATCAGTCTTCGAATGTCATCAGGGAGTATGAAGCGGCAATCGTTTACCGACCTTACCTCTTTTGAGGTTTCCCTGATGGCATTCTGGAGGTGACCGACCAGGGAGTCAATCGCCACATCGGCATCGGTCACAGACTTTATCTCGTCGGGGATCCTATCTAAGTGAGGAGAGGAGAGATTATTTGAGAGATAGTGTCTGAGCTTTGAATAGTCAGCTACTTTGACTGAAGCGGGTGTGTAGTCACTAGGTTGGCCTAGTTGCAGAATTACTGGATGGTGGTCGGAATCTAGTTCATGTACGACTTCGATTTGCCGCACCTGAAGCGCGATCCCTTTTAAAATAGCTATGTCTAAAACTGAAGGGCGGCAGTTAGCTTGATAATGAGTTGGCTCTGAAGGAGCAATTACATCAAAGGTAAGCGCATTTTCTAGCCAGTATAGTGTCCTACCATTAGTGGTAGTACGCGGGTTGTTGTATTGAATGTGCCCGCTATTTAGATCGCCAGCCACTATAACAGAGTCACCGAGCGCGAAAAGCGTCTCCAGATCCGTCTGAAGGAGAGTTTTGTTAGGTGAAAGGTATGCGGAAACAATAAGGACAGTGGGATGACCGGTCATGCCCACTCTACACACCGACACTTCTAAGTTGGTGAGTTCGGGAGGATCTATTGGCATGCAATATAGTGACTTTCTATAGTATATGAGCGTGCCACCGCCTCTTACGCCGGTACGATCATTTCTTACTATCTTGTAGTTTGCAATCGCGGGATTACGAACGCTCGGTTTAAGAAGTGTCTCTTGTATGAGAAACACGTCTATTTGCCGCTCCTTAAGGAAGCTAGCGACTAAGTCTCTTTGGGGTTTTAAGTTACGTGCGTTAAAAAAGGATAAAGAAAGGCCTCGGGGTCTAATTCTATCCTCCATTGCAAAAACTAATTACGGAGAAGCGCGAATGAGGCGTTGCATGGAGCACGCGATGTCAGGGAAGGCCTTAATGGCCTTGAGGCGGTCGAAATCGCGACTTGAACTAATCATATCGTCAAACGCGATGAGGTCGTCGACAAGGTGTTCCTTGAGAAGGCCTGCGAGCCAATCGAGGCCTTGGAAGGCGGATGACGATGCGGATGCGGTGGAACTTGCGGGTTTAGCTTTCGCTGGTTGCGATTTGGCGGCCCACACGGTAGATGGGGCTTGTGCGGATGTGTGCGCAGGAGTGACTCGCACAGGACCGGAAAGGCTCGGGAAGGCCTGGGTTGACATAAGCGGTGGCAGAGCGGGACCTGCTGCCGCGATGTGCGCTGACGGTGCTCTTCGAGGGACGCGAGCGTGTCTCGTGCGTGGGGCACGTTCACATCCGCGATAGTTCGCGGGGTGCCCGTCCTTACCGCAGTTGACGCAGCTCGGTGGATTCGGAGAGTCGCGGGTACGCGTACACTCCTTAGTGGAGTGGTTTTCTAAGCATTTTACGCAACGTGCATTGACGTAACAGTTACGTGCGGAGTGACCGTATGCCTGACAATTGTGGCATTGTGTTGGAATATGTTTTTTTCGGGGGATTTCTACTGTGACGCCAGAGAGGTCGCAGACTGAGCTTAACGAAAAGATTTCCTTACCTTCCCGAGTACGATCAAGGAATACTAGGACCATATCGTATTGTTTTTTAGTAATGGTGTGGTACATGCGGTGTACCTCTCGGACGGGAAAGTTTTGCGCTTTGATGGACGCGAATACCTCTTTGACCGGTATTTCCTTTGGTACGCGTCTTAGGTCAACGCGCAGAAGGCGCTCTTCTTCTAATGTGTACGTGTAAAATTCATGTTTCCCTTCTCTAAGGAAGGTTGTTTTCTATAATCATCTGTTGTAGGGACTTTGACCTGGATCCCGCAAGGGGTACTCCGGGCGTTAGTGTAATAAATTTTTAGCCGGTTTAGTTGACCGGAGACAACAGTCCATTTGGATTTGTCCTTGATCGTAATCGGGGGAGGTGGGCGTATTTTAGATTGCGATTGCGTAGTACCGATTGGAATTTTAGGGATTGTGGTCGTCGTGGGTGTCTGAGGGACACGAGAATTTTCGTCGCTCCTAGCTTTCACGGACGCGGTTTCTACTGTCTCGGGTGATAGCACCCTTTTGTTTTTAGGTTTGGCCCTACATACAAGCGTAAAGCCGGCCTCGAGATTAGTTTGGGCCTCAGGTTCGAGGTCCTGCATTTCAGTCTCATTTTCGGGGCTCGAGAGCGGCGAAAAAGAGTTGGCTGTGGGTACCGGACACGGGGCGAACGAAATTAGCTCGTCGAAAGGACGAGGCGTGGATGTAGGAGCGGAGGAGGTTGACGGCGATGTGGGGCGTGATTCTGAAGTTGCGGATACCGTAGGCGTCTGCGAGGGACGAATCACTGGTGACCGGGAACGGGAGCGCGAGCGCAGAGAAAGTGTTGAGGATGCTGGGCTGGCACGCGTCGGCCCGTTTAGCAGCGGGCATGCGCACGTGTTGTGTTTGTGGGAGTTGTGTGGCCAGAAATTCTTTTAGCAGGTCCGGGTGCTCTTTACCGATGAAAGCGCGGAGCCTACTATTTATTAAATCTATACGGCTGTTGGCCATTTTAGTGGCGGGTATGGAGCAGGGAAAGTTAAAATGGGAGCCTATGTAAAACCTCCCTGCCTGAGGGGCAGGAGGGCGCGATTAGCAAAACTTATACGAGCTATCCCGAGTTCGGCGAACTGACATTGAAGTACAAATCTGTTGCACGTGCAGTAACGGAAAGAAAAAAGAAAATATAATTAAAAAATAAATTTCATAACCGGGGCCTGGCCTGTAAAAAATATTTAAGGGTAATTAAGCTTTACCTTTGTTAACGGCCGGTGTCCGGCGTACTTACAGAGGCGGCAATTCAATCACAACACTGTTTCACAGTAACCAAAACAATACACTGATTTCACATAATAAACTACGAGATTTTCACAATGTGGTATTTACACGGTAAACAAACAATAGATTGAATTTAACAAGGAGTAATTATCGGTACCACGAATTGGATTATCGACAATAATAGAGGGATTATTGCCGATAACACTTCACAATGGTACAAAGAACAATAGCCGGCGTAGTAACGCGCAGAGATCGGCTTCGAGAACAATCAAGGAGCGCTCACAGACACGTCCGTTCACGACCGAGGTTGAAATCGAACTCTCCCGCGACAAAATAGTGAACTGAAAAAGATTGGGATCCCCTGCTTTATAAGGTTGTTTTTTATGGTTGAGTTTTTGTTTTCATAAAGGTAGTTTCGATAATCCCCGCACCAAATTCATTGACATGAATATTACAATACTAACTTGGCCTTATACAACATTTAAGTATTAGAAAGATCCTAGTACGCAAATATTTCTATGGCAATTTAATCTAGTTATAATTAAGTCTTTCTATAAAATTAAAACGATCCAACACTTATTTTCACTCCTTTAAAATGTTCAATACCTACATCAATCGTTGTATAGAGAACCGTATTCAGTGGAGGAATACTTTGCAATTTTCAGGTTAAACCTTATTTTCACCTAACGGACATTCTATCTCCGGGAGTATCAACTCTACACTTGTTTATGCTTAACGTAACGACAACTTAAAGAAGTTATGTTAGCTTTGAAAATTGTTAACTCGAGGTTACTATAAATTCCTTGCGCTTTTAAAACAGTTATCATTACAAGAGCATACTTATCCTTACTAATATTATAGATGTCAAAGTAAGTTTGTTTATTACACTTTCACGGCCATACAACTTAATCGGTTATGATGAATTTTGATATAGAAATAGTAGGGAACCTGGAAACGGTAATAGGCTACTTATTCTCGCGAAAACCTTATTGGAAGTAGGATAATAAGATGGATAAACTTTGTATGAATCTTTTAGTACGACATCCGACTTCCGACACTGCATGTATTTCATAAGTTCTTTCTATTCTTTATTATAAAGCTAAAATATTATTAAAATAATAAAGCACCATCTATTGGTTATGGTTCCTGTATAAAATAAACAATTGTTACCATCTCGTATGTTAAGTAAATAACAATTCCTCACCCAATCGACTATGACAGTGAAATATTGGCAAGATTTAATAGAACTATATTCATACATATCGTATGTTATTGCGATTAGACGAAGAATAGATAGATAAGAACAAGATTACACACGAAAAACTTTAACAAAAACCACGGAAAAATTCCATTGCTCAGTACTTCAAATTTAATTTATGGACAAGTACCCGTGCCCTGGGGTTCGGTTCACAATAATCTAAATAAAACTGTTTATTAAAGTAAAAAATAACTTTGTTAAAATAGAAGGGGTGTAGTAATTATTTAGATATTGACATTTCTGAATGCTCTTTGAAATAGTCAATTCGTTATAACAAGCAGTAAAAATTATATTCTGAACCATAATAGTCCACTAAATGCCGATAAAATTTTCATTACAACTCTACCGATTTGTAAATAGGCAAACTAACTGTCGAATTGAAAAGGTAAAAATGTTGTGTCTGAGTTTTGTTAAGGTGAAAATAACAATATCAACTAAAGATATGACTTCAATTAAAAATATTTTAAAATTTCTTTTTATTATGAAAATAAAAAATTATGAGTATTTGTATAATATATCAGATTTTCATTATCATACGATACTGCTGTACACGAAACTAAATTCAATATCCATGTGTACAGTTATGTGACCATATTTCTTTTTTACTTTACTCTTTTACTGTTGCTGTAACAATCACTATACTTCAGAACCAAATATAACCAGTAGAACAAAATGGTGAAAATACTACAATGATAGAGATGTGATTTATGGTAAAAACTTAAAAGTAAGCAAAAATATGGTGATAAAAAGAATATTTTCTAAAAATAAAAAATACATTATTGCTATAACGAACAAAATATGAAAGTTACTTAAATATTTATTACTTTTTATGTTACCAAATATGGATAGTCTATTCCCTGGCATTTTATTCCTAGCTTAGCTAACAGTTTACCGTAAAATGTGAGCAGTTAGTAAAGATAAATGTGATCCGTTATTTTAAGACCTCGAAAGTGATAATGTTATTCCAAGCTTCTGTGCAACACGAGTACACTTTAAAATTGTTCCTCGTACTGTAATTTTATTTAAACCCAATCAATATTTCAAACAGAATAACCAATATAATAAATTCTTATAAATTTTATTCATTAAAACTAAACAATGATCCATATAATTCTCTGAAACTATTAAGAAATAAACAGGCTTATCAATTGCCATGTTCACAAAATACCAACGAAAACTTCTATCAATTATACGCCACTTATGTTTTGTGCATTAATTTTAATTACATATATTATGTTTTATGTGCTTTTTAAATTTTTGCATTATAAGTAATTTTTACAAACGAATTAATCATCTCGTTCTAGCTATTAAAATAAAACTCTAACGTACTAAATATTTAATTATAAAAAATGTAACTCGTTTTGTATCACAGAATTAAATATCGAATGTTACATTGTTACAAATGTTACATTAAAACATAAAAAAATATTTCAACTTTATTGAAGTTCCTGATAGGAATTATTGATAATTTCCATATAGGTAAAATCTATTATAATGTAATTCTTAACTTATTTCCGAATCTTACGTTTTTTGGACCTATATTACTTATATTGGAGCGTTACATAAATAACAAAACGAAACATAATTTGTTTATTGTTAATTTGAGTTAACCAAAAACTCCGAGGACAGTTTTAACAAAAGAGTCACCACCTTGTTAAGGCTATGTATGGACGCTAAAGATTTGTAAGTTCTACACGATATTACCATAATAATATATACAGAGGTTGCCACTTGATACAAGGAAGAAGAATTATTAATACACATGGATAGAGTTCATACCACTTCTAAATTATAATTATTTGTTGTTTGAGTACTCTTAATGTTGACAGTTTTCTGTAATAACACCCAATTTAATTTAAATTTGAACATTGGTTAATAATATTATATTTGTTCTTAAATTGAAAAAATAATAATTTAAGGTAACTTTTTTCTTTATATATAGAATTAGAGATAATGTCAATTGTTTTAAGGGACGATTAACACAAAATGATACCACATTGGACTTAGTAGATGGAGTAACTATTAAGTGATACTGCCAGAATATACAACTTAAGAGTAGTAGCTAACCCGAATAACTTAGAAAATACTCTACCAATATGATATGATTTTATTAAGATGTTTTTCTTCAGCAAAAACTTAACCTCATTGTAAATATTTGAAATCACAACGATCGATATCGTATCTTACACGTTAATACTTAACCATAATTGCTTCAATAATAGACTGATTCGGTCAAAAATGAATTAACTCTGACAAACATTTACACGAATTTGCTCACTGAGCCCGATAGAAGTGTAAAGCTTTGATTACATGAGTACTTTGAATGCTTTAATGATATTACTCTACTGATTACAAATCGACAGCATTTTTTATGAGATAATAATTTCATAAAATAATATTTACATAGATAGCGAATTGTATATTAGGAGACGTTTTACGTCTTTCGTTTATTTTGCATTAATATAAACACTTAAAGATTTACCAATACATATGATTCTCATAATTCTTATAATATTCATATTCATATAACCAATACCAACCAAACTAACTAAACTATATAACCAAAAATATATATTTATATTTTCCTTTGCCATATAGTTCTATATGTATATACAATATACGTTTCAATTATTTATTTCATCTTGTTTAGTGTATCAAACAAATTATTAAAATTACGTTGCTACATACACTAAAATGGTATTGCTTTAGGTAGTACATTATTTAAAAAAATTCGATCATAGTTTTTGCATACATCAATTTAAAAACTACTTTCGCGACTTACAAGCCAAAACATTTATGTAAATAATCACTGCCACGGTTACCGGGTCAGGATGACTCACTATAGTCATGGAGACATAAATTTCAAATCATCTGAGCCAAAGTAAAGAAAATAGTTCTACTATTGCCTACAAATTTTTTTCTATGCCTATTACTTACTTTTTGCGTACCAAACTTATGTCACTTTTACCGTAAAATTTATTGACCAGTTCCCTGAAGTTTTTTTTGTAAGTCTCCTGTATCATAAAGTATATAAACCGTTATGAAATATGAATATAATATAACGCAACACTAAAGTAAGACCTAATGAAACCTGCATCGGAAGCAATTGTGTCACGTTACGAGCAAGTCACGTGCAGCGCTCAGTTATTACTTTCCTCCATATCTCTTCAACTCGAGGAGCTGCTTGAAACATTCATTTTCTAAGTCATTTTACTTGTTTCTGACAATTCCAACAACGAATCTACGTTAATGCTATATCAAATTCTAATATTATAACTTTTTATTTGCAAATTGAGGTAAAATGTAAATAAAACATTCTTTATTGACAATGGTAGTTGTCACACTGAAAACTTACTTGGTAGTACTGCAATTTACACATTGGCACAGTCTAACCCTTTGGCAAATAGTAGAAGAAAATAAAATGTGTTTTTTGTTAATAACCAGCCTGTTGCTGATAGATGCAAAAACAATGGTAAACCTAAATGTGCTCGCCTCATATCAACCATTACATTTTTATGAAAAAAAACAAGTCTTACAATTGACTTATTTTATTTATTAATTATTCTGGATTTTAAGCAAGCATTATTTAGTTTTACCTAGAGAGAGTCTATATCATGCTGAAGCGATAACGTCTGTATCATGAAATAACAATCGACTCAGCTGTATGGTGTCGCTACCTTTGCCTATTTCTTATCTTTGCCTTTTCCTTAAAAAGAAAAAAGTAAGAATACCTAAAACTTGTAAATAAATAATAAATAAATAAATAAAATAAATTTTATTATTATACTACGCCTACTTGGGTATTAATATTAAATAGGTAACTGTTTGATGTTATTCTAAAGATAATATACGAAACTCTGTCTCGAAACGTTAATTATTACAGGAGTTGTGGTATCCATCTCGTATAAAAAATCCGGACGTTCACGTAAAAAAATATTTAAACAGTTTTTTTTGTCAACGTTGCTAAATATAAAGGTTTTTTTTACAAAATATGAGATACATTGTTTTGAAGTGTTTTCTTGAAGGACATCTACTCATATTATCGTATAAATGCAATTTGGCTGTGTAAGAGGCAGTTTAAAGGCAAAAAATTGCTTGATCTTGACTTGCAGAGAGCAGAGCACTACTTCACCCGCTCCGCGATATGAGACGTGTAAATTTTTTTCTATATTGTCACTACATTCTTCTAGATTGGCTTAATTTTCGCTTTTATGAGTACCGATCTACAGAACCAATAGACAGATTGCGTTAGGTCTCGGCGTGTAAGATTAAATGAGAGATGATTGCTGGACCGAATCCAATCTGTCCTCTTAGTTCTAGGAATTGTTTAAGAATGGTTCGTGACCATAGTCATTCTAAGTCAGGCACATGTAATTAATAGTTACGTACAAACAAATCCTTAATTAGACTATAAAATCTATACAGTACCTAATTTCTATTAGCAGAGCTACAGAAAAATTATGCAAAATTATTAATGAACATAAAAGACGCAAAACATTTGCACATTATTACAAGAACGAGTTGAAATAATACGAAGATCTTAAAGTCTAAATTGTTATTGGTTTCTCGGAAAAACAAGTAGTAAGAGGATTAAGAGCTAACCACGCGATGCAAACACGACCGCATCGCGTTCATTAAAAGTTCCTGTGTTTAACAAACATTGGTCACGTGGGCGATGTAGTGTGAGGTTTAACTCGTTTGCTTTTCATGTTAATAAATTACATTCTGCTGATTAATTTGCTGCTACGTTATATCGAAATGAATGTATTAATGATAAGTATAAAAAAATATGAAGAAAGCCGCAAACAACATGCTAACAGAATAAGATTTATTCGGTTATAGTCGACTTCCTTTTTGACTATGGAATTCACCGAAAGTATGCTGTGGAATGACATAGGTGATTACGGTCTACTTTGTTTTATTTAGATTTATTTGCTAATACAATTCTCGCACTAGGATTCGAAAATGCATTAAAAAATAAACCTAGGCGCAGAATAGTTAATTATGTATCACACAAGTAGTTGTCCTGTATAGGATTCGATCCCCCGATATTTAAAGCGGCCGCAGCAACGAGACATCCAATTAAACCGTAATGCCAAATTTGTAATTATATCTTGTTAAAACACCTAGGATAAATTAAAAGGTCTGACCAAAGAAAGTACTAAAACTTTGTACATATAATAACCAAGACAAGTGAACTAAAAGTGAGCAAAGAGAGGCAAGCAATAAGAACATGAACAGGAAGTTTCCTTGATAAACGGAATAAAAAACCACGCAAATTGGCTTGTTGCAAATAATATATGGAAAATCAAGGAGGAGCACTACAGATCAATTTTGGGCAATATTCATAAGCCGATTTCTGTCGCAAGTAAATGATCAAAATTTATTATTAAACGTTGTATTATAAATATAAATACAGAAATATATTAGACATAGTCAATTTTGAGCTACTCATAATATGAGAATATCAATTAAGTTAGCAATACAATACCAGTTCGGCATCAATGAGTCAAGTCATTCGAAGTGTTTCCCTGAATATTTCATTATGACTCATTGACATCGATCTTACCAGCTTCTCAATCCTTCGTAAGTATTTTTATAAATGTATAGGTATTTCTGTACTATATTAGTATACAGGTAAATTTGTAATTAATACATGCTAGTAATTTCCGATTATTAACTTATAGACACAGTTTGAATGATCTTATTGCGCAGTTTACTTTTATGTTCATGCACCACTTTAACAAGACGATGACACCAATATTAAAACTCTTTAAAGTGTTGATAAATCATGTCCCTAGTTATTTTTTCCAAATTATATTATATATAATTATAATTTCTATCTTTGAAACACGAGTACTTTTAAAAATATGTATGAGTCATAATAAAAAAGCAAGATAGTTTAGTTATTATTCTTTTAAAAACTAAATTATTTCTGGCCACAAATTCATTTGATAATAAAATCTAAATTGGGGAACACATTAAGCTTACAACTGTTACACTTTCATTACAATACTGCTAAAACACGCAAGTAAATAATTGGCAAAATATATGTAACTTGACAGTGAAGACTAGCTAAATTACTGCTTGAGAATATTTTGTTACCAAAGTTAGTTGTACAAAACCAAAGTTTAAATATTGCATAAAACTTAGCTTCTCAACAAAAAAAAAATACATTGTATTTTATATTATTAATACACTTGCCCCACTTTTCTCTCATTTACATTTATGTAAATAAGTTTATTAAACTCGAATAAACTGTCAAAATGAACAATGTTCATTAAAATAAATGTCCGTATCCCTCGTTTAACAAAAACCTTACCCAAAACCATGGACTCTAATCTTCATAACGCCATTAAATTAAATATATATTATATTTACATTTTGATACTCAATATCAGTGAAAGATTTATTTTAATAATGTAACGTAAGCGATCTACTTAGACTGACAATTGTGTGGGCATAGATTGTATTACTAGCTGTTGTAAGAACAAACTCAAAAAGCCTATTGTATGGTAACTAATGTACCGTAGGTATTCTACAGCATAACTGTTATTGAAATCTTAGAGAATCCCATATTCCATACATAATGAAAACCCAACATTCATATTAACTACCTTTCATAAAATTGAACTTACACCAAAAATACATTTTTGGGATTTTACATTAAAACGATTTATGATCACGATTATTAGTACAGTTCAATAGATACTGCATTCGGAGCAATACAAGTTTTTTAGCGGATTCCCAGTCATTATATGATTAAAAATTGTAAAATATTTCTTTTTATATTTTATATGACAAACGTGTTTTAGTAACTTAGGTCATAGCTTTTTTACACATTTAATTTAATAGAATTAATCCCACATCTATTATTTTTGTAAATATGAAACTGCGTTTCATCTTTCTCTTCTTCTGCCTAACCCTTTTCCGGTCTAGTGCTATTGTCCACATTCTAAATCAATGTCCTCCACCTTGCCCTGTCTTCGACATCTTTTTTTGTGGTTGTTCATGTCCGCCTTCATAACGTCCAGCCAGCGTTTTCTGGGCTTGCCGTGAGATCTTGACCCTTTTACATAGTAATAAATTGCATCGTATCCTAGAATTACATATAGCAGGCGGATTGGAAGGGATCAGTAACCGACAAAGTTGCGACAACATTGCAAGTAATTATAGACAGATCATAACCATAGCTATCTTCTTTTAGTTTATTAGGCTTCAGGTTCAATCAGTATATATCCAATCGACGCGAGGCTGCAGGTCAGTGTGACAGTAACGACTCCTGATGAATTGTTCCTCTTAGCGGTTGCCATTATTCTTGGATATTACCTGTACTTACCATCAAAACGATGACAGTTTAGTTAGTAGTGTGTACGAACACCGCGTCAATGGACGTAACTGACCTCGTGCTTTCGGTAAAGAAAAACATCGTGAAGAAACTATAGCATGGTAGTAGGCCTTTTTCTAATGTCCACCTGAATAGCTACCACCCTCAAATTGAAAATCTAACACCAAATACCTATAGGTGTGTTTTCGACAGCTGCACTTGACAGCCAGTCCCTTCACTAGACATGGTGTGTCCACCACCATTAGCCACGTCACCACTTAACATCAGGTTAGATTCTGGCGATAACGCTAAACCTATGAAGTAACCTATAAATGAAGAACCTATGAAGTATTTAAGTGAAGAGTTAAGAATAAATGTTGTGTAGTGAAGTTCTATTTTAACTTGTATTTTTATCATAAAAAGATTAAAGTCACTAATGATGCTTTAAACAAAATTACTTTTAAATGCATAAATAATTTGAATTACTTTTAAATAATGATTTCTTAGGTTTACGCGAATATTATTCATTGAAATAAAACTAATTTAAACGGATTTTATCGCGGTTATTTATTAAATTTTGATCCCGACGTTTCGAAAGCTTTTCAGCCTTCGTGGTCACGGGGCGGACTGAGGTGTAGGTTGTCCAGAAAAGTTTATGTTACTGTGTCTACCTTCAATTTAATTTTTATTATTTATAGTGTTCCGATCTACGCAGAAAGAGCTCACAGTGTCTTGAGGTCTGGCAATTGGTCTTTTGGGTTCCGATTTAATTAAATGTATAATTGGATCCCAGGCTTGTGCTAGCTTCCAACCATCTTCTCTATTGAAATTTGGATGTTTTTTAATTTCAATAGCCTCACGAATCATCCTAGGTAGGAATCGGTGTTCTTTGGCAAGGATTTGTGGCTTGTCGAATCGAAGATAATGTTTGGAGCCTTCTTCTGAATGTTCAGCAACTGCAGACTTCGTAGAGCGTCGGTGTTTAACATCAGCTATATGTTCTTTTACGCGGGTCCCTATATTTCTTTTAGTTTATCCGATATAGGAGAGGCCACAGTCACATTCGATTTTGTATACGCCCTGTTCTTGTAGAGGTATATGACACTTGACTGGTGGTATAAATTGACTAATCTTCTTGGGCGGCTTGAAGTAAGTTTTAATTGAAGCACGCTTCAGCACATAGCCAATCTTGTCTGTGACCCCTCTTACAAAAGGTAACACAACAGGTACACGTTCTACTGTGGCTGGTTTCACTCGGTTTCCGTGACGGCGGCGTGGAATTTGGAGCTTGTTATCACGCAGTACTTGCTTGACATATCGCAGCTCAGCAGCCAGATGTTCCTCGTCACAGATTCCTTTTTATTATCCGTAGATTAGTTATCCGTAATCCTGATCAGTCTTTAGGCCATACTGTGTACAGAAAAATGACCCAAACAGATAAATACCTGAATGGTGAATCTCACCACCATCCGAAACAGTTAGCTACCGTGGGTAAATCTTTGTTTCAGAGAGCACAAGGAATCTGTGACGAGGAACATCATCTACAAGAACAGGGCGTATACAAAATCGAATGTGACTGTAGCCTCTCCTATATCGGACAAACTAAAAGAAATATAGGGACCCGCGTAAAAGAACATATAGCTGATGTTAAACACCGACGCTCTACGAAGTCTGCAGTTGCTGAACATTCAGAAGAAGGCTCCAAACGTTATCTTCGATTCGACAAGCCACAAATCCTTGCCAAAGAACACCGATTCCTACCTAGGATGATTCGTGAGGCTATTGAAATTAAAAAACATCCAAATTTCAATAGAGAAGATGGTTGGAAGCTAGCACAAGCCTGGGATCCAATTATACATTTAATTAAATCGGAACCCAAAAGACCAATTGCCAGACCTCAAGACACTGTGAGCTCTTTCTGCGTAGATTGGAACACTATAAATAATAAAAATTAAATTGAAGGTAGACACAGTAACATAAACTTTTCTGGACAACCTACACCTCAGTCCGCCCCGTGACCACGAAGGCTGAAAAGCTTTCGAAACGTCGGGATCAAAATTTAATAAATAACCGCGATAAAATCCGTTTAAATTAGTTTTATTACTTTTAAATATCATTTCAAAATTTATTGTATTGAAAACAATACCTTTGCCAACATTTTTCAATTTTCATTAAAATATAACAACGGTTAAACTTGCAATACTTTAAACGATATTTCCCAACAATTATGATTTTTTAATTATTCTTCCATTGATTTAATGGTAACCAGTTTATACAATAGAGGCAATATTAGGCAGAACGTCAAATATCTTGGAAGACTTCAGGGATCACACAACTCATTAACCAGACGTTACCAATTGATTAACCCGTCCAAGGAGTTTTAAGACAACTAATAAATCTTGACTTATCATTATCATGCATAATCATTTATGAATTAGTTAAATTATGAATGAATTAAGAAAAAAACAGACTGATTATGATTCTGACAAAAAAAATGAGTTTTGATCTAACAACAACAGCATATTACTTAGGTAAGAAATACAAAGTGTAGAGCAGTGTTAATTATTATGGGGTCCATGAACCCCTAAGCAGTCCAATGGCACGAATAAAATCATATCAGTTTAAAAAACAATATATATAATTGATCTAATATGTAGCTCCTATAGATATATAATATAAAGATAGAGATAGATTTGGAAGCGAAGATAGCTCAGTGGTAGTGCGAACGACTTTGCGTCAAGGGACGTGAGTTCGAATAAACCACCTACAATGAGCTTGAGCTTTCAGTGAAGGACAACATCGTGAGGAGACCATAGCATGGTGGTTGGTGGTGATGCCCGCCTTGCTAGCTACCATCGTCAAGTTGAAAATGTGCAGCCAAATACCAATAGGTTTGTTCCGGTAGTTGCACTTGAGAGCCAGTTCCTCCAAAGGTTTAGCGTGTCTACAAACTTGGGCCGTATCGTTACTTTAAGTTAAAATCTTAAAGATCAGGTGAGATTATGGGAATAACGCTAAGCCTTAACTATAAAAAAATAGACTCTGTAGATAGTTAACAATCAGTATTAGTGTCTATTAAAACTCAAAATAGTAACTGATTAGACGTGATTTGAAGAAAGTCTTTTATATAACGTGGTAAGCGAACTGAATCAACAGCAATCATTTTAGTTATAACATGCACACAGTACAGAGTTATTACCACAATTAATAAAAAAAAATATTTGTAAAGGTAATTATTTTCTTAAATCTATAAAGACAATGAGTGAGGTCCGCCACATATTTTCAGTGTTGCTCAGGGTCCGTTACTAAAAAAAAGTTAAAGAAACCTTGGTTTTAAGTTTCGGGATTTCTTTACTTGAAGCAGCCCTGTTGTAAAATACCTGAATCCTATAAATAAACACAACCCGAAATATTTTCGTTCTGCGGTAAGTAGGGTTTTAAAAATTCTGTCCGTAGGTTTTGTCTGGGTGTGCCGATCCTCAACCCCATTAGAGGGAGCCCTTGATTAGGTTTGCAACTTACCGGGATTAGATAATGAATGTGATGTGAAAGCGCTCCATCAATCTTGATAGAAGGTACAGAGGCCGTAGGTTTTTAGTCAGTAAGAATCTGATATAACCCATACTTTTGCTGTCCGGTGGGTATCTTATGTAAGATCTTCCTACCAAAAAAAAAAAAAAGGTTTTCAAAGTTCATTGTGGGGGGAGTTTAATGTCAGCAACAAGCTAATTACACCTTTAATGTTACGCGCATTTATGGAACACATAACAGCTGAACACCAGTAAAGTAAAATCATCAACGAAATAAGAACAAATTAAATGGGAGTACTCCGAAACATTTATGCGAAAAAAATCTTTGATGCACTAGTTCTATTCAAGTATAAAAATTCCATGCAAAGCCGATTTCAATCCTACACAACACTTTCGTCACTTACAATTCGTCAAAATTATCGTGCCTTAACATTCCATATATACTTAACACCAAACAATAAACATTGACCTATCCAGCTGGTCAGATATACAATAAAATAAACTATAAAACAAATTGTAATGGATGGTTGTATACAATTATTACGTTTATTAGCATACTTCATACCATCGATATCAAGTATGGAACTAAACTCTTGATACCGTCGAAATGAATTTGCAAGTTGCGTATCGGCAAATGCCATGCACGGTCGCGCCGCGCCGAGTTGACACACGTGGTGCGCTTGCTACCTGAACGTTTTTTTGCACGTGACCGGATAGAAGTAAGATTCGTCAGAGTATGACTGAAAAGTTAGTATGGAATTTCTATAACGTAAATATTGCGAAAACGAGCTGATTATAAATTACACAGCGTTACACATCAAATTCCGATTTGCGTATATTAAATACGCCTAATAACACTGTTCCTTTCAATTTTGATATCACATGAAATTTTGGAATATTTTAATCTGTGCGAACTTTGAAATTGTCTTTTTATGTTTTATTTCATTGATATGTTTTGTATGAGCGGTAAGATCACCATGTATCCTATAATAAAATTAAATATTTTTTTAAAAACAATCTCAACTTAAAAATACATATAATGTTTAATTTTCAAACTTTTAGCAGGTTTTTTTTTGGTGACAAGGACTTTGGTAGTACCTTCGTCTACCAGGTTTATTAGTCCTATATCACGATAGACTAATTTTAGGGATCTGGTGATTGTAAATTCTTAATAACCAGTAATTCTAATTGAATGAATTGAACTTATTTTCATTTCCTCTGTTTTATTATAGGATACAATTATATAAAATAGCAATGTAATAATAACAACATAAACCCCTTTATAAATAACCATGACAATATTATTGTGGATTGCAACCCCACATATTTTTATAGTTACCAAATTAAATATTGTTCATGCTAAAAATAGTAGAAATAAAGAGTAATAATAAAAGTATTAATATCATGATGCAGCACGAAACTCTATGTTTTAGAATATTTTGAGTAAAACTGGGCTTGATAATAATGTCAGTTTGTTTTCAGAGGACTGAAAAACTATACATTTTTGTATGAATGAAATACCACACGACAAATAAATTTTGAGAAACAAATTTAAATATTATTCTACTGTCTGAAATAAGACATAAAATTGCAAAAAAAATCAGACGGTTCAAAAAGAGTACTAATGTTTAAATACTCGACCCTGAGTGACTGGTGGAAAGACAATCGCATCCCCGCATAACACAGAAAAATATATCTACAAATGAACAACATTTAACAGGAATCACAAGGTCTCGTAAGTGGAGCATCCGGAATGAAAGAGTCCATTATGTTTTAACGCGGACCGATTGTACCAATGAACTGTAACCACATAAATGATTGCTCACTTTAACAAAATACTTTACTATCGTCTTGAACATTATTATATACACATTATATTATTACAAATATTGTAATTTTTTTTTAATAAAATATTTTTATATATGTATATAATTCAAGAAATTTTAAAATCCAGATGTTGGTATTATTATTACAAAATGAAGAAATGCTTATTCAGTGTGGATCCCGTGGAAATGTGAACACCGTCTCACCAAACAGTTATTCAAACCCTTTTTTTGGCTGTAAAATAATTCCACTGTTACATATATTATTCACAGAATTTATTTCATATTACGTTATCTTATATTTTTTTTAATATAGGAAAGTATATAACAAAAATGAAATATTTTGAGTATTCCGTAACGATAAACATTTAGGAACCGTTTCTTTAAAATTGGTCTCGTCTGATGTAAAATAGCGAAGGTAGTAATGTAATGAAGAAATCGAGACTCAAAAACATATGCCAAATAGATTGGTGATCGGTGGCAGGTTTTTAATTTGAAGTTGGTAATTAAATACCCAACTGCTAGACTTTGGTTTCATTACGATGGTTTCTTCCACTAAAAGAACATGCTCATTATTTCGATTCGAACACACTCTAACTGACATAGCTTACTCAAGCCAACGAGAAAGGGAGGCTGTGAATGAATACAATTTAAAAATACTCGACGAACAAATCTATTTCATAGAATCTTTAAAACTTGCACATTAACAACGCGCAACTTAAACCAAAAAAATGAGACTCAGCAGAACATTTCCTTCCATACCGTAGGTATGTGTACAAATACACTACAAATACACTAATTAGACACAGAAATAAAAAGAAACTTGTTAGATAAATCTTACATAGAGTGAGTCATTTACGAAAATATTAGATTCCTTAAAGTTAGTATAAAAATAGTCTCGTACTTTACAAAATAGTCTCGCACTACTACTTATATTCCTCAGTGCTGTAGGACACCGCGGAGCACTCTTTGGGAACCTTTGCCCTAAGCAGATTAGAAATAAGATAATTTTCTGATTTTACCGATAGCCATTTCCATCAATTATACGTCTCGCAAGACAATAAAGCAGTGCTTAATTATGCACAGTCACAGCTAAACAAGTTACAATTATCAAGTAAAAATCTATCAACAATCTCTTATTTACCTTTCTCCTACAGCGTTTCTTGAAGGTCTTTAGAATTTAACTTTGATAAATCTCAATATAACTTATTAGTGTAGTCGAGCAATAGGAAATAACATCATCGCACAAAAGACGAGTATTATAATGGCCCATGTAAATGCATATTAATGACGTTACAATATAAGAGATACTCGCTCCGCTTTATGTCCTATAAAATTAATTGAGATAAATGATACAAAGTAATAATGTAGTATATATTGTCGGCGCCACATAAAATTTCGAATAATCGAAAGCATTTTCATATCCGATGGTATGGCGTTCTTGAAAGGCTATTGCCTAATATACATATTTAGTTAAGTAATATTTTTAAGAGAAAAAATCTTTTTTTTTTTTGTAACGACCGTTGCCGAGGGGTTTACTAATTAGTACAAAGAATGTGCATGTGCGTATGTTTGTAAATATGCATCAGGCTGAGTTATAAAATATTTAGTATTGTATTATCAACATCGTCATCAGCTTTCCTCAGAATTGAATGAACTCAATACTACTACCGTACATACCTTTTCTTATCAGTGCCACTCAGCGCGATCTTTAGTATTTCATGACCAATTGCTTTGCTAGTAAAATCATACCGTCGCACCGTAATGTTCACATAGACGAATAACAAAGTACTCTAATAATGCTGCGATTTTCCTTATTAGGTACAAAAGCTTTAAAAAAAATAGATGCCCGTTTGTAACTTATATTTTAGGTAGTTTTTATCCGGTATTTATTATTTATAAAAATAACTACACAACAGAAGTAAAACCAGCGAAATTTAGATTCAAACAGTTTTACTGCCACACCAATTTCACCCTCAAGCTGCAGTTTTCTTGCTTTTGTACTCCAATGAGAAAAATATGAGCAACACAAACTGACACACAAGGCATTCCAATTCAGTATTCGGGAGTATTACAACTGTTCCAATGACATTGTCTTGTCCAAAGTTGAAAGACAAGGTGGTCTTTTGATGCTGATTGTACATAATAAGGACTGTTTTACTATTTAACATCAGCTAAATTGCAGGCCTATTTGCTACTTCATAATGTAGACAAAAAAAAACAGAAAATATTATTTACATTTTTTCTTAGTTTAGTCATGTTTTATGCAAATCGACATCACAGATCCGACAAACGAGATGTGGGCAGAAAATACACAAAGAGCATCTCGTTGAAACTTTTAATTACTGTATTTTGTGAAAATCTACATGAAGAATTTTTATTTTATATATTGTATAAACGTAACTTATAAATAAACATATTACATAGTGAATAATATCATTGTTTCATTAATTGTTTCTTGAAAAACATACAGAAATTTAGAAAACCACTTGACACAACATTTACGGAATAGCAGCATGCAGTTGACAGAATCTTGACTGCACCTGCAGGTGAAGAAACCAAGATTTAACGGAATTTTATGATTCATTTTAACACATTTTTGTGAATAAGACAAAACTATTTATGATTACTAGTTATAGAAGAAATAAAAAAAATGTTACTATTTAGTTTATTCGATTAGAAAAGGTATTAGAATTTCACTTCAAATAATATTGTGTTTAAATTAAAGTAATAATTAGAAATAACGTATAACAATAAATAATTTTATATCAGAAATATCCAATTATCAATGAAACGTATTGTTAATCTGTAAACGCTACAAGATAAATTAAGTCCGGACTGTATTTGGAGTCAATAAAACACACAATCCCTTCAGGAAGTAGGGATCGTCAGTATTACGGATAGAAATAAAAACTTATTGTTCGGCGTCTGGCTGGAATGGAAGCGACATACTTATGCAAACGAAACTAACCCGTCATAGTTATTGATACTTCCTCAATTGCTAAATTGGTCTGTCACCGATACGCGTATGAACCTAACTTGTGATTCACACTCGTCGCCAGTTCTAATATAAAATCTGGAACAAAACGTAGTAGGAACACATATCCTTAATATGGTCTACTGAGAGTGTTATTTTATCTGTTAGTTAAAAATATTTGGTTTGCCACAAATCTAAATTAATAATAACAACTATTGAAACACATAGGTATCTTGCTGTTGTTATTATTGTTGTTGTGTACGTTGTAACTAAATTATGTAACTATCTTTAGTATATACAAGTAAAACATAAACTACATACACTTTCACATAATCAACCTATAATTCAAAGACTAGATAAACTGAACACCAGGTTAGTTGGAACATTTGCAAAATCTAAATATACATAAAAATTATTATCCTGACTGACTCATTTTCTCGCCAGAACTACTAGGGATAGAAATGAATGAATTTCTTGAAATTCATTTCCTAATGGTAAGAATAGGAATGCAAAGGTTCTATGATAAATAATATTGTTAGGCTTCTATTTATTTAAAGTTTGGTATTAAAACAATTTATTATAATTCAGGATTACGTACCCAAACGCAGAAATAATGTAAAATGTTTAAGTGTAAAAATTGTTATTGTAATAAATTAAAAATGTTAAGTAATATTAAATTTTGTGTCAAATTTATTTTATGTGGCCAATTTCAGTACCACATTTTTAAGAGCAAGCTGTACCAAAAAGTATAATCAAAATCTTCAATGTTGTATATAAATTGTTTTATTGAAATCTAACTTTCCGACGACAACTTTGTTCACATTCATTGCGTACAATGTTTGCACAGTTTGTTGATTTATATATAAACATTAAAAACACCAGCACATAAATTCAATTAAAATTACTCTACGTGATCGCAGCTACCGAAAGAAAAACAGTTGATAATATAGCACTTAAGTTCAAGTTCATTAAATTTTAAGTTTGAATGCTTGTACGAGTATCATCATCGCATATACATATTATATTTTATGAATTTTGTTAATACATAGCCTTGACAACTTTTAAATTTCTTGCGTGGTAATCTTTACTCTGTGTAACTAATTGATTAAATTAATTATAAAATTAATTTATAATTAAATTGTTTTTTTTTTTTAATAAAAAAAAATAAAAATTAAAAGTGTATAATTAAATGTATCTGTAACCGATATAATACATACATTTTTGTTTTCTGAAAAACATGGTGTAAAAGTGGCGGTAAAGTATTTTGTAGTGCTCATCTGACTAGCTACAAGCATAAAGTTGAAAATATTTTGCCAAATATTTCTATTATAGATGTGTTCCAGTCCTTGCACTTGAGAGCCAGTCCCCCAATAGGTTTAGCATTTCCGCCATCTTAGACCACATCGTCGCTTAATATCAGACTGTAACTGTAACTGTAGCTAAGCGTTACACCTATAAATATTTAAATAAAAACCTCTTTTGCATTGCATTATAAACTTTAACTATGAAAAATCACACCTCTAAAAGTATTCTTTAAAGAGCGTAGAAAGGTTGTATATTGATTTACAAATATTACATCAATAATGAATAAATAGTTACATCCATAATTATAATACAGAATTGAATTGTGTCACAATTTTACAAAATATAGCATCAATTGTAGATGTTAATGTATAATTGAACTATAAATATTAAAAAAAATGGTGAATAAATAAAAGGAAATATGAATTACACGTCAGTCTGACAGGTCGCCTTCGCCGGTATAAAGCAGGCTCAATTGCCAAGGGCTGTCCCATAAACCTCTCAATTTGTCAGCATCACCCTTCAAAACATATTTGTACAAGGACAGCGATAACTCACAGAGAATGTATAACGAGCGTTATCATATTGGAATATAAAGGACTTATATGTATGCAGGATTCTATTAAAGCCCTTCTATTAAGTATGACATTATACATCACGTACGTCGTGGGTCACGTTTGCCATAAAATAATTTTACGAAATCCTTTTCGGTCGAATATAAAGGTGTTTTGAACTAAGAGCAGGTGTAAATCTATAATTAAAGTTATTTTGTTTTAAGTTTCTACTGAATTTATAATCATCTTTTTTTATACTATTTTAGGTTTAGTGTTCCTTACTACGTGTAGACAGGTTTTCAATAACATCAGCTCGAACACACCCACAGGTGCTTGACAACTGATTTTCAACTTCAAGATGGTAGCTAGGCTAAACGGGCATTAGAAAATGCCCTATAAACATGCAATGGTTTTATTACTAAAGCTAATATAGGATTTTAACGGCTATCGATGCAACGTTTGAACGTACTATAGTGAAACCATGGTAATTTTAACTGAACAATCACACTTTTGTAACATGTAGTGTTTGATTAGTTTGCTGTTATAATTTAATTTTCAAATTAGCATTTGTTATTACCAATTAAAATAAAAGATAGGTTTGTAGGTGCGCTTGCGTTTTTTGTACTGTAAATATATTTTACAATATAAAATTGCTTATGTGTGTGCAAGTGCTTCTTATATTTGTCCTTCTTTAAAACATTTTTGAAACAGCACACTCACTCATATAAAGCCCTGTGTTGAGAGGGAATTTCAAACATACATATAACATTCATGTTGAACACCCGGACTCAGAGTAATCTTTTGTGGATCACACAAATAATAATCCGTTGTGGATTTTAAGCCCACAATACACAACGTGGCGTAACGATGAGGTGACCACCGTCCAATATTCAAACGTCTCTCGGGCAGTAATTTTTGAATATTCGAAATATTAATAATCATTTTTTATAATGGCTTAGGAATTGGTTACAGTTCACAAAAAGCGTTTTATTTATATACTCTGCTGTTATTTCTTACGTAAATTATTAGTGACAAACAGTTTTAACATAATTGAATGGTGTTCAGTCGTACGGCTAAAATACACAGACAAGGTCAATAAACATAGTGACATATGACACATTAATTTTCGTGAGCGCTTTCACTGAACTTAGTAAGAGGTAAAAATAGGTTTAGGTTAGTTTAAGTATTAACGAATAATTTTGTTTTTTTTTAGGTTTATATTAATCATTTTTATTATATTCCAGTTAAAACTTACATTTTTAAATCAATCTGTTGGATTCTAAACTACCTATACTTTTTTTTGATATTGAATAAAACTGTTGAAGAAAGATGTGTGATTTTTTTTTTAATTAGTAAGATTTTGAAAGTATTTTCAGTTGTTATATATATAACGTAAGTTTTAATGTACTGTATTATTTCATCTTGTTATTTTTATTATTCGTTTTTTGTAGATTTCTAAATGCCAGTTAGCCCTGATTTAATTAATCTAATTGAAATGATATTGTAATATAAATATAAAGGATATACACAAACAGAAAAAAATTTCATGAGAAAAAGGTATTGTGACTTATAATATCAATGTAGCATATGTATATGTACTGACTACGAAATCCTCTGATCCTATGACATTACTATGTCATATACAATAATAACACATATACAATAAAAATCAGTCAATTTAATTACACTTGTATGTGAATTTAAGCATCACTCATATAAACTTCAATCATAAATATAAATAAACAGCTTGGTCATTTATTTTTTATGATTCAAAGTAACTTTAAAAGGAAATACAAGTAACAGATAAAGGCATTATATTCTGCTGTCATCATTAACGTTCATGATAATATGAAGAAAAAATATTGCATGTATTTTAAATATACCTCTACCTGTTTTACGCGTGATGAATGAAAGTGGAATCGTGACATCTGACGCCAGTCACAGCGGATTACCCGGAGAAACCACGGCTTTCTACAAATCCGCAATTATCATCCACAATGCATTTATTATATTTAAAATTATACTTGGATTTTTTTAATTTATAATAACGATATTCAATATAAAATGTTGTATTAAACCAACAACTTGGTTTTTTTTCCTTTTCTATTTCTTAATACTGTGTGGATTTAGCGTTATAGCCACAATATTACCTTTCATTAAAGGACGATGTAGCCCACGATGGTGAACAGAATATACCTAGTGGAAGAACTGGCTCTCTAGTGCAACTGCCGCAACATACATACCTGTAAATATTTGGCACCGGAGTTCGATAGCTAGCCAGACAACACGAGACAAGCATTTCAAGAAGTCCTAACACTATGCTTTTGTTACAACCCGATGCTCTCTTTGACTGAAAGCCCAATCTCACTGTAGGAATCCGAACTCACATCCATCGCCGCGGTGCCTTGGTTTAACTTCCGATTATAATTTCGAGGCATTCCCATTTAATGCACTTTAAATACTAAGAGGTATTTTCTTCTAGCGCAGCAAGATAACTACTTTTTATAACTTAGTAATCGCTGTACGATCTATGAATAATTCGACGTCCATAGAAAAATAACAAATACATCTTAGGTCAACGCTATCAGACTATCAGTGCATTCAAAGCTTTCAGCAGCTAGATAAGTGTAGGCTGATCCCGAAACGTGATAAATGAATAAAAGTCAACGTAACTGGATTATCGCTACAGGATAGTCGAGGACAAATTTTAAACACCCTAACACCTTAAATACTGAATATACACCTGCTGAACACATAATGCGATATTCTTAAGCGTGCCATTATAGCAGATGATACTCCCGGGCCCCTAGCCAAGTTGTCATTCAGCAATCGCTAACGTAAAGGAACAACAAAAAATTTATAACTTATGACATGTCACAATCAATTTGGCATGCATTAGCGATATATTAACTAGAGGCACTGTTCTATAGTAGTCACAAAGCAGTCATATACAAGTATCGTAAACTCTACACCCTAGAGCACGGAAGTAGGGCCTTTTCTAATACCCATCTGGCTAGCTACGATTCTCAAGTTGAAAATCTGCCGCCAAATACCCACAGGTGTGTTTCGGCAGTTGCACTTGAGAGTCAGACTCTCCACTAGGCTTAGCTATAATCTTAGGCCAAATCGTCACTTAACATCAGGTGAGATTGTAGACATAACATTAAAACCTATACAGTATAATAAAACTGAACAATTTAAAACTCTTTAACATTTTCGAACACCTAGAAAATTATAGCTCTAAATTTTACCATTAATTTTATTACAATTTTAATACAAGAATATTTCTGAAGCATTCCTGTCTTCACGATATTTGTAGTATCAATATTATTTGGTTCACTGATGCTAATCAGATTTATGTAAATAAATTTATGTGACATGCAAATACTCAATCAATACCCTATATGTCGAATTTTGTATGTGTAAACATCGAATCGATATCATTAGCGATAGCTAGACATTACAATCTGGTCACTATGACCTATAATTACTATAATATTCCAAAACTTATACTTACATTTTATAAAAAGTAACATCTCTACGACTATGTTCGCGACCGCGACTTTTCCCGTTCCACTTGCTTGCAAGCGATACAATCAAGTGGAACGGTGCATGGGTCCAACTTTGCAGACATGTCGTCGTAAGCCTTTTAATTTTTATTTTTACTAACAAGGTGTTTAAAATCCAATCTTTAGGGATTTCATCATCGCAACTTGCAAACGCATCACCCGGGCTCAGGTCAAAGGCATGAGGGGCATGCGGTGACTCATCAGGTGATAATCACCCAACATTATCTACTAAAAGACACCACGGCAACACTTCAAACTCCTATGTTGCCAGAGATCAAGGATAGCTTTCACACTTCTAGTGTCGTTGTGAGTCTGGCATGAGTAATAATGGTGAAGTCATTAACAAAGTTTTTGCCCCTACAACAACGACCATGAAAATCATGTGGAATGGACGAAGGCTTATTTTGATAACCGTGAACGCCAAGTGATATGTAGCGAATCTGTCCGATAGCATGCTTATAATTTATAAATTACTACACCGATTAACTTAAACCATTCTTAAACATCGATATATTACACTGCAAACTCAAGTGTTTTATTTAATGTTTTAAAGCAAAACACTGAGAAGTTTTTTTAAACTAAATGTTTTGTTTTAAAACGTTTTAAGTGATTAATAAAATTATGTTAAACATTTTAGCATTTTGTTTTAAAACTCTTTATCTGTTTTACCAATAAATATACTTTAAACTGTTTTATAATAAAACATTTTTAATTTGTGAAACGTTTAGTATACGGTCTAACGTTTTAAAACTAATCGGGTGTTAGCAAATAAAACGTTTCTAGAAAAAAAACGGTTTATGTGTACATCTCTACACATACACATTGACGCTATAACGCTGCTTCTCAGTCTGGCGCTTGTTACACACACACGCACGTACGTCGTTCTTATTTTGTTTTCCCGCTTTTAAGCTGCATTCCATAATAAGTTTAACCCTTATCGTGTTAATAACAAATGAAAATTTATTGTTACTAATAATTAATTTAAAAAATAGAATACGTTAGAGTATATATTCGTAAAGTAATTTCTTTATTAATAAAAATTACAAAAATGGACAAAAAAGTCTTTTGTTCTTTGCAAGGGCGTTCAAAATGTGTGAAGTTTCAATGTGATCCAAGTGTCCCTGACGTTGCCATGATACGAGAAACAATTCGTGACATTTGTAAACGCGATACGTGTTTAAAAAAGTTTATTTAAAATAAAGTTATTGTTGTACAAAAAAAAGATAATGATGAAGATGTGTGGATCGACGTGGAAGATGATGACATTATTGAAGATAGAGACAAGTTGAATATTCTTTTACTGCCAACACCTGAATCTGCACCTGATGTTTTAGAAGGAAATGATGGAATTTTCCCCTATAAAATTCTATATACAGAACCGCTGAATGATTTAGGATCAGAAAAATTTAATTGAAAATCCAAATGATGATGCATCAAATGAAGAAATTTCTAAGGTTAGTAAATTGGATTAATTTTTAAGTTAATCAAACTTAATAATTGTCATCATCAATTAAAATTAATATGTAATTTATTGATTGCTTCTAACTGTTATTTATTTATTTAACTTTATTTTTTTTAGTCTCAAATCCCGCTAGATAGTGAAGTTAATGTTGACGAAAAAAAAAAAATGATCAGTCAAAAAAAAATATAAGTATAGTTAAAACTAGACCAGGTTCTAACAAGATGCCAGCAATTTTACCTTCTTTAACTTATGATTTGAAACAAAAAATTGAAGATTTGGGAGTTCTGGCATCACAAAAAGATTTGATTTATCATTGGGGATCGTTATTATGGGAAATAACTGATGGACAGCTGATGAAAATTGACTACCAGAATCTTGCTAGCACCATTATATCAGCTTATCCATTGCTAAGAGTAGGTCCGAAAGGTTATGTAAGTTTTTTTTTTTATTAGTAAATAATTCAATTACAATAATCTAATAAAAATAATAGTACATTTACTAGACTTACAGATAAAATAAAAACATTTTCTTATTAAAGGATATAGTGAGGAGTTAATTAAGTACCTGGATAAGAAATCACAGAACCACATAAAAAAACAAGGAAAAAAAAGAAATGCAGATACAAATATCAATCATGTCCTGAAAATGTCTAAAGTGGAAATATCAAATGAAAGGTATGTTTTAAATAATTCTATAGATAATAAATAATTAGTAGATTAAGAAAGAACATGCTTTTTTATAGATATTATATTTTTTTCACTTGAGAAATTTTCCTATTGAATTTTTTTATTTTGAAATGTATTTTGATTTTGAAAACAGCTGACGAATTTCTGTTGATAAGAATTTATTAAGCATAAATCTCTTTAGCCAAATATATTTTCTTTATAAAAATATTTTTTCTCTCAGTACTTATGATTATTTATTAAAATTATTTGTAATAAATGAATTAAATTTTCTAGATCTGAGGTTTTGAAATTGACCTTTTAATCAAACTAAATGATGCTGTGACCAGAAAATTAAAGAAAGAAGTCAAGCCTTTGTTTACTTTCAAACAAGTAAGGTTTATTATATTTTCTATTATTATAAAGTGCATTTATTAATTAATACTCAAGTTGTATAGAAACTATAACTTTAAAAAGCTAGATCATTTTTATTGTGCCTTTAATATGTATTTAAACAAATAAATATTATGAATATAAATATTAAAGGACCCAGTTATTGACACTGGACTAGTTGTTTGACACTTGCATTTTTATTCTAATTAAAAAAATAAAATGTTCTCAAAGATTCAAATATTTTAAAATTTATGATTTAAACAATATATTTATTAATTTATTAGAGTTGTTTTTTTTTTAATTAAAATAAAATTTTAAGTATCAATAACTAGGCTAATATCAACAATTGGGTCTTTTACCTTACTAAAAACTTATTTTATTACAGACAAGTTCATCTACTGATTGTCTTGTGACTGAAGAGAACGAGTCTCCTCGAGCTATTATATACTCTGATAATAAATAAATCAGCGCTGCTTTTATTGTGGCTGATACCAATGTCAGAGTTCAAATTTCGAGTCCTACAGTACCAAAGGTGGTAGCTACTTTATAAGCAGCTTATTATGTTTGGGACACGGTATTTCCTAAACAATACTTAAATATGTTAGAGAACATCGACAGCCAAGTATTGAGATCACTGATTCAAAAAAATCAAGTTTTGTTGAAGTTCATTCGAAAACGAGAAGAAAAAGAAAAATAAAATAAATAAGTAATGTATTGGACTTAATTTTTACTTCGATAGTAACCAAGCATTTAATTTAATTTTAATTTATTGAAAAAAAAAATTAACATCATTTTTTATTAATGTAAGACTCAGATCGTTAATAGATACACGAATACTATAAAATAGTTACTATAAGAAAAACAAATAAGTTTTAATAGGAAAAAAATTGATTTGGATTTGGAATGTGAGAATCTGAAATGTTTTTTGTTTAAATGTTTTCTCTTTCTGTTATCATTTAATTTAACTAAAGATTATTTTTTATTAAAAGTATAAAACAATAGATACTTTAAAAAAAATCCTTTAATAGTTTATAAACAACAAAAATGTAATTTGCATGTACAAGAGAAATTTCCCTAAGAATATTCGTTATAATTTTATGTAATTTCAATTTATTTATAAATTAAAACTTAAAATAAATAAATAAATAATTCTAAAAAAATACTTTTTTAATTTTTTAATTTTTTATGTATTAATCAAAAATTTATAAAACTCTTAAAATGTTTTAGATCAGAACACACTTCAAGTGCTTTAATAAAAACACTTTTGTGCATTAAAATTAAACGCTTAAAACGTTTCTATTATATAAAACACCATAAAATGTTTAAAAAGTGACTACAAGATTTAAAACATTTTATGTGTTTAAAAGTAAAACACTTGAGTTTGCAGTGTATCTGACTAGGTTTTAATATATGTTGTATTAGATTAAGTAAAAAGCCCAACTTATAAGGATAATAGTCAAATGAGATTAAAAAAAAACAAACCAATACGTCTTTATAGAAAACCTTACCAAAATCATTAATTTTGTTGCATAATTTACCTCAGCAGAACCGAAGACACGACTAATTTTTACACAACTATATGTATTACAATAGGTGTTCATTATTAATACTTATTATATTTTTTAATATAGACAAATGCTGCAATATTTCATTTACCTAGAAATTTAATAAGATGACAACTAGTACATCGAACATTTTTAGCTTTTAGTATAGACTATATAAAATGTAACGAAACTTAAAAGCTTTTACAGAATGGAAAGCATACTATGCGTATCTCGTTGCAGCTGTATAAATAATAAGCCAGAACAGAGTTCTTCATTATTACTACTACCTATTTCCAGGCATAATGTATTGACGGAACAACTTCACACTTAAACGTTAAGCAAGCTGGTAACTACTAATTAATAAACTAACTTTAAGCACACAGTTTTGTGGTTTGGGGCTATTATTAATATGGCAAGATCATCGTGTTTCGATGCATTACTGGCTACACATTAACGGTTAGATGGCCGATGTTCCCCAGAAATGGTATAAAGGTTATTTTTTCATTATTTATGTAATACAGGTTTAGCATTTTATCCACAATCCTTTTATAACGGAGATTCAGGCTTATTGTACGTATTTGAACACATGTCGCTCGACGTGGTGTCGGTGCACTCTACCGCTGCGCCAGCATTGCTTGAATCAAAATTCAATTATTTGAATAAACATTTTTATAATAATACAAATCACACAGTCAACCTGGCTGACAATAAATCCTGTCGAAAAACAATTTAGTATAAATATGCTATAAATTAAATCATTGTTGACTATAATTAAAGCACATTATTTTGAAAATAAGTGTAATAGCAATGCAGATTAAGTAAAACCTTTCGGTGACATGAAGATGTAAAGTAAAACATATCAAAGAAATAACACATGTAAAAGCATAATAACTGGGTATCTGTACAAAAACACAAGTATAAAATGAAATCATAACTTATTTTGTATAATCACTAATTTATTTATAATTTGTTAAGAAAAGATAAACGAGATGATTCATCCAGAAATACCCGATGGTTAGCCATTAAATAAGTATTATCATCTACCTTCTTTTTAATTGTTCACACAATTGCTGTATGCCTATTGTTGTGTAATAATAATATAACAAAAACTAAAAATTACTAATGAAATAATTAATATTTTTTATAAAGCGTTATGGTCACAATCTCACCTAATGTTAAGTGACGATGTGGCCCAAGGTGATGGACACGCTAAGCCTAGTGGAGGGACTGGCTCTTACGTGCAACCGCTGGCACACACCTATAGGTATTTGGCAGCAGAATTTCAACTTGAGGGAGGTAGCTAGCTAGGCGGGCATTAGAAAAAATAAGGTCACCATGCTATAATTTTCTCACGGTGTTTTCCTTCACCAAAAGCTCAAGCTCATTGTAGGTGGATTCGAACTCACGTCCCTATAATCAACAGAATCCCAAACAAAGTTTATTGATTACGCTACGCTAATAATATTTAATGTTTTAATGCAAATTTAATGATACTTTAATTAGGAATTTAGATAATATTTAATTTAGCGTTTAGTAAAATAAAAAATTTCCATAAAAAATTAGTAAAACCACGTCAACATATGTTTTGTTATTTGAAACAAGATATTTATTTAAACTCACGAAAAACGTGTATATTGAGCACAAAAAATAAACAACTTTTTTTCACAGAACCTTGAACTAAAGGAATCGTTTCCTTGTTTCAATTTTTTAGTATATATGTAATAATTTTAGTGTCTTACTTATAAATGTTACTTACTTACTTACCATACATGTCTTAATGAACCAACAGATCTAATAAAAACTACAGGTAATCAAATCAACACCTTTCTCCTAAATGTGCCATCATCATAAAATTAATACGGAAAGTATTCTCGCGGTCAATTTTATGTATGTAATAACATTATGATCTCAAGCTATTATAACCTAAAATAAATGACTAGTAGAACTTTCTTAACAACAAAATTTTTATTTACGGTTTTTTTAGTATACAATACATTAAACATAACGTGAATTTTGGAATAATGGTCACTTGGAATCAGTTACAAACATTAATAAATTTATATTAGTGTCAACAATACTAAATTGATTGTCGAGTTTGAACGAATATAAAGGAAATTTAGACCACTGTATTTATAATTTTATTTTTACAAAAACTGAGCTATAAGAGAAGAAATTTTGTTAATTATACTACATTGGATATATATATATATATATATATATATACTATTTTATATTGTAAACGAATATCATAAAAATGTTTTTGACACCAATTTGTTTTGATCTACTAGAAAAACTATTTACGCACATTTCAGTATACAAATAAAAATTCAAAAACACAGAGCAATAACTATCTACACGTAAATTTGGGGTTCACAACAAATTTGAACAAGGGACTATCTAAAAAACCTTAATAACGATCGCAGGAGTAAAAAATAATACTGTGTTAATCTAAAAATAAAATATACCCAATCTTTTGAAGAATTTCTTAACATATTTTGAACACCTTTCTTTTTTCTAGTGGTCCGCGTTATAAAGTTTATGTTAATGAAATTAATTAAAAGTAACAGATTAAATGTTTTACGGATCATAATGCAGCTCTTAAAGATCAGCGGTTATCTATAGAGGAATTTAATTGTTATAAGGAATTTAAGAAAAGGAAATAAATTCCTTCTATTATGAAAACCTTAATTAATTCTAAACAACAATTAATATTTAGTTTGTTTATGTAATTAGTTCGTTAACTCCCTCTGGAACAGATTGACAGCTGCTACTTCCACTTGTAACAGACAATATTTATTAATTTACTTGACAGTTTATGGAAAACTTAGGATCTAAACTTAAAATGAATAAATGAAATGAAATGATTATAATTGAATTCATATTTATGACGACTAAAATTTATTTATTCGATGTAAAAGGAAAACCTATATGCTTATGACTAATGGATACATTGAAAGTGTTAACATATATAATCATGTTATATAAAACAAAACAAGAAGCATCAATAACTGCACGTTGAAATATTGAGTTAACAAATAACCTGTTCTGATGAATATTACGTATCGATTGCAATACGTACTGAATGCATAAATGTAAATAAAAAACATTTGTAAACATATTAACATTTTAATAAAACAACTCAATTGTGTCTACCGAAGTAGTATGATCAACAGAGGCTCTAAATAACTGACGTGCCAACAAGCAATTCTATTTGTATCTACTTCTTATAACGACATCATACCAAATAGAGATAGGAAATGGTCACATTTTAAATTTCACTACATAACAGCTATGATAGCGGCTACTGGCGATGGATTGTCGTTCCCTCCATGGTCGCAATTGGTTTTGGATTATGCTGTGCTCGGTATAAGGTACGGTGACATAATTTTGCCAAGTTATGATTTAAAAAGATACTATTTACCCCAAGGAATGAACGGACCATGGATTACTATGTTAGTAACTAACTGTACAGATGCGACAGTCTATTATGATTATTACGGTGGGCGATATGAGATTTTATAAATGTTCCTCGATGGTAGTATAAAGTGTACAGTCTACCTGATAGTATCTAGTTAACGTAGCCTCATTCACGTCCATTGACGTGGCGTCAGTACACACTACCAACTGAGCCATCATCACTTAAAAACCTTACCATCGAAATATAATGATCAATTCAAAATGACTGAGGGGCATCGATTCCATGTCTGGGGTTTGAACATCGAAGGTTTTTTTTCACAAACAAAAAGATATAAATATTTCTTAGCGTTTCGAATCTGTTACGGTGATTAATTTATTGCCCGAGAGAAAAGGTATATTTTAACACTAAACTATTGACGAAATATTTTTTTTAAATAAGAAGATCTGATACAATAGAAATCTCGACCATAATAACATCGTCAAACATTACCTTAAGCATTAGTAACCTTTTTTATTATAATTAAGTTTTGTTTGACTACTAACTCATATGATGAGTAGGGCACGATAATTATATTTCATTGGATCCTATACACATCAATCAACGTATACAACATATCATTTTACGTAATAGTCATCATCATAGTTTTAACACATTTTCTCTACACTGAAACTAATCATCATTTTTACTAAAACATATTAGCATATACGTTTATTCAAACAAAGATGCGTGTCCTAAATAATAGCGCTGTTCCATCTTCCGGTTGTAGGGCCTTTCCATGAAGGTTGATATTTTTTTACCTCTCCCGGAAACATAATCCAGTAGATCACTCGGGACAATTTAATATATTCACGACAAAGGAATGTAATGATCACACCATTACGTTTCGCCTCGGCAGGTCCGATGGAATCATTATTATGCAATTTTTCCTTACATAAGGGACGTAAAAAGTAAACTTCCTAAATTTCAAGAAAGACCAATAAAGTTATTCAAAATAGTTATACAAATACAGTGCCTCTAGCGAATGGTAGCTTTCATAAATAAGTAAATTTAAATATTTTGATATTTTTATCAGGTTTAACAATAAAGCATACAGTTACTCCTTTATTTCTTACATTTTTTTATAATTTACTTTATTTTATAAGAATCAGTTATTTTTGTTGAACAGCGATACACCGAATGAAAAAATACATATTTTATACATGATAATAAACTATTAACTTAAAAAGCTCTTAAGTTAATATGCCTACTTTACCATAATTTATTCTGTAAATATCTTATTTATAAAATTTAAATGATTATAATTATTTATAGAATTCCCTATTCGTGGACAGATCTCATAAATACAGTTAATTAAGATGTATAAATAAAATACGACTTCGACATAGAATATAATGGCCATGATAAATCACTTTGGTAAAATAAATACATATTTATAACTTACATAATTTAATTCTATTGACAAAAATAAAATCCTTACTAAAATAATTAACGCTATGTTTGTTACTCTTTCACTCAAAAACTACTAAAGTTTACAATAATATAGCTTATATATCAGAATAACACATAGGCTATAATTTATAAAGATATTATGTGAATTATCCAAAATATAACGAGAAGTGTCAAATAAATAAGAAAAAGTTCTGCCATCTGCGAGATATTCTGGCGTGTGCTGCAAAACCGTTAGAGTTACACGTATTTAATGTACAATAGAAATGTTTATCTTAAATAGTCCTACAAAGACGTCTGCGACAGCACATGCTGTCTTTTATGTGTAAGCCGTTATCGCCAAAATAGTGAGCGGCCCGCGTATAAATGACTACGAGCAGTACGAGCACAAATGTTCTGATACCAGTCTCCTTTAATATAATTTATTTAAAATAGCGGGCACCGGAATTAGATGTTTAACAAAAACAATATTAATGTGAGCAAACCCACAGGGAAAAGCTAGTATTAACATAAATTTATGTTTTAAACAAAGTATTGTGTATAAATAGTAGTTTAACAGTACTACTCTCGAATAAACTCTAAGAATCCCGGTTTACATATTTTATTACACAGAATAGTCCAGTCGTAAGTGATATCACACAATAAACGATTATTGAATCAAATTCTTACAAAATTTATACCCCTTACATAATTAATTAGCGTAAAAAAAAACCTAGCCGCAGGGGTTTTCGAACGAGCTAACAAAAATATGGTAGACTCTTGCATTGTTGGATGTCGCTTTAGGATTCGCATGTCGCCGGATGCCGGGAGATCACCGATTATATGCATATTAGCACAAATGCAGTCAATTTTCTTATGCATTGCGTCGCCGTACGGAAACATCGTCTGGTGTCGCTGCCGGTGGAGGAGCGGTCGCGCGCTCGCACCGCAGCCAGCGCTCAGCCGTTCAGCACTCACGAGCCATTCGACTGGAGATCGCCGAGGCAGTAGCTCTTGTCGCGCGTACACTCCACGAAGTGAAACTTTACTCGTCCGACACAATTCGTTGTAACGTGAAATATAGTGGTGTATTTAATATATCATTCATTCTCGTAAAAAACATATATCCTTTATTGATTATATTTTTTTTGTATTGACATTTTTTGGTTTTGTGTTGTTTATTTTGTTTTGTGACCCGCACATTGGAGGACATAAGTTTATTTTCAATACTGCCGTCTGTTTACGGTGAGTACGTTTTGAATTTTAATTTATATATATACATATGTAGGAACCGTGTCCAGCTGATTTATGTTCGAGAGGAGATCGCGAGATGCATTTTACTGAACGAAGGTCACACGGTTCGTTGCAATCCGATCGGTTTCTGTGTCATTTTTTGTACTGGGTCAAATGGATTCGTTTATCGGGACTGTTGTTTATCTACATTCAAAAACGTGTCGTAGCTAATTAATTTCTAGTTTATTAATTATAGTTCGATCACATAATATCTAAGACCTTTAATTAAAACGCATTATGTATGTAGGTGATCAATTAAAATTATTGACGATCGTTAATTAAGTACTCAGTAATATTACTATCTTATCAACCTATATTATAGAAAACTTTAATATACATTATATTTAATAAACAATAGGTTAAAATGAATTTTATAATTCACCGCAGCCTTTATCATAAAATTAAATCTACCTTCTTAAGAATTTCTAATACCTTAAAAAATTATAATATTCTAAAATACATATATAACATCGGTTAACGTGGTTATATTGTGTTATACGTAGCTGTGATTATTGTATTGGTATTTTTCTATAACATGCGTTGAAGTCTTTTACAAGCATTGAAAAATAGATTCACTATGGTTTAAAATGAGTAATCGATCCAATGTCCCTGAATGGCGGTGCAATATTACAGTCCCGATATAAAATCGAATGAGTATTAATAAATTTTGTTTTGTTCACTTATGTTTAATGGCTCTGTAAACATTTACGTCCGCATTGGGCTTAGATTATAATAAAAATAAATATTTGAACGGCGTTATCTGTACTGGTCTTGTGTCTTACTCAATTATAATACTTATGTTCGTTAAAAAATTTATATTGGATAATTCGACACTTTTCGTTAGTTTTTTATCGTAGCGCCAGCAACAGCGTTGTTAAAAATTTATATGCGTCACTATTTACATTGCCTAACACCTTCTTTAATGAAGTTATATTTGTTTTTTTTTGTTAATATTGCTAATTTATTGTTTATGATAAGATGTATATTATAATTATAGAGAACTATGGGTAATTGGTTCGCATATCCGAAGTTTAAATTGTAAAGATAGATAGTGAATATGCGCACTGCTGGCACTGCTTTTGTAAATAGATAAATATATAAACATGTAAATTACATTATATCAATACGTGATTCTATTGGGTATTCATTTACAAAGTTACTGGAATATTCTTAATTTTTTCCCAGTTTGATCATTTGATATGATATGATTTGTTCGAACATAACAAAATTACAAGTATTAACCAAATCTATGTATTTGTAGGTACAATTATTCTCTCACAGTGCCATCACTTGATCTTTATAATAAACAAGCTGACAATCCGGCAATCAAACGACTTCGGCTCATTAATTACCACGTAAAATTGTCAACAATATCCGTATATCACTTGGGAATTGGTTTAAAATTAGCTCTTCATATAACTATACATTAACAGTATTGTTTCGGAATAAATTTAATTCATTTTAAGTGTAAAAATTTACTATTTATATTGTACTGTCAAAATAAAGTTAAAAAAACGTGTTTGATATGATAATTATATTTGTGCATAATTTGAAATTTAACAAATTACATTGTCAGATATATTCAAACAATAAAAGGTTTTTTACTGGTTTTGTAACAATTTAAAGGAATTGACAACAGTTTAGCAGTGGTAAACGCTAAATGATCTAATACATGACCTCTTTTAGGCTCAAATAAACTGTACACTGCCGAGACATGTCTGACATGAAGTGGACTAACTAGAGCACATGTCCCCGTTAACATGTATAATACTAGACAAACAATATGGTCAAATTGTGTAACTTACCCTAAATAAAACGTGTCATAGGTAATCCATATATTCAATCTATAGAAGCAATAACAAGAGCATTACCCGAAATATTTTATTTACTACATTTTATTTACATATTACGCTGGTAAAATTTATATATTCTTCATTTACAATTCTTTTCGTAGTGTCTACGGACTCCGCTTCAGAGGATGTCACTTCGAATCCACCTGCATTGAGCTTGAGCTTTCGGTGAAGGAAAACATTTAAACAACGTGATGAAACCGTAGCATGGGAGTTTTCTAAAGCCCGCCTGGCTAGCTACCATCCTCAAGTTGAAAATCTGCCGCCAAATACCATAGGTGTGTTCCAACAGTTGCACTTGAAAGCCAGTACCTCCACTAGGCTTAGCGTGTCCACCATCTTAGGAGAAGTAATGGTCATAACAATATCTATCTATAAACAAAAAAAAACTGACTATACTTTTCTATTCACTGTCATGACACTACGTATTTAAAAAGTAATAAATTTATCTCGTACCTTTGTTTCGTGTCATTCCCTGGCGTAAAGCAATTTTCCATACTTTTTGCAATGTATCATAACGTAATCACAGCAGTAACATTTCCAACAGATAATGGTAATCAATTTTAAAGGGCAACTTAAAGATAATTCTTTGCGCAGTTACGCTTGAATAAATTTATATTGGTACTCATATACGTTAACATATTAACTATTCAGTTTCGTTTTACGTTATACAAATACTTCGTTCGGGTGGAAATAAAATTGATCTAATGATTTTTACCTGTTTTTGTAATCGTTTAGTACAGCTTTGCTTCTATTGGTGGTAGCGTGATACTCGTATTAACTAGCCCAACGCCTTCTTCTACAATTGCTCTATGAGATAAGAATTTTTTTTTTAATCCAACTGGTAGTTCCTAAGATTACCGCGTTCGAACAATCTTTTCCGCTGTATAATATTAATATACATGTACTAATACGTCAATGCATTTTATATATTCAATTTATATATATAAAAAAATATTCGATCGATTCAATCGAATTATTTTAATTCAAAATTGTGTTTTGTAATAATGTAATACGTAGATATTCAAAATATTACTCTGAAGCTAACATATCGCGGTTTCGATCCCCATACATGAGTGATCTGTTTGAAAAATTTAATAGTCAGTTGACGTGTGTATGTTAAATATTTATATAAATCTATACTAATGTTATAAAGATGAAAGATTTGTATTTCTGTATTTTTGTTTGTAACGAATAAACTTAAGAACTACTGGACCAATTATAAAAATTCTTTCACTATTTGAATGCTACATTAGCGCTGAGTAAAATAGGCTACATAACATTTTTTTATGCAAATTATTAAATAAAAATTTAATTCCACGCGAACGTAGTCGTGGACACAGCTAGTATAATATATTACCTGTATAGTTACCATAATAAAAGTCTTGCATGATTTGGATTCTAATGGCTGTGTTTCATAATGTCACTCTATATTTAAAATGTATATAATAAAGTATAAAGACTTTGAAAAGCAAAATAATATACTATAACCATAAGGAAATATTACGTTTGACATTTTATCAACAAAACAGTTACAAAAAATGTTCACACACCCACAAAAGATTTCATCTCAAGCCAAGTGTCAACAAACTTGCCATGCCACGGTGAACAAACAAGTTCCTTCCTAAGCTTACATGTCGAGTCGTCAGGAAGTTGCAAACAAATAAAAAGTTAGCTATGCACTAACAAGCTCACTTAAAGTATTAACAGATTTAACAGGTGCTACTTTAATTATCATTGTAAAGGCCAAAATACTCTTGTTTTTTATAAGCTTGTGTAATTCATGAAGACATCACTAAAACCGCAAATTCATATGAACCTTGCGTAAAAGTGCCTATTATATTCACATATTGTAGTACGTAATTGAACTAATACAGACATAATTATATCAATATATTTTTTTTAAATAAAAAACATATTTTTATTGTTACAAAAAAGTTTAAATAAAAACTGATATAAATAATTTATTTAATAGCACAAAATAGCGCTTGTACTCTTCCAAAAACATTGATAAAATTCATATATAGAGGACAAAAGTAAAATTATGTTTAACTCAAAGTTAAATACTTTTTTAAATGACAATACCGATACAAAACTGTACGACAATTCTTTACCCAATGATGTGAATGTATTAAAATTAAATTAATTTAATGTTGTTACAAACTAAAGTAAATGATAATACTGATGGTATATTATATATGTAGCGATGCTACATCAGTTTGTAAGGCGCACGGACGCCGCGTCAATGGACGTGGGTTCTAATCCACCTGCAATAATCTTGAGCTTTTGATGAAACAATAGCATGGTGGTAGGGTTTTTTCAAGTTACTACCATCCTCAAGTTGAAAATCTGCCGCCAAATACCTATAGGTGTGTTCCGGCAGTTGCACTTGAGAGCTAGACTCTCCACCAGGCTTAGCGTATCTGTCACCTTGGGCCATATCGCCACTTAATATCAGATTACATTGTGGCCTTAACAAAACTATAAAAGAAACACAAATTTACCCAATGTTCATAGATTCTTTAAATTTCGTTTTATAGATACCAATCCGATCACTGGTGTTAACACGAATCGCGTGCCGTAACGCGACGTATGATGCCATGTCCCTGGATTGTGTTACAGAAACTCACATGACAAACGAGAATACAATATTGACCCGTTCAGTTACCTACTTACAAGTAACATTCAATGCAATATTTACAGCTCTAAACTTCACTTTATCGTCTTTATCTGTACACTAGAACCAATTATAATAAATTACGTCTTTCTCTCAATTATTAGTTAAAACGAAAATAATTTGTTGTTTTTCATTTAACAACGTCAGCAGAGAAAATATTACAAGGTGTGTTGCGTTGATCGAGACGGGTCAGTGTCAGACGCAAAAAATAAAACAATACAATCACAGCTATTACTCAAACCTGTACTGACTTTAAAGAGACCATTTTATCGCGTACATACGAAACAGGTTTCACAGTACAAATAAAGATTATTGAACAAAAAACGTATCTATATGAAATATTCTGATAAAATCTATACAGGGGCAAGCAACTACTCATAACATATCGCCGCTCGCCAGCCTAATATATAAACATGCTAAATTTAATTTGAAGAATTTACACGAGGATAATTACTCTGTGGGCTTAGGGTATAAAGCAGCTACGGCGCTGCATCCGTCACATTACACATTAGCGAAAATATCTGCGTAAGCAAATATCGTAAAAAATTAAAAGCTTCTTAAATCTTTCATTGCCTACTGATTCGCTACAAAAGATTTTTTGAAAAATGGTTGTTATGATTTATTGAACTAATATATTCATTATCAACACACTTTTCGATCGACATTAATCTACATCATCAATCCGATCCCAAAAGTGGTTTGACGATTGAAAGTAGACTTAACAGGTTAGCATATTAAACTGTAAATGTTTAATATTATATATAGCTTGTGTATGCAGTTACTTTAGTAAAATGCTGTATGTTACGAATCAAGAATTCTACTTTCGTAAAATCTTTCATTTAATTGCACTACTTTACCATAATTTAGTAGAACGCTCCGAATGAAATCGCTATTTACTTATAGTAGTTTGATCGATACACCTACTTTATCCTTACTGCTTTGATCAACCAAGTTAGAAGCAAATAAAATATGTTAATATTAGGTGTGACTTGTAAATCTTGACACGTATTTATTCCAGAAGAAGATTAGTGGGCGCATGTTTTAGAAACAATCTTTATAAAAATTCATTCAAAATAATAAAAACACAGCATGTAAGTTTTATTATTTACTACGATGTTTTATCTCAATTATTAACAGTGTGGCTGGATACTTGAAGAATATCTACCTGATACAATTTGTAAAGATTAGTAAAGCACAAAAAACGACTGAAATCGACGGGTACAAAAGTATTGAACAAGAAGTCCGCATTAAACATAGGTGAACACAAAAAAAAAATAGAAACAGAAAATACAAGTTTCTCACATATTGCCGACGAAATATCCCATCGCAGGCACGTCTAATTTGTTACTAAATCATTGCAATATTCTTTAATATTTGTTCACGTGATAAGTAAGATTTTTTAAATTTACAATAGTTACATGCTATTCTTTATATATATTGATATATATAGAAGGTATAATGCTTCCATATAAATATATATTTCAAGATCTTACACATTTAAGGACTAATTAAATGTGGGCTTACACTATAATTTCTGTAGAAGATACAATAAATTATCAATAATCATTAATTAATACAAAATGATTTACTTTGAAATCTGATTCTGAATATCGATCGTTTTTTAGGGTTCCATATACTTCATAATGGAAGCCGGATCACTGGTTTGTCCATCTGTTTGTATGTGTATATCTCAAGATTCGTTGTCTCGAAAACAGATTGAGCTAATTAGTTAAAATTAATATCGAATACTAAGTTTTGTGACTTGTAATGCGGCAAATAGATAAGTTTCTAAATTTATACCATAAAGAGGTGTGGTCTTTTATATTAAAAGTACCAATAACTGGTCTATTATCAAAAAGTGTACAGTACTCTTCGGAAATTTGAAAATTGATACAAATGTAGTCTTTTAGTGCGAATTAAGGAATAATTTTAAACAAAATATATTTCAAGTTCATTTATAATTAATACATCACAAATTCTTCAATGTACTTTGTCTGTAATGATACTTCAATACTTATACATACAATTATACTTATACTTACACAATATGGCTGTTTAGCTGGAAGAAAATACCCCATGGTATTAGTGTACAACACAATTAAGTATTCGTTCATAAAGAAATTTATTCTTTTAAAGTTATATTTGTTGTTCAGACTTGCAAGTTGTAGTGTTCAGCTTGCGTAGTAAAACAGCTACACAATAAAGGTATTTGATTTTAATACATGCAGTGCAATATCAAAATAAGGACAAAATATAAAAAAAAAATATTCAAACATGTTATTGTACAGAACCATAATAACGCGAGTTCTTTTTGGTACTTGTCCGATCTCTTTTGTTTTCACGTCGCATGTGAACCGACGCCGATGAAGCGATATTTTCCCGCGTTAGAGCAGGTCGATCTCGAACACACTCCCATGACTTCAGCCTTCCGTCTTCACTTCGCGGACACACAATAGCTACGTTACAGCTCAGTTTTTCCAGCCTTGTTGTTTAGGTCTGTGGTTAACGTGTCTCAAGAATTCCTTATAGTGAGATTATCTTTTTCTAGCCTTTTCGTAGAACCAATATAGCTTCCGTGTATCGAGTTTTTGCCATCGACAGCATCGATACCAACCAGTCCTTTGGGACTGGCGCCGACCTGATCCAATTCAAATGTGGAACGCATCGGCCGATGATTGGCTTTGTTCACTTATAAACTCATTATCCTAGTGAAATAAATAGTCATCGGGAAATACTTTCGTTCTAGTTTCAAACATATGACAACACTCAGTTGCATGAAGTCATAAACCGCAAAAGTATAATGTGGTCGCTATTGTGTCTACTTTGGATATTTTGTATCGAAAGACACCTTATCAAGACACTAGCTATTATAATTATATTTCTCAATGTTAGTGTAAATTAATTAAGAAAAAAAAGTGCGTGGGTGGCATGGAACACTCGGTTGGAACGAATTTCATTATGTAGTATATTATTATTGATAAACATATTATATTATTCATTAACAAATAGATAAATTACTAGCGTCTGAGAACAATTAAATGAAACACAGAGCTAACTAATGAATTAAAGGAATGGTAGGGAATTTCGTAATTAATATATTGTATCTAGTTGTGAAAATAAACATATCAAAATATTATAAATAATTCATTATAATACATATAATACGCCAGGAAACAGGTGACACGTATGACGTAAACAATTTATATCTGCGCAGCCGTTGAGACCTTACTGGCTGTCTTCAAACAATAAACTCGCACCTATGACTGGCAACAGCTAATAGCATACGCGCTATGGATAACCGTCTACACTATAGAAATATAGTGCAATATAGAACATACTAAAGAAAGGGACGGAAGGGAAAAATCGGATGTTTCGATTTGTCTATCTACCATCCGTACTGTACAATAAGAAACTTCGTTCCGATATAGTATATTCAGATTTATTAGTCTAGTCTTATTTTAATTACTAGTAAAATTATCTCACTGTTACATCTTACGTATGCGATGTGGTGTACTATGGAAATGTGGTTGCAGCGTTACGCCTCGGACAAAGATTACCGTTGGTTGCTGTCATTTTTTACTTTATTTAATTCCTCGAAGAACTGTAACGGTGTCGTGTCCATTTGTTTTGGTTCGCCGCCGAGCTACTGCGCCGCGCCGCAGTATTGCTGCCGATTCGCGACGCGGTCCGACGAGGCGCTCCTTATTGCATTAAAGTTTGCAACTACAGTGAAATCTTTATAAGTCGAGTCAAGGGAAATGCTAAAAATTTCGCGTTTTCGAATTAACAAGAAGTCCGATATACAAACAACATAATTAAAGAAATTTTTGACTTAGAAAAGTACGATTTGTAAGTATATTTAAAGTCTGAGTAATTCGAGATACAGCGTATTTAAGGGTTCAGCGGATTGGAATGGTATTTTTTTCGACTTACTGAGGAATTTGACTTAACGAGGTTCGAATTAAAGAGATTCCAGATATGCAAATCTGTATACATACATCATCCACCGAATGCCTGATAATGAAGTATAATTTTTTTCTACTGTATAATCAAGACTATCACATATAGGAAATAAAAACAATCTCCAAAATAGTAACCATATCCCATATTAATATTTCGAATAACTTTGGACAGAAACGCAATCCAAGATCCTGTCGTATACCAAAACTAACTTAAAATTAAGGTTAAGTTTTATTTAAAATAATAATATTGTTCAGAATATTGAAATGAAATTAGTTTTGTTATAAACAATCTTTTCAAAAATATAATAGGTTTAAATTTAGATTTAGATAGGTTTAGAAGTTATCAGAATCTTTTAAATATCAGAAATATTTTTATATTCATATTCGAATTCGATGAAATTTACTCTTAAGATATCCAGTCTGAAGTATCATGTGCTTAGATGATTTATAACTAGATTGACACCACACTAACATAAAGGTTGAAAATGAAAACTTATTTGTTTAAACTACCCTTTTCAGACATTATTTTACGTAAAAATGTTTGAAATATGTTAATTTCGAGAATAGAGATATAATTAAAACAATATATGTAATTAAAAAAAAACAACGATTCTACTGATATGCAAATTTTCATAGATAACACGTTTTATAAAATGTTAATTGGTTTAATACCTATTGTGTTACAATTCACTTGTGAAATTAAACGTTTATTCGGTGATGGTTGCATCTCTTTCTAAGCTACTATGGTAGAAAAGGATGGAATACGTTTTTAAGCAATTGGCTTGTATTTGTTAATAGCGTCGTAGATTGTAAGGCCGTGGGAAAAGTTTAACAAACTCTTGATGAATAAATACACCGAAAATCATGACCACAGGGGACGCACGTGGATGGTTTGTTCTTGTTTACGTATTATATGCCAGTAATATGGTTCAGTGCAATTGAATGTAACTCTGAAACTTATCTCTCGACACACGGTTGACTGCTTCTACGGTCCCAACTTTATTATAAATACGCACACTGTGGTTACATGCGGTGGGACACATATTATTTTTAGTTTTATTCAGTTTCTTAGATCAAATTATAAAATATACTCCCCTTACTTTTCACTGATATATTTATATTCTTAAAAAACGGAATTATGAATATGATATTTATTATATAAGTTTTATAATTCTCATTTCAAATTAAACCTAAAAAAAATTCAATAACAATTTATAATATAAAGTACATTAACCAGAAGCATCAACCATATCAATTGACAAAAATAGCTTATGAGTTCGTACATATAGATACACGTATGTACGTCTATTTATCAAAACGTCTGCGGTATCTAACTTATTGCATTAAAATTGTCATTTTTTTACGTAAATGCTAGAAAACACAAAACATTACCTCGCTGTTTTTTTATTAGCATCAATTTAGAATCACTTTAAGTGATCCTCTCGAAAAGTAGTAATAATAATCGGTCAAGCACGCGAGGACGGTAGAAGGTGCGGCGGGCGAAGGCAATGAAAGTGACAACATTGATACGAAAGTGACTATAGATTTATTTACACTAGTTCGAAATAGAAGCGAACACTTCTAAAAGTGGTGTCCACTTTACATCTCCGGCACGGTCCGCCTCGCTATTTATATCACTCTAAGCGGAGATCTAACTCCTCGTAAGGCAAACTAGACTCCGCGACTCTGCAATTAGCTATACGTTTTCTTCATTGAGACATTTCATACCCTTTCTTTGTTCGTAATGAATTGTTGCTCGCTGTTTCTTGTACCGCATATTTTTCACATTCGTCTCGTATGTAAGATTTGATCATCGAACATTTTTAAAATGGTGTTTTATATTGATATACAACATAAAATAGGCGAATGTGTTTGTGGTCAAATTTTGCGAAAACAATTTATGAACTTCGTCCCTCGCATGGAACGTTTCGATAAAATTAGAGAGAGGCATCGTTGTAGGCGATTCGCAAGTAGAAACAGGAAATCTAATTTTGCGTCGGTGACCTGTCACGAACCCGACACAATAAAGCGGAATAATTTAAAAAATCAGGTTAGATATGAAACAATAAGCTTTACGAATAGCATAAGTGGTATATTTGGCAACGATTGAAAACGACTAGTGTATTCAATTTAATCGAATATCAGTACAATATACTTAATATCAAATGTCAATAATTGAAAATACAGAAATATTCTACAATAATTATTATAAAATAGTTGTCCATTAAAATATTAGTATACCTTATATGCAATCCTTAAACAATTTTTAATAATATATGCAATTATCACGGAATCAATTTTAACATAACACGGAATCAATCAATAATTATAATATTAAAATTACCGAGAGAGAAATGGAATGTCTTACGTAGTGATATAATTTCGATTTCCTTTTGTAGAAAGTAAGACTGTACGATAATCGGGTATCGCAGGCTTTGTAACCAGATACTAACACTGATACATCTGGAACCTGTTCAAGAGCACTAATTATTGAAACTAACGCAGAATTAAAGCATTCATTCATCGATCAGCCTGTCAATTGTCAATGTGAACTTGTTATTAATTATAAAACTATTCGACTAAACGAATAGTGAACGTAAAATGGCATTTCTCTAGCGAGATTAAAGCTTAAGTAAAAAAAAAACTTCGAAACTGGCAAGATCTTATTAGTAAAAACATATGAATTAAAGCTATGATAACAGTATGGCTGGTTAGTAGAAAAAAAAAACAAAAGTAAAGTCACTGTTACCTCTTTTAATATCTGTGAATATTTTTTACATCAATACTATATAGATTTCTAATTTAATATAATAAATAAAGATAAACAGTAAAATGTCAGGTAAACGTCATCATTTTAGAACCTTATACTCGGCTCATAACTGCCATAAAAACTTTTGTCAGCGGTTTCGAACGAGGGACCTTTCATTTTTACTGCACAGGTCGTTACCCTAAGGCTGGCTCAACAATGAAACAGCCACGGCCGTGTGGATGTAGACTCTGGGTCGTCGTAAAATTAAATTCTCCTGTTTAATATGAAATCACACAGGTACATTCACAATTAAGTAATTAGTGAACGTCGCCACCGTTTTGAAATTGAAATTATTATGTGCATAAAGCCTGCGCATGCACTTTTAGTATGAACTTACGTTTAGAATGCTTGTGTTATAGTAAAAATAAAATAAATATCACTAAACATTTCACCAATCAATTGCTGAACAAGGCCTCTTCCAAGTTTTGGCATCTGGTACTTTTTCAGGTTATTGCAAGCACTCACTTCCATTAACCTTTTACTAGTCGTTGCTAAGTCTAGTATGAGAACATCTTACTCTAATCTTCACTTAATAACTCTTGAACTGCATCTATTATAGGTGCTTCGACAGATGTGACCGGCTCAGTGCGTCTTTGAATCTCTGACTTATGAATTTCATTACGAATTTTATCCTTCAGAGAATCATCTAATGTACTCTTAAGCCTGTAGATAATTATTTTAATACTTATTGATATTAATGTATTAGAATTATCTAACGAATTTAATTTTCTAGGACACCCACGCTAAGTTCCTTTAGGCATAACTGTAAATAAATGTCAATAGATGAATAATACCCAATTAGTTTGGAGCAATGACAGATGACATCTTAATTTAAATTGAGTACAGCATTTAATCCTGTAACAAACCAGAAGCAAGGACTAGTACATTTAAGCGCTTCTAAATAATTATTCTAAGAGGAAAATTTTAAATCATACGCCAAATAATTCTGTCAATAATCAACAATTCTGTGAGATCAAAGCATGAATCTTTTATGTTTACCAAGGTTGACCTCCTTAAGGAAATTGCACTTGCATAAGTGCCTACTAACAAACCTTACTTTTTCTGTAGTAGCCCGCCAAAGTGGCTACACTCTGCCTAGTAATAAGCACAGCTAAAAATCACGCCTACAACCGAAATAATCGAGTAATGCTTGCAGCATTTCCATTGCTAAATGTATATTGGCTAATCTCAAAATTTTACAAAATAAAAGTTATTGTGACGAGTATACCATGCATGATGGTCTCGATCATCAGGGTATAAATTACAACGTCAGTGCATTGTTAGATATACACCGTTGTAATATCCCAGCACACTAGCATCAAGCGTAAGTTTTCTATAAACTCAACAAATAAGCTGTCACAATAGTGCATGGCGCCTATCTAACTTAAAGAATTATATTTGAAGGGCCGTACGTTCAAATTTTAGACTGGCGTATATTTGTTTACAGTGTGTCAGTTTAATAATCATAGTCGCCAAAAAAGGCTTCCACGACGCCGCTTCAAGCATCTTTTGTAGATGTTCAAAGGTCAATGACGATGATGAAATCTCCGCGTAACTAAATTTGATTTTTATTTCATTTACGCATGTTTTGTTAAAGATTTTGTATACTTTATTGATATTTTATCACTTTGTTGAATAAAGTACATATCTGCAATTAAAATGGTCTTACCATAATTTTCATTATATTGATACATACTAATCATGTATATTCATAAACATTCATGTAGCACAACTATTAAGAAGTTTACTTTTTGTACTCGAACGCCTTTGTTAACGGTCGAACATAAAAAAATTCGCTAAGCATAAAACTCTAGAACATACCGGATAAGTGCTTGATGACAAATTTTCAACTAGTGAGTGGTGGCTAGTCAGCGGCGTTAGAATATCTCTTTTCTACGCTTCTGATTCGTGACAAACTTGTCTAGTAATGCAGCTCATTATCTTTAATACACGTAATTACCGTACAGGATAATTCAAGAAAATATTTAGGATACATTTAGGAATAGATATATATCACAAGCTCGATGAGGAAATCGATTTTGTGACTTTATCTCCATAGTAAAGCTACCAACCCAACATATGATATTTGCCGTAAAGTATTTGGCAAGTGTATCGTTTTTTTTAAGAAACTTTTGTCTCTAAGGATATGCACGTCCCATCGTAACTTATACCTAAATAGCCTACAGTACAAAATTGTAATATAAAGGTCAAAGCTTCAAATATATTTAAAACTTGAACCTGTTACATCTGCGAGGAACTCGGGGTCACTGGCACAAGGGCTGAATTTATTACAATATAACTACAGTTATTATTTTAACTTAAATATAAATAAATTGTGTTCTGTATTTATATAGATACAGTTATCAACAATACATTGAATGTCGTGTCTAGTGGAAGCCGCCCTTCACTCACGCTCCCTCTCAAATAGAGACGTCTATACAAAAATATACGTTTACAAATCCACTTACAACCTTGCAATAGGGTAAGGGTACAGCAGGTGAGATGCATACATTTTTCTATATTTCTATTTATGTCTGCATATGCACTTCGTTTCACTTCCTGTACGTAAAACAAATACTGTAATAAGACTTGCCCATATCAACGAAAATAAACTGTATGCAAATAATGAAATTATACTAGTAGTAATTTGTAAAAAAAACGTACAAAAATTATCTTTTGAGTTATATTTCAGTAATAATATACGAGGCATTTGTTGTTAGAAATAATAATTGTCCTTATATATTGTACTATTGAACGAAGAGTTCGCATGGAACGTAAATTATTTAACTAATTGATAGACTATTTTATTCTGGGACAATATAGCATTCTAATGATAAAAGATTTTTCAAAGTCGGTCCTGTGAATTTTGAGTTTATTTCTTACAAACAAAAATACAACAACACAAATCTTTCGTCTGTATAATATTAATGTAGATGTATGCTTGATCGATTTTAATGTTTTTGTGTCGATACTTATTGCGTCACATCAATAATCAGTATATTTTTTCGGTATAGCTCCACAAGTATAAGCGTTTACAATTTAATCAGTTTTGGATTTAATAATTCTTCTAACCTTTAGTTAAAGTATAGATAAATCCATGTGCTGTTGTCGACGTCTAAATTATTTCCTGTGGCAAGAAAATATCTACCTACCAGATCCGCTAGTAGATTATTATGGGTACTGGGTATAGTATATTGTACACAATTATATATTAATGTATGACAGAATTAGTAAACCAAAGAAGTAAACATCATGTATACAAGTGTATAAGCAAATAAATATACGTAAAAATAAAAATGTAAGAGCAAAGATTTATAATAGAAAATAGAAGTCCGAAACCGAATTGCATTCGTTGGCTATCACGTGAGGACGGTCCCTTAGGGCATATTACTGTTTCCCCCCATTTTGTGTTACCGCCCTGCAGTTAATGGGCCGCAAGCGAGACAAGAATCTTAGGTGAGGTGAATAGACTTTGAAATCGGCATCAGATAAAAAACAAGTATGCACTCAACATACTATACGCCAAATAGATATCTAAAAAGCTGCATTGTATTTACGTTGTCGTTGCGAGAAAAAAATACTTTCTATTTCTTACAAACATTATACTGGATAATGCATGCATACTTATAGTTTTGATGGATTAGTTAAATACTAATTTAATCCAAGCAAAATGTAAGAAATATCTAATTGTTCTACACGAGATATTTTTTTCTATGACAGATCACTGTTAGCTCAAATATCGAGATGAAACCCTTAATAGATTTAGGCATAAGTGACAAGATAAACCAAAATAATATCGTATTATATTCAAGGGTCTCAAGTAACTAGTTGCCGAAACGCATGTGTACGTGTTTAGCAACAGATTTTTTACTTGAGAGAGGTATCCAACCAGGTCTGCATAAAAATACGCTACCGACTAGTATTATTTTATCATGATATTTTCTTGAGTAAAATCTCAGGCTCCTTTTAATAATTTTAACTGAACTTTTCCGAAGCAGCATTCTAGAAGTTACCACTAAGCCATAACTGTTTTATAAGGCATGAGTTTGAACTTTACAGTCGATTCGAAGTTTTAGTTAATGAAATATTTATCGTCAAAAATGAATTGCATTCGCAATCACTATGAATTCAAAATAATCCTTGACCTTTTATTAACAGTAAACTTTTAATGAAAAATATTTAAAACTATATAAAGATATACAAATGCACCCTTACTTCAATAAAAACTCCTACGAATCGTAAAATTAAATTTGTTTACATATAAAAGTTAATGTTATTGTTCAAAAGTAGAAACATAAGTATAAGAACATTTTTTGAGACAAAAATAGTAGATTTACCAACACAACGTTTGTTATTGTACTTGTATATTATATCTGTACAAAAATAATTGTTTATAGCGTTTATTATTCTGCTTATATAAAAACTACCGTCGTCAAAGCAACAGCCCTACGATAACAATAAAAATAAATCAATGTACGTAGTACGCTTAGCATTAGAGTCATTGACGATGGATCCTCGTCAAGTCACGTCCATTTATCAATAAATATTCCATAGGTACCATACCTGCCCGCTTTCCGCACACGGATTTGTCAATAAGTGTGACAAGTTTCGTAAGTTACCTTGAAAATCATGCATTCGTAGTACATCAGTATTATAACTTTGTTATTAATATAATAAAGCTACATAGAAAAATAATATTTCTCTCTCTCATGTAATATATTCGCAAGCAATAAGATAAAAGCTTTTAGCTTGCCCTAAAAAGATACCTAAAAGTAAGATTCATCTTTATCTATCGTCGACGAATACCATATTATCTTGCTCTTGAGATACGTAGACCAAGCATTCTTATTAAATCCGATCAATAACGAAAAGGATGATTCATTTTCATTATATTGTATAGGATAATCACTAGATATCTAATACCGACTTACTACGGAGCTTTAGTATTTTTCGAAGCTTAAAATGTAATTATCGTATTTTCGTGTATTAAATAGACCACACAGAGACTCATCAAGAAGAGAGAGATTAATCACGAAAATAATTTGGGTTCATTAAAAATACTTGTTTCATACTTATTAACTTTATATTACATTATCTATAGTTTCATGACATTCCGAAGTTTTTATATCATCTACATAATATATATATATTTCATTGGCTAATTTTGTGTCATGAAATAATTAAGCTATGAATTATATTTAAATGTATAATTTAACTTCAAAATACTGCAAAAACTTCGATAACACTATTATTCGAATAACAAGGACGCACTGTAATAATTTCTTTAGAAATAGCGGGAAACGATTAATTATAGTTAACTAAATTAACGTGAATTTATTCTGACTCTGTAATTGCATAGTTAAGTTTTTCTTTTAAATAACTACAACGAATATCATTTGAATCTAAATGTCAAATTATGTACTTAGTACACGTAATTATAACACACGATATCCAGTCTCTAGTATATATTTTACGCTTTCAATAATCAGAGAAATATAATACATATTACTATATACTACTTAATTTAATTAATTGAAATCGGATAAATGATCTGTTTGATGCACTCCAATTTAAAAATTATGTACCTACCTACTAATCTTCATACAGACTAATTTACTCTGTAATTTTTTGCCGTTTATAAACAATACATTTCTTAAATTTAGGTGTTAGTTATAATGTAGATACAATCGATTTACTCATCATTAATCATATTGTATACCGCTCAAGCATTCAAGAACGTCGCGGTAAACAAAATTGACAGTTATAAATCTATATACTAATTCCTAAGCAGAAAACTTTGCACATCTTTTTGACGCACGAAGTCATTATATGAGTAGTAATAAGACATTAATAGTTACCGTTCGTACGGCCAGTGTCAAACACATCATAGTTTATTCATATTTATACTGCAAAGGTCAATGTGGTTTAACAGTCGGATATATGAGAGATCTTACTTTTCAAATAATTTTATAATATCTCTGTAATGCCGTATTACAAGGGGCATCAAAAGACTTCCTTATATATTATTCATTGCATTTTTTCTTAATAACAGTACTATATGGCATAAATTAAACTTTATAACATTATAAGCCCACAACAGACAGACTTATAATATATATTAATATAGTGAGCTATATATAAGGGTATAACAAGCTGTCACAGACGGTGGCTATGTTATAATTTATATTTTTGCACTCATGAGTTCTGCGGCCGTCGTTGGATGAGCAGGTATTTGTGCTACATTCTTAATAAAGGTGTTCTGATATTAGATATCGTATAATGGATCTATCTAGTTATGTTCACGGCGCACACAAGTGACAAGACGAAAAATGACACCCTCTTTTCTTTATAAATATTAAAATATTCGTTAATATATCTTATTATACCAAAATACATCGTGCTATATCTGCCAAAAATTTGGTGACGTAATAGAAATATACGTTATAGCTGCGTCTGCGGTCACTCGCTGATCACTATAGAAAATTTACCGTAATATACCTTGCTATAATTTTTATTAATATATATTATAGCTCTGTCTGTTGTGGATTTTAATGTGCGGGTCATCGGTCGACTTCCACAAACAATGCATCTCACGATCAAGCTTCTTACTAATTGTCCAACGAGAAATGCAAACAATCACCACTACTATTGTATTGACTTATAACCAAAGAAACAGCGACAATAACGGACGTGTTTCACGCCGGTAAGAGTTTGTGCTAACAATGGATTTTATGGCGCTTTGATTTCGGGCTTTCCCTTTTGTATGCTGAACTAATTTCCGTACTACATGTCCGAATTGATGGAAGATGTAGTCTAATTAAATGACCTTTTTTAAATCAGTGAACTTAAGAGTTTAATTCCTTGGTTACAATAATTATGGAGCTAATCAAATCAAAGACGGAACTGTATGTTTTCAAGCCAAGATCATAAGGAACTTTGAATAGATAAGAACGACTCGTGTAATAATAACAAATTATATATTATTCTTATGACGCTATTTACAACGCATAAAATGAAAAATAATGTACATAATTATCGCAAATGAAGCAGATAAATCATGAAGTTGAGGCTGCACGGTTGGCCTAGCAGTTAAAAAAGTTGCCTCTCTACATCCGCTGTGCCAAAATGCTGTGGGTTCAAATCCCGTTGTTAGTTTGATTGTCACTATGTGTTCGTTGATTGTGGTTATAAAGCCCTTCACACCTTGACATTGACGAAATTACCTACGTACGCAGATATCATATCGTATTTGTCTTATTTTTTTTCAAGCCCATAAAATACTGTATTATTTACTAAAGTTACACCAAATTTATACGATGAAATATGCCATTCATGTATATCTTAACATGTTTTTATTTTACTGATAGGAATCCGAAAATTCCTAATAAGTTTCGATGTCAAAAGGGGATAAAATTATCTTATTAACCGTAAACATTTTTTCCCCTAAAAACCAATAATTATATAATCAGTTTAAAGAAAACTATAGACTACTACATCATTGAGTTAAATAACGGGAAAAATCTATTTAAAGAATCCCACTGAAAAGAAAAGAAAATAAAAGTTAGACTCTAAAGTAAATTTAACACGCGTATTAAATATCAACGTGGCGTTTGCCGTCTGTAATCCGGTACTAATTAAGATTGTTATTATAAATTCTCACTGGAATACATTATAGGTACCATAAGAAATATAATCCCGGCCTTATTTTAGATTGCTGTAATGTAATAAACGTTGCAATAATAACTTATAAAGTAGCTGTTACACGATTAGCTACAGTTCACGTGTAGCCGCACAACTTTGAACCAACAATTCAATCAGTCATATAAACTAATTAAATTTAATTTGGAATGCATTACAATATTAATTGTCGGTAATTAATTTAATTTAATTATACATATCACAATAAACGAACAACAAATATTAATCAGATAACAACACTTTTGATTACGCTGATATACACATCTTCAATACTTACCGTATAAACTTTTATATGCATTTAGTAACACACGTATTTTTATTACAAATATAAACTCTAATTTTATTTATTTCAATAGATATAACGACGAATATGATTTTATTATAGGTTAAGGCAACAAGGGCTATTCACCATTCACTAACTTATCTTAGTATCTCCAAAACTATCTGACCTATTGACTGGAATTTTAACATTCATTGAAATTTTACGATTCCTACCACTGGGTTCATGGAAAAACGCGAACGTAATCTAAAACACAGGTTAGTGTAAAAATGATAATTAGATTCAAATGGTTTTATTCTATTATAATAATATTATGAAATTGAATTACAAATAGTGGACAATACCAAAAGCTTATCCAAACTAAGAAATGTAAACTGCGCAATACAACTAACTGCACTTTATCTAGAATGAAAAGTCACGTGATGTGCTCCTATCACAGATTACAGGCAGGTTGTTAAAAAAACTATTTTACTATAATAAAACAATCAAAAGTTAGGCAGCCCTTGACACCTTTACATTCTCATCCGTGTTTTTTAAAACACAAGTATTTTTTTTATCGACAACGTTCATTAGCGTATCTCGAGACGTGACGCCGCACTATCTTAAATGTTTATCCTATTTCGTTCACTCCAGTTCCACAGTGGATATTGTCACAGTTCAATATTTGTAGTAAACAAACAGCACTGAACTACAACACCTATGTACGCACAAACAAAGGTTCTTACGAGTCTTGTCACGATACTTTCCGTATACATAAGTTCTTATTTTTCTACATTTTTTTTAATGTCGCACATAAATTTCAAATTAATAATGATTATCCTACTCAAGCATTTAAACTTATGATATCAGTAGGTACTAGTTGTGTTTACGTACATATACATATATTCCTATCATTAAAATGAACTCCGAAAACATAACACTCCTTTTAGGCAGCACATAGTACAAATATAAGAGATATAATAAAAGAGATAGAATGTTTTTTTTAATGTGGAATATCTATTGATGCTCCCAGGCAGTAAAATCGTGCCGCTAGCCGTTTCGACAAATGGTATGTCTCTCCCTAAAGATCTGGATTTATATCGATATAACTAGCTGTGTCCGCGACTTCGTTCGCGTGAAACAACATTATTTAATAATTTTAACCTGTTTTTGTAACTTTTTTCAGAACAGCTTTGCTCTTATTGGTGGTAGCTTCATGTTAATAACATAAATCCCTCCTGAATGATATAATACAAAATACAAAAAGTGTTTTTGAAATCCTACTGGTAGTTCCTAGATTAGCACGTTCAAACCCACAAGGAAAACCTTTTCTTCTATTTATAATATTAATATACATTTGATTTACTACTTATCACCTACTGCGACCGAGTATCATGTCCGTATAGTAATTATCTTTATAATTATTTTACGAAACCGTTTACGAAGTGGCGGCAGTCAGGTAGGCATTACCTATCTACTCACTGCGCCCTAAATTCCTAACGTTACACTATGGTAAAGATTTTCATTGAATATTTCTTTATTGAAAGATTATATTTACTTACAAGTAACGTTGTTTATACTAGATAACATACACAAATATCATTAAAATATCTCCTTATTCGTAATAAATTGTATATATATATATATATATATATATATATATATATATATATGTAGATAGACAATAAACAGACTGCAAGTTAGTAGTATAGTAGTTGTACTGTCGCACTGAATAGTGCCAGTTCAGATCCAGAAAAGGTGTAAATGATATTGTATGTAGATTAAGTATTATAAAATTTGAATACTTAATATTTGTTTACAACATTAACAAATACTACTTCCACCAATATTTAGTCTAGACATAACTGCAAAAGGAATTTCAAATACGTAAAAATAATTGTATGTACATTCACAGCTAATTTCTCTATTACCTAAACTTATCCTGATTATAGCTAATGATAAATTTACAAAAAAAAAAATGTTGTTAATACCCATGGGGCAGAAGTGAAAACTTTATCAAGGCGAAGTTAATAATACGAAACACAATTATAACCTATTACACATATTAAAACGTATTGGTACGGCATATACTGTGTCTATGTCGATACTAAATGCGACTGATGCGCCACACTCTCTCCTGTAACGCTTGCCGAGCAAGTATAGCAGCAACGCGTTGACTATATTTCTGCCGCTCCCTGGCTTAGTCGACTCGAGCTGACTTTACCCGAACAAGCGTTACATAGCTGAGCGTTTCAGCTCAGCCTCATTTAATACGCACAAAATAGAGGGGTCAGCGCTCCTAAAGAAGTTTTCACTTCAACTACCTTTTTTTATAGTTAATAGTTTTTAGTGTTATGGCCACAATTTTACCTGCTGTTAAGTGATGATGTGACCCGAACTAGTGGAAATGCTTAGCCTATTGGAAGGACTGTCTCTCAAGTGCAACTGCCAGAATACACCCATAGTTATTTAGAGGCAGACTTTCAACTTGAGAATGGTAGTTAGCCAAGTGGATATTAGGAAAAGCCCTACCACCACCACGAAGATTTCCTTCACCGAAGGCTCAAGCTAATTACTTTAGGTTCGAACTGACGTACGTTGACACGGCGTCCGTACACACTACCAACTGAGCTATCATCGCTAAAACATTGCTATGGCTTGTCAGACGTTAGTCATCTGCCAATCGTGATAACACATTATATGTATACTTTTATACATATACTAGACAAATATAGTGATCATAAAAAGGAAGGAAAAGTTATTTTATGACGTACTTGATGACGATAATAAATCATTATTTCCGGGCGAGACGCTTATTAGTGAATTAGTCAATTATGATTTGTTAAATGACGTCATAAAGTATCCAATTTTATAAAATTCCTCATTGCATTGTGCCTACCAGCTGACGTTGTGACATTGAACTGCCTACGTATCGTATACCATTTATGTTAAAACATGTGTATATAGAGATATCTATTATTAACAAGTAATTATTACTTTTATCATTGAATTATTAAAACTACATGAGATCAATAAGTAATAAATGCAATCACCGGCAAAAATACTATTTTTTAAATTACTTTTGTCACAAAAATGTATAGTAACTGTGTATGTATAAAATATATTAAACCTACTTTATATCACAAATAATGTTATAAAACATGTTTTTGTTTCCTAATTATACCTTCTATTTCTTCATTGTAAATTTTCATACTCATATAATCTTAAAATAACTAAGTTCGCTTCAGCTTCGCTTCAGATACTTGTATAAAATAAAGTAATGCGAGTATAAAATAAATTATTTTATGTAGACAATCAAAACAAATTTTTAAAAATTGTGTACATAAAAATGTCATTTAGCATGCGAGTATTTTGTAATAAGTTATTGATACCGACAAGATAAATACAATGAGCACACAATTTTTATAAAAGCCTTCTGTACATAAAAAGAAGATGTTCAGTTTATTGCACGTCTTCTAATCAAACTAATTTTATATAAAACTATAATGAAAATTGAAACAGGCAAATATCTAGTTAACCCATTATTTAGAAATATGTTAATTGCTGTACTAATCCTGTGCATAAGAGTTGCCAACAGCGAATATCATGGCACTAGCCAATTCTACACTTAAAATGCCAATCATGACAATAAATATGAAATACGTGAAATATGTAAATGTCAAAACTTGTACCGTAAATATTGGCAGATGGGCTTCCGAGTGTTGCAACACTGACATATAAACATGTAATTTTATAATATATAATTCCATAATTCATTGCACTTTGTATGATATTTGTCAAGGACATCAGTATGTAATCTAATATATGTATTTAATGTATGTAGAAATACGTTTGTTTGAATTTTTGTACAATAATCATGGTACCAAGCTAATTTTAATTCATGAAAGAGCTTTCTAATATATATATATATATATATGTTAAATATTAAGACATTCGAAAGCATACAGCAAAGAGGGGGGAACTTTTAGTTTTATATCATAGGTGACTTGCTCGTTCTACTCAGACTAGAATTCAATAGTAATATTATTATGAAATAAGTGTAAAATATATGTATTTATTAATGTAGTTACATAATAATATAGAAAATTAATATAGAAGGTAACAATAATTATAATATGCAAATATATAGTTTGCGACATGAACGCACCATCGCTAGTCGTTTGACGTTCTAAGAAATAGTTTCACTTTGCAATCATAATACTAATGCATGAAATTAGGCATTCAATTTAAGATTGGATTGCCGTTTCTGAGCGATACTGAACACTCACATTTTCCTAATCACAAATACTATTAAACATTGCACAAGTTTTGAATTGGGTAATTAGAAAAAAGTGCAAAGAGGACCTTAAAAATTATTAACGTAAAATATATTTCTGTGATACATGATTAAGAAAACTAGTTTTCTTCAGAGGCTTTAGAGAACTCACTCATGTATAATTTTATGTTGTAAAAAAGTAATAAGCATATATGTGTTTGGAGAATGTTAATAATTCAATGAATTTAAAATATTCACACATGAATACAACTTGCGATGATTAAAGTAACTAACCGAAAATACAATTTTATTTATCTAATCACACTTCATTAAACTAATAACACAGTTCGTCGTCATTCACAATGTATTATTACATTATATTTGTATACTTACTTATATTTTCTTTTATTGTACAAATAAATAATAATATATATAGAACACTATTTACTACACAAGCATCTAATTCCAAAATTAGCATAGCCTTTATTATACTAACTAGAAAGTTTATATACATGTTTAGTCATTTAATACTCAAAAAATCAACTAGCAATTACGTTCATCACATAAAAGTCAATCGTAGGCGGAAATTGAACTTGCAGCGACTCAATTCAATACTAAAGCTTGCTACCACTACTAATTGGATTTTATAAAACTTAATAATTTATAAAATAGACATGCATTTCAAAATACCAACAACTGTCATGTTTTCAAGCAACATTGCTTTGAAAAATGTATCTAAATTGGTTTGGTACATGTTACGAACAATGCTAAACTTATGGAATGTCGATCGAAGACGAAGTATTATTTACAAGAATTGATTGATAGTACTACAAATCTATAACGCCTCCATACATCCGATTTCATATTAAACGATTAAGGATTCTTATAACAAGTTGAGATATTCTACTAAAATTACTTATCGCACTTTAAAGAGTGTCTACTAATTATTGTTATAATGCAGTTTCACAAGAGTTCTATAATTTAAATTACTGTTTCAGTTATATCCAATATTAAATTACATTTTAATACTATAATTTTTCGGAAAACTTCGTGGATTGTAATCGTTGCCCATTCCATAATGCTTGGAAGCGAGAGTTTTCACCCTGACGAGCAAATTTCTACCACTTACATAGGAATTAACTCTGTATTACTACTGTATCTTCACAATCACGCAGTGAGCCATAAGGTCAGCTAAGTTTGATATAACGATGGTACAATAACTGTGAGGCTTCAGCATTAGGGCCTCGCTAAATGTGTGCCTCACTCTAGATGGACTATACGTAATAGCAAAGGGATTATCAAATATTATTCTTTCTTTCAGTCCTCTGCGTATAACTATACTGATCAAAAGATTTTTCCTAGATCTTCCAAATTTACCACACTGGTAGTTTTAAAATAGATATTATTGCAATCTGGAGTCATCTAACCATGCCGTTTGTATGTTGGATAACAGGAATCTTTTCAATAAATTGTCACAATAACATTAATTTATTATAGTTAATTTTGTAAAAACGTGCAACTATCAAAAAGTATCAAAAACAATACTAAATGTAAACTAATACCTCATGTTTTACAGAATACTTTTTTACCGAGAGCTTTGCAGTCTTTACAGCGACGACTGGCGAGGCGTTGTAAATCTATCGCGAGTCGATATAGTTTTTGGATTGTATTTTATGTACCATCCGGCAGAATGATGTCAGTTTATCGTGTAGCATACTATAAAATATATTTACAAACTTGTAAATACCGTTTATCAATAAAGTAGGTAGCTCGTAACAACCGCGGTCCGCTTTATAAGTTTAGTAGGAATAATTAACTCGTTTGTCTGTTACATTTATTACCCACTTTCTTGCACGAGCTCCACATATTATCCATACTAGTAGACGACTAAAACAGCAGCAAATAACCCAAACTACTTCTTCGGGAACATTTATTTTATGCGCATTTCAGGGACTTTATTCCGAAAATACATTCATAAAAATAATTTAATCCATTAATAAAAACACACACATCGAATTCCTTATATTTTCCATTTATGATACGATCAATGGATTATTATTATTGTATTAAGTTTATTGCCTTTTTTGAGGCAACACAGCGTAACATCGAACTACAATTTTACCTGAAGTTGAATGACGATGCTAGTTGAGTTGTGTTTAGTTGAGTTGCTAGAAATGGAGTTTACCCTCGATTGCAACTGCCGGAACGCACACTCTTAATAACTTTGTTATATTTTTTTATTTCATGTAACTTTTTTGTCACGAGATTCTCCTTTCCAAAATAATTTAAACAAATTGTCAGCTTTAAAAGTCATCTAATATGACACGTGGTCATTATATATCACTGCTTTTTTGGGTGTTTTGGTATGTACTCACAAAATCATTCTCCAGGTGCATCACGACAAAACTTTGATTGATGACTCTCTAAACATTGAGTTCAGTTACAATTTTTTATGTTTATTCGATTTGTAGTATTTAAATTTTAATATCTTTATATTGTACTATTGTTTTTTCTGAAACAAAGTTTATGACATGGTACCATTAAGTGAGCTATTCTTGTATATAAACGGAAACAGCTGTAAACATTTGTAATTTATTTCTCTAGATAATGTTTTGCTTTCCCAACTTGCATTAAAAGGTATTTTATTCAAAAGAAACCGACCTTAGCTCGGTTAACCAGTGTTTTATTATCAAAATAACAACAAGCACTGACATTTACAACGTCATATAAAAAGGTGTTAGTGTGTTACTATAAGTGTATTTTATTTTTATGTATTTACAGCAACTTTGTGTAGTGTGTATCTTTTAAATTTATATATAGCAAGGCAAAAATTAAATACCTTCAATTTCTTTTAAAATATATCGGTGACGGAGCCCAAGAATAAATAAAGAATTAGTAGGTTTCCTTCATTAAATTAAAAAGTGGTACCCAACGACTTAATACGTTACACTCCACCACAAGTACGACACAACGTAGAATCAAGGCAAAACACGGAAGGAAGCATCGTCCTGTTGTAGAATACTGATTGACTACTTAAGAAATACTGTGATTATGGAGGATTGATTAGAAAATATTTAATTGTCTCTTCCTGTTTTAGCTTCACGCCTACTTTTCATTAAATTAAATTACTAACAAAAACTCTTTTTATTAATGTGATATGTCATATATATCTGTTTAGTATTTACAAAACGAATACGATCAATAGAGATAAGTCGACCAACGGCTATGTTGAGATCACTATTATTGCTCTATGATCATTCATTATAATAATGATAATTTTATACGTACTCTATCATCTAAAAACGTGTTATTTATCACAGGGAAGAGTTTTTCATAAACATTTATTACATATTCATTCTCATCTGCCCGTAATTGTAAAGTAATACAAAAATAACTTACAAATTAGTGAAAGTGCGCAAACAGCCCACGCGCACTTAGTAAGCACACTTTAAAATTAAAATCAACCGTATGTAAGTGGAATGCACTAATATTGATCATTGTGAAATAATTATTATAATATTTTCATTGCTGGTAAGGATAAAAATCAAAGGTGTATCCAGACTCGTAGCGGGCTTTCGTCATGGGACAGCGCACCGCGGCCATGCTAACGCGGAAGCTGCGACGTGACGTCCTGCTTGCGAGCGGAATTGTTAATCGCCGCATTTATCATTGTGGATGAAAGTGAAAACTTCTACCGAGTAACACTTATTCATCTTTATATTCTATAGAGAACTAGTAACTGTAGTTACTGCGCACCTTCGTCCCACGTCTACACATCATTTAGCCAAAGGCAAATGCGATTATCCAAGCCATTAGCCTGGATTATAGTTTAATAATTCGTGCGCAGGCATCAAATATTCATTGAGTTTTCATGTTATGTAATAATTCCAAAATGTTATAAACTTATAATTAAAGGTTATAGTATTCCATAACTGTATCCGATATAAATGTTTCTCATAATTTCGGAGATGCATGGAATCAAATTGTCGAATATGAAGAATATTTCAAAACTAAAATATTAATTATTATTTATAATAAAATTACTATTGTTCACTTACAATTGTAATATCTTCGAAATAGACTTCTTTAAGTTATCACTCATATAATTAAATATTAAAAATATCACTAAAATACAATTTCATATCAGTATCCGTAACATCTCTACAATTATTATAAAACTGCTCCATTATGAATAATAAAAGTGAAGACTATCTGCTAACCATTTCATTTGATTTTATTTAATAAGCTTGTCTTCGTTAAATCAGCATAAATAAATTTACTATACAATTTGGTATTAAATTTTTTGACTTGATAGAGAATTAATATGATAATCAAAGTTCTCTCCGAAGATACGTTTGAAAATATGCAAGTATATCGTAACCTTTCCTGCCTTTCACAACGTTACCATCCTCGACAACATAACAATAATTTCAAACGATGACATAACTCATTGACAATGTGGCTCGACTGCGAGTAAAAGTGAACTGAGTTATAGGATGTGCTGTAATATTGCCCCGCCTCCAATAACGTTGTGTTATTGAACCAATTTAGCGTGACCGGCGTTCCAGCAGCCGCAGATAATAGAGATTAGAAGCAACATACAATTATTATAATGCAGTAATGAAGAATCACTATTAAAACCTGACGGAACCGGCATTTAGGTTGTTGGTCCCTTAGGAGATTAAATTAAATACATTTATAAATATTACATGATTATGTGTATGTATGTAAAGGAATGGTATATTCAAATGTATATGTAATGTTTATTTCAACAAATATAACATATTTGGGTGAAAAATGTTATAACAAATGCGAATAAATAAATGAATGAACAAGCAACTAAATGTGTAAACATTGTTATAGTTTTTTTTATTCACTAACGACTTGAAAATTTCAGTTTGAAACTTCTGGCTGTGATCTACCGCTACTGTTTAATTGACAAAACCCTTATTACGTATTTCGCTAAGGCAAAGCGAAAGCAAAAAACGCTAAATATTTGTTTAGAAATGGCATGTTCGCATGTTGTATCAGACTAAGTATAATTAATTTGCCAATTTATTGCCGATTATTTGCGACTTTTGTTTTCGCTTTGCTTTTGCGAAATATGTACTAATGGGGCCTTAGTCCAGTTATCACTGTTTGAGTCCAAACGTATCGACAAATAGGTAGTGTTATTGTTGTTTTATTAAAAAAATACAAAAGTATGTGGTATGGCATAATATATAAATAAAAGTTAACTAACTCTTACTTTTAAGTATACGGTAGTATTATTAGTTGGTATATTATAAAACATATTTAGATACTCTAAACTTATTTCAGTTATACTTATATACAATAAAATATTTAACTTGTACAGTACAGTACAGTGCTGTGAATGCACTTTCACGACACAAGGGGACGATTATCTATAAACAAATATAAAGTTCGTTAGTAAAGGGAAAACATGTGCAGGAATAAATAATTATAATCCAGAATCAAAAGCCATGCAGTAAAATGTAATTCAATGTATTCAAATTTAATGTATCTTAAAAGGTAATCTAAGTAATTCAAAGTTTATTTCCTGGTCATGAAGTTAGTTACGCACTAGATCACGTAATTATACACACATAACCAACAAATGAATATTACAACGTTGATGTTATAAAAAAGAGTATGTTTTAATTCACTGATGAACGCGTTTATGGAAATGGTATTATACAAATTAGTAAACCTCATTCTGTTACGTACTTCAACGAACAGTCAATATTTACGTTTAAATGTATTAACTGCGTAATAGTGTAGGTATAGATAATGATTGATAAAATTTTCAGTACAGTGGAAACGAGCTTACATTAAAAACACGTTTCAAGTGAACTTGAAAAATCAACTTATCACCACACTGTATCAACTTATTACCATCGGTCAGATGTGTGATTAGGAGGTTAGGTGTTATACATCTTAATGTGTCATAAAAAAAATTTAATTTTTTAATAATTTTATTTTTAATAAAAAAGTAAAAATATTTATAAAAACAATTATTTAACCATTATATTCTCTGTATAAATTGGTGACTCTATAATTTTGTTTACTCTATTATTCAACGATACAAAACAGCTTTTAAAATGCAAATTTGTTCAATTTTATGGATAAATTTGCACTTTAAAAACATGTTTGACACCGTTGGTATTAAAATTATTGCTCTTATAATTTGTGCAAAGGAAACATTGACAGGAAATTGTATCATTTACAGTATTTACACGGTCTTAGAAATACATTATAATTTATATTATTAAATTTATTAATTAAAGACTATATATATATAGCTATTCAAGATGATGAATTTTAAGATAACATAGATTATGGACAGAATTGGAACATTTTATAATTTATTAAGTGATTCACAAACTGGTGTTTAGTTATATTGTATATTGTGCAACTCTTAAAAAAGTGAGACTAACACAGAGCATAAATTACTAGCAAATAAGATTCGGCTTATTTCAGAGTACAGTGAGGTACACTAAATTTTGGGGTCGATATGAAATTTGACGGTGTATTTGCATGGTGATAAAATGCAATGATTGCTCAATGGCCAAGTCCCTCCGAAAAGCCTGAGTTTTCGGTGAAGGAAAACAGTGTTGAAACCATGCTGGTATATATTTTCTACTGCCCGCCTGGCTAGATAAAAGTACTGTTAACCATCTTACGCCAAAATACCTTTAGGTGCGTTCCGGCAGTCGCACTTAAGTGCCCCTCCCTTCACTACCATGTATCCTCTGTATGATGTCGACCATTTTGCGCTACATCGTTACTTAACATAAGGTAAGGTTGTGACCAAATGCGAAACCTATACATTATATAAAAAATACAGTAGATGACGGTGAATACCGATCTCTCGGTATTCCATCGCCAAACTTCGCTGCCATGCCGATTTATAAGCCTTCCGTCATCTAGATATTTAACTGATTGTTAAACACGGTAAAGCATAAAAAACTAACTTTGAGGAAGTTATCATCATGATGCAACCCAGTCTGATACTGTTCTCTACCACCAGTGCCAGCTCTAGAAGGTGCCACCCGGGCATTTACCCGGGGACCAAAACCAGGGGACGCCGCGGAAGTCGTTTGGTTGTAAAAATTAATATGGTAAATTTTATCATCAAAAAGAACATTTCGCAAATCCCTTCCCTTCGTTAGGTAAGAACTCCATTTTTTTATCTGTTTGATTATCAATATATATTATGTAACATGTTTCTTTGTTATATATACTATTATTAAACTGTAAATAATGATCTGAATTTAATTGAAAATAAAAAATATGTACCATTATAAAAAAAAATTATATATATATATATATATATATAAAAAAATTATATTATATATATATATATATCTGTTCTTAAGGAGCAGCAATTTCCGAGGCGACGTAATCCCTAGAATGGGCGCGGCTATCACCTCACTCTCTTTACATATACTATTTTCCTATGAAGTTAATACATAAGAACTGATAGAAATAAAGAACATTGAATAAATGATGGAGTTCGATTTCAACCTCGGTCGTGAACGGACGTGTCTGTGAGCGCTCCTTGATTGTTCTCGAAACCGATCTCTGCGCGTTACTACGCCGGCTATTGTTCTTTGTACCATTGTGAAGTGTTATCGGCAATAATCCCTCTATTATTGCCGATAATCCAGTTCGTGGTACCGATAATTACTCCTTGTTAAATTCAATCTATTGTTTGTTTACCGTGTAAATAGCACATTGTGAAAATCTCATAGTTTATTATGTAAAATCAGTGTATTGTTTTGGTTACTGTGAAACAGTGTTGTGATTGAATTGCCGCCTCTGTAAGTACGCCGGACACCGGCCGTTAACAAAGGTAAAGCTTAATTACCCTTAAATCTTTTTTACAGGCCAGGCCCCGGTTATGAAATTTATTTTTTAATTATATTTTCTTTTTTCTTTCCGTTACTGCATGTGCAACAGATTTGTACTTCAATGTCAGTTCGCCGAACTCGGGATAGCTTGTATAAGTTTTGCTAATCGCGCCCCCCTGCCCCTCAGGAGGTTTTATATAGGCTCCCATTTTAACTCTCCCTGCTCCATACCCGCCACTAAAATGGCCAGCAGCCGTATAGATTTAATAAATAGTAGGCTCCGCGCTTTCATCGGTAAAGAGCACCCGGACCTGCTAAAAGAATTCCTGGCCACACAACTCTCACAAACACAACACGTGCGCATGCCCGCTGCCGCGATAAACGCGCCGACGCGTGCCAGCCCAGCATCCTCAACTCTTTCTCTGCGCTCGCGCTCCCGTTCCCGGTCACCAGTGATTCGTCCCTCGCAGACGCCTACTGTATCCGCAATTTCAGAATCACGCCCCACATCGCCGTCAACCTCCTCCGCTCCTACATCCACGCCTCGTCCTTTCGACGAGCTAATTTCGTTCGCCCCGTGTCCGGTACCCACAGCCAACTCTTTTTCGCCTCTCTCGAGCCCCGAAAATGAGACTGAAATGCAGGACCTCGAACCTGAGGCCCAAACTAATCCCGAGGCCGGCTTTACGCTTGTATGTAGGGCCAAACCTAAAAACAAAAGGGTGCTATCACCCGAGACAGTAGAAACCGCGTCCGTGAAAGCTAGACGCGACGAAAATTCTCGTGTCCCTCAGACACCCACGACGACCGCAATCCCTAAAATTCCAATCGGTACTGCGCAATCGCAATCTAAAATACGCCCACCTCCCCCGATTACGATCAAGGACAAATCCAAATGGACTGTTGTCTCCGGTCAACTAAACCGGCTAAAAATTTATTACACTAACGCCCGGAGTACCCCTTCCGGGATCCAGGTCAAAGTCCCTACAACAGATGATTACAGAAAACTCACAACCTTCCTTAGAGAAGGGAAACATGAATTTTACACGTACACATTAGAAGAAGAGCGCCTTCTGCGCGTTGTCCTAAGACGCGTACCAAAAGAAATACCTGTCGAAGAGGTATTCGCGTCCATCAAAGCGCAAAACTTTCCCGTCCGAGAGGTACACCGCATGTACCACACCATTACTAAAAAACAATACGATATGGTCCTAGTATTCCTTGATCGTACTCGGGAAGGTAAGGAAATCTTTTCGTTAAGCTCAGTCTGCGACCTCTCTGGCGTCACAGTAGAAATCCCCCGAAAAAAACATATTCCAACACAATGCCACAATTGTCAGGCATACGGTCACTCAGCACGTAACTGTTACGTCAATGCACGTTGCGTAAAATGCTTACAAAACCACTCCACTAAGGAGTGTACGCGTACCCGCGACTCTCCGAATCCACCGAGCTGCGTCATCTGCGGTAAGGACGGGCACCCCGCGAACTATCGCGGATGTGAACGTGCCCCACGCACGAGACACGCTCGCGTCCCTCAACGAGCACCGTCAGCGCACACCGCGGCAGCACGTCCCGCTCCGCCACCGCTTATGTCAACCCAGGCCTTCCCGAGCCTTTCCGGTCCTGTGCGAGTCACTCCTGCGCACACATCTGCACAAGCCCCATCTACCGTGTGGGCCGCCAAATCGCAACCAGCGAAAGCCAAACCCGCAAGTTCCACCGCATCCGCATCGTCATCCGCCTTCCAAGGCCTCGATTGGCTCGCAGGCCTTCTCAAGGAACACCTTGTCGACGACCTCATCGCGTTTGACGATATGATTAGTTCAAGTCGCGATTTCGACCGCCTCAAGGCCATTAAGGCCTTCCCTGACATCGCGCGCTCCATGCAACGCCTCATTCGCGCTTCTCCGTAACTAGTTTTTCGCAATGGAGGATAGAATTAGACCCCGTGGCCTTTCTTTATCCTTTTTTAACGCACGTAACTTAAAACCCCAAAGAGACTTAGTCGCTAGCTTCCTTAAGGAGCGGCAAATAGACGTGTTTCTCATACAAGAGACACTTCTTAAACCGAGCGTTCGTAATCCCGCGATTGCAAACTACAAGATAGTAAGAAATGATCGTACCGGCGTAAGAGGCGGCGGCACGCTCATATACTATAGAAAGTCACTATATTGCATGCCAATAGATCCTCCCGAACTCACCAACTTAGAAGTGTCGGTGTGCAGAGTGGGCATGACCGGTCATCCCACTATCCTTATTGTTTCCGCATACCTTTCACCTAACAAAACTCTCCTTCAGTCGGATCTGGAGACGCTTTTCGCCCTCGGTGACTCTGTTATAGTGGCTGGCGATCTAAATAGCGGGCACATTCAATACAACAACCCGCGTACTACCACTAATGGTAGGACACTATACTGGCTAGAAAATGCGCTTACCTTTGATGTAATTGCTCCTTCAGAGCCAACTCATTATCAAGCTAACTGCCGCCCTTCAGTTTTAGACATAGCTATTTTAAAAGGGATCGCGCTTCAGGTGCGGCAAATCGAAGTCGTACATGAACTAGATTCCGACCACCGTCCAGTAATTCTGCAACTAGGCCAACCGAGTGACTACACACCTGTTTCAGTCAAAGTAGCTGACTATTCAAAGCTCAGACACTATCTCTCAAATAATCTCTCCTCTCCTTACTTAGATAGGATCCCCGACGGGATAAAGTCTGTGACCGATGCCGATGTGGCGATTGACTCCCTGGTCGGTCACCTCCAGAATGCCATCAGGGAAACCTCAAAAGAGGTAAGGTCGGCAAACGATCGCCGCTTCATACTCCCTGATGACATTCGAAGACTGATCACGGAGAAAAACGCCGCGACTCGCGCTCACGATTCTTATCCGACGGAGGAAAATCGCGTACGTCTACGTAACCTACAAAGATTAGTTAAATCCCGTATCTCTGAACTACGCGGTCAAAGATGGCACAGCCTCTTAGAGGAAATCAAACCGTCTCATCTCGCCTTTTGGGACCTCGTTCGTAAACAGAAGAGCAGCTATTCGTCTGCGATGCCCCCGTTAGATAGAGGCCCTGGCAATCCACCCGCATTCGAAAGTATAGACAAGGCAGAGTATCTCGCTGCTACTCTCGAACAACAGTGTTCTCCCAATCCCTATGAATACCATACCATTGATCCCGAACACGTCGGGAGGGTCGATCGAACAATTCAATCAATAAGAGAGACCCTCCCAATCGAAAACTTAGAGCCGGTTACAACTGACGAAGTCCTCGCTATCATAAAAGCCCTTAAGCCAAGGAAAGCCCCCGGGCCCGACGGAATCAGGAACGAAGCCCTCAAACTTCTTCCTGATAAACTCATAGCCCTTCTGGTCTGAATCTTCAATGTGGCCATAACTCACTGCCATTTTCCAGCCGCTTGGAAAAAGGCAACGGTAATAGGTATCCTTAAGCCCGGGAAAAGGGCAGCCCATCCAGAAAGCTACCGCCCAATAAGCCTCCTCAATACTATAGGTAAAATATACGAGCGGCTTCTGTTGAACCGACTACAAGCCTTTGTCTCAGACAAATGTCTCTTACCATACGAGCAATTCGGCTTCCGACCGAAGCACTCGTGTACCCACCAAGTGCTCCGCCTCACGGAGCATATTCTCTCCAATTTCACGGAGCTACGCCGTCCCAGGCGCACGCTTGCTGTATTTTTCGACATATCCAAAGCCTTCGATAAGGTCTGGCACGAAGGCCTCATTTATAAACTCAACCTCTTTCAAGTTCCGGACAGACTAGTCCGCATAATCCTTGCTTATTTATCGGACCGCTCCTTCTGCTACAAAACGGACGGAGCCCTATCCTCACCTCACCCAATACGCTCAGGAGTCCCGCAAGGCTCCATCCTAGCGCCTTGCCTGTTCAACTTGTTCTTTAGCGATATCCCCGAATTCCCAGACGTAGCAGTAGGCTCCTACGCAGACGACACAGTCATCTTTAGCTCGGCCAGGAATAGGATTCACGTATACCACCGCGTCCAAAGAGCCGTCTCTATGTTTGGGTCCTGTTGCCTCAAATGGCGCATAGGAATAAACCCAGAAAAAAGTGCGGCTATCATGTTCGATCCTCACGCGAGGAGAGATATAAAAAAGACATTACACCTATTCGACGTCAATATCCCCTGGGCTAATGAAACTAAATATCTTGGTGTAGTTTTAGATAGGCGCCTAACCTTCAACAAACATATAGATTACGTTCAGAAAAAAGCCTCCACGGCTATGGTTCTGCTACGCAATCTCACCTCCTCTAAGAGCAAAATGGCACTCAGACATAAGCTCACAATATACAAAGTATGCATCCGTCCCATACTTACTTACAGTTGCCCCGTATTCGCTCACGCTTCACGCACCACCCTTCGCAAACTACAAGTATTGCAAAACAGATTCATGCGCATAGCCGTCCAAGCCCCGTTTTACGTCCGTAATGTAGATCTCCATAGAGACATGGACCTTCCGTCCATGTATGCATATATTAAAGACATTACAAAGAAATTTTTTGCAAATGCCGAACTTCATCCTAACCCCAAAATAGTACACGCAGTTAGCTACACTTCCAATCCGCATGCCAAAGGCTTTGCTCGCCGGCCACGTAACTGCTTCTCCGACGCCGTCGATAAAATAACGAGATTAAACGCGCTTCTCCCTGCCGTCTCCACCAATCGCACGTGTCCGCGCACACGTCCGCGTAACCGCCGTCCTCGCCGCCGAGACCGAGCGGATAATTTCGCTCCCGCACACCCGCCGCGGCCTCCTTCCGCAGACGCCTGAGCCTAGGTTCGATCCTCCGGACAGGAGCCCTCGAGTGACTCTGCTCGCGCGATACAGTGACACTCTACATCACTGAGATTACATCATCACACCGCATACCATTCGTGCACACTCACACGTTAAGTACACGGTTCTGTAAGGGACTACCCTCGCGGCCCTTGAGCTGCTTACCTGATAAGGTCGTAGTTAGTATCACTAATTTAGTAATAAAGAACCTGTTGGTTAGTCAGGATCATGAATCTTTTTCATTTACCGGCAGCAGCCCTAGCCGAGGTTCGGCCGTCCTGGCACCCTTGTGCCTGCTGCCTCGGGGCTGAGTGCCCTCAGCACTCGCCCCCAAAAGTCCGGTGAAGCTGTCAAAGCCCTTGGGGCTAACAGCGTAAGTCAGGTCGAAAAAAAAAAAAAAAAAATGAATAAATGAACAAATGTACGCGTGGGTGCCATCTTAACTACTTACGTATAACATTAAAACATCTGACATTTCCTTTTTATTTTGCTCCTGTTCACAAAGCCTACTTATGAACTTTCATAAATCGTATTTAGTATCTGCTAAAGTAAACTTGGGTTTTGTAGCGATAACCATCAAAATGGTGAAAAAGCTTTTTCATTGTCGAACGTGATAGGTGAGAAGCGTAATAAAAAGTACATTATGTTAACGCGACCTTGAAATTTTGTAATATAAGACAAAGCAAACACGTTTATCTTTTATTGTTCATACGACGCTGTCTTTTGACTCTCAATTTATTATGTACCTACTAGTTCTTCGCGCAAATTCGCTCGAGTTAACAATAATTTTGTCAACCAATTCTAGTTTGCGATCGAAACAGAAATAAATTTTCTATCAAATGCTATTACATTATTTAATTCAGGATGTTTGTTAATACAACTAAATATGAACTTACATAAAATTAGAAGTTATAAACAAGTACTCTCTAAAAATAATTCCCGAGAAAAAGTGACCGATCACCGCTTCCAGGACCCCTTCTAACTCTATACCTATTGTATATACGATTTACGCTTGAAAGCGTAACAAATACAAACTCATTTTCGCATTTATTATACTAAGTAATGATCAAACTTAATCCGTTAGCGTATTATAAACTAAAAATTATATTTGTCAGTTCTATGGCAAGTTTGGTCTAGGAAGCTTTTACATAAGACGTAATATGTACTACACTCAACAAAACATATCTTAACTATAAAATATTTACAATACTGTTGTTATAATATTTTATGTATCAAAATATTTATTTATTTAGTAAGCAAAGAATTAACATAACAACGCAAATGACATTTAAAAAAAAATGTAATATTATCAATAAATTTATATGTTTAGGTGCGTAACCTTACTAAGTTGCACCCCGGTGCCGCGGTGGCGCCAACTGGCATTCTTGTCTACGTCCAAGAGCAACTTTCATGAATAGTTAACTGACTAGTTTTAGCCGTAGTACTCTAGGACAATTTGCAATGTAAACACTGGGTTCGATCGAGCGCGAGTCGAATACACAGCGAACTGCCTACTTATCTTTTTAGAATTATGTAGAAAAATAATGTTTAATTCATGGCAAGATACTCTGTCGCAAACTTGGGACCGTTTTATTTACGGGAACGGCCGGGCGCCTTGTGGTACCGATATGCCTTTTAAAGTAGGGGACTTATTGCCGACGGCTCCTTATCCTCACAATAACCTGGACATTTTAGGTAAATAGTAATGACTTCCTTAAATAACTATATTTATGCTAGCTACTATCCACGGCTTAATTGATTTGTTTATTTGGTCAACCAATTTTTGTTGACGATCGATACAAATTAGTAATTATAAACAATAATTGTGCAAAGTTTAAAGGAAAGCAACGCAATAGAAAATTTACTCGTCCTCTCGTCCCATCCCTTATCAATTTTTCACGAAAACAGATATCTTATGACCGTCTATAAGGCTACATCTATCTTTAGAACAAAATTCACCATAATTGATTCAAGAAATTTTGATGCCCTACCTCTGTTCATATCTGTACCAAACTTAATAATACATTTATGAAATTTAAAATTAAAAAAAAGATAATATTCGTATTTACAGTTAAGAGATAATATCATTTAAACAAAACACCAGTTTCTAATACTTAAACTAATCTTTAAGAATAATACATATAATATTAGCTGGTCTCACGGATCGCACGCGTGAACTACAAATGACTTTAAAAACAACCACATTGGAAGAAATCACACTGGGTTTTTTTAGGTAATTTTTACTAATATTCTCATTATGTCCTAATAAAACATATACATTTATCTGGGTCAGTGAAAACACTGATACTTAATTCATATTCATGTAAATTCGTTTTATTTTTCTATAGATAATACTCACCGACAGATAAAGAGACATTATTAGCTTTAATATTATGTAAGAATACTTAGACATAACATAATATATATTATTCTCTAACGTTAAACTATAAACGTAGTCCAAGTATTTTCACACATTACACAAGGAGTCGTTCATTCTACATTTAACATGTTAAAAATATGACCGCCATAATTATCTACAGTGAAATTTTACTACACTTATTTGTATAAACGTTTTACGTTCTCGTCAGTTCAACAATAAAATAAACCATGTACTTATGTTAAACCATTTAGAAGTCATATTAATACATTGATATAAGAAAACATTTTGTTCTTCTAAATACTTTTAAATACGGTTACCAAAGTTTACAATACCTACACATAATAATAAATGGAAAAATTACAACGATAATTGTAATTATACGTAAATGATCAAGGATTTTTATATCGGAATCACGAAGCAATAATAGATGGGTCATGCGAGATTCTCAGGCCATCTTGATTAAAATTGTACTAACTGAATAATTTTAAATATCTACTTTATATAATAACAATTTATATTCAGTGAGCTTACTATTTTTCTTTCTGGTCAAAACAGTTTATTACTTAATATATGAAGGATCATATAGCTACAAATAAACTGGTACCAAATATCAAATATTAATGTTAAATCATCATATTATAGAGAGCAGTGTAGTGTCTTATAGATAAATTATATCTCCTTGGTTGCTGAGATTAACATATCATGAAAGCGAATGTATAGATGCAAATGCTTTAAGTTTATATAAATTAACTCATCTACGAAGAGAATTAAGATAATACCTATAAAAGGAGTTTGAATATTCGAACTATTCAAAGAATTATTACTGTATGGTGAGTTTTAATTATTCGATTTGACACAAACAATAATCACAGACCTCTTAAAATAAATAGAAAATAAATAATATTAATGAAATCTTTAGAAAACATTAAAATGTAGTCATTTCAATTATAACCAATTAAATTGAATTTTCAATAGTATTGTAAAACACGTAGTTAAGTTAATATAAAAAATAAAATGATTAGTTACATGTAGTACCTATGTAAAGCGTGTTATTATCTGTAGTAATAATTACCTATACAAAGGTTAATGTTTCCTTGTCTGCTTGATTACCGTGTTCGTCAAGTTGCTGGATAATTTACCATTTGCTATGCACATGTAGAATATTAATTTGCATCATTGCCTTTCTTTCCTACTTTAAAAACCTTAGCCTCCGTGCAGTAAACAGCGTGTGAACCTTTTTAAACAGACAAAGACGAACCGGTGCTCAATATTTTTCTCATTTAATTCAATAACCACATTATCAATCAACCTTTTGCACTTGTAATCTTATCATTCAATTAAGCTTTTTGTCATGTACCACAATTTTCGTATCAATATGCCACCCATATTGTTATTTAAAGTGACGTGCTATTTGTAACTCGAATCAGTAATTTACATTATATCATATAAAATAGTCGGATGAAGATATTTCTATATAAATTGAAAACGTGGTACAGAGACGATCGTTAGTGTGATTTTTGTGATGAAACACTTGATAATTACATCATAGAGGAATCAAGATGTCCCACAAAGGTATGATTACGTAACGTAGATTGTATGAAATTATGGTTAACTGTGCATCCAAGATAAAATATCCACCAAATAACAATCTTATAAATGTATGCAAAATTCACACGACCAAAAGGATGCGCAAACCGGTATCTAATAAATAATAACCCATAAAACAAGTTCATTGGCATATGTTTGCCTAGGAAAAGCTTACATACAGTAATAAACCTATAAAAGTTTATTATGACGGATGATCATTAAATATATACTTGTCTAAAGTGTTCTTATTAACCAAGTAAAAACGAAAATGCTATTTTATGTTCGGTAATGCACTGACAGTACGATGAAATTTATTATTAACGGCTATATATAATGATAAGACTTTATTAGACGCTATGAACGTACTTTTTTATTGACCTAAACAGTAAAATGTCATGTTTTCACCAATTCACAGCCTTGTTTTGAAGAAAGACACGTGCCTTGAATTCCTTTATTACATATTGCGGAACGTGGTACTTAATTTTTAATACTGTAAACAACAGTGAGTAACTGTGTAGATATTTATTCGCATCATGTTGCTTGATATGAAATGCATATTCTTTTCGCCTAAAAAGCATTCGAATTCTGTAGAACCCCACAAGATGTAAGTTTTAAAACGGTCTTAGAATCGGAGGCGAGGACTTTACCGGTATCATCAATGCCAAGACCAGTACGTCTAATGGCCAGTACGTACTTACCTCCATGGAGTCACGATCGACTGAGTAATAAAGTGATGGGCATTGTTATTTTATTATAATAGATGTGTCGAATGGACTAGATGAGAAAACTGCAAAACACTAAAATAGTACGAAACGCATAAATACTATAATGTACAAGTTTATGTACTTGTATTTGGTTTTATCGACAGAAATTTGCACACAATGTTTAGAAACAAACGGCATCGATGTTTTGCTTTCACGCCTCATGGCTGAGAATGATTGTACAGTTATTATCATACACGTTTGAATTATTCAGAGTTTTTTTTTTATTTGACATGGTATGGTACATTTACTTTAATACAATATTCTATATCAAATCCTATAAACTGTTAAGCTTATGTCTCATCAAAGTACAATAATAGAGAAGCCCAGTAAGTACTATCTAACCCTACTAACAATAGATTGTACAGAGGCTGAACAAATTAAAAAGATAAATTCATATTAAAAAAATATAGTACACTATTTCCGCGACTTCGTTCGCGTGAAACTAAAAATTTTTGCCCTTTTTTGTAACTTTTTTCAATACAGCTTTGCTCCTATTGGTATTAGTGTGATGTTAAATATCCTAAAACCTTTCTCAATGATTACTCTATGTAATACAAAAATAATTTTAGAAATCGGACTTCTAGTTCCAAGAGTAACACGTTCAAACAAACAAACAATCAAACATTTCCGCGTTATAATATTAATATAGATATTCATTGTAACATGTAATATGTTGTAATATATGCGCTGTAAGTACATTCATATATATGTAATGTGTACAAATAATATATAAAAGCTTTAGAAATAAAGACATTCTTTGTTCCTGAAACAATCGGGATGCTATAGCAAGCTGTTATAGAGTGGAATATAGTTGGATTCTCGGGAGTCGATCGCCTGAGACGTCCACTGTTTACCGGTCATACAAACCAATATTGACATTCTCATTGTCAACTAACTGACGGCTAATCCCTTTGTAAGGAATATTCTTTTGTATTTTGTAATATAGACGTGTGCTTCTTTGATCATGTTTACGATATTGCGAGATAAGATTGTGATATTAAAATACGATTAAGTAGATATTAATGTATACATAGATTCTTCTTTATTAAAGGAAGAAAGCTCGCATTGCGCAGAAAATAAGTACCGTAAGCAACACTTTTTATTTGCAATATATTATTTTTCATATATTACTTATATTGCTTATTCAGTGGAATATCTGTAACTCGAATGTCAAATGCTAAAATTTTTGAGTTAATGAGTTTTCGACTTAACACGAAGTTCGAGATACATTTAGGATTTAATTGCAGAAATTTTGACTCAGAAAGGTTGCGATTGCTAAGTACATCTTTCGAGTTGTGCCGAGAGTGCTACTATATCGAGACATCTGTTATATTTTACTAACCACGACTTATGGAGTCTGTTTTTTGAAATTCGAGTTACCCTTATCCTTACTAATATTATAAATGCGAAATTGACTTTGTTTGTTTGTTTGTTACGCTTTCACATCTACACAGCTGAATCGATTATGATGAATTTTGATAAGTTTAATGGGACCTTGAAGACGGTGATAGGCTACTATTTCTCGCGATAAACTTATTACAAGTGGGGTAAACAGATGGATAAAGTTTGTATGAAACTTTTTATTGAGTCATCCGATTTATTTTGAAATTTCAACATTAACGCAAGCGAAGCTGCGATTAAAAGCTAGTAGAGTATAAATATGTCGTATCAATTAAATTTAAAGTTCAAATATTTCGTATTTAGGGATTCATGTATTGATTATCATTAACATATGATTCACTATCATCATATCATTTACAGTCTGGTGATCCACTGATGGTTACTTACTGATATATAAGTCTAAACAAACAAACTCTTTGTAACCGTTTTACATTGATATTACTTAAAAAATATATTGAAATCGAATGACTAGTGACGTATATGTTCAATTTACAGCTATATAAATGTAAATAATTTCTTTAACACTTAAAGCAACGCCTTCTTTAATAATTTACGATGTGGGTGAAATATTTAATAAGCGACGTCTTTTGCTATTCCAGTGCCCCTGATGGAGTATTTTGTAACGTTATTTTTGGGCTTCAGCTGCATATGCAGGGTTGCATAGTTTCGGTTACTACTTAAAGTATAGGCTCGGCCGATCCACTTTCTTGAAGTTTCTGTGCCGGCGTCGCGCGCCGCGTCGAGCCACCGCAGCGTGGATGAACGATAAGTTGCGCGACAACATTCTGCAAGATACATACATCACAAATATATTGATAGAAAGCGTCTCAAACGAATCATTTGCACGGGACGCTTCCGCGAGAACCGTGTATAATGTCAACTTGTTTAATTGTAAAATAAATTATATGTTACATTAATTTTGATAGTTTTTTATGGTATAAACAGCGGTATTTATTGAATTCTTTTTTATTTCATATTTAATATTACTTAATCATGTAAACAACGACACGTCTTACTACGTTATGACATGTCAATTTTTTCGATGATCTTGAAATGTTGTTGCAGTATGTTTAAAAGCGTTTGGCAGCCTCTGAAATTACCGACTTACTTTTCTAATAAATTTATTTATATTTACTGATAAATCAACATACGACTCATCATTTTACGACATTATTAGAACGTCATCATGAAACGCTTTAACGGGTAAAGAGGCGGTCTTATCAAATGGCAGACCCTTCTTTACTTCTTTTCAAATTTATAAGCGAGATAAAAACATATAAACATATCCTTATAGACTTATCGTGTGTACAATTTATAATGGATAGGTGAAGTATAATTATGGGTGTGAGTTTGTGTATTTGGACATGCCAGTGTCAATACAAATTGTTTCCTGGTTGCAGGGCTGCGCCGAGCAAGATCGGCGGCACGTTATAATGTAACCGGCGCACGACGACGCCCGTCTGCCGTCAAGGTAAGCCTCCTCTCTCCACTCGACCAATACATTTCTTTAACGGTTAATAAATGCATGTTCTTATTGGCCTTAACCCATTTTATCAAATGTGATTTATGCACTTCCTTTTTTGATACTCTTTCCACTTATTCTGTATCACACTACTACATATACTTAACGCAGTAAAAGTTATTGGACTATCATTTTATAATCTAAAACCTGTGAATTATTTAATCGAATAATATTTTGACAAATTTAATATAATATTTTGGGTTTTATCTCGAAACACTAAAGCTTCTCATAGTACAATGGTATAAAAATCTTCTCATGGTACAAAAATCGGTTTTTACAACAATTAATTAAATTTTGTTGGGCTTTCATCCTAATTTTAATTAAAGTTTTTTGCCTAATTTATGTGTAAGGGCTTATAGTTGTAACATGTTAATAAATAAGATTAAGAATTATTCATTTTGCATCTTTAAACATATAAAATTATATCATATCGTGGTTTATACGTAAGTTAGCTCCTAATAATTGCATATTGATATACCTTTGTTTATTTGCACTACAGAAAAAATCTGTCATAATGCCACGAAGAAAGTACTTTTTACGTGAGGAAAAGCATTTACACTTTCCCTCCAAGCCCGGGGAGGGACTGAGAGGGGTATATGGGACTCAACTGGCGCTAGCCGTAATACCACAAATACCCACTAAAATCCCCACGGCTATCTATCGCCTTCCTGGGGCACTCGGATTCATGCTTGAAATCACCGCGTCACACAATAATCATTCCTTTTTTTCTACAACTTGTACTTAACCCTTACGAACAATATTACTAAAATGAACAATTCATTGTACGACATCTATTTTCAGTACAATTTAGGTTCTTATTATTTTACGCAATGTAGGAAACTTTTTTGTAATAATTAATTAGGTGTTTGGTTTTCCTTAAGAAATGTATATCCAAATTGGTTGGTATTTTTTGTAGTATGTTTTGCCCCTTGATCATAATATAATACATTATTTGCACATACTGCTGAAATACCAAAATAGGGTTAAGTCTAGATGACTGTTTAAATAAATGTATCGACAAAAACGCTACGTACGGAACTGTGTAGGATGCAATACTGTCGCGCCGCGCCGCGCAACGCGACCGTGGAGTGGTGCGTGATATATTGTTATTCACGGACGAAATCTGTCGCCGCCGGCTTCCGTCAAAACTGTCTGTTTACCTTCCAAAAATACCAAGACTATATTCCAAACGCATCCAACTCGGTACGACGGGTACGATATAGTATTGTATTTGCGCACTTATGAGTTCGTCCCTATAAGAAGGAAAAATTAACGAATACAAACAACTATGAAGCGAAAGAATAAACGAGAACATTTTTACCTTAATTGAGATAATCTACAACCATTTCATACTACCCAAGACTACTTTGATCAGTTTTACCAAAATACATGTTTGACAGACACAAATATTTATTTGGAAAAAGCTTTTTTCTTTCTAAGAAAAATCTCTTATACGTAAAATGTATTGAAGTTCTATACATCAGCACAATTCTCATTGTATCCTAGTTGAAATAAATAACTTTAACATCTTTTAACATAACAGTTAATTAGTTATCAATTTATTTATATTTTTTATAGGTTTTGTATTTGTATTTACCTGTTGTGAGGTAACGATGTGGTCTAAGATTGTAATATGCCAAGCATGAAGGGTACTGATTCTAAATTGTAGCTACTAGAACACATATAAGCGCTCAACGACAAACTTTCAACTTGTAATATAACTAGATAAACAAAAAAAAGGCACTACGACCGTACTACGGTTTCACCAGGATGTTTATTTTTATCGAAAGCTGAGAAACCTATAGAATTATTTAGAGATAAACATTGACTATATCCAGAATGTTGCTAGAATGTTTCCTGTTTCATAAAAAAAGTATACTGTAGATTCCTTTTTTTTTTGTTCAATGTCGTACATTATTATATCGAGAAAACTAAGTACTTACTAAAGATAACGTACTAAGTGCACCTTCACTTTAAGTAAACAACATAACACAAGTACACGTACAATTGTTACACAATTCTAAACTGACTATTGTAAATAGGAGGGAGATGAATGCACAGTTTTATAAATAAACTATATTAACCATGTGATTCCAAGCGTAACGAAGCCTCGGGTGGGTGAAGTTTAATTACAATTACGACGTTGATAAGGCGCATTTCACTATGACCATTAATTAATTATAGAATACCTCAGAGGGTGGCGACTACATTATTAAACAAAAGCTTCAAATACTACTGCATACTCGGTTGCTCAGTTAATTGAATTATTATCTTATTTAATTGATATTCTTATAAGAAAGAAAATGAATCTATCTGAATGTCTAAACTATAATTCATATAAGTAAGTTATTGTATATATTAAAAAATGAACGTCTATAACCATTTATACGTTAATGCGTTATGAATTAGGTAAATTTATTTGTTTTAATGGTAAAAGTTGTCATTTTATGATATTATTCCATTTTACAAATTGTTAAAGTCAAAACTTAAAAAACTTATAAAATACTTTTACAACCATCTAAACATATAGAAATTACAATAATTATAACATGCTAATATATTGTTTCAAGAACATATGTCCTGTGGTCTGCAAAAGAGCTATGTAAGGCCAAAGCTAGTATAGGTTAAACGAGTGACCTTACACCGTCATTCGAAATACCCAGATGTAGTAGGAATGATAGTGAAATGTCGTCTGACATGTTAATCGTCAGAGTCAGTAGGTCAGCCACCGCTCTCAGCGGCACACTTGTCTTCAAGTGACAGAATTACTTGAACAGATCGGAATAACTATAATTACTTATAAACACTTTAAAATTGCTTCGTTCGGTTCAATAAAGAACGAGTTAAAATAATATAGTATCACTTATTTAGACAGCAAATAGCATTTTTAATTAACACTTCCAGAATGTTAAAGTTTTTTTCCTTATTTACTTTATACGCAATGCTGTCACTGTCGCATTAATAAATGTTTTATAAGTCTTGTAAAAATTCAAACATCGCTTTAACAAGATGACATCTTCTTTATCAGAACTGACCATGGAATTTTTTGTGGTAGTTCAAAATGCATGTTTTTATTCACCAATATTATAAAGAGGAAATATTAGTATTTTTGTTTGTAGCGAATAAACTGAAGAACTACTGGACCGATTTCAAAAATTCATTCACCTTTAGAATGCTACATTAACCCTGAATAACATAGACTATAACATTTTTATGAACATGATTAAATCAAATTTTAGTTCTACCCGAACGAAGTCGTGGACACAGCTGGTTATTTATACTCCACTTGTGTACAATAACCGAAAACAATTATGTAATATATTACCTATATTATATAGAGAAAATAACATAAGTGTATGAATTTAAATATAAACTTACACGTAACAGCTTAAGATGCTGCTAAAAAACATTTTTATTTTAGTAATTTCTATAAAAGAGACAATTGAAATGACACTGTAAAAATATAGGGGGTTACGAATAATACAGCTTAAAAAGAATTAATTGATCTCGAAATTCACTCTTTTTGCATTTAAGTATTCAGATTTTTTATAATATGGTTAAATTAAATTTATGTGTATCATTGTACCATTAAATGTCCTACTGAATGAAATAAGGACTACATTTATAACCGTTATGACACTATGAAAATATTCTTTTGTTCAGTAACTTGTTGTTTTAGTTGACATGAACATTAACGCACATGGAACCGCGTTATAATAAGAATTACTAGTTTAGAATCGTGAGATGACTAGGGTTGACATGTTTAAGTAAGTCATCGTCATGAGACGAAAAAAAATTTTTTTTGTTACTATATTATATATACAGAAACAATGGTAGATGTCTAGATGTAGTTGTAACCACAGTATAATCCAAAATGATTTACTACCAATCTTTTCTTTAGTAATCGGCGGTTGCAACTGTGGTTCTGGCCTGTAAGGCGCTCGGCAATTTTGGATATATATTATGGTCAACGTAACAACAGAGAATGTACGAGTATTGTCTCAGCTGTTCAACCTTATTACTTTGCTAAGGTTTTAAAATATGCGAACCCCTTACTGCACTAGTTGAAGAGGTGTTCTAAGTAGTCCCGGCATATGAGGAAGACTGGCAACCCTAAACTTAACTTCTAGTAAAACAGTTTAACGCCGCACCGATTATAACGGTTATTTAAAACTGATAAATATTCCACTCCTGTAATGGACACAATTAACGAAGAACAGGATAATTTATTGAAATTAGGTCAAAGCTTGAAGAAAGTTAGATAGGTCTACAACTAGCGTAAGATATGTTAAATATATACGCATAACACTACCAACCTGAACTGACTGCGGTTATGCTCGAGTAAAATATATAAAAATGTTTATTTTATAAATAGTTAAGAATCGGTATTGCAAGTAGGTAAATATATTGTTATAAATGTTTATTTACTACTATTCTTATAATTTGTATCTTGATCTAATATAACCTATATTGGCCTTTTTTACGCAATGGTAAAAAGGTTTTTACCTAGGGAGTATTGAGAGGATTATGTAGGACTTGCCCGGCGGTAGTCGGCGGGTATACTCACTCGGCAGTCTATCGCCTTGTTGTGACGACGCGGGTACGAATTTGCAATCACTGCATCGCTCCAGCGACTGGTCCGGCCTGATAGTAAGCCGAGCCTTCTTCCGAACAGCGTATTGAGCTATCCTCTACCTTACGTAAAGACCTAACTAGAAAGTACGCTCATGATTAAAAAAATTGTACATCGGTTTAGTGATTATCTAGCGGAATAACAATATCTTAAGGATAAATGTGGCTATTAAGATATAATTATAATATACCAAGCATTTAAAAAAAATTGTAGGATTTTATTTTGAGTCTTTTAAGTAATAATTATTAATATAGTAAAGTTAATATATACTTTACCAGTTTCTAGACACTTAATCATATACAAATCAAGAGACTGGAGCTAACTATGCGGATACCAGGAAACAATATTATATATATGATTTTTGAAGTGCCGGAAAATAATATTTGATGCCCTAATTAAATCGATTCAAGGGTAACTAATGTAACTAGAAGTGGCTTTGAACTCGCGTCCGCCGTATTTGTCTAAACTGAATCCTTCACAAGGGATAACAAAGTAATGAATAGATAGACCTAACACGCATGTGATGCGCAACAAGAAATTGTGACCACGATATTGATTCAGATAGGATTTCGAACTCATTAAAAGTATACTACAACATATAAACTTAGAGTTTTAAAATTTACTTATAAACATCTATACAATCTCTCACTTATATGTAATATTTTCAAATATTACATAGGTATTTCACCTAAAGTCGAAGATTGTACAACAGTTTTCAATTTAAAATTGTTTTACTTCTAAAAACCAAAATCTCAACCTATCCCTTCCAAAAGAAAATTAAATAACCCATCCACATACTGCACCAGCAACAATCTAAAAGTACAATAGATTCATGAGAGAACTACAAGACTACAGTTATCGGTATGAAATTGACCAAGTAAGCAATTGAATAAACGTATTTCGAAAGTTTTAGATTCAATCTCAGAGGTCTTAGATATGACCAAGATCATGTTCCAACGCCATACCACGAGAGGACATAATGTATAATAAAAATTTTTATTGAAAACAAAATGAGTCGCAACATTGATAATTCAATTATATTATACCTTCATCAATAAAAGTACAATAGACCTCACGAAATATTCACAACAGTTACCTAATATGTAAACACGCCCGACATCGCGTCCGTGTAGGTAGTCACCACTACTTTCTCGACGATGCTGTTCATTGCCATTACCACACAATGCCGTTAATGGTCATCATTACTGTAGATAGCAACAAAAATATTCATTACAAGTAACTTGATAATATACAATATAAAACATAACAATTACAGAATATTTAAATCTAAATACATATATGTATGTAATTGGTATAAAATAGTTCAAATTAATGAAAACACTAAACAAAGAGAAAGTACAGAGTATGACAAATAGCAGTATTACTTTATTGTTAGTTACGCTAAACTAAATTTAAAATACTCGTAGCCTTTCTTTTAAATTTATCTGTCTGTACCTACTAGGTATAATGAATATACTTAATGTATATAGAAACAAATCTAATGTAACCTAGACCAGATCAATTTAATAATCAATGAGTAATTTTATTTACTACCTATTATCAGAAATATTTAGAAAAATAATCTTTGTCAAGAAAATGCCTTGTTTTCATCAGTAAAATTATAAGGGTCAACCGCTTTTTCAATTATAAAAAAAAGTTGGTTATAGAATCACGTTGACAAATTTGTGTATTAATAAAACACTTGCCTACCCGTGGGAATGGGTCACGGCTGGCGTAACGATAGAAAGTAGGAATGTATTGTTGTATCCACATAAATATATTTTTTTAATACTCTGTAAACTTTTTTAGTCTATATAAATCATAATTAAATATAAATCGGTTAATTGAATCACTCCAAAATCTAACGTGAAATTAATAGGCACTAACTTAAAGTACACGTTTAACCTATAGATGTTAATATAGTTATGTTTAAATGCGAGCCCGCATCAACTGCACCGAACATTCTAAGAAGCACTCGAGTCGAGTTGACTGGAAAGCTATTTGTGTACAACCCTGCACCGGTACACCTCCGATTCGCGACAGTTTCGTCCCGTTCTCGCATGCATGTCAAGGTAGGGTTCAACATTCGAGGATTTGGTACGAGAAGATAATAATATATCCGAACGGAATATTCAACGTGTCTGCTTTATGTAAATATAATGATCTCATTTGGTCAGACGTATTCCCAACCGTGGTAAGTCGATTATAGAGAGCGCATTCTTAATTGGCGACAGCAGGGCACGAAGGGTGAAAATCCCGATCGTGCAACGTTCACCGAGCTCGATGCTGCTTTCTAATCCTTTTCACATAAGTAACAGCGGTGTGAAAAAAGCTTCAATCAAGCACCCATCGAAACACGGTCAATTCCCGCGAAGCGCTTCCGCGTGCACGCGCGGCGCCTGTAGCGAGATCATTGCCAGATGCCGCCGATAGATCGCGACGGGGTCAACAGCCATTGCCCTTGTTTTGCGCACTAAATTATTTAGAAGAGTGTACATAGATACACCATAAGTGATCTCCAGCATAACTGGGGTCAAGGGAGTTCTATTGTTTAAGGCCCTATGTTTTATGTCGCCACAACAAAGTGTAATCAGCCCAAATGTTACGTAATTATTTTAATTATATTATTATCTGCATTATCAAAGTTTCTGTGATACTAAGTTAACTCCCAAATCGTTAATTTATCATTCCATCACAAACGTACTTAATTGTATATTAACACTAGGTACTGTTAATTTACTTATCTTTAATGTATTACAAATGATAATCTTGAAATCATTTCACGTATTTTTCTTACATTCCTATGAGATGTATGCGAAAATTGAATAAGCACAGCGCAATTTATTTCCTTTGTCATAATATTAGTATAAAGAAAGATAAGTATAAACACACGTGTGTAGCAATATAATTCATCTGGTAATGTTTTTATCGCTGGTTTTTACTTAACGGTTTGTAATGATTTTACTTAAGTATTATCTTCTAGAATTACATATATTGCAAAAATCCCATATTCTAGTCACATAAGCAGTCGATGTATACGCGAATTCTGCAGTGAGCAGAAATGCTTGTCTTAGTACTTACCACATTCAGGTCGAAAGTTTGTCGCCAAGCGCCAGTATTCTCTACACCTTAAAACCACCAAGTCTGTACTGCGCTTGTTACCATCTTCGCCCATATCGGCAGATCTTACAAAGAGAGATTATAGTTAACCACTCAACGCTAAACTTTCGATATACGTAAAACTTCACCATATATGATTAAAAAGAATAAAAATATATATATCCAGAATTTTAAATGGTAACAGATATTACACTAAACTATTTGTAATGAAAGATACAAGCAACATCGTCGATTGATAACTGTTTGAAATGCTATGAACAAAATAATCTTAAATCTTTAACGTATATAGCGAACTTTTCAATTCGACGCTCCTCACGAAATTGTTTATTTAGATATTCAAAAAACGTATGTTTATGTAAAAAGAAACATACCATTTTGCATGTTGATCCAAATTTTACAAGAAATTTCTTTCGCTTCTTTATGAGTTACGTATTGTAAAACTACAATGAAAAAAGTCGCATCTACATAATAAACCTTTTACCGGTGTAAATTGCATCCATTCACGACTAGGCTAGTTCGTAATAATATGGAAGCTTTCTATTAATATGACATCCATTATAGAATAACTCAATAATTGGATTTAAATATGCAATTTATATTGTGAATAAAAAGTGAAGGCGTCGCGTTTATACTAATAAGTGATTACGTCGCTTTCACTTTCTCGGATGTTAAAGGGATTCAAGGTCAGAGACGTTTGGAATATTTGGGACGCATTTTGGTTTATCTCCTAATTAATGTTAAGTTCATATCCACAGAACAATATATAGACAATAGGTTAATATTTATTATAATAGATACAGTTAAAACGTTTAGAATATCCGTTATTGAATACAATTTCGCATTAACAACTATAGATTTGTACTCCAGTTATAGAATTAACAACAGCTCCTCCTTCAGAGTAATTCACTTTTTGTTTTACCAACTTTTTTAAATATTAATGTATAATGTTCCTTCTACGATAAACAAAAACTCTAAACGTTAGGTCAAAAAATATAACATTATAAATTGTGAGTATGTGTAATCAACTTAAATCAATTTATATAATAATAATATATTTACATTTCAAAAATATTTTTACAACAACATAAGGTTAAGCCCTGTCACCTGAACTAGGCTTTTAGCCTGTCTTAGGTGTCAGTGTCTTTCCAATATACATAATACCTTACTCTAAAATATTATTCTTATAAAGTACAGAAATGTTTAATTTATTGCACTTTTAGCTCAAGATATCAAGAAAACCAAATTGAATGATTTGACTAGGTTTATATCTGACTAATGGTGCTGGAATATAAATTTAACATATTATAATTTCTTTAAACCGCAGGTGTTTGCGATGTGGTACGCGTGGACGACGTTATTGCTGGTGTCGTGTACACTAGTGGACGCGGCAGAAGTCGGGGAAGTGACAACGACAACGGAATCGTTACCGGTTGCAACAACCCGCTCACCGCCTCGCACTCTTGACCGACAAGCTAGCGAATTAGTCTGGAAGAACTGGATCCAAGGCCTTGAGAACGGAAACCAAAACGCTCCACCCAGAAGAATCACAACCAAGTCGCTATTCATAACACCTCTTGTTTGTACTAATGGACAGCGTCTTGATGGGAAAGCCTGTGTTGAGGTGAGGAGTACTTTATGATAATATATTTTCATAGACAAATGTAAGTAATAACTATTATTTCAATTACCTACTTTTCTAAGTTTTATAAGGATGATGGAGATATGCAAACCTACACTAATTTCGCCGCTAAATCTTACTTTATTCAAACGTGCTAAACAGCTAAACTGTATAATAACATTTTTGAATCCATTTTTAATTTATACACACGAGCGCAGCCAAGTACAATAACGGCAGCTGCCATGCACAATGTACCCTAGATATTGGATTATATATATCGGAATTACTTACCATCAGGGGCTCTGTTTTTATCATGCGAAGTTTATAAAGGTTATACATATTCTTTGCTTATGCTTTGCCACAATCCTGGCTGTTTCTAAATAACTGTTATCATCACAAATTAATGTTATTCTGTATACATTCCGATAAAACAATTTGTTGTTATATTATGATTCGACATTTAATCTTAAATACTATTCAGAATTCGACATGACCGTGAAGAAAACATTTAAAATTTCTTCATGTTAAAGCAAATAAATAAATCAGGAGAAACTGGTTTTAGCATAGTGCGGCGAACGCTTAAAGAGGTTTAGAAATAAATTTAGACCGACAAAAAGTTGATCAATTTTATGATTATTGAAGGCTATAATCAAACACCAAATTATAAAGAAACACTACAAATAAAGTGTGTTTCAGCTGCGACGCCTGACTGACTGTAGTGTACCCCTAAAGTACGATAGTTCTTAAAATATGAAAAACAATACGCTTTTGAGTTATCGCCTGTATTAATTTAATTCCTTATAAAATTTGCGTACCGAGGCCCTTATGTGCAAAATCGATTCTTCTTTAAGAAGCTCTTAAAATCTAATATGAGTTTTCATTTAACTTTCAGGGTCTTACAGTAAATATAGATGAACATGAACGCATACTACTGGATAAACTGAATGCCCGGTTCACAACTGCCACCAACAATGGAGATGTGTTATTGTATGACTACGGAGACAATGAACCCGGACCACTGCAGCTATCAATACCTATCGGTTTAGATCCACAAGCAGCCCCATTTCAGGATCAAGAGGCATTAGCACAAGTAAGCAAATAAAGAAACATTTTTACCTATATGAATAAATAGACGTAATCCATTAAAATGAGACTTATAATGGAATCCAGGATGTACAAGTGATTATTCACACTCACCGTTTTGCTATTACTTAAAATATTTATTTTTTATATTCCAGGCTCAAGAATTTCAACTAAACTATATAAAAAAAAAAGATAATAAACCGAATGTGGGTGCCAGTCTTGAAGCTGAATTAGAACTATTAAAACTACAGAACAACACTGCTATTCTCCATGGTGCGAATGTGTTAAACCAGAATGCACTAAATTTACATTACCCGGAAAAACCTAAACGTGATAGCCCATTAAACATTTCCGAAATAGAAAATTTCAATGAAACTGCTGAAGAAGGACAAAAGGAAATAATATATGGGGGTGTTAAAGTTGACTCAGTAGTAACCTATAATACAGAATATCAAAACCAAAAAACGAAACAGACTGAACATCTACACGAATCATCAAAAACTAATAGCAATCTAACATCAACTGATAACATATTTCACCAAAACGCGAATGTTTCATATAATGATAATTCTACTCATGTACCAACAGTAAATACTCCAAAACCAATATCTCACGTGTTGAAAAAAGATGGAGACCATAGTAAACTAAATCCAGAGAATGACTATTCTGACATCGGGGAGGCTATAAAAGTAATAAGTCGATATGCTGAAGTAACAACTGATGATAATTTTTCCAAACGTCAAAAAAAACCACCGGCGAAAGACGAAAGTGTGCTTGGGACACGAACTAAAGTACAATATCGTCGAAACAAGCCAAAACCAGAAACATTGGAGGCTTCATCACTTCAGTTGACTCCTGAATCTGCATTACTAGACTTTAAGAATAAATTACCAACTATTAGTGACCTTGCTAAAAGTGGTATTATCTATCGATACCCTCTTTCAAGCCAGCAGTCACATATACCGCCACCGAACTATCCGTTTCGACATTTACAGGACTATTGGCCCGGTCAAACTAAGCTAGGAGGAGTTTACAATAATCATGAAAATCCGAGGCGTCACCATCATTCTTACCCTCATAACTTTCGTCAACATGGTTATCCTTATGCCGCTTACGCTAGACTTCATGATACTTATCCAGAACTGAAGAGGTACATTCGTAGAGTAGCACAACGTCACGGAGAGCCCTTGCGATCCCGCACTAATAAACAGGAACTCTACAGTCTTCTTGGTTTAAGACACTGGTTTAGCAACGAAGGTACAGCAAAAAGATAGCTTACTACGAATATATTAGACAATTCAATGTTACCCGGCCACGTATATTGGAAGCTATGACATAATGGAAACCCTTTAAAACTAAATCCAAATTAAATATATATTAAATTTGTACTTAATTAAACTTTAGTCTTATTAGAATGGCATTTCTCACCACAACAAACATCAATTTATAAATTCAATGAACTGTTTAGAAATTTCAAGTAGTATTTTAAAATAAACTATAAATTTCTTACTCGTTTTGCATCCATAGGCCATAGCTTTCACTACACTTTTAGCTTATTTATTTCCAAGCCAAATATTACAGTCATAGTTTTTTGTTAGTGTTTTTTTAAGTTCTGTAAATATCTTTTAATTTAAGTGTTTTATTTGCCGCTAAATTGTTCATATAGTATTATCGTTGTTTTATACTTTTTATTTTAATGTAAAATGGCCGACTTATATTTATTCGATATATATAATTATTCATATTAATATTAATTCATCGTTGTCAACGTAGTTACATGTATATTGTTCGATGTTAGTACCTAAAAAAACTGTATTATTTAAATAGTGTCTCACATATTTGACACGAATTGTCGCTCAAACTTTTCAAGGAGCAAGTACTAAATACTCTGTTAATTAATTAAATTGTAATTTTCTGTTGACTATATAGATATAGCTAGTAGATGTTCGTCTTGTTAAAGTAAACCAAACATACCATCGGACATTTGAAACCCACCTGATATGAATACGAGAGATTGCACCTGAAAAGGAGCTCAAACTTGTGCACTTCGCTTTTAGAGCCGGTTATATACTTGCCTCATTATATGATACCGTTTTAGCAAATCGCCAAGATCTGTGAGTATTGAGCTGCTACCGCGTGGCTTTGATTTTATTAAGGGCTGGATACCTTTATTACCGAACTATTACACATTAACGATCCCACCAAAGCTTAGTTTAAGTGTTTAGATATAAATCATATTAAACTTTCAAACCTGTCTAGAAGGTAGGAATGTTAACTGTATTTTTATAATCAATTAATAGTTACTATGCAGGTTAATGTAAATGTATAAGTCAAACGTTTATCACATGTTATAATAACGTATTTAATTATAATCATCATTATTGTGCTACGAAATTCAATATATCCCGATTTATAAAATATAGACTGAGAGATCTTTACTTCCGTTTCATAATAAATAACGAAGAACTTTATAATGATATAGGTCTAAAGCGCGAGCACGTCATATACACGGATGGCAATTATTTTAATATATTTTTTTGTTTAACCTCATTTACATCTATAATTAGAACATTAAACAGTAAATATAAGTAGTAACTATTAAATGCAAATTCATTCACATATAAACCATGTATAATGACACTACAAATGATTCTAAAAAAAAGTAAATCACTATGCAGTCTTCACGACTAAAATAATCGAATGAAATAAAATATATATACATATATAATAATAACATAGAAAATAAATTTATTACAGCACATTTTATTATATTCATGAATATTATCATTTCTGACTGTATGGCTAACGTTTTATATTATTATCATTATAAAGTTTTTCGATAATTATTGTAATAAATTTATCGATTGCCGCCATATTTTTTTTTAATGTAAGTAATCATTGACTAAAATATGTTAGTGATAAACGAAGGACTTTACATAATTAATGAAAATAATATTTTAAAGTATTAAAACCAGTGTATCTTATTAAATGGTTAGTATTATATTAGTCAAAAAAAAAATGGTCTACTAATCATTTGTTGTTGTACTGTGTAATTATTACTGAAAGTACAAAACGGTCAAGAATATTTTATTTATTAAAAAAATAAAACAATTACTGCCGTTTTCGTACTAAATACCTGCTTATTTTAAAATGATATGATTTTTAAAATTATTAATGGTCTTAAAACAAATAAGTAAATATTGTACAAATATTATAAGAAATTACTCTTAAAAAATATATGTTATGTAACTAGTCTTATTATGACATCTATCAAATATTTAAATTACTATGAACACATTTCAAGATTAAATTATGTAAACTATCAATGCCAGTATTTTATTGTAAATAAAAGAATATCTTAAAATAAATAATTGAATATGATCATGGTTTTATTTCTATACTTAGATTAAAGTAAGTAGCAAATTAAAATGAATAAAGTAAAAGAAATAATTCATGTAATATATTTTATTAAAAAAAAATTCAATCAATAACATTGCTTGAATCAAACATTAAGTTGTCGAATTATATATTAACTTGTTCAATAGTACAAGATTCCCTGTACTTGCACATACTTATTCAATGGACAACACAAGGTACTTACCTAAAATGACTATGATTTACATTCGCATTATAAATGATCATTATAATAAAAGTAATAATATAGTAAGCCTAGTTTCAAGTTGTTTGTACAAACTATCACAATAATAAGCAATATAACTGAGACCTTAAAATGATAGAAAAATCAAAAATCTAGTCTTGGACCTGCCTAGACATAAGACATGGTTCTATAATACAATAATTTAATAACAGTTTACATATAATATAGTGAAATAAAAATGTACAATAATCACAAAAAGTTGATTAAAATATCACTGAACAAAGTATATGCAAGAACAGTTTACAAGTCAATGTCAAAGTGTCCACAAATCGAAAATGTTACTTTATTTTCTAGGACCTTTCCAATTAAGTGAAATCACAATAATTAGCCCTGACATCTATATCTTAAACTATTGGAGAAACTTAACATTGACAGATTTCACATTTTTGTCAATTGCCTGAAGTAAAACATTATGAACAAGTAAGTATTAGCGGACACAATATCAATCCAAGTTTTTTAATTTCCACTGAGTTATTTCACCTGAACTCATAAATTTGAATGCTGTGTTCGGGAACATGGCTTAAAGTCAATGACTGGTACCTGAAAATAGTTATTATTCAACCAATTATTAAGTCATTGGTACACATTTTCATTACTATACTATACACATACTACTTATTGTGATTATGAAGAATTCAATATTTTATTTAATCCTTGTGCTTTACTTTGAAAACCTATTTTTACTACTTCATTTCAATATGGTGCATTCAAGTATTATTTAAGAAAGACTAGAAGGCAAAGGCTTTTATATACTTTACTTTACTACATACCACACTTAACTTAAAAATATATAGGAAATTGTTTGTAATAAACTTGTTAACCCCTTAGCCTACACGATATCTACCAATTGCGCGAGCTATAATACGCAAGATTCGCGCGCCGTGCCATTCAACTGTTCAGCCGTGTACCCGAACTGGCGCAAAGTGTATACTTTTCGTAACATATATATTTCAATGCAACGAAAGGAATTGTGAAATAATAAACAATGTTTAGGTACAAATAGTAATTTTAAGACGTCTAGGAAGTAATCATAATCAATTGATCAGTTGACAAAAATAATTTATTATTTCAAAGTAGATAAAGAATCAATAACATTTTGTTTATGACACAAATTCTTTACCACGAGTCAGACTCGTGGTTTTCACTTATGGCACAAAGTCTTTACCACGAGTCAGACTCGTTGTTTTCGCTTATGGCACAAATTCTTTACCACGAGTCAGACTCGTGGCTATAGGCTAAAGGGTTAATATAATTCAAAGGATTAATACTATTTTCTTATGATTAAACTGCATTTCATTTCTTTCTATTACGGAGACCAGGAGTACCATCTCTATGTATGAAAAAGTGTCCATAAAAATACATTCAACAAGGGTGGCACTGCAGTAGTCTAGTACATTTTTTTTTTAAATCAGCAAACTTCACTTTGTTTACAACAGCTATATATATCGCAGTTTATAGGATGTCAGCACTATTCTGGCAGATACTCCAATCTCTATTTTCAGTATACAGCTGGTCACTTTTTTAACTTTTCATTCATATGAGATGTTTATCCTGGTCTCTACTGTCCATACTTATACACAACAAACAAGCTTTTATCTATAAATGCCATAACATTGTACCACAGACAATTATAGAGTATACAGAGTATACAAATATGTAGAAACTAAATAGTAGTCTATAAAAAAGTTACTGTAAGGTACAAATGTCTATTAATGGTTAAATTCAGCCAATTGCATGCAAATTATGATTGGATAATACAATATAAATACCACCGTCATTGGGTATGTGTTATAACACGATTGTATTGTTCGATTTGTTTAGGTTTTTTTTTCTTAGCTTCAATAGTCATTTTATTAACTTCTAAAATTGTGAATATAAATTACTGAATGTTCACATAAAATTTTGAGTAAAAAATTGGTGGTAACTAAAAATTAGTAATTGGAATTTTAATGTTTACTTTCATCTCAAAATTGGAAAAGATTTCAAAATTGTGTTTAATCATAGTTTTAAAAAAGCCTTATGTCCTATTATTTAAGAGGCATTAACATTCTTATAATATTTGATAATATGTTGTATTAAAACCACAGTGAAAGATCAATTATCTAAAGTTTCTTGGAAAATAAAGGGAGAAAAATTACTAAAATTACTATTATATATTTTAAATATATACAAAACTACTCTAATAATGTAAAGCTGTAAAAATTAAAATTCCTAAAAATGGATTTTCTATTTATCATTTTCATTTGTCAATAAACAACAATTGCCTCTTAATCATCATTACATGACAGCATTAAAATTTAATTAATAAAAAAAACACTCACCACTCAGAACTCCGATGATAATAATATCCTTCAATAGTTGCTGCAGACTTGTGAAAGCATATATAATAAAAGCCAGCAAATGAAGCACCATTTATGTCCTTTATTGTGTGATCGGGCACTAAAAAGTGTTCTTTCCACCTCATAAATACGTAATCAGCCTTTGCAAGTGAATCATAATCAAAACTATCAGAGTTGAATGTCTTTAAATATGGTACGAATAAGTCGAATTTACTCTAGAAAAACAAACAGGAGGTTTTACTTTGATAATATTACTCAAATATAAGACACTTTATATTCAATATTTGTTGCATTGTTGTGTCAAAAACCTCCAAAATAAAACGAGTTTTGTAATAACAAACAGAAATAATTCAAACTTCTAAATTGGAATAAAAATGTATACCACAAATAAATCACAATCAAATAAACCATATTTTGTACAAATATTTGTTACTCTTAAAACACATTGGGTTGATATATATATTAATATAGAAAACTATACATTAAAACATTAAATTGTCACTAAGATATTAATAGCCACTACAGAAGCCACTCCCAGAAACACAAATTCAATTTAGTCTCATAGATATAAAAAACAATAATAATTATTTAATTAAACCTCTAGTACATTTTATAGTAAATAATTAACAATTTGTAAATCCTACTCTACAATATAGGTTCTCATAAGTTACATAGTTCTCAGTATGCTTTCACTGTCTTATAAGTTTTGAACTAGCTAATAGAAACACAAACTACTTACCCAATGTTTTCTATCAACATCCTCATCAGCATCCCACTTCCTGGTAAGAAAGGGGTACTTTGCTGATATAATTTCGCCATCGAAAAATGTTGTGAGTGTTGGAAATTCCTCTGTTAAGCCTTTAATTTTTAAATACCCACAGAGGTATGAATTTTCCTCATCTACATGCTGAAATAGTAAATTATATAAGTAACAATAGAATAACATTTGTTCCCTAATATTTTATACAGTTATTATACTCAATAAACGAATTTAACCTAATATAATTAAGAAGTTCTTATCACATATATTTGTGTAAGCAGTCGGTAGATTCTATAGTTTCCGAGTGTAACAACTAAATATTGCGTACTTTGTTATTGTTACTAACCTGCAAAACGACTTCGACCTCATAAGAATTTCCTTTGCTTTTTTGGTGTCCTTGAAATCTAGACCCGTTGTATAATAAAGATTTTGTGACACCAGGCTGTTTAGAATTGGCTGGAGGAGGCGGAGTTATATCGACTTTAACTGGCATTATATTTCCATTAAAAACAATGCTCTAACGGTTAACACTTGATAATGTGACAGATGGATGACGAGTATTTCTTCGGAGACAGGCACCTTTGACAGATGTCTCCTTTCCAGTAAATTCTATCGAGTAAAATTTAACTATATAATAAAAGTTTTTGTCTTTACATTTAACATTCAGCTAAAACCACTTATAGTATTTTAATATTATATATACTACAGAATAAATTACAAATTTTACACACAAGTAACAGCTATCAAATTCAAATACATTTTTGACATGATATGAGATGCTGTCAAAATAGTCGATATCATTCCTCTAAATCGAATCCAGGATCCCCTAACTCATGGTGAGATACATTACGCACAAGAAAGCTAAAAGTAAATAAGGGTGCTTGAATAGCTTACGTAATATTCATTCACACTGTGATAACCTTGATATTGGCGATATTTTAATATACGTGCTCAATTTTTGTAATAGGATTTTTCCTCGTGAACGTTTATGTTCAATTTCTAAATTTCTACCTAGTTTTGCAATAGATAAAAAATTTAAATAATTTATTATGTTCTAGTTTCAAATATCGTGAGGATCTTAATAACATCAATAACTACATAACATAAAACAGGGAATGCACAATATACTTTTTATTAATTTTGAAGCGATGATAGCTCAGTAGTAGTGTGTACGATTTCGCGTCAAAGGACGTGAGTTCGAATCCAAGCACCTACAATGAGCTTGAACTTTCGGTGAAGGAAAACATCGTGAGAAAACCATAACATGGTGGTAGGGCTTTTTCTAATGCCCGCCTGGCTAGCTACCACCCTCAAGTTGTTAACCTGCCGCCAAATACCAATAGGTGTGTTCCAGCAGCTGCACTTGAGAGCCAGTTCCTCCACAGGTTTAGCGTGTCTACCAACTTGGGCCATATCGTCACTTAAGATCAGGTGAGATTATGACCATAACGCTAAACCTTAAGTATAAAAAAATAATGCAAACTTTAACACTATTTGAATGTTTACATTGGGTTTTACTGTTGTTTCGAAATATTTATTTGGACAGGTATACGGTTCTTTGTTAAATAAACGCATTTTATAAATATAAATTTTGTACAATTCCCTTACATGTATTTGTTTATAACTGTAGAAATGTAGAAATGCATTATCAAACATTTTGGTACATACGGTGTTTATGTCGAAACTGAATTCAACTGATGCGTCATGGTCTCTCATGTAATGTTTGCCGAGTAATTATAACCGTGATCTATTGGCTATACCTTTCTCGCTCCTTTAGTCGACTCGAGCCGATTTCATCCGAAAGAGCGTTTCATCTTAGTCTCATTTAATATTCATTAAATAAAGCGCTCACCACGTCCAAATAATTTTTCGCTTCGATAAAAACCAAAAGTTTTGAAGCTATAATAATATTCATGATTGTTTGTTATATCATTTCCGCTTGTTTATTTTTTATAAGCTTAATATAACATTTAGGAAATATTCGATTTTAGCATCAAATATATTTTTCTAATACACTATATCGTTCTAATATAGACAGTTATTAATTTATTACTGATTTCTGGTTATTAGTTTCATGTATGTTCTACTTTTTTCTAATAACGTTTGATCCTAACACATTAAACAATCTGCTTAGTCTATGGCGAAGAACATAAAATAAAATTTAAAAATTACACTTGTTACAATTTGTTAATTTAATAACATGAATAAGAACTACACTCAATATTTGGCTCTAAAATTAAGAAATTAAATAGCAAATCTGAAACCTCTCTCAAACAAGATCTTAAACTGCAGTCGCACGTAATGTTAAGTTATTGATATATTTGTTCACTAGCTTAGTGACCAATTGATAGCAAAATTTAACACTCAGTTTTATAGTCACCTTGATGTTAAAAATATAGATAATACAGTAATACTAGAAAAACTGGTTTAAACTTTTTTAATAAAGAATATTTCCAAAAACTACTCATTATTAAAAAACCGGTTTAATTTAAGAATTAAAGATTAAATGAGTAGGGCACCATGGTAAATTATAAAACTATGTTAACGTGGCGACTAGCAACAGCGTTGATGTTGGAACCACAGCAATGAATTAGTGCACAGCACGAAGCAGAATCGATTTCTCATCTCTACTATAGAATAATTTTGTCTATCATTAATGGTAGGGATTCATCGTTTCGTTGGTTTCGTTGAACGACCGACCTGTGTAACTTGTTTTGTTTTGTGATTTTAATTTATTTACTTTCAAATTTTAAATATTATTTCACAATGGTTATCTACATAAGATTTAAAAGTACTGTTATTGAAAAACATTTCACATCAGTCAACCTTTTGTGATATTGGAACGTTAGCAGTGAGATTTTCCCACATAATTATGGTTAACTGACGTTAGACTGTACATCTTCAATTATGGCAGACCCAGGTTATTACCACAGTGATTATATTCGACACCCTGTTCTACACGAGCTGGGTGTCAAGTACGGTATAAAGACAGAGTGTATTCCAGAAATAGCATTGCCGTCTAAGTTGGAGGAGCTCAAAGATGTTATACGTAGAGAGATACGTAAAGAACTGAAAATAAAAGAAGGTGCTGAGAAACTTCGCGAAGTAGCTACAGATCGACGCTCTCTTTCGGACGTTGCAAATATTGTTAAAAAAGCTAATATAAAACTGAATGAACTTAAATCAGACTTACAAGAACTGGAGTCTCAACTTCTCTTATCCCGTGGACAATCAACACCGACATCTCCTGAAGATCTATCTTATGATGAGGAAATCATACTCGCTTCAGAAGCAGCTCAACAACAACGGCAACTTGGAGAAGCCACAAGTGACCGTAAACTTGCTTCCCTTGAAAAACAGTTAAATATTGAACTTAAAGTAAAGCAAGGGGCAGAAAATATGATACAAAGTATAAGTAGTAGCAACCAGTCAAGAGACAAAAAATTATTAGCAGAGGCTCATCAAATGCTTGCAGATTCAAAAGACAAAATTGAATATCTAAAACTTCGAATTACTAAGTTAACCAAGCAACAAAAAGGTGACAATGCAGGAGCAAATGGTGATGGCAAGAGCTCTGATGTCACTGGCATAGATGCTTTGTTAGATGAAAGAATTGCTGAATTGAGAAACCGTCTTCGTATTGAGGCAGCTGTTGTAGAAGGTTCTAAAAATGCTATTAGACTCTTACAGAGTGATAAAAAAGTTACTGATAAGAAAGCTTTACAGGAAGCTCAAACTAGCCTCCTTGAATCCACACAAAAGTTAGATTTGCTGCGTAGATCACTAGATATGCGTAGACAAGAACTCCCTGCAGAGAGTACTGCATTTGTAGAATTGGGACATGAATTACGTAGCACAGGTTCAAGTCCAGGTTATGTTAGTTTATCAGGAGGTAGTGGACCAAGAGCTCAATTCTCATCTCCTGCTCCAATGATCAGCCCATGTGTACAAGTGACAGGTACACTTGAAGTTAGGTTAATGGGTTGCCAAGACCTCCTAGAGGATGTACCGGGACGTAGTCGTCGGGACCCATTAGCCAGCCCTTCAGATTTGAAATCCTTTGTTAAAGGTGTTACCATTCGCAACTCGATGAAATACACTTACAGCATTAAGGAGGACACTAGTAATGAAATAATGGCTGTGTTAAAATTAGACAATCACACAGTTGCCCAAACTAGTTGGAGACCATGCTCACAGCAAGCCTGGGATCAAAGGTAATAATTTCAAATGTTATGTCCTAAATTTACATTTTAAGTTATTTTATCGTAAACTTGGAAACTTGGAAACTTTTTGTATATTTGTGGTTAACTTTTGATGTACTAAACACAATTAATAATTTACAATAATATATAAAAGCCTTAAACAGAAAATTAATTAATTTATAATCCTCATATTTAATATCTAAGTAAGGAGTTAGTAATATTTTATAAGATTTTTTAATTGACAACTGTCTCATAAAGGTTATATGATACAATTAATAGAGATTTTATAATTACACATTTTTTAAAGATTATATAATAAACTAAAGGTTAATTGAATTTATCACACATGCCTACTTCCTTGAATTACAATCTTTATGGTCTCTTTGCTATTAATCATTATCTTATCATTTACTGTAGTACATATTTATAGTATGACTAAAAACTTAACAATCACAAAGACATGTTTCTCAGTGTTTTGCGTAATTGTGCAATGATGTAAGAAAACTCCACTTTTCCAGTGTTTGTAACACATTTTTGTAGATAATGAATATATTCCACTAATTACAAAATACATTAAGTAGATTTTATTTAAAACATTTGAAGTATCACAACATGCAAGTCACTTCTTGGAAAATAAGACAATTTTTTTTTAAATAACTTATCATGTGTTACTTATTTGTAGTCATGTTAATAATCAAACAATATATACTCATTTATTTTCAATACAAGGTATTATTTCATACATTAAAGGTGTATGAAATGTTTTTTGAACCAAAGTGTAACTGCTATATTGTAATATAACTGTATAAAAGTAGATTATTTTATTGTAAATATTTTTTGGTTTTTATCAATAATATTATCAATTATAAATTCATTGGTTACCTAAAAAAAAAATGGACTCCTCCACATTTTATAAGCTGTAAAAGACTTGTGGACTTATGGGGTTGTGGAGAAAACAAAAAATGATGTAAACCAAAATAGCTCATTGTTATCCATATCAATATGATAATAAAATTATGAAAGAAAAAATCATGAGGTAAGAGCATTGTCATTAGCATAGCTAACATAGCAATTAGAATTTTCACCTGGAAACATATCCACAAGACAAACAAGACTAACTTTGTTGCCACTAAAAGGTACTAATTTGATTATTCTAGTTGGATTAGATATCAACTAAATTTTAGTAGGATTTTTAAAAGTTTTAAGGGATCCTAACAACTGGAAGCAATGTGAAAGTTGCTCCCAGTCTCATTGCAAATAAAGGGGGGAATGTAGACACACTTTGAGATATAGTTAGTATTATTGTTTCTGACCAGTCAAATCTCAAAAACTCTTCTCATAACACTTGTATTATACCATTACAATCTTGCCTATATTACTATTTAATTTTCAGTATGTTTAAGGGGTCACATTGGAAACCCATGATATACATACTTGACCACCACAGAAGGCAAAGAATTAGTTATGGAACCTACTAAAAGTCATAAAGTGCTTCTATTTTAATATTTAGGAGTAACTTTTGTATTGATTTGTACCTCTCCCATGATGTGATTCACTCTAACATACTCTGTCCTTGTTTATTTTTTCTTGATTATTAGTAACTAAGTCTTATTCTTGGTGTTTTTCTAATGGAAGTCTCATCTGTGGACTTGACCCTGAAGCATAGGTGCTCAGGTCAAGTAAAAGCTGTCAATCCTTTCTGTCCCCTCTGCTAATCAGTGGAAAACATGGGTAAGCACCTGTCGTCTTGTCAGATTATTTGCCATCATTATCCAATATGTACCAAGTGGAGTTCAAATATTATTCCTCGGGTGTCACAGGCACACAACACATTAATGTTATATTATATAGAGTATATTGGATAGCTGAAATGCAATATGACTGTAAATTACCTGTACATAAATATTTTACAGTCCAATAGCATTATTTAATGGCTATCTTTAATCACCAGTCTAGAAGCACTTCTACCTTCTTATTTTTTAGTTATCAATACATAATATATTATGTTTACGTAAGAACGTTCGAATGATTATGTCTATATTTTACCATCGTAAAATGTTCCTCTGATAATATTTTGAAATATATAGCGAGAAACAATTGCGACAATGTATTTTATAACTAACCAGTTGTTCCCAAAGTGTGCGCAATGGCGCTCTAGTGCGTCGTAGAGAGTGAAGAAGGGTGCCGTGTATCGATACTTTTTACCATTCTCGTATCATTGTACCTATCTATTTCGACCAGTTAGATAGGTTAGAGCGTCACGACAGAATAGTAAACATTTATGTGCGTCGCGAACTGAAAAAGATTAGGAGCCCCTGGAATAAACTATTTACATTACCGGAAACGGATTTAAGTTATATACAGTTTTCAAGGTTTATCATATCTATATCCACCTATGCTTCTTATATAAATTTTAAACCTGTTAATTTTCTCATTATCAATTGTAACAACTTTTCAAAGAAAAACTTCGATTTGATAATTATAGAATTACGAACAAAAATTTTAAGGACGCGACTCGTTTAAGCTTATTTCCTTACAGGAGAAAGGAAAGACGCCTTTGACACCTGAAGTGTGATGTTTCAACTCCACTTGGTGCACTTTGGATAATGACGACAATTAACGTGTTCTTTTGAGATGCTCTCCAGTACTGGAGAAACTGCCCTTCAAGTGCACCTTCTACGACATGAATTTCGGACAATACTTTTTTGGTATAATTGATAGGTTTAGCATTATGGCCACAAGGCCCAAGCATGCGATGATAGCTCAGTTGTAGCGTGTAGGAACGCCGCGTCATAGGACGTGAGTTCAAATCCAACCACCTACAATAAGCTTGAGCTTTAGGTGAAGGAAAACATTGTGATGAAACCATAGCATAGTGGTAGGGTTTTTTCTAATGTTCGCCTGGCTAGCTACCACCCTGAAGTAGAAAATCTGCGGCCAAATACCAATAAGTGTGTATCACCAGTTGCACTTGAGAGCCTGTTCCTCCACAGGTTTAGCGTGTCTACCAACTTGGTCCGTATCGCCACTTAAGATCAGGTATTATGACTATAACGCTAAACCTTAACTATTAAAAATTGTGGATTCGAACCCACGTCCCTTGACGCGGCTTCCGAACACATTACCAACTGCTATCACTACTTCAAAATATTTTCAACATTAGCTATTAAAATCAAACTACAATTAAACAACTTACTATTACGCGGAGGTAAATATCACATTGTAAAGTTAGTCATAAGGAGTACTTTAAATTTTTTTACTCTAAGAATTATAATTTGGGTCAATTCACGTGTTGTTATGTGATGATAGGACCAAAGTATAGTTTGGCGATAGATATCAATATAACGATGGAAGCTTTACAAACGAACATTTAAAATGCCTTAACGCCTTTCTTTAAGATGTTTTCCTTCATCCAAAGGTCAGGTTAATGTGGTTATGTACGATCGTGTTTCATCAATGTTTTTATTACTCTCAGAAGTATATTTAAATCAGGTAACTAAACTGATTGAAAACTTAGGTTACTGTGTATGTATATGACATTTGAATGTACATATCTCCCTTTCTTTTGTGTATGTATTAGAAATGGTTTATTATCATGTTATAAGATTATACTAGTTTTGCCCGCGATTTTGTTCGCGAGGAAGTAACAATTATCTTATGATTTTTACCCATTTTTGTATCTTTTTTCAATATAGTTCTTCTATTCGTGGTAGCTTGATGTTAAATAGCCTAAAGAATAATTGAAATCCGACGAGTGGTTTCTCATATTAGCACGTTCAAAAAACAAACTCTTCCGCTGTATAATATTTATAAAATTTATATGCAATTAAATGCAAAAGTCTATTAGTATACCTATATCCGTAAATCTTCTATACGCTCGGCCTGTTCTCATTACAAATGATCTAGTTTATTTATCTTCAGGCGCCATTTATATAATTTTTATCAATCTTGCTAAGTTGAATCGTGACCTTCTACTATACATGTCGCAATTTTTGGTATAAAGTAATCTAAAGAATTAAAAAACAATAGACATTTTTTAAAACAACTTATTAATTTAAAGTATAGCTCAACAATCGAAAAATTAAGTATCTATATTCCAACAGGTGCTACATTCACAGTAATACTAACAATAAGTTAATTATTCAAAGTAATATTTAGTTACAAGATTATGTGTCAGTTTGTAACCTGATATGATTTTATAAAAATCAAAAACATTTTTTGAAATCCGACTGGTGGTTTTTTTTTATGTTAATGTGCAGCAAACAGGCAAACGGCCCATCTGATGTTAAATGGTTACCGTCACCTATGAACAACTGCAACACCAGGGGCATTACAGCCCTGTTGCCGATCATGGAGACCGTATTTCAATCCCTTTCCTAGTAGTTCCTAAAATTACCGCGTCCAAACAAACAAACTTTTTAGCTTTATGATATTAACTAGCTGTGTTCGCAACTTCGTTCCTATGGAACTAAAAAATATTTAATAGATTTTACCCGTTTTTATTACTTTTTCAATACATATTTACGCATATTTAGCCTATTTATCCATTGAAATTTAGCCGTTATCAGTAATTGGTTTATCAACTACAAAAAGAATATTTGAAATCCGTGTCTTTTTTTTCATTTTACTCAAACATAATTCTGTGGTTAAGTCGGCCAATATTAATGACTCACCATTGGAAATACTGCTTACTCTAATGTTTGCTTGTATTTATAATTGCTACTTACTCTAGGTTCGGTTAGAATAGGCTGTATACTCATCAGTCAATGCATAATTTGTTGAACTGTAAGGATCTCTTCCACTGTTTTCGTATTTCCGTAGTAATATCATAGAGTAAAACAATGTTATCCTTATATAAGTTATTCTAAAGAACACATTTTGTATTTTTGGGGCTCAGGAGTAAGCTTTTTGAAATTCTATTTTAAAGTCAAAAGTATTTTACTTTTTGGAATAATTTCTAGCATCTGTTACATATTTAATACATAAAAATTGTTTATTATTATTCAGTAATAGTCTACTACCACTTAATACTTTTTTCACATTCACTTTAAAGACTCATGCTCAATATAAAGTACAAATCTCTGTTAATCTGTGTGGTGTTAGAAAACCATTTATGCATTTCCGTTTTCAAATCTGTTGCCAAATATATTTAGATATGTGTAATGTAACATCTTACATATTATATATATACTAGTTCAACATGTTGTAGGATAACATACCATGGTATATTATATGGATATAATTTTGAAAATTGCCAATGATTAGCAATTGATGCTCATAGATTTCCTACATACTGGCACAGCTAAAAAACCTTAATCATTATTAGATGTACAGTTTCTAGTTGTAAGTATTACAAAAGTATGTATAAAATGTTTTTAAACAGAAGTATTTATAGTTATTGTAAAATACTTTGCCTGAACTATTTTAGTTTGAGTATATAATATGCCTGATTCATACAAAGTATTATTTGGAGTCAGTAGAAACAAAGTTTCAAAATATATGTTATATAAATAGATTTCTGTGTTTTGGTAATGTAATTTGGTGTTCATATTATGTTGGAGACGTGGCTAGAGAAACTAACACGAACTAGTAAAAGTTCTAAATCTAGTATACTGCAAAATATTGTCTTATTTTTTTATAAATAAAATATGATTTGAATTTTTTCAGATTTACTATCAAGCTAGACAAATCGAGAGAACTGGAGATTGGTGTACATTGGAAAGACTGGCGTGGCTTATGTGCTGTAAAATTTTTAAGATTGGAAGAATTCATTGATGATATTCGTCATGGGATGGCCCTGGAATTAGAACCCCAAGGACTCCTATTTGCTGAAATCAAATTTTTAAATCCTATTATATCAAGAAAACCGAAGCTACAAAGACAAAGAAAAATATTCAAACAACAAGGAAAAAATATTCCTAGACCATCTTACGGAGAAATGCATATACCTGCTGTAGTACTTGGTAGACTACTAAAACGATCTTCTCCTTCAATCCAAAATATTCAAACAGCCCACATAACTCCACCTCAACAGCATAGCTTTGAATCTGTATCAATTGACAACAGAGAAATTGAAAATGCCACAATTGGTGGTATGGCTGGAGTGAGGCCACTAGGGTTACCTACCACACCTATAACGCCACAACTACCTATATTACCCCCACCAAAGCCAACTTTACCATTGCATCCAGCGCCAAATGTTTCTACATTGCGAATGGAAAAAGAACTGCAGGAAGCTTTTGCGTTTTTAGAAGATTCATATACTAGGGATAACTATGTTTCAAGGGAATCACAAACTCCATCCTGTGATACACCTTTAGTTGAATACCCACCATCACCATCACCTAAATTGGTTCTAGAGTATCCAAGCAGTGAAGATCAAATTGTGGATGTCACAAATAACATGCGCTTATCCTCTTCTCGATCATCCTCCATAATAGAAACTGTAGGCAAAGAAACAGATTCTAGGAGACAATCTGGTGAAATGTCTATGGATAGTTTTAGGTTGTTGAGTGTTCTTGGTAGAGGACACTTTGGGAAAGTCATTCTTGCCCAGTATAGGCCTACTAATGAATATTTTGCAATAAAAGCTTTAAAAAAAGGTGATATAATAGCTAGAGATGAAGTGGATTCTTTATTATCAGAAAAAAGAATTTTCGAGGTTGCTAATGCGATCAGACATCCATTTTTGGTAAATCTTTTTGCGTGTTTCCAAACAGAGCAGCATGTTTGTTTTGTGATGGAATATGCAGCTGGAGGGGATCTAATGATGCACATACATGCTGATGTGTTCACTGAACCCAGAGCAGTATTTTATGCAGCTTGTGTAGTATTAGGTCTACAGTATTTACACGAAAATAATATTATTTATAGAGATTTAAAATTAGACAATTTACTCTTAGATACGGAAGGTTATGTTAAGATTGCTGATTTCGGTTTGTGTAAGGAAGGTATGGGTTGGGGAGACCGTACAGGTACATTTTGTGGTACACCGGAGTTTTTAGCCCCGGAAGTTTTGACTGAAACATCCTACACTCGTGCTGTAGATTGGTGGGGTCTTGGTGTTTTAATTTTCGAAATGTTGGTCGGTGAATCACCATTTCCTGGTGAGGATGAAGGGGAAGTATTTGACTCAATAGTTAATGATGAAGTTCGCTATCCGAGAACATTATCATTAGAAGCTATCGCACTAATGCGCCGTTTGTTAAGGAAAAATCCCGAAAGACGACTTGGCTCTTCTGAAAGAGATGCCGAAGATGTTAAGAAGCAGGCATTCTTCCGCAATGTTGACTGGGAGCAATTGCTCCTACGAAAGGTAAAGCCTCCATTTGTGCCAACTATAAAGAATTTGGAGGATGTCAGCAACTTTGACAGTGAATTTACTTCTGAAGCGGCTGTACTCACTCCTCCCAAAGAGCCTCGCCCGCTTAGTGCCACAGATCATAAAATGTTTCATGATTTCACTTACATGGCAGATTGGTGCTAGGCTTCAAGTTATAACTAATCTTAAAATCAATTAGATTTTAATTTTCACAACAATAAACCCCTCATTGCCTTAAAAGTGTGTGAAAGTTTTTGATATTTTCATAATAACAATGTTATCTTAGATGAGTAATTAACAGCTCCTCTTGTTAACTTGTATTTAATGCAGTTAAATGCAATATTTTATAATAAAATGTATAATTTAATAAGTTTTAAATAGTGCTATAATGTTTATTTTTTTAAAACAGTGTTAAAGATTGATATATTGTGTAGTTATGAAATTAACTTAGCAACTAATAAGTTAATAATATTAAGTGAAAGCGTGTCAAATCATATAACGTTTTCAGTCAATTGTTTACATATTAAGTGAAATAAAGAAATCAACAACATCAAGGTATTTCAATATGTCCATCATATGTAATTAACAGTGAATTTTCCAATCTCATTTATACAAAGGGCAGTTTATGTAAGTTGTATCAGCATCAAATGACACAAGTATTTCTGTGATAGCGATGTGTGAAGCATTCTATGAAATTATTGGTTATAATAGGGATAATAAAGTCATATTGTTGATTATAGGAAAATATAATTAAAATAACATGCTATAGGGTCTCAAAAAATAGATTACAAATGCATATTAGTATGATTAATTTTGACTATTTGGTTTAATCTTCATAAAACATTCTTCATATATGCCAAGAACAAATTGTTGTAAATGCCTCACCACCCATAACACCTCCCACACTCTGGATTCTAAACTATAAAGCACTTAAATTCTTTTTTGTTGATTAAAATGAATGGGTATAGCTGTAAAAATGATTTTGACCTTATTGTCCATTAACAAACTAATTTCACAAACAGCAAAAAAAATGGGTTCCTAACTAATGAACACAACTAAAACGATGCTATGGTCACTTGCTGACAATTTCTATAGCATGTGTGTACTAGAGCCTTAAGATCTCTATTAAACTAAATTGTTATAAGTAACTAAAGTAATTAATTTATAAAAAGAAATGTAGGAAAATTAAGGTAGCCTCTAGTTATAAAATAAAAAATAAATGAAACAACAACATTGGAATCATAAATTTCTATTATTATTTGATAAATGAGCATCTCTGGAATTGTTACTGATCAAAGGAATAATGGTGTATATTTACAAAATTTAACATTTTGAGAAATTTCCATTTTATACAGTGATAATTTTTATTCAGTTACTCTCATGCACTAAAACACCAGTCAGGCATTTACATTGTTACTTAATAACCACTTCCATTCTAAACAGGAAAGAATAGCTCATTGTCCTTTGTACACACAGTTTGTATTGAGTCACAATTAATTTTATGTGTTGTTTGCAACATTAAATATATCAGTCTAAATTAACTTCACACTAAATAATCAAAATTAAATCAAAAGTACATGCATTTTCAATTTACTTGACCTACCTATACAAAAAGTAAAGTTGAGTATTTATCTATATTTTTATTTATCAAATACAAACTGATAACCACATTTAAACTTTCTAGTGCATAATGAATTAAGCCAAACTCAGAGAAATTTGAGATACATAATAAAGTTGAAACAAACAGAATGAACATACCATTTACACTTAAAAATATATACACACAACAGTCTCAAAAATTCTTATGTTGAGTGAAAGGTTCACATCCTCGAGCCTTTTTGTTGAAGCACCTTAGCACGGTCTGTGGGTTCGATGTCATTACTGTTAAGAGAACTCCCACATTCACGGCTAACCACACATAAAAATTCAGCATGTTCGTCATTACCATAATTGTATTGTGAGCCAATATTAATCAATTGTTCGAATTTCCAACCATCCGACATAGTTGATACCATTTGCGTCAATTCTTCTTCGTGAAATTGAAGCACTCTATATACATGTTTTTTTGAATCCTTTAAAGGTCGCCTTTCTCTTAGACATATTCTTTCCTTAACTAGTCTTATGAGTTCGGTAATATTATAAAACTCTGCCTCTTCTAGAACACCTTCTTCGGCAATATCATTGTTGATAACAAGTTTGCCGTGTCGAAGATAATTAAGAACTGGTGAAAAATACGTAGGATCTCTGTCTATTAAATACGCACCCGTTTCGTCCTGGAATATAATTTACATTTCTTATAAATTTATAGAGAAAAACCCATTAGCATACAAAAGACAATGAAAATAACAAACCCTGTCCGATATCAAGTCACTGTCATCTTGAACTAATCGATACAAAAATGAATTGGGATCTCTAGATAAAGTCGTCTTAGTAGTTAAGAAATAAGTTCCACCGACATTAAGTTTAACCCACTGTTTACTGCTCCGCCTTTCATTGTTAAATTTCTGTATATCATCTTCTATAAAATCACCGTCACCAACTTGCTCCGCCATGGTTCACTATAAACAATTTACATAACTTTTTAATCTTAGTTATTCATAGACGTTAGTATGACGTCAAAGGTTATAATGCATCACTAATTTTGAAAATATAATTACCAAAAATATTGTTAGACTAAATAGATACTCAACATTTTAGAGAGTAGATGTATTCAAACGAATTTTTAATATTCATCCATTCTGATGAATATTCAAAATTCAGCAATGATGATTCAGTGGTAGCATATACCAACACCGCATTGTTGGACTCTAGTTCTAATTTTTGTAATGAGCCTAGTATAATACAGCCGTATTAGGTTTAGTGTATATCGAGAAACATAATACTCTCACGAGATGGTGAATCCACTATCTTGAACTATTTCGTTACCTAATAGTAAATAAGATTGTATCAAAAAGTTATATTTAAAAAATATAGAATCCTAAAATCCATAGACAAATTAAAAAGAGAAACAATAATTTATAATAATTTCTTATGTCTACGCGATAAAATCCGTTTAAATTAGTTTTATTTCAATAATTTATAACTGTCAAATGTCATCGCTGTAAAATGTGACCAATAATTTATTATTGGTCTCTAGTGATCAAGCTTATCACAATCCTGTACTTTTAACAGGTTTTCACGTTTACTGTAATCCTCAGTCAGTATTACTGACTGATAATTTAAAAAATCTTGCAGTTTTTAGTAGAAGTAAATATCTAGCAACTCTGGGAGCAATATTTAATATATATATTTTTATTAAACTTATATCTATCGCTATCTTTCTAAATGAAATGAAGATCTGCACTTGATTATTAAAAGTTAAGAATTTTATAAATATTGCACTCAGTAAAGGTATAACGTAAACCTTTAACTCGTCTTTCTGCATTGAAAGCAGTACAATATATTATTATAGATATTGTGTGTTCATTCATAATTTTTAAATGGAATATTGATATCAGGTGCTTTTACTTTTCGAAATAAATATATGTCTCTTTTAATATGTAATTTCGTTTGATTTTAAGAAATCTTATACTCAGTAATAAATCTGGTCACATTGTGGCTGTCATGTCTCCATTGAACTATTTTTGTAGAATCGTATCAAAGCGTTTACAGATTTCAATGTTTTTCTTTGATAAACTGTCAGAAACAGCAACAATTTTACGAATATAACATCATGTGCATTTATTTATAACTTAATATTCAGAATGAGCAATCATTTAGAGACTGATAGGTCTGTTACGACTGGTAAAATGTATCCAATAGATTTGGCGCCTCAAAAAATTACTATAGTTAAAAGTGTTTCGAACACGGAGATGAAAATGGCACATTTAATCACTAGCCAAACGAAAACTTCAGTATCTAATCAGATAATGGGACACTCAAATACTGGAACAGGTTTGATGCGTCCTAGTCTGGCACAAATTATTTCTCCAAATGTTGCTTCGCAGGTAAGATGATGTGTTAAATTGTACATAATTATCTTCACAAGAATCACGCATCTGTTTTTTTATACGTTTATACAGTAATTTATAAAACAATCTTAATTTTAATCATCTAAATTTATTAATATTAATGGTTACTTAATTACCTGTAAAGTTAATGACTGACTAATATCTACTATTTTGTTTAACATATCAAAGCACATTTGTATTCTTAACATATGTAGCTGTGATAATGTTTTATTTTTATTGAAGTGCTGATTTTTTAACTGATCATTATTATATAAAATTTATGTATGGTTTATAGTAACATCAGTATTTTATTTTTAATATAAAAATCATTATCATTTTACAGCCTCAGATGATAGTTAGTGGGTCACCAATATTGCAAGGAACCCAAATTGTCAGCCAAGGTTCTCAACTTCTGAGTCAAAACTCACAGATTATATCTCAGTCACAGTTAATCACACCCAGCGGGCAGATAATAAGTCCTGCTACTCAAATTATAAGTCAAGGCACACAGTTGTCAGCCCCACCATCAAGTACAGGCAATACTGTAAACATACAAGCAAGTGTTGCTTCTGCAGGGAGTGGAACACAAGTTCTAAGTGTGGGTGGGCAGTTTGTCAGTGGAGCTGGAAATCTTGTTGTAAATTCTTCTGTTAGAACATTGCCACCAACAGTTAGAGTTCTGCCACCACTCCCTCATCATAACAATACTAGGCCAGGTAATAAATTTTGTTTATATATTTAATTTATACTTTTATGCATTTTTTAAAATAGTTTTAGTGTTATGGCCATAATCTTACCTGATCTTAAGTGATATTTTGGGCCAAGTTGGTGCACACGCTAAACTTGTGTAACTTCCGGAACACACCTATTAGTATTTAGTGGCAGATTTTCAACTTGAGGGTGGTAGCTAGCCAGATGGGCGTTAATAAAAGCCCTACCACCATGCTATGCTTTTCTCACAATGTTTTCCTTCACCAAAAGTTCAAACTCATTGTAGGTGGATCCTAACGCAATTCCGTTGATATCCACTACCACTGAGATATAATCACTACATATATAACACAAAGACATTATTTCAACACCCATGCTATTTTGTCAATAATGATAAGATCAATGAGCTTACTACTTCAAATGTAATATCTCCTGATGTGACCTTCAATCAGATCAAGGAATATAATAAGAATAATTTGAAATTAATTAATAATGTTATCTGATTTTGTGAAATAAAATTGGTGTCATCATCATCATTTCAGCCTATGGATATACGGTTCACCATACATTTTTTACAGTGTGCGGCTTTGTGCCGCTTATTCTATTCATTAAGAAAGTTAATAAAATTGTTCTATAAATATATAATTTATGCCTGAGTATTTATTTCTTATCATTTTAATTACCTACAAATTGTGGGTTAATAAGGCTTTTCTCCTTTGAAAAAATTTTTAAATGGTTGTGATATATTTATTGGCTAATTTTATTGTAGTCCATTTTTATGACTAAAATATGAGATTATGAGTTGTTAATCTGGTTTTGTAAATGTCTGTAAAAATCTTTGTCTTCACTCATTATCTGAAAGAAGTCTAAAATGCAGATGCGAGTTTAAATTGGTAATTATTAGAACAAGTGTGTAAGCTGTCTCTGGTCTCTGGGTTTGCTGTGGGGGTATTTGATGGGGTTTGTATGATGTATCCTGGCATATTATTCATGTATTGGCATGCCCAGGAAGTTCATTTACGCATTGTGAGAGGAAATGAGGAATAACCAATAAAAAAGAGGTTTCATTCATCATGACAACAAAATAAAACAAAAAAGTTAAATTAGTAATTATAATTTGTAATTCCTCTATACTTTACTGTATGTTCTCTTGGTCTCAAATAAATTTTTCACTTAAAATTATCTTACAACCAAAGAAATCTTACTTAAGTAATTCTCGATTGACTGGATAATTTCTTAACATTTTAAAGCAGTACAATTATCGGGAGTGAATGTGACCAGTGCAGGCGGAGTTCTTGTGAGCAAGAGTGTAGGTGTCGGTGTGACAAGCCATGTGCCCCGTGGACTTGCAGCTGGTGCATCACTTGCTGTGCGTCCTGTTACACCAACAGTTAACCAGCCTGTCGGTACACAAGGTATGTTGAATCTAAGTAGTAAAACTAATTTTGACTTACTTCCAGTAGTACTACATTATTTAATAGATAGAAAATAAGTATGATTAAGGTGACCACTGAAGCAACATTGGTTTAAATTATAATCATTATAAAAAAGTATGTACATGCATATTTCTATGTCTATTCTAAGTGCAAATACAAGTGAAGAATACAATATGAAAAATATGTATCTAGGTCATTCCTACATTACACAAGGGTATGCACAGATATTTTTTAAAAAGACACTGTCACCTGAATATGGATTAATTAAAAGATGCGGTTACTCAAAAAATCGTAAATTGCGTGACATTAAGGTTTTTTTTTTTTTTTTTAATAAAAATGTATATTCCTAATATAATATTAAATAAAGTTAATAGCGTCTGTTGTATTAATTTATTCTGAACTGTAAGACATTAATTTGGGGAAAATACCATCGATAAAATCTTTATTTACGAATATTTCAAATCGGAATGTGAGTTTGTTGGTTACGCTTTTACACCTAAACTCAATTGATTAAGATGAATTTTGTTATAGAGATAGATGATACCCCAAAAACAGTTATAGGCTACTTTTTCTCTGGAAAAACTTGGTAAATTATCTTGCTTCATCCGATTTGCTTTACATTTTGGGTATAATAGTTTATCTGTATAAACTAGTATAAAACGAAAAAAAATTTTTTTGAGCGCGCTGATCTTAGGACATACCAGTGGGATTTCAAACATTCTTTTTGTATTTGATAGAGCAATCATTGAGGAAGGCTTTAGGCTATTTAACATCATGCTACCACCAATAATAGAAAAGCTGTATAACAAAAAATCAAGTATGTATATATGTTTTCAAAAAACTCTTAATAGGGGTGGAATTTAATTTTAAAGGTAACATAGAAAAATCATATTAATGAATCTTAAATTACTTTATGTACGTGTGTTAACCAACATCCTGATGTAAATAATTTAATTATATTTGATTAAAAAAAAACCTGTATCTTACAATTTACGTATTCATTATTATGCATAATAGCATGTCATAATTTTTAAATGTTTTATGGTTATATAGCAACTAGCTGTGCCCGCGACTTAGTTCGTGTGGAACTAAAAATATTTCTGTTCTGTTCCTATTGGTGGTAGCGTCATGTTAAATAGCCCAACGTCTTTGTCAAGGATTGCTGTATCGAATGCAAAAATATATTTTTATATCAGACCGGTAGTTCCTAAGATTAGCGCGTTCAGACAAACAAACTTTTGCGCTTTATGATATTAATATAAATAAGGGAACGTCGGATATACCGAACGGCGTCCTCGGACTAGAGGTTGTAACACTTGTTGATATAATGTGACCACAGAGCTCTATGGAGAGGTGTTATATAATAATATACATAAATTAACGAATATTTACTGGCAATCTTAACCATATTAACTTAGGCTTAGCGTGTCTACCAACTTGGACCGTATCGTCACTTAAGATCAGATGAGATTATGTCCATAACGCTTAACCTTAACTGTAAAAACAAAAGTAACATACTTGCAACTTTGTTCGCTATAAGAAATTTAGGGGGAAACATAAAAATAATAAAAAGGTATATTTGTATTAAGGATTTAATGCTTAGAGGTTTAGTTTGCATAAGGGTTTAGACACTAATCATAAAATTTGTTATTTAAGTGTATGAAAAGCTCGTTTATTTGTATACCGCAACTTAAATCTAACGTTTCACCGCATCTTGAATCTAACCTTTCACCGTATCTTAAATTGAACGTATCAGCGCGTCTTAAATCTAACAAATCATCGCACTTTAAAACGAACGTATCACCGCATTTTAAATCTATAAAACACCGCACCTTACCCAACACCTTACCCAATTAACACTGTATATTAGTAATAAATCTAACGTATTACCGCATTTTAATTCTATGTATCACTGCACCTTAACATTATCTAATTAACCCAATATATTAATAACACCGCCCGAACTAGAGAGAACCCAACATCTAGAGCCGCCAGCTGCACGAGAAAGTCGTGCAAAGCGTCACCGGCCACGGGGCACCGGTATGAGTAGATACATGCTTTCAGCGCTCGCAATGAGAGCTGGAGCTTCTCCAAATATTTCACACATACAACGCAGTAATACAACACTTACACACCGCACCACGCACCATGTAAGAAATGCACCATCCGCATTATATATATAATACAGTGTACCGTGAGACTGCGAAGGGGCTCCGGTATGATAGAAACTGGCTTTAGCTGGAGGTGAAGGTTTTCCCACCAACACAAATACGCAGCATTATAATAATGCACTGCACTTACATACACCATTCCATAAATCATGTGGAACTTGTAGGAAGTGCCGCCAGCTAGAGTAATCATGCAAGGCGTCAGAGGCTACGGGGCGGGTTGATACCTCGGCTTTCGCAATGTGCTTTCCCATCACGAGAGATGGCAGGAATCGTCAAGAGTATTAGAGCACCTTCTAAGGTTTCAATTAAACAAAATGTTATAAGGGGATAGATAAAACAACTAATATACTATTAAAGAACTAGCTATACTGGAAAAGACTCCGTTTGCGCGGAACTAAATAACATTTTTTCAAAAATGCTTTGCTTCTTTTAGTGGTAGCTTGGTCTTCCTCAATGATTGCTCTATCAAAATCAAAAATATTTTTTGGAATCCGACTGGTAATTTATGGATAATAATAAGTCGTACTTACCCATACACCATGCACGACCCTGCACGAAGTGCCGCCAGCTATACGGCCTGAAAGAAAACGTCGACGACAGGATTTGATGCCCTCAATGATTGCAACGGTTCCCTGACCGAAGGCTGTAAAAGAAAGCAAAGGTGCACACTATGTAATACATTGGCACAATGATACAATCGCACGTACCTATACAAACCATGCAGTTTCAATTAAACAACTTGTTATAAGGGTAGGTATAAAACAACTGACATGCATACAACCAACTATAAAACAACTAACAGTGCCGGCACGTAACTTTATTCTCGTAGAACTATTTTTTTTTTCAATATAGTGCTGCTCCTGTTGCCGGTAGCGTGATATTAAGACAATAATTGGTCTACCAAATACAAAAATTATCTGAGACACCTCCGCATTAAGTAGTAGGACCGCATAATATTATAATAGAGAACAATACATCCGGTGACCCCAACGTGATCATCAGTCCGACACGAGTGACAGTAAATATTTGTTATTTTTTTCTTACGAGGAAAACTGTTTGTGCGGACCAACTGACATTACACCTCCGCGATCAAACTTACATACTTTAGTGCTGACATCACAAGTGTAATGAACACTGTTATGCAGGTGCTTGGTCGAGCAGTAGTCGAGGTCCGCGCGGCGCCCTAGTGTATGGTTCTAGGGGTGTATCTCGCGGGGGACCTACAGTAACAGCACCATCGGTATCACCGCTGAATCCAACACCGGTACTTACACTGCCTACGACTTCTGTACTCAGTTGTAAGTGCTTATTGGAAATTTTACCATATTTTTTGAATTGGCAACACCGTGACTCACGTTATTTATATCACGGCATTGGCTTCGCTTTCAATCTTTGCAATGATTATTTTATTAGCATCGAAACTATAACACTGAATTATCAGTCAGTTAATTTTTTACAAACTTGTATAGCTAATGACCTCACGCTAAGCCGACTATCTCTAGATCTCAAGTGGTTCTGATGAAATATACCTCAATGTTTTTGGGTACATATTTATCATTCGAAGGTTGTGATAACAAGGCGGCTAATGGAAATGTCTTACTATTATCCGAATGTACTAAAGTGTTTTGCAACACTGAAAGTACAAGATTATCGAATTAGTTTAGATAGGGGCTTTGTCCGTATAATTTAATTAATGATTACTTAATTAATAAACTATAAAAGATATTATATAAATGACGCAGCGTCAAGGGACCTGAGTTCGAATTCACCTACAATGAATTGAGCTTTCGGTGAAGGAAAACATCGTGAGGAAACCATACTATGGTGGTGTGAATGTTTCTAATGGCCACGTAGCTAGCTACCACCCTCAAGTTGAAAATCTGCCGCCAAATACAAATAGGTGTGTTCCGGCGGTTACATTTGAAAGCCAGTTTCACCAAAGGTTTAGCGTGTCCACCAACTTGGACCGTATCGTCACCTAAAATCAGGTGAGATTATGGCCATAGCGCATAACTTTAACTATAGAAAAGAGATCTAATAAAGTAAGTAAAAATAAATATAGGTAAGGAATTTGTACAATCTATATATATAAAAATCACAAGTCATGGTGTTTGTGGTCGCACTCCTCCAAAACTGCTTGACCAATTTTTGTGATTTTTGTATGTATATTTGGTAGGTCTGAGAATAGGTCGTAAAGTATATTCCATACGGTTAGATGATTAAGTTAGAGTAAGTTGAAAGGTTAATTATAATTGACTATAGTCAATTATAATATTACATAAAAAATATTCAAACCGTTTTCGAGTTTTAGCGAGATATCGAACAGTGATTGTAGGCGCTACGAAGTTCATCAGGTCAGCTAGTATTTATATATATGATTAGTTTATTAATACTTGGCTAAATTGTAAAATGTATAGAAAAATACTTTTATATCACATTTCAGCAACAACAGTTCGTGGTTTGACTCCTCGGACTCCAACACCGACTCCCGCATCCGCTGCGCCGCGCCCACTGCCACTGTTACAGAGAAACTATCAACCAGCCAAGGTAGCAATAAAACATAATAATAACGGGCTATAATTTGACGTCATTAAAATTAATTTTATTAATTTACACAGATTAACATATTTATAACAAACTCGGTCATTCCCTCAGGTACATTAGACGACTTGTGGAATTCATCAGCTTGTTGATTTGACTTCACATTGTCAAATTAGAAAGTTTAGCAGAGCTAAAACTGTAAATTAAATAAATATATACTTTTTTTATTGATAGGTCAATATATATATTTTTTTCTGGCTGGCATCCCTATGTATATCAGTTTGATATCTCTGGACAAATTTGGATGATATTGGACACGCTAATAACTACTATTACGGAAAGGATAAAGGGTAATTCTGGGGGAATTTCGATCATTGCGTAAGCACCAGATAACACAAAAATATACTATATGCTTTGATGTTATTGGACCGCAGTTTCTTTTCGCTCCAGCCGAGGACCGGCTAGTTCATGGCTTGCTTGTGCTTACTGCTTCGGGCTGAGTACTTGCCCCTAAAGTTCGTTGAAGCTGTGAAAGCCCTAAATGCTAAAAACATATGTATGTCTAATCGACAAAAAAAATTGAAGTTATGTTTGTCTGGTAGTAGGGCTTTCTTCTAATACCGGCCTCGTTAGCTACCATTCTCAAGATGAGAAAACCCTCCACTAGGCTTAGCGTGTCAGCTATCTCGGACCCATCGCCATTTAACATAAAATGATATAGTGGGCATAACACTAAAACTTAAACTTAAAAAAAATAAGGGTAAAAAAAAAAAAGTGTATTTATATTTTTTTGAAGTCGATAATTATTTTTGACGTCATTTTTTTTTTGTCTTAGAAATTATAAAGGTTAACTACGATGGCATTGCACCATTGGGCGAACGCTAGATAACATAAAAATGTACTATATGATTTGTTGTCATATTGATAGGTTGTCGGTGTCGCGAGTGTCGGAGTGCGAGGAGTCGTAGGGAACAGCGCCCCCGCGCAACTGTACTACGAGGTGCCGCGGCCCTCGCCGCCGACGGTGCCGCTGTCGGGCGCGCCGGTGCACGGGCAGCACGGGCAGCACGCACAGCACGCGACGCACGCGCACGCGGCGGGGACCACGGCACTAGCGCACGCGTTGGCGCCGCACGCGCACCGCCCGCTCGCTCCCTACGTGCATGCGCACTCGCATCCCTCCACTCCGGCGCAATGTAAGTTACTTCAACACTTATCGTACAGGACAACTTTTTGTGATCGCTACGATTACTTGATTTAAATATTGGAACACTTTATATATTGTAAAAAAAACCTTTTTGAAGTAAATCTTCTTTATGCACGCTTGACTTGGCGAATAAGTTGGTGAATGCGTGACGAGAGCGTTACGAAAACTGTGATTAGGCAAGGCGAATGGAAGTTGAGACGGAGATATAAGTTAGTGAAGATAGAAAGAGAGAGAGTTACGTATAATATATTACCGTAAGGGCAAGAAAGAAAGGTGCGAGCACACATTTTCTTTCTCTTATAGCCAGAGAAGTTTTACTTAATTCGTGTGGTCTAAAGCACACACATTTTGCTTTTTTTTAAAGTGAAACTTTTATCCCTTCCAGTCGCATTACAGCCGACCGCAAAGTAGGGGTAGAGGGCGACGCTCGGCAGGGCAGCCAATTCTCACTCATTCGTGCAAGTGCTCCGCGTTATTTGTGTGTTTTAATCAATGTATTGATGTAAAAGTTTCACTTGCATCTTGATTTCATAAAACCACACTTTTTTTATAGGTAAAGTTTTAGCATTATTTAGGTAGCATTATGGCCACAATCTCACCTGATGTTAAATGTCAATGTGGCCCGAGTTCGTGGACACAGTAAGCCTAGTAGGGGGACTTGAGAATAGTAGTTAACCAGTGGGCATTAAAAAAGTATCACCATCATGCTATTGTTTTCTTATCATATTTCTCTTCACTGAAAACTCAGGCTCCTTCATTGATACAGCATCTGTACACACTAATTATCCGATATTTATCTTTATATTGGCTTTATATACCAAAATTCATCACAATCAATTCAGCGGTTTAGGCGTGACACATTTTCGCACAACAAACTCACTTACACATTTATAATATTAGTAAGGATTGATAAAGGCATTACTTTGCGGAAATTTATCATTAAATGTTAAAGTGTAAATATAATTACTGTAAGTATATTCTGTTATCTCATTTCCCTAGTGTATGATTTGTTAAAATGATTTCAGTAAGCATTGTGAACGCTGGTACAGTGTTGCCAGAAACTCGTTGCTCGCCAGTGCCGATTTCTACAACATCAGTACTCCCGAGACCGTCCATATTAAGAAAAAGAGATGTCGATGGGTATGTATTTGTTGCTTATTTTCCTTATCAAATGACTTTATTTTTTATATTTTAATATTAATATGAACGCGCTAATCTTAGGAACTACTAATCGGATTTCAATAATTGTTTTTTCGTGTTTCATAGAACAACCATTGAGGAAGGCTTTAGAGTTAGATATTTAACATCACGCTACCACTAATTGGTACAAAGCTATATTGAAAAAAGTTACAAATACGAGATAAAATTTTATAATATTTTTTACTTCCACTCGAACGAAGTCGCGATCATAACTAGTATTATATATTTTTCATTTCACATTCTTTATTAATATCACAGAGTAAAATAACATTTCTTTGTTGCTAGTTACTTGATTTTTAGCAAAAGATTTCACAGCAAGTAGATTTAATTGACAAATCATAAACTATAACTCAGAATTATTGTGTAAGATTATATTTTGCTAATTCTCATTTTTGAAATTCGATGGCAGTATTATAATTCACTGAGAAAAGACAAAAGATTTTGGAGACATTAAAATAATATTTTGAATAGCTTTTGTCAGAGAACTGTTTGTCATATGAATTATTTAGGAAAACCTGTACTGTCCTATAAACCTGTATCTGTACATTAAACTATAAAACTCAATGTATTTTTTTTGGTATAATCGGGTAAAAAATTTAAAATTATGCAGTGATAAACTGTTATAATTATTTGATAACAGAGTATATATTTCATTGTAGCAGTATGAATGTAAACAGTTAAATATAAATATAATGAAAAATTCATTTTAGTTATCCATATTTCTTCTCTGTATGAACTTTATCTAAGACAAATTGAGCCCTTTCAGGAAAAACATCATAATCGACAACTGCAATTTTTACAGAGTTTTTTCATTCCTAGCCAAAAAGTATTTATGATTTCTTATAAATATTATTACTTGTTGTTCATAATTAACCGCTGCTCTATTAAAACAACGCCTATTTATATACTGCTTTTAATGAGAAGAATATTTTTTAGGAGGTTACAATAAACAAATAGCTCAAAGAGCCATGGAAAGAGGCTACATCTGATATATCGTGTCCTAAACGTGGATATTCGACGTTGTACCAAAACCGAAGACGTGGGCACACGTATCGTCAAGCTGAAGTAGAGATGAGCAGGATACTAACAGATAGATCAGGGCAGTTTCAGGGCAGGAGCGGTACCTTCGAAATGGAAGACGACTTAGAGGCAAACCAAGAGCCCGATGGTCAGACGACATTGTCAGGTTGGTCAGAAGACAATGTGAAAAGAAGGTGTGAGCAAGAGGAGGCTTATACCCAACAGTGGGTGGAAACGGGCTAATATAGATGAATAGATAAAATAAAGTACACATTTTAAAGATTTTTGGCGCTTACGATGTTTTTCTCGAAAAGGCTCGAAATGTCACGTGTACCTCAAGATATCCAAAGTTTTCTCTTTAAGTATTATAGTAGGTAAATTGCTAAGTAAAAATGATAGATGCGTTTTTTGATACAGTAGATTCCCGGTAATCCGACAAACGTTTTGCAGAGCAGTGTCGAACTATCAAATTTGTCGGATTATAAAGTGCTGCCTAAGACCCCCTACAGTCCGGATTTTTTTACAACAGAGTACTTTGCAATCTGACAAATTACACATCCAATGATAAGATTCTATATGTTATACTCTAAAGTACAAAGCATACGATATTATGTATATCGAATTTAGTAAATTAAACAACACACATGTAGTCAAATTCAATTTTGAAGCGATGATAGCTCAGTGGTGGTGTCTAAGACTTCGCGCCAAGGGATGTCAGTTCGAATCTAACCACCTACAATGAGCTTGAGCTTTCGGTGAAGAAAAACATCGTGAGAAAACCATAGCATGGTGGTAGGGCTTTTTCTAATACCCGTCTGGCTAGCAACCAGCCTCAAGTTGAAAATCTGTCGCCAAATACCAATAGGTGTGTTCCGGTAGCTGCACTTGAGAGCCAGTTCCTATATAGATTTAGCATGTCTACCAACTTGGGCCGTATCGTCACTTAATATCAGGTGAGATTATGGCCATAACGCTAAACCATAACTATAAAAAATAAGCAATCAAAATCAAAACAATACCTACGCGTCGAGTACAATAGTGTTGGCGTGTACAAGTTGTAACGTGTTCAATCATGTATTATCTACATTAGTGAAGATTGTCAATAAAAGCCGGATTGCCGGATTTGACAGGGACCGAATTACCAAGGGTCTACTGTATTTAAACAGTTTTTTGTTACTAACTTCGTTCGTTTTACAAAACCAGGTCACCGACTAAGAGCCCCAGCGGGAACATGAACTTGGGGGCGAGTTCGAACCTGGGCATAACCGTGGGCGGAGGGATGAGTCTGAGCGGAGCCGTGTTCGTTGTCGGCGAGGGCGTCGGCGCTCGGGGCTGGGAGGACGTGCCGGCCGGCGAGGGCGGCTCCGGCTCCACCACCGTGTCCGCGTCCTCCTCCCCCGCGCCCGACACGGACCCGGACCCGCCCCCGCTCCCGCCCCCGACCCTGCACCAGGACGTTTCGCCGAGGAAGAAACCACGGAAACAAATGTAAGTCTTTTTTTTTAAGTAAAAACTCTTTAAGGTTGACTTGGAGAGTAAGCTGGTGAATGCGTGACGATATCGTTACGAAAAGTGTGATCAGACGCGGTGAACGGAAGTTGAGAGATATAAGTTAGTGATGATAAAAAGAGTGAGAGAGCACACATTTTCTTTCTCTCTTTCTCTCATAGCCAGAAAAGTTTTACTTCAGTCGTGTGGTCTAAAGCACTCTCGTTTTTAATAACTCGCTTTCTTGTATGTCTGTCCGGGTGGAATTTTGTAATTGATATTAAACTAATTTCCCAATGAATTAGATACTTGAAAATTGGACCATAGCTCAGAAGTGGATGACAATGCGAACATGTGAATTGATTTGTTATTTTTTGTGTGATAACTTCTTTAGGCGCCTTGAGCACTTTTTGGATAAACAAAAATCATGCAACTCGCGTCATCGTGACCGAACGCTTTCCACGAGCTATAGGTATATATGTACGTACAGTACATACATCCGTGCGTTATTACTATACATTATATATATACAAAGAGTATATCTCTCTTTTGATTATACTTTAAAGTTTGCATTTCTGTCGGCAGTCCTCATTACTGCTTTTTTTTGTTCTTGGCAACCCAGTTCTTTTTAGAGACTAGTACTGCCATTTTCAAGTGATAAGAATTTTGGACATATGAGACTATCTTCAACAAGGTGGTGACTCTCTTGTTAAAGTTCTCTTGGGAGTTTTAGAGACTACTAATATATCATGTTCCGAATAGTTATTCAAAATTTACTTCACTTATGCTCTAGCTACACTACATCACGTAATATGTCACTTATATAAGAGAATATAGGGCTAAATAACTAAGTATATGCATATATATAGAAATCACAACATGACAGATTAAGAGCCCGTCAAAAACTCCAATATTTAACTATTAAATGTAAGTCATAAACCATATTTTCTTGATGCGGTGGGGGGTATCGAATAGGGGTGTGTGAATATCGTTCGAATCAAATATTAATAATGTTACAGTCAGTGAGGCCCGTGGCAAATTTATTTCATGGGGTTTAGTAAATATCGCTACATTGCTTTTTTTTTATAGTTAAGATTTACCGTTATTTTCACAACCTCACCTGATGTTAAGTAACGATGTGGACGATGTGTGTGCGTAAAAATATACAGCGAAAGGAACTCTGTTCCAACCGGGTGTCTATCAGAGACCTCTCTATTTAATTTAATACTTATACTGCCCTGTATAATTTTATTCGATTATAACTGGGACTACAAAGGCATAATTCCGTATGAATTTGGTAGAGAGTAATAAAACTGTAGCTAAAAAAAACGAATAAAAGAAATTTCGATTTTAAAGAAACATATACACATGTAAAGATATACATGTAAATAAAAGGACTTACCATTTATTTATTATTTACACATTTTAAAAGAGACACCTATAACATGTAAATCAAACTTTTAAACACATCAAAGAGAAGGAAATATAATATTTACTAAATATTATTATTACTATACAATCTAGTCATTCCAAACTCTCACAAAAAATCTTGAATGTGGCACACAACTCCTTCCACTCATCAATTTAGTATTAAAACTCAGTACTCACTAATTTGATTAAGACTGTTTTCATAAAGTCAATGATAGGTTTCTAAAATATGGTCCCATACATGCATATTAAATTTTATCTAAAAAAAATTTGAAGCTTCTTTTTTTCACCTAAGTTCAATGTTATTAGTTAACTCAACAGCTCTTATATTCTACAGTTTAAGCAATGAAGTGAGACAGTGCGAATATCTACCCGAAGATCCGCCTCCATCACCGCCCCCCGTCAATATTAAAACACCTAAACGTAAGTTATAATGATCTAATACAAATAAGGAATAAGAAATAACAAAAAAAGAATTTTTCACTATTTACTACGTCGTACATTACTTTTCTTGTAGTTTTTAGCGTAAATAAGAGATAAATAACTACAGAATTTATCCTATTATTAAAATCACACAAATATATATTCGCTGGGGTGAAGCGGTGATTGCATGCACGAACCCGCGTCGCCCCAGGAAAGCAACAGACGGCCGTGGGGTTTTTGTGGGTATTCCCCGGGCTGGGAGGAGATGCATAAATACATTTCACCACGTAAAAGATAAAAAAAATAAAGGTATAGGTAAAAATCTAAGTCCCTATGTAGGTATAATAATGTTGCCCTTTATAAGTAGTCTATAATCCGACCCCAGCGCAACTTATCTCGTACAGGGGTAAAATAAAATCCTTATTCAAAAAAATCTATATACTTGTCAATTTTCATAGCGGTTGGTCGAATAGTTTAGAGTTTAGTGATTTCATATATATGATCATTAGTTTTTGTATATGAAGTATATCTAAGCAGCAATGATACTACACAAATAAAGATAAAAAAAAATCAAAAAAATCTTGTAGCAGATACAGCTCTTTTCTTTTGAAATTTAACTCCTAATTTTCGTCCAATATTCGAATCTACTCTTAGATGTTTCAGTTCAATAATTTATTTCACACCGATGTTCCTTATTTTCTCTCTTCTGTAACAAAAGGTAGCTAAACATGATGAGTACTTGAAAGTTCCCTCTCAATTTTCGTATAAAATTCGAATCTGTTCCTAAGAAATTTTGGTTCAACAAAGTATTTTACACCCACGTTCCTTAAATCTTCTTTCTTTTGTAACGTAATATGTCTAAACGTGACAGGTGTTTCAAAGTTCACTCTAATTTTGACTCAATAAACTGTTTCTCATTCAGGTTCTTTAATCTTCTCTCTTCTGTAATGAAATGTGCTCCAATGTGTCGAGTACTTGAAAGTTTGCTTTCTATATTCATCCGATTTTAAAAATTATTTTGCACTTAGGTCCATTATTAAGTTCGAGTTACTCGTGTGGGTGGCGCAGTACGGCGTTGCACTTCGTGCGTCCCTCGGACGTGCGCGTACGTGAGCCGCGAGCGCGGGACATCCTCGCCATCGCCAGCCAGAAACACGTGCTCACCAGCGCCGAGGGTTGGAAGGTCCACCATCTCACAGCGCAAATGGACGATCTAGTAACAAACACCTATATACATATATATATATATAGTATAAAGTGGAAAAGTTTTTGAACGCTTTGATCTTAGAAACAAGCAGTCGAATTTCAAAAATTATTTTTGTAATTCATAGGGAAATCACTGAGGAAGGCTTTAGGCTATTTCACATCACTCTACCACTAATAGGAGTAAAGCTGTATTGAAATGAATACAAAAACAGACATTTTATTATATACAATTTTTCGTTACATGTGAACGAAGTCGTGGGCACACCTAGTACATTATAGTCTATACTGTTCTTTTAATTTGTGCCAACCCGTTTATATGCGACTATGCCAATGTCACCTAAGAAATAAAAAAAATTAGAGTGCAGTTCACACGCGATAGAAGTGAAATTCGCTTCGTAGGACATATACGAATACATACAATACTAAAACTATGTCAGAAATACCGTATAATGACTTCTATCTCATTCTCTCGTATATTATATCCTATAGATACATGTATAGGATGTCTTGTTTTGTCGATTTTTCGTTTCAGCAAGTTTCAAATGACGAACCTAAATATGTTTTCACTTTAAAAAAATCATGTAAAATTAAAATAATCATCGATAGATCAAGAACCATCCAACAACTGTAAGCACAAACTTTTTTTGTTTCAATTTTTGAAGTAAAAACTATTGGCGATGAAGGTAGATGGTATTTACTACATGTAAATTCTATATATATTTTTATAGAAAATTAAGTTTTGATAATACTTATGTATTTGGATTATAATTACTTTTGCAGGTTTCTCTTGAAACAGATGTAGGTGAGCAGTTGTCAACGCTTCTTCGAGCGCTCGACAATGCGTCCCCTCGCGCGCTGCACTCCCTGCAGCCGCAGGAACATACTATTTTAGAATTACTTAAAGTATGTATATAAAACAAATATTTTATTTAATTACACAAGGCAAGAAATTAGTAGACAAATTGTTAGTAGGTGATGTATATTGTAAAATCAATTTGCAATATGGCTAGCTCTAACTGGATACACACTGGTACTAGAAGTATAGATATAATAAACTGTGACTAACCTAAATCTCTACATTGAATTTTTTTTTTAAACAATAATTGGTGTGTATCTTAATGTTGATATTTACACGGAAAATATAATTATTGTTGTCTGTCTTTTACCTTTTGCATAATTTATTCTGAAACTTCCTCACAGATCTTTATGAAATATGAGCAGTTTATAGGCGATTATATGGGTCAACATACATTTTATATATTAAAATAACAAGGATCCGACTGTTGCATCCATCTTCAATAAATACATTTATAACTAGCTTTTATCTGTAGCTTCACTCATTTAATCATTCATTCATCGTTTGATTCATCAAATCATTAATGGGGGTTTTGTCAACTTTAAAATAATTTTTTGAAAGTACTACTTTTCTGTAGCCATGACAAAGTATGTGTAAAATTGCATTATGTTGGGTTCAATGGTTAATGCGTTAAGAGCTCAACAAGCAAAGAAATTCACATTAGCATTTTACCATGTTTTCATTAACTCTCGTTCTTGTATGACTGTCCAGATGAAATTTTGGAGCTAACTTCCGGATGAACTAAATACTTGAAATTTGAACCCTAGCTCAGAAGTGGATGACAGTGCACGAAAATGTGTAAAAAGAAGAAGAAAAACGGAAAGGAATAGATAAAGATATGACAGATGAATGTATTTTTACACTGATTGATGAACAGAATATATCAAAATTTCACACACAAGCCTAAAAAACAGAAAATAATAGTTTTTTTTTTGTATTAACATAATTTTTGTAAACTTTTTCTTTTGTTACAGGGCAATATACAGAGGAGTAAGATCGTCTGTGAGAGCGTCCAGGAAGCCCGTGAAGATATACTTCGCGTGTTCACACACAGGAAGTTTGTTTCTGATATTTTGACAAGGCAAGCTGACAAGAGATGTTTTAGAAAACATAGATCGCAGTCATAGCGAAAAAATCGTTGAATCTCATCCTGCATCTATATGAATTTCAATTAAAATATCTTTAAGTCAATTTGTATGTTTTCTATAAACATTGCCACCTTCACAATTTTAACTATACCCTATTTGGGTTCATTTGCATTTTTTAAAAACATTTCTCATATACTAATAATAATAAAGAGCTGGGATTGTAAAATGAAATTGATAAGTTGTAAATAGTCCTTTATTATATAATATGAAATAGTGAGTTTTAAGTTGTTAAAGAAATCTTGAATATGTTCATTTATGACAAATACTTTTATGAATACAATAAATAATTTATAATATTATTATTGATTTTTTATTTGATTTATTGATTTTTTACTTTCCATTGAGTTATTTCAACTAGTTTAGCTGAAAGTTGTTATGATTAAAAGAAACTGGCATTATTTACTGTAGTAATCAAATCAAGTAATATCTGGGTTTTGGTTATGGATTATCATACCATTCAAAGTGTTATATGCAGATGGAAATAGCTTTTATTTGAATATTTTTAGTTTAAGATCATTAACTAAATTTTAAGTAATTTTTTATCTTAAAGTTTTCCTTACGTCTGCGGTCTTTTTCGAAATATTTGTACTGGATACGATTTCAGACGACCGATAGTACCCATTATGAATTCCATAGCATTGGATGCTTTTACTAAACTTTATAAATAATACAGAATATAAGTAAATTAGAAAAATGACATACGATAACGGTTAGTAAATCTCTCTTCCGGTAAGTATACTCACAGAATAAAAATGATACAAAAAACAACGTATTAGTACTTACTACAGTCGAAAAATTTTGAAATTTTACCTCAACATTATTATTCGTACAGAATTAGTAGAAATATTGAAAAAATTATATGAACACAAATATATAATCGTGAGAAGTATAGCAATATAACGAAATATTACTTCCAAGTCTGAAATAATTTTCGATCTGTCATATTTTTTCCTTTTTTAACGTTATTTAGAGTTGTCTTAAAAGTATACATTAAAAATAAAATAAATATTTTAGATTTAAATAAATTTCAAAAAATAAATAAGATTTTAATAAAACTAAATGTAATAAATTCTCTATATATTTTATGTTATTACTTGGTTAATTTACATGAATGCTAATGAAGACTAACAACTCGGCATTCACTTTTTAAAATAATTATATTACGTTAATATAATGTTTTGCGTACATCATATATACAAAAACGTTTTATATTGCAAATTACTAGTATTATTACAATCCAAAGATTACAAATATTCATTTTATGTTTTGTTTCTGGTCACACTAATTGACAACTGTCAATAATATTTGTGAAGTCGGTTTATATAAGAATCTTGAAAATATAATAAACTATAAATTTATAAAATATAGAAATTAAAACGTTCAAAATAATTTTGTCTAACGTACAGTTTATGCGCTATACTACAATAACCGTGATAATATGGCAAGTAGCAGGCTGGAAAGAATTGGAACCATCTATACAAGGTAAGTTTACATTTAAATCAGCATGTATAATATGAAATTGAATTTGGAACAATTACTTGTAAAATTTGTAAAGGCGGGGAAATAAGTTTTTCCCGCTATTTTCGAAGGCTGTGATATTTCAAGAACAACTTTTGTGATTATGGCTTCAAAAAGAAAGTCTGTTAAATCAAAATTTATGTCAGAAGACATAAATGAATTGTTAAATACTTCACAATTCATGAATTCGCCACAGAGCAAGAAGCTTTCGCATGATAAGAAATTTGAAGAGGAAAGTAGAATCAAAACAGAACAGATTCCTAATAAAAAGAGGAAGGAATCATATTTCAAAGTTACCCAAAAGGTATTTAATGTCATGGATCAACAACAAGAAAAAAGGTATGTGTAAATCCTGTTTATTTAGCATTGGTTCGTGTTTTTTATAACTTGTAAAGTTTAATTAATATAAGAGTTATTATACTGCAGAAATCTAAAACAAATAACTTGACACATATTCCAAACTACTTTTTGTACTTTAACCCTTTAACATGAATATTGAATAAAGTAATAAAGATCTTGCTTTGACAAGAAGTTTAAATACTCAAAAATTCATTCATTGATATGGTAAAATATCAAACAGCAGTTATTGGATTGATTTTACACTGTTGTTAAATAAAATCTTTCTGAAAAGCAATGATTTTTCTACAACTTAATATTGTTTTTTGTAGTCAGATATTTTATGTCACTACTTTATCCACAAATAATAATATTGGTATAGTACTTCAATTTATTTAACTACCTATAAAATAAGTAAAAAAGTTATAAGATTTGTCGTAAAGTAAATTATCTATAATTATTGGCTTATTTACCTCTTTTATTAATGAACCTAAAAATGTAAGATATCAATATGAAGATTAAATAATTTCAGGAAAATAAGCAATGAAAACTTGCTAACATCTCTAGCAGATATTTTATCTGAATTAAAGGCTGATGATGATGTAATGACAGAGAATGAGCAAAAACTGGAACAACTGATTGGTGCTGTTATGAAGTGTATACAGCAATCAACACTTGCTCGTAAACAGAAATTGATGAAACTAGAAGAAATTCAAAGCACACATAAAACAGTGTAAGATACTTTAGGGAGTTGCAAATGTAGAATAAATTATGGATATCAAAAATTAATTTATTATTAATGTTGTAGATTTGAGAAAATGTATATGGAGGAAAAATCCCAGAAGAATAAAGTAACTGAACAACTAAACAATGATATTAATAAGTTACAAGAGAAACTAATTGCTGATGCAAAACGCAGTTCATATGAAACAATGCGCAAAACTATCTTTCATGCCATGCAGAATGGATTTTCAATTTAATAATATGTCTTTTCTCATTATTTAAAATTAATATGATTGCTGTGAAACTTTGTGTTTATTTGAAATTGTATGATAGCCTCTATAATAAATAAATTTTTAATAATTGTCTAATTTAAATGTAGTTTTATTTACTTAACTTTATCAGTCCTATAAATAAAATATTAATAGAGCTGTTTTGTTGAGTTGTCTTATAAAAAAATATTACAAATAAGAATATATGTTCCTATGTGTAGACCTTAAGATTAACTTTCTTATGCAGAACCTAGGAGGAATATATTAATTAATACTTTTCAAATAAATATCATAATTATATGAGTAACTTAAACAAACAACTTTCAAATTTCTTTTAGTATGGCTCACACATTATACATATAAAAAGATCTGACACTTTCATTATTTACTATGGGGTGCTGGATATTTCCTCAACTATATAAGCAATAATAATAATTATTTTTTATGTTACTATTAACAACGCCATAACATGTCTATCAATCAGTAAAAACACAATTCAAAACCCATATCCATAAATTAAGTATAATATATAACATTATTTTATATATGTTCTTTGCTTTTATAAAATCTCAAATATTTCAAAAGGAAGCTAAATAAAATATAATTTTAGAAAATCTTTATGTACAATTACACAATAAATATTGAGTTTTTAATCCATACAATGTATTTTATTTGTTCCAGAGTTGAAGGTCTTCTAACTCGAGGAGCAATAAAACCAGATGATAGGCCTCTGTGGTTTGATGTATATAAATCATTCCCACCTATAGCTGAGCCTAAATTTGCGAAGCCAAAACCTGAAATTAAACCCATCAGACAAATACTTTACAACGAAGATTCTCTTAGAGTGTGAGTATGATTATTTATATTTAATTTTCATTGGTTAACTACTCAAGTACATACCTTAAGAATGCCCTTTAAACTGTTGATGATTTGCAGTCAGTTCTGGATAAAATGTGTCAATTAGATAACACAAAAGAATTGAGTGGCAAGCAGAATCTCTAATGCTTGGCAACTATGATTCTTGCCTAAGACCAGATTTCCTTTACTCACCATTAATAGTTGCAGGAGTAGACATCTGTTATGCCTGAATATGTGTCCCAGGGATGCAAAATTTTGTTTGTAATAGTTCATGTAATGTTGTGTATTATACCAGATTTTACCTGCGGCTTCGCTCGTGACAATATTGATTTTGTCTAACAAATGAGATTATGTAATAAATAATTTCATACGAATCAGATAACTCTTTGTCCCACATCCCATAACGTTTTGCCGGAAAAGAGTGGCCTATCATTGTTTTTACGTTCCCATCTATTTCTAAACCAAAATTTTTCATAATCTATTCAGCGGTTTAGCCGTGAAAGTGTAACAAACAAAGTCACTTTCGTATTTATAATATTAGTTAGGATTCACGAGTTATCGATATATCGTGCTTACAATTGAAATATTTCTGCACCTTTTCTAATATATTTCAATAAATATAAAATATGTTCAATAGTCCAGGCATTATATCCATAAGTAGAAATACAAGCAATATTTAAAACTGGAGAAGATGAATTTAAGTTTGGATGTTAAGGCTACACTTGCAGAGTAACATTATCACTTCCTTAAACACTGCAGACTATTTCATGTACTATATATGCATATTTATGTAGTTTATCCTAGTTTTCGGTCCATATGTATAATTTATGTTTATTCAACTATGTTATTTTGGTTCATCACAAATACGGTAGATTGAGTTTTCGAAAAATAATATAGTAACAATAGATGAACAAACGAACATGTTCAGGTCAACGGTTTATAAAAAATATGTTTAGCTTTTTCGTTAAATGGAGTGACGTAATTTGGGTTTCACACTATATTTTTTTGAACATATTATTGTGTACTAGTTGTTTAAAAAATGTTTTAATATAGATACATGTAAAAGACTTATTGCGGTCTCGTTAAACTTGCACTTATTCTCATCGATATGAATAGGTTGGTTCCAACAGTGACATGCATTAACCACTCTTTATCTCTTGAAATAAGTTATAAGGTTAGATATTGCTTTATGATAGATTTTCAATCAAAACGCTTTTCGTTTAAAGTAACCAATATGATACTGTACTATTTACATGTTTTTTTCTTTACCTATATCTTAAACATATAAAGATTTCGTATGACCTTGTTTGTCCGCGATGAACTCGTAAACTACTGATCCGATTTTAATTAAATTTTGCACACTGTTTGCTGTTTGATCCAACTTGAGATAGGATACTTTTTATCGCGATAAGTGATCATAACGCGATAGATGTCGCTGTAGTCGATGTGATGGACTACTCGAAAAGGCTGAACAAGGTCTGTAAGGTCAGCTATTATTATATACTCATCAGTTTCTATAAAAATATTTATAAAAAGTTATAATAACTTAAAACAAAGAAAATTTTGACTTTGCTGACTGCACGTAGGCATTAAAATTAGTAACTTTAGTTAGAATAGTTAGCAAAAAAGTAACTTTTGATTTAGTCAAATATTTCAGTTCTTGCATATGTATATTAAACGTCATTTGTTTTTCCAGAAAATTCCATTCGAGCGGCTTCGGTCTAGGCGCTGTTAACCTACTTAATCAAAATACAGAGACACAAACAAAGCGACTTTTAGAACAATACGAAAAGTTAAAATCTGAAAATGTTCCAGAAAATGAGCTAATAGAGAAATCTGCGCAAATAGTTGCAGCTGAAAGACAGGTAGAAGGACCGAAAGTTACGAAAATGAGCGTAAAAAATCATGATTCAGTCACGGCTCAAGTTTTAGCCGAAGCAGATTTAAAGAGTATATTTAAGGAATAAATTATTTGTGGAATTGTAGTTGTGTTATTATTTAGATTAAAAGTGTGTTCTAAAGTATTCAGTGTTTTATTATTATTCTTACTAAAATATGTTATCCCAAGTATAGGTACTCACAAATGTGTAAAAAAGTAAAATAGGTAAATACTAGGAAAATAATAGGGTACTTTTTCTCCAGAAAAAAAAAGTGTTTTACGACCACATGACAGGTGAATGATCACTGTTTCTTTCTTGTTCCCTAAGTTACCTCGAGCCGACTTTACCTAAACGAGCGTCACACGAAAAGGTTTCGGATCAGAATTTCAAAGTCGTCCCATAACAAGTTTCTCTTTAATAAGTTGTCGCGAGCACAGCTAGTCGTATTTATAAGGAAATTAGTATTGAAATATTTTTAGTGATATATATTAACTTAATTATTGATTGGTAGAGGTTAAATTGTTAGTTATTGCGCCCGAACAGACTCGAGAGGAGCGTTTAGAACGTATAACGTGATAAGTACCCACTCAAAAGACAGGTCGGCGACTCTTTATACCCTATACCGTCGAAGATCAGTTTGATGTAATGTTGGTTCAGTTTGTAGGTTGTACAAACACCACGTCAATAAACACAATTTTTAATCCACCTATAATGAGTCTGACCTTTTGGTTAAGAAAAACACCGTAATGAAACCATAGCATGGTGGTAAAATTTTATCTAATGCTTACCTGACTAGTTCCCTCTTGAAAATCTGCCGCCAAATATCAATGTTTCCAATAATCTATAGGTGTGTTCCGGCATTTGCACTTGAAAACTAGTACCGTCACTAGGTTTAGTGTGTCTTGGGATTCTTAAGCCACATCGTCACCTAACAACATGGGAGATTGTGGCTTAACTTACAAAAAAAGACCAGAGACAGCTTTAACAATTCTTTTAGTCGTGTAGTTCAGTAATTATTAACAAAATTGCTTGTTTTTTTTACAAATTCATTAATATAACTTTACTAGCTATACCTATTACATCTATGTTGTTCAAACACCTTGTTTCTTACTAAGCGTTTTTTATTTATTTTATATAACTTCTTTTAATTTTTTCGAAACAAAGCATTGAGTCATTTTGTGATCCAGGATTTTATATTGTCCTAACATTGGAAGTATCTACGCATTAATAATCAAGTTATCTTATCTGTTAAAGATAAGGGCCTCGCAGTAAAGCACACACCTATAATTTAGTGTGTCATCGGAATTGCAACGTTAAAAAGTGTTTTGGATTTGAATAGTGACAAAAAAAGTGTAAATATGGTTTATAGAAAATCATGTTTGTTTTACTTCGCCATTATTTTGGGTAAATACGAATTCTTTATACTCAAAAATTATCGAATGCTAAGTAAGGCAATCATTCTACGATTAGTAATGGAAATCATTTCAACCAAGCCCATTATTACAAAAAAAGTACTTCTTTCTGCCAAGTGCTTCGAGATTATCTAAATGAGAACATTTATTACTAAAATGATAAATTTCCTAGATATCCTCCAGTTAAATATCTTGGACCTCCACTTTCAAACAACCTCATAAATGTTTATAACTTACGATAACTTCTTTTATGTACCGTTTGCTACATAATATTGAACTTATCAATAAGTTCATTGTAACTGCTGCTCATCAGAAGTGAAAACTACTTAGCTAAGCTTATATATCTATACTGTTTATATTTATTTGAGCGTCACAGTCACGCGAGTTCAGTGCGTTTTCCCAATCCCAAAATTCCCCAACGTGCTTAAAGAAATTTTCACTTTAATATCACTACCTTCTCAATATGTATTAATAGTAGTCAACCTTTTACTTATAACTTTATCTGTTTTTAATACTTATATGATGCTTTGTATTATTTGGAAAACAATATCTGATGTCTTACAGGAAAACTTTTTTTTAATAGTTGATAGCTTTAGTGTTATGGCCACTATCTCACCTAATGATAAGTGACGATGTTGTCCAAGTTGGAGAACACGCTAAGCCTAGTGCATAGACTGGCTCTCAAGTTCAACTGCCGTAAACTGCCGTAACACATCTATAGTTATTTGGCAGATTTTTTACATGAGTGTGATAGCAAACCAGTCTGGCATTAGAAATAACACCTACCACCATAATATTGTTTCACCACGTTTTTTCCCCTGAAAACTCAGGATCCATATCACGTCCACTGTCGCGGCGTCCTTAAACTACCAGCCGAGCCATTAAATGAATATATACCATAACTCATTTGCAGCTCACAAATATCCGAATATTAATACGTATTTATATTCAAGCTCTTAACAGTTCTGTAAAAACTATGTATCTGAAGAGTATTTTAACGTTTTTGCTATGTAAATATGAGTATTCCTGGTGCTTTTTTTACATACTTTTTATATGCCAATGCTACGGACCTTGCGTCAAACAGAACAGTTTATGTTGTGTAAGATTTCCAGGATAACTATCTTTTTGAGTATTATTTTTTTAATTTACTAACTTATTTATAATTCAAAACTTCGAGAGTACTGGTAACATTTACTACAGGTCTTCGCGATGGCTTAATTCAGCATATTACGCAATGGCGGTCCACACCCAATACTCTCTTGATAGAGTTAAGAGAGGTCTAAGATAATTTGCAACAATCTAAAGAATTATTCTATAGTTAGGTAGTCTAATGTTATTAATAATTTACTGTTCCAGTGATACTCAGTACCTTGACACAAGAAACAGAAGCCAGAAGGAAAATCCTCAGAGGGAGACGAGTAATGACACGTACATACTATCGTAAGTTTATCTTTTCACAAATCTATAGATAACTATACTTTTTCTCCCACCAGGTATAAAATGATACCACATATTAACATAAGAACACATCATGCTAGGGTAGCGATAGTCAACCTTTTTTCTATAGGCGCCACAGACATGTTTGTAATGGTGTCGCTGGCCGCCAACAGAAAATATTTAGATAATTTAAAATAAAGCAATACCAGGTTGGCCAGCCACATAAGGTTAAGTTATAACTAGGGCCATAATATATAAAATAATATATGAAGTTACGTGTATAAGTACCTAATTTCTCACTTGATCTTAGAAAAATTTTCACTTTCAACTATTTATATGACAAATAGTTCCTTCTAAGAAAATTATTAATCAGTAACATATTCCATATAATTTCCATATGTTCTTAATAAATAAGATATGATTATATACTAAAGAGACAGTACATGTCTTGCTTAATTTTTAGTACATTTAATTTTGTCTGTTACTATTGCATTACGAAATGTGGTCTTAACTACCGGTACCTACTTTGTTACGCTTTACTTGGTTTTACAAATTCAAAATCAGTTGACCTGAATGAATTATTGCCGTTCGACTACATTCAGGCCGCATTCCATTAAGTATATTTTTTTATTCAACAAAAGTGAAGTCGTCCCCAAGTTGTGATGTATGCAATAGTGTAGAAGATGTTTATCATATAATGGCAGAATGAACACATGACCAAGGTCGAAGAATAGTATTTGAAAATAAAATTAATAAGTCATTGAGATCCGTCGGTTAATGTAATAGCATCCTCACTTTCCTCGACAGCCGGAGAAGCAGGGATGCTTTACGGGCTGATTGTGGCTGGCATACTAAGCCGATAAAATGATATAATATCAATTATGAAAGATACACACTTTACTTCGGAGGTAATCACATGGTAAATTTGTGACCGAACCCCAACTTAGCATAAGGCGAGATTGTGACGATAACGCTAAGCATAATAAAGTATAAAAAACTGGTTGTAGACTGCTCTAAGCAATTATTAACGTGATATTCATCATATTTTAATAAACGATGATTAATATTTTTATTTGTAGATGGTAACGCTGTTCCTGCTTGGGCGATAAGTTTGATGGCAGGCATCGGAATGTTGATAATCGGCGGAGTATTATACGTCGTCATGAGAAAATTTGTACTTTCTTCAGAAAGTGGTTCACTGAATACTTATCAACCAACTTTACAACGAGAAGTCTAGTTTATTAATACATGTAAAGTTTTTCCCCTCTCTATTGTAAGATGTTTTTAAGGGGCCGTTCGTAAAATACGTTCGCATTTCTGAGGGAGCAGGGGAGTAGAGGTGTAAGAAAAAGTGACTTTCGCAGCTCAAAAAACAATTTTGTAATTTGTACATGTATACACATATCTATTACATTAATAAAGTTTTATTATTGCCAAGCACTATTCGAGTATATTAATTAAATATATTGACATAATATTTCTAGGGGGTTACAGAAAATGTTATACAGAGTGCCGAAGGGGGAAAAGGCTGTCTAAAAGGTAAAACGAGACGTACTTTATGAACGGCACCTAACGATTTTCGAATGAAAAAATATATATTACTTTCAGGTTTCTTTGTACGTTTTCTCAATACGAGTGTGCAATGTATTTTTAAAAAGTTATATTTGTTGACTTCGAAATAAACTGTTTAATGTAGAATTCATTTTATTTTTGTTACGACATTATAATAATATTACAGGTGAAAAATAATCATTTTGAAATGGATTCACAAAAATTATTGAAAATGTCAATTCTGTTAAGAGATTGCACCTTATCATATAAATTATAAAATAATCACGAGTTTGTAAAGTATTATGAATATGGTAATGGTTGTGTTAGAATTCTCTGCGATGATATTTATCTGGATCAAAGTAGGAGGTGACCACAACTCGGTTACTAAATTTACGTCCTGTGAGAGTTTGCTGCGCTTTCTGGCAATCTGCAATACTGTTGAACTCTACAAATACCTGCAAAATGGAGAATATATTGTAATACCATACATTTTGTTACATGATATATTTTCTGACGTCACTAGTCTGCAATTAGAAAAATATTATTTACTTTTCCACATCCTGGTACTTCAACACCTTCTATGGGCCTCGGAATTTCTATACTCCGAACACAGCCATACTTGTTACATTCTTCCCTGTGAACAATAAAAACTCGATTAAATCTTAGGGCTTTATATTAAAACCTGAGTACGTAACTTTTTTTTATATAACTATAAGGTTTAGCGTTATGCCCACAATCTCACCTGATATTAAGTAATGATGTGGCCCAAGATGTTGGACACGCTAAGCCTTAACTGACTTTTAAGTGCAACTGGCGGAACACACCTATAGGTATTTGACGATAGATTTTCAACTTGTGGGGTGGTAGCTAATCAGGCAGGCATTAGAAAAAGCTCCACAGAAAGAGAACACTAATTAGAGATTCGAGTATAATTAAAATGAACTACTAATGCGAAACTAACAACATAAATGATTTCACTGTATGCTTGGCATAGTGGTTACAGCAGTTACCTCGTTGCAATCATCGCAACGAGTTCGAATCCAACACAGGACGATTATTTGTATAATCCAAAAATACTTGTACTAAGTTTTGTTGTATCTTGTATTTGTTCTTTACACTTGACAAAGGCGATATTACCTACAATGGGAGAGGTCATAGTGAAAAAAAAAAACTACCACATAGACTCTTTTTAGGTTTATCGTGTTTTAGAAGTAGCTTTTTTTTAAATCTAAGTTGTGCCTTGACTCTTTTTATATACCCCACATACTGAAGAATCAGTATATTTCTGTCTTTTGTATTTTTGTATGTCAAGCAATAAGTAAGGGGCAATATGTAAAATACATTCACACATAAGGGAGAGAGAGGGTGTCGCTTACTGTGTCAAAGGGGAAGGGGTCTAAGAAAACGTGATGTTTGCAGCTCAACAAAACAAATTTGTAAATTTTACATGTAGTTACAGATATTTAATCATTTATTATTTAAAGTTTTATTGTTGCGAGCAATAAATATTTCAAAATAATGAAATTTGTGTATTAGTATTAATTGCCACCTGTCATGTACGGGGGTAAACTCTATCATTTGTGAAATAATATTAATAGAGTGGTTGCAGAAAATGTGACATAGCGTGATGAAGTGGCACGAGCCTAAAATGGTAAAATTTTGCATGGCGTATTTTATGAATCGCCTTTCAGTAACCTTTACCATATTGTAGTACATTAACGTCCCATACTCCAGTATTGAGATTCGTTACATTTAGCTATTATTTCATCACTCTGACACTGCATCATCTAATACTGTTTTTTAACATCAAGATATATTTTTTGCAACATCAAAGAAATTTTATGGATTTCATTGGACATTAAATTAAAGTCTCATATGTTATTAATTGACTCTTTTTACTACTGCCCCCCATATTTAGAAGTGTAACAAAAAATTATTCTTAATTGGTTACCATTCAGACCTCACACTATTAACGATTGTTTTCCGTAAACAAGAATGGTAAATCATTTTGAACTAGATTTTCGCCTGCGGGTTTTGAGTAATCTATTGTATTGACGTATTATATAATGTCTACGTCTCTAAACTTCCAGTATCCATAGTAATGTGGGCTGGGTTGTGATAAATCAAATAAATTGTTTTGTTTTACATCCTTACATCTATTATAAATGCAAAAGTGAGTTTGTTTGTTACGATTTCACGTCTAAACCGCATAATAGATAATGATTAATTTTAATATAGAGATAGAGGGGAACCTGAAAATAGTGATATGCTACTTTTTTTTAACTTATTAGAAGTGGGGTAATAGGTTAAACTTTCTATGAAACTTATTATTACGTCATCCGATTTGTCAAATCAATATTAACGCGAGCGAAGCCGCACGTAATATTTAGTATGTAAATAAATATAATTTCATTACATATTCAGTACAAATTCCATATAACATTGACTGGTCAATTTGACGACAAACTCCCTAAAACGTCGAAATTTAGTTTTGGTGGTAGAACTTTAGCTGATTTAACCTTGTTATCAATACATCGATATATTCTAACCATAAATTGCAGTTTCTTAAGTGACACTATATACAGTTTAGATATTTTTTTTATTTTTATTTTGTTTTAAAAACAATATTCTTATATTTTTCTATTGATAATATTGTCCTAGCATATATGAGTTTGATATAGAAAGACCATCAATAATAGTACTTAAATTGTACCATCTTATTCTAAAATCATTCTGAAACATTTTTTCAATTAATCTAAGTATATTTTTGGAGTATTTGTAACCATAATGAGTTGATGATTGTTGAGCGACCTATTTTTTTATTATATGACAACAAATACATATTTTTATTTAGTAATAAAAACATATTCGTAATGCAACAATTCGTACATTTCAAAGTGTTGGAACTATTGGAAGAAAATAATGATGAAATAAAAAAAGAACTAACTTGATATCTTCAAGGATGTCTTCGTATTCCTCTTCATCACGAAGTTCATCTGGTGTCACCATATTGAGAAGACACAAGACCTCAGTAGCTGGTCCAGCTCCAGCTAATGTCAATCCTGCCACTTGTAGCTGAACTGGAGCAGCGCCTGTCATGGCTGAAAAAACTGTTTTTTAGTTTTATGTTACTGCAGTACTCATACATAACACTTTTAATACAATTTGTACACAAATTCATATACATTTACCTAAAGTTGAGTTCTTTGCACCAATACTGGCTCTTTGAACGATCAATTTCTTATCACCCAGTTGCATTCCATTCAGTCCTGCTATAGCCTGTAAAATAAAACAGTTTAGTAAATACCAATACTTAATACCTGCTGCTAAATACCAATAGGTGTGTGGTCCGGCAGTTGCATATGAGAGCCAGTCGCTCCAATAAAGGCCGGCAACACACCTTCGATTCCCCTGGAGTTGTGGGTATCCATGGGCGGCGGTGATCACTTACCATCGAATGACACGCTTGCTTGCTTGCTCGATTGCTCTTATTCCATAAAAAAATATCTAAAATTTATTTTATAAAAGTTAAAATTTAGTAGTTTAGTAAAATGATAGCTCAGTGGTAGTCTGTACGACCGCCGCCTCAATGGACGTGACTCCGAATCCATCTACAATGAGCTTGAGCTTTCAGTGCAGGAAAACATTGTGATGAAACTATAGCATGGTGGTAGGACTTTTTCTAATGCACGCCTGGCTAGCTATCACCCTCAAGTTGGAAATCTGCCGCCAAATACCTATAGGTGAGTTTCAGAAGGTGCACTTGAGAGCTCGTCCCTCCACAGGTTAAATGTGTTCACCAACTTGGGCCGCAACTTCACTTAAGATCAGGTGAGATTATTATAACCTATAAACTATTTAAGAATATAATTTAGTAATATACAATAAAAGTTTGTTTTTACATTTTTCATAGTAAAATGTTTACCTGATCTGTCATTGATATGTCCACATATTCAGCAAAAGCATAACCCTTACTTAATCCTGTCGATGAGTCTTTAACCAGATTGAAAGCACGCAGTTGGCCAAAAGACATGAGAAGTTCCTTTACCTGCCCACACAATAATTGGTGAGTATGATATAACAATACATAATTATTACACAGTTAATTGAAAATAATTAAGATAAATAATTACATATAATATTTAACAATGTAGATTGGACATAATTTTTAGTGTTCCTGTGGAATTTGCTCATAATAATGAAGCAAATATATAAATGAATGTTATCTGACCTGTGGCTAGCCGCATGTTAAAATCAGATGTGAATGGAGGAACTTGCCTTGATGTGCCGACGTCTCGTTCAAGTACAAGACGTATAGGTGAGAATGAGAGACAACAGTGACACGCGGGCCGCAAATGTGCCAAATCTAAGCTAGGGAGGGGCAGAAAGCAAACTATATCAGTGAGTTGTTTAATAACGTATTGAACATGAGGCGTGTATGCTTGCCTCACGTTGGGTACCTGAAAATACCTGAAACGGATCAAAAAATAACGCGGCTCACTGCTGGCGCCACCGAAGCCCTGTGCCCTGTCAACTGTTGAATCTCGGCCTGAAATAATTGCGGCACCTAGACTACCTAATGGGACCTGACTACCTACTCCATTCAATATTAACTTTCAAAAGCAACTTTATGAACTTTCCAAGCTATAATATAAATTTCTTAATCTTTATTAAAGAGAAAAAGAAAGTAATAATGATGTTGAGTATCTCTAGTTTAAGGTTTAAATTAGTATTCTTCAGCTTGCTAAGTTTAGGTGAGTTTTGGAAAAATATGTTGTCTTTAATGGGCTGAGTACCAACCTGTAAAATATAATTTGTAAATGAACATTATATTCACAAATCATATATAATAATAAACACACTACATTTACTAAAATTAAATTAATGGTATAATATGTTGTGAAGTTTTTTTATATTGTTTGCAAAAAATATATATATTATAGTCACTTGTTTTAAAGTTATGTTATTGCAAAAATTTTGTACAATGTATATTTCTTACGATTTACTATTTTATGAAAATAAAATATTAATTTGGAATATCTATTGCCAAAACAATGTAATGATTTTAGCAACCTACTTAAATATATTATTTATATACTAGAAAATATTATTTCAATCTAACATGAAACTTTAATATGATGGTAGGTTTTCAATTTTTTCTATTTATAAATTATTTTTATAAATACAAATTATTAATCAGCCAGTCTATACCAATAATTAGAGTAGTTAGTTATATTCTTTACTGTGAATTCATCCAAATTCATTCTACCACCAAATTAAAGTTTCACAGATGTGAATGCTTTAAAATTATCGAAATTAAATCACTTACTTGATCTTCATTTAAATAATTTGGCAAACCACCAATAAATATTTTGTGAGGAGAATCAGGTACTACAGTACTTATGACACCAGCTGAAAAAAATGACTTATTTTAATTGTCAATGCCAATAATTCTATGATTACAGTTACTCATCTAAGATATTGTGTATACAAAGAGAGTTAGCATATTTACACCAAGGCCAAAATGGTGGCATCCATGGTTAGCATTAGGTGACCATGTAGCATTTACATTCTCAGTCATTTGTGAAAGTGTTCTGTGGTATTTGTGTGTTTTGATCATTGTATTAATATTTGACTTACATAGTGATTTCATAAAACCACACAAGATTTTTATTTATATACATCAAATATCAAATGTTTTTTCATTTTGAAAACTGAAAATTCTAAAAACTCATTTTTTGATGTATAAACTTTTATTTTAGAGATAAATGCGCTCTTAGTTTATGCTGTGTTCAGTTTTAAGTTACATACAATATATATTTTTAACATTATAACATGTGTTTTATTGATGTTGGTGTGTTGTTGGGTTTGTAAACCAAATAAAAAAAACATATAATATACAAACTCAGTAAGTTAGTATAATACATTAAGTATAAACTATAATTATACCTAGTTCTGTAAGGGGAAACAAATTAACATATTTGAAGTGATGATAGCTCAGTGGTAGTGTGTATGACTTCACATCAAGGGATGTGAGTTTAAATCTAATCACCTGCAATGAGCTTGAACTTTCGGTGAAGGAAAACATCGTGAGGAAACCATAGCATGGTGGTAGGGCTTCTTCTAATGCCTGCCTAGCTACCAACCACCCTCAAGTTGAAGCAGATTTTCAACTTGAGCTTGGTACCTAAACTTGCACTCATTAGAAAAGGCCCAACAACTGTGCTGTGGTTACTTCAGAATATTTTTCTCCACCGAAAGCTCAGGCTCAATAAAGTGGTTAAGCTTTTAATGCAGCTTCCATACACACTACCAACTAAACCATCATCACTTTGTATATAATTTTTATTATATTTTAAGAAATACTGGCTTATATTTGGTAGATTTATCATTTTGAAAACCTTAGCTACTGTAAAATTAAAGGTACTAGTACCTGGAACATTAATCGCAGGATTTTCAGTGCCTGGCATTGGTTGATAATCGTGTGGTCGACGGATTTTCAAGCTCTGCCCCTTAAAGTTTATACCATCAAAAGCCATAGCTTGCGTGGTTTCGTCTATAGATCTGAACTCAAGGAATGCAAAGTTTTTATCCAAATTAATCTGACACGCAAGAACAGGATTGCCCGCGGCTTGTGCCAAGCCTGATAAGTGCATTTGTTGATTGAAGAATTCCATTGTTTCTTCCTCAGTTACTCCAAACGGTATATTTCCAACGTACAATCTACGAGCTTGTCGCGTTATAGTGGAACCGACGACAGGAACGGCGGCTTGCGGGGTGTCAGCCACGATGTTTGCCGGTATTTGACCAGCCGCCTGCATAGCTTTATACTGCAACGGCGTAATATGTTCGAATCCTGGCGGCGGTACATCCCAATACAGCGAAGGCTTGCGTCTACGAGACCGTTTATTCGGCGATCGTGATTTGCTTCTTCTTTTTTCACGACGTTCCCTTGATCGAGACCTAGAACGTCGCCTCTCTCTTGAACGAGACCTACGTCGACGATCTGAAAATATAAATTGCAGGCAGTTAACCTCATGTCAAATAAAAATCAAAACAGACGAAAATATGCTGTGACATACCTTTGTCTTCACCCATAACTATTAATAGTTATTAAATCACTTAGAAATCTCTACCAAGCCAAAATATTCGACTCAAAATGGCGTTAATTAGTATAGGTTAGTGTATAGACTTTTGGCAGTTTTGTTTACTATTGTTTATGGTCTTTGTCTGTATACTTTGTGGTCTGTAATGCGGCTATTACAGAGTACCCAAGAACATTAAAGAAAAACCGTCTCTCTCAGAGACCGGGTCTCTCTCTTCACGTTTACCTGTAATTACATAACATGCATTCACAAGTATTTGCCTCTTTTAGTTCAGCTCATCGACACATATTTTTTTTGTTTATACGAATTTGTGACTAGTTTACTGCTTGCGATAGACGTCGAGGCAATTCCGGCGCGGCGCACCAATATATACTAAATAAGTATAAGTTACATAAAGCAAATTTTGTATATTGCCCAAGTAAGAATTGTATACGGTATATTTAAGAAAAAACAAATTTTATGATCAGTACACGTATTTCTAATAAGTGAATAAAGACTTTAATATAGAAAAAAAAAACATGAAAGTGAATAAACAACCGAGACCATAAAGGGTATCTATGTAGATACTTAAAAGTAGAACAAGCATTATAACGATTTCCGGTTTGCGCATTTGTTTAACAGCTCTTATATATACAAAATTAAGCGAAAAAAGAAACATTTGGGTTTTGTTTATTCGGCGATCGTGATTCGCTTCTTCTTTTTTCACAACGTTCCCTTGATATATATATGTATATATATAGTAGTAATAAGTATATGTTTCTATGCAATTTATGATTTTTTTGTCATAGTAAAATACCCATTTCTATATTAAGGAAATTAGTAGGAAAAAAATAACTAGTGTTTTCTATTCGTCTGCACCGTACTGTAAATTTTCTGGAATTCTTTATTTTCTTATTTGTCTGTGGTCTTTGGCTGCATGGTTTCAGTTATTTTGTCAGTTCTAAGTAAAAAGACTCTGGAAAAAAGTTCGAATTATTATATTGAAGTTTTAGGTAGGATATTGAACTGTCATTTTGTGACTTTATAGTTAGCCCGTTGCCTGGTGATGTTTTACGCGATGTAGCGTGGCTGATATATATATAAGTAAAATGAATGAAATTAGTGAATGAATGTGATGATATATTAATTGCGACAAAAAATCCCTGGGTGGTTTAATAAAAAAATTATCACCTTTAAAAAGCACTAGTCTCTTAATATGAAAGACTTTTCGATTTTCTTTATGGTCTTAGTGCTTCTACCATGAAAAGAAAAAAAATAATCAAAAAAGTCTGTGGTCTTTACATTTGATTTAGATCAAAGACAAATGTTGAAATGAAAGGTACTCCTGAGTGAAAGTTACTATAAATAAGTCTCACTTTATTACGATCAAGACTTTAAATTGTTCTCAAACTCAATGGATTATTGTAAGAGGTGTAATAAGCAAATTATAACAAAACTTTAACTACATTTTTTTATAATAATGGTAGGTATTATATTTTAACAAATAGAATCGAATGAGTAATTTAGTTTTGAATCATATTTAAATTTAGAAATGTTGCATTGTATACTATCAAAACCTGTTTTTAGAATCATCAGAACGGTGTCAGGGAAAGGATACACGAGTCAATAACTAATAAGTTTGAAATACATAATGATCAAGATGAAACGAAGGAAAAAAAAAGTTTAAAAAAATCAGATAGTACTAAAACTATCGCACTAATATTCTTATCGTTATTATTGGATCTTTTTGCTTTTACTATGATCTTGCCACTTTTGCCTTCGCTTCTTGACTACTATAATAAGGAAGAGGGTAAAGGAAACACTCTTTATGCATCATTACTTAGAGCAGTTCAAGGGTTTCAGCAACTTACTGGAGCCCCTGATCGTTTTGCGTCTGTTTTATTTGGGGGCGCACTTGGATCCCTTTACAGTTTCTTACAATTTTTAACAAGCCCTATAATGGGAAGTCTTTCAGATGCATATGGCAGGAAACCCATTCTTCTAACCTGCTTGGTAAGTAAATTTTTATATTATATTTTATTATAGAGGGTGGTGACGGCAACAGTGGTTTACCTTATTTTCATAGTCCTTTAATGAAATTTAGAAATGTGATGAGCTGTTGCAAATAGTACTAGTAAATATTATAGCTAATCTATTTCATTATTTTATTAGATTAAGATAATAGACATGGTATTTTCTTCATAAAATATGTAAAAAAGGTAACTATGTAGGAAGAGCTGGGTACAATTAATAGGCCTTTGTAGAAGTTAAAAATATGTGGTATTCTCACATTAAAAAAAATACATGTGAAAGATATTTTATCACATATGCTTATGATTTTATCAAAATTAGATCATGATAAATTTTCTCAAGTGTTAGTTAACTTATCAATGATTATTCTGAGAAGTTTGACAGAGTACAAAGAGATAAAATTTAAGTTACCTATGAAAACTTTGTATCTTATTTTTATATATTACTTAATTAAATGGATAGTGCTGATAAACTTAATATGTGGGAAACAATGTAGTAATTATATTATTTTAATTATTGGTGATCAAAATATTTAAGTATGAAAGTTTTTTTTTTAATTCTGAAATGATGTGTATAACAAATAACACAGAGCCCTAGACAAAATATGTTTTTCTACAATTGTTAGCAGAAGAAAAAACATACATATGTAGTATAGTCATCTGATGCATTTTTTGTTTTCCATTATTGTAATGATATAAGAAGAAAGCTTGGCAAGGGGCTTAATATTTCAATTTCTGGTGAATTAGGTAGTCTCAGTTCATTATCAGTTTCTCTACATAGTTTGCCTTGGTATGCATATCTGAGAGAAGATTAGATATGAAAAAAGTTAACATAGTTTTTTTATTAATAACTTGTTTATTAGTAACTTGTACAATTTTGTGTCAAACAAATTAATTCCTCATCTTGTGGATCAATCATATGAATCATATTTGTGAGGCAACAGGTTGTGTCCACTTACTTTACTTCTGTGTGATGAATATATTATTAGTTTTGTAACTGGTTAATAAATATTTATATATGTATAGTAAATTAAGTACTAAATTAACACTAGCTAGCCTGACAGACTAGACTTAATAGGTTGACTACACTGCTATGGTACTGTTTGGTATTTAGGAATACTTACCTTTATGTGTAAAACTAGTTAGATCAACTAATTTTCACTGTGATCAGTCAAATAGTTTTAGAGTTTATCCATCTCTTACATGTAATTTACCATTTATTTCTATTCATAACTATGGAGTTCCTGCTAATGTTTAAAAATATCATAATGGGAGATGAAACATAGCTTAGTTTTATGAATGGTTTGTCAGTTGCAGATGAATCAAAATTACTCTAAAAGGTTGACATATTATATTTTAATTTTTATTACATTTATGCCCCCTTTAGTGTTAGTGAATAAAAGATGCCATATACATGCAACCATAATATTGGTTATCACAGTGTGAAATTTGGGTTAGTATTTTTAATTAGGGTACAGACAGACATACAAAATTTCTAAATAAAGTGTTTGGCCATCACCAGGTTTAGCTCTTTTATAGTTGCCTGTATAAATAAATAAAAGCTGTGAATAGCTTTGGTATATAATCGAAAATTTGTTCCTAATGTATTATTTATTTCATTATCAAATTAAATTGAGTGTTAACTATTTTTGTAAGGACTTCCTATAAATATGATTTCATTATAAAGAACTGCACTATCTCATTAACTTATTATATTATAATTATTACTTTAATTCAATAAGGTTGCTAATAATAGTCAAGAGACAATATCTGAAAGAGAAACTTGGATGTTTGGTCACATATTATTAAAAACCATAGTTTGAACAGGTGTACAAACTCTGACAAGAATACCTACAATATAATAATATTTCCTTGCTGCTACATTTGGTAATAAATAATATAAGACAATACAATAAAGAAGAATAATGGACAATGAGTTTTCCATTCTGAAATATTACAATATGTATACAAGTAAACATATTAGTTCCCACTGTGGCCTTCACATGTATGTAATTTAGTCTACAGTTTCTATATTATAGGAAATGCTATTAACTACAACAGTAATTATGTTACGAAATTCTTATAATTAAATAATATGTATAATGAATTAATAACAGTAATTTTTTTTTTTTTTGATACTTATAGGTTTTACGATTACGGTCACAATCTCACCTGATGTTAAGTGATGATGTCGCCCATGATGGCGTACTCCCTAATCGTAATGGAGGGAATGGCTCTCAAGTGCAACGGCCACAACTCACCTATAGGTGTTTGTTGGCAATATTAATTTAATTTAAATACATAATATTTTTATGGTATGCGTAGTACAATCCTAAAACTATAGAGACTTTATATGGGCAAAAGTACCAATATAGGCAATAGCCATTAAAAAAAGAGACTACCCGCGATCAATCCTCATTCGAGTTTGTTAAGTCGTCTTAGGACCCTCTAGGAAGACTAATAACACTGGTTGAATATGTAACACGTTGAATAAAATAGCGTCACTATTACGTGTTTATCACCATGCGCGTGGTGGTCGTAATCCGATTGTGTACAGTTCCTTTTTTTAACCTGGTGTTCAAAACCTTGTTCTCCCATGCAACCCGCAAACGCATTACCCGGGCTAATGCCAAGACGAGAGGAGTGGGTGGCAAAACTCATCTGGTGATAAGCACCCGATACTTCCTATTAAATAGTACCACGACGACACTTCTGTCACCCATGTTGCTAGAGAATAGGGTACAGCTTACACACTTGTAATGTGTACAGTTCACTACCACCTCGTTCGATTACTGCATACGTATTGATTGATCTTGAAGCTCGATATGATTAACTTTATCTTCCACTTATTATTCATCATGATCAAAATATTTATTTAGCCTTTCTACGTGCGACCATAGACAAATTCACATATGACGTCATTGTTTTAATTCATGCCAACCTCTCAGCGACCCATCTGCAAGCAATGCCCGTTCTAGGGAGGGCAAACCAGGTGTTTGCCCGGGGCGCCGCGGCGGCCGTTTGGTCCTAAAAATTGATATGACCCAAAGACAAAATATCGCAAATCAGTCCTTTCGTTAACTGATAATTTATATTGTTTACTAGCTGACCTACTAGGTGAACTTCGTGTCACCTATAATCTTTCATTAATATAGTTTTTGCTAAAACTCAAAAACGGTTTGACAGATTTGTATTTTTTATTTTAAATTTTGAGTAGCTATTACCAAATCTAATTAACCTTGTACTTCAATTCGTTAAGATCAATAGAATTGACTAAATGTAATATCGTCTCAGTTTTTCAGTTCTTTTGGTTATTGAATGAAACTTATTTATAAATCCAATGAATTAAATGTCTTTTAATCATATGAAATTTAAATATAGTTAATCAATGTAACGCTTCTTGATAAACTATGTTTTAGTTTCTTTTTGTGGTGCCTAAATATACAGTTACTAGCTTTACCCGGTGAACTTCGTATCACCTATACTATGGAATATTAGATGGCGTTAAAGTAGCTAGATTTTGACATTTTTTGACAAACATTTTATTTATCTTACGTAAGATTTTTTTCAATAGAATGTATCATATGTTACTCCTAATACGTCCAAGAATATGTGTACTAAGTTTCATGATGATCGCTTAAGTAGTTTTCGCGTGAAAGCGTACAAACAAACTTACATTCCCATTTATAATATTAATAGGGATTATTATCCGTCGCTCGAACATGCGACATATATGTATTTATCCATTCACGAACCTGGGAACGTCCACGTTGGGTACGCAAACTTCCAACTACTGGTTTTGTATTTGTTAATTGTCTACGCAATAGACAGTCTCACGGGAAATTATAGTCGCTTAAAATGAAATGGTAACTCCGTTGAAATCATCGGTATAAGCCTAATCAAGACAAACTCTCAACATAATTACTTATTGTAATTTAGGTTTCTCGGGTATCACTTGGAACTCTTATCGACGATTATACAGAATGAATTATTGTTGAAAACTCCGCAAGGTTTTTATACATATATATATATATATATATATATATATATATATATATATATATATATATATATATATATATATATATATATATATATATATATATATATATATATATATGTGTGTTTTTAATTATTATTGCATGTAAATTTTGAATGACTGTTTCACCCGGTGTGTTATCTGAAATGGGAGGAACTTCTTGGCTATCCACGGGTTACTCGTGTTGGTGCCGGGTAAATCGTGTGGCAATGAGGAAAACCGAATAGTCTCACACCGCTTCATAAGCGATTCGATTTAGTTTTAAGAGGCCCCTTTCCGACGCACGTCAACACTGACTTTTAATACTAGTGCTACTCTACCTGCCCAGTCAAATTTGGTAGGAGCCTGCTAGCGCTGCTTTAGAGACACGTTCTAATATAAAACTTACTGCTGTCCTTGCCAGGCTAAGATCTTTTAATAGGTTATAGAAATTTTGCTGGTATATCTGTCGCTCCCTTTTCGACCGCGTATAAAATAACTACATATCCATTCCTGGTCCGGTTATTTAGTAGCTCGTAGTACCCCATGGTACAGTGACCTCAATCAATGAAATCAATTTCATATGGCCATATTTTGTCAACTAACCACATGAGATTTTAATATGTGATAAGATAATATAATAGTAAATACTACATTTTTACCATGCAACAGAGTACATCCAACAATATTTAATTTTATTAGAATATTGTGAGGTGGTCGTCCAGTGAATTTAAAAAGTCTGTGGATTAGTTCACTACGTTATTCCGGTTGATAACTGTGTCGAATAATTTGAAGAATAATAACTGACCTCCAAGAATATTCTAAATAATCGCATTGAGATCGAAATTTTTATTTTTCGCCACTACTATTGATCTGACTTTCTGAATTGTAGGGCTTATTTACCTTGTCATAAAATTGCCCTTTGTAATATGGTTATTCCCAACGACGTCTTTTAGATACAACTGTTTTATTTTTTAGTGTTAACCAAGAAATGTTTAGAATCACTTCCTATCTCATAAACTAAGTAGCGTAATAGATCTGGTGGTGGAACAAATTGTGAAAATTTTACTTTTCCATCTGCACAACACAATACGAACTCAGTAACTCTCGAACGAAATACGGCCATACCAATACGACTATCTTCAATATCTGTCACGCGCTGGTCATCAGTTCAGATAACACGTGAGGTGGCTCGTCGCATATTAAAAGTAATTCGTTTACTCGTTATTACATAAAATGAAAGTAAAACTAATATACTACTTCATGGTAATTGCGAACTGTGCGGTACATTTGTAAAATGTACAAAGATACAATTATGTTTTTTTAAAAACAACGATTTCTTTTATTTAAACTTCCCGCCTGCCCTAATGAACATCAAAAAAATAGTAATAGCTGAATTCGTTGAGCCGTTCTCGAGTTTTGCGCTTAGCAACATTAATTTTTATTTATGTAGAAGATAGATAAATTTGTAAAGGGCTCTGCTTGAACTTATTTAAATACTCGGTGCTAAATGTATACATGGTACTTTTATGATCAATGAAAATTATATATATGTAAACAATTATACATAAACTTCGTAAGTAATAAGCGTAATAGATCTGGTAGTGGGACCAATTGTCATAATTTACTTATCCACCTGCCCAACACAAACCGAACTCAGATTCAAGTACCTGTCGCGTGTACCTGTGTCTGGTCTTCAATCCGGTTAAAACGTGAGGTGGCTCGCACATTTAAAATAATAAAAGTAATTCGTTTCCTCGTAAAATTTAGAACTACGTTTAAAATGATAGTAAAACTAATATACCACTTCGTGACAATTGCGAAATGTGACACCATTTTGAAAAATGTAAAAGTTACAATTATCAATTTTTTAAATAATTAATTAATTTGTATTTGTTTTTGTTCTTAATATTATTTAGGTTCTTTGCAATTACATAATTTTCTTCGTAATTTTCTTAAATAGATTCCTCAGTTTTCTGTACCATTTATGCACGTATTTTTCATATTATAAAAAAAAATGTTCATTTATTTCTTTCATTGGAACTGTGCCCTGATTGGTCGCTGTTGGAAGGGTGGACGTATATTCCATTCCACTTAGATTTATGATTGTAATATTCGCAAACAAGTCGTTTGGGAAAACCTCGTTTGTGAACGTAAGCGTTGTAAAAACTAAATATAAAGAAGCATACATGTATTAAATAAAAACAGATAACCGTTTTCATAACCAATCAAGGAACAAATTTGATATAAACGAACATGCTATAACATGAAGTGTCCTTTGAGATAGGTAAATAATATAAATACAATTAATGTAATACTATAATTAAGCTATTCTTGTGTAGGTATATACATGCTTTCAAGCAAACAATATCTCAAGATTTGGATTCTATTAAGAAAATCCTTACTATAATATTTATAAATGCGAAAGTGAGTTTATTTATTTGTTACGCTTTCGTTTACGTTTATGTACGTTACGTACGTTTCGCTGAATCGATTATGATGAATTTTGGTATAGAGTTCGATGGGAACCTGGAGACGGTGATAAGCTACTTTTTTTTCGCGAAAACCTAATTGGAACTGAGATAAAGAGAGGGATAAACTTTGTATGAAACTTCTTATTGAGTCGTCCGATTTGTTTGAAAAATTCAATATTAACAAGAGCGAAGCCGCACGTATAAGCTAGTTTATAAAATTATTTTATTTTTCAAGTTCACCTTGGTAGTTTTTTTTTTTTTTTTGAGATAGCGTGCAAAGGGAATATTAACAATGAGGCAACCGGATAAGACCGATCACCAAATGACGGTATATTATACTCTATATGATTAAAGGACTTCGCCTTTAATGGTGTTATTGAGAATTTGGATGACATTGAATGTAGGGAAGTTCACATTGTAAGGACAACAAAATAACCTAACGAAAGTCAACTAATTACAATATTTTCGATAATTCGACTGGTGTTAAATAAAGGTTATGTGGCGGTCAACCTTTATTATACGTCTATAGTGGATATAGAAAAATAAATTAGTGAAGTTTAAATTTTTAACGTACAATGACGTGTTTTATTTTATTTCAGGATAATAGTTTAATATAAATTTTTATAAAGGGTAGTGGCGGATTTACACTCTTGCCGCCCGTAGGCTATTCAAATTTTATCATTCCTATCTAGATCCTAAGTGGTGAAACCTATTATCTAGGAACATTTAGGTATATGTACATGTGTAAATCAGTTCAGTTTCTAAAAAACAAAACAAAAATACTCCTTTGCCGGCTCTAAAATCTGCTGGCCGAGGCTCCAGTCTACTTGGCCTACTGGTAATATCCACCACTGAATGATAAAGGGTTATAACAACCTCAGCTTTTCTGTTTTTATAGGTAGGTAACGTAAACCTATTAATTGTTTGAAGTTACTGAGCATCGTGCCGACACGTTTTAGATAACAATAGTATTTTAAACTATTGTCATGATTTATGTTGATAAAAAAATCAATTTATAACCATTTTACTTTATGCTTTATATTTTTATGAAAAATGGTGTCGCATCTAATTGGATCTTCCATTTTTGATTTCCTTTTTGTGATGTCTTTAAGTGGTATAAGTATAGTTATATATGTAATTGCGAAATTGTAAATGCTAAATAATTAATTAACAAATTATAGAACGTCTCGATGTTGTAGATTGTGATTTGTGACGTCATAATCAAAGTAAAAGTTTATTGTGTTTAAGCAAAAAGTTAAGATAAATTCTATTGATAGTTTTTGTCCGTAGAGAATAACACAAGATTTATTATTAAGCAATCGAATGAAATTGGTAATGGTAGGTAGCTATGTTATACATTTTTATGGTATGTGTCTTTGACCTCAGCAACGAAGTCAGCCTTTTGTTAGACTTTGCATTACATCATCTTGGGTGAGATCGTAGTTAAATATGAGCGTATAACGCGAAATAAAATCCGTTATAAATATTTTCAAATTTTAGTGAAATATGTAGTCCTTTTTTATTGTAGGAAAATTCAGTTACTGAGAGACATATGTACGTTCACCTGACACTAGACGTCTTGAATACGCAATAAATCCCCGCGGCCAACTGTCGCATAGCTGGGCTGACGCGAGATCGGTCTAGGAACTAACTTGTCACTTCGGCGACCGGTCTTGTCTGATGTTACCGGGCCCCAACCCTGGTTAAAAACTGTGCTGTCCTAATAGACGGCCAGACTGGTGCAACGAGAGGTGGTTCCTTTAACCATTTGCCTCTTCTGCCGCCCATGCGTCGAAGAGAGTGTCTGTAAGGATTAGCCTTGCGGACTCCTCTCCGCGGTCTCCTTCGAGATAACGTCTCACAAAAGGAGACTATGGCATTCTACGATGTCTCGCTGCATGCAAAGATAATGAAAATATAGTCTTGGATGTTTGTATTAGAGTGTTTTTGTTTAAAAGTTACAGCTGTGAATTTTCGTATGTTGTATGTGAATACATATACGAGTTTAAAATATTTTTTTGCAATAAAATAATATAGAAAAATGAGAATTTAAATTAGAAAATTTGTCACTTCTACATATTTGTCACATATATGAATAGGTAAATTAAAATAGTTTTTACTTCTGTTATAGTCAGCCGATTTTCTTTTTTTTTTTTTTGGTTAGTGGCAGCTGACGAATTTTATTGTTATCAATAAAAAATGAAAATAGGGTTTTTCCTCTAAGATAACTATGAAATGTTAAGAAATCACATAAGCTTCGAACATCTTATTCTGGTTTTCTTTGATTTCTATTTTATTTATTTTAGGTCGGAATAACGATATCTCACGCACTATGGAGTTGCGCAAGTACTTTCAGTATTTTTGTATTGGCACGAATTATTGGCGGTTTGAGTAAGGCCAACGTGAGTCTCAGTATGGCTATTGTCACTGATGCCTCCAATGAGAAGACTAGAGCTAGAGGAATGGTGAGTTTATAAGCATAAGAATTAAAATTATCGTGTTTTTCAATTGATAATTATTGGTTATTCATGAAGTAAATTAATTATTTGTGTAGTCGGTATACGAGGCCTTGTCAGTCTTTATATATCGCACTTGGATATTTTAAGATCTTTGATTCGGTTATGAATATCAATTATTCTCTTATTATTTTGTAGTAATATAATCAGCACTATAAATACAAATGAGTGAGTAAAAATAGGGGCAAAAAAAAAACTCAGATTTTGTTATTTTTGAGTTAAACACATAAAAGTACTGGATATTTTTAGATAAACCTCTTTTATGATAGTTTTAAGTTTGACCTATTTAATCGCGTTATTTCAACATATCCAAGTTTTTAGTTGAACTGATAAAGCGATGAAGAGGAATAACTTATGAAGCGACTACAGCTCAGTGGTAGCGTATTCGGACGCAGCGTCAATGGATGTAAGTCCAAAACCACCTGTGATGAGCTTCAGCTTTTGGTGAAGGAAAACATCGTGAGGAAACCATAGTAAGGTGATAGGGCTTTATCTAAGGTCAGCTGGCTAGCTACCACCCTGAAGTTCAAAACCTGCCGCCAAATGGCTATAAGTGTGTTCCGGCAGTTGCACTCTAGAGTCAGTCCCTCCACACTAGGCTTAGCGTGTCAATTTTGGGGCAAATCGTCGGACATCAGTTGAGATTGTAGCCATAACGCTAAGCCTATACTAAAGTATTAAAAATAAATTCAAAAGTGAGATTACCGCCTATGCTTCTACATGGTTCGTATTAATAATTTTAATATGGTAAATTTCAGGCTCTTGTAGGACTGGCGTTTTCGATTGCTTTTATAGTGGGTCCTCTTGCCGGAGCATGGTTTGCCAAAAATGACGTTTCTAGTGGATTATGGGGCGAACGACCGGCTTTTTATGCATTATCACTTACATCTCTTAATATCATACTCGTGATGTTCTGTGTACCAGAGACGCTGCCCAGGGTTTGTAAAATATGAATTCGCTTTGCACGTGTTCAATGACATTAACTCCTTTTGGGATTATTTATATTTGCTTTTCGGGTATGAAGTTTAAAGAAGTCAGGACATGATTGTTGCAATTTTAAAAGATTTTTTAAGCTTCTTTAGATTTTTTATACATAGGGATTATTTTTATTTGGAATACTTCAATGTTTAATATTATTAAATCCTAGCACAAGTCACAATGCTTGGTACAATATTGTTGCTTTTAAATTTATTTTTAGAATAAATTTTCTTTTATATCACTATCAGTGATAGATGATGGAATGAATTGATTTTGGGCTTCCAGTATAAATATATATAAAAAGAACTGTGGTTGTTTGGTGTCAGAATATCATTTCCTTTTTTATTTGCTTAACCTGTATTATTTCAAACTTACTGGTTCTTGTTATTTTGAAATTAACACATTCGTATGGGTGCGATGCGTTTGTATGTAATTTTGTGCGCCATTATTGTGATAATATAATAAAAAAATGTAATAATATTGATATTAATATAAAACTTATTTGCAATATATTACTACATGTTTGCTAAAACGATGTTTGAGATGTATTTCGGTTTATTATTCATGCATGTAATTAATTGTTTTCAGGAAAAAAGGGCACCGCTTTCATTCTCCCTTACTAAAACAATCGATTTCGTGTCTCCGTGGCATTTATTAAAATTCACTGCTGTTAAAAATCTTTCCAAGCATCAGAACAGGGTCTTATCCAAATTGGGACTCATCTATTTTCTTTACTTGTTCATATACTCGGGACTCGAATTTACTATAACATTTTTGACTCATCATACTTTTAACTACACCGCTATGCAGCAAGGGAAAATGTTTTTAGTTATAGGTGAGCTTTAGTTTTTTCCGTTTATTTCTTAAATAAAATCCATTATTTGTTATTGTTATATTATTTATATGAATGCATTTATAACAAAAGGTAAGGTTAGATTTTTTATTTTTTACGTAATTGTATTGATCCGAATATGCATATACAGCCTTAATTATTTAGAATATTTTAGTGTCCTATGTCCAACCTCTTCTATAAAGGCGATCCACTGATACGCGAACAGATATAGTTTGTACACGTCATACGTGTTAGCTGTTTCATTGCGTATTATAATGAATTAGATGACTTGAATGATGTACAATAAAAAAGTTTGGAAAATTCAAAAGTATACGCCTTATATTTTTTTTCATTTTTTTATTTAATAACTGTTAAACCACATCGAACTAGACCGTGAAAAGTAATAGGGTTCTACTCCTAATTATACTGAAGCGTAAGATTCGGCCATTATCGTGATAATATACAGGATCCGCACACAGACACACGGACGACCAAGACAGAACTTTTTTAAACCAGTTTAAATAACAAAAATGGCATCAAAATTATTATGAGTGTTAAAAATAGTGTTTTTTCTTGATACGTGTGTGTATATATTATTTTACAAGTGCAATATATGATAAATAGAGACATCTTAAATTTAAAAAATCAGTTGTTTTGCGTGAAGTGACAGTAGTATCCACATCAACGTTTGCTTATGAGGCGTGCAAAATGTTTATTGTCACAACTCGAAAAAATTTGTTAATTACGAAATCTCGTACTATTCCCTCAATTTATTACTTATTTAATAATTCAATTATTTGTATTTATTCTACGTTTATCAATAATAATATACTAAGAATGGAACTACATTCCAAGCGAGTGTTCCACGACACAGTCGTTTTGTAAGTTGTTGTTTGATTATTGTAGGGTTAGTAATGGCGGTACTGCAGGGCGGTGCGGCGCGACGGCTGGGCGCGCGCGGAGCCGTACGTGCGGCGCGTGTCTCTCTGGCGCTCACTCCGCTCTCGTTCTTATGTATCGCCTGCGCCGCTCTGCCTAACCCTTATCTACTTGCGGCAATCACTTGGCTTTGGACCGGCCTTATACTCTACGCCTTATGTAAGTTTATTCAATACTAGCTGCGCCCTCGACTTCGTTCGCGTGGTTGTTGAGAACTATAACGCGTCGGTTAGAGTACAGTCAATACCAGTGCTACATGATGACGTCATATGTGCAATGCCAACTATCCAATATAGAGTTCAACTGTCAACATTAGTTTTATTTTGACTTTAAATTAAATTCATATTATTTAATATCTTTTGATAGAGTGAACCGATTTAGATGATACTAAAACTAAGTAATACTCCAAGTTGCGTGCAACTTTACGTATAAAAGTTATGTACATTCGTTTCGTACATTTTACGTGATGCATGCACCGACAAAAATTTCAAAAATGCTCAAAATGGGTTCTGTTGGTTATGCTTTAACACGCTGGCTATTTTTTCGATTTTTTTTTCTATGTACAAAAATGACTTTGCTACGGATTTATTATATGTATAGATATTTACAGAGGTGTACTAGATTTACGTGTGCTATTGCTTATTTTTATAATTTATAGGTTTAGCTATATGCCCACAATCTCGCATGATATTAAGTGACATTTGGCCCAAGATGGAGGACACGCTGAGCCTAGTGAAGGAACTAGGTTCCAAGTGCAAGGTTGAGTTTTTCGATCTTATTTGAGTCAAACTCAGGGTAAGAATGAGAATCCCTGCAATGAGCTTGAACTATCAGTGAAGGAAAACATCTTGATGACACCATTGCAGGGTTTATTCCAATACCCGTCTGGCTAGCTTACTACCTTCATGTTGAAAATCTACCGCTAAATATGTATAGATGTGTTTGATCAGTTGCACTTGAGAGCCAGTCCGTTAGGCTTAGCGTGTCCATTATCTCGGACCACACCATCAATTAATATCAGGTGAGATAGTGGCCTCAATGCTAAACTTATATATTGTAAATAATTCTAAAGTAACGTGGATAAGTTATTCTATTTAAAGTGAAAATTTCTATCGGATATTTGGATAGACAGTAAATTCATATACTAAGCTGTCATCGACATGGTCACACGACGTGTTAACGTACACACTGTATCTATTACTATTAGTATAACTTATTGCAGCGTAAACAATTTTGATCTACAAGTTTTAGTTTAAGATGAAACAATTAATATGGATATCTGAAAATAAAAACTGTTTGTTTATAGCCTTAGTTCCCAAAGTGGTTCAGGTGGACACCCGGTGGTTCACGTGAGACTCGACGAGAGTCAACGTGGACGTGACAAAAAATAGGGGTTCACAATTCACAAGCGAGGGTTCAGCAATTCACGAAAATTTATTTCCTCTCGTTAGTGAAGAACTAAAATATTGGCTTGACTTCACGCAAATTTCCATAGTAAGATCTAATCTTAACATTTTTTGTCGAGTTTTGGGAATATGGTAGAACCAGCTAAATTTTGAAAGTATTCCACGAGATAAAAAGTCTGGGAACCTCTGGTTTATAGTTTTAAGATTTTACTTCTGTTGGGAGTCCCTATGACTACTTTACGTTTTTTTTATTAATGTGTAAATGAATTACAGCAACAGCTTTTGCGGTGTCGTGCATGACTTCGATGGCTGCGAACGAAGCGCCGCCCGAGAGCCGCGGCGCCGTGCTCGGGGCTCTGCGCTCGCTCGGGGCCCTGGCGCGTGCAGCCGGACCGTTGCTGGCTTCCTCCGGTCAGTGTTTACTGCACCCCTCACAACGCGAAGCGATGATAGCTCGGTGTTTGTGTGTACGGATTCCGCTTCAAAGGACGCAAGTTCGAATCCCCCGACAATGAGCTTGAGCTTTCGGTGAAGGAAAACATTGTGTGGAAACTATAGCATGGTGGTAGGGTTTTTTATAATGCCTGCCTGGCTAACAACAAACCTCAAGTTGAAAATCGGCCGCCAAATACCAAAAGGTGTGATCCGGCAGTTGCACTTGAGAGCCAGTTAGCGTGTCCATCAACTTGGACCGTATCGTCACTTAAGATCAGGTAAGATTATGACCATAACGCTAAAACTTTAACTATAATAAAAAGTCGTGCAGTTTTTCGACACTTCAATGATAATTATTTTAAATCTTATATATTTTTACAGCAATGCAAATATTTTAATATCCAGAGTAATAATCGTGATGTGATAGTGAAGAGATACGTGAATTGTGATATCACACTAGATGATTTTTAAATTCATTTATTTCATTATATACTGAAAAATCTTATTGAATTTTTTTTACGCCCAAAAAATGAACGTATTGGGACCATTTTTTATTTAATAGCTCTAGAATAACATCGGCTTATTTCCTATTTAGTGTTAGTTAATAGTTTAGTATAGTATGGATGTGTAACGATTACACCCAAAAAATTAACGTATTGGGACCATTTCTTATTTAATAGTTCTAGAATAACATCGGCTATTACCTATTTATTGTTAGTTAATAGTTTAGTATAGTTATAAGTGTGAAACTGCCTCGTATACACAATGACATCATCAGCGTTTACACAAAGTCAATTGTATTATATTGACTGTAAATATTATATTTTTTGTCCAGATATAAGCTGCCTTCTAAGTGATTTACTAGTCAGTATATAGAGTCAGATCTTTTACTTCTTCTACCTTCACCTTTTAACAGGAACCATGTAACGATGCCTAGTGTTGCTAAAAATTTAAACAATTTTCCACCAGCGCTGAAGATCTATATTGAAAAAGTCAAATCCTTGAAATAGTTCATCTACATTACACACTGTTATATATGTTTATATATTTGCAGTTTTTAATGTGCAAAGTAATCATACATAAGTTTCTACCTGTTCCAGTGTATTGGTGTTCCGGTGCGTCGATCACTTACACCGTCGGCTCAGTAATTCTAATAATACCAACTGTGATGTTATTCAGACTGAAGACGTAGAATTTAGAAGACAGACTTTACACTGTATTTCATTAAGAACAAGCAATAATAACGTTATTACATTTCTAAGAATTCCATGATTTTCGTAATGTTTTAGACTGTATATATTTATATATTATTTTAATAGTAAATTTTTTTATTTACATTTTGAATATTTATCTCGAATAACAGTATTAAATTGTGAAAAAAACCAAGAAGTTTTATTATTAAGACTAACTCCTGTGGGTTAGTATATAATCAATATTATAATTATTTATTAATCAGATTACAAGGATCTTTTGAAGAAATTAATTGATGACTAAACCCAGTAGAATAATGAAATATAATACATTACTATATTACAGTTACAATAATAGAAGCTTAAGCAATAAAACAATATTACATTAAAATGGAACGACAGATAGCCAATGGTTTCATAAAAGGATTATCATACAACCGTATGACTGCATAATTGTATTAGGACTATCGCAAAGTCTCTACTCTGTATAGATGCGATTTCTTTCGCATACAATCGTATTCTTCAAGATTTTCACCAAGACCTTCAACTAGTATTAAGCAATTCTTACTATAGGTATATATCGGAATCAGTGGGGGGGCCATTGCCGAAAGATTCTGTGAGAAAATCTGATAAAAGTCACAAGACTATAAAGTATACCATTTACATTGATACTCCAGAGAAAAAAAGATAACAGCGGAACATGAAAGTAATTATATTTATTAGCGCACCCTATGCATTTCAATATTTTATTGTAAAATATATTCAGTTTACTAGCAACTAGAGGCGGATGTCGAACATTGGCAGCCGTTTATTGTTAGTATTTTTTATGTATAATAATAAAACCACAACCAAAAGCATGGTCCCTCTTAACTTTCAAGTAGGGTTTGTTTGTCCCATATCCTGAAAGTAGATCGAGGGAAATGTGGATTCAATGCACTACTTGCAAACAATGGGCTCATAAAGAGTGCACAAAAGGTGGCCTTAACTAAATTTGCCACAGTTGCGATAAGCTAAAATTTCATTTCATTCAAGAAATGTTCCTTTTAAATTATTTATTTTGTGTTAGCGTTGTCTTTAAGGATACTGTTTCTATTATAGTTTAGTTTAACTTTCAAGTTAATTCAGAAACGGTTGGATTTATTTCAACGGGACTTTTACTGGCATCTGCTAGTAATCTAGATGATGTTGTAAGGAGTAACTTAACCAACTTTTATTTCAATTCCATGCGGACACAGCAAGTGTCAAATTATATTGTTGAACAGGAAATATAATACTTTCCGTTGATGTTCTGCAGATGTTTAGTTCATATTGTCGTAAGGTAACATTTCAGAATATGTTTTGGGAGCAACTACAGATTCAACTTTATTTATTTTATTATAATAACCATATATTATCCTTTAAAACCCGGGCTAAATTTTTGGAGACATTTTCGATGTACAAAAACAACTTTTCTACAGATTTATTATATGTATATATATCGATGTATGTTTTTTATATATAAAAAGGTATTGTAAACACCGTGAAAGAGGTCGCGTGATACTACAGTTATATGGGAAAATTTTAATCGTGTTGCTATGGCAACGAAGTGTTATGGTTCATGTTATTCACCGACATTAGTTAATGTACATACAGCAAAATGCCATTATTTAGCAGTAAGTTTACACCTAAAACAATTCCGGTGCGTAAACAAGACACTTCAGTGATAAAAAAGGAATTCGGTAGTGATTATGCATCATCTGAGTTATCTATTGATGTAGGACCTTTAAAAATTAAGTTAGGAGATTTTGAAGTTTCTTTTGAAGATGGGGAATGGATTCCAGGTAATTATTAGTTTTAAAATTTTTGGGAGTCAAAATTAAACTTTATAATGGTTTTTTTACTTAAAAATGGTAAATTTCACATAAGTGAGGTACTATTAAAGTTCTAAAATTATTTCAGAAATTCCGCCATAACATTGATGGGCATCTTTCGATATACGTTCCGTATTTTACTTTACACATCATATATTCGTCTATTAGGGAGTAGAAAAATTAGTAATTGTGCCGATATTTCATGTAAAATACTAATAACATTATATCAGTAATATTTCTTTATTATTTTCTATTCTATCTACTCTATATTGCTTACTAAGTTTGATCTATGAAATAAGACATTACATTTATCAATTAAAACGTAAGTTATTCTAAAATAATGATTATTTATTCTTATTTAATTATTACTACGTATAATACACAATTAATGATAATTTTCCACATACATAATATTTTTTTAATCTTCGAAGTTCAACTAACGCTCTAACAAAATAGTGAAACCTTATCTGAAAGTTTTTGTATCAACTCGCAATACATTTTCCTTATTATTATTGTAATTCACTTCACATGAACACAATTATCTAACTATATTGAAAGCATGTTGTGGCGGCTTTTGAGACTTTGAGACTTTTGAGATTGTTTGTATATAGTTTTAGGTATTCATGTTTGGTGTATTAGTCACTAGCTGTCTTAATTAAATAAAAAAAGTAGTTTATGAATTAAAAAAACAATGCATGATAGATAAATATACTAGTATTGTGCATACTGTATCCTCTATAAAATACTATTTCACAGCCTCCGGCAAAGCTGGTGCCGCACATAAAGAAAATATTCGCCTTAAGAGTGAATTGATGAGACTCGAAGAGGAAAACAATATGTTAAGGCTGAAATTCGAAATATTATTAGACATGATGACCGATAAGACCGTTGAAGCGGAACAACAAAACGAAATGCAAAGAGCACGAAGTTTAACTAACTTGAAACAGAAAAGTAAAAAGCAGAAATGGTGAACGAACATACATATTCTGAGATATTGAGGTTAAGTGTATATTGGTAATTTTAAGCCTAAATAGCATGATTTTTTTGAATCCACAGACTAATATAGATATCTCGAAATATTTATTTGTTTTTAATTACAGGTATAAAGTTATTTTAGATACCTGATAGTAATTATCAATCTTTTAAATCAAAGAGTTTTATTTTGTAGAAATTTAGTATTAGATAAACATTTGTAAGTGAATAATATATAAACATTATTTTATCATCATTGTTAGTTAAATTTTATGTTATTCTTAATATTTATGTCTTTCAACTTTGTCCCTATGAGAAATATTGATTCTGAAATTTGGGTACTTTTCCTATACACGATAGCTTCCGTTACGAAGTTCCATAATATTGTAAAGGCAGGAAAAAAGTTAACGAGTGAAAGCGTCACTTAGTCCCTACATCTATTACTCATTTATGATCCATTAATTAGACCAGGGGTTCCTAATCTTTTTCCGTCTGCGGCGCACAATCACGTTTGCTATTTTGTCTCGACGTCCAAACCTATCTACTTGGTCAAAATAGATAGGTACAATGATATTAGTTAGATAGGCACAAAAATTAAAACGTCCACATTATCTCTCTCTATCACACTCTATGGCGCACCAAGGCACCGAGGCGCACACTTTGAGAACCCCTGAATTAGACATTTTTCAATTCAATTCATTATTCAAGTCATTTTTCCATTCATCGAGAACGGTTCTTTTTCCTTGTTGAAGGGTATCTTATCATTTACTCACGATAACGTGCATGTGACATTTCACGATAACCGGCTGAGTAGTTAGGGCGCTAAAGCATAATAAACTCTAATTTCTATTCATTAATTATTTAGTCGCATGAGTGTATATATTTTCCATGTGCCTGAATAATTTTGATTTCAGTCATTCTTTGGTACGGCAGAGACTTTTCAAGTACAAGTAACATCTGTCATAATGAACAACAATCTTCCGCAGTATTTACCTTCGGGATAAGATGTAAGATAATTAAATAAAAAGACTTGTAAAATAAATACATTTTTACTCCAGTATTTATATTTTAACCTATTTACAACTTAAATGAATATAAAAGCTACTTATATTTATTTATACACTATATTAAATGACTGTTTTAAGGCATTTTGAATTAAAATTTTAAGTACAGGCTGTACATACTGTTTAGCCCGTAAAATAAAACAATCCGATATATTTAAAGTAAGATTTTTAAAGTTGTGATGTGGCCCAAGATGGTAGAAACGCTAAGTCTAGTTAGGGGAGGTACTGACTCTCAGGAGCAACTGCCGGAACACACCTATTGGTATTAGGGGGAAGATTCTCAACTTGAGGGTGATAGTTTGCCATCGGGCATTCGATTTCATAACGATGTTTTCCTTCACCGAAAGCTCAAACTCATTGCAGTTGGATTCGAACTCGCATCTCTTGGCGCGGCGTCCGTAGACACTACCAACGGAGCTATTATCGATTCAAAATCGTGCCTGTTGGTGAACTTCATGTGGTTTTAATTATTATTTGGGCAACGATTCCTGTTATGGCCCTCTTGTTTGCAAATCCCGCATTTCCTTGCGCCGCCCTGTCGAGTGGTTTGTGTGTCGGCGGCGCCTCTAGCGGAGCCCCCTCGGCCCCGGCCTCGACCGCGGGAATTTGAAAAGCTAGTGTTTTGTTCTGTAAACAATTTGTTAAAAGTTTATTTTGAGTAAGGTAATAAATACACAGTGGCGGATTTACACTTTTGCCGCTCGGAGGCTATTCAAATTTTGCCATCCCTACCTCTACAATTACATTCCACATAGGACTACGTAAATTGTGGAAACAAAATCGATATAAGATTTAGATTCTAAATGGTGAAACATATTATCTACCAACATTAAGGTAGATGTATTAGTATGTATCATTTCAATTCCTAAAACACACCCTAAAACTTGGCGACTCTAAAATCTGCCTACTCGTCTATTGTCTCGGTAATACAATAATGGGTCTAACTTTTTCTATTTTCTATACAACAAAACTGAAAAGTTTGTTTGAATGCGCCAAACTTAGGAACTATCAGTAGGATTTCAAAAATTGTTTTTTGTGTTTGATAGAGGAATAATTGAGGACAGCTTTACGCTATTTAACATCACATTATTACCAATAGGAGCAAATCTATATTGTAATAAGTTACAAAAACGGACAAATATGATTAAATACAATTTGAAACGAAGTCGTAGACACAGCTAGTATTTAATCATTCAAGTATGCATATTTGTTTTCAAAAAACTCTTAATAGGGGTGGAACTTGATTTTAAAGGTAATATAAATAAATTATATTCATGAAGCTAAAATTTTTCATATCTACGTATGTACAGCATGTCCTGTGTTGGTTACAACATGCTGAAATAAATAATTTAATCATATTTGAGAAAATAAAATGATGCCTGTATCTTACAATTTATGTATTCTTTATTATGTTATTATGTAATCATTTTCAAATGTTTATAATATATAGCAACTAGCTGTGCCCGGGACATAGTTCGCGTGGAGCTAAAAATATTTCTAATCTGTTCCTGTTGGTGGTAGCGTGATGTTAAATAGCCCAAAGCCTTACTCAATGATTGCTCTATCAAGTACAAAAATATTTTTTATGATATTAATATAAATAAGGGAACGTCGGATATACCGAAAGGCGTCCTTGAACTAGAGGATCTTTAGGCGGTCGCCTGAAAGAGATATTTTGATAAAATTTCCAATTCAGCCGTGTATTTTTAAGCACACACTTTTTTTAAATTATCACATAATAAATTTGACAATAAATTATGTAATATTGGTGTTATTTCACGTGACGTAATTTAATCATTTCCGCTAAGTGAAATGGGTAAGAAATAATTTTGATTTGTCAAAAAAAGTCACTGGCCAGTTCTAAAAAGGTAGCAGTCACCTTAAGTTTTGTTTAAACTTTGAAGATTATAAAAATAAATTAAATTCCAGTGATATCCGCAGAAATGCATGTAAGTAAACGCGTCATTAAAATAAGAATAATATAGTCTATCACATTAGGCAATACATGTATATTAATACATATAAACTAATTCGAGTTATTTACACCATTTAAAACTCAACAACGGTTGAACCGATTTATATGATTTCTGATTTGTTTCATTCGTTACCGTTCAGAAAAGTGGAATAAATATCTAGTATTCATTTTATGACATAAATAAATTCCTAAATTGAGTTTAGCTAAAAATTGACACGGTATTTTTATTGACTGTTAGGTGGTACGAAATTTTCCGGGTTAGCTGGTTGTTTACAAATTAAAACATTCGTCGATATACCCGATACTATAAAACACTTACCAGGCCTCCAGCTTTGTTCGTCCGCCCATTTGAAGAAATTACACCGAGAATTGAAATCTTTTGGACACCCGTAAAAGGGCCTGCCCTTATTTGGTCCTTCTTTCTGAACGGTGATTCTGTAAAAAAGTATTTTATTATTTGTGCAATTTTCGTAAAATCACCTCCAAGTGAAATTTAATTCCGTAGCTGGATGTTTTGTTTTTACCAAGTAATTCACGCATGCAAGTAATTTCTCGCTAGGGCTTTCAGTAATCCTTAACTATATGTTATTAATAGATTAAGGTGGAATCGAATTCACGTCCCATGACACGGCGTCCGTACACACTAACATTGAGCTATCAACGCTTCAAAATCTTGTCTTGGACTTGCATTTGGGCAACACTAACTGACACCACATAATATTTTGGAAGTTAAATGGAAATATACGCAATTAAGACTATTTGAGAATGGGTATACAAGAATATGAAATTTGGAATTGATTACCTTTTACACCGCAATCCACAGTTACAGTTGACATTGTCCTCATTACCGGGGAAGGCGTCTGCAGAGAGAGTGGACGCGCTGCCCCAACCTCGGTTCGAACTGGTAGTCGGTTGTTGTGTGCTGTTTCCCCAGGACGAAGTCGAAGGTGGAGGAGTTTCAAAATTATTCTGTACTTCAGGGGTATCAGATGCCCATAGGAAAAAATCGCAACCGCCATTTTCTTTGCTAGCCGCACACTTATAAAATTTCTTACCTAAAAATTTTTTTTTTATTCCGCGCAGTTGGAATTAATGTAGTTTTTTTTTTATAAAAGAAAACAACACATAGTAGACTAGTAAAAAATACTTACCAAAATTTGCATTTTGTTTCCTCACAGTCAGCAGAATAGCTTCATTATTACATCGGCAGAGTACGCGATTGTCATCCGCATCGGAAGTCCTGTTTGTCGGCGTTGGCGTTCTTGGATTCGTGCCATTTTCAACTCTATTTACAGGCGCTGGTGGTATAAATTGCCTCGGAACGTTTTCACTTCTTTGGTTTACACTCGTTGGGACACTAACGGAGTTGTTATTTCTGTTACCGTTACCAAAATTGGTCGTCGAGTTAACGTCGACGACTTGTGTAGGATTTTTTGTAACGTTCCTCACGTTAGAAAGGTTTATACCTAGGTATTCTAGCAAGGTCCTATCGCAACCGCCGATACAGGCCGTATATGGCGGGGGATATAAATGGCTCAACGAATTATTCCGCCATTCGAATTTAACTTTGTTGTAATTAGGTCCACACTGAAATTCGTAATTGCAGAGAATCGTTATCGGTGTTTACTAAAACAAAGTAGGTACTCTTCGAGAACTAGTCAAAACTTAGAGCTATGATATAACAGTGTTTTTTTTTTTTTAATTTTATTTAAGGGCTTTTAAACCGAGTAAATGACACAGAAAAAAAGGATTAACTTTCTCTAAAATGACTGTAAGAAAAGTGGTCTGTATACACGGGAAAATATTAAATTAATTCTTAAATATAGATGATTGAAAATAAGTGATTTTTCCAAATAACTTTCGGTGAAGGAAAACAGCGTGATGAAACCATGGCATGGAGGTAGGGCTTTTTCTAATACCCGCTTGGCTAGCTACCACCCTCAAGTTGAACATCTGCCACCAAATACCTATAGGTGTGTTTCGGTAATTACACATGAGAGCCAATGTGTCTATCCACCATGTTGGGCCATGTCGTCACTTAACATTAGGTGAGATTGTAGCCGTAACGTATAAAAAAACATAATAGTAGTTTTTAAAAAACACGTGAACCTGTCTTACTGTTTTAAATGAATAGATTACCGATATAATAAAAATAAGCATACCGTTGAACATTTTTCCGATAAAACTTGCAATGATTTGACGAGATTCGGTAACCAAACTGCATTTTTACAATTAGGATATGATAGACAACCAATATAAAATTCGTCAGTAATATTCCTCTTTTGTCTTAAGACCATATCCGAGCCGCATTTGGGACATTTTAGAACTGGAACTAAAAAAAATTAAATTGAAAACATTTTGATTACAAATGTATACTTTTTAACTACTTTATTAGTATAATGCCTTTTGAAGATATGCTTTAAAGCAAATACGGTATAGCTCATTCTTTCCATCTTAAATAGATAACTGTTATTTTTCAAGAATATTCATAAGCAGGATTGGATATACAGCTTCGATAAAATCCTTACTAATATTATAAATGCGAAAGCGAGTTAGTTTGTTTGTTACGCTTTCACGGCTAAGCCGCTGAATAGATTATGATGAATTGCGGTATAGATTAGAATCTGGAGACGGTGATAGGCTACTTTTTTTCGCGAAAACCTTATTGGAAGTGGGGTAAAGAGGTACACTCGCACGTAATATCTAGTATAAGATGAGAAATTGTGTAAAATCAGTATTACGACATTAATAGCTGCACCACAATTTCCATTTTATGGAATCAAAGTGAATATAGTTAGGAGCTTCATCAAACGCTACAGAATTTCTAGTCTGTAATCGAGGACGCTAACAATTTTGGAGGTTTTGTGATTTTATTGCTCTGTTTGTGCTTCGCCGGCTTACAGATACAGAAATTAGTTTCATTATAAGTGTTACATACACAGAGTGTCAATAATGTGGTATTGATATGAAATTTTCTGTTATCACGTCGCCTATTTCCTTCAACTGCCCAAAATGCTCAAACCCTATCACTTGAAAATGACAGTAATAGATTCTAAAGAGGATTCAGTTGCCAAGATTAAAAAAGAAGAAGAAATAGAACATAGAACAGAATTGTAGAGAAACATAAAATAATACACCGTTATAATTATAAAACAAAATTATCTAATTCATATTAAAAACATTTTACTATTTGAATTTGAAAGACTTAAATTAATGGTACAGTGAGATAGCAATTGACAATATATGTCAATGTGCGGTAAATGATTTATAATACAATTCGAAAAACTGTTATTTGTGTATGTTAATATCGACATATAGTTACAAGAGACGATAAAAAATAACAGAAATCACCTGAGGCCATATTATTTGGTGTTATATCAGTATTGACTGATGTTTGGAGCGGTCGTTCGTTTAACCTTTCAGCGAGAGCTTCGTCTATTTTGTTCGCCTCCGCTGTCACTTTTATATATACCTCTTTGTATTTTGCTATCTGAAAATGTAACATAAACACTTTATAAATCAAAATTAATAAATAATATCGAAATAAATGATACTCAGAGTCAGATTTTAGAGTTACCAGATTCTGGGGCCATAGAGAAGTGAAAGTCTAGAGTAAATTTAAATATTAATATAATTCAAGTTGTCTCTTGAAAACTATTTTTACTTATTCATTTATATATATATTCTATATAAGTAATGAACATTCATTTGTGAATTACATATATTGAGATTTGATTGTGAGAATCGAACCTACAGTACTTGGGCGTGGCATCAACAGCAAGGCGACCACTAAAACAATTAGACAAACCGTGCGCGCAGTAGAAGTGAAAACAATATCAAAAAGGTCATATTGTATAGAATCAAACGCGTTGCTAAAAAGTTTGTAGGCCTTAAAATTAAACGGTGATAATTCTGGTTGCAATGTCTCTGTGGTTGTCAGTGTTTTCTTTTTTAAAGTTTATAGGATTAGCGTTATGGTAACAATCTCACCTGATATTCAGTGATGAAGTGACCTAAAATGGTGGACACGCTAAGCCTCAAGATTGCATCTCAAGAGCAACTGTCGGAATAAACCTATATGCATTCGCTTGTAGATTTTCAATTTGAGGGTGCAAACTAACCGAGTGGACGTTAGAAAAAGCACTACCACCATACTATGATTTTTCTTCACAGAAAGCTAAGGTATATTGCACGGATTCGAACTCGCGTCCACTGACGCGTCATCCGTAGACACTACCGACTGAGCCATCATCGCTTCAGATTGTACAGTGTCGTACTATCAGATGAAAAAAAAAAGATGTGTGCTTAAGACTTTACCTCAGAAGTGACACATCAGCATATCTCTCTTGCCTCCTTAATTGCCTTGAGCCGACATAACTCAAACGAGCGTCACACAAAAAGGTTGCAGAACAGAATTTCAAAGCCCTCCCATAAGAAGTTTCACTACAGTAAAATACCTGATCAGCTAAGACTTGCGCCGGTTGCTTTCTCCCTTCCGAGATAGATTTTAAATCGGCTTCCAACTGGGCCCTGAGGTCCGGTTTAGATATGGTTAGCCCCATGGCGTCGTACCCCTCGACTAGCCCCATACCGAGCAACCCGGGAACGAAATGTATAGCGTCTGCTAACGCGACATACGATCGACTTTTGATTGTTTCTATATGCTCGGCGTGAGTTGCGTCTGTACCTAAAAATAATTGGTTTTATTTAGATGTACAACTTAGTAATATTTATACTAACATTAGCTAACCCTGTGAACTTTGTGTCACCCACAATCGCTGTTCGCTAGGCTCGCTAAAATTCGAAAACCGATTTCGTTCATCTTTCTTTAAAGCTTTCTAATACTTCAGAGAAGGTTACATTCACAATTTTCTTAATGGTTCTTTCCTTACAAATCTTTCCTGAACTATTAGAAAGCTTTTAAAAAGAAGATGAACGAAATCGGTTCAGCCGTTGTTGAGTTATAGCGAGACTAACGAATGGCGACTCATTTTTGTATAATAAAAGAAGATAATAAAGCTAAGATTTTTTTCTTAAAGAACTAATAGCTTTATATGAATAATATACAGCATTTTGAAATCAAAGTTTGTTTAAAAACATTTAACTTACCAATACCATGTTTCTCCATCAGCGCTATAAGATCGGCTTCCGTCAACAGATTCGGCGGCGACGTGCTTCCAGTTACCATATCTATACTTGAAGGATTAAATGTTTGTCCTGTCTTAAAAAACGATATCGTTCATTACTATTATAAGCATATTTTATAATATATTTTTTTTAATACAAAAACAGTTTAATTTGTACTAATATAAGGAAAATACAGATTTTTATTTTGTTTTAAACCAAACCGGTTTAACTGGTTTTTCACCGGCCTTACATCAATAGACCTCGAAGACTTAGATAGGCTACGTTTTCTCGCGAAAAACTTATTAGAATTTGGATAAAGAGAGGAATAAACTTTGTATGGAATCTTTTTACTGTGTCATCCGATTTGTTTGATAAAATTAATATTAACGCGAGCGAAGTTGCGGGTAAACGCTATATCCTAATAGCGTTATCGAAAGTTTTCATTAAATGGGAAGAAGATATCATTGTATGGGCAACAAGGTTAACCAATCAAAATAATTTCAATATTTTAAGGCATTAGTCATTAAATCGAGAGAAGTGAAATGGAGTTTACATTGTATATATTTTTCTAAGGTAATCTCAAAAGCACATATTCTACTATTTTTTTATGAAATGGAGAGAAGTTATCTTTGTATGGGCAACAAGGTCAACTAACCAAAGTAATTTCAACGCTTTAGGATATTTTCGTTACGAGTGTTGAAAATTAATCTTTTTTCCAAGCAATTTCAAAACCACAAATTACACCATATACATATTTTTACAGAACTCATTTTTAATGCGTGGTTCGTTGGAAATGTGAATAATTTATACTTTAGGTAGTGCAAAGTAGGAAAACACCTATAGGTATTTGGCGGCAGTTTCCAACTGAAGGGTGGTAGCTAGCCAGACCGGCATTAGAAATACCCCTACGACCATGCTATGGTATTATCACGATATTCCCCTTCACCGAAACCTCAAGTTCATTGCAGGTGGCTTCGAGTCCACGTCCCTTGACGTAGCGTCCGTACACACTACCAACTGAGCTATCATCGCTTCTAATCAGACGAAAAAAATGCGGTATTAATCGGCATGTTATTTGAAAGCAAATGTATAATATCACCTGATATACATGTATCTCCTTTGATGACCATTTATCGTAAGGGTAGACGTCGAGGTAGTTCCGTGCCGTTATCATCAGGCCGTTGGCAGTGAACTTCTCCGAGGCCACGTCGATACCGACGAGAGTCTCCTCGCCCAGCGCGTCCTTCGAGCAGCACGCGAGGAACGAACGCACTATGAACTCGTACAGACGACGCTCATTGCCCGATAAATCTAAAATAGTATGGAAAATCCAAAAGTGCACGCCTCATAACGTAATTGTGATTGAATTAACCCTTAGAAGTCTCATATGAAAAATTATATTAAAAAATATATTGTATATTAAAAATAATAAATTTGGCAGCTGACGTCTATTTTGACACTTTTGTTCAAAAGAATATTACATTACCTCCCTCTATTCCCCGTCCTATTAACATTATGTGCCTCCTAACTCTTGTTACGAATAATCGTTTAGTTGTAGAATGCTTGTCAAGTTTTATAAGAACTAATAAAATGAAGCGATTTTGAAGCGATGATAGCTCAACGGTAGTGTGTACGATTTCGCGTGAAGGGACGTGAGTCCGAATCCGAGCACCTACAATGAGCTTGAGCTTTCGGTGAAGGAAAACATCGTGAGGAAACCATAGCATGGTGGTAGGGCTTTTCTAATGCCCGCCTGGGTAGCTACCACCCTCAAGTTGTAAACCTGCCGCCAAATACCAAAAGGTGTGTTCCGGTAGCTGCACTTGAGAGCCAGTTCCTCCACAGGTTTAGCGTGTCTACCAATTTGGGTCGTATCGTCACTTCAGATCAGGTGAGATTATGGCCATAATGCTAAACCTATAGTATAAAAAAAAACTAAGATTGTAGTGTCATTTAGTGGTGTATATTTGTAATCTAAAAATATATTTTATATGAAGTTTGCATGTATTGTTTATGTTGTCTATTTGTTAGTGAATAGCCTGGTTCGGATATAATTTAGAGAGAAAAAATAAAAATTGTTTAATACAATCTCCATCGTTTATGGTTCTACCTATGTGACATTGGCAAAATGGTGTGTGCACACATGTGGCCACTTAATATATATATATATATTTAAATATATATATATATATATATATATATATATATATATATATATATATATATATATATATATATATATATATATATATATATATATATATATATATATATATATATATATATTTTAAAACAATAATATTACATACATACAGCCAAACATTAAAAACAAACTAATTGCAAGTGCTAAGTGATTCAAAAGTCCGGTATCAAATTTGAAACCTTGGGGATTTAAGGGTTAAGCATTCATATTAAATAGAAAGTAAGCCGATGTCATTCTAGAGCAATTAAAAAAAATGGTCCCAATACATTAAGTTTTTTGGGCGTAATCGTTACACATCCATACCCACCGACATCCGGACTGTGTCTGTCAGTTGCTGTAGCATATTAAAAAGAAGTCAGACCGAATGTAGAAGTGTTTTATTGAAATAAAAGTAAACTAAAACAATCTTCAATAACAACGAAATGTATCTAAACGTGATGAGTATTTGGTAGTTTACTTTCCAATTTGGGTTCAACTTCAGCTCAAAAAATTATTCACACCCCAGGTCTATTATTAAGTTCGAGTTAATTGCCAAAATTAAATAAAGTTTTTTGATTTGATTTATAAACTCACTGTTTGTGTATTTTGTAGGGTGTATCGGTGGATGGGCCTTATCGCTCTTGTTACCCTGTCGCGGCGTGGGCCCCCCGCCCGCTAGTATGCCCTGAGCGAAGGCTCCCCACTCGGGGTCACCACATTGTTGCTCGACGAGTTGAACTAAATTCATTTCCTTCGGGAACTCATTGGTTTCCGTACGGGGATAACTTATCAAACCCTGAGTGTATAATTTTTCAGCCAACCGCATTGTCTCTTTAGCATTTATCTTTAATTTACGTGACGCTAGTTTCTCCAATTCCTGATATATAAATATATTTTATTGTGTTTATGTATTATAAAATACACTTTTATAATGTTATAATTATTTAAAGCAGCAAGTTTGTTTGTTTAAACATGCTAATATTAGGAACTACAAGTCGGATTTCAATAATTCTTTTTGTATTTGATAGCGCAATCATTAACGAAGGCTATTTGACATTAACGATTAGGCTATTTAACATTACGCTACCACCAATAGGAGCAAAGCTGTATTGAAACAAGTTACAAAAAATGTAGAAATTATTTGATAATTTTTGGTTTCATACTAAGGATGTCGTGAGCACAACTAGTATTTTACAAAATATGATTTTATAGCAGTCAATATATATAACTAAAAAAAAAAATTCTTTTAGCGCAATTAGCCATTCAGGCCACTGTCGCCCACAAAAGACTAATTTAAAAGAGTTATATCCATAAAATATATTTTTTTAACTATAACAGTTGTATGTGTATTCGAATGTCTAAAAGTAATAAATAAAATATGCTTGTGACAAAGCGTATATAAATTGCAGCAATATTTAAATAAATTAAAAGTGTAAAAAGTATAACTTTGCGAAATATAAAATAGCAATTTTTATTTGCCTATGTTCTCCGTGTGGCATATTTTTTAGCGATCACAGTTCACCATATAATGGCTTAAAGCCATATAGAAGTACTGCTATATGATAATTTACTTAGTAAAGTAGTCATAACAATCCAATTCTCCACAAAGTGGACATAGGAGGTATTTGTTTGCTGATGAAGATATATAATCAAATGTACCTAACACTGAATGTATAAAAACATTGCTATAATAAAAATATAAATTGGTTTTAACGTATTCTAACATGTTCATGCTGAGTGATATATACCATGTAGCTTTACTTTTCTTATTTTCTTGAAATAAATATGTGAATCGCGAACATATGACAAAACTTTCAACAGTAATGAGAAGAGCTTTTGGGATCACTTAATATTTATTGTAGCACATTTATTTTACATTATTTGAAACTACATTGTGTAACATTAGCTGTTTCATATAACAGAGATATGATACTGTACTAAATAATAATTTGGACCATCAGTTCTGTGATGTCATAAAAACTTGCTAGAATAGTTAACAAGGGCATAATTTTATTATTGCATCATAGAACACAAAAATCGAAACAATTAGTCACTAAGTAAATTCAGTAATAATCATGAATAACGAATATTGATAGCCAAAATAGAAAAAAATATGTGTGCTGTTCACACGCGGTAAACACACACACATACTAACACAACCACAACGCTCGAACCAAATAAGAGACACTGTATAATGCCTTCTATCTAATCCTCTCTTATGTTATATCCTACAGATGTATGTGGTTGCCTCTTTTTACTGTCGCTTTTTTGTGTCATCGACTTTCAAACCATGACAATGCTAAAGAACTTTTTACTTCAAAAGAATTATAAGACAAATAATACAAAAATAAACGACAATTACATACCACAGTGTCAAGTGGTAATGGTCTCCATTTAGATTTAGGTTTACTCTTCACATCACAGACTTTAGCAAGAGGATTTTCTAAGCAAATATCATGGAACATTTGGCATGCATGTTCATCAAATAGTCTGATTCTTTCCCATGAAAATTCCACTGTTAAGTTATTTAATGTATGATTGACTGAAACCAAAGTATCATTAACAATTTTTACATTTATTTCTGAATTTGGTGATTAGTCTATTCATGACTATATGGGTTTTCCAAAAAAGATATACGACCTACAAATTTATAACAGGTGATGTGGAAATATGGGGATGGAATGTTCATTAAAAAAAAATGGTTTATACATATCAAACAAAATATCATACACTCACCTTTATGAAATGAACTAACTGACATATCTATCTTAACATGTAAAGAAAATATTTTATAACACAGACCTTACAAATTTCATTTACATAAAGTTCTGGTAAAATAATATCTGAGAAAAGAATAACTGGTATTTCTTATTGGTAAACACTATTTTATAAAAAGAATCACAAGCTTATAGAATATAAAGTAATTACTGAGCTTCTATAGAATAAAATATACTAAAAAAAGTATAGCCATAGATAGCTTTATCTGTATCAGTATATTAAAGGTATAAAAATAACCATTTTTGCTTATTTACCTTTAAGTTTCCAAAATGTTTCTGCCACAAATTTCTCAACGGCCCTGTATCTCTCAACAACAAAGCCTAATGTAGGAAATTGGCATGACCCATAGCTGACTAGACTGTCAGCTAATTTACTAGGAAAAACTCTTTGCAAACGAAGTGTCTGGAACCTTGTGAATGCTGCCCCTGAAATTTTAAATATATTAATCGAAAATATGTATATATACAACCAAATGTTTTAGAAAAAATCTAGCTTTCTTATTAAATTTCTGCAAAGAGCTCAATGTGTTTAAAAACAATTTACAACAGATTTAAAAGTATCTATCTTGGAGGAGGACATATTATTCACATTTTTTTTTGTGATTATTATATTATTTTAATAAGTATTACTTGCATTATCTAATATAATACAACAGTACTTGAGCTACAAAACCCACTAGGTGTCAGGTAAGGAAAATAAAAAGTTCACAAGAATGAACCCCATTTAGACTTGAAAAGTGAAATATGAATAAACATTTATATATTGTTTTTTTTTTTTTTAAACTTAATATTTAATGTCTTGATATAGTATGTACTACAGTACTGTTAGAGTGGTATAGTAGTATGATTATTTTAGAGGGAGTTGGAAAGTGGTAGCAGTGGTAAAGAAATTGAATGGGAATTGTCTTGGTTTGGACATGTCCTGAGAAGACAAGAAATGCACGTGGTGAGAAAAGTAATGAATATTAATGTTGAAGTAAGATAAATAAAAGGCTAAAGATGGATAGAGTGTGTAAGGAATGAGATAAAAGAAAAGTGAATTAAAAGATAGTGGCTGATAAAGATTTGTAGAAGAAAACATATTGTACTTACCCCAAATGACTTAGTAACAGGACAAGAAGATGGTATAGTATTAAGAAAATTAGCTCACCAATCCTTAAATCTAGTTCCTGCCTCACATCTACAGCATCACTGATATTTTTATTAGGCTGTTCCAAGTTCCTCAATGCACGATGAACAGAAACCGATGTTATCTCTGAGAATTTAGCTCTGTAAACCTTCAACTGGCTTTTTATTGCAGTGCAAACATTTATGATTTCAAATCCTATATTCTCTCCTTCTCTGTCACAATCAGTCCATATAATAAGACCTTGACAGCTGCGAACTTCTTTTTCTAAAGTAGTCTAGGAAATTAGAGATAAAAAATTTTTTTGGTAAACACAAAACCTTAATAAACATGTACTTTATATACAAATTTAATACCTTACTAAACTCCCAAATTATATATACATACTATAAGTTTAATGACAAGTAATAAAAATAATACAGTATTTATAAAAAGAATTGGAGATTAATCTGAGAGTGTTTCATATTATATATTGTAGACATTTAAATCTTACTGAAATATATTTTAATTTACATTTGAGGGACCACATAATACTATGGTGATAGTCTCTATATTTAGTTGTTAAAAGCAATACATTTTTTTTAAACAAAGATTAGGGTGATTTGTTTGGCACCTTGCCATTTAGTCAACTCATTGACATTGTAACTGATGTTTTTATATCAGGTTTTGAGTATACTACAGTAAAATCTCTATAAGTCGAACATCAAGGGAGACAACAAAAAATTGGAGCTATAGCGTTTTCAACTTATAGAGAATGGAGGTTTTGGTGTTTGAAGCGAAGGGAACAAAACATTTTTTTGATATTTGGAGGTTTTCAACTTATAAAGGTTCAACTTAACAAGGTTCTACTGTACTAATATTTAAACTTATGCATAAACAATTTATATTTACAAATGCATAGTAGTAGAGCTGTTTCTAATGCTTGCCTGGCTAGCTACCTACCTCAAGTTGCGAATCAGCTACCAAATACCTATAGGTGTGCTTCAACAGTTGCAATCGAGAGTCAGTTCTTCCATTAGGCTTAGTATGTCCACCAACTTGTACCACATCATCACTTAACATCAGGTGAGATTGTGGATATTATGCTAACCCTATAAACTTAAAAAGAAAAAATACATAAAATTAGGGAAAAACAAGTAAACTGGATGTGTTAATTATTAAATAACCATATATATTTGTAATGTTGCCTTGAAATAAACATTCAGTATAAAATAAATAAAATTAAACATTTTACTTACTTTAATATTCTTGTAATTGTCAGGGCAATACTTAAAAACTGGTGCATCAAATAGTAATAAAGGATTACAAGACTGCCAACTTTTATAAGTACCAACAAATTCTAGAGCTAAGAGATGGCCCGAAACTGATGTCATAACCATCTGACATTGCTGGCCCATCACTTCAGCGTCAAATTCATATATTTTATTATAAGTTGACAAACCTTCACGCTGAAACATAAAAATTAAATATATATGCTAACTCTTTATATGACTTCAATATTTACTTGAAGAGCAAAAAAAATTAAGGTTATTAAATTTTGATTGCACATTATAATGTAACATCTAATTTAATAATAATCAGTAGCATATCATGTAGACTTTGGATGCAAGGTCTACTCTGGTACTTCCCACTTTTGTACTCTTATATCTGCAGCAGCTCAGTAGCTGATGACCAATTTCGATACGATACTGGTAGAGAGGATGCTTAGTAACATTTTAACTATAAAGTTAGCTTTTGAATATCAGATCCACGATTTTTAATTGCTTAAGTACAAGTTGCACGAAGTGCGACAATAAATCTGTGAATGAATATAACTTTCAGTTATTGAATCTATAAATATAATTACCCTTCTTGACGAACCCCTCGACAGATGTAATGCGATATTTTTCGCGGCATCGTTTTTCTCCGCTACATTTAAATACTTCATAAGTTGAGATTTATGTCTATATGTAAGAAAGATAATATTTCGACGATTCAGGTTAAAAGCCTTCCACAGAATTTTCATTATTTTTATATGGAGTGAGCATTTCATAATATTTTAATATATTTACATACTAATTAAAAACTAAAAAGTTCTTTAGAATCTACACATTATCAGCAATATGTTTGTACCGCTAAATTCTAACAGACTACAAACGAAACTGACAGCCGTATTGCCTGATATCTAGATTATAGAAATGCATCTGCCATCTACAACTCGATACTAGTGCGTTCTAGATAGCGATTACAACGCTGAAAACATGCCTTTAGCCGTTCCACAAGACGAACATGGCCACTTTGCTTGGGGATTGTGATTTCACTTAATTAAGTGGTATGAAAAAATCGCTGCTGTGAGCCTTGTGATCACTATCTGGAATGCACCCCATTAAAGTGCCAAAATTTACATAAATTTTGCAATATGTATAAACTTTACAAACAATTTAGTGTATTTAGATATTTTCGTTCTTATTTCGCAAACATATTAATCACAAATATATTTTGTCCCTATAGCATAGTAGATTTAGATATGTATAAATATTACCGTATAAATATTTCCTAAATAATAATTATACTTTGCCTGTAAATCTACGCGCAGTAACATTAATATGTTAGATCGAAAATTATATCAATATTATTTTCCAGACAATAGTAAAAATTACAAGTATTTTTATAAGTTATTTACTCTGTGACTGATAATAAAGTTGCATGATAACAGATTAATTAAAAATGAGTATAAACTGTATTATAACAGCTGATTTTCGAGATTTTATATATATATGCTCGAAACATCAAATTATACTTCAACTAATATTCCAATTATTCTAGCCTGGTGAATATTTAACTGGTTATGAAATATTGACGCTAGTAAGAGATAACCATATACACCAGACCTAAGTGTGTAGGATTATGCTATAGCACAATGCTGTACTTCTGATATAGTCTTTTAAACGTTTATGGATTTCCTTGAGATTATAACCAACACTATAAATAAACAGTGCGTGATGATTACTAATTGTTAATCTTCTTTGTTTATGTATGAATATGTTCAATGTGTATCATCATTAAATTGTTGACAGTTCATACATAAGCTAGTACGATGATAAACTCACCTTCAATCGCTCGACAAAGTTTTAATTATACGAGAATGTGTTTTCTTGTTAATTGTCTTAAAAGAATGAAAAGTTCGCAACAGTGGCTGAGTCGTCAAAGGGCAGACCCTTATGTTGAAAAAGCAAAAATTTACAATTACAGGTTGTATGGAGTTTTTATTTATATTATTTTTTTTTTGTTTAATTTATGTTCTGTAGTATGATTTTATTATATATATATTTTAAATGTATTTTGTAATTATTAAGATTCGTCTTTAAAGTATTTAAACATTATTAAAGAAAGGTTATTCTTTGTAATATATCTAATAACTCTTACCTTGTAGAAAGGGTACAAACTTATAATACATTTATTTACTTATCAAATGTTTTAGGTGTCGCAGTGCTTTCAAGTTGTTAGAGATGAATGAAAGAGCAAATATACTAAAGCCAGGATTGACTGTAATTGATTTAGGAGCCTCACCAGGTTCATGGACTCAGGTTGCTGTTCAGAAAACTAATGCAGATGGGGCAGATCCAGAAAAACCCAAAGGAACAGTGCTATCTATTGACAAATTACAAATATTTCCAATTGAGGTAATAATTATTAGTGAATTGTAAATTATTTTCTTTTGGATGTTATTATTAAATATATGATACTAAAATTGTATTCAATGTAATCAGTAAAATGAGTAAATGACTTCACATGTAAGAGTTATTTAAATGTACATCTTAATTTTGTATGTTTCAGGGTGCCAAAATTTTGAGTAATATGGACTTTTCCACAATAGAGGCACATGACAAAGTAGTAACAGCCCTTAATGGTGTAAAAGTAGATGTTGTTTTATCGGACATGGCCCCCAATGCTACTGGTGTTAAAGAATTAGACAAAGATAGAATCATTGGACTCTGCTATATGGCAATTAGATTTGCGGCCCTTGTATCAAAGGTTGATGGTAATATACTATTTAAGGTATGGGATGGAAAGGAAGTACCCATATTGGAAATGGATTTAGGTAGGTTTTATAAAAACATAAAGATCATGAAACCAAATGCAAGTCGAACAGATTCATCAGAGAAGTTCATATTGGCAAGAGGATTTAAAGGAATTCAGAGACCTTTAGCAAATGGACAATGGAGTTGATGTTGAGAATTTGTATAAAAAAATATTTTATAAGAATAGTTATGCAAAAAACCTACCACATTTTCTGAGTTTGTTAGTAAAAATTATACTCCATAAATTAAGATAATGTCAACAGATACAAAAATAGCAAAAAACATTTTATTTAAAGAAATAAAATTTATTTTTGTATTAGCATTTGACATTATTTTCATAGGTATGATAACATATTAAAATTAATTATTATATCATTAATAAATTACTTTTACATACTCCAAAAATGACAAAATTATACAAGTAAAAATATATATTAAATTATAAATAATAATTTTAAATTATATTATAACATTATTATGACTATAAATACTGAATGTAAGTGTATTAATAATAATATTCCTATGTACTTATTCATATAAGTAAATGCATTACTTAATATACCTAATTATAAATGTAAATAAATGAGTCATCAATAATCTGTGTCATATACAAAGCCTTATAAGCCAAAATTTTATAATGACTATGCCAGCGTGTTAGCTAATATTTTGAAACAGTTTACATTTATCTAAATCTTTTCATCTGTACCAATACAACACAGCCTTAATTTACAAGCTGGAAATTCCTATCTAGCTTATAATATAATCCTTTGTCATGATAACATTATTATTCTGTATCCATGAGTTCTAATGATTTCATTGATATATAACTAAAGTTGTTACTAGCTACCTTTTTTTCATCAAGTATATTATTAGTTAAAGGTAGGCAAAAGTGTTGTACTAAAGAACAGCATGTCATAAGATATAATCAGAACAGAAGAGCAATTAGGTATTGTTTGTACTGTCACGTTTTTATTTTTTTATTTATGATTTATATAAAAGGAATGCTAGTACTATGTTAGTAAATATTTTCACATTACTGTATACTCGAATATAATTACCCGAAATAACGAACAATACTTCAGTACGATGATTTGATGACAACCTTAAATATAGGCATAATTTTACATCTGCAAGTTTTCAAGCATTACAAATGATTGCTTTCTAAATGCAGATATAATAAATTTTTAATATCTGTATACAATAAAATAAATAAATAGGCCTAACATTAATTGACAACAATAAAATATTTAACTTTATTTAGGTGTCAAGATTTAAGCAATTGTTTATTATACCGGTCTTTTTTCAAGAGTAATGTGATAATCTGAATTAATCGGAAGGCTGAGTAAGTCAATTATAGATTTTCGGTTACGTTTGTTTTTATATCTAAGTAAATTTAAGTAGGTACCTAATCACTGTATCCATTACTACGTATCCACGACTTCGTTCGCGCGGACCTAAAAATTATTTCATAGTTTTTTACCCTATTGGTATTTTTTTCAATACAGCTTTTCTCTTATTGTTGGTAGCGTGATGTTAATTTTTGAAATTCGACTGGAAGTTTCTAAGATTAACGTCAAAACAAACAATATTTCCGCTTTATAATATTAATATTTGATAATGTGTATTTAAACTATCAGCACCGGATTTATGATTTTTCCGAACCGGGGCAGAAACTTGATAGTAGCACGTCCTTATGTCACTGTTAAAAAAACTCACAAATATATAACTTGTTTTCTTCAAACTATTATTTTGGCGCCCTCAGAAACTGTCGCCCGGGGTATGTGCCCTGCTTTGCCCCCACCTAGATCCGGGGCTGTATATACAGTATTGAAATAATTTCAGTATTGCTGCTTTTATATTTGTTATAACTTAATATTAATAGCTTTTTAGATTTTTACACAAATTGCGTTCGTGTTCCGTGCGAGAGTTTGTTAAGTTGCGCAGCTGACAGTAGACTTGAGTGCGCGGAATGATCTAACAAAAGCAGTAGTTCTCCGCGTTCATCGTTCGAAACATGTGTAGTTCGCGTGCACCGCCCTCCGCCTGTCTCGAGAGCAAAACTACTTACAGCACATATCGCATAGATGAATGTAAGCACGAATAAAGCGCAGCCGAAATCTGTAAAAAATAAATAAATAAATATTACAGCCAACCGGTTTCGATTATTTGTGTATTGATTAGACGTCTACTATTTTGAAGCGATGATAACACAGTTGCAACTGCCAGAACTCATCTATAGGTATTTGGCGGCAGATTTTCAACTTGAGGGTGCTTGAGGGGAGCTAGCCAGGCGGCTATTAAAAAAGCCCTACCATCATGTAAAATATCTGCTGAGTGCTTATTTATACTCATTACATTTTTATTTTTCTTAAAAAGTTAACTCACCTAGGAGTCTCCGAACATCGAAGAGATTTCAGTGTGAGGGCAGTTCAAAATTAGTGGTCAATAAGGAATTATTAATATATATACTAACGGTAAAGGTTATGACCGCCAAAGAGGTTCACAACACAGGGATACCCATCACCTACAACGATAGCTACGATGAGCAATACGACGCCGATACACGCTGCCATGATCCACGGCAGTACATATTCTCGTTTGTACTTCACAGCGCCATGCAGCAGTGAGATACAACACATCAAGTATATAGAAGTCAATATTGTGCTTGTGTACAGGAATATTACCGTTACTGAAAAAAAAAAAAAATATTTATTTGCGAACATATCAAAGCGATTTTTAGCTCGAAGGAACGTTTGGAAACCGCGACGATGGACATACGATTATTAAAGTATACCTCCTTAAACAGCGACAAGATAATGTAGAGTAAAAATTCAAAGATAAGTTACATTTAGATACTTTTGTTACGTGTGAGGAGAAAGATGTTAATTTAGAGAAGAGGAAAGAGACATTGTAAATCTAATACACAGCTAAAGCTATCGTTGTCTCCCTTTGTGTAACTAGTCTTTTTAAAAAAGCTTTTTTTTATTTCATTCAAACACTTGGATATAAAAATAACAGATACTTTGTCTCTTGAACTTAGTTATCTGAGTGCACTATTAATAAACTTCCATAATATTTTATGGAACTCAATTGGAGATACAGCTAAGACTAAGCTAATATTAAAAAACAATTTTTAGCAAAATCACAGAACAGTCCGGATAGTGAGGTTTTACATTTCCCGCTAGACTAGTAACCCATCCACCAGTTAGATAATTGTTGTCTGGCACTAATAGGTAAGTTTTGATAAATACAGTTGAAGCTTATTGTGGTACGATTTTGGACCATAACATCACCTGAGGTTTATGGTCAAACAATAAATATGTAAAGGGTGGGAAATCCTTTTTAACTTTAATGTTAGTGGCTACTGTATTAGTGAAACATCTACATATATAATTAGTAATCTATAATAACATTATTATGTGAAAGTTTGTATGTTTGTTACACAGTCATTAAAAAACGGAAGAATGCACGTGGATGAAAGACACACAGTTACATTTTATAGTTATCTTACATATTATCAGAATACACATAGGATATATTTTTGTGAATTTTTGTGTTTTACTTACACCTAATTCTAACGTCAACGCGAACGTAGCTGCGGATAACAACAGTTTTTGCATATTCCATGCGTGTACTCCACTTATAAAATTACTATTACTTGTAAAATCTGGTTATCTATCTACATTAACCGGAGAAGTAAAACAATAATTAAATACAAAATTTTATTTATCTCGGTGCAGTTGTTTCCGAAAAATCTATGTAGGTACAAGAACTGCTCACTCAATAATACTATCGTAGGCAGCTACTTCTGCGTGCATTCCTCTGTCAAAATAAAGTCTTCGAGCACTAATTTAGGTACAAAATACTTTAAATATAAGATCGACATTCAAGTACCTAATGCACATAATAAATAAATTACCTATTAAATTATAACAAATAGGTACGTAATGTGTATATAACAAATAAGTTTACATAATACTTACCTGAAGCAAGATGTTGGGCTTTAGCAAATCTACGTTGATTATTAGAGGTAGTTACTTCTGCTTCATGAAACGTAAGCCGTTCACCGTAGAGCCCTCGTCGCTCTGCGTCATCTTCCATATCATTGTGTAACATTGACAACATTTCGCCGACATGAGATATACCGACCAATAGAATAATTAAAATAAATGATGATAGCGCCTGCGAAAAACTCGTTTTCCTTAAAATATTATATAATCTTTAAAAAAAGCATTCACTTATGTATAGTCACTTACAATTTGATGGACGGCAATAAGAATTGTACCTTGGCGTAAATTAAAAACGTATAAAAAATTATTTAGGCGAATCATAATTTTGCGTGAAATTTTACATTTCTTCGTTCTGTCAAACATTTGGATTTATTTTGCTGCTATGGCATTACAAGTATAAATTGAAAATAATGTTTGGACATAGGTACTAAGCTACGGAGTTAAATGTGGTCTTAACTGTTAACAGGAGTCTATTGCTACGCGCATGTTATTTTCTATCGATTTGTTTTTTGCTGTGTGTAACGCGCATGTATCTAAAAGTAGGAAAGAAAATAATACAGAGGTCACTGTTTGACATTAATAACTATCATTGAAAATATGCTTATTATATCGTAGGTTAAATAATAAACAACACATTGTATAAATTAGTTTTATTTCATAACTTACATAGGGTGTATAGTAATAATAAGGTTATGACTATCAACCTAATCCATACTTTTAGCTGGCATTAGTGTATTTGGATTATAAAATATTTATAAACTAAACAATTTATCACAAAATATATTGTTTGGAAGTAAAGCATAAAAATTATTGTCGAAAAAAACTATACAGTAGATTAATTTATTTTGTGGAAAGAAACTTGACGTTCACATACATAATCTCTTGTATGAACTGTATTTATTGACGCTGCAACGGAAAAAAATTCTAGAATAATAAACGTTTTGAACGAACATAACAATTTAAGAATAGCATAGGTGCACTTTGTGAAATTGTCCTTTGAAATAAGTAATTTTAGTAAAATGATCTTGTTTGAAACTCCTTAACATTTCAGTACAGTTATTTTCTAGGGACGGAATAAACCAAATCAGTTTTGAAACATGACTTAATGTGTTTAATATATTATACAAAGTAAATTTTTGATGAGAGTTAATATGCTGAATGTTTATTGTTTTGTCATGATGTTGGATCACTTTTGTATGCGATTTCATATATTAAATACATACACAACCATTATTGAAAAATAAACTATAAATCAAACATGCATTACTATTAACTGTTAATAATATTCTAAACAACTTATCGACGATAATATATTTCAGAAAATAGCCAATATATTATAAAAATTACAATTTAGACAGAACTTTTGGTATGCAATGAACTTCTAGAAATACATAGTTACAAATATACCTAAGATATTTACATATTTTATGAACTTACAAAACGATATTACCTTATAATAATGGACATAAAGTGATTTAATTTTGAAAAAAAAAAAAAACCTAAGTCACGACAACGCCTCACGATGCGAACTCACAACGCGTAAAAACAAAATTTCCCAGTATATGATCACTCTTCAAGAATCAAAAACTTTAGTGAATACGATTTCTTGTAATAGTGGATCTTTGTATTTGTGATTTAGATAGTAAATAGCTTGTTTTGTTAAATTAATTGTGACGTAACATCGTAGAAATCCTCGGCGAAGATCACTTTGCAAGTTTTTGAAAATACGAAGTAACATCTTTTGAGTTTCTGCTTGTAATTTGAGACAAAGGTTGAGGACAAAATACAGAGGATTTCGGTTATAACGACGTAACGTTTAATGCCATCGCTATATCCAAATGGCAGAAAGTTATGTACACATATTTATATTAATTTATTTACTATATCTTTAATAGTAAATATACGTCTAGGACCCATAATCACAAGTTTACGAAACACTGTTCATAGACTGGAAATTACTATGTATCTGATTCATCAGTTCAATTTTGTGCTTTTGCCGACTCCGTCGCAGTTTGGGTACGGAATTTCTAGGAATCTGTCATAAATGGTTCATAGCAATATGTCGTTATACCCGAAATGAACGCTATATCCTAAGTTGTTATAGCCGAATGAATTTCCAACGAAAGTATGCTTTCAATTCAAGTGACGAAAGTCTGACGTAGCTGTAACCGAAAACTGGTATTATTATCGTTACAACCGAGGTCGTTATTAATGAAATCCACTGTAATTCCAAATTTTGACTATAATTAATTTATGTATCGACTATAAAAAGGTAATTAATTTATTCCCAATTTAGCAATGATCGTAAATCATGTATATTCTATATCTTGCAGTCTGCATAGTATAGTCTCGCCATGTCACCATTACATTCATGGCACTTCTATTGTATAACATATTTATCACAATGTTACTGCACATAGCATTATCATTTACTATGCGCATAACAATATGTTTGTCAATATAACATACACAATGGACAATCGAGAAGCTATCAGCCGTACTACAATATATTCACATAATATTATTATAATTAAATAACATTTTATTCACATATCATTTAAGTAACAATATCTTACGTCTTAATCTAAAAACTATTCACAAATCCTTTGTCAGTTACAGCCTGTATTGTGTTAGGATGTATTTGTTCTTTATTATTGGGGTAAAATGTACAGCTAAGTTATTGATTTATTTAAATAAATTATTTATGTCACTTGTACAGTCATCACAAGTTACGCAGTGATTCTTTTACATTATTAATGTAATATTTGAAACTTATATAATTAGTAAAATTAGTTTGCATTAATGGATAAAGTGAAGTTGTTATATAGATGTGGTTAAATCTCACTGTACTTTATTAAAATGTTAATTATGAGGTGCATCTTAAATACAGTAATAAATTTAAGAACAATACGAATGGACTTCAGTCTCATTCTAGTTCGATTTAGCAATTTTATAGAAGGTATAAATTTTAAGCATTGACGTATGAAGGGATAACTTTTTAATGGGATGTGAACTTTAAAACGCGCTGAAGCTAAGGCCTAGCAATGGCGTAACTATACCGATATTTGAAACAATGATAGCTCAGTGGTAGTGTGCACGGACGGCGCGTCAGAGGACACAAGTTCGAAACCCTGTAATGAGCTTGAGCTTTCGGTGAAGGAAAAGATCGTGATGAAACCATAGAATGGTGGTAGAGCTTTTTCTAATGCCCGCTTGCCTAGCTACCACCCGTAATCTATATATGTTCTATATCTATATATGTCACACAAATATCTATAGGTGTGTTCCGGCAGTTGCACTTGAGAGCAGGTACCTCCACAGGTATAGCGTGTTCACCAATTTGGGCCACAACGTCACAAAACATCAGGTGAGATTGTGGCCATAACGCTAAAAAACCCTAGTAAAAACCGTAACGTAGTAATGGACCTTAGTAAAAACCGTTTCGTAATTTAATTCTAACAAATCTCTGAAGTCGTTACCGAAAAATATTACTAATATTGTTTGCATTTTAGTTAAATATTTGATAAATGCTGGAGATTTACCGAGACAAATAATTAAGGAACCAATAGATGCGTTCTAAAATTGATTCTTTTCTTATGAATGCGTTTAAAATCTTAATAATTTATTTGAATTTGTATATGGTCTTTAATTATGTTTCAGCTGTAATAAATTTTATGTATTTATACAAAACTTATAATTTATACATTTTGAAAAAAAAAAAAGATCGTTTACAATTGAACTCGCAGTCTTTTCAGCAGGGACCCTCTCGGGTCAGGGGCCCCGTCGGGTCGGGGGTAGGGATGGCGATCTGAGATCGTTTAATAGAAGGATTGATATTTTAGGGTAATAAATCGATTCACAGCTCTGAACCGATCTAGTGAATCGATACTTCACCATTAAAAATCGAGGTTCGATTCTTATCTATTTTCATAATACATTATTTACAATGATTCCAATGTTTTACCCAAACATGTATAGAAATGATAATTTTTCACATACATAGAATAATAAAATCGATCATTGTAGTGTTCTTTTGGTTTTCTATGATAGATTTTATAGTGATAATATAAGCATGAAAAGCGAATCGTAAAAAAAATGATCTTTGACGAACCGATCTTATGAATCTCGATTTTTTTTGTCAATCGATTTATGTACTTTTTTTATATAGCTCAGATTTTAGCGTTGAAGGCCATAATCTCACATGATCTTAAGTGACGATACGGCCCAAGTACCATGGTAGACAAGCTAAACCTGTGGAAGAACTGGCCCTCAAGTGCAACGGAACTTGAGGGTGTTAGTTAGCCAAGCGTGCATTAGAAAAAACCCTACCACCATGTGATCGATTTGATGCTAATCCATTTTTTTTCAGAAAGAATCGCCACCCCTAGTCGAGGGTCCGTGGCATTTTGCCAGTTCTGCCACCCCATAATTACACCACTGGGAATATGTAATTTTTTGCATGGGCCACCCACCCCTCATATCGAGCCTTTCTAGTAAAAACATCGTAAGCGGCAATTTGTTATTTTGTACACGAGAGTTTTTCCATTCCTAATTAACCACTGATCTATTAAAATAGTGTCTATTAAGATACTGCTTCTAATTTACAAAGACAATTTTAGGAGATAACAATAAAAAACTTTTTTGAAGTGAAAACTTGTAAAGGAAGGTTTGGAACGGGAGTAAATTCATGTACGTCGTCATCGACATGGTCACGTGACGTATTAACGTACACACTGTACCTGTTCCTATTAGTATAACTTATTGCGCTATAAACAGTTTTTATTTACAAGTTTTAATTTAAGATCAAACAATTAATTTGGATTTCCAAATAAACCAACTGTTTGTTTATAGTTTCAAGTTTTCACTTATGTCGGCAGTCTTCATGAGGGGCCGTTCAAGTATTACGTAACGCAATTTGGGCGGTTAGGGGGGTCTTGTAAAACGTTACGATGCGATACAAGGGGTGTTCGAACAACACGTTACGTAACATTATTTTTTTTTATTTCAATAAAAAAGAAGACCATTAAAATTACCAAAAAGTGTCTAAAATCTTCAAAACTTGCGTTACGTAATACTCGAACGGCCCCTGTCTGATTTGAATTTTTTCTAAGATTTTTAGCGCTTACGATGTTTTTCTTGAAAGACCTGAAGTAAAATGAAATATGATTTGTGCGTAATTTCAAGCGATAGTACAAGAGTTACGTCCGGTACAGTTGAGACGCGTGTGGTGCGGGTGCTTGGTGGCACGCGCCCGATGTCGGCTCGGTGCTGCTGAAATGGCGTACGATTTCAGGTGGGACTTTAGAGTCGTCGGTAAAGGTAACCGTTCCAAACCGTATACCGATGTACGTGCTACTATTGCACGACAACACAACTCTTGGAGACTAAGAACTGAAAAAAAAAAAAACCTTACTATAGGACAACCAAAATCGGAAAGTTTGAACGCGCTACCCGATTTTTTTTTTTCGAATGAACATACACTTTTAGCCGCAGGGGCTTTCATAGCTTGGCAGGACTTTTTGGGGCGAATGCTGAGGGTGCTCAGCCCCGAGGCAGCGGGTGCAAGGATGCCGTAGTGGCCGGCCCTTGGCATGGGCTGCTGCCGAAAGAAAATTTAAATATGGAATGGTAAGGGCTGGCCTACTGGAGTAGGCCTTTAGTTAAAATACTAATTATTTGAGGAGGCAAAGAAATCGGTGGAGTGGATTGTACTGTACTGTGCAAAGCTTATAACGATCTAATTTGTTTGGATGAAGGACGTCGGGTATGCATTGCTAACAACCGTTGAACTAGTAGCTGTTAAGAAATAAAATGAAAATGATAAATGACACTAGTGATAAAAATAAAAAAGCCAAAAACATGGTAGCATGGTGGTAGGGCTTTTTCTGATGCTCGCCTGGCATTAGCGTTGGGCATCGACGGCGAGACCTACGATTACGCGGGCGTGTTCGCGGACACGAACGGTTTGATGAGACGGCAGGAAGGAGCGCGTTTTTCCATTGCGAACAATAGTTACGGTGAAGCGCGGTCGAGGTTTTGCACGGTGCGACGGCCTTTAAGCGGTCTATTCCGTCGGCGAAGCTGATCATGTGATCTAAGGCAATGATGTCGTCTACATCGAAATCTTTTAAAAGACCTACTATCCAATTTAGGCCTTGGAATTCGTTGGATCCCGCGGGTTTGGCCTTCGGAGGTTGTGGCTTGGGTTTTGGTGGCCCGTGTGGTAAGCAGGCCCTGTGCGATTGGTTGCGCGGGAGTGATTCGCGCGGGGCCTGGCCGTCTCGGGATGGCCTGGACTAACATCAGCGGCGGCGGGGCGGGGGGTGCTTCCGCGGCGTGCGCTGTAGGCGCGTGGTGTGGGACGCGTGTACGAGTGCGTCTGGTGCGTGGGCGCGTTCATACTGATTTCAATTCGAAGATTTCCTTGCCTTCCTTGGAACGGTCCAAGGTGACAAAGACGAGGTCGTATAGGTCCTTAGTGATGTAGTGGTACATCCGATGCACCTCGTGTACAGGGTAGTTTTGCTTCTTAAGGGAGACTAGTATATTTTCGACCGGGAGTTCTTTAGGGACGCGCCTGATTACAACGCGCAGAAGGCGTTCTGCTTCCGGTGTGTATGTGAAAAATTGATGTTTTCTTTCACGGAGGAAGGTCATTAGGTTTTTATAGTCCGCGATAGTGGAGACTTTAATCTGAATACCGGAAGGGGTACAGCGGGCGTGTGTGTACCTGATCTTGAGTGTGTTGAGTCGTGTAGATATGTCGAGCCATGCTGCTTTGTCGGCAATTGTGACGGGGAGCGGTGGGCGCACCGCCCTTCCGGTAGGGGCTGCTACGTTTGGAGCTTGGGTCGCTAAAGTTGAGGGAGTTGCGGGTGTCAGAGGGATACGACTATTACCGGCGCGCATGGTTTTTCCGGCCGCTGGAGCTACGGTTTCGGGCGATAACACCCGTTTATTTTTTGGCTTGGCCCTGTTGAGTGATAAAGCCCGTTTCGGGATTAGCTTCCTCCGATTCGAGGTTGTTCATCTCTGCGTCGAGTTCAGGAGTCGGGTCGGGCGAGTGTAGCGAAAAAGAATTCGCCGTGGGTATTGGTCGCGGCGCGTATGAGATTTTATCCTCGAATGGGCGAGGCATAGTTGTACTGGGGTTACATAATGGGAAAACATTATTAAATCATTTTTAGTTCCACACGAACGAAGTTGCGGGCACATCTAGTATGATTATAGTATTAGAAAAATGTTCACCTTTATTGCTTCTCCAAAGCCTTTCCATGCCGTTTCGGTGCAACGCCATCCGTGATAATTCACAGAAGCTCTCCCTGATATTGAAGTCACAAAGTGGGCTGACTTCAAAGAATGCCATGTGGTTTTTCGCGGCATACAGTTCAGCGTCTCTTTCTTGAACTTGACGTTTGAACGCTAGATGTAGTCTATTGCCTACAAGAACTTTAGGGACTCCAGGTGCATGCTAAAAAGTAATCATATTTATCTTTTAGTTATCAGGATCTTAGGATTTAGTATTTCATTGGAATGTGGTATATCAGCATAGTATGTTAATATGCTTTTGCTTAATTGAATTTTGATGACCATCTATATTAACATTATAAACTGGAAAAGTTTGTTTCTTTGTTTGAACATGCAAATCTTAGAAACTACCAGTAGGTCTTAAAACATTCATTTTGTATTTGATAAAGCAATCATTTTGCTAGGCTTCAGGCTATTTATCACGCTACCAGTCATAGGATCAAAGCTGTATTGAAAAAGTTACTAAAATGGGCAAAATTTAATCAATAAAATTTGAATTTCACACAAACAAAGTAACTATAAAATCTGAATCAAGGCCTTTTTGGATAAAACTCTTCATATTTTGAAGAAAATAGATGTGTTTGCACTTAGATACACAATCAGTACTGCAATTATTAATACATTTCAAATTCATAGCGATGATAGCTCAGTTGGTAGTATGTACAGACGCCGCGTCAAGGGACGTGAGTTCGAATCCACTCCACCAACAGTGAGCTTGAGCTTTCGATGATGGAAAACATTGTGATAAAATCACAGCATGGTGGTAGGGCATTTAACAATGCCCGCCTTGCTAGCTACCACCCTCAAGTTGAAAATCTGCTGTCAAGTATGTATAGGTATGTTCCAGCAGTTGCACTTGAACTTGACTATAATCCAATAAACAAAAAATTTTTGGTGATGAGCTTTAAAGTATTTTAAAATAATATATTATTTATAATTAGGTAAAATTCAAGACTTAGTCTCTATTTACATAGATAATATTATAATTACATATTTATAAATTTAAAATATGTATAAAATAAAAGTATGTATTCATGGACAAAAGTGTAGAAATTAGTAATTCATATTTACTTAAAAATGCTCTCTTTACCATAGCTTTTCTTTGCATTGATTTTAACATTTAACATTTTACTATTTGGGGGCCATAAATTAGGTTGTAGTGTTATATTTACCTTTTCAACTTCCTCCAACCACCTGTCAATGCTATCAAAAGACCACTTATTTGTAATATCATAGACAAGGAGTATGCCTTGGGCTCCTCGTGAATATGATCGTATAATGGTGCAGAATCTACCTTGACCGGATGTATCCCATAATTGTAACTTCACTCGCTTACCGTCTAGCAAAATTGTTGTGGTTTTGTAAGCTGAAAAGGCAATTTTTTAACAAATTTATGGGATATAGAACTATCTGCTATTATATGGTCATTTTAGACCCATAGTGTAATGACACTTTGTTGTTCTTAAATTATATTTTAAGTGTTTCTAGTATAGATCGTAGGGATGTAAAGACAATACTTGGTACTAGTTCCATAAAGATATAATAAAATTGACTAGTAAATTTTAAGCAATGGATATAATGATATTTTTCACATAATAAATGTCATAAGAGTAAATATATCTTAAAGTTTAGAAAATATTCATTCACTCCAAAAGAGAGGGAACATTGCACAATTAGTGTGACTTTCTGGACACCACCACCACCTTTTCTTTCTATTTAAAATACAATACATAAAGATTTGCACTATGTAGCAATGTAAATTTTCTGGATATAAGTTCCTAAATAATTTATTTTCTCAATCTTAAGTTCTTGTTTATGTTCTCATTCTGTATTGGTCTTTTGTATATTTGTTTAAGAATTTACAATCAATAAGAACAAACAAAATTATTCAGTAATTCAGTGTAGACAGTTGTTTGCTGCATGATTTACTCTGCAAAATCAGAATAAATATTGAACAGGCTTAATTAGATTAAACAGCTAAAAATTTTTTATGGTTTGCCAAACTGAAATCAATTTAATCATGATTTGGAATAACATGTATAACAAGAATTCAAGTTCATTGGTCTAATACTGCAATTCTACAGTGTTCCAATTTGCCTAAAATTAAAACCTTAGTTTTTACTGGACATTTTTTATTTAGATATTGTCAGCAAGGGCAATAAACATAGGTGATTTCTTGTATTGCTGCTGTTATTTCTACAGTAAAGAATAATTTTTATTTTATAATATTATAATATATGAATATATTTATCCTTTAATTTTTTTGTTATTAAATTACAAATAAGAGTACTTACTAATGTATTCCACTTTGCATGGAAGTAGTAAGTTAACTTTAGAAAAACTTTAATTTTCTTATTCCATTAAAATCAATAACTATTAATTGCACAGTATGCTCTGATATATAAACAATAATAACTTACATAAACTATTATAATCAAACCTCATACTAAAAACCAGCACTGCAGTATATACCGTAAGGTTATATAGTAGTAAGTAGCCAAGTATGGGACTGTTGTTAGATAGTTAATAGCATTTAATGAGTTATTTTTATTTTTGTTTTTCATAGTTATTTTTGTTTTGTCTGTTATTATCCAATAATAAATTTGCTTTCTATCTTTCATTTAAAAATTAAACAATAACTGTAGAATAGTAACATAAATACACACATGGTTGGTAAATAATGTACTCACCACTTCCACTACAAAATGGAGAATCTGCAGATCCATCCTCCAAATCTTGAAGAATCTCCTGTTTACCAACATCTGAATCACCAACTAGTAAAACTTTCAAAAGGTAGTCATAAGATTTTGGAGCTGCTGGTGGTCTCCCTGAAAATGTTATTAGTTTTTGTTTCTTGTAGAAATAAATGTATAAATTATGTATTATGTACAACAATTTACATAAAATTATAATATAATGTACCCATATACTCTTTTGATTTACTAATAAAAAGTAGAACCTATGAAAACCAGATTGTTCTACATTTAAATATACAAGGCTTTCTTTTGTGTTTACGAAGCAATTACTAATTATAATTATGAAAAAGTATTTTTATTGTTGATAAACTATAAACAATCATTAGTTACTCTTGTAAATAAGATTTATTTTGTGATAAAAATGCAATTATGATTTTTACAATATTATTGTAATAATTAAAAAAACTGATTTATGAAAAATACAATGTTTACAATTCACATTATTTTATTAAATTACAAATGCAAACATAATTATGGTTAATGAAGCTTTCTAATATATAGTTGTTATAGTTAGTATAATATTTGTTTACCTGTTCTTTGATGGTGTGATCGAGGTAAAGTTGTGCTTCCATTCTGTGCGACTTGCCCTGTCGCTTGTTGTGGTACTGCTCCAGTGAGAGATGAAGGGAACATAGTCATGGTGAACTTAACAACTCTTGCCTGATCCCCAGGTGGTATTTATGGTACGTAAATTCGTACATACTATCGCTCGAGTTAAAGTCTTTCTACTGACCCATAAAGATATTTATATTTTAATCTTATACCTTCACTCACAACGGATATTACTTTTTTAATAATTTGTTTATAAAGAAAATATTTACTTTTTCTTCAATCTGCCAACCAAACATACGTTTACACACACAAGGTCGTCAATTGTTAATGTTTTCACGAAACTAGATTTATTTCTTTCATAGGAAAGTTGGATTAAACAGTATTAAATGTTTAATTCTCTTATGAATAACTGCTTTCGAATACGTTTCCTCAGTTGAAGACAAAAAAAAACAACCCAATTTTCACGAAAATAATGAATGAAACGAATGAATGTATTACGAGCTCACAGAATAAATATCCAAAGTGTCATCGATGTTTGCCACAGACTATGTTATCGTTAATTATTACTGGTCTCGGATGATCATTATCAATATTGTATTATCTATGATCATGGGAGTTTTTGGCGGGATCTTGATCTATCATGTGATTTTTATTTATATGTTTAGCTCTACATTGTGTAAATTAAGGTGATATTTTACGTAATGTAGTGTAACTGAAGTGAATTGTGAATAATCATTCGGAATATGATATATTAGTCGCCACAAAAAGTCCCAAGAGAGCTTTAATAAGAGAGTCACCATCTTGGTTCATGGTCTTGATACCTTTGCTTTTTCCTTTCTCAATTGAAAGGGAAATACTATACCAAAACAAAATATATCTATGATCATTAACGTGACATTTTTAATTTTATAACTAGGGGTGAGCTATACAAGGCATCGAAAAGATTTATAGGATCAAATGGATAATACTCTGTGTTCCTTTGCCTTCTTTTATGTTTTTGGGGTTCTTTTTTGCTAGGTACGCTCGTTACCCACTATTAGGTAGGGAGGACGCACAGTACAATCTTGCTTCGCCTGCCATGGCACAGTACAAACCAAATTTAGTTTTTCAGATCCCGAAGGGGACCAGTTAGTCTCGATTTTACTACTTTCGGTCAGGTAATAGTCTCAGGCACCGCCAGTTAGGTTTATATATGAACAACCTTTCACGCCATTACAATTACTCTTCTCTTTCTATTAGTAGCTAGTACTGCGTTCGATTCTCTCTTACGCGTTTCGGCAACAGCCCAGCCGAGGTTCGGTCACTAGTGACACCCTTGTGCGAGTTGTGCTTTCCGCGCTCGCCCCCCTAGTTCGCTGAAGCTGTAAAAGCCGCTCAACCTAACAGTGCAGGTCCCTTCGAAAAAAAAAAATAGGATATATTTAGGATTAATCAGGACTGCGGTATCTTTTTTGCGACTCCGGCAACAGCCCAACCCGAGGATCGGCCATTTCATGGCTCCCTTGTGTTTGTTAACTCGGGATGAGTGTTTTAGTAGTTGCCCGCTTAGCTCGGTGTAGTTATGAAAGTCTTTAAGGCTAACTGCATGTGTCCAATCGAACGAAAAAATAGAACTCTATTTCTTTTCTAATATTTGTTTTTCGATCTCCGGGTCTAAAGTAAAAGCAATTTCCATTATCTGTTCCAGAAGAACAATATTTTATTGGTTTATAGTGGCAGGTAACATAGTTTCTAATACTGAATTGTTCAACAGTTACAGACTATAAATCACCCTAGTACATATTTTTTAAACAAAACCATTTTAATTTATTCTAAAGCGTAGTATTGACAGCTCAACTATATACTTTGTATAAAATTCAATCTAAAGATTAGTTATAAATACATAAACTTGTTTACAAATTTCAAGTATATTAATTTGAAAAAATCAGTTAAATATACATACTTATACAATTTTATAGTACCCACTATATGAAAGAAGACTGGCGTCTAGGGCACTGCTTCTGTCTTTCATATTTATTATAATTAAATTGAATGAGCGTTCAGCATGATTCCTGTTTTATTTGGACACAAGTCCAGAATAAAACATGTATTAGTATCTATTTCCTCGAGGGTCATAGGTACCTATATAACATAAAGTAAGAATTGTACATTTAGGAATATTTTAATAAAAGTATACAATAACTACCAATAGTGGGTGCGTTCCATATAGCGATTACAATGTTAAATCTCACGACCGTGCTTTTTCCATTCTACTTGATTTAGTGACGGTACAATCAGTCCTTAGTGACCGTGATCATCTTGTGGAACGGCTGAAGGTATGTTTTGATGTTGTGATCGCTATCTAAAACGTACCCAGTATGGTAGATAATTATATATTACAATATTTGAGATGCATGAAATAGATATTTTACCACGCTTTTTATGGCTTTAATACGTTAGGTACTCAATTTTAGCCCATGCATCTAAACTTGTTTTAACTGTTTGGATCTGCTGGACTCACTAGAATTAATTAGGAGTGTTATTGAACACCGTAACCAAAACTATGGATATCTGAATCTGTAACCGAAGCTGATATAAAAGAATCGAATAATTTCGGATAGAGATATCTAAATAAAAGTTAACGGTGGAGACTGGTTGATAATTATTCTTGACGTATCTATTAAAATTATTATGTGTTCTTGTAAAATATATTTCGAATAATGTTTACTATATAAATGTTTATGGAAAAATTATAAGAGATGCTATAATAGTTATATATAACGCTTATTTGTGATTATAAATTGTCACAAAATTGTGTTTTATATTTTACAATTCCTAATATTTTCATAAACTGAAAATATCCGAAACTATTAATCCGGAATAATTTGATATCCGTAACTGTATCTAAATACGGTAGGTACCTATATTATTCATATATCCCTTACGTATCCAGATTTGATATTTTATGTGCATAACATCCATAGAAAAAACTTTAATTTGTTTAGAAATTCAAAGGTTGTTAGGAATTTGTATAAAACACAAATATTCATTTAAAAACGTAATTTATTTCGAAGATTATTTCATAAAGAGATTCTTAAAAATAAATGCTTATAACTATATAGGAAAAAATGTTGTTAAGGCACTAATTAATCAACTGACGTAAAATATCATAGCCCATCATAAAATAGGAAATTGGAATATAATACATAAATGCGCAAAGTTAATTTATTACTATCAAAAAATCAAAATTTTTCCAAACCGGGTATTGGGAATGATTTACTATAGGATTCAATTTCTTCTTTTAAGTTTTGAATTTTTGTTTTAAACTCTGCATTTTCTTCAATAGCCTTGTTAAAATCTGCCAACTTGGGTCCAGACACCTTAACAATGCTCTGAGCAATTTTAAGGGCCTGATCAATGTAGTTCACAACTTTGTCGATGTCAGATTCCTTAAGTCCTCTTGTTGTTAAAGCTGGAGTTCCTGTATGAACATAAATATTTAATTTTTGAAGCGATGATAACTCAGTGGTAGTGTGTACGACTTAGCGTCAAGGGACGTGAGTTCGAATCCAACCACCTACAATGGGCTTGAGCTTTCGGTAAAGGAAAACAGCATGAGGAAACGATAACATGGAGGTAACTTTTTCTAATGCCCGCCTGGCTAGCAACCACCTTGAAGTTTTACTAACAATGAATATAAATTAGCTTATCAGTCTTTTCATTCGCTAAAATTTTATATAGTTTATGTAATATATATATACACTATATTTAAATTTCTAAAGGGGCCAAGCTTGAACATATTTGAACATTTGGAGCTATGGATATATGGTACATCTCTGAGCAACAAAAATTATATATATTCCCAAGGGGTGGCAACTTTTCTTCTAGAAATGTTTGCACAAAACGCATTCAAGGTCTGTGATGTCCCAATTTTTAGGGAACAGTAATTGCTTAAGTCAACATATTTTGAAACAGCTGAAATAATATTTAAGATATATTTTGATTAGATAATATTTGAGATAATTTGGTGGTATATATTATTTGCGTCTGTAGGAAGTATACCCTACATATCAATTGATGAATTCGATTGATGTAATCAATTGATGATTGCATCAAATAAAATACTCTTATTGGCCATAAGACTAATTAAATTCAATAGAAGCGATGATAGCTCAGTTGGTAGGGAGCACGGACGCCGCGTGAAAGGACGTGAGTTTGAATCCACCTGCAATGTGTTTGAGCTATCGGTGGAGGAAAACGTGATGAAACCATAGCATGGAGGTAGTGATTTTTCTAATACCCTCCTGGCTAGCTACCACCCTCAAGTTGGAAATCTGGCGCCTAAAACGTGTATTCTGGCAGTTGCACTTGAGAGACAGTACTTCCAATAAGCTTGGCGTGTTTACAATCTTGGGCAACATCGTTACTTAACATCAGGTGAGATTGTGGCTATAACGCTAAACCTCTATTATATATCTAGATTATATTTAGAGACTATATCTATATTCTAGACTAATCAGCCTGTTCAACATTTACCTACAGCAAATGTGATCGCACCTGTAACTCTCGTATCGGCTTATTTAGCTACGTGCGCAGATGTAACACTACAGACACTAGATAAGAAGTCATCTCTAGTAGATGCAGAAGGCCAACGATGATATTCTAAATTTAAAAAAATCTAGCTGTCACCCGCCCACTACGCTAGGTGTCTTTTGTTTATATACACCCCATGTTACATTATTGAAGTCTTAGTAAGGATTCCAATTTTTTTTTAATAATAAATATAGCCTATGTTACTCAGGGTTCATGTAGCATTCTAATTAAGAAAGTACTTTTGCAATTGGTCCAGTAGTTTTTAAGTTTAATCATTACAAACATGTAAAAAGACAAATCTTCTCATAATATTATACAGCTATAACATTATAATTTAAAATAACATAATTTGATTCCACCAACTACATTCTATCTCAGGACGACCAGACGCCGCGAGAGTTTTCACCCGTACACCCGTACGAACCGTACGAAGTGTTTTGCAGTTTCTTTTATAATGCGTACTGCAAAGTAGTGGAATTCACTACCGGCTTCTGTCTTTCCTATATCTTACAATCTGGGAGTCTTCAAACAGCAAGTGAACAGGTACTTGCCGAGTAAGCACGTTCCATCATAGACAACATCGTCACTTACCATCAGGTGATATTGTGGTCAAGCGCTTACTAGTACGATATTAAAAAAAAAACGATTAATGTAGATATATTTACCAAGCCTGATGCCACTAGGGTTGAGTGCGCTCTTGTCCCCTGGCACGGTATTCTTGTTGCAGGCGATGCTGCAGAGCTCGAGTATGCGCTCCCCGGGCGCGCCGGTCAGCCCGGCGCTGCGCAGGTCGACCAGCGCAAGGTGCACGTCCGTGCCGCCGGTCGCTATCGCGTACCCGCGCGATACAAGCCCATCGCATAGCCGTTGGGCATTCTTTATTACCTGACAATTTATATTATATATATAATATTTTATATATAATATAATTATACTTTCTCTGCTATTACAAAATACGGAACTTTATTTAAAACAAAAAAAACAGTTCGAAAAATTTCAGGATCCTTTAAGAATAGTCCAAGGTAATTAATAAAAAAGCAGCGAAAAATTTGGTATTCATTATCAATTTCGACAATTTGAAATATTTACAAATTCACGGTTTTAAAAAATAACGTTGAAAAACTTGAAAAATAGTGAAACTTTGAATTTTGCATAATTCTTTGGCAGAACTTCTTTATATGATAAAAGAAAACTTCTGACCAAAATTTGTCCAAATGTAAAGGGGTCGATTTGACATGGAAGGACCAATATTGTATACAACAAAGACCCCCGCTGCGTCTGTTTGTCTGTTCGCGATATATTCTAAAACTACTGAATAGATTTTCCTGTGGCTATCACCAACAGAAAGTGATTCATGAGGAGAATAGTTTAAGGTTTTGTGTAAATTGGTTGAATATGGCGATAATTGTTGAACATGTCGGAAAAAACTAATCTGCCTGGAAGAATTGGCGCTTAGCGTAAGGATTGGGCGACAGCTAGTATACACATATCATAATAAATTAGAAGTAAATTATGCTACACACATTGTCATGGAAATTATACTATACTACTACTAAAATCTGATTGAATAATAAGTTGAAGTCATCAAAATACCCACAGAGTGTATTATTTAATGTTTTAAACAAAATTTAAATTAAATCTATTATTTAAATCTATAAATACTTATGAAATTTTCGAATTCGTGTATGTTTCTTAAATTTTAATATTATGATTTAAATTATAAGTTTACCATAAAGTAATATTGTGAATATACATAAATAAGCTTCTAAAAACAACTACTATTATGCGAAACATGCTAAAAGTTAGGATACCCAAAAAGTTTAGAATAATTTTATTCCCAGACTTCCATTTGCAGTTATAAAAAAAAAAAACATGGCTGTAGTTGTTATCTATCGTTCTATTAGACATCTTGTTTTACATAATTATATTAGACACCATGTTATCCAACGTTATATTAGACTTTGAGCCTAAAAGCAAAAAATATGATATCCTGGAATATACTTTGCATTCATTGAATTTTCATGACAGACTAGTTAACTGACCTGTTTTTGATACTCAATAAACTCTGGTGAAGTGGCCTGTTTCATAGCAGTTGCTATCGCAGCTATAGCATGATTGTGAGGTCCACCCTGAAGTCCTGGGAATACAGCCTGGTTGATCTTACTTTCTAAATCGTACAAGATTTTCTGGCCATTAGTTTTTGTAGATCGGACTCCCTTGCGAAAGAATATGACACCGGCACGAGGACCACGTAGTGTTTTGTGGGTGGTGGTTGTGACTATGTCACAGTATTCAAATGGACTTGGTATCACACCTGAAAACAGTCAATTGATTTCAATCCCACCCTTGTCCTTAAACTAGTATTTGCTCAGTAGTCGAAATTAGAGGACAATCACTATTCAAATTTGCGAATGTTTTGGTAAGGTATACAAAAACTATTTACAATAAATTTTGCGACTACCTTTTGCTCGCGGGTCCGCTCGCGTTAACAATGGTTTCGTCAACCAGTTCCGGTTGTCGGTCGATACGTAAATAAGTTTACTATCAATTACTATTAAATTATTTATTTCAGTATGTTGGTCAATACAGATATGATATGAAACTAAATTTAAACTTAACTTAACTTACCCAAAATTGAAATTGATACGCAATTATTCTTTAAAACTTAAAGCAAATTGGATGACACATCTATCTCTATATCAAAATTCATCATAATCGGATTTAGCAGTTTAGGCGTGATAGCATAAGAAATAAACAAACTCACTTTTGCGTTTATAATATTAGTAACTCTTTGTTTATTGTCAAGCTTATGACGATTCCACAATAACAAAAATACTCGGTAACGGAAGTTAGTTAATACTAAACAAATAATAATTTATTAAACTATCTTATGCTCGTAACTCCGTTTATAATATTTTCCTTCAACCGCTTGCGGATGTAATATGCATGACAATTGTCAAGTCAGCAGATCACGTAGTTTATAAGATACCGTCAGGAGTAAGTAAGTGTTAAAGTTAGAGGGTAGATTTCTCTTATAGCTTATACATCAAATCAAATCAAAATACTTTATTTCATTTCAGCCCTGAAGAGCCGCTCGTGACCGCCAAAACTAGCACCGGTACGGAAAATAACCCAGTCGTCGAGAAGAAACGGCAAGAAATTCGACCTTTTTATATATTTTTAGGTACACTTTTTTCAATAATACATTTATTATGGATATCCGTGGACGCACAGAGAGAGGTGGTAATTGCAGATATAAAGTGCAAAATATTGGTTTTTATTGTCTAGCTACTCAGCTCTGGCTACTCATGCTAGCTACGCTAAAGATACAATGCTAATCATCATATTAATATAGCATATAATAAACTCATCATTAACAAATGATATAAACGTCAAAACTTATAACACAAAAAAGAAACTGTTTTTAAATTAATTGAGCTTATAGTTGAAGGAGTTGATTACAATCTCATTTGATATTAAGTGACTATATGACATTTGATTGTAATGCAATAAGCATAAATATCATTAGTTGCTAAGTGCAGCTGCCGAAAAAAAAGCGATGCTTATCAACTTGCTACTTTTTTTTTATTATGATATACACAATCTGGGGACTCTGGATCCGCACCTTTTTATAGGTAGGCGTGATTTAGTTGGCGTTAAAAATAGCTTTACAACAGTAGCTAGACCGTCACCGTGTTTTATGGCCGTCTTGAGGTTGTAGTCCACAATGTCCTTCGCTGGGGCGCTCACCGGTCGACGAATTAAGCGGCCTATTGCGTCGTCGGCCACGTCGTATAGTACACACAGGTCTTCGTGTGCCTCGACACAGCCACGATAGCTTGGGATACACTATTGGGGGATCTGTAGTTTCCCCCCTTTGGTCTGGAGGATCACCACCGATTTGAAGGTCGACCCCTGGGACTCATGAATCGACAGGACGCGTGACCCCTCCCCAATCCCGTAGCCCTTATTAATAAGGCCTTTTTCACTACCTGAGTAAGTATCAAGTTGCTATGAACGATGATAGCTCAGTGGTAGTGTGTACGCACTCCGCGTCAAGGGACGTAAGTTCGAATCCACCTACAATGAGCTTGAGCTTTCAGTGAAGAAAAACATCATGAGGAAACCATAGCATGGTGGTAGGGCTTTTTCTAATGCCAGCCTGGCTAGCTACCACTTTCAAGTTGAAAATCTGCCACCAAATACCAATAGGTGTGTTCCCACAGTTGCACTTGAAAATCAGTCCCTCCATAGATTTAGCGTGTCTACCAATTGGGCCGCACTATCACTTTTGATCTGGTGAAATTATAGCCGTAACACTAAACCTTAACTATAAAAAATATGTTTAACTTAACGGTAAGTATGCGGATATTAAAACACCACCACAGTGGTATGATATCATCAAGACATTTTTCTACAAGGAAAACATAGGCTCATTGTAATGACAATTGTTTTTGACTAAACCTCAATCACTAAGCCATTATTGATACAACGAAAAAAAAGCAATCATTAAAGATAATTGAGTATGTACTGTACTTTTTATCTAAGTAATTATAAACGCACAACAACTTAAGGATTCTAAATATCTGTATTATTAATGTATAGATAAACTGGGTGTGTCAAGGTATTTATTCGTTGACCCCAGATACTCCAGTTATCTTGTTTTTCTTACAACAATCAACAATAATTAAGGAATTTTGTTATGCATAGCCATTATCTTTAATAAGTTAGGTAATATACCCATTTTATTTATAACCAATATTTTGAGAAATATTAAACAGGTGATATGTTTTTTTAAATTATATAAGTAATAAAATCAAAAGTTTACATAAATTATGTAATGCTCAATTCTATTCAATAATACATAATAATTCGAATAACTCGACTGTAGTTTCCTTTTGTAACGCAAAGCGATTTTTTACTTATTTAACCGTTATGGAGAAAAAAGGAGGTGAAAGTTGAAGAAACTATGAGGGAGAAAAAAAAACTTCTAGAATCTGAAATCTAGCATAAGACTTAATAAAAATAAGTAAAGTACGTATTTCGACGTTTTTCAAATTTATCCTCTACGTGCGTAAAATAAAAGATAACATTTTTAATTGATAGTTTTACTGAGACATCTCCAAAACTACCTATTGACTTGAATTTTGTCACAGATATTTATTTCATGAACTGAACACCCACTAAGAAGGGATATTACAATTACGCGTGGTAGACTAGAATAATGCGAACGAAGTCGCGGGACAGCAGCGAGTGTTATATACAAAAATATACAGTTTAACTTATCGGGACGTGACAATGTCAATTCCAAGCGGAAGTGTTCGCAGGTGGTTCTAGGCTCGTTAGTTTCTGCATTCCATTATCCTTGTAATTTTTTTTTATATACTTTTGCTGCGTAGTCTATAACATATGTATGTATATTCTTATAATATATATTCACAAAAAGATTAGGTATGTGTGTAAAGTGTGTGTGCAAGGGGAGAGGTAACAAACGCCTTGTTCATACATAACTAAGCTTCTATATCTGTTTCTTTCATCTTTGATTGTAATTATTTTAGAGAAGATCTGTTTGTGTGAGGAGCAGAATTGGTTACTTACGCACTTAGATATAGTAATTAAGAACTTATAATCACTGTTTCTCATCCTTACTAATATTATAAACGTTAAAGTAAGTTTGTTACTATTTCACTACTAAACGGCTGAATCGATTATGATGAATTTTAGTATAAAGATACATGGGAACCTGGTCACCGGTGATAGGCTACTTATTCTCGCGATTGAGTAAAGAGAGGGATACATTTTGTATGAAACCTTTTATTCCACAATCCGATTTATTTGATAAAATCAATATTACGAACAAAGCCTAAGGTAAATGAGTATATGGTAGTATGGTTGTCAAACATTGAAATATACAACAACAGCCTACCTGCAGCAACAAGTCCTGATATATGCGCCATGTCAGCCATCAAATAGGCCCCGTTCTCGTCAGCTATTTGGCGGAATCGCTTGTAATCCAGACACCTCGAGTAACAACTCATACCGGCGATTATCAGACGCGGTTTGAACAGCTTAGCAGTTTCAGCCAGTTTGTCATAGTCTATTAATCCAGTTGTGGGGTTCACCTGAAAATATATTTTTTTAGTTATAAATATTTGAAAGTAATCATAAGCAATTAATAAATTTATTTCCAATAAAGCGTGTAAAAAGGAGTCTTATGGAATTTAATAACTGTAACCGAAATTATAGTATACCCGAAATAAAATATCTAAAAATATATCCGTGTCTTATATTTAGAAGAATATCCAATTGGGACAGATTCAAAAAACTATTGGAACATAATGGTATTACTGTTCATCCACATTCGGGCAAATAATGGTCAATTTTCTTTTAAATTCAATATTTAGAAAGACTTAAAACCATGTTTTTTTAATAACTTCATATTTATATTAGTAAGGAACCAATGAAGTGCTTCTTTTAAATAATGTAATTCATTTAAGGACATAATATCATTTCTATGAGTAGTAAGATGTTTTACCCAATTGAAAAAGTACTATATATATTTCAATACAACCCACACTAAAATATAAGTAATACAAGTAAAGAAATCACATGGATATTTGAAATTATGTTATTAAAACGATATGTAAAAGGTCACCATTTTTTTAAAGTTATCTCAATTTCAATAGCATAGTATTTGTAAAAATAAAATTTTAGTTTAATGTTTGGATAGACAAATCAGAGCTGTATTAGCTATCATTTTACTTATTATGATATAATAAATATTGAAATTAGCCAATTGACATGTAGTAAGCATAAAACATTGTTAAAAATTATTTATATGTGTGATGAAATAATGACAAAACAGTAAACACAGAAATTAACTGCAAGGACCTAAATATGCAAACTGAATAGAAAAGTAGACAGTGATATGTATATTTAAAAACTAAACAGAATGTTTGGATCACAAAAGTGCATATTCTGTGTGTGGCAGCATTGAGAGATTAATTAAACAGAACTTATGAAAGGAAGTATATAGAAATAACGCTGTATTCCAAAAAAATAATTTATTACTAGATTATATATATGACAAAGTTATTTGATGCACCAGACTTATGAATACAGCACTTCATTCCAATAAGTGAATGCTTTTTCTGCAATTTAAGATTCTACACTGGTGTTTAAAAACACAAGGTATCTTCTTAAGTAACTGGTCATATCATGGGAAAAAAAGAATGTACAAATAAAATAATTTAAATATAAATAAATAAAAACAAGCTATCATTCCAATATTGCCATTTCATATAAATCCAAATTGTTAAGTTTATTGTAAAAAGCATTAACATATAATATCATTTTATTGTTTGATTTATATATACTTCCATAAAATAATACTTTTGACTTATTTATTGGGATAGAACATAGATGTATGGATTAACACTGGATGATGTAACACTTGATTTATCCTTACTTATTACAAGTGCGCTGCCATTGATCTTGTATTTATTAATTACGTACAGACGTGCATAGTGATTTGATATCATTATTTATAGTAGTACTTATAACAAGAAAACTAAATAGTTCCAATGTGAAGTTTGTGCAAAAAAGTTTCATAAAAAAGCTGATTAATTTAAATCTTTAGTTATATAATAAATCAATTATCCTTACTTTATACGGCATGCTTTCAAAGAAAATAGACGTAGCTGATATTTTCTTGGTTGCTGTAAAGAATCCATGAGTCAAATGACCACCATCGGGTAGATCTAAACCCATGATCCTACCATGGGGTTCAACAATGCCTGTATAAACAGCAAAGTTAGCTGGTGATCCTGTAAAAAATGCAATTATATTTAATACATAATTACAATGTAGGTTGTAGTACCATATTACTGCATGAAGATAATTGTCTGTGTAATTTACAAAAGCTTTTATTTATTTATTTAAATGTATGTTGTGCATCTTCATTACGTCTGTAGAGTTCTATGCTCTGTAGTACTGAGCTTGTGTTCTAAACATAAAAATGTATATCATTGAAATAAAACTAATTTTAACGGATTTTATCGCGGTTATTTATTAGATTTTGATCCCGACGTTTTCAGCCTTCGTGGTCACGGGGCGGACTGAGGTGTAGGTTGTCCAGAAAAGTTTATGTTACTGTGCCTACCTTCAATTTAATTTTTATTATTGATAGTGTTCCGATCTACGCAGAAAGAGCTCACAGTGTCTTGAGGTCTGGCAATTGGTCTTTTGGGTTCCGATTTAATTAAATGTATAACTGGATCCCAGGCTTGTGCTAGCTTCCAACCATCTTTTCTATTGAAATTTGGATGTTTTTTAATTTCAATAGCCTCACGAATCATCCTAGGTAGGAATCGGTGTTCTTTGGCAAGGATTTGTGGCTTGTCGAATCTAAGATAATGTTTGTAGCCTTCTTCTGAATGTTCAGCAACTGCAGACTTCGTAGAGCGTCAGTGTTTAACGTCAGCTATATGTTCTTTTACGCAGGTCCCTATATTTCTTGTAGTTTAAATTAGTTTTATTTCAATGAAAAAAAAAACATATAATTGCTTGGCAAACACAGCATGACAGGGCTTACTTATACTGGTGATGGATTGTTGTTCCATCAAAGATTGCCACTACTTTTGGATTGTAGTGTGCTTAACATCAGGAACAGTGCCTTCACTTTGCAGAGCTATCATAAATAAAAACCACTGGTCGATAATTTTATAAAAAATATCAAACCTCATTTAGAACTCACACCCAGGAACCACTTCAGTTTTCATTCTAATTCATACTATATGTAATTATGGATGAAAAATACCTGAGTAAGGCTGGACGTTTACTCCCCATTCTTCAGGATTTAGTTTATAGGCTTCAAGTGACCTATTTTGTGCTAATATCTCTATTTCATCAATGTATTCATTTCCACCATAGTACCTAAAATGGACAGTGATTTCATATTATCCAACATCACTATTAACTAGTTTCCATGATATAGTACTAACAATGGTATGGCAGTATTTTGTAGAAAAAGTGTGTTAATAATAAAAGCTGTTTATAAACAGATATATAATTCAAACTTTATTCTTAATTATTAGGAAGAATTTGATGTGTATTTTTATAGTTTCAGTTCACTTTTCTTTTGTCAATCTTAATGCAAACGATCAAGATTTTTATATACATATTACAAAGCCATTTTTAATGATTCATTTTGTGATATCACATAAGTATTGAATAATGTTTATGAGAGTATATATTATATATATTAAATTCATTTATATACATATACACATAATATAAATCCTATATATTATTACAAAAAGTATTTCACTAAAATCTATGATTAAAAATATATTCTTTAGCTTTTGGTACTATATACAGATAATAAAACAGGTATACTTTTTATATGTTTTCTATTGATAAAGCCATGTATCTAAAATGATCATATTAAATTGTAATAATATAAGCATTAAAGCAGGTAAAAATTAACTGTGTTCTATTTAGAGCAACAAAAGATAAAGTTTTAACTAAAATTGTAATTAAAATACACAAATATGTTTTGTGACATGATACTACACATAATATACACTTAGTTCAACAAACTTTAATTATAGCTCTTTAAGGAATAACCTTCTTACATTACAACTTTCTTTAAATAATTTTATAGAGGAATATTTTTAAATATATATATATAAAAAACAATTCATATGAGGAGCATTATTTTTCCAGTAACTTACCTTTGATGTGGCATTCCCTCTGAATATTTATTGTGAAGACAAGAACTTAAGCACTGTAACACAGGAACTGATGTGAAATTTTCTGATGCAATCATCTCAAGTCCCGCTTCCTGACGGTTTTTTTCTTTTGTTATAATATCAAATAGTTCTGGATCTGTCTCCCAGAGGTTACCGTTTAAAAGTTTGTTATTCATTGTTGAAGTATAGCTAAAGTGTCTCACAGGATTAGAAAGCTAAAAATTTATTAAAATAAAATGTTGTCTTCTGTTCTAACACTTCTTATATTACTGGAGTTAAAACATTGACTGTGTGTTGAAATGTTTAATGTTTCGTAATATTAAGTAGAAATATTGACCTCAAGCTGATAAGTTCCACTTAACGCAATAACAAACAGATGTTGATTATTTCATTATTTGTTACACTATAAATTGTTGCAATATTTCGTATCTACGCTAGGTAAGAGTTTGCAATACGTGACATACCTATAATACTGGCAGTAAAATTTTCCAATGCTGAAAATTTAAACTAATAACCTGCAATCGGTCGCATGGTCTACAGAAATGTGCGATCGTTGACCGAGAATTTTGCTTTAGTAGATACTTTTAAAATATAAACAAAATGTAACTAACCTTAGAGTAGCTTTTTCTGTAAACCGGTTTTGTTTGGTTTATGGTGGCATGTGATGAAAATTTACCAAATCTTGGAGTACATATACAAAAACATGTTTTGACTAGTTTACCGTACATTTTTTTATAGAAAAATACCGTCTTCTGCGTCCAATAAACAATTGAATATGTTTTTATTTGGTCATACGTAAGTTACTGTTATCGAAATTGATAACCCATTATGAACTCTACAAACACGTAACTTGACGTTGCAAAACACTTGCCAGTTCAGTATTTCAGATGTGATCGGCTAATGTCAATTACTTTTTTTTTGTTGACTGCGTGCAGACACTCATGCCACGCGTCTATTAAAACTGAATGAAAAACAAAAGTACATCGATGTTTGGAGGACTTGTTTACTTGGAGTATTAAACATAGATAATACATTATATACTAAAGTGATGAACGTAGAAGATACATGCACATCTCATGTTTTGTGCAGTAGTATGAACAACATAGTAGATTGTATATGGTGACTTATAATTATTATAGAACGTGCGATTCCCCTAGTGTTAAGGGTGTCCATGAGTGGCGCTGATGACTTACCATCAGGCGACGAGCTTGGTCGTTTGTCCCCCATTTCCATTGTGTTGCCTTGATCACTGACACAACATTCAATACTGACCGTTTCTAACTGTTACCAAATAGAAGAAACATTGGAATCTTTTGAATTAAGTTGTCAGAAAAAAATTCAGACATAAAATATGATTGTCAATATTGCTTTGTTGAGGTATTGCAGGAATAAGATTTATTATCGAAATAAGCTGTTGTAATTCATATCAATGTACATGTAGCACAGTTAAACAATTATTACAATAATATATCAACGAATTCCTGGTACTTTTATTTTATGGAGAAGTCTCCCAAGCAAATCGGGTGATCGCATAACATCGATCCCCAAACCACAAAAAGGTGTCTGGTGGCTTATAGTCTAATCAAATAAGATCTAAAATCAAAGTTTGGCACTCAACTTTACATTTTCGAGAGAATGTAGTTTTAGTGATACAAAGTAAGTTATCGTGACTGCAACCCCTACGAAGATTTAAAAAAAAGGTCAAAAGTGTTTTGGTTAAAATTAGACAAAAAAGTTACAAAAGTATTTATAGGTAGATCTTAAATTTTTACATAAAGATACCCCATGTCTTTTTTCCTCTGTTAAAAATTAACCGAGTTAACGAGGTCTTACATTTATGGAATGCACGCAAATTAAAAATAAAGAGTAGTTTAAAATACGCAATTTATATTTTTAAATTGCTTAAAAAATCTAGTCTTTAATTTTAGAAACACATTACTTTTTTCAGAGGGCTGTAAAATATCTCATTCAATGCAAAACGCACTTATTGTATCTAATAATATAGAAACACTATTGGTTTAGTAGTCAGAGTTGTTCCTTCACAGATCTATTACAGAAAAAAAGTCTGGATATCAACAACAATGCTTTTTACGGGTTTCTACTATTAGCCAAGAATCATCAAAAGTATATCGACTTAATATTGAGTTTGTTATCAAACGCAAAACACATAAAGATTAAAAATAGGTTCTGTATAGCGTATGTTTGTCAATGTATATAGGTATGAGAGAATAATCGAAATCAATATCATATTCAAAAACACTTTATTCAATTTAGGCCTTGGGCGCCTCCCCAAAGAACGTCAACACTACCAGAAGAACCGGCAAGAAACTCGATCTGGTTATATTTTTTTGGTAGGTACAAAAAGATAAAAATTTAAATACATTTTAGCGGATGCACATATTGATCCACTCTGTAATAGCCTTTTGACATTAAAACCCTCTTGACATGGTGCTTGAGCTTACTATCCGGCAAATAAGTAATGTGTTTTGGGTAGCAATTATTTTTGTGAGATGAGAGGAGAGATTTTACGAAATTTTACACTTAAGCGTGTAAACGGAGATGGTTAAATTTGTATGAGGGGGAAAATACCTGCACTTATGGAGATGGAAAAACTGTCCGATGAAAATATATAAATATACCTATTCCAGCATTGGTAAAATTTCTTCCCCTAAGTGTGTATAACAGGGTATAAAATTGTTCATTAATACTTTTTTCGAGAGCAGTGGCGTAACTATACACTATGCGTAACTATATAAGCGTAAGTACGCGTGAATGTTATCAATTAAAGGGTATTAGTAGTATTATTTGCCGGTATCGAAACATAATTCTTAAATATACCTTATAATACACAATTGTTTTTATGTCCCTACCCCACAAGTAATCTAAATGATTGAACTTATCATAAGGTACTCTATAAAATTCAGTAACATTGGGCAAGGCACTACGTGTCTTATTTGCGTCAGTAGCACTTATAAGCCAGTCATTATGAACTGGAGTACCGTAAGTTTCAATATTTTTCTTTTCGCGATAATCAAATTGACGAAATGTCCCTGTTTCTATAGATTGAAAATAATGTAAGAATTGTTTTACCGATGATCCTGCAGGTGTATGTTGAGCAATGTTTGGCAGGTTAGTTAAGTTTTGTCCAAGAAAATCATAGCCAATAAAAGGAAATATTAGGTTTGCGCATATTAATGCTGCACCATATTCTGTACTACAAAACAATTTTGTTATTGTTCTTATAATTTCATTACTAGGCAAAATTTCAGTAGGATAGTGAAATGTTTTTACAAATGGAGCTAATCCTCTGAAAGCTGGACTTTTCAAGTTTGACATATAAGCTGATACAGCTAAAGCGATCATCACTTACTTATATATAGCGATACTTTATTATTATATTCTGTTCGTTCAGCACACATCACAAAAAGGTGGTAGTTCCTTGTGAATGTCCAATGTACATCACTTTCGAATGGCCAGTTTTATTTAATATATAATCGATCATGATCGGTACATCAATGACACCGATTTTATGCCAATCAAAATCCCAAAACGCTGGGTCATCTGGTGATAGTGTCAAATGAGCTCTTGAATACTTATTACCTCTTGCGTTTCCCATCCAAACGACATACCCTTCTTTGGCAAGGTTGTAAGCTATTGCACTTTCTGGTCCAGCTATAATATAGTCATCGGAACATAAAATTAAGCCGTGCATTAAAAACACTGGTGGGCCGCCGCCTGTTATTCTAAACATAGTTAAAATATATCCATCTTTCGTCTGAAATCGATGAGTTTCTACTGGGAAGCTATATTTTGCAATTAATTACGGACCGATTAAATCCAAATCTGCATTATATGAATTCAGTGTTAATAAGTTATTTTTAAGAAAATCCAGAAGAATGAAACTCGCTAGTGGAGTCAAAAATAACTGCAATATGGTATAATATTCTCTCATGTCTCAACTGAAAAATATGTATACTAAGAAATAACACTTACACGTTTCTAGTGTTATAAGAGTTAGTTTCTAACTTCTATCTATTTACCCTTTGGGAGTCACTGTGTGTATTGAAATATATACTTATATATGTATAAAAAGTGTCTTTGGAAAAGATAAAAATATTACAATCTTTTAAATAATTTACTAATTGGTATAATAATTAAATTTACCCAAAATTAATTATAAATAAAATAAGCACTACTCTAAAGTCTAGTACCTACATTCATAATATGGTCAAATATAAGGATAGCTGATAAAAACATGAACAATCTATTTGAAGCAAAATATAGAGTAACTGATGAATAGCGAATGATATTTATGAAAAAGTATAATTTAGTTCATAAGCTACAGAAGCTAAGAAAAAACATCTACATGATAGACTTAGATCCCGCCAAAAAATCAACTTGTGTATTCAATGAAATATCCCATTTACAACCAGCAGTTTGTTTCAATGTGACAGATAAAATAGCTTTGCCGCCTAAAATTTGCTTAATTTTTGGATCCAAATATATTGTACACCATTTGACATATGAGGGTTACCTACATCGCATTTGCAAATTTTATATATTACATTTATGTAAATGGCTTGTAGAAGTCAAAATATATTCCATCTTACCAACCGTTTTACTAATTAAATGTTCGAACACAAATTTTAAGCTATATATTTATTGGCTTATAGTCTTTTTGTTTTAAAGAATTCTGTTATCCAGTAATCTGTATAGATAAAGACATTTCTATATGAGAAGCACGAGGCCATAAGTCGGATATTAAACAGGTTGTAATTAACAACATTTAGCTTAAGAAAATTGATATATGGAACGACTGTGGAAACATTATATAATACTAGTTTACTCGGCAGACGTTGTTTTACCCTTCGGTTTTCAATAACTCCACTACAGCGTCATCTATCAGACAGCAAAGCTTATTAAGACGGTTAAATTAGATAAAATAGTTAACTTTTTCTTTATTCACTTATCCTACATAGTTACTTACAAAAGTATATTAAATACAATTCTATTTTTACACGTGTATGTAGATTTATTAAGTAAAACGATAAATTTAATATTATGTGACACTGAATTATGTGGTCATCTGTAATTTTGTTGGTCTGACGCTTGGCATTTCGTATTCCGATTATTTAAGAGTAGAAAATGACAACCTTTTCGATTACATCTTTGTAATCTCGTCTACTAATATATAAATAAGAAATGTTTATTATTTTTAAAAACTTAACTAGACTTATAACAACGTTCCATAAAAAAATCGTAATGAAACATCATAGCGTAGCGATAGCGTTTACAAGTGATACCAAGTAAGCAATGATATAATATATCTAAAACTTAGCGTTGTGGTTCAAATAAGATTTCTTCACCGCACCCTGAACAAGTAGTTGGCGATATCTAGTGGGTTCGGTCTGCCTATCATTGGAGCCGCGGGGGCGCTTGGATTGCCTTCGCTCTAATGGTTAGCGGCTGATGAGGTGAACAACTTATTAGAATGGATAGGGGAAGATGCAAAATTAGTTGGCATGGGCTGGCTCGTCAAAGAAGGTGGAGGAATAAGCTGCCTTAAAAAATAGAGGAATAAAATCTCTCTTAAAAATTCCAGGCCAGCGAGCAGTGGTGTAACTATACCCTCTGAGGCTGGCAAATTCATTGGATGTGACCCAGTAAAAATCGTCACGTAATTTAAGTTTAATAAATAACTAAGGTAGTTACCGCACAGTATTACTAATATTGTGTGCGTTTTAGTTAAACATCTAATAATTAAAAGCATAGATAGCATAAAATAGCCATTTAATGATAACGCTATAGTTCAAATAAAATTATTTTCTTCGGAACTTTCTATTCCGCAAAAGTACATATCAATAATATCATCAAAGTTTAAAGGTAGGGTCATAGAATTTTCAATAGCAAAATGGACTCGTTCTTTTTTATGAATGCGTTTAAATCTTAATAATTCATTTGAATTTATTTATGGCTTTAGTTGTGTCTAACTTTAATTGATTTTAAGTACCTTGCTTATGATTATAACTTTCTTAAAAATGTTAGTTTACTTATCTCGTCGGGTCAGGGGCTCGTGGCGTTTTGCCAGCTCTGCCACTCTATAGTTACAACACAGTCAGTGAAGTAATCACTGACACCACTACTTTACCGATTGGGCTACCCAGGTACGTAAGCACATTTCAGTGGGGCACAATCAATGGTTTAACTGAACAATAATTAATGTAGGTGTAGTAAGTCCCAGGATTGCGAGTCATGAATTGAGAGTATTGCGATCTTTGTATCCGGCATTTGCACTATAGTTTAGTCTTATTCCACTATCAATACACAGTACCTTTTTTATATAGCTAAGGTGATCGTTATGACCATAATCTCACCTGATGTTATGTGACGATACGGTTCAAGTTGGTAGACACGCTAAACCTGTGCAGGAACTGGTTCTTAAGTGCAACTGCCGGAACACTCCTATTGGTATTTGGCGGCTAATTATCAACTTGAGGGTGGTTGCTAGCCAGGCGGGCATTAAAAAAGCCCTACCACCATGCTATGGTTTCCTCACGATGTTTTCCTTCACCGAAAGCTCAAGCTCATTGTAGGTGGATTCGAACTCACGTCATTTATACATAACCAACGACGTTGGGTAGTTTAAAGCGAGACCAAATGACTAAAATTGCTTCTGCACGTCAATTACCATCACAATAGAATATGAATATGGTTGCTGCTATTTATATTATCTGTTTTTAATGTAGATAAATTGTTTTGTTGTTTTATAAGTTGCGTGTTGAACAACGTGGAGTAAATTTATTATTTAATTTTGAGTAATCGTATCCTAAGGATATATTTTTAGTTGATTTCTTATGAAAGTGACCTTATTGAAGAGGATTAAGTTATTTTCTGTGGTTTCGTGTCACTTATATATGGGCCGTTTATTTTGAAAGTAGTGTAAGTCCATTTTTGAGAAAAATGAGCCATCACGTAATTCATGCTTAATTTAATGTAAACTTTTTATATATAACTAGTCCGTGTTTAATTTCTCAAAAAAATCCCATGTTTTGTACAACTTAAAATCGGTCGATAAATGAAATTGTATTATCAACAAATATAGTAATCTTTAATTTTCTCGAAACAAAAGAAAATGGACTTACACCACTTTCAAAATAAACGGTCCATATAAATATGAGAAGTGAATATTTTCATGAAAATTGATTATAGTATTACTTTTACAAAGACGTTATTGAGGTATTATCGCAAATTAAAATTAGGATGCTTCATAGACTTTTCCATCAACCTGGACCAGTGTGTGACATAGTGTCGCAGTGTGCCCTGACACTATTCCACAATTTATGTATGTTTGTGGCATACTTTACTTAAAAACTATCGCACTTTTAGGTATGGGCTTTAACATAGTATTTTCTATTCATGTCTAAATGTGTCATCAATCATAAAAATATTATTTGGTCCTCATTAAAAAAAATAGAAGATGTAACATTTTTTATTAATCATAATTTTATTTTATTAATAACGCCATATGTTAGAAAACCAAATAATTAAAACGATTCTCTTATGATAGATTAAGTAGTATTAAAAACTTATATATCTATGATAAAATGTAGAAAAAAAAGCATTTTATTTACATTAAAAGTAATAAAAAAATTGGATAAAAAAATACAAATGATATGTCGTATAATTTATTTACAGAAGCCCATACTAATCCATGCATTTTTATAAACTGCCTTTAAAATTAGTAACAGGTAGAAAACTTCGCGAGTCCTCCTAAAGTACTGCTTTTAGCTAGTTGCTTACTAATAAATGAAATAGTTTTCAAATTAATACATCAATTTTTATTTTGTAAATTCTTTGACCATGCTTTGTGTGTGATCCATGAGCGGTGTTGTCACCCAATCTTCTCATAAATGCCATTTATTTATTATCTAGAAGTAGGTACTTGATTAAATTTATCGTTATTATTTCCCACATTAACCACGTTCTTCTTTATAAGTACATATAGCTAATTATGTGTTATTATTATGAACAAAATCATAAAACCACATATTTTTAATATTATTTTGCTTTGAATGTTATCAGGTTCATTAAATTTCAGATTAAATATTATAATGTTAGTTTTAGTATGAGATAATTACAATGTACACACCTATTATAAGCTTGCACGATACTCATATTTATAGAGTAAGCTAAATATTACTTAATGCTACAATATTATGAAATTAACACAAAATGTATCTAAAAATTAATTAAAATATAAATAACACTGGACTTGTTATACTCTACACAATTATATAGTTAAATTATAAGAAAACAACTATAATTAGACAAAGAAAATACAAAATTCTACTATAATTACGTTTTATTGTTATTACAAATATGCTTTCTAATTAGTTCTATTTTCACATTTATAAAATTAACGACGTACATCCTATTGAAGAAGTCAGTTTAATAATGAAATATTTGGTGTAGTGTTCCAATTTAAAAGTTATTTAATTATTACACTATTTGATTTTAATAACAACTTTAATATATACGGAATAATAAAACAAGTAAGATAAGTAATGGTGGAGGCTAGGTTATTAACACCGATTGTTATTTCAGCGCAACGCGAGCGCGCCTTAGGTTCAGCCAAAGTGAAGCACTCGAGGCCAGACATTCACGTAAGATTTATATCTTCTATTATTGACTAGACTGTTTTGATATATATGATATTTATGTTGTAAATCATTATCGGGAATGATTTATACTGGATAGAGAGAGAGAGAGAAACACGAGCGGTGAAGGGGAGTGTTGAAAATTGTTGAAAAGGGGCTCCCTTAAACCTACATCCGTATTCGCAAGTCTGGGACACTACACGGTGTTATTCTTTCTGTCACTGCTACTAGGTTTATGATTTCTAACAATATTAAGAAAACTATTATACATATGTATATATATATATATATATATATATATTGTAAATAATGATGTATTATGTCATTATGTATTGTGGCATGTATTAACGGAACTATTAATATAAATAAATGATTATTATTATAAGTAAATACATCGAGAGTGAAATACTTTTACGGTTCATTACATCGGTAACAAAAATATCCCTGCTACACTTCACTAATACGTGTATTTTAAATAACATATTAATAGGTGCACCCTGACTAGCTGGTGTAAATATCAAAAAGCGTAAATTATTCCGTCTAGCAGAGGCATAATTATTATTGCGTTGCACGATATATTTTATGGAATTTTTTAAAACAGCACTAGATAATTACCATGCATAGGCACGGTCGGATTTACCTTAAATACCGCCCTGAGGCACCGTGAGAAATACGCGCTACAAAAAAGGTCTGTTATGATTTTTTGATTAATCTACTTCTTTAAAAGTTATTCAAGGGCAAAGTTGAACTTCTATGAAAAATACTATTTTAAATTGCTGAATAATTATATTAAATGTTGATTAAAAACAGATATGCACTGTAACTAGACTTCAAAACGTAAATATCCAATGAGAACTCAATTTTTAACATCGGGCATGAAGCCAATAATTTCCCAATTTTTGAAAATCTTTCAATTTTATAGTAGAGAGTTTATTTTTTTTATATTGACACTCCTAATGTTTGCCGCCCTGGGCACTAATCCCTAGTGCGCCTAGTGTAAATATATCACTTGTAATAGGTAAGAAGAGTTACGTATCTAAACTAATATGATCATTTAACGTATTTTCACGTCTAAACATTTGCACCAATTTCTATACGTTTTAAAGTAAAAAGATTGAAGGGTTTAATTACAGTATGAGATTTTCTTTAGGAAATTAATCATTACTCAAATTAGGTATATTAAAATTTGTATTCATGTTTTTGATGAAATATAGTCTACCGAGATTTTGTAAATCATATAGCAAGACGGTACAATAAAATATGTTTCCAATTATTTAAGAGCACTTAAACATAGTCGCAAACACAGCTAGTATTTATAGTATTGGCATGATGCTTCCAATTCCAAACTGCTATTGATTTAATTAAAATATTTTATAATTATCTAAGACTAGATTTTACATGATGTTATTAATATGAAACCAATAAATTTGTTAACAACGACATATAGGTGTTTTCCAATACCTCTGGTTAGGAGACTGTTCCCTGACTGGCGACCGATCCTGAAATTGGTGCACCACCATACAAAAGGAGTCATGAGAGTACGAGACAACTATGTGATAATTCCGTGAATAAGCAATTGCAGTGAATATATTTAACACAAGAAGAGAATACGGACTTGTGGGAATCACTTTGAACATCATCTACTGACAAAGTATTAATTGTATCGTGCTCGTGTTCAAATTGACGATCCAACCAACTCCATCCTAAATTGTAATTGACTTTGGAAAGCGTCTGATAGACACGCAAACGTTTTTTAATGTTCTCTGATCTACTTTGAATATTAACAAGATCATTCATGATGACTATGATGAGTTTATTGAATTGAAGGTTTAAAGATCTAACAAAAGCATTGTTCATTAGAAAATTTAAACTGTTAGATATTATGAGAAAAAAAAACAAAATCACAATATATACAGATGAATTTATAATCATGAGTAAAATGGTAGTGACCAGTTAATATTGTCTAATTAATCTTGCACCGCAACATGTCTAAGTTTTTTTTTTATATGTAGTTAAGGCTTAGCGTTATGGCCATAATCTCACTTGATCTTAAGTGAGGACACGGCCCAAGTTGGTGGACACGCTAAACCTTTGGAATAATTGGATCTTAAGTGCAATTGCCGGGACACACCTAATGTTATTTGGCGGCAGATTTTCAACTTGAGGGTGGCAGCTAGCCAGGCGGGCATCAGAAAAAGCCCTGCCACCATGCTATGGTTTCCTTCACCTAAAGCTCAAGCTCATTGTAGGTGGTTGGATTCGAATTCACGTCCCTTGACGCAAAGTCGTACACACTACCACTGAGTTAGCATCGCTTCCAAGATATGATGAAAAATGGCGAGTTAAATTTCACATGCCTTTCTACTGAACAATATTGTTATAAAAATATCTTTAAAACATTATTTCTATAACTCTCAAAGTCCAAAATTAAGAATAAAGAGATGTATTCGACGGTGCTCTGGCCTATAACAGGCAAAAATAGTCTTTAAAATTACGTACTAAAAGGCCGAACTTGAATATCAATTGCAAATAATCTCTTTGCGAATGTTAAAGTCGTTATATAAGATATATAAAACGTAATACATGAAAGATAAATATATACATTTAGGAAGTGATAGTGATAAACACTATTTAGGCTGCCTCTTGTTACGTCAATATTGAAAACAGTTTATTTAAATGAAAACCTATGCTTACGTTGGTTTTTTACATGGATAATAACAACATCGCCAAGGAAGAATCAGCAGAATAAGCAAATAAAACAGAATGTTATCAATTAAAGATAATTAATTAGGACATAATTCAGTATTATTTGTCGATGTAAAAACATATTTTTTCAATATACTTGATATTTTAAAATACACAAGTCCTTTTATGTTCCTACTCCATAGGTAATCTAAATGATTGAACTTATCATAAGGTACTCTATAAAACCCAGTGACATTGGGCAAGGCCCTACGTGTCCTATTTGCGTCAGTGACACTTACAAGCCAATCATTATCACTATAAAATATAAAAACAGGTGCAGTTACATTATTCAACAAATAAGAGGGAGGAACTGGAGTACCGTAAACTTCAATATTTTTTTTTTCACGGTAATCAAATTGACGAAATGCCCCTGAATTTACTAATTGAAAGTAATGTAAGAATTGTTTTACCGATGATCCTGCAGGTGCATGTTGAGCAATGTTTGGCAAGTTAGTAAAGTTTTGTCCAAGAAAATCATAGCCAATAAAAGGAAATATTAGGTTTGCGCATATTAATGCTGCACCATATTCTGTACTACAAAACAATTTTGTTATTGTTCTTATAATTTCATTACTAGGCAAAATTTCAGTAGGATAGTGAAATGTGTATACAAATGCGTATTCTTCAGGTTCAAATATAGCTAATCCTCTGAAAGCTGGACTTTTCACGTTTGATATATAAACTGCTGCAGCTAAAGCGATCATCACTGAAATTTTATCGTTATACTCTGGTCGTTCAGAACACATCACAAAAAAACTTGTAGTACCTTGTGAATGTCCAATATATATTAGTTTCGACTGGCCGGTTTTATTTAATGTATAATCAATCATGGTCGGTACGTCAATGATGCCGATTTCATGCCAACTAAAATTCCAAAATGTTGGGTCATTTGGTGATAGAGTCAAATGAGCTCTCGAATGTTTATTACCTCTTGCGTTTCCCATCCACACATCATAGCCTTCTTTAGCAAGGTTATAAGCTATTGCACTTTCTGGCCCAGCTATTATATAATCATCAGAACTTAATATTAATCCGTGCATTAAAAATACTGGAGGCCCGCCGCATGGTATTCGAAACATAGTTAAAATATATCCATCCTTCGTCTGAACTCGATGAGTTTCTACGGGGAAGCCATATTTTGTAATTAATTGCGAACTGTTTAAATACAAATCATCATTGTTTGAATCCAATGTTGATAATCTATTTTCAAGAAAATCCAGAAGAAACGAATACGCTTGTGGAGTCAATAATAATAATATGGTATAACAAACTTTCATCTTAAAATTGAAAATGTTTATCCATCTAATACAACTTAAACGTTCTAGCGGTATACAAGGTGAATTACTTAATTTATATACCCGTTAACCCGTTATCGGTTACGGCGTAGAGGTACATTTATTTTCATTAATTATTTATTATTACAAAAAAGTTGTCTATTTAAAAGGAAAATTAATAAAATCTAAAATGATGTATCATGCATAAATTTTATATCCAGGATGTTGATATTAGGATTACATGTATACTATGTAGGGTTATATCTAATGAAAACATATTGTCATTCAATTTCAACAAAACAAATAGTAGCACCTGTTACAATGGTGTAGCTACTACGTACCTAAAGGTGCTAGTGCAAAAAAATAAGTGTCCTATCTACATTAGTTGTTTTTAAGTAAAAAATTATACAAAAAATATCAGTACTTTAAAATTGCAAACGACTTTACCATCAAGTCTTTATAGGCTCTCCTAAACATAAGGAAGCAATACTATATACTACCTACATAGTATCTATATGTACATAGATTTCCTTTTGTGGCCTTTTTTGGACTCGTTAATAAGTTTTTGTGATTTTCGTTCGGGACAAAATGACAGAAATAAAATGCATTTTTAGTGGGTGATATAAAATCTCTAAAGGTACTGCTAAACTTTATTACGGAAGCGAAGCAACGGCGTAAAAACATTTATAAATATGCCAAGATTCTTCTAAAAAACGATAATAATAAGAATTTTCTAATAAGTTGACAACATTTTACTAGTAACAAAAGAACTTGGTAGATTTCCTTGCATAAGCCTGAATTGTTCTCAGCTACATTGCAATGATTTTAGTTGCGTTACAACCTGCTGTATCTATATTTTCTAGCTGAGACAAATTATCGGAAGTTCGGCTGGCTTGGTTTTCAAGGTGAGATCGGTTCTCTGAGGTTGAAGGCCCTGGTGCACGGCACTATTCAGTCCCTTAGTAGCTACGCCACTGACCGGAAACTTCAGAATGCCTTAGAAAAAGTTTAGTACTAAAATTTAGCATTGTGAGATTCATGATTGATTTTTAACGACACAAAACTATAATCCGAAGAATTAAAAACAATGTTATGTTTAAGCTAAAGATGCAAAACATTAGACATGTTATAATAAACGTTGTTGAAGTGATACTTCTTTTGGGTGGGCCTTAAAATTCTGATCTGCAACCTTTTTCTATGACGCTCCTGCGGGTAAAGTCGGATCCAGGCGACTCAGGGAGCAAGATAGATATAGTTATGTTTCACTTCTACCGTGTGGTCTTAGAAACACACCGTTTATTTTAATGTATATAACTTAAAATATCAGAAATAGACGTTTATTTCAATATAATACAAAAAGAGGGATTTTTAATCTATTAGGTTGTTTTTCATTTTAATTCATAAAATTACGTTGTATGAGTCTGTGTATATTATTGCCATATTACGTGATATAGTTTATATAGCATTAAATGAATCCCAAAGTTTCATAAGACATTTCACCAGCATATGAGATATTGTTATAATTCTGTATAAACGGTTTGCTAATAGACAAAAGGAAGACGGAATACAAGACATCTGAGGGTTATATCACAATACAATTTGTATCCAATACTTTTGTGTAAGCAACCTAAGCTACTTTGTTATAGTCTGGCTAACGAAAGTAGAGACTGAAAAATCGCGGCAATTTTAAAAAGTATATGTATGCCAACGCCAATACATACATACATAAAATATTTTACCTTTTTCTTAACATAGTACTGTTTACGCGCATTTGATTCATAACAAGGGCACAGTATATATAAAAAATAAAAACCTTACAGTAAAAACGAATACTGCTTTATGGTAGTAGCTGTGATTGTCCTCTGAATTTTCGTTGTCTTATATATAAAATTAGTAATTCTTTTAGTTATCATGTAAATTGGCGGTTGTCTGGAAAATTCGGATTAATATACAGGTAAAAATTGAAAAAGCCTGGGTAGGTATTTTATCGTAACAATTGTGATAAAATAAAATATTTACAATTTGTTAAGTATAATACATAGTAATTCTGCTTTTGTATTTTTTCTACGGAATATTAAAAAAAAGCCATTCGCTGATAACGTTTTTACGGTTTAGTTACGTGGGAGGCTTATTCAAAGTAATTGAATGATAATTAGCGTTATCCATTACTATTATACTTGGGTTATTTAAATTAGGTAAGAGCAATTTATTTAGCCACGTTTAAAGTTTACACTATTCATATCATCGTGGTAGTCTGCCATTTTTGATGTAGTGTTAAAAACTAACTATTACTTTGGCACAGGGTCTGTTTCTGTTCCAGCATGTACAATTATAAACCCTTTTAATGCCGAAATATTTTAAATTACACCACTTGTTGATGGGCCTTGCCAAGATTATTTAGATTTGTAGTTTTTATGAACATACGTCTTATCTAAATAAATAATTGGCTTTCCTTCTGCTCGTTTCAAAGTAAAATTTCTTAAAAACTGATGTCTGCAAGCAGATATGACATAGCGTTCAATGAATAAAGAACGTTATTTTTTAAATTTATAACCACTGGTTAATAAAATGCGGTAAAGAGTTTCCCGGCATCCATTAAATCTAATGCTTTCTTTCAATTCCAGCAACAATGTTGATGAATGTTAAACTATTTGAACAATGACCATATTCAGACAAATACAGATATTGTATTGTATTGTAATGTTCTCAAAGTGTGAGCCTGTTTTCTATGTCAAATTCATTAATTTTGTTGCGAATAGCATCTATACCAAAGCTATATAAGTCAGATACTGTTGGTTTATTGTCCGTTTTTCCCTGGGGTATTCCAACGCCTTTGTTTTCTTTACCTTCCTTTTTTATTCTTTTTAATGTCGTAACACTCTCTTCTATAAAATAATAAAACAGAATGATTAGAGGTTTCATTAACTATAAAAGAAAATCATACGTTTTGTATATTTAAATTGTGTCATAAGTAAGTCAAAACTTATTAGTGATTGAAGCTATTTTCAAATCATTAAATTTTATATAGTATTCACAATTTCATCAACCTCCGTTATTGACTCTCCGTTATCCTTGACATTTTCTGTAAGCGTATGTTTTTTGCAATTAATACCTGTATACAATTACGAATATAAGTTGATACCTACAACAACCAATAATAAAATACTACCATAAACTTTGTTGTAAACAATACACAACGTATTAATTTTATTGCAATATTACATTTGTTAAAATAACGATTTTATAACTGTTGCACGACCCTAAAAAATTAATATATGACCGAATAAAGAAACATGGTTGTAAAAAATTAAAACAATAATTATGAATTCGGTAAAGTATCAAGATAATAGCGTCCTATCACCTAAGAAATTTAAAACCACACGTAAACAAACTTGTTTTTGCTTTTATTTAGCGTCTTTCTCTAGTTGTTTTTCTTTGGATGCAGAAATCATGCAAAACAATAACTGTTGTACTCCACTCTTAATTTTTTTTTTCATATTTTGTACTCGTAACTACTAGAACATAATGTAAACAAATCACATTAAATTACCGACAACCACCACCTTGCCAAATTGATGTAAAAAAACATTGCCGTGTAAAAAGTTTAGATATAATGTCAGTGTCTACTTTCGTTAGGTATACTTTAGCTATATATTTATTTTATATATAAGAATAAGGCTGTACCATAGATTAAGTTATTACTAGTGATATTATTTCAACATTATGTTCAAGAAATAAAAATGTTACATGTGAAAACGTCTCTATGTAATGTTTGAAAATGTATTAAATTATTATATGAATATTTGAAATTCCACTGTACATCTGGAAAATTCGTTGATTCGATTACTAATTACAAGAAAGTAAAACCGATTTGGGAATGAATTCTCTTTTTATTAAATCAAAACTTTATCGTTCTGATTTGTTTGCGGGCTGAGGGGCTAGACCAATAAAAGGGTAACAAAACAAGATATTTCCATACTGAGGGCCATATATGAAAATCGATTCTCGAATTAATGAATACTTTATTGCACTTCAACAATGTACACTGGCGAGCTTCATGCCATTAGGCATTTTCTTCCAGCTAACCAGCAGTAATTTAGTTAGAAAAAATAAATAAGTTTAAATAAATTGAAAAAGTAAACTCCAAAAAGTTATGATACTCGAATAATAGATCTAATAGCCTTATAATACATGAGTAATAAGAAATTTTGTAAAACATACAAATTCAAGTACAGCTATATTAACACAGATAGGCAAAATTATTTGCATACAAATAAAAATAGACATCGGCGCAATTAAATGTGGTGTTCTAAATTGACGTATAAAAAAGTAATAAAATTGAAAGTTATCTGTTACCTTTAGGATATAAAGTATAAATGGTAGTATGTTGGTCTCTGAAAAAAGTAATAACTTTATATTTTTATGTCTTAAAGTAACAAAACCGTATTTTATGTTCTTCTAACAAACAACAATGTTACAGCTTGTCAATTACGCGAAACAAACAGCTTTCGGGACATGAGATCCTACATGCTAACTTTGTAAATAAGGTAACTTCTCCAACTCTAGGAACTCCTAAACCTTGTTAGTTGAAGATTAAAGTAACAAGAAAGTCTTACAGTTTTCTAAAATTAATCTAGAACATGTCTCGCATTTGGATTTCGTTAAATAAATGTTAGGGTGACGAATATTTGGAATTGATTGTTTATGTTAGTAGTCATGATGGCTCTGTAGAGTAGTTGGATATAGCGAAGATCGACGCCATCAGGCTTCATCTGACGGCATGATACCTTGACCTTTGGGTGGACGCTGGTGCTTACGGGGCACGGTTGTTTCGGGCGTTATTTGTGTTGTCTCGGCCGGGAGATTGTATCGAGGTACCATCATTGTTTTTGTGGCAACGTTGGCAACGTTTTAGTGGGTAGTGTAATATCACCCTATGCGTCTTGTCACACGCCCCTCTCGTCTTAGCCTCGATCAAGGTAATGCGTTTACGTGTTGCGATGAGGAAGTTCGTAAAAATAGGATTTTAAGCACCACGTTCATAAAAAAGTACTAGATTTTTATAAACCAAATGTATTTAATTGTATGGTGAGCTATTTGAACTACAAAGACACGTATTATTAACTTACAGTATTGTGGTGAAATTCGTCAGGATAATGTAAAAGAACATCTATTTACAAATGACAGCTTGGTGCCGGTATGGCCACAATCTGACCTGATGTTACGAGATGATGTGGCTTAAGATGGTGGACACGCTAAGTCTAATGTAGGCTTATCTAAAGGATGGTGAGTATGCTGGCTAAGGAAATCATCACCTATAATATTAAGATGGCTATAAAAAAAAGGAAACTGTAAATAAGGTTTCCAACATAATAGAACAGCAGTTTGGCGTAGCGGACCCAGCGGGTCAATAACATCCCAAGAAATATAAAAATAATTATTAAATTAGCAATATTTATAACAATTCTATATATAAAAAAAGAAGAGAACTAATATGTAAGTCATTAGTATTGAGTATATTTTATAAATAGTATTATATTTTTTTCTTTTAATTAAATGGAAATGAAGTGTGGACCAAGTCTGCAGTTTTAAGGAATAAATAATAAAAAAGTCTAGTGTAGTTATTGGTTTTCAAATGCACCTGCCGGAACAGATCTAAAGGTAATTTGAGGAAAATTTTCAACCTGAGTGTGGAAGCTAGCCAGGTGGTCATTAGTAAAATCTCTATCATCACGATATGGTGTCATCAATATGTTGTCCTTCACCGAAAGCTCAGGCTCATTGCTGAGATTCGAACTTCCGTTGATTGACGCGGCTTCCGTGCACGCTACCATCATCATTTCAACTGTTATTTGTACTCTGAAAAGCTACTCCTATACATATTTTCTGGAGATCGGTGTGTTGACATAAAAGTATGATATATGGGATGACATTCTAGGCTAAATCGACGACATATCTCAACACTAAATAAATGCCGTCTTTACTATCATCTGTGACATAAACATCTAAGTTGTGTTTCAAATTTATGAGAATTTTAAAGTTTTTAACCCGCTCTATTCACAGGTTTTACAAAATTATACTAAATACTGTTCCCCTTTTACTCATCTATTTTGTCACAGTTAAATTGAATTAGAAATTTTGACACAATGCATTTTAGGCCACGAAGAAGCGTTTGGTATTCCGATTATTCAATACAACAAAACCTTTTTCGATTAAGTTTTATGCATAAATTAGAATCTCTAAAACCTTAGCAAAGTTTAGCTAATTATATCACTAGATCTCTTATCACCAATCACGGTGATAAGAGGTTTCACTACCTATAACCAATCTCCGTGGTGCCATCACAATATTGAAAAAAGTAAAATTTAGACTATTCGAAGCGTCACCATAGCGACGGTCAGTTGTTTTTTTTGTAGATTTTTTGGAAAATCTAGAAAACACGTCTGGAGAATTGTATACTTTTTTGTACTAATGTTATGGAAAACTAGAAATTATTTATGATAAATATAGTAACTACAAAAATATCTGCCTTGCGGCACATCAAGATGTTTGGTTTAGCGATTATTAATAACCCCACACGTGACGAAAAAATATATGTGTTGTGGACGACACTGTATTGGACAATGTTGGCGTTGACTTCATCATCTGGATTCTCGGACCATCACCAGGTAATTGAGGCAATTCTTTCCTCTGTATTGGTTAAAGATGATACAGTTTTGTAAGTCCAGCCCTACAGATTCTTTGTCATTTACTTCTTTGTCAACTTTTGAACCTAATTCCCACTTCTCCCTTTCATACCAGAAAAATACGCGCTGGATCTCTAAGATACAGCTTTAGGTTATTTTAGCTCGAACAAAGATGTTCGATATGACATATCTTTGCCGTATTGTAAAGCTTTGAAATCGTTTACTGGTTAGTGTATGTCATCCTTCCTACAATATGAAGGCATTCAAAACAATGTCGTGAGATGTTTGAGCAGACTACTGGCGTAACACTGACTCCTCGATTTTCCTCGAGATTCCTCGGTGGTCGTTGTTGTTTCTGTATTGAGCCGTGATTACCATTAAGTACAACATCACTACTTTGACGTGCCAATATAAAAGTAAAGAGAAAAACTTATTAACACTGTATATGCGCTATAATATAAAAAGAAACATGAATAAATAACATAGTTTATACAACTAGTTACATAGATTTAGGATGAATATATTCTTTATAAATTTTTTTCTCCTGTTTAATTATCTAAACGCGACCTAGTTCAAAAAACAGTAGACGAAAGAATAACTTGTAATTCTACATTTATTATTTAACAATTATACCAGTGGCGGATTTACACATTTGCCACCTGTAGGCTATTCAAATTTTGTCGTCCCTATCTACCTCTATAATTAGGATTCCACATAGAACTACGTAACTTGTAGAAAAAAGTCAATAAAAGACGATCGATATAAGATTCTAAGTGGGGAAACATATTATCTAGCAACATTTAGGTATATATATAAATAATTTCAGATTAAAAAAAAAACAAAACAACAATACGCCAAATTTGCCGCCCTAGGCTCCAGCCTACTCAGCATACCGGTAAATCCACAACTGAATTGTACTATGGCATAATAATAATGGTTCTACTTAAAACATTTCTAAACCATTAAAAACTGGACCTTTCCTTTAATCTAATGAGAAGGCACTTTAAATGAAATTCACAAGTAATTATGTTTGCAGTGCAAAACTATATGCTCTTAAACTTGATAAAATGACAACCTAGTTTGTCTTTTCTGTAACTCTTGCTTTGCTCCATGTTTGGCTAAAATATGCATAGTGATCACATTAAAAAAAGATAAACTGCTGGTACATACTAATATTCGATTTCTATATTTTTATAATTAAACTTAAGCTTATTTAACTTATTTATATTAACTTATCCTTTTAATTTTACTATCGCAGCCGATTTTCAAAATATTATTCTTTACTTATTTTTAGTGTGTTCGAATATTAGTTCGCATTTTTTAAAACCGAGTATTGTAGGAGTATATTTTTTAGTCATTAAAGTTTTAAATATTTAGTTTTTATAAATATTTTAATAATTTTAATCCTCCTTTCCTTTTTATAATATTTAAAGAACTGGTATACATTTCAGTTTTTTGTGATTAATTGCAATATTAATAAATAACAATTTTTAGAAATTTCGGTACTGTCTGCATTTTGGCCGCCGAACAGCCTCTTTGTATGCCAGTCGCTATCTCATGGATTTGGCAAATTCTCTGATATGGACTACTGAAATCATAAATTCTCCTAAGATGGTGTTTATGGTAAAACTTTTGATTGTAAGATAGTATTATGTTCGATGTGAAAAAGACTTCATTACGTTGCGTGTGATCACGTAGTCCAGGTGTTAAAGTCATTTACTTCTTCCATATGGTTTTACAAGCATTACGTGAAGGTGTAAATTACATTACATTAGTACATTATACATTAGTAAGGTGTGAAGTGAAAAATTACGTGATACTGTAGGTGGAAATATTTTTTAAATGAAATAGGCGCAAACGAGCAACTCTGTCACCTAATGGCAAGTGATTACCACCACCCATGGACACCCACAACATCAGGGGAATTGCAGGTGAGTTGCGGGCTTTTATAGGATGTAGGGACTGGCTCTCAATTGTAACTGCCGGAACACACCTATTGGCATTGGCTGTGGATTTTCATGGTTGCAATGTTGGTTATACTAAGTCAATCTTGCCTAAGTACTTGATGTTTTCTAATTTTACAGTGTCGTCAGTTCGTCATGCTCATATGCAATCGCAAAGTTTTATTCAGTATGTCTGTTTGAAGTGAACATTCTTATGGGAGTGCTTTAAATTTCTGATCTGCAACCTTTTTATGAGACGCTCGTTTGGTTAAAGTCAGGTCGGGGCGACTAGGGGACTAAGAGAAATATAGTGTTGTTTTACTTCTGTCGTGTCTTCTTAAACACACACCATTTCTTACTTCGGACTGAGTACTCTCGTAACTGAGGGAATTACGTTAATTGTTCTGAACCTGGGTGTTACTTTTTGTTTCTTAATTTGTTTGTAAAGTCTCATATAAGGAAACTTTAATTTCAAACATAGAAATTAAGGAGAAGTTTTTTTCTTGTTTCCTTTTCAATTCCATAGAGTGGAACTAGCGCGCGTATGTGAAAAAGGTTTTGAGATATATAAGCGATACTTTATTATATATACTGTTTATTTATATACATAAAAAGGAATATTAAAACAACATAATCAGGGATTTATTTCCTTTTTGTTACGACAAATATTATTCCATTTTTTATGTTATAAAAATCTTCAGTTTGACCCATATACACGAGGTTATCGGCGTAGTTATGCCACAAGGCTACATAAGGGAGATAGTTCTGCTTTACTGCGGATTAGGCTTACCACTTGTACACATTCCAAGATATTAAATACACTAAACATACCTGTACCTTTACATATACAGTACCTATACTTGTTTCGGTGAAATTTTAAGATCTAATTATAAGCTCTGTATTTGAAAGTGAGGAAATTGTAGGCAGCAGTAACAAATTGAGTTAGGAGATACCTAATGATATTAATTTAAGCCGAAGGCAGAGAACGTAGCAATCATTCAATATTTTGAACGTTAATGCAGTGTGAGCTAGACATAAAAGTAAAGCAAAAGGTATACATATATCATCTTCGCTTCGAGTATTGGTGTACATGTTGCAACACCAAATTATGCGGGCGTGCTCGTTCAGTTGGTATTATAGTTATCGCTACAAAGCCATACAAGATGTAATATTTGAACCATACATAGCCGACAGTTACAAAATTTATACGCGTAAGTATAAAACAATAATTGTTTTTATATCTTATAAGAACTAACTTTAACAAATATATGTAAAACACATTATAGAAAGGATCGTGATGGAGAAATCTTACACTTTTTTTACATAGTGTCGTACGTTTACGAAGTGCCGTATCCGAAACCTGCGATGCGAACTTCGTTCCAAAACACACACTGGATACAGTGACATATAACATTGTCGCGAAAATTTGTATCATAATAATAATCGTTATAACCTTAAATTAAAGTTTAAATGCCGTGACTTCTATCGACAGATTAAACACCCTATTTGACGACAGTAGAGATATGCGTTAGGAATAATATGAGAATAGTCGCGACGAATTTTTGATTAAGCCGAGAGAGCTCTTGGTTCGAGTTGATTTAATATTAGCTGTATATTTTATATGGTACAATGCATTTTATTTTTCTTTTAGTGTTGCATAACATTTTGCTATTGCAAGCGCTAAGGAGTTTATATGGGTTGATAATATAATTTATCTAAGGGATGCCGTTGAGAATTTGAATGTATTTGGAAAAAGTTACAAAGAGGGCAAAGAAATATTTAAATATTTTTTAGTCTCACGTGAACGAAGTAGTGGGAATAGCTAGTTTATTGATTTATCGAATACAGGTTTCATTTATATACTTAGTTGACTTGGTAGTCGTTTTTCTGTTATCACTAGTAGTGTAACGCGACCACAGCACCAATTATTTTGTTCAGAGATAGCAAAAAGCCTTTTCCATAAAAGTATTGACATACACATACGTGTCTATTTTTATGGGCATCGGGCAAACGGTGTTGGAGTTTAGCGTTATATCACATCTCTCTGAGGAACTCTTTGGTTCTATATAATCTTACTGTATACTAAGTCGTTTCAAATAGATGCGCCTACAAGTAGTTAGACAGAGAGCGAACTAAATATAAAAAGACATTTGCCCTACATATTTATAATGAATACTCCCTAATTATAATTTCCAAAAAAATAATAATTAGCGTAGACATTTGTGTTCCCTACAGATTTTTTTAATGCATAGATAATATTGTTAAACTTTTATTTTACTAAGTTAGGAATTTAGTTATGGCGCCTTCCAGTTTCCTGTGATCATATGAGTACGTGTTTGTTTTAATTAAAAATAAAAATAAAATTCAACACAACAGTTTAATTTTGTTAAAAACCTTTTTACACTAAAGAAATTTATTTTCTTATCTATATAATTAGCATCAAACCAATTAAGTAACTTTAAATGGTTTAATTTTATTATTCTCTTTGGTGTTTCAGATAATGCTTATAATTTAAGTCGCGTTTATCGGTTACCGACAACGTGTTAAAACAATTTTGAAACGTTTGTTGGATTAATGAGTACCTTTTTCTAAGGAATTTACTTCATAAGTTTTGTATTTTATAAAAATCATTGTTTTATTATATCGGTACCACAACCTTTTTAAGCCCCTTGGTCGTCTGTCGCCAAATATAGAACAAACTCGAGTAGGGGTTGGTTGAAGATTTTTCAAAAAAATACTATGATCTATATGTCTATATCTTCTATTCTATATCTTATTTTCTATCTATATTCTATATACATATAATAAATCTGTAATTTTGGTATATTGGCGGCCGAAGCATGTATAGTCACTAGATAGCGCCATGTAGGATATTACGTCGATACTTATTATTATATATATTATGCAATATTATTAATGTATGTCAATTAAAAATGATTTATATATTTATTTATTTCTCTTTATTATCAGAAAAGTAGCGTGAATTAATCGAAAGGAAAAATAAATATCACAATTGCACAACACACAGTTGCAGCGCCATCTTATGACAGCAAAACAAACTTTGTTAAGTTCATTATTACCTCTTCGATTTTTTGTTGAATTTAGGTTGGTAGCTAATGTTACGGATCAACATTTAGGATACTTTTTATTGCATAAAACGATAGGGTTCCTGCGAGATAAGAAATAAAAGTACTAAATGTGTACATTAACTCGATATAATTGTATTTTTTTGGATTTTACTGAAGAACCTTTTTTAAATGGAATCAATAGAAATTCTAATGGTTGTTGCTGTTTGCATGGGTGAAGTAAAATTGATCTATCATTATTTTCAATAGAATTAGTATGACTTTTATATATCGATCAGAGTTATTTAATATTTCTATTAAGCAATTATTGTTACGGTCTTTTTTCAAGACTTTTAAACTTGAAGAAAATATCCGTGTTGACACGGAGCAACGGAAATTTTCAGATTAATTAAGGTACTTATGAACTGTCATTAAATACAATGGAAGAAAATGAATTGCCAGAAAATATCGTTACAAGCAACGATCTAATTGATAAGCTGTTTCGTAACTGCTTTGCAATATGAAAATTATGAAGGAATGAAAGACAGAGCAATACTAGTACTACTCAATAAGGGTCATGACAAAATTAACATAAATATAGTTTCCAAGCGTCCTAAAGAGTACAAAATGTTCTTAATACCATAATATTCCAATATTGCAACTATACGCGAAGCGATTTTTGTAGTGATGAAGGCCCAGTTGGTAGTTTACGGACACCGCGTCAAAGAACGTAAATTCGTATCACTACAATAAGTCTGAGCTTGTGGTGAAGGAAAACATCGTGATAAAACCATAGCATGGTGGTATGGCTTTTTCTAATACCCACCTGGCTAGTTATAATTAAATTGAAAATCTGCAGCCAAATACGTGTAGGTTTTTTCCGACTGCTGCACTAGAGAGCCAGTCCCTCCAACGCTATACTTTAACTATAAAAAGGGAGATTGTGGCCATAACGCTAAAATACTAAAAAAAACGACTAGAATTAAAAAAAATATATAAAGTACAGTATAAAAGTAAGCACAGTCAAAAACAGCAGCGACCATCAAGAGAACGACAATCTATCGCCAATCGCTACTGCCATTTACGCCTGCGTAAATGCTTTTTTATGTTTGTCTTGAAGGACTCGATGTTATATGAGAAAGAGAATACATGGGCCGGAAGATTGTTCCACAACTTCACAGCACAGCAGAAGTACGACATATCAAACTTTTTGTTTCGAGCCGTAATGGAGGTTACCGTGACGCTGTGACTCCGAAGTCCAGCGCGTGTAGTTCTATTGAGGAAATGAGAGGAAGGGATAAGATTGAATAGCTCTTCAGAGCACTCACCGTGATACATGTGATAGAATATGGAAAAAGAAGCAATGTCTCTGCGAAATTGCAGCGGCTCGATGTTCTTGGGTAACGTTTACATCTTGTATCATGCGGACAGCTCGTCTCTGTAACTTATCCAGGGCATCAAGGAGATATTTTGCGGATCCGTCTCAAAGATTCAAACAGTATTCCATGCATGGCCGTACTTGTGCCTTATAAAGAAGGTACAGCTGACCAGGCGTGAAAAACTGTCGTACCCTGTTAAGCATTCCGAGTCGTCGCAAGGTAGTAGAGATGACACCCCCAATGTGGTCCCTGGCATTAAGGTCACTGCGGATATCTATTCTGAGGATACTGAGACTGTCGTGCTTTGTGAGCGAGACGTTCTGAAGAGCAGGGAGAGGAGAACATAGAGATTTTTACAGCTAAGAGCGCACACTTGAGTTTTTTTAGCATTGAACTCAACCCAGATATTTGCTCCCCAAATGGATATGTGTTGCAATGATTGGTTGAGTTCAGTGATAAGTTCCTCTCGCCTATTTTTTGTGTCTTCCGACTACAAGTGGGCTTGCTGTGGTAGCTTCTGTGAATGGTGCTATCGTCTGCATAGAAATGGGTATAGGTTAAAGGTTGATAAAAATTATTGATATGCAGAAGGAACAGAGTAGTAGAGAGAACAGGCAGAGCCTTGTGGAACTCCAGCATTTACTGACATGAACTGCGAATCGCAGCCTTCAACCAGAACACGATTCTGCGTTCATATAGAAAGCCAGGGATCCAGTTGCACAAGTTTGCGGGAAGTCCGTACGATGGTAGCTTAGAGAGAAAATCATTATGCCAAACTCTGTCGAAAGCCTTGGTTATATCAAGACTGAACGCCAAAGTCTCGCCATGCTTATCAATCGGCTCCCCCCAGCGGTGCAGTACATATGCTAAAAGATCAACCGTCGACCGGTTTTGGCTAAAGCCATATTGATGGTCGTTTGAAATAGAGTGGTCTTCTAGATGGTGGATGAACTGAATGTTTATAATTCGCTCCATGATTTTGCATAACACTTAGGATATAGTGATTGGGCGGTAGTTGTTTGGATCCGAACGATTCCCCGTTTTGGGAATCGGCTGCACATTAGCCTCTCTCCAAGCCCGAGGCACAGCGCCTGAGACGTAGGAGATGCGGTATAGACACGTTAACACTGGGGACAACTCTGCTGCACATCTCTTAAGCACTACCGCTGGTATACCGTCCGGTTCACTAGCTTACCGAACATCGAGCGATCGTATTTCTCTTCTGAGCACGTCACAATGCCTGAATTTCACCTCAGACTTAGGTAACTTGCAGCGTCACCAATGCCCGAGTAAGATCTGCATTTGTCATGACAGTATATAAATCTCAAGGCCAAACATTCCAATTTGTCGGCGTGGACTAGAGGTCGTCGGACGAGAGTGAAGCGAACATCAATGATAAAAGTACTTCTACCACAGGAAAATCCTCAACAAGTCGACATACGTATTGAAAGAATTATTAGTTTAAAATCCGATTTCGCGATAAGAAAACTGAGTATGATCCGATACCTATATTCGTAATGATAATAAATACACTAAAAGTACGTAATCTATATATATATATATTTAAATGAATCGTCGTAATGTATGTACGTGTATAACTTCTGAACGACTGCACCAAATTGAAAAATTCTTTTTTTATAATGATTTCTTAGGTTTACGCGAATATTATTCATTGAAATAAAACTAATTTAAACGGATTTTATCGCGGTTATTTATTAAATTTTGATCCCGACGTTTCGAAAGCTTTTCAGCCTTCGTGGTCACGGGGCGGACTGAGGTGTAGGTTGTCCAGAAAAGTTTATGTTACTGTGTCTACCTTCAATTTAATTTTTATTATTGATGGTGTTCCGATCTACGCAGAAAGGGCTCACAGTGTCTTGAGGTCTGGCAGTTGGTCTTTTGGGTTCCGATTCAATTAAATGTATAATTGGATCCCAGGCTTGTGCTAGGTTCCAACCATCTTCTCTATTGAAATTTGGATGTTTTTTAATTTCAATAGCCTCACGAATCATCCTAGGTAGGAATCGGTGTTCTTTTGCAAGGATTTGTGGCTTGTCGAATCGAAGATAATGTTTGGAGCCTTCTTCTGAATGTTCAGCAACTGCAGACTTCGTAGAGCGTCGGTGTTTAACATCAGCTATATGTTCTTTTACGCGGGTCCCTATATTTCTTTTAGTTTGTCCGATATAGGAGAGGCCACAGTCACATTCTATTTTGTATCCTTCTTTTTTTATTCTATTAATTATTGACAGTATATGGATTGTATAAAAAATAAATAAAAAAACTAACAGAAAATTTGTTGTTTAAATCTCCTAATATGAAAAGTAATGAAGCGATTGTAGCTAAGTTGGTAATGTGTACGAAATCCGCGTCAAGTAACGGGGGTTTGAATTCACCTTCACCTTATTTATTTATTATTTTTGATCCTAATACAAATTGTGATACTACACATACGTAAACACATATAGAAATAGACTACATAAATTGTTGTGTATAACTGGTTATTTAGAAAATTGGAAATAACGACAATGCTGTAAATTATAGACTCTATTTTTATTTAGTCATAGTTATCTATAACCGTAAATAATATAGATATATCCTGTAAAAAACATTGTGTGTATTTAGATAGATATACAACTGTGATATGCTTGAAAAAAGTAAAAAAGTTTAATTACACTTAAAGAATATTTTTCTTTCCTGTAATGTTGCCTAAAGTTGTTATTTGATGTATATTAACAATTAAAAATGTATATTCATATATTGTAAGAGTAATTCTTGTATATAAATATTTGTTTTCTTGTTCAACGATTTGGTTGAAAAATTATATGTATTTTACTTTCTGAATATGAGTAGATAACAAATTTCTATTGATCAAGAAGTATTATTAATTTAATTAGTATGATTTTAGTACAATAAACAATACCGCTACTTGTATATACATATCTATACATATGATAAAACTGAAAAAAAAGTCATTGTTTTACATTAAAAACATGAAAAAAAAAATTGCCAGGTTGTTAAAAGATTTCCAGTATTTTTGTAATTTTTGTCTGTTCGTCTGTGCAGGCATCACGTAATAGGTACAAAACCAATATAGATAACTTTTCTTCGTAACATTGTACGCAACTTGGAGTATCACTTAGTTTTTAGAGTTTACTCCTAGAGAAACTATTTCATATATAGCCCGTGGTAATAAGTTTAAGAGGAGTAAAATCGAGCATTTATAGAAGTGTGCATTACGTTCCATTGCGCATCGTACCATGACGTCTATGTGAAATAATTAATGTTATATATTTCATTGGAATGATGTAAATCTATACTTTAGTTATTTGGTTGTTGGAAAAGTTAGTTGGTTTAAACGCGCTAATCTTAGAAACTACCAGTCTACTTAAAAATTCTTTTTATATTTGATAGAGATTGAGAAACGCTTTAGGCAATTTAACATCACGCTAGTACTAATAGGAGCAATATAGTATTGATAAAAGTGACAAAAACGGGAAAAAAATATATTCTTTCGGAAAACTTCTCTTAGGTGTGCTAGCTATATTATTATAATTCGATTAATATAATATATGAAAGAAATATTCCGCTTACAAACTTCTAAAAATAAGTCCGCGATAGCATATATTTATCTATTCTGGTTTACTTACAATAACCATTTTTATGATTTACAATTTTGTTCCAAAATAACCTTTCATTTTTTCAATTGAATAATTCAATTTGTTCAAACATTCGAAGGAATTAATTTAGAAAAAGATATCAGTTTACAGACTCAATTTAAATAAGTAATTTAGGAAATATCACAGATTTAAAATATATGACAAAACAAAAAAATATATGGCTTTTTTTTAATGTAATCTGCCTTTGTTGAAAATTTCGTAAACTCCAAATAAACTATAAACGACAAACATAAATTAACACCGACACTCTGAATAACCATTTGTGGATTATAGGAATAATTGTCATATCTGGGATTCGAAACCAAGAACACTACGGCGGTGCGTTAGCAGCGAGGCGACTGCCTAAGCCCATTTTATTTAGGAAGAAGCAGGAATTATGATTACATTTCATCTGTTCACACTGAGCCCCTTGATATTCACCACCACAGCACTTGGTCGGTTTACTTACATTAACTATTTTATATTTTCCTTTTTTTGTTAATAATACTTTTAATTTCCGAAGGTCTTTTATCGAGATGTTAATGTTAATCTTACTATATAAAAATAATTTCTTAACCCTTAAATGTATAGCTTATGAAAAATGTAACGGTAACTCATAGCCGCTCTCACGCATGCATATTTTCAATGCTGTATAATTATTGTTTCCTTTGCCATGTGCCTTAGTATGAATGTATGAACGTAGCTATTTTACCGGTACGCGCGAATTCAACAATAACTTTCAAACAAATGTACGACCTTGACATGAATAACGATTTGTTACAAATTATAAGTTGTGATAAAAAATAGTTTTAGTAAAGTATTCTGTCAACAATCAAGACATATAATAGCTAAGTAGTTATATTTTCTCCATATAATAAAAAAAATTTATGATATAATTGATTTACATTTGTTATTTTTAAATTTCCAGTCTTAAAAAAGCTCATACACTGGCTAGTGACAAAGTGCTAGTAATGGGAGACTTCAATGCCAAAATCGGACAAGCTAAAATTGAAGAAAATCTAGTCATAGGAAAATTCGGATTCGGAGAGAGAAACGACAGGGGCGAAAGATTAATAGACTACGCATTAGACTACAGATTGTCCATAATGAACACCTTCTTTAAAAAAAGAACAAACAGAAAATGGACCTGGATATCACCAAACCAAAAAGTAAAAAACGAAATAGATTTCATAATGACGAATATCCCGAATCTAGTTGTAAACTGCGAAGTTCTCAACAAAATAAGCTTTCCGTCAGATCACAGACCAGTACGAGCGACACTTCTGCTTCAACACTCAAAGAAAAGCAGAAAGAATTACAATATTCTACCAAAAAACCCAAGAACCTCAGAGGAAATAGAATCCTATAACACTTCTCTTCACACACATCTTATGGCAGAAACAGAACATAACGTTTAAAGCTATTACGACATGCTCGAAAATGCTATAGTATGCAGCTTGACTGGTAAAAGCGACGTTAGTCAGACAAAATGTCACAAAATATTCAGCGAAACAACAGAACTTCTAATCAAAAGACGTACAGAGTTATTACATAAAAGAAACAAAGATAGGGCTGAGAAGAAAGCCTTAAGCAAATTATTCAAAGAAACAAATAAATCAATACGTAAAGATTATCAAAATCATAGACAAGACATAATAACAAAAATCTTGAATAAATTTAGAAGCACAAAAAAAAGCTTACAAGGAGTTAACTTTACACAAGACATGGACACAAAAACTACAAAGGAACTCAAAAGAGACCAAAACAAGAAAAGATATTATAGTTCAAGCAACAACATTTTATAAAGAGCTCTACACTAGACGGGAGGAAGAAAATGAAATATACGAAGAAGCTAATAACGTCGCCAGTACACACGCAATCAGTCCAATAGACGAAAAAGAAGTACAAAAACACATAAAACATGTAAGAGCCCAGGCCCGTATGGAATAAGTAAACTTGGCGCACCTGTTCTAATCAGTCACCTTACAAAACTATTTAATATGACAATGGCTACAGAGACTGTCCCGAGGCAATGGTGCACATCAGATATCATATTATTGTATTAAAAGGGAAATCCTTCGCAAATAGGAAACTATCGACCAATCACTTTACTAGCAAGCACTTATAAACTCTTTTCATCAATACTACTAAAACGCATCACAAAAGATATAGACAACTCGCAGCCGATAGAGCAGGCAGGTTTCCGTTCAGGCTTCAGTACAATTGATCATATACAGACATTAGAACAAATAATTGAGAAATACCAAGAATTTAACAGGTCTCCATATCTGGCATTTATAGATTATTGCAAAGCTTTTGATAGTATTAGTCACAACTCCATCTGGAAAGCACTAAAATCACTCAATATCCAGCAAAAATATATTAATATACTAAAGGCTCTGTATTAAAACAGTACAAGCAAAACTGGAGACAAGAGGAGAGGAAATAAGAATAGAAAGAGGAGTAAGACAAGGAGACCCTTTGTCGCCTAAGCTATTTATTGATGTACTAGAAAGTATTTTTCGAAATCTAAGTTGGGAAAGTAAGGGTATAAGGATAAAGGGCTGCTATTTAAGTCATCTTAGATTTGCAGATGATATAGGTGTACTAGCCGAAACACCAACAGAGCTGGAAGAAATGATAAATCATCTAGTTCAAGAAAGTTGTGAAGTAGGACTTAAAATGAATACAAGTAAAAGCAAAATTATGACCAATAGCCTTAGATGTCCCATCAACACAAAAGAAGAAATAATAGAATACGTGGATAACTACATTTACTTAGGTAAACAAATATCTTTTGCACATTTAAACAACGAAGAAGAAATTCAAAGAAGAGCAAATATAACTTGGAAAAAATTCTGGTCACTTAAAGTAATTCTAAAAGGTAATTACTCTTTACGTAAATAAAAAAACCGTGATAGAATTTCCCTTGCTTGTTATATGGCTGCCAAACATGGACATTCACAGACAAAGTTAAGCATAAAATTAAAACAACACAAAGAGCAATGAAAAGAAGCATATTAAAATCAGAAAAGTGCACAAAATAAAAAGTGAATTAATAAGACAAAGAACCAAGCTAACTGATCCACTAACACAAGCACTAAAACTCAAATTGGAATTGGAAATTGGAGGAGGCCTTTACCCAATAAGGGGTCCATGTCCATCAACATTACATTACTAACATTAATAACACCCAACAGATAAGAAAAAAAAAAATATATATATAAATATATATATGTATATATATATAAATATATATATAAATATATATATAAATAATATATATATATATATATAAATATATATATGTATATATAAAATTAAAAACTAACAATAAAACTAATAACTTCATGTATGTAAAAAAAGGATATGGAAATAAAAAGGCTTATTATTATTTTTATTATTTTTAATAAATCATCCGTTTCAAGAATGAAACAGTATGTAGTAACGGCATGATAATTTATGTGATATTTTTTGCAAGAAGAAGAGATTGCAAGAAGGCTACATATCGAAGGATGAATGAGTCGGAAGAAAATGACTTAGACTTTTATCCTTCAAGAGAAAGCCTACTCAGCCTCGCCCCTATTAATATTATATGATAGTGAAAATAATAACGAACCAGCTCTTTCTGAAACAAATCAGCTCATTCCACGAAGGAACATATCAATCAATAAAAGACAAATAATATGGACAAAAACAAAGTTTCCAGTTTGATGAGAACAAGATTACACTTGACCACAATATTCTTTAATCTTCAAATGTTGCTAACCTTGAAATGTCATTTTAGTTTTTTTTCATATTTCTCATTTCGCACAATTAACTGTCTCGTCTAGGATTGGAACCCATAGCACGCATCAGCAAAAGTTCGTCTTAATACCTGACATTCGTAAATCCAAACATTCATCAGGGGCTAAGTGTAAGTGTTGTTATCGGTAATAGTTAAAAAATATTCCATAAATATAAACATTTAGAAAGCATATTATTGAATTGTATAATTTTGTGTAACATAGCAATAGAATAGTTTCATTTGTATGTTACCTGCTCGTATATTCCAGACTGATTATTTCCAGCTCAGCTGAACTTTAGAGCTCTTATAATAACTATTTATAATTTTATCTCATAGACTCGATATTTTGTTACACCAAAATCTATGTCAATGTTACCTCGTTATTGTGAATAGTTACTCCGTTTTTCGACATTATTTCGTCTATAGCAAAACATTGACAATGGTATAGTATAGTAACTGGAATATCCCTTCTGAGTAGGTGTATATGTCATGAAAGGAATATCCATGGCAAATTTCAAGTCAATAGGTCTCGATGTTTGAAAAATATCTCAGTAAAACTTTCAATGAAAAATTTCACTCCTTATTTTATAAGAGTTAAATAAATAAAACGCTTAAAGACATGTTTATATATTTTTATTAATGCTAAATTTCAAGTCAATAGGTGAATTTTTTTTTCTCTCTGATACAAACTTTGCCACTTCCGTTTATTTATTTAATGGTTAAATAAAAAATACGTTACAAAAGAAAACTACAGTCCAAATTTTTGGCTTCAGTAATTTCAGCTGTGCGATGCTGAGTTAGTTACCAACGTCACCTACCATGCTAGCTCAAATACGTGCAACGTTTGGTTACAGAATAATTATTATATTTAGTTCATTACTGAAAGCCTTATAGTAAAAATTTTCAAAATATAATATTAAAAAAGATCGTATAACCTAAGTACGTAATATATACGTATCATATTAAGCGAATATGTATTTTGCATATTTATTCTGTTAACAAAATAGGTTAATTTCAAAGACATTATAGTGTTATCTGAAATTACGTAGCAACGTAATCGAGAACAAGCACATTAATTTAATCAAGAAACCTGTTTTCAATTAGTATATATATGTAAACAGGTATAGGCAAGCAATAAACATGCCTGATCTATTTTTGGCTTTTACGATCACTATGTTTGTAGATTAATAAAAAAAGTTTCTTATCACTGCGTCTAGACTGGACAGATTTCGCTGAATCACCACCTGAAATTACCTATTTATTAATTAGAGACGTTACGATTTGTTTTATGGTTTAATTTGGATCTTTTTTATGACTAAGTTATATTTCTAAATATCTTTTTATCATACAACAGCAATATTGGCGTAAATGTTTATGGAAAGAGCTTAGTAATACGCAATGGAACACAACATATTTCTATTAATTTCTTATAATAACTAAACCATGAGTGGTAAACGTATCTTCTGAGAGTCTGTCCTTACTACTAAGCTGTATGTATGTAAGTCTGCACACATCGTTACTTAACATCATTTGAGATTGTGGCCATAACTTTAACCCCATAAAAAATAAAATAACTGTGACTGAGATTGGATATGCAAGTATGGGATGGTAAAGTGCAAAAATTATGTCTAATACGATCATGATTACCATAGACCAGACGGAACATTCGCTGTAATAAAAATGCTTACGTTTTCCGGGATCACCCAGTGACAACACATAATGAAACGAGATTCGCAACGTGACTAGATCGAGATCACTGTGCATAAGCAAATCGTTCACACTTTTCGCCTTTGGTTTGTCAAGATTCGACATCAGTCATTGTATATTCGAATAACGTGAGGCTTACAGTTATACAAATATCATGGAGTTTACCCAATTAAGTGAAGTTATAAATGACAATGTTTTTCAGTGACTGTAGTTGTAGTTGTGTAGTTTGTTGTCCCCTTTTTACGCAATAAGAAACAAAAAATGATACGATTTTTTATACTTGTATATGCAGACGATGCTATTGAAAATTCAAACTAGACATAAAGATTGAAAATATGGAAAATACAAATAATATGTCAGAAAACTTTATGGATATTAGCATTTAGAACACCACAAAGTAGAAGCAGTTAGCATTGAAAGTCGATACTTACGTAATGTTTTCGATATATTGTAATACACCATAGCTTTTAAGTCGTTCCCCCAGAAGTAATCTAAATGGTTGAATTTACTGTAAAGTGTTTTATAGGACTCAATAACATAGGGTAGTCTATTGCGTGTCCTAATAACATCAACTTTATCCACTAGCCAGTCGTTGTCACTATAGAATATGAATATCGGTGCTGTTACTTTTTTAAAAGAGAATGTTGGGGCTCCATAATTAGTAAATTGGTTATATTTAATTATGCATAATCGTACCCAAATATTAAGAATGATATATTACTGCAAACAATCACTGCGACCTCAGCATTTCCATAAAATATTGTCAATATCGCTTCAACAAGTGTGTTGTTAGGTAAAACATCAAATCGAATGGCAAGTATCTGTGATAATATGAATTCCTTCTTTTCAAAGAAAATTAACGCTTTTATGAATGAACTTTTAGGTGTGATATGTACGCTACTACACCCATACTGTACATAACCGAGAATTTTTGTTATATACAGGTTTTTCTAAACACATTATAAACAATGATGTTATGCCTTGTGAATGACCGATGTACGAAAGTTTTTCATGTCCAGTTTATTTAGCACATAGTCGATCAGCGTAGGTAAATCAATTAGACCAATTACTTGCAAACTAAAGTTCCAAAACTCAGAGTCCTTATCTGCTTTAAAGGGTACCATGTTTTCTTGAATATTTGTTACCTCGGGCGTTGCCCATCCAAACATCATACTACTCTCTGGTCCAGCTATTATGTAGTCGTCAGAACTCAAAAACTATACCGTGCATCTAAAATACTGGTGGACCATCACATGAAATTCGAAATAGTTGCAGAACATATCCATCACTAGTTTGCACCCCGTGAATCTTAAGAGGAAAACCATATTTAGTTATCATTTGCGCGGCGTCATTTCATATTCATTCATATCATTTCGTATCTTCGTTATTCGTTCCAGCAATCAAATGTAGGATATCTTTAGTGCTTGGTTTTGGTACCGGTAAACTGGAGATATTCAATTTGTTAACTGCTTTCATAATTCTTATTTTATTGTTAAGAGTGAGATTTTTAGGTCTTGGAATATCTCCATTTAAAATCAGTTAGAAAAGTAGTCACAAAATATAATAACACTGTTAAAAATACCAATATCCTAGTAGTAGCCGGACTTTAATAATAAAATGGCTTTTTGCATGCTCAATTTTGAATTTATTTCATTTTGCAGTAACAAGTTTTTGGTATTGTCAGTATTTTTTCTTTTTAATGAAAAGTGATGATACCGAAACCATGCTGCCGAGTCGAACGCTATTTCATAATAAAGAGGTTAGCGTTTCAACATAATACTCTCTAGGTAAAACTATCTACGAAGTTTTTGTGGCAATCAGTAAATCGTGCTTGCTTCAAATATATATAATAATTGATAAAAGCATTAATAAAATAATAAATAATTATTAAAATAAGTCAATGGTACGGCTAGTTTATTTTTCTTAAAAATTTAATGAATGGTATGAGGCGTGCACTTTTGGAATTTCCAAACTTTATTTTATTAACGTGGGCAAAAGAGAACATTATTTATTTATTATATTTGATCTTAATACAAGCTTCGATACCACACATATATAAACATATATAGAAATGTACTATATAAATTGTTGTATATGACTGGTTATTTACAAAGTTGGACAATTCTGTAATGATTCGACACTATTTTCATTTATTATAGTTATCTATAACCGTAAATAATATAGATATAACCTGTAAAAAGCATTGTGTGTATTAAATAGATATACCTACTATGTTGATATGCTTCATAAAAACAATAAATATTTTACGCTTAAAATCATATTTTATTTTCTTGTAATTTTGTCTAAAGTTGTTATTTAATGTATATTAACAATTGAAAATGTATATTTATATCTCAAATATCTAATACGGGCTTGCCACAGTTATGAATTTCGAAGTATTCATGCGGAAAGTGATGTCGTTATCACGATATGCTTGGCAACCCAGTTGACCGTACAGCGTAGTTAAATTGTTCTGATACCGTGATAATGTAGGTGCCTTTATAGGCCTATAATATTTTATGAGCTCGAATAATGTAAAATTAAAGTTGATCTATATAATAAATCATATTAAACTACTGTTTTATCAAAATCGAATAGTATTAAGAGTAATTCTTGTATATAAGTATCTATTGATTTTCTCGGAAACTACCTGTAACAATTTGGATGAAAATGTATATGTATAAAATATTTTACTTTCTCAATATGAGTTAATAACAAATTTGGTATTATTAATAATGTGGTATGATTATTTTATAATTACATTTTCGCTGATTGCACGTATTTATAATATATGTATATACTCATTTTTTTAAGACAAAGATTTCACCGATTTTATAACTGTGTTTTTTACAATTAGTTTTATTACTTACAATGTATAAAGGTAAATCACTTGAGAAACTTATTAATTTATAATAAAATATAATAAAAACTTTGTAATAAATTACGAGACAAGTTGTAACAGTATAATTGATGCAATTTTCTAGAAGTTTTAGTGCGTAAAAGATAGCCTACTTTAATATGGACAAAATAGCAATTCCAGCTTAGTAAAATTATTACGTATTTCGGAAAAGCAAAAACCGCAAGTAATCGTTAACAATTTGAAAATATAAATACACTAAACTTGCCATTTCGAAACAAATATTTGGTAATTTCATCTTTTCAACTTTCATCTTCTTCTTTACAACTACCTCCTATAATCAATCTTCCTATAATCTATAATCAATCAATACAATATTAAATCTTAATCGAATTGCTACCTGAAATGAGTTAAACTTCATTATAAAGATTTTGTACTTTTTAGCACGCACTCAGTTGTTACAAAATAATATGTCGGAATTAAATATTCGTTCGACGAAGCTGACCTCAATGTAAGTAGTTGATTTTTTTTTCTTGACTTGACGTACGCTGTTAGCCTTAGGGGCTTTGACAGCTTCACCAAACTTTTTAGGGCGAGTGCCGAGGACACTCAGCTCCGAGGCAGCGAGCGCAAGGGTGCCAGAATGGCCGAACCACGGCTTGGGCTGCTCCCGGAAAGTGAAGAAAGGATTCGCGATCCTAACTAACCAACAGGTCCTAACTTACTAATTTAGTGATCCTAACACGACCTTATCGATAGTGTGGGTTATCGATAGTGCATGAATGGTATGCGGTGTGATGATGTACTTTCAGTGATGTAGAGTGTCACTGTATCGCGGGAGCAGTCACTCGAGGGCTCCTATCCAGAGGATCGAACCTAGGCTCAAACGTCTGAGGAGGGAGGCCGCGGCGGGTGTGCGGGAGCAAAATTAACCGCTCGGCCTCGGCGGCGAGGGCGGTGGTTACGCGGGCGTGTACGCGGACACGTACGGTAGGGAGAAGTGCGTTTAATCTCGTTATTTTATCGACGGGATCGGTGAAGCAATTACGTCGCCGGCGCGCGAAACCTTTGGCGTGCGGATTGGCATTGTAGCTAACTGCGTGTACTATTTTGGGGTTGGGATGAACTTTGGCTTTGTCGAAGAATTTCTTTGTAAGGTCTTTGATATATGCATATATGGACGGAAGATCCATATCTTTATGGAGATCTACATTACGGACATAGGGAGGGGCTTTGACGGCTATACGCATGAATCTATTTTGCAGAACTTGTACTTTGCGAAGGGTGGTATGCGAAGCGTGAGCGAATACGGGGCAATATATATATATATATATAACACAAAGTCGGGTTTGTTACAATACTTATAACTCAACAACGGCTGGACCGATTTTCATGGTTTTTGATTTGTTGGGTTTGTCTCGATCCCGAATAGCAGAATAACTATTTAAAACATTGGAAAATTGACGAAAACATAATAAAAGAAAAACATTTTCCCATACAAAATGTTCGTAGGTTTCATAACTCTCAAATATTTAATGTTCATCTCGTCGATACGGTAAACTCTCCCCTCAAATAAAATAACGTAATTAAATAAACGTATTTTAGATGTAGGCGTATTATAAATGTAGAATAATGTCAGTAATGAAAAAGGATTGATATATATAATGGTTGTTAAATATTTATGCGTGTGTTTAGAAATTTACAATGAAATGGAAAGTGATTCCATTTCTTGACCAACATTAAAAAATAAAACAGTTGTATCCAAAGGACGTCGTTTAGCGCAACGCATATTGTAAAGAACAATTCTATAATAAGGTAAATAAGCGCCACAAGTCAGAAAGTACTAGCAATGATGGCGGCAAAAAATAAAAATATCGATATCAGAATTTTCTTCGAGGTCATATATTATTCCTTAAAATAAGTCAACACAGTTATCAACTAGAATGATGTAGATAACTATTCCACAGAATTTTTAAATTTACTGACATTGTCTAGACTGCCACCTCACAATTTTTGCTAATAAAAGTCAATTTTCTTGGCTGTAAAACTCTGTTGAATGGTAAAAACGTGGTCTTCCACATGCGCACATTTTATTGTGGTTAGTTGACAAAATATAGCCAGATGAAATTAATTCCATTAAATGAGCTCATTGTACCATGGGGAACAAATAAACCAAATTACCACACTATAAAATAAATATAAAGTAAGTACCACGAGCTACTAAATAACCTGAACAGGTAAGGCTATGATAGTTATGTTATACGCGGTCGAAGTGGGAGCAAGAGGTAAACCAGCAAAATCTCTATAACCTACTGAAAGATCTTAGCCTGTCTAGGACAGTTGAAAGTTTTATATTACGTGTCTCTGATGCTCCGCTAGTAGGCTTATACCAAATTTGACTGGGCAAGGAGGTAAACACGAGTAGTGAAGATGAGTATTGACGCGCGTCGAAAAGGGGCCCTTTAAACCTACATCCCTATTACAAGTCTCGGGCGCTGTTTGGAGTATCACTCTCTGTCTTACGATGGACCAACCACCCGCACGGGTAATGCATGGGCAGCTAAAATGTTACTCTCATTTTAAAAGAAATCCCCGGTGAAACAGTGGTTCAAAAATTACATGCCTTAATAATATAAAAAATGATAAATGGACCTTACGGTGTTTTCAACAATAAGTCACCCTTTATGATCGACGGTAAGTGTTCCAAGCGATACCCAAAAAGTAATTATGGATACCCAATGTAGGCGATCAGTTGGAGACAACGGTAGTGAAGTTAAAAGGACAATATGTTCATTTAAGCAATGGTTGGTTTGTGCTATACTCTCGAATATAGTCCAAGGCTTATGAGGGTCACATCAATGTAAACTATTTTAACTCCGTCAAGTCAATAAAGTAGAAATGTAAATAAATAAACAAAGGCGGTTGTATGAAATTTTTCACTGGAATAAATACAAATGACGAATAATCTCTGTATCAACCGACATTACTAATACAACGATGCAATGTAACGAGACTGGCTGTAAAAACGGCTAATGAATAACTTCAATGAATCAATGATCAAGGGAAAATACAAAGAAAAGATTGTCTTGATTTCGCGTATATCGATGATTCCAATGGTTTTGCTATTCGATTTTAAGCGACTACAACTTCCCGGGTGACTAGCTATTGCGTAGACAATTAACAAATACCAAAACTAATCGTTGGAAGTTTACGTACTCAATTTAGAGTTCCCCAGATTCATTAATGGACAAATATACATATATGTCGCGTGTTCGAGCGTCGGATAATAATAACTGTATATTTACGCAACACAAAAAGAAACTAAAACATAGTTTATCAATAAGCGTTATATTGATTAACCATATTTAAATTGCATATGATTAAAAGACATTTAATTCATTAAATGTATAGACAAGTTTCATTCAATAACCAAAAGAAATGAAAAACGTATACGATATTAGATATAGTTCTATTGATCTTAACGAAATGATGTACAAGGTTGATTAGAATTGATAATAGCAAATCAAAAATTAAAATAAAAATACAAATCGTTTAAATTGTTTTTGAGTTTTAGCGAGAACAAAGAACATCGATTATATGTGATACAAAGTTTACCGGGTCAGCTAGTAATTTAATAATATGACTATGACATTTCTTTTATAAATTCACATGTTTCTCTGTTTTTTCGTCGTTCGATTAGTCTTTGATGTTGCTTTTACTGTGAGCATAGAAAAATCGTAATTGCATCTTGTTTTTAATAAGTACAAGTTTAGTCGTGGCAATAACGCAGCATAGATATACACATACAAAACACCACAAGTGAATATACAGTAAGATTTTGATTTGATCGCTCCCGTTCTGTGCATTTGATCTTAACAATGAACACCGTAGCCGAGAGGAGATTAAAGTCAATAACGAAGAATTGAATGATAATGGCAGTAAATTCTTAGCAAGCTTCGTTGGTATTAACAGCAGCGTTCAATGTAAGCGATAAACTCGGATTGTAGATACCGTATACCTTGTTTTACAACGACATAATCGCGCCAAAGATTGCTTTAAATTATTGAATAGGTATGCCATTTGAATACCTAAATAATACCTAATTATAAATCGGATTGTCATTTCTGATGATAAGTCGATCCTATATAATAATAGAAATTATCACTCGATCTGCTTGCATATAGGGGAGGCAGCTACACCTTATTCCGAAACACAAATTGAGTCATAAGAAGCTGTTTGTGTCTAGCGTACCAGTTCGGGTATTACTCATTGCAGTTTCTTGAGACCTGACGTAGGAAATAGTGCAGAAGTGTATTATGCTATTCTAGCTGATGTTAACTATTCTAGCCTAGTGCTCTCTTACGGCAATTCTCGTTCACACACCGCACAATAAACCTTTTCAAAATTACAGGAATTATGTCTAGTTACAAGTTGTCACTCATCATACTCACTGAAACTTTCTTTTGCCAATTTCTATTTTTTTTTATTTATAGATAACTTTTTTAATTGTAAGTATTTTAGATTGGACGAGTTAGTAAAAACAAGCCTAAAGAGTTCACAGCCTAGAACCTAATAGGAGTACAAATAAGTTCCCACCGTTTTAATGTAGATAGCACGGCACGGAGTGTCCGTTAGCTTTCGCAAATGATAACTGGCTTAAAAGATAGTTTGGTCATTCAAGAACAACATATCATCATTGATTTCATATTGGTAAAATATAATTTTTATTGGTTGAAAATGTCGAAATTTGAGCTAAGTAAGCATCATTTGCGGGAAATATTAGTTTACTTCTTTAATTTAAAGAAATCTGCTGCTGAGGCGCATAGATTGCTCGTAAAAGCATATGGTAGTAAGCTTTGAGTAAGAGAACGTGTCGTGAGTGGTTTCAAAAGTTTAAAAACGGTGATTTCGACGTAGAAGACAAAGATCGCAGTGGAAGGCCAAAAATTTACGAGGATGCAGAATTGGAGGAATTATTGGAGGAAGATTCATCTCAAACACAAAAAGAACTTGCTCTAACATTAGAAGTCACTCAGCAAGCAGTCTCACATCGTTTAAAATCATTAGGAATGATTCATAAACAAGGAAATTGGGTTCCGTACGAATTAAAGCCGAGAGATATTGAACGCCGATTATGCTTAAGTGAAATACTGCTAGCTAGACATAAAAAGGGGTTTTTTGCATCGTATCGTAACTGGTGATGAGAAGTGGATATATTATGACGATCCAAAAAGAAGAAAATCATGGGGATTACCTGGCCACTATCAACATCAACAGCAAAACCGAATATTCACGGAAAAAAACTTATGCTGTGTATTTGGTGAGATCAGCTAGATGTAGTGTATTATGAGTTGCTTAATCCGAGCAAAACAATTACTGGAGCCCTCTATCGAACACAATTGATGAGATTGAGCCAAGCTCTGAAGCAAAAACGCCCTCAATACTATTCTAGACACGAAAAAAATATTCTCCTGCATGACAATGCTCGTCCACATGTTGCGGCTCCCGTGAAAAAGTATTTGGAAACACTTGATTGGGAAGTGTTATCCCACTCGCCGTATTCACCAGACATTGCACCGTCCGATTATCACCTGTTTCGGTCCATGGCACATGCTCTGTCAGCGCAGCGGTTCACATCTTATGAGGATACCAAAGATTGGGTTGATTCGTGGATAGCCTCAAAAGACAAGGAGTTCTTCAGACGTGGGATTCGAATGCTGCCTGAGAGATGGGAAAAAGTGGTTGCAAGTGATGGGCAATATTTTAAATAAATTTATATTACCGTTCTCCTATAGTAAATATTGAATTTTTGATAAAAAACGGTGGAAACTTATTTGTACTCCTAATAAAATATATATTATTCAATCTGTTTGTAACTACGTGACTTCATAAATTTATTGTTTTATATTATTTGTGATAAACTTTCATAAATTTTCAAAGTAAAACTCCTGAACTTTGACATTTAAAGTAAGATGATACAAAAGTAATGTGAAAAATCTTACCACTTTCACGGTATATTATACTTCTATTAAGAACTTTTATATAAATTACATCTACGGAAAGTACTTCAACTGAAATAACTTATTAATAAAAACTATATAATAGAGCTAAAAGAAAAAAATATTGGTAATATAGAAATTGGTTCTATTCACGAGTAACTTATTTCTTTCACGAATTCCAATATTAAACGACTGGAGTAATGTATAGAGGCAGCCGATCACATCTAGGATTCGTTTAATACCGAGTAATACAATTTAGTACAACTTTATAGATAGTTTATGTATACCTTACATGTAATTAAACCATCGCATGAACGTTTTTACATGATTTATATATTTACTTGGTTAATACACAAAATATAAAAACCGGTAGAGTTTCATTCGAAGTTCTTTTAAATTTTATAGAAAACTAGTTCTGCTGAATAAAATAAATAATATTACAAAATAGCATTAAATGTATGTATATAATGGTACTTTTTTTAGTTTAGTGTGTATTGTCTGAAGGTGTATTGAGTTATTTACACTTGGGAACCAATCCCTCCACTAGGCTTAACGTGTCCATCATCTTAGACCATATTATTACTTAATATCAGGTGAGATTGTGGCCATAATGCTACTAAACCTATAAAGCCATTAAAGAAAACAGTTATTTTTGTCTTATTAAATTTACATAAACACTTATATATAAATAATATTGACGTTTAAGAAGATCAACAAACATCTTAATGCAACGAAATTTAGATGTTTAAAATAATTATGATTTAATTTATAGTAACAAAGAATATTGTAAACAATAATAATAAAGTATCAATCTCCTATCTAAAAAGTTTTCATGCTGACGTTAGCACACAATTGGATCTAACATTTTTGGATGCGAGACGTACCCGTTTATTAAACTAAAATAGATGTTTCATAATGTTTTATATCGTAAAAGCTATTTTCTTTAGAATAAAAATTGGCGCGGATAGAACGACACTGTAAGTAATCTTACATTTTGTTTTTCTCTGCAATATATTAAGCCAGCCATATAGACAAATGAACTCGAGTGTGAAGTACTTTACCCTCGTTATCCAAAATATAAATTTGTCCGGGGCAATGGACAAATTTTGTCCAAATTCTGATGCATGAGCTATATAAGTGTAAAGTTTCACTAAAATCCGTTCAGTAGATTTTGCGTAAAAGAGTAACAAACATCCATACATCCATATATCTATGCATCCATACATACATACTTACAAACTTTCGCGTTTATAATATTTGTAAGGATAGTGCACCATAGCGACGTCATTACTCTTGATATTTACATATCAGTAATCAGTCTAAAGGCTGAATAATTACTGGCCAATCTAGAATTAAGCAAAACTAAAGAATGATCAATGTGATTAGCTTTTGCAGCCTATGCGAATAGTGTTCGCGACTCATCTGAGTAGATCATCCTACCACTCTGCTTTATTACTAGACTCGCTGTACCCGTGACTTTGTCCTTCTGAAACTAAAATATATTTAAATAATTTTGGCCGTTTTTGTAACTTTTAATACAACTCCTAATAGTGGTAGCGTGATGTTAAATAACCTAAAGCATTCCTCAATGATTGTTGTATCAAACCCAAAAAAATTTTGAAATCAGAGTAACAAACGAATACACCTCTCTGCTTTATAATATTCAAATAATTATACATCGTTTAAGCCCAAGGCGCAACACATAAATATGTCGCTATGAAGGATTCCTTTTAGAAACATTTGCGGCATCCTACCAGTTAGCAGATTAATAATATAAAGCACTTACAGAAGATTATTTTATTTTAAAAATGTATCATTATCTATGTTCGGTAGTACTGAGTACAGGCTTATCGTCGAAGGATGTGAATTCGGATCTCTGCGATAAGTCCGAGCTTCCAGTGAAGGAAAATATCGTGTTGAAACCATAGCTTGTTGGTAGTAGATTTTCTGCTGCTCGACTGGCTAGTTACCACCCACAATTAAACATCTGCCATAAGATACTCATGGGTTCTAGCTGCTGCACTTGAGCGCCACTCCTTCCACTAGGCTCAATGTGTCTATCATCATGGGTCACACCGTTACTTAAAATCAGGTTTGATTGTGAGCAAACGCTAAACTTATAATGTATTAAAAAATTATTATTTAGGTAGTCTGTGCTTAGTACTTTTTGTGCTAAATATAAGAAACTGCGTCCACGGCTCCACAACCCGTGAACTATAAAAATATTATTAATTACTTAAAAATATTTTACATTGCATGATTTATTTTAATTATTTCGTTTACAATAATTAAACATGACATAATAATCATCATAACTTGTTCTCTACACCATAGAATGTTAAAAATTTCTACTAAAATCTGCCTAGAACAGGGGTTCTCAAAATGTGCGCCGTGGCGTCCTGGTGCCCCGTGAAGCCATTTTCTTTATCATTCTCTTATCATTGTACCTATCTATTTAGACTGCAACAAAATAGTAAACATATATGTGTATCGTAAACTGAAAAAGATTGGGAACCCCTGGCCTAGAGAATGCACAAGTTGGTCCAGTGATTCTTAATTTAGCAAACTACCGGACAGACAAGGTGACTTTTCTTTTTATAATTTGAGAGGATATATTAGTATAATTTTTTATAGAATATGAATAAATTTTTTGTACTTGAGAATATTTATGGAAATTATTTTTAACGCTAAATTTAAATAATTTAAGATTAAAAACTTTATAATCCAATTTGTTTACAATTTTGTTAAACAGAAAAAGTAGTCAAATATCTACTCATATTAATAAAGAGGTACGTTTACAAAAAATAAGGAAAAAGTTGGCTTCATCCCAAACCACACACAACAGAATAATATTGAAACGACAAAATTCACAGGTGAAGGGTATATATAGTTATGTAAATGCAAAGGGCTTTTGTTTGTAAAATATATATCGTGATAAAATGTATATGCAAACTCGAAGGATTGTTTCAATAGTTTAAATACTTTGTTTAAAATATATGTATAACATAAAGCTATATATATTTGCCACGCTGCGGCTACTCAACATCATTTCGTATTCCGAGTTCAGAGGTTAAATTCGCTAAGCCTTTCGTCTTGGCGTATAGCCAGTCTATAAATTCCAGCTTAAATTAGGTTTTTACTGCTTTTCACCAAACTTTTTAGGCACAAGTTATTTATTAATAGGCAGCCGGCCACTGTGTAGGAATATAAATCCGAATTATCGTTAAAAATATTTATAAACGATTGTTTTATGACAAATGTGAAATTACAAAACTTATAGGTATATATATTATAAGTATACATAATTGCAACCGGTTATCCGCATGTTATATCCTATAGATATATGTGGTTGTCTCTTTTTACTTTAGTTTCATCGAGTTTGAAATCAGAACAATGTTAAAAAAATCACTTCTCAAACAGTTTTACAAACGTTGCATCATAATTCGTCAAATATCTATTTAGTTCAGTCTGTTCAAAACTAATAAAGTCTATAGTATTAGCTAGCTTCTTACGCTGCTTTGCTCATGTACGTGGACATATGCATAGACAAAATTGTCAATAGAGAAAATGACAAAAATAAATATTTCTTCATACACTAGAAAGAAAGAAATCATATATTCGTAATGCACTATACAACACAAAATATATACTAAAATTGATAAAACCTACATCTCGACATTACGAAAGGATGTTCAGCTCAGCATGTGCTGAAGTGTTCTAGCAAGCACTCAAAAGTTTTCAATTGCGTGTTTTAATTATTACTAGTTCGTGTCCGCATATTCAATTTCGGTTATTTTCTTGAACAACTCGTGATCGTAAAATCCGTTTCATAATGGATATCTACTTTATGAAAGGAATATGTATGCCAAATGGAGCGTATAGTAGTACATCTGATAGTTTCAAATATTTAAAACCAGAAGAAATGTAGTTCACCTATAAATTTTACCACCGCTTTTCACTTTCTTGATGGTTTAAATTTCGAAAAATTCCTTTTTATATGATACCTTCAGAATAAAATTAACATAATATATTTATTAATACGGCACTGCCCTAACTCCTATCACCGCTCTAACCACCAAATTTAGGGTGGGTGTTGGTGTTATACACAAAGCTCTAATTGTGATGTGAATGTAACTTCCCAAGTCATTGATGAATTATTTCCTAACATTTCTGGTCGGTCATATTAAGTTAAGTTCGTTGTATATTCAGTCCAGTTTTGTTGAATACTGAGAATTATGCGATTCTTTTGAAATTCGGTTTATTCCTATTTAAGGAAAAGGCAAAGTACTTTGACTAAACAGCCATGTTGGTCGTTATTTCATAATTAATATATTAACGCTTCAAAAAGACGGCGACTCTCTTATTAAAATTGTCCAGGGACTTTTTGTGCCAATTAATGTATTTGTTCCTCATCATTATTAACAATTCACTTCACTTATGCTTATTATCCAAACTGTAGTATGTAAAACGTCATCAATCTTACACAACATAGGTTCAAATAACTATGAGTATGAATCATACTAATATTATAAATGCGAAAATGAGTTTGTATATTTGTCACGCTATCACTCATAAACCACTGAATCGTTTGTGATAAATTTTGGTACAGAGATAGATAAGACCCTGGAGACGGAGATAGGCTACTTTTTCGTGCAAAAAACTTATAGGAAGTGAGGTAAAGAGAGGGACAAACTTTGTATGAAACTTTTTATCACGTCATCCGATTTGTTTGACCAAATCAATACTATCGCGAGCGAAGCCGCACGTCAAATTTAGTTAAAAAAAACACAACATAACATATCAAGATCCTGCCAAAAAGTCCTCTGGTATAGATAAATATTCAGCATTTTTTATTGTTTTATTCTAGTAATCGCTCAAGTCTATGGCATTTTACACTTGTTTGTGACAATAATAGATACTGTTTCATAGATGTATTACATGCATAAAACATATATAATTTTGTAATAAACATCTGAAAATGATTAATAGCATAAGTCAAATTTTTTAAACATTGCTTACATGCATTATGTTTCGTTATTATAATTTTATATTTATTCCAATTTCAACTTCCAACGTAGACATTAATAATTTCACCAATAGGTTCCGTTGCGAATGAATCATTCTATAGGTACATATTTCTCATTGCGATCCCAGTGAAATAGCTGAGAATCGACCGACGGACAAATAGAATTCCGCTGTAGTTATGAAGAGAATATAATGAGAATTTTGTTTTAGAACTATTATTATAAATGGAAAATATTTAAATAATGTACATGCATTACAGATCTCTACACAAAAGGACCATGTTTGATAAAAAATGTAATGTTTGTTCTTTATTATGACTTGTCTAATTAAGTTGTTAAAATTACCTATAAAAATTTGCATCTAAAGGTTTTGTTCTGAGTTTTTAACGGGATTTTGACTTGGACTTTTATTTTCATTTATGTTATGTTATTTAGCCCTATAGTAATATTTTTTTAGATAATATTTTACCTGATATTAGTTTGGTCGCTATGAACAAGTTAAGTTTTTTTATGTCGTGCAGGAAAGTGACTGCACCTGATGTTAAGTACAGTACAGTCCAAATTAACAACGACTGACACATAAACTAAAATTCATTATCAGTAACCGCTGTTATGCTGGCCTGATTTAATTTTAGATATTTAATTTTAGTAATTTGAAGATAGTAACTAGATATAACCTGTATATGTCTTTAAAGGAACCACAAAAACTCTTGTATAGTTTTACCAAGAGATCAGTTAAGTTATTATAAGTTTAAATTTTAGAAATTACACTCGATATTAGAAAAGTTATATAGACAGAAGACAACATGCAAAAAAACCATGTTTGAACTTACATGAATTGATAAAAATTGTTTTGATTACATTTATATGATACTTATTTGGCATATAATGTTATTATAACTACTCTATAGATTCTTATTGCCTTAAAATCTTTGTATGATCATTAAATTGAAAAAAAAAATGTTATTTTATTTTAAGTCTGTAACTGGTAATAAGTGCCTAAACCAACAGATAATTGGAATCAACCTTAGTGCTAGTCGAAACAATATATTATAAGAGAACATAAAAGAACGTACAGATAATACTAAATCAAAACAAATTACGGTTGTACCTAGCTTCACGATTCAACAATCTGTTTACTTTGCGGGTAACCTCAGCAAATCCGGATGACAAAATAGTAGCTATAATTCCTTGACCTTCATGGAACTTTATCTACTTACTTGAATTAAGTAAGTCTTACTTCTGCAAAGTAAATTGGAAAACTTTCTTTCAACCTGTCTAACTTCTATGTCTTTTCTTTTGTAATTTACACGTGGTTTGGAAAAAAATTGTATATTATCAATACATCGAATATTGTATATTACAATATATTTTACCTATATTATAATATGATATTACATAATAAAATGATATTACATTTGATTATATATATTAAAATTTCTGCCTCTCTGGTCAGTATATTTTTAAAATCTAATTATAGAAGAAAGGATAATTGATCATAACCATTGGAGATTTTGGCGGGATCTAGATCTGTCATGTTGCGATTTTTGTTTTTATTCATACACTTAGTTATTTGGCCCTATGTTATACAATATTGGTACCATTTTGCATGATACAGTTTGGCTAATGCCTATTTATGAAGTAAATCGTAAATAATGATTTTGAACATGATACACAAGTTGGCACAAAAACTCCCTGGGCAGTTTTAACAAGAGAGAGAACCGTATTGTAGCACTGACTTCTAAAGTAAGGGAATAACGTCCGACTTGGTTGCCTAATTTGCAAGTTGAAAATGTAGCTTTATGGAAATTATTCTTCTTATACTTACCTAATTTTAAACATTGTATAAAATGTATTGTAATTTTTATTGAAATAAATCAGTAACACAGGCAAATGCTTCTGTGATGTCCAAACAAAAAAAAAAGTGAAGTCATAACTAAATCTTATCTTTTGTCTAAAATTCTCTTTATTATTAATGACTCCATTACGTTACTCCATAACTTTCATAACATCAAACCAAATTATAATAACGTACCTCAAGAGAATTATCTCCACAGAAACATTAGATTCTGTTGACGCAAATATGTATCGACTAATCATGTGTTTCTTTAATTTTGCTTTTACTATATGAATAACTAAATAGATAAAAAAAATCACTTACCTTTATTGAAAATGTAACAATATTTATTAAGTACATAATTATTTTTATATAACATTAAATATCTGAAAAATATAATAAACTCTTAGATCCATTGCATTAAAGTTAGCGCGTAAGTTCTTCGTCAGGGTATAGCGTTAGCCCTTTAATACAAAACTTAAGCCTCTCTTTGTTTCACGGATGTCGGGAAAATTTGCTACATCAGCGTAATAAAGCCACTGCGCCAATTCGCTAGAATAGAAATTGGAAACTCAAGGATCTGATTGCGAATGATTCTATTTGTTCTAAACCTTAGATATGTGAAGGTTTATAAGAGATATTTTCATATCCCATCGGTATTATACGAGTGTGATTGGTCAAAATCGGTGGAAAATTCAATCAATTTTTCACCTATTTTGTTTACATGTGTTCATCTATACCAATTACGTTTGATCATTGTGCTTAGTTTATCTTGAGCAGCGATCCTATAAAACAAAATTAATTATCATTAAAATAAATTAGCTAAAATATATTGTGAGGATAAATGATTAAAATATTTAATTTGTAAAAACATTTAAGCCAAACATAGTGTAGTTTATTTTAATAATGTTATATTTCCTAGTAAAGCTATTTCGTTAGCTTCTTTTCCGAAGTAGAGAGGATAAGGTCAAATAAATTTATAAAAACTCCTGAAATCAGCTAAATAATTAGGCTAGCTTGCAAATTTCGGTTCTACGTCAGACGCATTAAGCGTAATATATATATAGCGCTATGTATACATTATATTTTAGGGTTGCGGATAACTTATAATATGATACTTATTAAGTTTATTACAATGAGTACTGAGAATTTTAATGTAATTTATTTTAAACAGTCCAAACGGAAATTTCGCAAATATCAAGTTTGCTTTGTGAAAAAATACTGTGTAAATTGCTGTTATCGAAATTTGTAATTAAATCAGGCTCATCAGTGCAGTTCAGTGCATCATTGCAGGAATCGAGTCGTGATGTTATGAAATGAACGCCTGCACTATCTGATCAGCTACGGTATTTAAAATACAATACGGGTTTATTTTGTGTATTAATTAAAAACGACTGTTTCTTACCTGGTTTTCGTAAAGATAAAATTTAACTGCTTGCTGTTTTGTAGTTTAAAAAGGTACTAGTCTACATAAATTAAAACAAGTTTCATGAACGAAAGATATTGCAATGGACGTATGAATCTAGGAGCAAGATTTTTAAAACTTGCTCAGTATATTTTTTCAAGCTTAAATTTTAGTCTTTGTTATCATGCGTTTATCATCGTTTTTTCTTTATCTCATTCGTAAATTTGTTTTCCGTAAATCGTCTGAAATCGTAAAATTGTAAATCGTAAAATTTTGCGTTATCTCTTTCGTATTTTAAATTATTTTCATTATTACCGAGACCATTCATGATAAAAAATAATGTAACGCTTGATACACGAGTTTAGTTCAACTAATTGATAGCAAAGTTGGTAGTGTGGATGTACTCTGCATCAATGGACGTGAGTTTGAATCCACCTACAGCTTCATGTGAAGAAAAATCGTGTTGAAACCTTAGCATGGGGGTTGGGCGCCAAATACTAATAGGTGTATTCTGGTAGTTGCACTTGAGAGCCAGTCCCTCTACTTGGTTTATGGTGTCCACCATCTTGAGCCACATTGTCACTCAACATTAAGTGAGATTTTGGTCATAGCGCTAAACCTATAAATTATAAAAGTAATCTGATCAAAGCATTAATGTTTATATCAAATATAATGAAAAGATAACGCTAAATTTTCGCACTGCCAGCATGCTAGTTTTCACGGTTGAAAAACAATTTGGATACTCAGCAATGATACTTTCTGTTTCTTACTTAATTCTGTTTTATTACATAATTGTTTTCCTGTTTCTACATTATTTTTTTATTGTATGCAGTACAAATTTTATAACTATATACCGAATAGGTTTATAATTCATTTCGACAATTAACGATATATTTATTATAAAGTCATATTAAATGTACTGAGTGAGATTCCCCAGGGAACATGGAAGTAATGAGTACATACGCAACAAAAAAGAATGATCTGAATGTTTCAATCTATAAAAAGTAGCGAAAAAGAATTATCTTCAACCTGATATGATTATCGGTATAAGAAAAAGTACTTTAAAGTTTTCTTAGTTATTGAGTTTTTCCTTGAAACTATAAATCTAGGCAATTACGTACAATATTTATTATAAATTGTATGTTTATATTTATTCAATTTAACTACAATACCGCTGGTTAGCTTGATGAAAATTGTCTAAAGCTTTAGCTCACCAGTCTTTATATTTCGAGTGTAATAAAGTAATCATTCATTCAGTCAAGTTTAGTGACTTAATTTACTTATCAACTTTTATTATTATTATTTGGTAGAATGCAGTAAATTGCATCGACAATAATTTGCATAATGGTATTGAGATCGTTGGGTCCAATTTTGTACATATTCTTTTTTTCCGCAACAAGATTATGTACTTCGTAGAATCAAGCGGTGTAAGTAATTTATGTTTTCATTTTAAGTAACCCTTAAAAAAATGCTACATATTATTAAATGCTCGCCACCACCGTTTCACTAATATAGACAAATAAGTTTTCCATCCATATTCGCTTTCGATCAGGGTTAACTCTGAGGTCCTAGTTACTCATATACATGGATAAAAGGGTCTATGTTTCTTAGACATCCTTAGGATGTTATAGTTTAATGCAAAATGCTATGTATTATACGTAATCATAAAAAAAATTATAGATATGTTATGGTTTTATTTCAGTATTTCGTACAGATTTTCAATGCGGTATTTTGTAAGACGTTAAAGAAAAATCTAAACCACTCGCGGAATATAGCCTGCTTTAGAAAAGTGCTGCACTATGATGATTAAATGTTAAATTTACATGGATGGAAACATGAAAACATCTGAATGTAGCGTGCGACGGGCGAGGTAGGGCACACCCGGGAGTCGGGCCAGGCATATACTTGCCAGTGTTTTCCCGGACCTTGCTCCGACAGGACCACAGCGCCGCAAAGGAGGGCTGGCGCTCGCATCGCGATCAAACTTCTACAACAATCTCACAATGGGAACAGTCCGGTTCGCTGCATTTGACGCCGGATCGGATATGTGAAGTGTTTCAATTGTGCCCCACAAACCGTGCCGAGTGCTTTCATCGAGTATTCAATTTCTGTTTTTATGAATTTATTATGATGAGAATCGGTTTTTAATTTATATATCGGTGTTTTATTGAGGTAATTATGGGATCCTATTAAAGTCGTGTGTAGTAACTAATGCATTCATTATTTAGTTGTTTCATTGCGTTTTTTAGTAAGTAACATTAAATAAATATTACTATTATGAATTTTTAATTTATGTTATCATAAATAGTAAAGATTGCTTTAGTTTCACAGAATTACTTTTTCTTCTTCTTTTTGTTTTACTTCCAATTTCGTAATAACGTGATTTTGTTCCAGAGATAACCGTTTTGGATTTATTGAATATCGTTATACTATTATGCACCTGTATGATATAGATACGTCAATAAAGGAATCACAGGCAACAAGACTTTACATTAGGAAATATAAAAAAGTAAAACAGTACAAATATATGTCTTATATATACAGAAGTACAACAAAATTGTAGCTTAGCCAAAGCTGTGCATTACTTTTTGATACATGATTTATTGGGACGTTTGGCAGTAAAATCGAACCGCTTGTCGTGACGGTAAACGGCAAGATACTCTTTGATGTTTTCATGTCCCTTTACGTCACTGCTATAGACCTTTTGTGTGCGCGCGCGTATACAATAGATTTCGTTGCTTCCCTTTTCGTTGTGAACTGACTCTATGTATAATTATATGGGTACATATATTCTCTAATAATATTTATAATTTATTATATATTAATTTCTTTAACGAAACTCTATTCTTTTCATATTTATTGTAAATTCTATTATTAACTTAAATGTTTCACATCTGCCGAGCGACCCATTACGGCAATCTTATATATATATGTATATATATATATATATATATATATGTATATACCATATGTATACATATATATTACATTATATTACACGCAACACTCTGAAACTATAGATTTAAAACATATTGGACGCGACGGTTACTAATATTATGGATCACCGTGACGTATGGGTGACTTTTATTCCATGGAATGAAAGGGTTCCTTCGGGATCGAAGATAAAACGCTAAACTCCGAGACTGTTTAGCCAATCACCGTGAAAGGTATTACGTATGTATATATGTTTACGAAGAAAGATTTTATGCTTTACCTGAATGTGATAGGTGGCGTTAAGATTGAGTTATTGAATACTGGAAATGGTAAAACAACGTCTATCAAGCCAACTACTATCACTAATGTATCTATCTGTCTATCACTATTGTATTTTTTAAACCTTAAACGTTTTTTCATAAAACGAACCAATCAATCTGAATTTAGTTTGGTAGGATGTCGGCAACAAAACCTACGTATATACAAATAAAATAAATGATTCTTTGAATGTTTGTTATCTGTGCATTCATAAATCATTAAATCGATTGTAATGTCAATTTGGAGAGTAATACTTCGTAGGCCGTGAAGACTCCGTGAAGACTTCGTGAAGACGTGAAGACGTCAAAAGAAATCAGATTTTAAAACTATTTTTTTCCGTGGGGTTGCAACGTGTGCTGGGTTCAGCAAGTAGATTTTATGCATATATTACGACTTTTTGTCATATTGCTTATAAATTAGAAAAAAAAAGAATAGGGGTCAATTATCGACGAAGTTAATATGTATCATTAGTACCATATAGCGTATACCTAATTCAAAACATTGAAATGATAACAGTTTTTGAAACAGATTCTATTCTTTGTTTTAACCCTTGAACTAATTAGTGGGACAGGCTATGATGGCCACTGAAATAACACAGTAATCACTTAAAATTTATGAATATAAAATAGGCATTGCAACATTGAGCCTATGCTATCGTCTGTATAGTATGCACGATGTGTGTAATGGTATATGTTCTGAAGAACTATTTAATATTATCCCATGATCATCCAAAGCTGCGTAAGCTTGTTTACAGATTCATAGCTATACGGTAGGATTTTTCTCTTTTATATTACATTGAAACCTTCAAAGACCTCAGTGTAAAGATGCATCTTTGCAGCCCGGGTTTTTTTGACGACTCTCTATCAAGTTCGACGTCACCTTTGTTTTTGTATGGTAATTGTCAAGGTGGAATAAAAAAATCAATTTCGTTTTTTCTTGACCGTTTACCAGTCCCTGGAGATCCAAAGTTAGCGCCACATCTACGCTAGTAATTGTTTTATTGTTAACTTTACTTTAAATCGCCTTTTCTATACAGATTTTAGTAGCAACTATTAATATAATTTATATTTCTTACGCCGTCACTATGAATGTAGTTTATAAATGGATAAGGTAAAATAGAAATTGAATTAACTGAGAGTTTAATTACATTTCTGCGGAATTTTTGATTAACACTGCAGTAGATAATAACAGGAGGTAACTAGTCGAGTCCTACTAGTTGCGAAACATTAGATAATTACTAAGATACTTTGCTTGCGTAGGTTTTTTAAAGTTGCTAATTACCACACTTACCTAAAACACTGAAAATGGAAATTGCAATCAGTTGCGTTCTTGATCCAATTACAGCCAGCGCAAATTAATTTGTAATTACTTACATATGTTTTCTTACTTGAAAAAGGGTTTGCTATTAATATATTAGTAGATTTAATAAATTTTTGTCTAATTCTAAGTTTGAATTATTTCTCGCTTGATAGTCCACGAAAATGTTAATTATCAGAAAAAAAAGAACGAAAACAAATATTCTTCCATTCGACCACATCCAACGGAGAGATTCTCGAATTGTTAATAACCAAGTTCTTTCCGATTGTCTTGATCGACTGGTATTGCGAAGAGATGTAGTTTCTCTTTTTGCATTTGCTATCAAATTTACCATGGGGAATATTCCGAGCAATTGTAGGCATTACTAACTGCAGCTGGATTCCACCACCGTACAACACGCCATAAACTGAAATTCCCTGCTCACCACTTAGATGAATGGCGAGCCACGACGGTGCGTTTCACGCGGTTTTCCTTTCCCCGAACGACCACGTTCCACGTGAACTTGCGTCTGCGGTGTTTCCGGACCGATACGACTTGCGAACCTTCAAGAGAGTTTACACATACCTTAAAGACCGACAATGCACCTACGATTTTTCTGATGATGTGGGTGTCCATGGGCGGCGGTGATTATTTACCATCAGATGATCCGCTTACTCGTTTGCCCTCTACTCCATAAAAAACATTTGTTAATTTTTAACCGATTTCAATGAAGGTATAATATACTTGCCGTACCTATGTTATTCCTTAATTAATAAATAATCTAATTAATTCCTTAACTCGTAATATTTGTAGAATAGTCGAATTATGATCATAACTACGGATCCAAGAGTAAAAATGAAGAGATAGAATAAACTCGTACTAAGCCGCGCGCATAGCATGGCACTTTATAAAACCATAATAATTGTATTGGCGTTTGTTATACCATACGCTATGCTAATTATTATTCTTATGTATTTAGTAAAATGGTTTATAGCATATAATATTTTATTACACATGGAATATGCTAATGGCCAAACGCATTAAAAGCCTTATTCTTCTCGAGCGAAGTTTGTGTTACTGCAGCTGAAGCTTCTATTGAACCTATTCTTTGAAACCCAATCTGATCTTTTTATTATTACCACTATAAACTCAACTGAATTTACAAATTTAAAACTTTCCCTAACTGTTAATGTAAAAATAAATCTTGTAACATATACTAATATACATACGAATAAGGAACTAAAAGTTAAGTATAGAATAAACTTTCAATCTCAATTGATTAAGACGTTAATTTATTCCCCCTTTCCATCATCCAGTGAATAATGATAAATGAATAAATTACGAATTCCACGCCTAGTCTAAAGAAAGTTTGAATAGAATGAAAGCGATGCTAAATCACTTTGCACCTGCCCTTTATTCCCAGATGAATACATACGTACTTATATAATTATACAAATTAAGCAAAATTAAATTGCTCACTAATAGAATTTGACGAAAATTACTCATAATAAAAAAGTATTAGGGCATACAATTTTTAATGTAAGTATACCGACACCTAGTTTTTTTTTAATGTAGACAGCACTTTACTCTTCAAATTATCTACAAAAAAAAATCTTCTTTTTGGTGATAATGAAAGCAGTGGTTAAAAATAAAGTGGCGCTTAGATAATGTACTTATTTAATGAATTCATATCAAACGTGAGAGACAATTGTAAGACGAGAGATACAGCTTATCTTGTCACGGAGTTAAACAGTGCTCAGTAGCATTACAAAATCTCTTTGTTTCCCATTCCTTGTATTGTGGCACAAAACTTCAATTGTACTCCATATTCACTTATTATTATCTGCGGAAGATAGAAACGTGGATATATAACTATTCAATTTTAATTGTAAACGATTAGTGGAATTAGTTATAAGTTTTGATGCAATATTTGACCCACATATACTAACACATTAACTTAAATAAAAGCTTGTAATAATACTAAACTGTTTGGGTGTTACAGTAAAATGATAATGAAAGTATAAATTCTATATATACACCAATATATAAAAGCTAAATAAAATTATTTCCAATATAAAAGGTAATCTAAGCTAATTTTTTAACACATAATAAAATTAATAAAACATCTCATCAATCATGAAACAAACATTATGGTGATAGGGCTTTTTCTAATGCCTGCCTGACTAACTATAGGTGTGTTCCGGCGGTTACACTTTAGAGCTAGTCCGTCCACTAGGCTTACCGTGTCAATCATTTCGGGACGCATGGTTACTTAAGATCAGGTGACATTATGGCCATAGCGTTAAATCTTAAGTATTAGAAAAATCTCCGTGCAAAAATATGCTTATTTATACATATAAAAGTTTTTTATCCATTTATCGGTCCAAAAAACCTTTAGACAAGTTAAAATCTTTAAACTCAATTGGTAATCGATATCACATTTTGATGTGGGTTGAAATTATAATTGCGAAGCTAAGCATATACGAATTTAAATTTTAATTAGAATTTCGTAAATGAGTTATCTCGACTAGGATTGTATTGGCTGAGTCAAAAGTTCGCTATTACATTTATGTTTCACTCGGAGCTTCTTCGAAAATACAAAATTAGGTTATTCCAGAACATTTGCTATTGTATTTCAAATTGATTTAAACCTAAATTATACGTTTATTAGCATACTTCCTTTTTTATATATTTTACGTTTGCCACAGTCTCTTGATGTAAAGTATTGACGTATTTCGAGAAGATAACCCATTAAGCCTAATTTGGGAACTTATTCTTTATATCGTAGTATGGCAAAGTGAAGAACAGTGACCGCCACCGAGAGGTTAGGACGTAGTCACGGTCATGCCGGACTACAAGCAATACGCTGGCTGATTCCGAAACATAATAAACTATAAGAAAGTTACTGATACTGGTTTATCAACTACTGTACAGTGATTGCGGCCCATTCAGTTATAGTCCCCCAGTACATGACTGCTGGAACCCACTCATAAGTTCTTAGCGACAGATTTGCTATTTGAGAGTCTAACACTCTGTTATGATTTTATTATAGACATTCAAATTGACGCCTATCGAGGCCATATCCTTGCTAACTATCATTAAATCATCATTGTTTTTTTTTTCAAAATTATGAATACTTTACTAGTTTCTATGAAATCATAAATTGATTTGGCTAGGATCTATATTACGCCAGCCAGTACTTCATTGCATACACCTGTACCGTAATTGTACTTAAAGATTTGTTGACTACAAGTCTTGTAATAGACACATTCTATTAGAATATGTTTTATATCTTTTTCTAAATAACAAATTGGACATTTCGGTAATTTGCTTATGTGATTTTTAAAACAGTAAGCTTGTGGGTATTGAATATTTCATCAATTGTACATAAATTTAGGTATTTATCGTGCAAACGTAAAAAGAGATACGAACTTCTTAGCAAACCATGGAGTCACTGTGCGGGTGGGGTGTCCATCGTATGGCAGAGTTCCCGGGACTTGTGACAAGGATGTAGGTTTAAGGGACGCGTCAACACTCACCTTCACTATTCGTGTTTCTGTCCCTGCTCAGCCAAATTTGGTAGGAGCCTGTGAGCGCCGCTTTAGAGACACTTCTCATATAGAACTTACTGCAGTCCTAGATAGGCCAAGATCTTTTATTAGATTATAGAGACATTTTGCTAATACACTTCTGGCTTCCACTTCGACCGCGTGTAAATTCACTATGTAGCTCTTACTGTTCAGGTCATTGAACAAATAAATTCAAATTCCCGTTAGTACTCACCTCAGAAATATAGTAAATAGCTAAATAAAATCTTCTCATATGTTATAGGATTTTATACCAACCTATACGCCTACTGATTGCATGGTTTTAAGTCAACGATATAGAAGTAGGGTAATGGATGGTTAACCTTTGTAAGCTTCGACCCGTCTACCTAATGGAGTATCAACCACTTTCAAACTGGATTCATTATCCTTAGGTATATCCTGCTCCTTTTAATTAATGTTACAATTTACAAACAATATTCTATTAATTGTTTGATATTATAATTTAGCTTTTCCCATAAGATTAAAGCAAAGAGTTATAGAACGGCTTACACTTTTTACTCTATGTATTAAACTTTCCCGTAAATGCTCCAATTGTTCTATAAATGAAAAGTTAATTACAATAGAAGATTTTATACGATTAAAAAATAATCTCTATGAATCTGGAATCATGTAGTTTGTTTCTAAGTTAAAAAAAATCCGTATTGAAACTCTAGCAGAAATTACCTTGACTAAATGTACAAACTTTAGGTCTTTAATATTTATAGATTAATAAATAAAGTTCCGTATAGTTTACGACCTACAAAGGATATTTCTAAGTTTGCCAGTTTTCTAAAAAGAAGTACAAATATACAAATTAATATTTAGAAGGTAATTAACTAACCAAAATAAGTATGTAATTGAGTTTAATGATAAAAACAATTTATATTCACTTAAAAGATTAAATCCGGCTTTCGAATTATTCAGATTAGGGTATTAATCAAACTATATTAATTTTCAACTAAAAAGCTAACTAAACATGGTATTTTTCTTTTCATAAAATTACTGATAAATTAGTGAATAGTTAATATCAATGACATCTTAAACATTATATTAAAATGTTTTGATCAATGAATCGTTCAAAATACGTTAACGAATATTCTTATTACATTTAATATAATCCTTATATATATCTTTAAATTTAACTAAACAAGCGCAAGTTCAAATTTATGTTATTATGTCAATTTCAGGAAACCAAAGATAGCGATGATCATAATGGCTAAATATAATAGTAATTATAATTTCAAATCAAAATGTTGCGAGTATAAATATATAAGGAAAATCTGCCTCCTACCTTAGTATTAATTGTATTGTAAAAGACACTTAATTTTTATTTACTTTTATACTTACAATTTTTACATTTAAAGATCTTCGCGTGTATGTTAAGGAGATTCGTCAGCATATTATGACTGTGCGCGTGTAAATTATGTAGTTGAAATAAACTAGTAGAAACAGTGTAATCCTAGAGTATAATATCATCTGCCATCCAACTAAAATCGTGTATGTGTCCAACCTGTATAAGTTGTTCTTATATCCTAGAATTAACTTGATCCCTGTCTTTAATTATTCTACTAAATGTAGGCAACAAGTTAGTTAATTCTCAAATATCAAACAGAGCCTCAGATTAAATCCGAAGTCCGTAAGTTAAAGTTTAGGAAGTTAGTTAAATATCACTTAAGAGTTTTGGTATTACATGGCCCAAAACTTCATAGCATTAAGGCGGGCTGCAAAAGTTACAGCTCAGGTAAATTCGCGTGTAGGTAAAATGTTTTATCTAAAACTATATTATTGTTTACACTAGGAGTAGGTGATGTTCCCGACTTCTTTGACATTTTCTCTGTCACCGGGCGTGACAGTAAATTCGCATACCATATTTCAAGTTAATAGATCATGTAGTTTCATATATATTGTGACAATTCTGTCTATTATAAATCCCTTCGATATATGGATAGATTACCTGGTCTGGCAGGCTTTGTTTTGCTCTTTGGAGTAGCTAATTACTCAAATACACTGTCAACTATCGTATTTAGGGATAAAGCCACTTATCGAGACAAAAATTATTCTACCACACATGGCGGAACAAACATGAGATGGACCTCTTAGCAATCCATGGATTCGCCGTGCAAAGGCCGGGTCTATCGTATGGCAGATAGGTAAACTCTGAGCAATTCCCAGAACTTGTAATACTGATGCAGGTTTAACTCACGCATTCCTTTTACCGGCACGTATTTTATAATATACAAAAAATTGGAAGGTAAAAAAAAGTTCTGAATGCCAACCACGATGTCAACTATTGTAGCCAAGTATAGATAAAAAGTACATAGAAAAATGTTCATCAAAACCATACTAGTTATTCAGTAGGAAAAGAGTTATAAACTAATAAAAACTCATGCACACCTGTATTTTTAATTAATATTTAACCTCTGAAATAATCGGTCTCAGTTTATAAAACCATGATAAAGTTATTTATCACTTCACCCTGAGAACTTCGTGCCAAGTTGGACACAATGAATCGACTGAACATCGACAATCATCAATCAAGCGACGTTTAGTGCCTAACTCAGTTCAATAAACAATTGTTTCTTTGCGGAAGCACACAAATATATACAGTAGCATAAAATTAACGTGCTTAATACTTAAACTTGTGGTTGTAATGCATTTATGTATGTATGTTAATTAGGCAAAATTGTTTTGCACTTATTATCGTGACTTTTGAGAAACATGCGTACTGGTAAGGCTAAAATTGATAATAAAACGGTGTGTTAAGTACACGACAGAAGTAAAACGTAACTATTTCTTTATTTTTTTTTAGTAGTCTCGAGCCAACTTTATCCGAACGAGCGCCACAAGAAAAGGTAGCAGATCAGAATTTCAAAGCCCTTCTATAAGAAGTTTCACTTCAAAATTTTACTGTACGCGTATGTCAGCCTACGAGAATTGTTTACGACTGGACGTCTATTCGTATCATGTTTTGAGATCACTCGGTGTATCCCCATTAATCAACTAGTGTGGTAGGAACTGTACCGATTACGTCGTAACCACCATAAGCTCGAGGTTCATTATTGGTTTGCCGCGTAATCCCAGTGTCCGGGTAGGCAGGAAGAGGGTGCTTGGCAAGACAATCACCGTCAAATGTCCACTAAAAAGACTACACGGTGACACTCAAATCCTTATATTGCCCAAGATCAGGAGCAGCTTCTACACTTCTTCCAATCTCTGGCGGGAATATGTAACTAATCTAGTTATTTAAAAAAATAAAAATACTTCATAAACAGAAGAAATTGTTGTACTACATTTATAAATTTATGAACCGGTATTGTAATTTGGCAATACTTGTAGAAAATTTAAACTTGGGTAAGTATTGTTTAGGCTGTGTTTAAAGATAGCTGCTTACATATTCTTACTAATATCATAATTGCGAAAGTGAGTTTGTTTGTTTCTTACGCTTTCACGCCTAAACCGCTGAATCGATTGTGATAAATAGTGTTTGTATTCTTTTGAATTGAAATGAACTACACTTTCAAAATTTTTGTTTTTCGTGAATCATGTGACGCAAGCATGTCGGTGACGCGACCTTAAGATTTTTCATTATAAAACATGTTTGTATTCTGTTAGAGAATTTAACTATTAAAACACAATTCAAAGAGTAGTTATCAGCATTATTGATATAATAAAAATGCATACCATCAAAGATGCATACGTGACACGAGCGCTTTCCAAATACTCACAAGCAAGAACATTAAATATGGCGGAATAACAACATATTATACATGGAAGGCTTATAAAATATTCAAATATTTATGAAGCGAAGAAAACGTTAGGTGCTATCGGGGAAAAACTAAAATATCAAGAAAATAAAAGGACTTCGAGACGTATTTTTTTTCTTTGTGTCGCTATGAATTTCTTTATTATGAGACAATTCTTTGTTCTATTTGTACCATCGTAAATTATGTATTGTTTTGTTTCGTTCAAAGTGAATATTTTGGATTATGATGAAATTTATTGTGATAAGGAAATCCTTTGACTGTTTATAATTTGCAACATATTGCGGTTTGAATAATAACGCGTCTGTAAAGAACATTTGTGGAGCAGGATCGTTCCCTTTGTAGTTGGTATTTAACCATGAATAATAATATAATGTTTACATTATTCCCTTGTTTTTCATTTATTATGGGTACTATGTGAACAATTTATAACGACTTATTTTGCAGTATACATACGTATATCGTTCAAAATGTGTTTATGGTAATGCAAAATTATATTTTTTTTTCATTGAATATTAACTATCAGCACAATTGTTAAAGCGATCTTGAATGAAATGGCACGACATCTATTACTGTCTTTAACAGTTTTAAGTATAAAATATAATCTATGTTCAGTAGTATATGTATGTATATTGCTATAACTATAGCTTTTGACATAAATGTACCAAAATTAAAGAAATATTTATTTATAGAAGATACATTAATTTATATCACCTTCAATGAAAATCCTTCTACTGTGCCCGCTTGGGTATATATCACCCTCAAGCTGAAAATCTTTTGTCGAGCACTTATAGCTATGTTCCGATACTTACGCTTACGAGCCAGTTCACTCACTACTCCTAACGTAATATGTTAAAATGTTGGGTCTTTACTTAATATCTGATAAAATTATAACCAAACACTAAATTATTAAAAATAAAAATCATAGCTTTATGAAGTAGGTATTTTATTATTTGCATACAATTGTTATATGTTTAGTATATAGCCTTATAATTTGATATAAACCATATAAACATAATTCGATCTAATCTACACTTCCATATATGCATACACTCGCCCACTCAAATACATGTATACCTGAATATAAAACAAAAACATATTTCTTAGTCAATATTTCCTATTCATTTCATTTCACTAATGTGGGGTCGACAGACACAGCACACATCTATATCTAGTCGGAGACAAACCAGCTGCCAAGATATGGAAACATTTGTTTGGCATCGTGGTGCTCATAAATCGCGTGATATTTGTGTTTTTGTTTATTGTATAAACCAATTTTAAAACATGTTTCAATTTTAATGACAAATAAAATAAATTACGCTTGAATTATTGCGAGATGTGGACCCTCCATCTTAGCAAAATATTACACTAAGAATTTGTAATTGTCACTACCGTGAGAACCGTCCCAGATGACGAGTTCTACTTACATTCGACCACACCTTGATCGGTAGTCATGTCTCTTGGATTAGGTCTCAGTTGTAAGTAATTGATCACGCCTCTCACTTATTTAAAAATAAATAATAACATATATTCCTTTATAATATTTAGTATACGTTCTACATAACCACTACATTAAATTCTATCAAAATATTAATTAAATATTATCGGGCTCGCTATTGTTTGGTATCGGCATATATCAGAAATGTATATTAACATTGGACCATTTATAATATAAGTTTATATACATCCATTGCATGTCGGCCCTTTCCTATTTACTGTAGGAGTTAAACAACCATATTATTGAGTTATGTCATCCTCTGGATCCCTGCCATAGCCACTTTGCTTTAAACATTAATTTTATAATTTGCTGATCGAGGAAGTAGAGCCATGTAGTAGCAAAAGCAGTCAACGTACTTTCTGACACTATTGGATAAAAAAACAAGACTTTATTATTGTTGAAATGGAAGTCATTTTTTAGAGATTGTTTTAAATGAAACGTGTCAAAACAGCCCATTTCTTTCGAAATTATCAGTGTTTTATTCAATTGAGCCAAAAACACAATTTATACTTTTATAATGTAAACTTATTTTGTTGTGAACAAATAATATAAAAAAAATAAACAACCTTATTATTAGATTACCTATATTTAATTATTCACATGCTTTGTCCTAAACTGAAGTCCGGTCAAACAAACAGCTTTAAAAATGAACTTGCTTCCAAATGACTTTGTTCCTTTTATGTTCTGTAATTAAAGAGTAATGAATAATTTACTTAGTTCCTTGTGAAGTTTGAGAACAAAGAATTTAGATTGTCGCTTATAATTAGTCTTCTGTAGTATTAAGTAAGTCTCTAAGACTTCCCTTTACTAATATTTACGCTTTATGTTTAGATACAGGTATACACAATAATGGGGAAAGACTGCCGCCGGTGGAACTAAGAAATTGTTAAATGAAATTAATTTTGAATTTAATACAAGATGACTGTCACGATGGGTAAGTTAAAAATGTGAGTTATAAAGCTATGTTAATGTCATGATTTTGTTTTTGAAGCGATGATAGCGCAGTCGGTAGTGTGTAGTACGACGTGAATTCATCAACCACCCTCAAAATGAAAATCTGCCGCCAAATACCAATAGGTGTGTTCCAGCAGCTGCACTTGAGAGCCATTTCTTTCACTAGGCTTAGCATGTCCATCATCTTGAAGCACATTGTCACTTAACATCAGGTAAGATTGTAGCCATAACGCTAAACCGATAAGCTATAAAAAACTTACTGTTTCAAAATATGTTTATTGCTTTTAGTTAGAAAAAGAAATTTTATAGTTAGAAAAATAAATTTTATACTATTTCTGAAGGAATCATATATAAAAATTCTATGTCACGATCTTAAAAACAGCGCAATCGGTTTTAATTAAATTTTGTAAATGTGTATTGCTTTGTCCAACTTTAGGGAGAGGATAGTTTATATTCCAATAAGTGAACATATCCCAAAACACGATAAGTGACCATATGATCGAGTTATTTACTACTGTAAAAGGCAGAACAAAGTCAGCTATTTACATTATACAATTCATTCCATATACGAATTATTAAAATAATATATACTGTATAAAATCCTGTCATATATTTACCCTAATGTGAAGACGTGAAACAAGTCTAGTTTGTGCACTTCTAACAATAAAGAGCTTAACAAATATCGTGAAGAGTTATTTGAGCAGATGTTTGTGACAGTAACCACGGATTGCAGTGTCATTAACAGTCACTATTGTTTTTAAATTATACTGTGCTTACGATCAAGTATAGTCATTACGTTATTGTACTATAATGTATAAAAATAAATATATATAATAAATATAAAAATAAATCATATTAACAATAAAGAGTGTCTTTATTGTTAATATGAAGTAAGAAAAGTTAACGAAAATAAAAAAAACAGGTCGAATTTACGTGCAATCCAGTGCTGCTATCCTGGTGGTATCTGGTTCTGCGTACGCCAGAGTTGCAGGGAAGATGGGCGGCTACTCCAACAAAAAGGGAGGTCAGTTGATATAAATATAAACAATAGAAATGAAAATACTTCAATATATTTTATAGATTTTCATTACAAATTCAGAACAAATTTTTGTTGAGTTTTCTAATTTTAATTGCCCTAGTAAATTTAAATGTGCGTTATCTAAAATCGTTTATTAGCTTTATTCAGTATATTACTTTTATTTGAAACATTAATAAAATTCGTTTAATGAAAATATATGTTTATTAGACGTAATTTATTTAACTAGGCAGAAATTTATACATTTTTCTGAAATTTAAAGCACTGATATTTTGAGTGATAGCATTGTTGGATACCGAGACAATCGATATGATAGAAAAAACCTCGATAAAATCATGTCATGACAGTAATGCATTTTCATATACCAGCTTGGCTCACTACCATCATAAAGTAGAAAATCTGACGTTAAGCATCTATACACTTGCACTCGAGAGAGACAATTCGTCACTAGGATTACCATTTTAGAGCACAACCTTTACTTGATTTTGGGACAAATTTTGGGACAAATTTTGGCAACACCTTGAATTGATAAGGAATTAAATGGTCTATGTTTCATTTTATTATCAAAGTGACTCATCAATGTTCGTGCAAAAGTCTTCGGAGACCATCTCGACGCATATTTCAATGCTCCAATCAGGAAACACTCATGATTTAAAATAACATTGTGATGAAAATATTCCGTTTTATAGGCTTAGTTTTTTACTATCTGAACGTAATATACTTAATAACTATACTAAATAACATAATATGAAATGATGATTTCGTGAAATTTGGTTCAGTAAAATATTAATGAAAATAAACAGTTCTTACCGAATCTATTCGTAAACCGTATTTCAGTGAAAGAATTTATTACCACACACGAAAATAGAATGTGCTATACGAAAGCGCACTTATTGTACCTACACTCTTTACGAGTCCTTGAACTTTCCAGGTCGTAACAGTACATTAGTCCTGTGCTTTTATTTCATCTCAACTACATCTCACAACACCAAGCTACGAATGTTTTAAAAAGAAAACAGTTTATAAGTACAAAATTGTGTATTTTCTAAACAGATAACATACCCAGTACGGAAATCTATAACGCTTCTATTATTTTTTTGGTTAGTTTCTAGGTAATTTAGTATTCATAAACGTTCATTCACAAATACTATCCATAAACTGTAATAGTGTAATACTTAATTAACATAATTTTATATTTTAATTTGTAAATTAGTATATATAAGTACAATTATAATTTTATAATAGTGTACATTATATATAAGCATACTTGAAATATCGACATTATTGTACAAGGAACGTTGAAAATATATTCAAATGTGTTCTAAATTCCACATTATTACATAATTAAAATTATTCACAAGAAACATTATAAAAAGAACTTTCACTATTATAGACTTTTGTAAGCAGAAATTTTATAAAGGGTATTATAATATTACTAAAAAAGGAACTTTAAGAATAATATTTTCAGAGCTCAGCAAAATAAAACAAAGCACTAAGTAAGCGAGGTAAAGTAATTGGATTATAAAAGGGAAGAGGCATTAAATTACGGTCTAATTTATTAAGTAGGTAACTTTCTGAGTGTCCATATTAAAATATATATTATTTTTTATTATCAAATTTACAGTTCGCGATGTATTTTCATGAGCGTTTTGTTATTTAAATATTATAATTTGCGTTACTATTAAATTGTATATACCAAATTACATTACCGTTTTGTTACGAATACATAAGTGGTTGCAATTTTTTATTATTATATTTTATATACCACGACAATAGTATATAAGATTTCCCTTTCTTTTTCATTTTTACTTATTAATATATATTGGTACGAATCATGTATTTTATAGCAACCAGGAAATTCAAATAATTAATATTAACCAAACACAAACATTGTAAAAATTTACTCAATTATGCTAGCTGTGAGTAAGAATTTATAATCAGTATTATTATATTATAATATCAGAGAATAAGCAATTAGAATTATATAGGACTGTTTATTTAGGATATCTGCAAACAAAACTTGAAACGTTAAGTGCTTTGTCTTCGTACAAGAAAATATCTGGTTCAGATGTCGAAAATGTACGATATAAATGTTAAAAATATATATAACATGAAAAACATTTTTGTTGCTTGATACACTTTACTGTACCCTTACAAAAACCTTTAAAATTGTTTCTTTTTTTATATATTAAGTATAGTAAATTGTAGAAACTATAGGAATACTTTAGTAAATGTATAGGTATTAAAAATAAATAAGGCATCTGACAAGATTAAGCTACATGTAATCAAGAAAAATCCTCCTATTCTCAGTAGATCGATTCTATGGCAGTATAACCATTAGTGTATTGGGAGAGATCCAAAACAGTGATCACATATATCTCCTACTAATTTCACGTCTTGTTTTTGTGACAAAAGGCTTACGTAATGTATTATATTGCAAATAGGAACGTATTTAATGTATGTGGTAAAGTTAAGACTGGGTTACTAGCTTTGATAACATTTTACATATATATGTATGTTTTTTTTATATAGCATGTATAATATCAATTTGATATCTATTATAACTGCTAAAGTTTGTTTTAATGTTTATCCATTAAACTAGCTATAACGATCTGATGAATTATATTCGAATCTATCATAGAATAATAGAATAGGATAAATATAATAAAATATAGAAGAATATTGAAATGATATTTAAAAAACGTTAGGTCAGTGAAGTGGGTGGGTACTATAACTATCAAACTGTACTTGTATAATTAGTAAGTATTTACTACGTATTGACCACGTAATTTTGTAAGAACTCAAAAATTGAAACATAAAAGCAGCTAGCATTATTTATGATTAGTTCAAAATACCTACAATAATTTAAGCATGAATTCATTTTCACAGGGAAATCGACGAGCGGCATCAACGAGGAGATCATATGGATAAGCATAAGTATGGCTATAGCAATTGCAGTACTTATAGCCATTGCTCTTTGTTACATTTTAAAGGAGAAATGTTCAAAGCGGCAATCATATAGAGAACAATCATGACGATATAAGGAGGAGTTTGCGAAACACGCGCTCGCAGACTCCTGGTCAAGCGTCGATTTTCCCGCATACGCACTGTACCCGCAATATTCACCGGACGGCGAAGAATATTTCTACAATTTCCATCGCTTTTCATACATAAGAGACAGTTTTAAACAACCCTCGAATGAGCTACCGATAAAAACGAAACAAGATATTTATATTAACGCGTGACAATCCAAATATTAATTATAAAAGTTATCTTATAACGATATAATTAAAATATAGAGCGTACAAATTTTTCTATGAATCTATTAGAATGTGTAACTAAAGTTACATCGCGAGGTGATTCTTATATGTACTTAAATTTTAAAATTTTTGTTTCGAAAATGTTGACCAGAATATGTTATTTAGTAAACAGGCGAAGGATTTCACCTATTTAGCTGTAGTAAAAAATTTATGAAGACAAGCTATTTTCTTGAGAAAAATTTATCAAAAAATTTAGATCTCTTTTACTACGAGTTTATCCAATAGCTAATCATATATTTGTATTTTCTTTAAAACAGTACAGAATGTAAATTTACAAACACTATAATTTATATACTCAAATTTTAAGTTTGCCTACTGAGATTTTACTGAGATTGCCTGGATTTTTATATACTGGTTCATGTATTAATTTCAATATAGTAATATATTTAGGTAACGGTCCTTGGATGAAAAATTGGTCCCTCATCTGTAATTTATATTGGGTTTAAAATATTACCGTAAAATTTATACAATGTTTCCAACCGTTACAATATAATTCAATTAATATTATACGCAGTACATACATTACGTCACTGTAAAAGTCTACTTTTCTTCATAACTATTTTTTTTTTATATCCTGTCTTAAGAAAAGTAGAAAATACATTTGATATGAATACAGATGACAAACATTCCTTCAATAATGTCCCTTCGAATTCCGTCAACAAACCTTCTAATAATGTGTCCAAAAAATATTCATCTGTAGAGTAGTGTATGTGAACGTACTGAACAAATTTGCAAGCATTTCTATGGTCGGTTTCATTTCATATAACGCGCGTGCTTTGAGAATATTCGTAGCACTCATAGATACATTACATATATACGCATATGTAAACTGTACTACTTACCTTATTCTATAGTAAGTTGTAACGGTATCATGAGTGCTACCTTATACTGCTACAACGGAAACGGAATTTCTGTTGTAGGATGTATTTTGTAACTTTTATTTGTATGAATGCTACTACTACAAACTTTTATGCGTCTATTTTGACGTTCTATTTTGTTCCTTTATGGTACCGCGTTATGAACTTCTGCAGGTTTCAATATCGTTTGTTGAACGATATGTGAACAATAAAAAATATAAATGCTAATTTGTATTTGTAAGCAGATCCTCTTTTATTTGTTTAAATTATTTTAGCGCTGTTTCATAATTTTCACTTAGCGTGAAACAAAATTGGTAAGGTGTGAAAAATTGTTACATAACTATAATATTAAGAGGCCATTAAAATATTACGTTACTTATTGTCAGCAAAAGTAAGCATTTACTCCCCCTACCATGCTTACGTAAACACGGGTATGATATATAAGTATGTATAATAAATATTTTTAAATTTCTCATCAAACACCGCGTGATAGCGAGTAAGCAATACTAATTACTTTAGGGAATTTTTTAACATGCTTTATTATTAAATTTTGAAGATTGATGAGAGACATTTTGTAAAATAATTAAATAAATAAATATTGCTGACGTAATCACCTTTTTTTATAGTTTATAGGTTTTAGCATTATGGTCATAATCTTAGCTGATCGTATGTGACGATACGGCCCAAGTTGGATGCTAAACCTGTGGAGGGAGTGGCTCTCAAGTGCAACTGCTGGAACACACATATTGGTACTTGGCGGCTGATTTTCAGCTTGACAGGTGGTAGCTAGCCTGGCGGGCATTAGAAAAAGCTCTAACGTCATGCTATGGTTTCCTCACGATGTTTTCCTTCACCGAAAGCTCAAGCTCATTGTAGGTGAAATCGAACTAGCGTCCCTTGACGCGGCGCCCCTAGACACTACCACTGAGCTATCATCGCTTCAAAATTCATATGCCCATCCCCCATTTCATCAAAAATAAACAAAGCTAGACCCCTCACGCCCTTTTAGTGCTTATGTAATACTTGAATAGCCCCTTAAGTCAGTATAAAAAACTGAAATTGAATAATTTTCTCAAAATTACTTCAGTCAGTAGTGTAGGTGATAAATATAATCATTCGTTTTATATGTATATAGCTTATACAGATATATTATTAAACATTGTATAAATTATTGTAAATAATTTGCTAATATGAAATAAATATATAACCTAGAAACATACAATATAGTTTGTGTAAAAGAACGTTGAAGTTCTTACTTTTAGAGATTAAATTTTAATAATGTACAATATAATTTGTAAATGTGTTATATGTATACAACATTAACCAAAGAATTAAAAAAATGTAATGACCAAAAGAGAAATTTCTCGAAACTAGTGCATATATCCAATTAGGTAAATATTAGAGATTTTTTGAATAATAATAAAGGTAAATTTCAAATTTATAATCCTGTTTTATTTTATATTAAGTCTGATCCGACAAATACTAGTAACCGCCTGTCAATTTATTCCGGTTTTAACTACATGTTAAAAATAAATAAATAATATTGAGTCGAGCGGTGCCGCGTTTTTGAGCTGTTTTCGGAAAGCTATTTTTGCTAGGGCCGTTTGGGTAAGTACGTTTAAAAAAATAAGTCACCTAACATGGTTTGACGCAGTACGATTTCGGCTTGTTAGCGTGGCGTAGGTATCGTTTATTGTCATATTGGATTTTATTTTGACTTTGAGGTAGTGGTTGTGGTTTTTGTGTAGATTGTAATCGTGACTGAATTTTAGTTGTGAAGTGACCCAAGAAAGTGAGCTGGCCGATTCGTGTGTCAATTGGTGGCGGCAGCTCAAGCCTCTCGGTTTAATCATTACACACATAATCTATTGTGCATACACCACTCTATAACGCGATTATGGTTTGGAGCGCTGAGAGTAAAAGTAAGAGAATTAATGATGTGTATTGCATGCACCAGATCGAATTTCCCGCGACTTGCGAGTAATTTCATTGTTTGAGGGGCCCAGCACCGCTCTCTTGTCCTGGTTGTGAATCAATACATAATAGACAAAATATTGTAAAATAACATTGGTCTGTATCTATACCCGTTTTGTTTCTAGATCCAACAATCCATTTTATATTTTATAGTTTGAGTACAGCTCTATTATAAACTATGTACTAATGCGTTACTGATTTGATTTCTTATAACAATGATTATATTTATGAAGAAGTTTTAATCGATTAATAAGTATTTTATTTATGTTTAATATTTTTGTTTTATAAATATACTCAAGCGTTTAAATGACGACGTCATCTGACGATTCATTATAATAAAATAATAGTTTAGTTGTTTTTCTATATATATAAAATGTTCTACACATATATTACGTACTTCTACCGATTAATATTCTATACAAAATACAACTTTTTTCAATATTTAGCTTGCAAGGCCTATTTGTTAATCCCTACTAATATTATAAATGTGAATGTAAGTTTGTTTGTTACGCTTTCACGCGAAAACTACTTAATCAATCATCATGAAACTTTGTACACATATTCTTGGAGTTATTTGAAGTAACATAGAATACTTTTATTTGATTTTTTTTAAGATAGATAAAAAAACGTATTGAATGGCTTCAATGCGAGCGAAGCCGCGGGTAAAAGCTAATAAATTATAATTATAATCATTGTATACCTATCATAGGCTCAATAAATATTCGATGACAAATATAGGAGCTAAGAGCATATCACTTTATTATTGAAAAAAACAGCGTCCATTAACTGTTGCATTTTTTGTCCATGGTTCCTGTTAATAGTTATCGAACTTTATAGGTTAAAACTAAAATAAATGGTTGGAAGGGCTAAAAACAACCCAATAGATTTTTATATAGTTTTAATTATTAAAAATAATTATGACGAATGCTTAGGTGTATAATTCTTCATTGTTTTGTGTAAATTGACAGAAATATGTTAAGATGTCAAAGAAATCATACCAACTGGTAGTTTAATAGGCATATGTTGTGTAAACCAATAGAGATACGAAAAATGTACTATAGAATCATTTCACGTAAGATCTATTCAACTGTAATCACATTATAATTGATTTAAATTAGTAGGCATATATCCTCTAATACCAGTGCGAAGCCGCGGCATGTTGCTAGTTATAATATATAATTGAATTATTCTTTCGTCCGGGAAACATCTGGCAGGAAATTTATAAATTTGGACACATTTTACATCAAGAGAAGACCAATTTAATGGATTAAAAAAACAAATAAAACAAGTACAAAAAAAGAAACAGAGATGTTTCTTTTATTTTTGTTCGAGAACAACTTTATATGTAGTTTTGCAAAAAAAAACTCGCATTTAGCCAAACGAATCATCATATTTTTATGATTTGTTTGAGTTTTATATGTAAATTAGAAAACATTTCTTTTTCCATCTTCCGTATTCTAACATAACACGCATGTAAGTATATTTGTTTCCAAATTACCTTTAAATAACACTTTAAATAACTCTGTTCAGTATAGCCTAATAAAGCTTATAATATTGTCATATGCTACCGAAATGTTTGACAATAAATAAGGTATCGTCGATTTCATGATACTTTTACTTTGCTCGTAAATTTTAACACCAAGTAACAACTACAAAAATACTTTTATTACATATCTACTGGCACACATTTTACCTATGTATATGTATATTCTTCAGCTTCAGTCAAATATCATTAAAAATAATCGTCCAGGTTGATTAATATCAACGCTTGATAATGATTTTTATGTAAACAATGTTCTCATTTATTCGAATTTAAGTTCAAGGTTTATTTAAGACAACATTGACAAATCTTGACGAGACATGTTGATGCCTGGCAAGTTTATAGAATTTTGTTGAACTTTTTTTTAGGTGCTTTTATTTAATTTAAGGTATCAGCCTCTTTGCGGCATATCCTTTGCTATGAAGTCAGGAGAGTCACTGGTAAGCTAGTTCTACAGGCTCACATAACATTTCGTTATCACTAGACCGGAGTTAGTCAATTCTTGATTCTGGAAACAGTAATTTTAAGAAAAAATATGACTTAACGGATCCAGATTAGACGTCGGTTATACATCATAGGTGAATATTACAACGCTAATATACAAATACATTACAAATAGTAATAACAATAAACAGTAAAATATTTGAGGAAAAGACAGGGACAGAGATATAACTTCGGAATTTTTTCTTTACTTCAGCCAGTCCGACTACTGAAAAAACGTCATCACATTGAAAACCGCAACCAAATAGCCATGTGATTTTATCCTTCGGTTGTGTATGATGTCCAGAGTTTCTTGGAGAAGGCAGATTCAGAGTCAGATGCACACAATTGATACCTTTGATGTTAGAGGGGTCGTTAGGTCATGGGATACATTACCACTAGGAGGACTATACGCTTGTTTACTATTATCTGTTTTTAATTGTATATAAATATTATACCGATTATGAAAAAAACAAGTTTGGAGATTATAATAACCATACAAGCATATCTAAACAATGTATAGAAAGTATGTTACCCTGACCTAACTGAGAAATTGCTCAACAAACTTGATCGTATATTAAATGTAGGTAATCGTTATATTTTTGGGCTGCGTAAGTACGATCACATTTTACAGTTCCGTTCAAAATTGAATTGGTTTAGTATCCGTTACCGTCGAAATGCGCATATGCTGCACATACTTTTTGTAGTTTTATTTGATCCACGAACTCCACAATATCTCCGGGAACGTTTTACTTTGCTAACAGCTTCTGGACGGGATTTACGTTCCTTCTACAGTAACACCCTTGTGATCCCTGAACACAAGACGACACTTTATTCAAACTACTTTACAATAACAGCCATACGGTTGTGGAATACATTGTCGCGTCATATTCAAGATGCCAAAACCATCTCCAGTTTTAAATCACCCGATCCGACCCAACACCACCGGGTCGGGGGACCCGCCTCCTATTGCATCAGTTCGGTTGACTGCATGAGCAGCTAGCCAGGCTGCACGTATGGGGCCCGGTTTACCACCAGGCCGGGCCTGTCGCTGGGTGACGCGGTGATTGCATGCACGGACCCGCGTCGCCCCAAGAAGGCGACAGATGGCCGTGGGGTTTTAGTGGGTATTCCCGGCACTTAGCGTTGGGTGAGTCCCACATACCCCTCTCTGTCGCCCCGGGCTGGGAGCGGATGCATAAATACATTTCCCCACGATAAAAAAAAAAGTTTTAAATCACAACTCCATCGATATTTCTATAATAAACAAGAGTTAGAGTGTTATTTTTTTATTACAATTCGCTATGTATATATGTATGTATGTATATGTGTATGTATGTATATATGTATAAGTATGTATATTTAGTTTATTATTTTGACTACATTTTACTTATTTAATATTCTATTCGTTATGAGTTATTTATATTAGGTTAGTATATTTATTATTACACTCTTATTTCACCAATTATTTTATTTGCACTAACTACAATGGTAGTAATTATTTCTTACTAAATTACTGCTGGTTAGCTGGAAGAAGATGCCTTATGGCATTATGCTCGCCAGTGTACATATTTGAAGTGCAATAAAGAATTCATTCAAAGTACGAGTACATTTCATAGCCAGAAAGAATTTCTTTTATGATTACCGTATAATCTAAATATCAGCCCATTGTTTTCTATATGACAAATTATTCAAAGCCGTTCATAATTTTCTCTGCCATTCAAAAATGTTGTAGACTTTTAATTGACACTTTGTGCGAAGAACTTTTGTTATAATTTAATCGCAATGAAAACAACTGAACGTCGGTACATCAATCATTCCACGATTAGAGACTTGTGCCGCCCTACACAAACTTTATTTGCGACGATAGAAAACTTTATATATAGAAGGCTAGGCATTCATATAAAATCGATATTACGTCTAGACACAACGTTAAGTGAATACTAGAATAATTCATACTTATATATGTATCTTGCAATTTATGTTTTATCAAATATCGTGTTGTAGATAGCTCATACCAAAACTTGTTGTTCACGGTGTACATTTTGATCATTAATATATCTTAGAATATGTGAGTTTTGAGCAACGTAAAAGTAAAAGAAAAGCTAATGGAGTCTTAAATATTTGTATAATCATTAATATTTAAACATCTGTTGACGGGAGAACGCTTCGGGTAAATCCGAACGGGCTAAAGTGACGTTTCTTTTAAAACCGTATTAAATTATCACCCTACATCCCTAAGGAAGCCTCGTTATAAAAACCGAAATATGGGTCTGAGGAATTCTCTTGATGAGTATTAATACGAAATCTCATAGAGTTCTGACCCGAAATATTTATTCCGTGCAAAATTTGCCGCCCTCTTTCTCACTTTAGGGAATCGAATTCAAAGAAAACTGTTATTAAACGATGATTATAAAATAAACTTAATATTCTTATCGAATTTTAAATTGTCGCTTAAGGCAAGGGTTATACTCTTTCTGGACATTGCTTTTTATGTATATATGTATATGTATATTTATATATACATCGCAATCATAATTGTATTATACTTGGTTCAGTAGTAATTGTCCATGATTTCCAAAATGTTTTTCTGTTATTACCTACTTAAATCCGTTTATAATTTCTAAAATTCACTGTTTTGGTCGCTTCAGTAAAGCACGATTTGGATCTTTAATTACAAATAAATCTCACTTAAAACGAATTTCTGTTCTCCAATAAGAAAGGCAAAGTTTGAAAGTGGAGAAGTTGCAAGCAGTTTTTAATTAAACTTTTTTCTTGTATTTAGTCATAGGAGCCGTATAAACGCAATACGTAAGTACCTTTGTCCTAGTGTATATAACTTTATTTATATATAATTAGATATGAATCACACAATTATGAACTGATTATTTCAATAAAAAACACGAATGTAAATAATCATTTTAGTACAAACAATTTGCTTATATACTTGCGTTATTTATCATAAGTAAAAGTGTATAGATGCATTCAAAGAGCAGGAAACTGTCTAAATGTAAAATTTCATCCAAATCGTTTAAATATATAGTAATATATATCAAATCAAATCAAAAATCTTTATTCAATTCAGTTGTTCGGCAGCGCGCACGGACGTCACTAAAATCATTATTACGTTTGAATAGCAAAATGATTCTACTTCGTATATATTACTTAAGATTTTATAGAAGATAAAGATATAATAGTAACTATTGTAAAATACATTTTTAATTAGTCCATATAATTTTATTCATCTTAAAAAGTATTCCATCAATGGCACTTATATTGTTGGTTTAAAAATTAGTATTATATAGGCATGTAATCTATACTAATATTATAAATGCGAAAGTGTGTTTGTTCGTTTGTCCTTCCTTCACGCCTTAACTAAGCAACCAATTGACTTTGATTTTTGCCATAGAGATAGTTGAAAGGATGGAGAGTAACATAAGTTACTTTTTGTTCTGGAAAAACTTCAAATTCCCCGGGGCAATTTTTTCAGTAATATACGTAAAATCGTTCTTCCTTCACGTCCTATCAAATCAAAGAAACGACTTGATTTGTGGCAGAGATATAGTTGTAAAGACGGAGTGTAACTTAGGGAATTTTGGTCCTGGAAAACCTCTAATTCTCAGGGGAAATTTACAGGTATATCCGTAAAATTGTTTTTCCTTCACGCCCTAACTAAGCAACCAATTGATTTGATTTCAGGTATTGAGTTAGTTGAAAGGATGGAAAGTAACATCAGCTATTTTTTGTACTGGAAAAACATCAAGTTGCCAAGGGCATTTACGGGAATATTCGTATTTTTTATCTATACTATATACTAAAGTTTGGATGTTTGTTTGTTTCTTTGTGTCACTATCACGCCTAAACCGTTGAACAAATTTGTTTGTCAATTGACACATAAATAGACCATTTCAATTCAAATTTCATTCAATAACACATAGGAGACTTTTATCCCGATAATGTATGCCATTGGAATAATAGTTCAAGTTTAATGTTAGCTTAACTTTTTTCTGGTGAAGCCGCCGGCACAACCTAGTAATTAAATAAAGTAATGATGTACGGTGCGCCGAGATTTGCTTTGCAAAACTTCAACCAAAGCGATCTAGTTCAAAGAGAAACTATTGCTAAATTAATAATATTAAATTCAGCACATTAATCAAATAGTTTGACTGCGGCCTTGTTTAGCGTGGTCGAAACAATTAAAACATAACATTATCGCTTCAATAAAAGGTTACAATTACACTTTACGCTACATTCATATACTAACATTTGATAAAGGATCAGTGTTTATTTTTATTTTTGAGTGCTTTTGCAAACTCTGGAGTAGGTGCACATATTAACTAAAATATGAATACTAACAAATAAAACTTATTATAAAAGAACTTTATAAAAGTATTACTTGATGCCCTAGACATTGTATGCATTTTTCCCTTCAACCTCGCGTAAACGTAAATCCTTGATAAAAAGAACAGTGTTTCTTTTTATATTTGAGTGCATATGGTGAATTCTGGAGTAGGTATACGTATCAAATGTTAACAAGTAAAAACTTATATTAAAATAGCTTTAGAAAATCATTAACTGATGCCCTAGATTTTGTGTGCATTTTTTTCATCAACCTCGCGTAATTGCAAAATCCGTGATCTATGATAAGTAATTAAGTAATTCAGTGGCTTGTTTTATTTTTCGATTATCAATTTCATAAAATGAAATTATATTTATGGAGTAGGTAATAATATGTCATGAAAATAATATTTATTTTATTGCCTCATACTGTTTTATTTCTAGTTAAAGTTTAGTGTTATGACCACAATTTCACCTGATGTTAAGTGACGATGTGGCCCAAGATGGTGGGCACACTAAGCCTAGTGGTGGGACTGGCTCTCAAGTTCAACTGCCGGAACACACTTATAAGTATTTGGCGACAGTGTTTCAACATGAGGGTAGTAGATAGTCAGGCGGGTGTTAGAAAAAGCCCCACCACAATGCTATGGTTTCATCATGATGTTTCCCTTCACCATAAACTCAGGCTCTGTTTCGGTGAATTCGTACCCACGTTCCTTGACGCGGTGTCCGTACACACTATCAACTGAGTTATTATCGCGTCATGTTATAATATCTAAGTAACAGCCTCGCTCTGTGTTTTGCAAAAACTAAAAAGTTGCTCTGTACAGGCAGCTTTAAAAGTATATAATTATCGAAATAATAAATTGTCGTACAAAACGTTAAAGTTACTTTCGAAGAACACGTTGTTCAACATATAAAAAACTTGCTCGCTTAATAATATTATATTTACAGATTTTACAAAACATCACTTGAACTAATTTAATAATACAACAGATACAACTTTTTATTGTATTCGAGTCAGGCACTTGTTTAGGTTTCCATCTATGTTTCATTATTTTTTCTTTATAACGGTAAAATAAGAAACATTGAAAAGAGAAAATCTACTATTATTATGTAGAGATCGTAGTGATAACAGATTTCACTGCACAAGAGTTCGAGGCAATTTCGCAAAGACAATTTAAAAACCAAACTGTAAAGTACAAATGAATAGTTTTGTACCTATGTTTAATATCACTAGTAGCAGTAAATATATAGAACCAACATTCTTCATGCTGTACTTATATAAAATAGGTACCGAATCCTATAGAACATTTGACGGGTTAGTTGACGGGTCCGGTTTTCATCTGAGTAGTATGCAAACTTTTGTTCATATACTATAGACATCATCCCCATAATGTATTAGGTTGTTAGAAAAGTTCGTGCTATATTTTAAAGGAAATTACAATGTACCACGTAAATATTTTTTATGTAATATTTGTTAATGGTGAGGAATTTTATATTTCTAATAGGTCTAGTAATTTCTTTATCTTATAGCGTGGTTCATTGTAGATAAATGTACCGTATATATCAAATTTCAAGTTTATAAGTTCCCTATGAACACCAAATTGATCAAACGATCTTCAGATTAGCCGAGCAGGTAACCCTGTCAAGCTTGGTAGCGATTGAATCAGCAGATATTTTTTTTGTTTTTAAATCTGACTATAGATAATTAGTGCTACCTGTGTGAGGTTGAAGCGATTTCCTAGTATTTGATATTTATAGATGAAGATCACTTCTGAGTTGTAGGGTGTACCGAAGCGTCATCGATTTTCTACGTTAAAATTACCAGTAGTCCGAAACTTCCGCACAGGTCATTCGATTACCATATCGTTGTTATATACAGCACATACCTTATTTCCCACTTGTATATCTTGTTTGCCTTTCCGTTAAAGAAAGCACCAAAAAAAGTTATAAAGCAATTTGTTAACTTTCATATTCCAAGGAGTATACAACTAATAAAACTTATTTTAAGTAGACGAAACTTTTCCCAAATATATTATCTAAAATAACGTACTTTGACTATACACCTACAGACAACTCTTATATTATCGTTCTGATTTATCAGGCCCATATGAAACCTATTAAAATAGCATAAAACTTTCCTGGCAATCGAATAGAAAATTATTTTTGTGTATTTAACAATTTTGATATGGTTCTATATCTCTCTTTTTATATATAAATTCTCGTGTCACAATGTTAGCTGCCATATCCCTCTGAAACGGCTTGACTGATTTTTGAATGAGTTGAATTGAGTTAAGCTGAGTTTTTTGAATAAAGCAATGTTAGCTTAGTTAATAGTGTATACGGATGCCGCGTTAAGGAACGTGGATTCGAATCAACATATATTTAAAATTACTATAATCAAAAGACATTTAATTTATTGCATTGATAAACAAGTTTTTAATTCAATAACCAAAAATGAAAAACGGAAACGATATTAAATATATCCAGTTCTATTGATCTTAATGCACTGATTGATCTTATGAAGCGATGATAGCCTAGTGGTAGTGTGCACGACTTCGCGTCAAGGGACGTGGGTTCGAACCCAAGCACCTACAATGAGCTTGAGCTTTCGGTGAAGGAAAACATCGTGAGGAAACCATAGCATGGTGGTAGGGCTTTTTCTGATGCCCGCCTGGCTAGCTACCACCCTCTAGTTGTGAACCTGCCGCCAAATACCAATAGGTGTGTTCCGGCAGCAGCACTTGAGAGCCAGTTCCTCCACAGGTTTAGCGTGTCTACCAACTTGGGCCGTATCGTCACTTAAGATCAGGTGAGATTATGGTCATAACGCTAAACCTTAAGTATAAAAAAAAAAAAAAAAAAAAAACTGAAGTTGCTAGGTTGATTAGTATTCATTATAGTTAATCAAAATGAAAAAATAAAATACAAATCGGTCAAACCGTTTTTGAGTTTTAGTGAGAATAAAGAAAATCCATTTAGGTGATACGAAGTACACCGGCTCAGCTAGTGTTCTATGTAACTATAAACGATTACATTAAAACCAATAAATTTGTATAAAAAGTACAACAAAAGTTCAAGAAAAAATTTACTGAATATGAAAAAAAAACAAGATGACCACGCCTAAAAGCTTAAATTAGGATACAAGTAACGTATAATGGTCGATAGGTGCTAGATTTTAGATACAAAATCAGTTTTTCCGTCACATTTGGATCAATAACTACACTTTTGGAGTGGTATATTATATCTATATATACATAAAATGTCGGTTTTTTATAGCTCAAAAACGGCTGAACCGAATTTAATGATTCGTTGGATTTTTCTCCGTCCAAAAAAAATAGAATAAAGTTTTAAGTATTCATTTTATGGCATAAATAAAATCCTAGATTAAGTTTAGCTAAAAGTCAACATGACATTCATAGACTGTAAGGCGGTACAAACTTTTTCGGGTGACATACTATTCAATAAATTTCCATGAAACTTATTTCCATTACATAGGCAACCTTACATAAACATGATGATATTCAATAATATAGTGTTGTCACCATATGGACATGATATTCTGTGGTAATATGCCTTAAACTTTATTTTTTCTATTTAGTTAAATACAATTATTATACTAATTAAAATCTACTAATAGTTGTTTCTTATAACTAATGATTAATCAATTCAACACTTCTCCAGAATATATAAAATGAAATAAAAAGTTCTGATAACAAAGAATATATAAACACAATTAAACAGTAATATTTTTAAAAGAATTCGTGTTGACAATGTTCACGTTTTTGTTTTGAATGAATTCCCCTCTAATGAAGAGAAGTTTTAAAAACGAAATTCACTTCTCCGGCTCAACAAAATATTTTATTCAAGAATAAAGATTTCTCAGCAAAAGATTTTGCCTTTTGTATATAACGTCTCTTTGTTCTTTCTTGATATTTAATACGGTATTTTCTCAACATTTTGTTCTGTGTTTATTAAATGCCAGATTATATGTTAATTTTTTTTTCACATGAAATAAATATTCAATGTTAAAAAAACGCATTCTTTATGTAAGGTACAGATAAAATAACGTACAGACAAATAAATCTGTCTATATAGTAAAAACTTTAGATCCCTTTTTAAGATAGTGTGTCATTTGGTAAGCTTACTAATAGGCTGAGTAGGCTGGAGGAGCCTAGGGCGGCATATGTTAGTGGTCCCAAATTTTTTTTCTAGAAACTGATATTATTAATATATACATATACCTAAATGTTGATAGATAATATGCAGCACCACTTAAAATCTATGTCTCATATCGTTTTTTTTTTACAAATTACGTAGTTCTATTTTGAATCTAACCGTAGAAGTAGGTACGGACGGCAAAATTTGAATAGTTTATGGGCGGCAAAAGTGTAAATCTACAAGAATTTGGCACAGTTAAAATTTATATATGGGATATGCTATATGAATTAAAATAAAACTAAGTGTTTAAGTACAAACTGCTAAAGTTAAAAAATAAGTCTGTGGTGGAACAGTCGCAAAGAATCTTAGAATATTACCATTATTGTTTATACCAACTATATCGGTAACTATATAAATAATCATTATATTGGTACTTAAATTATGACTATAAAACGTTAAGATTTTTCGGTGCGATTCTTGTCTGCTATGTACTGCTTTTTAGTTTTTATAAATAAATGTATCTATTTAACACTAGACTATATTTGACTTAGATTATAGATAGATAGAGACTAGATTTAGACTGTTAGTATTTTTATAGTTATTAATATATAATAATTAAATATAGTTCTTTTGTTGTTTACGTGTGATATGCGTTGAAAATAATGGCATGGATTATAAATTCTCCAAGGAAGGATCTGACACAGAGGCTTTCGCATTGTTAGGATACTGAAACCATCGTAAGACACCCAACACAATAATATTAGTGGTGATCTTCATCAACGAAGATTGGCTGTAAAAAAGGGAAAAAGGAGAAGAAAAATTACAAAACCAAGCGTCATTGCTACGAAGCGTTTTTGCAGCGATGATAACTCAGTTGATAGCGTGTGCGAGCAACGCGTCAAGGAACGTGAGTTCGAAGCCACCAACAATGAGCTTGAGCTTTCGGTGAAGGAAAACATCGTGATGAAACCATAGCATGGTGGTAGGGCTTTTCTAATGCCCACTTGGCTAGATACCATCCTCAAGTTGAATATCTGCCGCCAAATACCTATAGGTGTATATACCTATACCGGCAGTTCCACTTGGGAGCCAGTCCCTCCACTACGCTTAGCTTGCCCACCATCTTGGGCCACATCGTCACTTTAAATCATGTGATATTGTGGCCATAACGATAAACCTTAACTATATAAAACTTCCATACCACTAACACTTATTGTTATCTGAAATAGCAACTCCATACAAATGAGAGGCACTTCAAATGTACATTTGATATTAAAACTACGCTGTCTGAACTTTGAGGTATTCTACTATTCTACGTGCCATCGTCATATTCGTGAACAAACGGGTTGCCACTACACAAGAATAAAAACAAGTGATAACATTTTTTCCCGTAAGGCTCATAATACGGTCATATTTCACTAAACAGGTGATGTATTGTATTTGTGTTGCACAGGAAGTCAAAGAGGGCAGACAATTCAGCTCGGAACTAGGTCAGCTTCTAAGAGGAATATGTATTCTGTAGTTCCATTCCGGACTTGTTACGTTACATACAAACTATTAATATTCATCTGCCTAATGATTACAAAAATATTTTGAGGTGGTTACTTTGTTAAATATTTAAATTTTAAGAGAAGTAGGTACAAGTAGCTATATATAACTCTGATTCTTTATTTACTTGCAATGTTAGGGAATAAAAACCAATTATTAACACGATATTCAAATTCATAACTAAATTGCATCGTAAATATTGTAGATAGAACAATCTTAAATTGTATAGTTATCTATTTAGAAGTATATTAAAGTATAGCCCGATAAAAATATTTATTTTTATAAATTATTGTCAGAGATTATACACATATTGCCTGTAAGAAAACTATTTTAAGATGGCAGTTCATGATTTTTGAATACCATATAACAACATTTTTGTGGTAGTTTTAGGAATACCACGATATTTCATTGCATTGCTGATGTTTATAGAAAATTTAAGATATTATTTTCGAGTAATTTTGTAAAAAGAGTTACTTTAAGAGTGTAAGAATGAGAATGAGTTGTCTCAATTATAGTCTGAGAAGCCTTTATCGTAGCTCCGGTCAATTCAATATCGGATGAAGAAATAAAATTATCATACAAAATTAATTGTTTTCTTTACCCTATTTCCTATATGTTTTTCGCGACAAAGAGTAGCCTATCACCGTCTCCAGGGTCCCATCTATCTCTTTACCAAAATTTATCGTAATCGGTTCAGCGGTTTAGACGTGAAAGCGTAACAAATAAACAAACTTTCGCATTTATAATATTAGTAAGAAGTAAGGATAAAAAGCGTTAACTTTCATTTATAACAGATTTATAATTGAATGATTAATTTACTAATTCTAATATAAATATAATTGGTCACGCTAAGTATTCGGTATAGTCGGGTTACTAAACAAATATATATATATATATATATACTAATGTTATAAATCCCGACAGGCCTTTCATTTGTTTATTAAATAGAGTGGAACTTTTCTTCTGTTATATATTCTATCTATTCAGAAAGAGTACGTGCTATCTAATATCAGCAGGCGAGAACGAAGTTACAGTATTGATGGGCTATATGTCTTGGCATATAGTATTGTATTGACCATTTGAAGAGTTCTCTCCACATAAATCTCAGAAATAAAACCGGACTATCATCAGTGTAAAATGTAGTCACGTAGATCGTAGGGGTATTCTTAACAGCGAATATCATGAAGACAGTGACAAATCAGAGGCTCACACGACCCTCGTGCGGGTAGCAGTTGAATCACGCAACGTGATCTGTCTTCGTCACGCAACGTTAAGCTCAGAAATTTTATACAGAATCGTATCATATTACGGTAATATACATCATTACGCTTTACGCCAGACAATGTAAAAAACCTTAAACTGGCAATTTGAACATTCATGGACGTTATATCATATTGAAAAGGAATTTAAATATAATAAATAGGTATTGTTTGATTTTTTGCCAGATTTTTTAGACATTTAATTTATTTATTTAATACTCAATATTTAATCATTTCTAATATTCAACTGTTATAAAAGACGAACATGAAGTTAGTATAATTGGAAAAAAAGTGTATAAGTAGTTATATACATAGGTTATCAGACCACGGTAAAATACAATTCACAAACAAAGACTAGTTTTTATTTTTTAATATATAGTTTTAGCGTTATGTGTTTAAAATTATGTTAAAAGTATAATGTGTGTGTCAGCTCCGACGGAAGACCGGAGTTTACTCCTTAAGAATTATTATTGTGTAGATTATGTAAAAAGACGGTAAATGAAAGGATCTTAAAAAATAATCAAAGCATATATAAATATTTATTCATAGTATTTACATTATACAAATAATAATCTCCAAGTGAAAGGTCAAAGTACGTTGCGCAAAGGAACGTAACACCTCACTTTTAGTTAACGCTCGATTTAACTTTTTTTTTCTCGCTGCAGAAGTCGAGCGGTTAATTTCACTCATGTACACCCGCCGCGGCCCACCTCCGTAAACGCTTGAGCCTAGGATCAATCCTCCGGGTAGGAGCCCTCGAGTAACACCGCTCGCGCGATAAGGTAACATTATACATCACTGAGAGTACATCATCACACCGCATAACACTCGTGCACACCCACACATTAAGTACGGTTCTGTTACCCCCGCGGCCCTAGCGCGGCTTGCTCGATGTCATTGTTAGGACCAGAAAATTTAGTAAGTTAGGTCCTGTTGGTTAGTTAGGATGGCACTCTTGCGACCACTGCCTCGAGTCTAAGTGTCGTCAGCATTCGCCCCAAAAAGTTCCGTGAAGCTGTCAAAGCTCATTCGGCAAAAAGCGTATGTGAGGTCGAAAAAAAAAATTAACTCTTTATAAAAAAAAATATCAGCGGACTACATATGAAAGTCGTTTCTTAAGGAAGAAACTCCAAAAAATATAAATTGTTATTTCTTAGATTATAATGAATAATTACAAATACAATATTATTCTGTATTCTTAGATTTAAATTGATGTACTATATTTACGATACAATTTATCATGGAGTAACAAAATATCTAGCTTACATAAAATTCCTAACGATAAATCTTATCCCTAACTTGAAGCTTCGACCCAAAGTGGCTTACCGGTAAGCCATAAATTTTAAGCAGTTTGTTAAATAAAATAATACATATATTTTGCTAATAGTAATTATGGATAAATAATACTTACAAATGACTAATACTCTTATTCGAATTCAATTGTAGAGAAATTCAAAGGTTCAATAACCAGACCGTAATTTACATAAATTATTTAAATACCAAGTTTCGACTATTGTGTAGTGGAGAGTCCAGGAACATCATGCGGTTCCGCTATTGCTTTAATTAAACAATAGTAAAATATAAATGGTGCATGCCATGCTATTTTCAATATACTACAATTTTGATTATACCTTACGATAAACAATTCCAATCAATCAACCGCTTGTAGCTGATTCTAATTAAAAAATAATCTTTTTACATTTGAAAATGATCTCATGGTACGAATAACGAAGGTCGACACAAATTACATAAGAAAATATACTCAAACTTCTGTCTGTAACCTAAAACGTATTGGTAAGTCTTTACAATAGAAACGAAAACAACTTCTTGTGTCATTGAACTGAATACAATTAGCGATTTCGCTAACATTGTCGGATTGCAAATACAGAATGAGTATATATGATCACAACATAAATAAAAATATGTATTGTCACCTCACACCTGAGAATTTCTACAACTCAGAAATTCAGAAGAACAAAATAAATTTTACACATCCTTACAGTATAAATGAATAAGGCTATAGAAATTATGTAGATGATATCACATTCACCAACGCATGTTATACATAGGCTAATTTCCATTCTCGCTCGTTCCCTACTAATATGCAAATTTTATAATGTACCACACATTTATGAGTGCTATATACGTATTAACTATGTGCTAATTTTCATTGTGAGCTATTAACATTTTTATTATGGTTATATAAGACTTCAAGGCCAATTACCGATTCTTTTACTACTATAGATATGATACCGATAGATTGAAGTTATAATAGCTCAGTTGATTGGTGGAGCTTGAGTTTTCGGTGAAGGAAAACATCGTGATGTAACCACGAGTATCCGTGGGTGGCGGTGATCACTTACCATCTGGTGACACACTTGCTCGCTTGCCCGCTATTCCATAAAAAGGGCTTTTCTAATACGCGCCTGGCTTGCTACCGCCCTCAAATAGAAAATTCTGCCGCCCAATACCTATAGGTATATTGCTGCAGTTGCACTTGACGAGCCAGTCCCTTCCCTAGGTGCCATGGACCACATTATCATTTAGCTGGTGAAATTGTAGCTATAACGCTTAACCTTAGCTACAAAAAAAGGTAATAATAATAAATCGTAGATTTAAAAAATCATGTACTTTTATGTATATATAAAAAGTTTTTTTCTGAACGGTTTTAGCAGAGTACAATAGTACGCTGCTATTATCGTTTGGTAAATATTTACTCTACACAAATATAATTTTATAGCATCTTGATGTTTTATGGCTTTCGTTTATTTATAAACCATGTTTACGAACCTACGTTTTTGGTATACCATCATATAACTTTCGTAAAATTGATATGATATCATTTGATTAGTATACTCAACTGAAGCGAATTATAAGCGATAATTAGGAATTTGCATCATAAATTTTCACATTAACTCCCTATACTGGTTAACAAGTCCCCATCTTGTCACGACAATGTTTAAAGATTACATTTTATACTTGAAATTTGTTAAATTACATATCATAATATGATAAAAGTTTTCATAGTGGAACGAAACCCTTGATGGCTACTCCAAACTGGATAGTTTTATTGAATAAACCACTGGTTTTTATTGGAAGCTGCTTAAAACTTTCTAAACTTAAAATTGATATCTACAAATAAATAAGACATTTGCGATTTTTGACACGTTCGGAATCGTCAATATTTCTCGGATTAGTATTGTAATTAAGCCCACGCCTTCCGTCAGGAGAAGCATTTGCTAAGTAATGTGAATTTTACAGTCTGATTATACTACTATGTAAGGAATGTAATTTCTGTAAACCGTGGCTTAAATTAAATAGGACTCTCGCACTATTAACATATAAAAATGACGACGGAAAGTACTGAAATTAAAATAAGAAAATTCTCTTATAGAGTACCCTATAAAAGATTGTACGCTGAAGTAAATAAATAATAGTTCACAATTTTCACAGAATAGAGAAATAATAGTAGTCAAAATAAACGTTTGTTTTAAGACGTAGAGAGATCACGAGCAAAAAGCTTCATTCTGCTTTTACAGTTAATCCTCGGTCACGTACTTTTTATGTACATTACAAGAGAATCACTCCGTGAATAGCACATTTATTGGCTGTACGGAGTTTTTCTGTAAAGATGAAATTTAAACTAATGATTAAATGTATATTTCGGGTATATGGAAAACGGCTTTAACGATTTAAATGAATATTCTTGCTTTATGAATTCACATATATAGTTGTCTTCATAAGTATGTAAAATGTGGATGTTTAATAAGTAGGCGATTCCTATCTAAATATATGTTTTGCCATAAATTATAAAAAAATAGCGACTTAAGCTCGATCACCCAGATACCTTTTACTTTATGTTTGGGTTAACTATAAAATAAATTCAACCAAGTATTTGATGTACTGAAAACATTGTCGGCAATACTGATAATTTTAAGTACCTATTTATATTTGTACTTATTATTTTGTATATATAATACTGATAATTTCTTTTAATTAATATAAAGTGTTTTAAATAATATAATTAAATAAATATAACGTATATTATTAATACTATTACGTTTTGGTTTTTGAATATTTTCATTGTAATATCTCTACTATCACAATTGTTTCTAGCGTAAAACACTGTTCTTTGTTTTGCTCTGGTTTGAAAGAAAGGCGAAATTGATATAAGGCAAAAGTGAACAAAATTTAAGTACTTTGACATTATTGCTCTAAAAAAGTACTTATCATTGAGTTTTTGTTTTTTTATCACTGTACATTTTTAGCACAACAAAGTGACAGGGTACTGTCCCTGGCGGTAACCACTCCAATGACAGTTTTCGTTGTTATGGTGGCTTGCAAGCTTCTTGATAACTGGAGACTCGCTGGAGATACTAAAATAAAAAAATATTGTGATAAGTTTATCACAGCATGTGAACATTTATGCGGGATCCACCACATTATGATTTTTATACTGTGTAATATTGGTGATATATTACGTGATGTACAATTGAATTACTGCATAAGTTAATTGAATTGTGAATAATTATTAATATAATACTATATTAGCCATCAAAAAATTCCTGAACAATTTTAACCAGAGGATCTCCATGGTCTCACTTTTGCCTTTTGCTTAAACTTAAAAATAAAAAAAACCCTAGATGCATAGAAAGGGTTACCCTATCGACAGCAGAACGCAGAGAAAATAATCAAAGTACTCTATTCCTTTATATCATACTCAATCTCAATGAAAAGTTAACAAGCAATCGTTACGCACAGCGTCATCGTAATAAAACCGAATGGACTTTATATTACTTTTGATGGTTTCATATAAAGCTTTATTTTAGATTGATTCTACCAATATTATTGCTCATAATCACCAAGCAATATAATGTTTTCAATTATAAAGTAGGTTTAAAAAAGAATATTGCACGCTTCATTCCGCGTTGTAGACTCTCGACACGTCAAGATAAAGCAATTTTTCATTGCATGGTGGTAGGGCTTTTTCTGATGCCCGCCTGGCTATCTACCATCCTCAAGTTGTAAACCTGCCGCCACATACAAACAGGTGTGTTCCGGCAGCTGCACTTGAGAGCTAGTTCCTCCACAGGTTTAGCATGTCTACCAACTTGGGCCGTATCGTCACTTAAGATCAGGTGAGATTATGGCCATAACGCTAAACCTTAAGTAAAAAAAAAATGCTATAAATTGCCTCTATCACAACTAATTTAAATTTATAAGACAATATAAGTACATATATTTCAAGAAAATACATCATATAATTATCTCATATTAAAAAACAAATTTATTTAGTAAACTCGAAAGAAAACGGTTAAATAAAAATTACGTGGACGTCCAGATTTTTTTATACGTGATGTTCATGATAACTCTTGAAAAAATTTACGTACCTAGACCAGGTTTCGTTTATTATCTTTAGAATGACATCAACCAGTTACCTATTACATATCAATATCCTAGTACCCGTAGTTTAATAATAAAATGGTTTTTTGGAAGCTGCATTTTTGAATTTATCATAACTTACATTTACAAGTATTACAGGTATTGTAATTTTTTTTCTTTTTAAGGAAAAGGCAAAGATGCCGACACCATATAATCGAGTAGAATGTTATTTCATACTAAAGAGGTTAGCGCCTCAACATGATAGAGACTTTCTAGGTTAAAAAAACTATCCCTGGAGTTTTTATGACAAGCAATAAATCATGCTTGCTTAAAAAATATATAATAATTAATAAAATAAGCCAATGGTACAGCTTGTTATTTTTCCTTAAAAATTAAATAAATCGTATTAGGCATGCACTTTTTAATTTTCCATTTTTTTTTGTTATTAAATATTACATTTAAGAGACAGGGAATTGTTTTGCACATCGTATTGACTGAAGCTAGTAGACTTAATTAGAAATGTTGGCATAACATATTTAACTTAATTAAGCCAGATTTGTTGTTCGATTGCGTCACTATCAAACGTGCAGACTTCAGCCGTATCTGATAGACCACCGTCCTGCTCGTTTTGCTGATGGCAGATATGCAGATACACTTATCTGAGTTAATTAGAGTACTGCGCTTTAACATGACGGAAACTTAGAAATTTCTGTTTTATAAAACATATGTAACATATTTTTTATCTTTATTTAGTTTGTTCACAAAGTATGTGGTTTACAAGATTTCATTAAAATGATATGAGGCAATGACCAATATAGTACATGCAGTTGTACAGTCATGAAATATGTTGGATTTAATACAATTATAACTTACGACGGTAGTTGTTTAGCATACTTTAGGATAGTTTAGAAAAGTTTAGTACAATTTAGGAATGTTTAGGATTGTTGAAGATAAGTTGTTGATATAGAACTAGCATCATGAGTTGGGGGTGTAATGATATGCTTTGGATGATTAAATTATTTATTCCACCATAATAACATAGGTCGTATAAACAGCTCTACAATTCTAGAAATGGTTATGTTTAATATTTCTTGTAATTATCCAAGAAAGAGGAGCAATCAAACTTTTCCGTACTACTTTGTACAAATCTCGGATTTAGTTCGCCTGTTGTGAGAATGTCCAGATTATACAATGCAATTAATCTGTGTCAGAGGTTTCGGATATATTTGCATTAAGTTCTTGTACTTCTATAAACAAATATACAAATTAATTTATTATATTCAATATATTCCTTGATCATTTTGTTATAGTATTTTATATAACTGTTATCATTGTCCTTTCTACTTAGATTATTTGCAATCTTCTTTCATATTTTTTTGCGCTAATATTGCTGTATACTGTATGTTTGCGATTGTGATTATTTGTATTTTATCAATGTTGTGAGCGTGTGTCATTGTTTCACATATGGTCATTACAAATTGTGAAGTAGTGAGTTTATAAAATGCGCTTTCTTTTGCTTGACAGTTGGCGCTGTCTTTGTAAAGAAATAAATTAATTAAACATCATGATAAATACACAAAATATGCTACAAAAATTTTCAGAATAATCATCTACCTAGTGTCCTCAACATTGTTCAGGATTTAGTCGATCAAAGTATCTACTTATGTTGTGAAAGGAATATTAATGGAACATTTTAAGTAAATAGGTCGGGTAGTTTTGTAGTTTCTTCTACATTGGGTGTACATATGAATATTTTTTCTCCTCGTAATCGATTATAATTGTATTTCTAACATTAAAGAAACACGTTATGATTCTTAATTTTAAATCACCAAGCACATCTAAATATGTTTTATTGCTATTGAGGTCCATGGTAGTACGGCTAAAAAACAACACGAGAGTGTCACCATTGCAGGTGCACTCATAATGATATACAGCATACATTAGCTGACTGTACCACATGGGACGCAACATGCTGTGAATTAACTGCAGTGATCGGTTCCGACCTCTTGCTTCCGGCTGTGGTTAGATCCATGGTCGACAGTGACAGCGGGTGGAATGCAGTCGCGTCTTACTGCGAGCAAGTTATACTCGTGAAAGAGGCGATGGCGAGGGAATGGGAGCGGACCACCACGCTCCCTTGCCGTAGACGACGAACCGGGGGCCGAAAAGTCAGATATGATCTCCGGCCGCATTAGAGTGGCCTGCGGCAGCAGATGCGGGCACATCTATCGCGATTGCAATGCAAGCCCAAGAAAGAGCGTGATGAACGTCTGCGCGCACCTCTCCGAATGTTTTGTTTGGGTATGCCGATCCCTAATCCCTTTAGAGGGAGCCTTGGATTAGGTTTGGACCTTACCCGGCTTAGATGATTAATGTGTAAGCGCTCCGTCAATCCTGGTGGAAGGTACAGAGGCCGTAGGATTTTAGACAGCAAGAATCTGACATAACCCCTACTTTTGTTACCCGGCGGAAGGTGGGTACATTATGTAAGATCATCCTACGATAAAAAAAAATACGAAAAGAAAGACATTGAAATAATGCATCGATCTATCCATTAAGCTATAGTGAATTTATTTGCCCAATCAGCGCTATATAACTAAAATGTAGTGTTTGTAACAAACAAGTACATATAGATGCCAAGTTCATACTTTCGAGTAAAGGTCACAAGTTAGGGTAATAGAAGGTTAACTCTCCCAGCCATACAATGACCTCACAGTCTAATGGACGTTCAACGTCTCTATAACTAGATTCATTAGTACAAGAAAATGGACCACTATGATGGTGTAGTAATTTTTCTACAGAACAAAGCTTTTAATCGACGTATTAATGGACGATATACGCATTTACCTTTGATAGAAAAACATTTAGCATTATAAAAATAAATGGCTAACAATAAGTTTAACTAACAACCATAATATGTTAATCTTGGTCACAGTGGTCTTCTTTTGTATATTCTTTCTATGTTTGTAGTTCTAAATAGTAATACTAAATTTAGACGGACACTGGCTTTCAAATGTAGCTACCGGAATACCTTTTCGACGAATATTCAAATGAAGAGTGATTGCCGGATTCAATAGTAGTGTGTATAGACACCACGTCGATAATCCCTGCAATCAACCTGAACTTTCGATGAAGCAAAACATAGTGATGGAAACATAACATAATGATACGGAATTTTCTAACCACCACCTTTAACTACCACCATCAAGTTGAGAAACTGATGCCAAATAGCTAGTCCCTTCACTAGGCTTAGCGTGTTTACCATTTTGGGTCACATCTTAACTTAACAACAGGTGAAATTGTGACCGTACTTTAAACCTATAAGGTATCAAAAATAAGGTATCAACCTCTCTAAGGTTGTTAAAGTTTTATAGCGATATTTATGTTCAACGAAACCTCAGGTTTATTATAAGATTCATTCATCGATCAATAGCGTACTTTTCTTCTACGCTTCTATTAAGACTTAATTTATTTTTATCTGGTCAACTTAGTTGACAATTCCTAATTTATTATACAAAAACTTCCAAATATCCTATACAACCATTTTTCCACCACTGTACATACAAATTACGTATTCATATTACCATATAATACATATAAAACAAAAAGTTTTTAAAATATTTGCAAATTATGTTTACAAATCTTATATTTTTACAAGCCCATTTGCTCCATATTAATACACATCTACAAAATGAAAAAAAAAAAAAACATGTTTTCCAACAAGGCATTTTTTTTCTTTTGTATACTGTAAACTTCCTTATATAATGATCCATTTTAAAAGCTATTGTTATACCACCTAATTATTACACTTTAATTATAACAACGACTGGATGGTAGTTTATTAACACCGATTGATAAATAAGCGCGACGCGAGTGCGGCTAGAGTTCAGTCAAAGCGAGGCCAGATATTCCCGTAAAATTTATATTGTCTATTATTGAATAGACTGTTTTTATATATTTGATATTTAAGTTGTAAATCATTATCGGGAATGATTGATGCTGGGCGGAGAGACAAACACTGGTGGTGAAGGTAAGTGTTGGCGCACGTCAATAAAGGAAGCCCCTTAAACATACATCCGAGTTGCAACTCTCGGACACTGCCTCATAGTTCTCCTCTCTCTGCAACAGCTACTAGGTTTATGATTACTAACATTATTAAGAACACAGATGTAAATAATGATGTATTATGGTAATTGTATTAACGAAACTATTAGTATAAGTAAATGATTATTATTCTAAATTAATAAATCTAGAGTGAAATACTTTTACGGTTCATTACACTTATTAAAAATAAAGAAATCATAGTACTATAGTAACCGTTCAATAATTTTGTATTACATCCTTCTCGAGTAGCGTTATTTTCCTTTTTCCTCGGCTCCTAAGAGACGTAATGTGATGTTAAACAGCCTATATTTTTTATTTTTAATAATTGGGCTGTCATGGACTTATTTTTTCAAATTCAACTTGTAGTTTCCCAAATTGCCTGTTCTAACAAACAAACTCTTTATCTTTATTTTATTATTAGCTGTGCTCCTGACTTCGTTCGCGTGGAATAAAAAAATATTTTATAATTTTTGCCCGTTTTTGCAACATTTTTCAGTACAGCTTTGCTTCTATTGATGAAAGCGTGATGTTAAATAACCTAAAGACTTTCTCAATTATTACTCTATTAAATACAAAAATAAATCTTGAAATCCAACTAGTAGTTCCTAAGATTAGCGCGTTCAAACTAACAAATTTTCTATTTTATAATATTAGTATATAAGTATAGTAACCGTTAAAGTTAAAGTCCGTTAAAGTAGTAGTATAGTAACCGTTTTATAAAAATTAAAGTAGTGGCCTTATTTGCTTCTGATATTAAAAAGTACTTTAACATTCTGTACATAATTTTTATTTTTCTAGCTTGTCGGGGGCTGTGGCCAGTGTGTATATTAAAAAGATTTGATCATCAAAGAATACTCTTTATGTATGTATACAATGTCCGCAAACTTATTGTATAATATCGCTTGGGGAGTTGTTTAGGAAGAGGCAAGTAAGAAGATTATAAAAGACACAGTATCCCAAAGTTTGTTAACGACGGCGTCAACAAATTCCTTGGAGTAAACAAAATTACGAGGAAGTTATTTTAAAAGTTAAGTTCGGGCCGAAACTGACATTAACTTATAATACACTCACGTTTAACCTAAATATGTAATTAATACTAGTAACATTTCTTTTGTTCTAATGAAAATATAAATCTGTTACCTATATTTAAAGATGGTCATGCAATTGCATTTTTTTTATACTTAAGAAATCACCTAGATAGTTTTTAAATATCATTGTACTTGGTAGATGGTGCTGTAGTCGACAATAATGTCTTTTAAATGTCCACTCCACTTTTTAACCATGTTTTTTAGGTTTGTATTTATGAGCGTAATCTCACCTGATGTGAAGTAACTATGTGGTCCAAGATGGTGGACACGCTAAGTCTAGTGGCTCTCGAGTGCAGCTGCCGGAATACGCCTATTGGTATTTGACGGCAAATTCACAACTTAAGAGTGGTAGCTAAGTGAACATTAGAAAAAGCTTTACCACCATGCTATGATTTCATCACAGTGTTTTCCATCACCGAAAGCTGAAACTCATTGCAGTGATTCGAACTCACGTCCTTTGTCGAGATCGTACACGGTACACGGTATCGACGAAACCGTCATCACTTTACAATTTTCTCACCTGAAATAAACAGGAGTTACCTTATTTTACATGGCACGAAAACTTTTATCTACTAGGGTGACTAGTAATAGGTCGGGAAAAAAGTCTTTTTGTGTATAGTATATATTTATAAACTTGTAATATAATCTCCTTGACTGTACTTCTCCTTATCTAGCTGGTTTTGATAACATTAAAATGGTGACATTAAAAAAAATCAAATCAGTAAAATGTTGTTTCCAGCAATTTTTCTTTTTGTCAACATAAGTGGATCTAATGAAACTATGCGATAAATTTTAAACTTATATTAAAAAAAAAGGAAAAAATTCAACACAAGGCACAGAAAAAAATTTATGCCGTTTACGGATCTAATGTAGTGTCCGTAATAGAAGCACAAAGTCAAAATCATTGAGATTAGTCGCTGCGGAAGAGAGAGTAATACTACGAGCAGTGTCCGAGACTTGCGACACTGATATAAGTTTAAGGGAAACTTTTATCGACTATCGTCAACACTCACCTTCACTACTCGTGTTTCTCCCTCCGCTCAGTATAAAGCAGTCCCGATAATTATTTACAGCATAAATATTAAAAGAGTGTCTAATAGAGAAATATAAATCTTAGGTCCCTTCGGTAACGCTCCTGCTACGTACGATGAATATGCCTCGAGTGCCTCGCTTAGACTGAACCCCTAGCGGCGCTCGCATCGCAATTAAATATTAATCGGCGTTATTACATATCCTCCTAAAATTCACCTCTAACAGTATTATTTTCTTGTTTGTGTAGTATCTATCATCATTTCATATTACATCTAGAATTCACGTACCTACTACTTTAATAAATTATGTGGTGGTAGCAATAAACTACGGAGATGTAACTTGTGTTGAGAATTTGTGAGGAAGTATTATTCTTGTGTATACCGTTGTCGGGACCTCAGTAGCTCGCCCTCTGATTCCACTTTTTATTGCCACAATTTATTTGCAAGTTTTTATCAACAAAACCTACCGCCATTGTACAAATGTAACTTGTTTGTATATAATCTAAGAAAATAAATCATAAACTAGTAGAGGTAAAGAAATTTGTACCAAACGGGGTTGTGCCCGCTATACACTATATTACAAACTAGATATGTTCGCAACTTCATTTTCGTGATAATCAAAGTTATTTTTCGATCCCTCAGAGACAGTCCTTTTCTGTACCATTGATCGCATTGATCTCATTGCTCTCGAGCGCCCGCTCTAGAGACTACGGCGCCCCAGACAAAAAGACTAATTGCCGCCCCTTAGGAATCATATTAAAAAAAGGGTACAATATTTTTAGTTTCATTTATAATCAAATTATTGTTTAAACTTTAACAATAGTATATATTGTTCAAATTCGTATATAATAATTTGCACTAAAATGTCGACCAGTGCCATTGGTAGGAAAATTTTGATTATGCTATGGTGGACCTAGTTTTAAAATAGTTCATCGTCTCCTAAAATTTTCGGCCACAATCCTGGACTTGTATTCAAAGTTTTTACAATAATTTCTGTGGGTGTCACGATGGTGTTAATTTTTTCAATTCTTTCATCTGGTGATGATAGAGTCAAAGTGTCGTCAGTTCTAGATGGTTTGGAAACTTCCTATACTTGTTGGTCATCATCATCTCCTGACAGTTTCGTATTTTTGACTTTATATTGGATTCTTAGTCATTACTTGTTTACATTTAACTGCCAATAAAATTTTTAACACCCCAGATTGTGTTTACCTTACGGCTTCCTTTTCGAGCCTTTATTTTGAATTAATAACCAGTTTCATCCCAAAACTCTATACCAAAATTCATCCCAATCGATTCAATGATTTATGAGTGAAACTGTACCAAACAAACAAACTCACTTTCACATTTATAATATTAGTATGATTATATTATTTCACCGATATTTATTTCGACCCGCTGCATCCGAATCTAGAGTCAGTTTGGACCGTACACTCTCAAAATCTAGAGTAAATTATAAACAACCGTAAAAAATACCGAAAATTTTTCGGTTCTGGTTCGAAAATTCGGTTTTGGTTATGAAAAAAGTTTTTTGGTACTAGACCAAAAATGATTTTCTATATTTTAAACCGCTGAATCCGAATCGGAAGTTTATTTGATCCAAAACCCGTTTTAAATACGAGTAAATTGTAAAAAACTACCTTGTAAATTACCCGAAAATTGCAAGAAATTGAGATTATGTTAATGGAAAAAAAATTGCTGGTCGGATCAAGTAAGATTTTTATGTAATTTGATCTGCTGAATCCGAATGTGAAGTGTACTTGGACTATCAACCTCTAAAAATTCAGTAAATCGTAAAAAAACGACAAATCCGAAACCGAAAAATGTCAAAAATTACATATAAAATCTATAAAAAATGGAGATCGAGAACAATTTTTATATGTTTTTTTTTCTGTTCTTCGTTTGTATCGAACTCTTTTGTTCTCGAATGAACTACGCAGTATGTTCCTCTTTCGTTGCCTATTATTATCTATATTCTCTCTCAGTCAGCAAAAATTTACCACAATTTTGATATTCCAATTTCCTTGATACCTACTCTCCATTTAAGTTATGTATTTATTGACTCGTTCTACCTGTTCTTCACTATTGTCTCCACAATTGTCAGGGAAGTGGTCGAAGTGAGAATACACGAAGTGTAATTTAAGAGAGTAGAGGAAGACGAACTTCTTAGCTATCTATAGATTCATCGTACATTAGCCAACCCAAATTGTCATAATTTAACTATTTTTAAAAACACCCAATTTTACTATTTTTAATCGTTTTTTTTTTCAAATTATACGAGATTTTGAAGGTGTACAGTAGGGTGTAGGGTCCACGATGTACTGCAGATTTCTTAGGGTCCAAATACATATTGGTAGTTAGGTAGCATAAAATGGGTGTGCTCCCTGGAGGAGTACGCCTGCTGTGTTACGCGGACGATACCCTCGTCGTAGCCCAAGGCCGGGAATGAAGGGAGGTGGCACGCCTGGCCACAGAGGGTACAGCGCTTGTGGTCAGGCGTATAGAGATGCTCGGTCTCAGGGTTGCGGCTGAGAAGACCAGGGCCATGATGATTCATGGCCCTCGTCGCGGCCCGCCCCCTGGAGCGAGCATCTCGGTAGGGGAGCATACCGTTCGGGTGGGGGCCCAGATGAAATATTTGGGCCTCACCTTGGACGGGCGATGGCGGTTTGAGCTCCATTTCAAGGGGCTCAAGCCGCGCATCGTGGGGTCGGCGGCGGCGCTAGGCCGGTTCCTCCCGAATTCGGGAGGACCCGGTTCGAAGTGCCGCCAGCTCTACGCGGGGGTCGTGCGGAGCATGGCTGCCTACGGGGCACCGGTGTGGGTAGACGCACTTAGCTCCACCAACAAACGTGCGCTGCGTGCAGCGCAGCGTACGGTGGCGCTAAGGGTGATCCGCGGATACCGCACGGTGTCCTCGGGGGCGGCCTGTGTGCTCGCCGGCCCCCCGCCGTGGGAGCTCGAGGCAGAGGTACTCGCCGCCGTGTATAACTACACGACGGCGAGGAGGAGGGATAGTGGTGGGCGCCCATCTCCTGCAGCAGTGCAGGAGATGAGGCTGGTGGCCCGCGACGCGATTATGCGTCGCTGGGCGGAGGACCTGGCGAATGCACGTTATGGTACGTATACTATAAACGCCATTCGCCAGGTCCTCAAAGAATGGTGCGACAGGAGGTTTGGCTCCCTGTCGTTTCGGCTTGTGCAGGTGCTGTCCGGGCACGGTTGCTTCGGATGGTACCTGCACAGGATCGCTCGAAGGGAGCCAACAGCCGCCTGCCACGAGTGTGGTGCGGCGGAAGACACTGCGCAACACACTCTTTCTGAGTGTGCTGCGTGGTCTGAGCCGCGCCGCACTCTGGAGGCGGTGGTCGGGGCGGACCTCTCGCTGTCGGGTGTGGTGAGAGCCATGCTCGGCAGCGAGAGTGTTTGGAATGAAGTGGCCTCCTTCTGTGAAGAGGTTATGTCACAGAAGGAGGCTGCGGAGAGGGCCCGTGAGGCAGATGCCCACGCACACCCTCTCCGACGCAGAAGAACGGGCGGCAGGAGGGGCCGGTTTGTCCGAGCGCTTCCGCCGCCGTAATACCGGACTGGGGGGGTAGGTCGGGGGACCCACCTTTCATTAAAAGCACCAGTCCAGCAGAAGGATAGGGCAGCTTGCCAGGCTGCCCAGATGAGGCCCGGCTTAAGATCAGGCCGGGCCGGTCGCTGGGGTGACGCGGTGATTGCTAAGCACGGACCCGTGTCATCCCAGAAAGGCGACAGATGGCCGTGGGGTTTTAGTGGGTATTCCCGGCGGTTAGCGCCGGGCGAGTCCCACATACCCCTCCTAGTCCCTCCGGGCTGGGAGGGGATGCATAAACGCATTTCCCCACGTAAAAAAAAAAAAAAAGGTAGCATAAAATGTAGAAACTACTCTTTTTGTGTACCGGTGTTATTTTCATAAAACAGAATATAAATCATTTTACATATATAATCTATTCAAATTCGATGCAGTATTCTATAATTTTTGAATAGATAAAATAATTATTTTATTTAAAAATGCGTTTATTATTTTGATTCTATAAGCTATATGGAGTATTTATCAAACTAACAAACCACCAGCTTAGTAAACTAATAAATGTACTATAATGTACATACTTAAGTTACTAAGTACTCACAATAAAATATTTTATAATAACGTAAGTACAATTCAACTTATCACTAACAAATGAATATCAAGAATAATGCTATTATGAATATTTTTTCATGGTGGTAAGGCTTTTTCTAAAACCCGCCTGGCTAGCAACCACCCTCAAATTGAAAATTTGCCGCCAAATACCAATAGATGTGTTCGGGCAGTTGCACTTGAGAGCGAGTTCCTCCACAGGTTTTAGCGTGTCTACCAACTTGGTCCATATCGTCACTTAAGATCAGGTGAGGTTTTGGTCATAACGCTAAACCTTAACTATAAAAAAACCCGCCTTTATATAATTGGATTTAATAAACAAGTTTACAATGTGTTCAAACACAAAATCAAGAAGCGCTCTATTCGGGTGTACTATTTGGTTCAGGGGAACAACATGTACATGTCCATACAAAAGTTGAAGAAGTGCTCTACTATTATGCCAATGCTATTTTATTATAATCAGAGATCAGAGAATTGTCATATGTCCATAGCACCGATTATTCAAATAAATGTATGCAGCGATCTTTAGAAATGTTAATATAGTGTATACATATTACATAACCAATATAATTTTTTAGCGAAGAAGGGATAAATATGTGAAATTTTCTTTTTGTTAGTAAAATTGATCATACCAATCATAAATTATTCCAAGCAACGGTAACCACAGCGCCCCTAAATTTCGGCAAATGGCAGGCTTGCCCCTCCCCCTAGAGCGGGCCTTTCTCATTCTTCACGATTAAAATTATTTTTCTATTTGATCGGCTCCTAAGGAATGTAGTGTGATGTTAAATGCTCTATAAACTTTTATACTAAGTACCAATTAGGCTGTTATATGCAATACAACCTGTAGTTTCTAAAATTAAACTGTTCAAATAAGCAAACGCTTCCGTTTTATTATATTATAAGTACCACCGTTTCAATACTAATCCGTCTATTTACAGCAGCCCAGTAGCTTTCAGCGCGACAATGAATAATGGCCGATGTATTGCCTATTTAGTAGTGGTCATCGCATAAACAAGTTTATTAAACTGTAGTGCAAGCCAGACCGATGGAAATAATTGCATCCCTCAAAATTGTGTACAACTAGTGGTTTACGTAAACAAATAAGTTTACGAAATACGAAACAATTTCAATTTACTTTGTCAGATAACTGAGAGAGCTTATCTAAAGATGTTTTTAGCAATATCTAGGATTAATTTTGATGGTTTTACTTACAACAATAACGAAGAAAATAAGTGTTTTTTTTTAATCATAACATATTAAAGTGACGTAATTTTATACAGTACAATCATAGGAAACGATAAAATAACAACAATCCAATAAAATATAGGTGACTATCGAGAGGTCAGTAATTTATCGACGGAGGCCGTTGTTAAACCAACCAGCAAGAATGGTAGCAACTAGTTATACATTGCCTGATCCCAAATCGCATCAAATAAAAAGAAAGTTATATTGAAGGTGTATGGTGGTCTAATTAAAAACAGATATCTCCTAATTCGCTTCATTCAACACACGGGTTGATCTCGATTATTATTTATAAAAACTTTGACTCTTGTATATTTACAGTTTTAAATCTATATTAATATTATGAAGCGAAAAGTTGTTTGTTTGAACGCAGTAGTCTTATGAACTATCGGTCGGATTTCAAAAACTCATTTTATATTTGATGGAGCAATAATTGAGGAAGGCTTTAAGCTATTAAACATCACGGTACCACCAGTAGGAGCTAAGTTGTATTGATAAAAGTTACATAAACGGGCAAAATGATTAAATAATTTTTAGTTCCACTGAAACGAAGTCGCAGGCATACGTAGTATTTAAATATTTACTGCACTATTTTAAATTTTAATATTTGTTATCACGTTTTCGCTATAAAGCATTTTATTTAATTTCAACCGTCAAAACAAACACGCTACTACCAATCTGTTCTTTGATTTAATAACACAATCTTTGTGCCTAAGATTACGTAATAACAGAGTACGACGACGTTCAATAGTTGAACTTAAACGTTAGATCCACTGAAGCAGTCAATTGAAAGTTTCGATTCAGCCTCAATACTCTTGCCAACATTGTGTTCAGTGACGTCATGCGCTACTGAAGTGTTCCGCAATCAATGTGAGAACATTGTTAATGGATTTTTGACAGCTTTCAGCTTAACATGAACTCGCTTTGAACTCTTCAAATATTTTGTTAACAAAGGCATGTTCATAACTAACTAGTTCATGATAGTATTCATGAGACGCTGCTTTGATGAAGATATATAGTATATATAAACATATACCATTACCAGTTATTGTAATTTAAAACACGATTGTCAGTATAATGAAAAAGATTTTTCTCCTTAAAATACTTATCTATATTACAGCACAAGACGTATAAATCATAATAAGAACAATAGTTTACTTTATCAGTCCTCCATTCACCTAGTTCGCTTATGTTAGCTCATATAAAAATAATTTTACTTATATATCATTTTTGTATTAATTCCGTTCAGTGTTGAAGGAACAAATTGCCTTATTGGTCTGATAATGTCTTCAGTATATTATTAAACCTACTAAATAGCTGAAATATCACTTTCGTTATTTTATTTTTTTGTTAAAACTATCGCGTAAATATAATCAATAGTGTTCGACCAAAGGTTAGGTTTCGGTCAAAAAATCAAATGTCAGCAACAGTTTCGGTTTCGGCCATTAATCAGCCAAATCTTCGGCCGCGCTATAACTCAGTGTTCATATATTATTGCGCGTCATTCGAGTGAGTTCGTGACTCGTGTATTAGTCTCTCAATGCGCATCGCCGTCATTTTCTTAGTTTGTGTTTTTTCGTCCATGAATAAGTTAGTAAATGGTTTCTTTTTTTTATTTGTGACTTACTGGATTATGTTATTAAAATATATATATATTTTTTTATTATACACTTAACTGTACTGTATATAATTATGAGCTTTGTTAAGAGTTATTGTTAGGTTACTTATTATTTTATATACTACATCTAAACACAATACCTCAATGAATAATACGTCAGCCTTAAGAATATTCTAAACACAATATAATATTCAATGAGTAAATCTTTAAGTACTCAATGTCAAATTTACTTATTCATGATAAATAAAGTATTATTGTTCATGTTAAAATGAAAATGTAATATAAATAAGTATTCTTGTTACATATTTGAATTACAGTTATCCATTAAATACAAGTTGCTTCTTTTTATATATATATAAAAGTTATACTAAATTTCTGTATACAGTAAAAAAAATCCAAAGTTTGGATAAGTTTCGGTTTCGGCCGTAACTGACACCCAGACCGAATGTTCGTTTTAGGTTTCGGTATCGGCTTAAAATCCAGTTTCGGTCGGACACTAATAATAAACACGCGTTTTAGCAAACAACGTCGATACGCTATTGTGCCGAGTAAATAAATAAATTATATACTGTATACCGACAACAATAATATGTTCATACTAGAGATAAGTTTATTACGTCAACGCAAAATCCTTGAAAGGGGTGACGTAAAATGACTCAATAGAAGAGCTATAAAGCCCAGCCGATAAAATTACATAAATAAAATGCGGCGAGTTTACTCAAGTCAGTGAACGATTTGCTTATTTTATTCACATCGTGAAACATTTATTTGTCGACACCGTTAAACAGTGGCCAGAATACCAGATTTCTTCGAATTTATGTAACGCCTTGATTAAAGAAAACTCTCTCTCTCTTTAGAAATCTCCGGACTTTTACATTTATTGACGTGTATGTATGTACAAAACAGAATCTTTAAAATTAATGTTTAGCCTGTTTTTATTTGTGGCACAGCAAAATGACTGACGCGAAATACAGTACAATCCAAATATAACGACGACCAACTATTGGTGATCGGATGAACAATCAGTCAGGAGTTCCTGAATTCATTATTCAAGAGTTCATTCTCATGCGCCGGTTTGCAAACCTTTCCGCCAATATACTGGTTAATATAGAAACGCGACAAAGCAAATGAAAGTTACTGCTACGGAATTAATACCATGTGCAATGTAGTCGTGACCACGCCGGGCACAAATGCAGCTTCTTGGTTACTGTATATACACCGTCTGATCCCGCAATACGCTGCGCCTAAACATGCTTCTTTTGTGGCCGTTTTAATCGGCCGTTATAATTAATAATTATATCAGATATAATTATTACCCTTTAAATCGTACTAATATAATAAATGCGAAAGTGAGTTTATTTGTTGGTTACGCTTTCACGCTTAAATCGCCATATCGATTGTGATGAATTTTGGTACAAACATAGATGGGACCCAGGAGACTGACATAGGCTACTTTTACTCGCGAAATCTTTATTGAAAGTGGGGTAAATGAGAGATAAACTTTGTATGAAGTTTTTTATTGCGTCATCCGATTTGTTTTACAAAATCGATATTAACGCGAGCGAAGCTACACGTAAAACATAGTAATTAAATAAGGAGAAAAGTTTTTTCAATTATTAAATAATGATAAACGCAACTTACTATAACTCGTTAAGAAAACCTTCGATTAAATTTTGTTTGTACAATAAATAAAATCTATGGATAACTCGTTAGCTCTCTGCGTAACTAGCATTAAATTTGTATATAGGTTCGTTCGTTTGCGACGTTGGAGTTTATTTATTTTAGTTTCGTTTCAATAATGGTTAATGTGGACTACGATCGAAAACCATTATTCATATAAAGTCTGTTAATAAGCAAGCTGCTTATCAGCTATTAAATCATCGACCACAATTTAACCAACCGCGGTTATAGTCAAAATTATTTAATAACAACGTATTATTCTCATTCTTACTTATTTTTGTACTAATCAAATTAAATTTACCAAGAATCTCTAAGTTTCATATAATATTAACTTATAGCTTCGCTTGCATTAATATTAATTTTGTCATCCAATTCGGCTTATCGATCGATATAGGAATAATTTTTCTATCAAATGCTATTAAATTATTTAATTTAGGTTGTTGGTTAATACTGGTAGATATAAATTTACCCAACATTCTAAATTATAAGCAATTATTCACTAAAATTTGAAGTAAATCGGATGACGCAATAAAAAGTTACATACAAAGCTTATTCCTGTATTTACCCCACTTCCTGTAAGTTTTTTGATAGAAAATGTAGTGTATTACCTTCTCCAGGGTCCCATCTATACCAAAATTCATCATACTCGATTCAGCAGTTTAGTCGCGAAAGCGTAATAAACGAACAAACTCAATTTCGAATTTATAATATTAATAAAATTATAGTAAAAGTGTTTTATTCGTGGGGTATACCTTCTATAATTATGCCGTAAATACCGAATGGTTCTTGTATTAGAATATAAAGGATGGGTTCCAAGGTAAATCACAAAGATACAAATATGCCAAAATTAAAACAATTTGATAACAATTGTTATTATGAAATGAAACAATTGATGTGGAATGTTTATTATCAAATAAATAATAGTTTCTAGATTAAAGATTTTAGTTTTCTTGTTAAAGCTCATTTAATTGTGATTGGTATGCCAATGTTGTATTAATCATTTAGTTGAACATGTAACTCAGCGGCGGAGACGGTGGTTTTTGTCAAAGAATTTTAAGTTTAGCTGCAAAAATTATTGTTTGCGTGCTTAATTGGATTGAATGATATTGAATTAGAATATGCATGATTAATTTTGTATCAACAGAAATTATACAACACTTTGAGTTTATCAGGGAGAAGTTTGAGGGCTTCGTTCCAGAATCCGTCGGGACAGAGGGCTTTCCTTGGCTTAAGGGCTTTTATGATAGCGAGGACTTCGCCAGTTGTAACCGGCTCTAAGTTTTCGATTGGGAGGGTCTCTCTTATTGATTGAATTGTTCGATCGACTCTTCCGACGTCTTCGGGATCAATGGTATGGTATTCATAGGGATTGGGAGAACACTGTTGTTCGAGAGTAGCAGCGAGATACTCTGCCTCGTCTATACTTTCGAAGGCGGACGGATTGCCGGGGTCTCTATCTAACGGAGGCATCGCAGACGAATAGCTGCTCTTCTGTTTACGAACGGGTATCCTAAACTCCTTTCTTATGTTTGGTTGTCATCAGAATGTATGCCGTGATCATATTTTCATTTAAAATAATTTTAAGATAAATAGATAAAATTTATAGATAAAGATAAAATTTTGTTAAGTAACTTCATTTCAAATAAGATTACGAATATATTAACCTTTGTAATATCGGTAGAACAGACGAAACAGATATATAGGTATATCCGATAGAGCTATTGTGTGTCAACCCTCCCACTCAAATTGGGTGTTAGTTGACGAGGGTTGGCTTGCCTTTTACTTTTTACGGAAACCCGCATACAATTACCTGAGACTCGAAACAACGTTGGTAAAACGTTTCTTTATGGTTCATATAAATGATCATTACTGTCGCTTGAAATGGGAATATTTCTGAACACATATATATATATTTAAAATTCTATACAAATTTGACGATATCAATCTATATACAAATGAGAAAAGGCAGAAGAGTTTAGTTGCTTCTCTGTTTATTAACTGATTAGTACCTATTAACGAGTTTCAGTTATTTAGTTACATGTAAAAAAATACGGAAATCGTTGTTCCATCTTTACAAAAAGTCTCAATAATGATTATAATAGAATATTGTCTCAAAATAATCAACGTAATACTCATAATATTATAATTTAAACACAAAATAAATCATGTAAGATTAACAATGCTTGATTGTTTTGATTACAATACCGCTGGTTAGCTGGAAGAAAATGCCTTATAGATTAAGCTCGGCAATGTACAAATTAAAAGCGCAATAAAATGGTAATTCATTAATTCATAATAGAATTTGACTATATTTTCCAAATGGACTTCGATAACCATACAACTATTTTTTAAATATTTTATAAGTTTTGCGTTATGGCCGCAACCTCACCTGATGTTAAATGGCGATGTGCCCAAGATACTGGGCATGCTATGCCATGTGGAAAGACAGCATAGCATAGCATGGTGGTAGGGCATTTTCTAACGTCCACCCGGCTAGCTATCAACCTCAAGTGGAAAATCTGTCGGTAAATATCTATAGGTGTGTTCCGGTAATTGCACTTGAAAGCCTGCACCTCCATTAGGCTTGGCGTGTCCACAATCTTGAGTCACATCGGCATTTAACATCAGGTGAGATTGAGGCCATAACGTTGAACCTTTAAGGTATAAAAAGTAATAATAATAAACATAGAAATGTTTACGGTACATTGAGGAAATTATAGAATAACCAATGCTATAATTTCTACGTGCAAATTGTATGCTAATTGAACTATATCTATACTTATACACTAGTTATTCCGGCGTATTCATTCTTCTGTCATAGGTTATTGGTTTGTCTCAACGAACGCATCGAAAAACAAAATTAAAGGTACAAATATTTGATGGTGTTAAAAACAACCACTGGGATGTGATTTGAGGTATTTTTGCCATATGTCATTACAAAGTTTCTGACTGTTCTCAGTACACTCGTTTTTTTCGAGGCATTAATTTTAGCACTCAAATACTGTAGAGCTAAGTCGTAACTTACATTTTGAGATAAAAATTTAATTATTATGCGGGGTAAATTACATCAAAATCCGGAAACAAAGTAAGTTTTACTTCCTATCTCATACGTTCCATACCATCCACATTTCATCCATTCATACCACGCTAACTTATTACAGTTCTATTTCTCTGTCACTAGTACTATTTTAATGCTTCCTCGAATGTATTCATTCCTAATCCTAATGGGTAAGATACCCATTCTAGTCACTCCACACACCCATCGTAGCATTTGCAATTCTGCTACGTGTAATTTCCTTTTAAATAGAAAAATACAAATAAAAGTTTTTTGGTTTTACTATCTATAATATATTTTAAATTCCTAATGTTGCGAATATACGCACCCGCAATTGGGGAACTTCTGCATCGATTGTGACATCTATATTCGCAATAATTAATGCGGATATTTACGCCAATGCGTAATTTTTACAGAATGACATTATTGACTTGACGGTTCACAAAGCCTAGTAAAGTTGCCTAAGCGTTATTTGGCCTTTTATCCAACGCAGAAGGAACTCGCCTGAAATAACAACGTGAATAATCACATCCGCATCCGCATCCGCAATAATCTATGCGGATATTCACACGGATGCGGAGTTTTTACGGAAGAACATTGTTGACTTAAAGAACCATAAAGCTTAGTAAAGCTACCTAATCGTTATGGGGTCTTGTGCCCAACACAGAAGAAACTCAGCTGAAATAACAATACTAGTGTAAGGGTACTAAAGTGATAATAAATAAATAAATATAATATAATAATAAATAATAAATATATATAATAATAAATACTAAGCCTCGACTTTTGCTGTTGCCGGGTTGCTAGTTGCAATTTGGTGATTTTAATCGCAGCGGTGCTAGCATTATATATTCTACTCGTGCCATTACGTCAAACTCTTCTTCATACATGCTACACAAAACAAATTCACATGAGATGTCCTTTACGTGTAATGTTTATTGCACTGGTTCTTTCTCGGCTGCACCATGTTATAATAATAAGCATTAATAGTTAGTATATTATAGTATTAGTAGTAATAATTAAAAATAATAATAACAACTGTATAATTGGAAATCAAAACTTTAATATTATACTTTAAATACAAAGACGCATACTTATTCATAATACCATCTTATACCTATATTTGACATATATCTGATACATACGAGTGTTGCTCACACTATTACAAATCATATTCACTGATTATATGTATATGTATCATAACAAAGAACTTAATGTATTTTACAAAGAAAGATTCTAACGAAACTATAGACCTAAACTATATTGTGGAACACCCCAGTCATAACTAAAAAACCTATTTAACGTAGAAATTTTGTTTCGACACAGCTTTATTCTATGTACGTATAGACCTATGTATTTATATAAGTAATAGTAAAATCAATGAGAACAAAGACTGTTACAGACAGAAACAACTATATTCGAAATTCAACTACCATTAAATAATTTAAATTTTAATGATGACACCTAAACTTCATAGTGTAATGATTTACCGTGTACGTTGTCGCCAATTATCCTTTATTAAATTTAACATCGACATACGAGTACCGTAATTAATGGGGCTTGAAAATTCTAGTAAAATCAGTAATTTATATAACTAAACATTTTACTACCTTTTTGTTATACTAATTTTACGCTCCGAAACGCTTAAAGTGAAATATACATACGCTAAATCTTAAGACCGAAAACCTAAGTGATTCGCAGATGAACTATTTTACTCTGTTAACGTTCCAATTTAAGTGTTGTCTGTATTTCACCTATAATATATAATAAATACAATATGTAGCGCGAACCGACTACGAAATTTCTTACCACAACTCAATTCCCAACTCAACCAAACGAAATCATTACAAATTATTATAAAGGTGCTTACTATTTACCTGGGAGTAAAAAACGCAGTGCTGGCAACACAGCAAAAAATATTTTTTTGTATATGTCTAGATTCTGTATATAGTAAAAAAAAAATTTATCGAGACGTCATTTATCATTTTATTCACAAAATTCGGACCATAACGCAAAGCGCAAAAACAATAACCGCATTTTATTTAATCACCATTAAGTTACTAAAAAAACTTACCAAAATATGTTTATTAGTTATATAGGTATTTTCAATTTTCAGCTTTTTAAAGAGTCACTACTATGAATCCTGTGGGTTTTTTACTTTTCTTACTTCATCGAGTAATCTATATCATATTTAATTTAAATCAGTTAAGTTATTGTTGATTTATTCCTAAATATACAAACGGATTAGAATCTCATATGGATCATCCGTATCACATAAGATAACTGTTTATAGAAGAAAAAAAATTGTCCTTGGAATTTACATATTAATGCAATAGTTGATTATTCTTTTGTAATAAACATATTATTTTTAACACTGCGGTCTCTACAATTGATGCATTTAATAAATATTAAATGCGGTTAGATAGACATCTTAAAATCAGTTGCGTCACAGTCTATTCAGAACATTACATTGTCTTAATAATTAGCAACATTTTCACTATAAATTTATTAATAAAAAGAGTACTCAAATATAAACCTTTCATGATACAGTAAGCTTAAGGTTTTAAAGCGTGAATTCAAATCCACGTGCAATGAGCCTGAGCTTTCGTTGAAGGAAAACATCATCAGGAAACTATAGCATGGTGGCAGGAATTTTTCTAGTGCGCAACTGACTAGCTAACACCCTCAAATTGAAAATTTACCGCTCAATATTTATTGGTAGATTCTGGCAATTTCAGTTGAGAGCCAGTACTTCCACTAGACTTAGCGTTTCTACCATCTTGGGTTACATCGGCACTTAACATCAGGTGAGATTGTAGCCATAACGCTAACCTATAAAGTAAATAAACAAGGCCGCTTAAAATTACATATACTGATCGTAACCTACCACATTTTGCTGATGACTAGGGAACCGGTTGGCCTGTTGATAATAACTATTTATATAATTTATGTCGTAAATCTCGCAAAACAACAAAAAGGCAATGACGGGCAATAAATTATCCATCTCTCGATAGTGACCGATGTTTTTGGATTGTGTTGTGTCCGGCTGAATGTGCTTGTATCATATACAACAGTAGAGAAATATTGTAAATTACATTACAATTTCATATCTTTAAAATTGTCACTATTCTATATCTATTATTTGTATACATAGAAATAATGAATTTACACGAACATTACAAACAAGTACTTTATTTTTTTACTTCCGAGGGACACTAAAGCCCTAATTAATTATTATTTTATTTTTTTACTTATAATTAACTAACCTTTGTTTTCTTAAACTATAAACTGTCTTTATTGATAATATAACAAACTAGGAACTAAAAGTACAGAGCATTTTTTTTAAGTATCTATATATAGCCTGGTGACCTTTTTGTAATATTATGCTTATCACCTTAGATGCTGTAATAAATTTTCCCATTTCCACTTACGTGACCTGTATTACAAATATATTCTGTTTTGAAATAAACGGGATCATTTATCTTGAGAACGTAAACGATTATACCCCATTTTATTTAACTAAACGTTGCACTCAGCTTGAACTAATGACACGTCATTTATTTTCATTTAAATACAAAGTTATCCTCGCAAGAAAGTGAGGGTTATAAATCTAATTCGCCTGTCTTAATAGTGCATAAGCATTAATCACAGTTCAGAGTATTATATAGGTAACTAAGATTTATTTGATTACAATCAAAAGATTTGTAGGATAGTAGTCTTCTGGTGCACTTAAACCATTAAAACTGTAAAATGTAAAAAACCATGTAAAATGTATCAAAAATGTTTTTTTTTCATAGTTGCACGATGAAAGGACTTTATCTTATTGATAAGCATAGTAGAATCCCATTTTTTTTATTTGTAACAGTGAAATCACTTTACCTTATTGATAAACACAGTAGAATCCAAAAACAATTGTGACCATCAAGTGATTTCAGGCCATCAGAGAATTGTCAGTGTCATGCCAGTAACGAAAAGTAGGATGGTGAATATTAAAAGCTCTCCACTAAGTCTATAGTCTTGAAAGCTTGATAATAGAAACACTAAGTTTTCAAATCATTGATAATGTGTTTAAAGTTAATTTAAATGAATCTACATAAAATACTATTGTAGCTAATCGCTACGTTTGAAAAGTAAAACTTGTTAAAAACAATTATTTTGGAAATATCTGCAAGTAAAATAATTTTATAGCTTAATAAAACTCTTGAAATTCCATTCTGATTTCAATATAAAATGTTTGCTTAAGACTTCGTATAAATTGTGTTTACGCAATCTATTAAGAAGCGTTGTTGAGAAAAGTTTAAATTGCTGCGTTCAAAGTAAAGATAAGAAATAAATTATAGTATTTATGTTAAAATAATACTAAAAGAATTGGTTCATTAAAAGTCGATCTCACTTCTTTTTACTTAAGAGATATATTTTGCAATATACCCGTGTGTTATATTCATAACATATGTAATCAAAAGACTACATATTATAAAATAAAGTCTCCCACCCCCTCTGTCTGTTTGTTCGTAATAAACTTAAAAATTACTGAACGGTATTTCATGCGGTATTCGCCAATAGACAGAGTGATTTATGAGGAAGGTTTAGTAATATAATTTGATAAAGTTTTGGGTAAATTGGTTGAAATATGACGGTAATTGTTAAAAATGTCAAGAAAACTAAAGCCGTTAAAAACTTTTATCGAAAACACCGTTTACATTTTGAGATATAACAAAACAATATGCCCTATAAACAACTCTACCCGTGTGAAGTCGGGGTAGGTCGCTAGTACTAATAATAAAAATTGTTTTAAACTACCAGGAATATGACGTTTATTTAGACAATTATATGCTTCTCAGAGTCATTTTGCAACTGACTTTAAGGATTAATGTCGAGTATTCCTGCTTCGTCACTAATAGCAGATAACAACACATGTATATAGTAGATTAATAGATATATTAATATTATGTATATTAACAGGTAAAAATCATCTGAAAATGTTTGGAAAATAAGAATCTAGATTATAACACAATTTGACAAATCACACCAACATTAGCCAGTCAATCACTAAACTATAGTTAAATTCAAAATTTGTTGGTAAACCTTTCGTTTACGATACGATATATGATTAAATTTGAAGCTTTCATAGAAAACTCTAATTTAAAGCCTGGAAGACATTAAATAATTGGGTTGAGTTTTTACAGGTATACGTTATAAGTCCGTTCAATTTCAGAGTAAATCTATGTATGAAAATAAATCTTGTAGAATCCCTAAAAGTAAAACTTTGTAGGAAACACTTCTGTTCAGATTGTTTTACTACAAAAAATAATCATAATAATTATATCATTTTTACAACTTCTTCTTTTTTCCAATGTTTCTCATGTAAATAGGGTCGGCAATAAAATGTTACTACCTACCTTCATGTTGTGAATTGAAATTCGGCGAAGGGTTCCAAGAGCCACCGGCTGCTTGACGCTACCTTTCTTGTAATACTTGTTTTTATCTAGCCGACAATAACTAAATAAGCTATATCATCGCATCCATCCCTTTAATGTCGGAAACATTATACATAGCGTAATGATAAGTAACCTAAAGCCTTTCTCAATTATTACTGTATCAAATAGAAAAAATTAGAAATGTGACTGGTAGTTCCTCCGAATAGCGTGTTAAAACAAACAAACTTTTCGACTCTAGAATATTAATATAGATATGATACTCATATTTTCCATGTGTTATTCCATATATTATTCGTTCTTTTCTTTGCTTAAAAAGGTTCATCGCTTTAGAATGTACCATACCATATTCAAAAGAGATAAGAAAATTATCATAACAACGAAAATTATAGTATCTATATTTTATCGTGGTTTATAATCTAGCATAATAACAATTACAAATTAACTAAAATGCATAATGATTATTCAGGAACCATCACTAATGTACTTATTTTTACGTCTTAGTACTTGAAAAATTAATATATAAAATATAGATATCCAATGATAACTGATAGTGCAATGTTTTTTTTTATGAAGTTTCTGTAGAAGAGTGCAAACAATACATCATTTTAACAATGTGCTTACTTACAAAATAAATAAATGATATTATTAGTAATTATATTAGTTATTAAAGTTTCTTGAGGTGTTTCCAGGTTATCTTCTGTCTTATCTATATTAATGTTAAATGTAAACAAACTGACCGAATTTTTATTAAAACTTAGTGTTTCAAGACACTACCACTATAAAATAAAAGGAATCAGTGTTATCACTTAAAGCGACCTTAATATACTTGTGAAACTCAGGCAAACTTTGCAACGTTGAAGATTTGAATTTTAGCGTAGTCTTAACTCATGATAAGGCAAGAATAAAAATAACTTGCTGTAACCATTACGAACTTAGGACAGGTAGAACATAATATTATTTTTAAGTCGCTATTTGCTTACAACCAAATTTGTTTTCGTTCTGTTATTAGAAAAACACCTAAGCCTATCCTGTGCATATGTATTTAAGGAGCTGTTATATTTTTAACCGTTATAGGTAGCTGATTGAATTTTTTTAATTTAAGGTAATGTTATTTTAGTAATATTTAAATAAATCTTCAATGTATACATATATTTTATTTATTTAATATAAGGCATTGTATTGTAATGCTGGTTTAATATTAACGAGTACGGACACTTCATCGATTGATATGCGTTCAATTAGTTAACAAACCGTTATAATGTAGCAGGACTTTTTCTAACATCCATCTAGATGACTACTATACCAAAATTGATAATCTTTTCCCAAACATCAGTAGGTGTGTTTCAATAGTTACACTTGAGAGCTAATTCCTCCGCTAAACTTAGCGTGTTACCATTTTGAGCCACATTGTCATTAAAGAACAGGTGATATTATGGTTAAACTAATACTATGAAAAAGAAGCTGTCGAATTCACTTACATATTTATCAGCAATTATTGTTCAATGATAGCACGTACAAACGCCGCGTCAACAGACGTGAGTTCGAATCTCTGTAATGAGTGAAAGCTTTCGGTGAAGGAAAACGTCGTATTAAAATCATAGCATGGTGGTAAGGCTTTTTCTATTACGCGCCTGGATAGTTACCACAGTTAAGTTAAAAATCTGCCGCCATATACCCATAGGTGTGTTTCGGCAGTTGCACTGGAAAGCCATTACCTCAACTAGATTTAGCGTTTCCACCAACATGGGCAACATCAAGTGAGATTGTGGTCATGACGCTAAAATCATATAAACTATATAAAAAATACTATTTATTAACGTACCAGTAATAAAATATTGTGAAATCTGAAAATGCATCCACAGCATGTGTTTCGGAAGTAACGCCTCTCTGGGAACCACCGCCCCGTAACGACTAACGTTACGTAGTTATACCGCACGGAAAGGTTACCTTCCGCCAGCGAGCTCGATTTGAGGTCGCAGCACTTTCACGATAAACTGATTTCAAATTACTGGCGCAAGATTATCGTATCTGCGATTAGGTATATTTATATAAATTACCTTTTTTGGCATAATACGTAATGAATCTATAATTAATTAAGCTATAGGTAGGTATATATAATTTATAAACTTTTGCGCATTAATTTTATTTATATTTTATATAATGACTAGATTTTACCCGCTGCTTCGCTCACGTTAATATTGATTTTGTCAAATCGGATGACGCAATAAACAGTTTCATACAAAGTTTATCGTTCCCTTTACCCCACTTTTAATAAGTTCTTCACAAGAAAAAGTAGCCTATCACCGTCTCAATGTTCTATTATCTCTATACCAAAATTCATCACAATCGATTTAGCGGTTTAGGTGTGAAAGCATAACAAACAAACAAACTCACTTTCGCATTTATAATATTATTAAGAATATGATGAGCTGAGATGAGATGAGATTTTCCATTGATTAACTGACTGTCATTAAAATGAAAATTGATTCTTACTAGAAAATTGTATATCAACGTGATAAGTTTTCCAATACGTTTTTGTTATACTTTTTGTAAAATTTGGATCAAAATTCTTTAGAACTCTAGGGCGCTTGGGTCAATAAGATAATTGGTTGAATGTATGATTTAATTACTCAAGGTCTCAGTTTGATTGTTATTTCATTGAAATGACTTAATTGGTTCCATTCTTCTTCATTTACTACAAATCTGTATACAGCTTCATTTACACTTAACAAAGAAAGAAGCATAGATTTAATTATAGCTCTAGTACTTTTTGTAAGACGTTCGGCTTTGCTCGGACACATTCGTCTTCTATCGTAGCAATCCATATAAATTGGGCCGACAGCTCGGGTAAAGGGTAAAATCGCAGAGTTCATTTGTACCTAAGAGTATATTCCCGCTGGGATTCGGTCCCCGGTTACATTTCTCCGTTGTACTCTTGTGTATTTCGCATAAACACAAGTTAAATCAAGGAACAATATAATTTTTTTTTATAAAAAAAGTAGATTATCGGGCTTAAATTATTTTTAAGATTATTTTTAAGACCTATAGCATTTTTTAGCGGTGTGGTAAAACGTAAAGATCGTTTCTGACTTGATCATGGCTGCCATACAATAGGTATAATAACCGCTTAGTAACACGCTACGTAACGAGTTCAATGCACCTAGCCAAGATGTCTTTGAACAATTGCTTTGATATTCCTTGTATGCTTTCGCTTTGATATGAGTCATCCCGTATATTTTTGTTTTTTCTCTACGATAGCAATTGTTGAAAGACAACTTAACTAAAGTCACCTTACTCAGTTGATATTTATCCAGTAATTAAGCGGTATAATAGGAATCTGTACCCGACTGGTTCGCGACCATCGTGCAAATAGTGATAAATCTGTCGCACTGACCATCTATATGTTTGGGATGAATATACCATTTGCTGTGAGGCTTGCATTACGTCACGATAGCAATGACTCCTACTGGAAAGCTGATTGCCCGGTAGTGGTCATTTTTTTTTGATCATATGTTGATTACAATCAACCATAGTGCCATTACTTTGCCGTGCTTCTATAGGAAAATAAAACCTAAATAATTATAATATAACAGTATATTTATGGGAGAAGTACAGTCTAAGACTTAATACATAGAACAGTACTACAGCTAAATGTATTACTAAACCACAGGGGTACATAAATAGAACATCTACCAGTGTCGATATCTGTCTATCACACTCTAGGCAGTCAACTTGACTGACTGGCCAAATTTTCCACCACGAGTCGAACATTTTTCATTAAATATGACTCGTGACGACATGGAAACGGCGAAAGTAAAACCATAAAGACTTCATTGCGATTAAAACGTCCAGAGTTAAATTTTTACTGCTCTACGGGATTTAAGGAATATATAAGTACGCGTTGTCGCTCTCTTTTGTCATAAACGGTGACCCCAATAAAATTGGGACAGAGAAAAAATTCTACACAACACTATATTCTGGTGATAAAATGTTATACGATCTATAAGACTTCTTTATGTGATAACTACTGGATTGTTTTTCTATTGAACGTGATATTGAATTATGTGCTTACGCTTCTGTGGGTCAGTATCGGAGGTATTATGAAACTCAGGTACTACATATCGAAATATAAAAATACCGTAATCCGTACCCGATATAAATGTTTCGAATAATTTCAGATTGAGGCGGAGTTGAATGAGACACTGATGAATATAGACGTTAATTTAAAACTATCATCAAGTTAATATTGTTTTATCTATATATTATGTAAAGCGATGATAGCTCAGTGGGTAGCATATACGGACTTCGCGTCAATGGACGTGAGCTGGAATCTCTGCAATGAGCTTAAGCTTTCGGTGAAGGAAAACAGCGTGACGAAACTATAGCATGTGTGCTCCGACAGTTGCACTTGAGAGCCAGTCCCTCAACTAGACTTATCGTCTTCACCATCTTGAGTCACATCGTTACTTGACATCATGTAGAAAATTGTGGCCATAACGATAAACCTATAAAAAATTATTAAATATTCACATAATATCTGTTTTACTTCTAGTATAATATCCATAACAGAAATTATCCGAAACTATCTATGTATATCCATAACCGAGACCGACAACACGATTCAATATTCTTAAGATAACGATATCTTAAGATAATAAGATTAATATTAAAATAAAATATTCCAGTTCTTTAATTTCTAATAAGATTTACTTATATTTCCACAATACACAATGGAAATACAATGATAGATAGAAAGTAAATAGAAATATTCTTAGCATTTAAAAGGCTTAAAGCTGAAGTCATATCTTTCCTGAATTAATGTTATTTCACGTCAGAATGAGATATGTTATTCTACGTAAGTTCTAACTTTATAACATCTCCTAGGTAATTATTTCCAGGTCAGCTTACCAGATAATTGTTTCGTGCCGACGGAACGACGGGCTTGTTGGTTTACTGGCCAAGTTCCAACAAAATATTACAAAAATCTACAGGTGACCAAATCATATTCTTTTTGGTGTTAATAAACTTTTATCGAATACTTTACCCAAGGCCAAATGATATACTCTCTTAAAAGTTGGCCAAAATAAAAACTGATCAACCCGAAAAACCTTAACGTTATTTTAATAAACATAATCAAATTCAGCGTAAATCACATCGTGCGAAGATGGAAGCAATAAAGTAAAAAAAATATTAAAGGTCTTTGGCAGATAACTGTTTGTTTTTGGTTTTACGAGTTGGTTTCCCTACAACAAACCGTAACGAGTTTTACAAATTGCACTCGCTTAGTTCAAAGTTTAGATAACATGAATACACTCTTTAGCTGACAACGTGACAACGTCATTGTATCATACACGTTATCTAGAAATAATCATTCACGAGAATTATATTCTTGTTTTATTATAATAAACTGATATCGTATATTGGAAGATGCTAGGACATCTGTCAACCAAAAGAAGTGCACTACTGAAATAAGCCTTTGACAAAGCTCACTACAACGACCCTTCCTGTACTGCTACATCCTTACATCCATCAGGTTCATGCGACTTTAACCAAGACGTCGGTACACCTTATAACAATCTGCCATGCAGCGTCTTATGGTGCAGGGTTACCACTTTAACATTTCGGCCCATTTGCTACGGGCGATAGACCCCCGCTATTAGCAAATGAAATGGTACATTGATGAATGGTTATTTTGTGGATCTCTTAATTTTTGCTTCGACGGCGTAGAAAAACTCCTAACATAGCCTTCTTCATTGCCCTTTGAGTGCCAGTGAGGAAAAGTGTGCCCACAATTCCTAAACTCTCCTTGTCAAGGGACCAATTTCATATTATTTTTGTTACCAGGGAGCATAAAGTTACAGAAAGATAAACTGTGTCAATAAATACACGACATACATAAATAATCGCTTTTATTTCTATACTTTATTCACACTTGTTCTTCGTTACTCTAAACGATTAATATTATAATGAAAAAGGCCTCAAAATCTAAATTTTTCAAAGGGTTATATTTTAGTGTAGAGATACTATTTGCTCATAATTATTAAGATGGCTGAGAGCCAGATGGACATGACAACTATGCCTATCAGAATCGCGACCGCTATTAACGAGGTCTAATACTAGTCGTAGTGACATATTTACGCCTGCAGTTTTTTGGATCTGCCACTATATATCTAGCAATTAAACAGGATGGTAAGTAAAGAGAAGTAAAGATAGATTAAATATCTAATGATGAAAATCATGCAAAGTGGTGCGTCTCGGGTGTGGCTTATCACCAATAAGGAGCTTAAACAGTCTGACATTTATATTGAATTGTTTATAAGTAACAGCACACTCTATATTTTGATGATAGGAATCTAAGCACATTTAAAGAGTTTTTGTAAAAATAATTTAAGAACTGACCTAAATGTAAATTGAAATCATACAATCCAATATTTGGCAAGAAGTATGATACCTCAAGGACTTACATACAATAACCTCAGTGACACGGCTCAACTGTACTACAACTGGAAAATTACTCACAGAACTACAATGCCAGATTTGTAAATAGGTCGTATAGTTCACGGCCTAGGCGAGGCCGTTTTCACAGTACGCTCGCTCGATTCAGGAAGTTGTCAAGCTCGTGGAGGAATTCTAAAATAATATACCAAAAAAGCCGGAAAGGTAAATTTGAAATTTATTTTGATTTCTCAATTTTAGAATAACTACAATAACCCTTAATTTATAGACCTTAAATAATTAGACAGTAAAACAATCATTAAAATATGTTGCGTAATTCTTATTACATTTTATACATGTATTCATTGAACTAATTTTTTTCACTTTAAAATATTTAATAAATACCTCTACATAAATGCGTTAAAACGTTAGTTACCTTCTACCTACAGTTCATCAGCTACAGAAGTCAATAATTTGATAAAGTTACAAAAATAGTAGGTATGTTAGTTTTTATCGCGTGACACAATCAACTTCTATACCAAATTTTAATACAAATCAGTCGTTTGAGCATGATTGATAAACAAAATTCAAAGATAATCAAATCAAATCAAAAAGCTTTATTCAATTTAGGCCTTAGGGCGCTTATAAACGTAAAACTACCGGATCGGAAAGTAACGTAGTCATCGAGAAGAACCGGCAAGAATCTCGATCTGCATCTTTTTTAGGTCTGTATATACATATATATATATATATATATATATATATATATATATATTATCGTTTTTATATATAATAGTTTAATGTGTTACAGTAATTATTAGCGGATTTACAGAGAGGGGTGTCAATTTCAGACATCACGAACGCTCACATATCGATCTACCTTATAATATGCGTTTTGACATCAAAACCCGTTTGACATGGTTCTTGAACCTACTGACCGGCAATTCAGTAATGTGCTTTGGGACTTTATTATAAAACTTAACACTATTACCTGCAAACTGTTACTCTACAATAGGGGGTAACCAGTTTCTCACGATTTCTAGTAATCAAATCATTCTGGCCTTAACGAAATCTAGCTTTTGTAAATTTTCGCGGACATACATAAAGGTTTCAAGAATATATTGGGAGGGCAAAGTTAAAATAAATTCCGAAAACTTATCTTTTAATGATTTGTGAAGTCCCATATTGTAATTGGCTCGATCTGCTAGTTTTTGTAAAAGAAATACGGTGTCTACCTCAGCTGCTGTCCCCCACAGCAAAATACCACAAAATATTAAGCTGTTGAAGCAAGTGAAGTAGACTTACCTAGTAGTGGCAATATTTGTCAGCTGACGAATCTTACGAACAGCAAATGCAGCAGAACCTTCCTGCTAGTTTTTTTATGTGAGGATCCCATTGTAGTTTAAAGTAAAATATAAGTTATAAGTAGATGTAAAGAACCCAAGAACACAGTACTATCAACTAAGCCTACTAAATTCCTTTCTATCTTGATTCTAGTGTCAATCCATGGAACATTAGGCAAGGTAAATGTAATGCATTTAGTTTTGTCTGCATTTAGCAGTAAATTATTTATTGCAAACCAATCAGAAATTTTACTTAAAGTATTATTTAGATACCTAACCTCTGAATCTGTTCTTTTCACTTTATATTCAATGTATTACACCTTTTTTCTGGATAATTCAGTTATTTTCAGGCAGAAACAAGTGATTGATTACGGTAAGTAAGAAGAAGGGAGGGGCGGTGCATCCTGAAGTAGTCTTCACTTAGGAAATGCAACACTGCGGAATAAACTGCGGAAGAGGAACTTAGAACTCGTCCATTCTTTTACTAGAAACGAACAAAGGAGAACATATTCATTTTACATAAAAGTCATAAATATGCAAATAATATTTCAATCTGATTTGTTCTTTCTAATACTGTATCAAGTATTCAGTCTTAAAATATGATACTAATAAAACCAAAAAATACGAACCAAATAAATGTCTTTTATATAAAGTACAACTAAGTACCGCTTAGGTTTAAAAATAAATAGATAATTACGTTCAGAAAAATATATAACGAATAAAACCTAACCGAATTTTAATGTCATTGTAATTCCCAAGATGCGATATATACAACTGTTTATTTTTTATACTACCCCAAGGATTTGAATATTTTTTTGTATTTAGATAATATTTTACTTATTAGTTTATCTAGATATTATGTTTTTTCTGAAGATACAGAGCAAAGCTCCATTACTTAGATATAATTATTATAAAATATAAACAGTTCAGTGTTATTAGTTTTTTTATCTCCCTAGCGTATTTCGCAGAATTGTAGAGATGATTGCAAGCGGCCACCGGATGGGCAATTAAGATATTCTAACGTTGCTATATATTACATGTTATGTTATCATATGAATAACCTGTTTATATAGTTTTATCTTATATCTTAAATTATCTTTTTAATATAGTATCTAAAATAAATCGTTTCTTTAAAAAATATTAACATTGAAGACTTTTGATGCCAGTTTTATAATAATATAGCTTAGTCACCTATATTATATGATGTGACCATGAATATAATATACCTATATACTTTATTAACTTACGTTAATACGTCGCTAGATTGTAATTAAATTAATATAAGAAATAATTATCAATACGATGTTGAAATTGTATATATTACTATCAATTAATTGAAATAGGTAAATTTGATTAATACATGTATCACATAATTCTCGTAGTCTTAACTGAAAACCATAGAATACGTAGATTAAAGTCTGCTAGGACTCATACAATGGAAGACGTGCGAGAGAAACGGAATTCATTGAGTGGGTGTCACAGCAGGCAACACTCTAACATAAAATTTCTACCAACCAATTTAACTTTTTAATTTAAAACTTGAAAGTAATTCAAAAACTATATATATGTGTGTTGGTTTACTAGCGACCCCTCTCTTCTTGGTATCACCCTTACCATCCTTACTTTCTTACTAATTTTATAAATGCGAAAGTGAGTTTGTTTGTTTGTTATGCTTTCACGCCTAAACCACTGAATCGATTATGATGAATTTTGGTATAGAAATAGATGAGAACCTGGAGATGGTGGTAGGCGTTTTTGCGAAAAACCTGTATGAAGTGGGGTACAGAGAGGGGTAATCTTTGTATGGCACTTTTTCTTGCGTCATCCGATTTGTTTGTAAAAATCAATATTAACGCTTGCGAAGCCGCAGGTAAAAGCTAGTACTAAAATAAAACTCTTATCTAGTAGCATTTAAAATGAAAACATTATCAAACAACAAAACTTTTATCAACAAATCGTTAACGTTAATAAGTCAATTATATGTTGGATTTAAGTATGCTTTATTTTGAGCTATTATTCTAACACACTCACCAGATACTTCTATTCTAATATCGATGATATTTTAATTATAAATTTATAAATACTTTAGTGGAAGGAAAGTTGCCATCAAACGAGATAATTGTTGGGTCGTACTTGATTGAAAAGTTGTTGTTTGAACTGCGGCAGTAGTTCGTATTAAATGAATGTGTTTTCGGATGTAAAATTGCTTAGACACTCAAAGCAATTAGGTACTCGGTACATGTTGAATAACAAATGCCAAAAAAGTTAAAGGGTAGAGTAAGTAGTAGTGAAGCAGTACGAAATAATTCTTTGCTCTTTAGTAATAAGGGAGAATGCCTATAAGAATGAATTTGTTGGTGCCTCTCACCTGATGAGAACCAAACGGCGCTCTCTTAAACAAAAAATAGCTTCATACATATATGAATTTTCTAATCAGTAAGTTGCCTAATACTTTGCAGTCCGGTATTATGTCATCAAACAACGTTGAATTCAATTCCCGTATTATATTTTTTAGACTATACACGAGAACTACTTGTGTTAGTTCAAAGTAGTCAAACGTAATTATAACCTAAAGGAAAATTTTCTGATTGTAATGTTGGAATCCCAACAACATACACATTTTTTTGGAATGGCATAATATTATTTAATAACTAAACATGATGTCACAGTTATGATACTCAGGTATAGAGTAATAACATTAATACGAAAAGAATAGAACGTATTCATGTATACATGTGTATGTTTGTGCACGTATGAGCGTTGGCGTTTTAAGAAGCTGACATGGTGAGTACGTATTATATCGATCAAAATATATTGTATTTCATAGTTTAATATCTTAACTATGGGCACGATATATTATTTGTCACTAGTAAAACTCCCACCCTAGTAGTTCCACAGCTACTGTTTACATTACAACATATCATAGAGTAATACTGGTACTGGTAGCGGTAGATTTTCGTTTTGTATAATTCTGATTTTCGTATCGGAATTACATTTATATTCTTCACTATCTCGGTCTGTCTGTATGTTCTTATCTTAGAAACCACTTTACCGATTTCAACGCTTATTAGTTCTATTGTTTCCAAAGATGTTTTTTCCAAAAAGTTTTAGCCTATATTTCGTAACATAATGTAACAAAACTATAGATAAAGCAAGATTATAATAGATATTCCATTCATGAAAGTCACTATAAATACATTTTCTTAGAATGTGCTTTCTAAACATAGGATAATAGAAATACAATAACAATAGGTTATAAAGAAATCTTCTTATAGAACACACTAGATATTTATGTCGACGAGGAGGATTAAAAAGCCACCTTTATTATGTCACCCAACTTTAATATATTATGTACTCGTACCACAATAAGTGAATGTTAAAAATGAAATAACAAAAGTACTTACCGTATGTTATATTTCCGTGCAATTACAAAGTGTATGAAATGAAAATTTAAAATGGCGGCCTCATTTATAATTTATAACTAAAAATATAACAAGCAGATTTGTTGTAGGAGGGGTTTTAAAATGGGCCAGAAGTACCCAATAGATTTTTTTAATCGGTCCGTGAACTAATCTTTTAGTATGAACAAATGTATCGCTCTATTTTCTTCAATTACAAACTTAATTTTTTGTTGCAGTAAAGTCATATTATCTATCTTAAATTATTTCGAACAACATACTTCAAACACTTTTAAAGATAAAAAATTAAAACTGTTATATTATAATTCCACCCGAGATTAGAAATTTATTGTTTCTTTTATTATTACCACACTTTCATTAATAAACCTTCATTCGTGCCAAATTTTAAAACTCAAGACTGTAGGAAAATCTCAATAGGTTTCGATAATGGATTAATTAAGGCTACTTATAGTCTTCTAGTATGAAAGGTCGTTGTATATATTTAATATTTTAAGCTACAAATGATCTTTTAAATCAATATGAAATCATATCAATTTGAGATTAATAATTAATATTCAATATTAATTTTAACATTATACCTCTAACTGTTAAAAAACCTAATATCATTTATTGTATTATAATTTCACATGATTTTAGAAATTATTTTTTTGGTTTATTCCTAAAGTTCTACCGAAGACCTTAACCTGTGTCAAATTAAAAAAGGGTCAGTCATGGAGATATTTGAATGAAGTGCCGTAACGTTCAGCGTGAATAGGCCTCGGGAAGTTATATTTTACTACTATTCTCGGCAATTTTATCACTATTCCTCAGGTTGTTGAAAAAAGTTGTCTTTACAAATGAACACTCTGACAGACATAGGTACGACAAAGTAATCTTATAAGGGTTCCATTTTTCCATTATGAAGACAGGGACCCTAAAATAATATGAAATAGATTTTCTCTCAGTATAAGAAGTGTACCGTGAACAAAGAACACTCAACAACTTCGTGACATCGCCGACCGCCTTTTCGTGTTCTACTTCTGGGGAACTAAACTTCTATATATGTGTGTACGTAATATATCGTAATAATAAAGTAGTGAACAACATCAAATACCATATATGTTGTTGTCATAATGTAATTATAATATTTGGTCTCAACATAACTCTACAAAAAATGGTTGGTTGTTTACTTCTTATTTGTTTATAGTAAACATTTATAACATAAAATTAGTAAGTAATATTGTATTTCGTATTTAGTGTTATAATGTAAAAGATAGAGATGTATTGTGTGTGTAACAAATGGCAATGCTGTGTAGAATATATTTTAGTTTAGAATTACTTTAGTTGCTACGGTATTTGATTTGCTAGATTTATTTAGATTGAACTAATACTATAAAGTGAACAATTATAAGTCATGGTAAAGATTTGTATTTAGATAAAGTTTTACTTTACGATTTTCCCTTGATTGCTGCTTTTTTCCTTATTTTGTAAGAAACTGTTTTTTTCTGATTTATTAATTTTATTTATATCTTAGAGTTATTTATAGAGGCATTTAGTTGACAAAAAGGTTATTCAATTATGTGGGTATTCAGATAATTAAGTTTCAAACGAAGTACTAAGAATTTAGAAACTGAGTACTTACATTTCAATTGGAATATAATTATTTTAAAGTAAAAAGTGGAATTTACTAGGTACATACCTTATTTTAATTGTACTCATGTGGTGATTTTTTAAATACAAAATATATTAAAAAAAAACTAGTATTATTAACACAGTAACTTAATTACTTTTTGGTTTTTAATCATCTGACTCACATAACTGCACCACATAAACTAATCACCTCGTTTCGTACTGAGCAGCTTGGAGGGCCTAAATAAAACAAAAAGATAACAAGCTTTGTTTATCGCTTCCTAAAGAACATATATCGCCTCGGGTCAATGAAAAAAGTTTGTTGTGTCCGTTTCAGCCACAAACACTCGCAAGGACATTTTGTTAGCACTGGCGATAAACTAGTTTGATCGAAAAAGTTTACCCCAAATAAAGCACTGTTATAGGTTTCGACGGCGCACAGTAACTCTATGAATGAAGTAACAAAAAAAACCTATAAGCAAAAAAAAATGTTGTCTTTTTGAGTTTGTTACCAATATTAACACAGTAACTGTATGCATTCGCTGACTGTAGCTAATACATAAATCCGTGAAATACGTCGAATCGAATATCCGTACAGCTCGTTTCTCTGACCCGATTCGTGAAATTCACGTAGTGGAATCATTATTTACCTACATTATATATCGAACAGGATAGTTTTCACAGGACAGGACAGGAGGTTTATAAAAAGTAGATATATCTATATAATAAGCGTATATCAGATTTAAACATTTTGCAAATTTTAAGTTCTATTCTATACGAGTACAATTATTTTATTTCTTGCTTGGTTCAGTGGCAGACCAGAATATTAACTGATATTCAAGGAAGTGACCATATATAAAAATAAGCTAAACCTAATAGTTGTCACTCAAGTTATACCATCCGAAACACACTTATAGGACTTTCTACTAGAGCCGCATAATAAAAAAATAAAAATTAGTTTTTTGGTACTAAATAGTTTTTTTTTAACCATCACTTAAGTCAGTATAATAGGAGAGTATTTCATATATCAAAGCTTAAGTGAAATTATATAAAACATGTTTATATTGCACTATTAAATTAATTTGAAATTTCGATTACCAAGTATTGCGATATGTCGAGATTAGAATAAGCAAAAATTTTAGCTAGCTACTTAACAGCCATTTATTTTATTTCTTTATGTCCTTTGTACTTTTCCGAAGCTAAACAGTAATTACTACTTAATTTAGCTTAGTTTCTTTTAATTACAATAAATTACACTTATATGAATAAAACGTCGTTTTTATTTTTGTGTATAGGGATAGTGTTATAGCGACAATCTCATCTGATGTTTAGTTATAATGTGGCCCTAGATTGTAGATTCGCTAAGCCTAGTGGAGAGACTGGCTCTCAAGTGTAACTGGCGGACCTATATAGTTTTAACGGGCATTAGAAAAAGCCCTACCACCATGCTATGGTTTTATCACGATGGTAGCCTTCACTGAAAGCTCAAGCTCATAGCAGGTGGAATCGAAATTACGTCTATTGACGCAGTGTCAGTACACACCACCTACTGAACTATCATCGCATAAGTTTAATGATTAGTAACTTTTATGAGCGCTTGCATACATGTTCATATGACATTCGCTTGTACATCAAAATTGTTTTATAACTTAACGCCAACCTGAAACTATGAAGCTTACGAATTTATATAACTGATACTCAGTGTAGGTAAATTATATCATAATTACAACAGCAGAAAGTCGAATATCCAATAACAATAATCGAGGTTAGGCTAGCGGCACAGAAAAATCTTTTATGTAAACGGCAATTCATTAGCTGATCCCATAAGATGGCGACGAATGAAAGCCAGCCACACTGACAGCTTTTCCATAATTCATACGAAGCGATGGTCGAAATCCAGTCGGAAACAAATACCTACTCTGACACGTTGTTTCTGTTTTCTATTATAATATATTTCGATACTACTATAGAGTAACCATTGTAAAGCTTAAAAAGGGATCCCTTATACAATATTAATGTAAACTGAACAGAATTATAATAACTGAACAGTTCTGTACCGAGTCGGCATCAATAATACTTCTATTATCAATAGAACACAACAATACATCAAGCGAAATCAACAGAAGTTACTTATATACGTTATTACATCATACAGAAGTTAATTATATACTAATACCGTCATCATATTCTTCTTCTTTAGATGCCATCTCCTACTGGAGGTCGGCTATCATTATAGCTATCTGGACCTTGGAAACTGCTGCACTGAATAGGTATCTTTTGCTCAGATTGAATCACGTCAAAAGATTTATGAGCCACAAATCTCGCCTTGTTCCGAGTGGTTGTTTCCTATGTATTTTTCTTTATATGATTAGTTTGAGCAGATCGTGTACCGCCATATTAAACATTTTCCAGCAATGATAGCTCAGTGGTAGCGTGTACGGACCCTGCGTTAATGAACATAAATTTGAAGTCCTGCAATGCGCTTGAACTTTCTGTGAAGGAAAACATCATAATGCAACCATAGCACGTTTATAGGGCTTTTTCTAAATCCCGTCTGGCTAACTATCACCTTGAAGTTACACTTAAGAGCAACTTATATTTTGTATAGTAATTACTAAAAAGTAATATTCTCCTATCAATGATTATCATTGATCGTTAGTTATATTGTACAACAATTGCAAAGATTGTGCCAACGTAACCAAGATAAAGTCAGAACTAAAAAAAATAAGTAAATATTATGAATACATTTTTCAAGGCAAAATAAAGTAGATGTTTCTTGGAACTAAAGCGATGCTAATGGCCTTTTGTTTTCAGGCATCAAACCATCATAAAAGCTCTTCATTTTCCTAAGTGAACAAATGTCCAGCGATAAAAAGTAACTCGCTCTGACATTTTCTTCAAGTTTGTTGAATCGTCAATGTTTGAAATGCCATGAACGAAGAACAATAAATCGTATTGTTTCAATTGTTCAATGTTTTGAAACAAATTTAAGTAAGCCATATTAAACATTTTCCAGCAATGATAGCTCAGTGATAGTGTGTACGACTTCGCGTCAAGGGACGTGATTTCGAATCCAAGCACATACAATGAGCTTGAGCTTTCGGTGAAGGAAAACATCGTGAGGAAACCATAGCATGGTGGTAGGGCTTTTTCTAATGCCCGCCTGGCTAGCTACCACCCTCAAGTTGTAAACCTGCTGTCAAATACCAATAGGTGTGCTCTGACAGCTGCACTTGAGAGCCATTTCCTGCACAGGTTTTAACGTGTATACAAACTTGGGCCGTATCGTCACTTAAGATCGGGTGAGATTATGGCCATAACGATAAACCTTAAGTATAAAAAAAAGTAGTCAAACTAACTGGTGTCTCCGACTACGTTTGCATTTTTCTCGGCAACCGCATGATAGTAACAACTTTTCTAATGGGTATCTACGTTGTGAAATGAATATCAATGCCATATCTATAGGTCTCGTTCTTTTGATAATACTGTGTTGACCCAGGTAGTGTTAACCGCTTCTATAAATATATAGATTACATTCATAAACTTTAACACATAGGTATCTACATTAATATTACAAAGCGGAAAAGTTTGTTTGTTTGAACGCGCTAATTTTAGGAATTACCGGACCTATTTAAAGAAAAAGTGTTTTTTTGTTTGTTAGAGCAATCATTCGTGAAAGCTATTTAACAGTACTCTACCACTATTAAACAAAGCCGTATTGAAAAAAGTTACAAAAATATCCAAAATTTATTAAATAATTTTTAGGTTCACACGAACTAAGCCGCGGGCACAGCTAGTCTATGTATAAAATGTAAAATTAGCGCCTCTAAAACAGAGATATCGCATTTAGTGGATCGAAAGGAAAATAGTACTGGAAATTCGATACGAATCGAATCGGTAGCAAGCCGTAGCGAATCTAATTTATTTACTTTAATGAAAACAACGAAGGCGTTCTATAAAGAATTCGTTCCGTTCTTTTGGATACCTTAAAAGATAAAAAGTATTAATGTATTGTTTAAAGAGGTGGTACTAGAAATGATTTTTCTATACTTATATCTTTACTCGGCAAACCGACGACAGACGGCCCATCAGGTGGTAAATGGTTACCGTCACCTATGAACAGCTACAACACCAGGGGTATTTACATTACATTACATTACTGAGGGGTATAGGGTTCCAGAGATCTAATATGCGCGACAAGAATGTTCTACACTATATTGTGAAAACAGATCCTATCTGTTCAACATGGCCAGGCTTATGCGGATAAGCAGCTGGCCAACGGCGAGAGTTGCGACTTTGAAACTGATAAGGACATCATATCGAATAGTTCCTCATACCACCCTCAGCTGTGCATGCGGTATATGCTATTATATACCTATTTTAATTAATCTAGCAAGCCTGCCTGTTGTTCTTTTGTCTTTTCGAGTAGTCATAACTCGAACAAACCAGCATTGAACGCATTCAGTACATAATAATATAAAACATACAACATAAAAAATACATGTAATTTTTTGTTATGATTCATCTCAACGTTGTTGGAAATTAGCGCTTTATCCCTATCCCAATGGAATCCTTTCGTTTTACGATACACGGAGTTTCCTACAAAGTAATCCATGTTATTGAATATAGTAGTGTCAATTTTCATTACAATATCTCTAGTAGTTTCAGAATAACGCGCCTACAAAGGTACAAACAGACAGGCAAAAAACAACATAGTTGTGTTTTTTTTGTATAACAAAAGAACGTCCTAATTACACCTTAGTCGTAGGGTTATTGCTCGACTAGTTAGACTGTCGAAAAATAAATGTTCAGTATAAGCCTTTGTTTTCCGGCATAGTGAACGAGAAATAGCTCTTTCCGTCAACTTCAGCAACACGGCTGTAATACCCCTGTTGTTGCAGCTGTCCTTAGGCGCCGCTAATCATTTACTCTCAGATGGGCCATCTGCCTGTTTGCTGTCTATTGGAACAAAAAAAAGTTTTTTTTTTATGTAACAAGAGATAGCTTCGTCACAGTTTTACTAGATGTAAAATATTATAAATGAATATATTAGTTAGTCTATCTGTTTGTTAAGCTTTCACACCTTAACTACTTAAAGCGATCATCACGTAATTTGGTTACACGTGGACATACAGCAAAGCACTTTGCATATCTTTTATCTAAAAAAAAATATGTTTCTATGGGATAGTAAAATAGTATGTAATGTATGTATGCAGAGAAACCACGAACAATAGCTAGTAAATCTATAAACAAAATGTTGTTCATTCTTTTTACAAAAGTCTATAAATACCTAAATAATAATAATAAAATACCACATAACAAACATTTACTTAGTATATGATATTGCCCTCAACCAAAATAGACTATTTTAATTTCGTAACTTAATATGGAGGCAGCTGTTTACTGTACCCCGGCACGATTTTCCCTTGTTACTACAGAACTCAATTTATCTTCGGAATTTTTTGTTTTATTACGTTATAATTTTATGAACGCCCACTCTCTCCTAATATGGAGCTGATTTTATTTGCTAATAATAATAACTTCTATATTGATCCTATTCAGGGTTTTATTTCTCGTAAGAAATATTTTTGTAAATTAGTAAAAGTATATTAATAGCCATTATTTTAATAGATCAGTGTTTAATTATGAACAACAAGTCATATTATTTTATAAAGATATAATTCTTTTTTATTTGGAATTATATATATTAGGAAAAGAAAAAAACTCTCTGCTGTAAAAAGAGTAATTATAGCTTACGAAGTTTTTCATGAAAAGGCTCGATCTAAACGAGCCAAAAGTTAGGAAAAGATAATGTGTTATAGTTCAATAAACATACATTAGAACTTGCATAAAAAGCTATATAATTTATTTAGTTACAGTACTATATCTCCCTTAGACGTGATTTTTAGGCAAAATTAAACTAAAAGGTTTTGCCAAGATCTCGCCACGTAATGGACAATGAACGCCAAAGTAATATAAACTATACGTTTGTGCATGCATTTATCATCGTTATGGTAATACTACAAGCTTAAACGCAAAATAATTGTTAAAATGTAGTATAGTTAATATTAAACCAAATCATAAATAGATATAACAATATGAAATATTTCCGTGACATCAAAAAGCTGTGACAGATTCCACCGATTTATTTGCCATGACCGCGCCTCGTAAAACAATAATAAAAGTTTTGACCAACACATATTGGAAAAAGTCAGTGGAGCGGTAAAGATCACTTGTGTTAAACGGGAGTGTGAATTCTAGTTGCTTGATTTTCTTTCCTTTTATGTCTAGTTTTAACACCAAATAGAATATAAAACAAATATTTTTTTTCCATGTTATATAAAAATAATCTAAAGATAAACTACAAGTTCAAGCGAGGATAGATTAGTGGTAGTGTGTAGGAACGCCGCGTCATGGAATGTGAGTTCGAATCCAGCCACCTACAATGAGCTTGAGCTCTCGGTGAAGGAAAACATCATGAGGAAACCATAGCATGGTGGTAGGGCTTTTTTTGATGCCCGCCTGGCTAGCTACCACCCTCAAGTTAAAAATCTGCCGACAAACACCAATAGGTGTGTTGCGACAGTTGTACTTGAGAGCCAGTCCCCAAAATAAGGCCGGCAACGCACCTGCGATTCCCCTGGTGTTGTGGGTGTTCATGGACGTCGGTAATCACTTACCATCAGGTGACACGGTTGCTCTTTTGCCCGCTATTACATAAATAAAAACCTAGATGTAATACGTGAACTATTTAATTAAAATTTAAAGACTCCCTTTCTAGTTTTGAGGCTAACATTGCGAGACTGTTAAGAGACTATAAGTCATAAATTACTCCCGAACTTTATCACCCATTGGCAATTTATCGTTTTTTTTTTTGCTATCTTTTAAAATCACATTTGTCTTTACATATTCTTTGCCTTGACAAATTATTTGGGTTTTGTTTTTAATTATTTTTTGGTCTACCAATTTGCATGTCTTGGTTGCCTTAAGAGGTCTAGTGTTTATATATTTTTTGAGAATTGGCTCAGTTATAAGTTGTAACTGTTGTAGGGCACTGACCACTGGCGGTCCTAAAAAAATAATAAAAGATATACATATTGAACGTCGGAAATTGATAACAATCCCTATATTTCCACGTTATTACGATAATAAAAAGTTATTTAATTTGAAGCATTTTGAATTAAAGGTGTTACTTACTTTTTGACACATTCAAATTAAATAGGTCAACCAATTATACAAGTGAAATGTGCCTTGCTTTAACACTTTAAGCTCAATAAACTCAGAAAAAAGCGTTTATTTTAACATATCGAATTACTTGGTTAAAACTAGACGGCTAATTCAACAAATTTAATTGTTTTGGCTATTTAATTGAAATGTGTGAAAACTTGTTAACAGTATTCGTTTGTATATGAGTTATACAATATTTTACGGCGAAATAATTGAAATATTACTTTGTTATTTTGATAGAAATACCAACGAGCAATTAGTAGTGTTAGATTGGTATTAATTCGCCGTCATTTGTTATAGACAACTTGGCACAAATTAATGGATCGGATAATGTTACTCTAGATGTACTGTAAAGCTTTTAGTTAATTCGTGTGCATTCCATTTATGTGTCATATAGTATTTCAACCTATCGTCGTAACTACAGCCATTAATTCACAATATACACACAATATCCAGTTGAGTGACTAAAAAAAATACAATTATTAAAGTAATATTTGATTATAAGTTAGGTTTTAATCAGTATAATTCAAATCACCCATGATTACAAACTGAAATGTAGGATATATTATAGAATTAGTCAATATAGTATACTATTTTTATATTAAAAATTGTGGCGTGTATGTGTTCTTAATTCTGCTACAAAATGTTTTGACCGATTATGATGAAATTTTTCTTTGTATTCTTATAGATGCGCTAAGATAACTGTTTGGCGCTGTTAGCGACATTTCAAAATTTTTTATTTGTCTCATTAAAACATCCTTAGTAAGCCTCCAACATATCTCAATATTTTTCAATAATTTTTATATGCATGACTTGTTTATCTGTGCTTGAACCGAGTGTACTTATCGGATACCCGCTAGTAATTAATAAATACAATTATAAAAGGTATATATATAATCATAAATGTACTTAAAATACACCTAATTTTTTTATCAAGTAAATTCCTTCAATTAAATAATAAACTAATTGTTTATATATTAGTAATGTAGTTGATTTTCACTAAATACTAACAAAATCAAAGACACATTTTACAGAAAATATTCATATTGATAAATGAATATATTGCAACATGTTGGTATGTACTACAAGAACAACATGCACGATATTTACTACGACTACATTACTAAAACTATGTCGCAACCAGTAGCAGCCATTCCCAGGCTATCGAACACGTGGTCAGCGTTCCACAAAGAAAATAAAATACAACGAAAGTAATATATGAAACGTAAATACAGGAGATCAAACTTTACACTAGAGAGGCCGTGCCGCTTGTAATGAGGAAAATAAACTAACGATAAATAAATACATAAAGTTTAATTAAGTATGTCTTTTCTTTCCGAATCACATAAGTTAAACTAGTCTTCAACAAACAAGACTCTCCCAAATAACATGGATAACGAAGATTTCATTCGCTTATAATTAAATAATAGATTTGTATTTCTCTATATTCAAGTGTACTATAGCTTATATGTATGTATGTTTGTCTGGGATTCCACCCACAGCGCCGTTCGAGTCTTCTACGAGCAGTGTAAATTTTTTCACGATAATTTAACCTTTTGTTGTTTATTTATAAATCTAAACCTGATAGATATTATTCCTCATAAAAACTTTGACAGTTTCTATCACACCCATACGGAATATATTTTAATACATATTTTATCATTGTGTCGAGAAAATTACTTATTAGCAAGTTTTGAATAAATCTAACCTATAAATTTTTAATTTATTATTGACATAGAGTTAGATGACGATAAGCATATTGTAATCCAAATAAAACGGCTTCCATAGCGAGATCAACAATTTGGAGACGGTAGCCATTTTGTAACGACTTGAAAGCCCCTCAGCAACTGGATATAAACTGGCTGTCTCTGAAATACAACAAACCAAAAAAAAAGTGACAGAACATTGTTTTAAATAACGTAGTGTTCCTAAATTATTTCTGTACGGACATGCTTATCGCAGCGCGTAAATGCATTACCCGGATCCAGGACAACTGTCACTACCAACTAAAAAGCACCACAACGACACTTCGATCTCTCATGTTGCCAGAAACCAGGACGGGGTTCCATAGTTCTTCTATGGAAGGCCTGTCGAATACAAAACACTATCATCCCGCATACTTTGCCACATTTTAAATACTTCTAGAGATTGAATATGATTGAAAAAACTTGAGTTTAAACAACAACTACATTATCATGTTCACATCTTTCCAACTTTATTTTTTTTTAGCCTATATTGTTATTGGTAATTACGAGTCCCTTAGGGTACTGATTTAATTTATTTGAAAGTCTTGATATATTTTCCTATTATAATTTTATCTTATAGGAAATAATGTCATATCGTTGTTGTTTCATGTCATGTCAGGGCTTACAGAGCAATACGACATGCCATTTTTTATTATATTTCGTTCATTCTTTATTATTAACTCATTCAGCAGTTATCCGTTCCTTTTTTGTACGAACTAATACTGTTAGCCGAAATGGTCTTGATATCTTCACCACGTTTTGTGGCCAGCGCAGAACGCACTCAGACACGGCAACTAGCTCAAGGATGTCTAAGTGGCCGAATATCGGCTTGAGGGATTAACGGCGCACAATTTCGCAAATTGAATCTGATTAATCACATCCATTCGAGCTAGCTACAATATCAAAGATACACGTATATATATTTAGGGATCTGACAATGTTTCCTAATTCTAAGTATTTTAAAAAGAAGAAAATGTTCCGTCGAAACCTGTGTTCCAACTGTCTGGGTGGGTCAGGTGTGGTTTCGTTCTAGTTGATTTGAAAAATCCTGTATCACGTATGCAGTAGGCTATAGGGCTTCTTTCCACAGGATCGAACCTAGGATTAAAGTCGCTGGTGGATGCAGCGAGAATTATCCATTCCTTTTCATTGGTATCCAAATTATATTGAAATCTATTATAATATAATGAGGCCAAACATTTATATTAGTTTTGTTTAAACGCGTTAGTTGAATTCGGTAAATTATTCACACCAGGTTTATCAGAAATAAGATGTGATACTTATTATGCAGAAAAAAACCGTTTAAAGAGTGTAAAAAACGAGTGTATGTATGTCAAGTCCATTGCACGACTGGAGTTTAAAACTTAAGTACGGTTGTTACTGAAACAAGATTTCACAATGAAAAATGTTCAAGGTACGTTGCACAGAAAAAAATATCACTTGTATTAATGTTACTTCTATTTTTTTTTTCGAAACGACGTACTGTTAGGTCTAGTAGAGGCGTTTACAAATTCATCGAGCTTGGGAGTCCGGAAAGTACTAATCCCGGAATGCAAAGAGCACAAGGGTTCTAAGATTTGGCCAGACTTTTTTTTTCTAATAATGTAATCCCTGGAGATAGATGTACTAACAAATAGAATTTGGTTGTTACCGATAGTGTATTATATATTTTGAATGAATGTTATCGAACAGTCGTTGAGTGTAGGTGTCGTTTAGAAAATCGAAATTCAACAGCGTAATCTGGAAACTTGTTAAATCAATACAACTCATACATGTGCAGGATTTAATTACACTAACACGCTCGCTTGTAGTAATTAAGCTAAGAACATTCCAATTAGTAAATTGCTTCTGTGTTTTCCGTATTAATAATACATATACGGCGTCTGCAGCATAGCAACTACTATTTAAGCCACAGAAGTATTTTCACTATAATGTGTGTACTAAAGACTTAAAATCACTGGAACAAAAACATTCCCATCAAGTGAATCTGTTATCAATTATCATATTTCAATATAATCCATTCCAGATAGTTTGCGCAATTTCGGTCCTATTTTTCGATTTAACTGCTCATGATCGTAAAATCTGTTCTTAGTTAGTATCTATTTTGTGAAAGTAAAATATATAATAATAATTTTATTTCCATACAAAATGTTAAAGGTACAAATATAAGGAAACTCTGCCTCCTACCTTAGTAATAACTGTGTTGTAGGAGACAGTTACATAATAGGACGTTGAGCGTTTACATACACTATAATAATACAAAACAATTTAAAAAAAGAAAATAATTAAAACGTACTGTGCATTAAAAACCCAAACCAAGGGTGTCCTGAGATTCAGTCGTAATATAAAGCATTTTGCGTGCATGTAAAGGAGGTACGTGAAAATATTGTAAGTGAACGCTCGTAAAAATGCGCCGTTGAAATAAATTTGTACACCTAATGTAATCCTAGAGCATAATATAATCTGCAATCCAACAAAAATATCAGGCCAATGAACGTATAGTTTTAGAAATCTGATAATGAGTGAGTGGTAGTTTCCTATACATACGTAGATAACATTCTCCCACTCGCTTTGTCAATACAGTAGAGAATATGTAGGTATAGAAATAATTAATAATCAAAATAATCGACGAGATAGTGAGTATATACAGCATCTCAATTTATGTTATATCTTCCTTTTGCTCCGTGTAATTTATCAACATATTAATATCTACTACTTATATTTACAATTTGATATTTTCTTAAATATAAATCTAATGGCAGGTGACAACGACAAGTACAATAAAGTTTCTATTATATAACAATACATTAATTAACGAATACCCACACATTATAAGTGGATTCAAACACAGCTTTATAAAATTTTGTGACTTAAAAATATGTATTTGACAAAAAAATACTACTAATAAAATACATCTGTAAATGTTTAACAAAAATGTGATTTTTAATTGTAGTGAGTGTGTCAAAGAGAAATATCAACTTTTCCTGCTTTAAAATTTTCGCTATCGTGACGCATCTTTGAAATGTTAATCGCAATTCTCGCCTAATTCTTGAATCGTCGCATAAAACGTGTTACTTCAAAAATAATATTTTCCTGGCTTTGGTGCTACGCAAATATTTGCGATTATATCCCTCACTGTCAGTCATATCAATGTCAGACATGATAAAGTACTATAGAGTGCTCACATTGTCGTTATTGATACTGCCACTTCTAGAGAAAAATTACCATCGAGTATACAATTACATTTTTTAGTATTTTATGTAATTAGAACCATTACGCTATTACATTTTTTAAACATTTGTACGATTTTAAAAATTGTTATATAATTTCACTTATTCAGCTTAGCTCAGCTTCCACACAACAAGAATCTACTAAGCGGTTTTATTAAATCACCAAAAAATATATATCAATCAAAACTGTCATAATTTTAATCTAAATCAAGGTAGGTACATGAACAGTTTCTAGCGGTATTTTTACACATAGTATACTGTTTAGTATATCTTCGAAAGCATTTACTTTGGTATGGTTGACAAACGTATAATTTGTCTATTTTTCTCCCTCACAACCCACGTAAGAAAGGTCAACACAACGTATTTTCCTGTGTCATGTTGTTGTTAACTGCGATTCGGCTTAGTGTTTTATGACCGGCCGCCTGCCCGCCTGACGTCAACCGTACTTAATTTCACGATTGTTTTAATACTTAACTAACCTACAGAATTACAATGTCTAATCTGTTCAAACTACTAAACTTATTAAAGTCTACCTGATTGACTTTAACCAGACAAAATCCACGAAAACATGATAAACGTCATTAACAACGTGACGGAGTAATGACCTTCCATGGAGAGAGTTTTTGGCGGGTTCTTGATCTGTCATGTTGTGATTTTTATTTTTATACACATATTTAGTTATTTAGCCTCATAAAGTGTAATTTAGGTCACATTTTACGTGATGTAGTGTAGCTAAAGAGTATAAGTTAAGTGAATTATGAATAATCATTCAGAACATGATATCTCATTTGCCACAAAAACTCGCAAGATAGCTTTAACAAGAGAGTCACCATCTTGTTGAAGGTAGTTTCTTCTGCCCAAAATGCCCAAATCTTATCACTTGGAAATGGCAGTAATATTCTATAAAGAGAACTGAGTTGCCAAGAATAAAAAAAGAAGAACCTTCCTAGTAAGATTTTTTTTTATAGTTTAAGGTTTAGCGTTATGGCCATAATCTCACCTGATCCTAAGTGACGATACGGCCTAAGTTGGAAGACATGCTAAACCTGTGGAGGAACTGGCTCTCAAGTGCAACTGCCGAAACACACCCATTGGTATTTGGCGGTAGACATTCAACTTGAGGGTGGTAGCTAGCCAAGCGGGCATCAGAAAAAGTCTTACCATTATGCTATGGTTTCCTCACGATGTTTTCCTTCACCGAAAGCTCAAGCTCATTGTAGGTGGCTGGATTAGAACTCACGTCCCTTGACGCGAAGTCGTACACACTACAACTGAGCTATCATCGCTATGACATATAGCAAAGGTTGCTACTAAGCAGATTGATTGCACATACATAATATCTTTATATATAAAAATTTCGTGTCACGTTGTTTGTCCACGATGAACTCCTAAACTACTGAACAAATCTTAATCAACTTTTGCACACTATGTGCAGTTTGATTCAACTTGAGAAATAGAAATCTTTTTATGTCGATAAGTGATAATAACTACTCGAAAAGGCTGAACACTGTCTGCCAGGTCAGCTAGTTGTTTTATATATTTACCAAGAAAAAATACATTTACTCGTTTCAGTCCCAAATCCTTTATTAGAATCAAGTCTGTTTGCTTTTAGTTGACTTTTATTGTCCAGTATTTCTTCATTACCAACTATACAGCGAGTGTACCAGCAAATATTAACCTACCAAATTGTATTTCAAACTATAACCTCAAAACTAACAACTGATGCTATGTATTCACACTTGGCCAGTTTTATTTTACTTTAAAAGTTTCATGCACTATAATCAGACCGAGTTTGATGAGAAAATATATAATTAGTATCTAACCGATAAAGCAAGACATTAAATAAACACATTTCTTGCATGGTGTCATTTTAATTACTTACATTTAATATTTCTGTATTATAATATTCTAAAAACATACTCAGTGAACTTATTAACAGTTACGGCCTAAAATATAGAGAAAGACTCGTACAGGTAAGATGGACCTCGAAGGTACATTTTTTCTTCAAAGGAACGAGTAATTAAAATAATATAAGTTTGATCGAATCTCAAACCTCGATAAATTATTCTTAATTAAGCAAAGAAATTATATAAACTACAATACCTATTGACCTGAAATTTAGGTTGTATTTTCCTTTTAAAAGAGGACACACACTTTCTTAAAGCCAGTTCCTCTAAAAATTTACAGTGTCTACCAACTTGGGCCGTATCGTCACTTAAAATCAGGTGAGATTATGGCCATAACTGTAAAAAGAGTTTTAAGGTCATACGTGGTAGATAAAAACGTGAACAAAGTCGAAGGCATAAGTTACTATTTTTATATTAAACTATATATCAAGTATACTTTTAGAAGTTGTTAACGTTATGCTTGTTTTTCCTCAGTATTGGCACTAATCCAAAAAACTAACATAGCATCTCGTCATTACTCATAAAGATTTGATTGAAAGAGTAAAATTAGTTTCAAGACATAATTCTTCAGTCAACCGTAGTATATTTATTAAGATATTGTAGGTGATAATCGAAAGAGTTTGTTATCAGCTGCTCAAGACAAGTTCTGTCTGAACAGGTCTGTACAAATGTATTCGTAGGTACCCGACGTAGACAAACAGTCAAACTCTGTCATGTTCTCTCTTTCTCGGCGGTATTTTAATCTAAATCACGTCAAAAGTATCAGTTGATTTCTGGATTGTCAAAACACTTTCATTTTATTTACCGAACGTTGACGATCAAAAGACTTAATTAAGTCTATGGATTTTCCTACACACTACTTTCAGTTTGTTTGAAAAATACAATATGTTATACGTATTGTTGTACGTATATGACTAATACACTTAGGGACTTAGACTTAGTCACCTTGAAGCGATGATCTAAGTAGTAGCGTGTAGGAACGCCGCGACATGGGACGTGAGTTCGAATCCAACCACCTACACTGAGCTTCAGATTTCGCTGAAAGAAAACAGCGTGAGAAAACCATAGCCTGATGGTAGGGATTTTCTAATGTCCGCCTTGCGAGCTACCACCCTCAAATTGAAAATCTGCCGCCAAATACCAATAGGTGTGTTTCGACAGATGCACTTGAGAGCCAGTCCCTCCACAGGTTTAGCGTGTCTACCAACCTCGGCCGTATTGTCACTTAAGATCTGGTGAGATTATGACCATAACGCTAAAGCCTTAACTATAAAAAAGCCGACAGAAGTGAAAACTATATTCCACAAAATAATGTGAATAAAAGATAAATATAATCGTATCGTTATGTTGAGGTTTGGAACCTGCGAACTTGCTTTCGCGAAACTCTTAAGTCGCACGTTAAACCCATCGACCAAGCGTTCATATATTATAAGTTCCTAATGAACACTTTGCATACACTCTCTCCATTCTTCATAATTGACTGTGTAAATTCAATCGGCTAAATGTTTTGCAATGCACATCATTGTGTTTTTTAGAGCTGTATCAGCTAACAAGTCTACATCTTCTTCATCATATTTATATCTATATATGTGAGTGTTCTCACCGCTGCTAATTAAATCTTTTGCTGTTTCGTCCATAGAATCTACATCTACAAGTAACTTATCTTTTAAATCAATCTGTGATGCTGTATAAATTGCTAAAGTCCATTTAAAATTTTGGGTTTTTATACCAAAAAACGCATCAGCTTCTTGTGATTTTTTTAATTTTTCTGTGATATTTATATAGCTTTCAAATAGTTTGTGCAAACAGAAATCACTGTCTTTTCTCCATAAATATTTTACTGTAAGTTTTTCTTTATTGACATCACTAGTATGTTTTACCCGTAAGAACACTGCACCTTCTGCGCTGTCTTGCAAATATCTTATGCAGACTTCGTCAAAAGCTCCGACACCAACCAAGCGTATCCCTAAATAAAACTCATCAAACCCTTTATTTAACGATGCACGTATAAACACTAAACTAAGTAGTTTAGATTCGTAAAGTTGACTCTTAATTCCTGATGTGCCGGCACGTTTATGCTTAACAATAGATACATCAAATGCTATGTCTCGATCAATATTTTATCGATTTCTAGTTCTGCTTCAAATTGTTCTAGTAGCTCAACTATTGCTGATCCGATATAAGAATCCAGTTCCTTAGCAATATCAATCGGTAATTTACCTTCATTATTCTATAATTAATGTTAGCTCCACGCTGTAGAAGCAAATTAACTATCTCTATATCACTATTAATAACAGAGATATGTAGTGGTGTATTATCAGAATCGATTGCTAATTGTTCATTTACATTTGCACCATCCCTTAGACATTCTAAAACTATTTCTTTTTGTTTCTACCGTTGCTTCTTCTATTAATGTCATAAAGAATTTAATCTATCTCTATCTAATCATTTTTTTGTACTTCGGCATACTTGCAATTGCTAAATAAGCTTTGTTATTAATACGGGGTTGCGAGTTAATGTTAAGACCTCTTAAAGATGCAGAAATTAATTTAATTAACCTCTCATCAGTAGATGTAATCATCGACTAATCTTTATATATAAAAATTTCGTGTCACGTTGTTTGTCCGTGATGAACTCCTAAACTACTGAACCGATTTTAATAAAATTTTGCACACTGTTGTTTCAATTAAAACTTACTTTAAGCCGCCCAAGAAGATTAGTCAATTTTTACCACCTGTCAAGTGTCATATACCTCTACAAGAACAGGGCGTATAAAAAATCGAATGTGACTGTGGCTTCTCGTATATTGGTCAAACCAAAAGAAATATAGGGACCCACGTAAAAGAACACATAGCTGACGTTAAACACCGACGCTCTACGAAGTCTGTAGTTGCTGAACATTCAGAAGAAGGCTCCAAACATTATCTTCGATTCGACAAGCCACAAATCCTTGCCAAAGAACACCGATTCCTACCTAGGATGATTCGTGAGGCTATTGAAATTAAAAAACATCCAAATTTCAATAGAGAAGATGGTTGGAAGCTAGCACAAGCCTGGGATCCGATTATACATTTAATTAAATCGGAACCCAAAAGACCAATTGCCAGACCTCAAGACACTGTGAGCTCTTTCTGCGTAGATCGGAACTCTATCAACAATAAAAATTAAATTGAAGTTAGACACAGTAACATGAACTTTTTTGGACAACCTACATCTCAGTCCGCCCCGTGACCACGAAGGCTGAAAAGCTTTCGAAACGTCGGGATCAAAATAAATAAATAACCGCGATAAAATCCGTTTAAATTAGTTTTATTTCAAAGATTATACTGAATATACAGCCCAACGCAGCACAGCGGGGTGACGCATAAGAGACCTGTCTTTAGGGCTTCGATGACAGCGAAGCACTGACTAATTTAACTTTATCACTGTACTATAATGACATTGCATACAATAATAAACGGAAACAAGCAGGGCCGGATTTAGATGAAAATGAAAATGTCCTAGGTTTAACTATTATGATTTCAAATGTTTTTCAAAAATTTTTTTTTATATTTAATAGGCTTAGCGTTATGGCGAAAATCTCATCTGGTGTTTAGTGACGACAGTACCTAAGATGGTGACACACGTTAAGCTTAATGGATGGAATAACTCTCAAGTGCAGCTGCTGGAACACACCTACAGCAGTTTAATCTGGCTGAAAATGTTATGTTTTGATCGACACATAATATCACAGAATAACCATTAACAGCGGTAATGAGAAATTTGCAGAGAGTGTTTACTTTATACCGCAAGCATCCTTTTACAAACGACTTCTTGAAATTCAACCTCAAAAGGTGTGAAAGTGAGGACCCAGTTTAAGTGGTAAATAATATATTTTTGGTTGTAATTAATTAGGGACTTGTTATTATTAGTTACTTTTATCTAAAATTTATGAAACCCAGCTATTGACGTGTTTTTTTTAAATCAGTCAATAGTCAATCAATCAGTTTTAAAAGAATTTATATGGAAAACAATATTCCTCGGAACTTATTTCAAAATAAGAGTAAACAAATTTTATTAAGGATTGAGGAAAACAGGTACAAATCTTATAGTCTACGTGAGCGAAGCTGCAAGCGAAAATGCCTTTATATTATTTTTGATAGGTTTTAACATTTAGCCACAATATTACTTGATGCTCCAGAACGATATACGCAAAATGGCAACGCGCTCAGCTCTAAGATCTTGAGGGACTGACTCATAAACATAACTTCTAGAAAACACCTATATTTATCATAAAATTATCTTCAAATGTATTTATTACTAGATTTTATGGTCGGATTCGCTCACGTTAATATTGATTTTGTTAAACAAATCGACTGACGGAATAAAAAGTTTCATACAAAGTTTATCCCACTCTTAACCCCACTTCCTATAAGATTTTCGCGAGAAGCCTATCTCCGTTCCCAAGGTCACATCTATCTCTGTGCCAAAATTCATCACAATCGATGGAGCGGTTTAGGCGTGAAAGCGTAAAGAACTAACAAATAAACTCACTTTCGCATTTATAATATTAACCTAATATTAGTATGATGATTTCTTACATTACATTATTCTTAGAAAAATACAGTTCCTTTGACTCTCAATAAAGTCAAAACTACTAAAGTTATTGGGATGAAACTATTGGCCCATTACAAGTAAACGTTGTAGATGTTCTAAGCTACTTAATTGTCAGATTCCATTGTTCTTTTTAATTATTTTTCGTTTTAATTTTAAGTCGAGCATAGCGTGCAGGTAAATGATGGCTAGTATATTTATAAAGACAAACATAAACCACGTGATTTGTCAAAAACAATCAAAATATCATATAACGTATGCTCGTAAATTCCCAACATCAGGCTGATACACGTTACGATCCATATTTATGGGCGCATGAAGATTGCATAAACATTACCTGAGATATAAATTGTATTTACCCATCTAAGTATACATACGGTTTCAAATATGGGCGATCACTGTTTCATTGATTATTTCTAACATCCAAATTTTCGGATTCACTAGCCTAAGTTAGTGTCTCTAAATATAGCCAAATCGATTGTATACGCTGTTACACTATTCTGGGCACGTTTTTTTAATATTATAAGTACATTCGTGGTAATTTGATTTTTCATAGTATACGTTACAGTATATGTTATAGTATAAGTTACATTTATATCACTCGTATTACGCGCTACAAGGCAGTAATAATATAATATTATTATTTCTCCGCATTTGTTTAGTAACAAGCATTGTATACATTAGAAAATTATTATATGAAATGTGCTGCGAAAGCCTGGAAGGTAGCTATTAAAGCAAAAAATGTTAAAACGTTTTGAAATTACCATCTAGATACCTATTTGTTAAAGAGCTCAACGTAATTTTCCCTTCTCTTGTAACCATACATTAGAAAATAGCATTTGATGATAGCTCAGTGGTAGCATGTACGGACGCCGCGTAAAAGAACGCCAGTTTAAATTCCTGCAACGAGCTTGAGCTTACGATGTAAACAAAATATTATACGAGAATAACACCAGAGAATTTATAATAAATTTGCATGATTTATCATAGTACGCAATCATTGTAAATAGAATTACATATTTACTATATAATTGCTTATCAGCTACAGTGGTCATATACCGAATATATGATGTATAATAATATATATTCTGTACTCATAGATGATCAAGCAATACATTAATCGTATCGCGCACGTTGTATTAATGGCATGCGATTACGCTGGATGTCCGGAAATCTAGCTACTACCTACTCTATGGGTTATATAAAAAGATTGTTGTATTTTTATAAAACGATGAATTCATAAATTGAAGTTCGAAGCAATGGTAGCTTAGTGGTAGTATATACAGACACAGTGTCGATCGATTTGACTTTTAATTCCTACTATAAACCTTAACTACCACTGAAAGAAAACTTTGTGGAAAAACCGTAATATGGTGGTAGCACATTTCTATACTCCATTAATACTCTCCTAGTTAGCTACCACTTTTAAATTAAAAATCTGTGTGATGTACTTATTATGCAATTATTCCGGCAGTTTAACTTTAAAGCCAATACTTTCACTATTATGCTTAGGGTGAAATATATGGAGCGTACTCTGACTTATAACTGCGTTAACTCTAGAATTCAAATTTATAGTCGCATCGTAAGCCTTTGTTTACCTTACCCTGAACAAAGTCCAAGTCATCAAATTATAGCAAAGGTTGAGATAAAGCTAAACACACCTTATAGATTTCAACCTTATTGTATAGGGCACATCATCACATAAAATTTCATAAGATTGCGGCCACAATTTTATGAATAAAAAATCAATATTCTGAATAATCAAAGAATGAAAGCCCATTTAAGCACAAAGATTCGGTAAAATACTTATAATTTATATTTTGCCTTTTGGTAATGTGCTTTTCGACTCTTTCCCGGCGACCCCAAATTACTAAGAATAGAAACTTTAAATTAAGGAAGGGTATTGGGATGATATTGTAAGCGTCATTTGGTAAGGGATTACTTGAAATTCAACCCCTACCCCAACCCCTAAAAGATGGTTGTCAAAGTTTGTATGTAATATAATATTTTTCGAAATTTCATTTGTAACTTGGTGTCGAACATAAAAAGAAATGAAAACATTTTCAGCGCTTCAATGTCTATTGTTAGAAATGAGAAGAGGAGTAGGTTAAAGATGTAGAAAAGTATAAATCTCTCGTCCCTTCGGTAATGCTCCAGCTTCGTACGATGAATATGCCTAGTATGCCTCCCTTAGAACTGATAGCCGCGCTCGCCTCTCACTTATATAGTTATCGATGTTATAAACTATCCTCCTTCAAGTCACTTGTAGCAGTATATATATACTTTATAGTTTTACGGCTACAATTTCACTTGATGTTAATTAACGATGTAGCCCAAGATGGTGAATACATTTAGCTTAGTGGAGAGACTGGTTCTCAAATGGAACTACCGGAACACCTTTGGGATGTGAAAAAGGTAGCAAAATATTGTATTGGAAATAGTAGTTCTCAACTCCAAGTCTTACATAAACAATAAACCACATACTTATCCAAATACAATAAAAAACTGTATAAGAGTTATAACATACGCGAGCCAAACTGCGGGCGGAAAGTTAATAAAATATAATGTATCTTTGATTTCTTATAGTAATTACATTAAAAATACACAGACCACAACTTTCAACGTTACGATAATATGATAAATAATACGTATCGTGACTAGAGTTACTGGATTCTGTTTTAAAAACGGTTATAGTGATTTTATGACTGAAGCTTCTGTCTTACTTGGATAGCTACAACCAATAAAACTTATATATTTTTCAATCTTTTTAGATTAGTTTCTCCTGAACTTTATTTGTTTTGTGATTTAGATACCACTCACAAAGCGGCTATTACCACATTCAACCATCTCCCGTTTCCCTCTTTTCATCGAATAAATGGTATAGGTAGATTTCTAGAATGTCTTTATATTTGTTAAGCTATTTTTAACTTTTATGCGTACTCTATTAAAATAGATTACTTTGGATAATAGTATTAAAAAACTTTTCACGTCAGAAGAAAATACTTCAAACAAATTGATAATAGAACTTACAATTAATAGTATTGTTTAAACCATTAAAAAACATATCGAGTAAAGTAATAACAGTACGCCATTCACACACACACGCGAGTCGAGAGCGGTGACGTACTAGGAGCATGAGGTCTAGCCAAGCGCCAATCCACCGTTGTTTGCACGATGGGCATGCCCAGAAAACTAATAGACTTATGACGTTAAAGCGTTCAGGGTTAGTGTTTGCCTCACAGTTTTATCCATATATTTTGTTTGTTGTTGTTGTTGTAGGAACACACTATATTCATCATAAACAAGTTCATACGTCAACTCGCACTTTACCGATTTCCGGGTGGCTGTAAACACAACCTTTTTGAGGGTTGGATCAGCGCGTGGGTCTAACAAAGCATCATACCGTTGGCCGTTACAGCATACGGTTGCGCCAATAAATGTTGCATATGTAAATAATTGTTCGTTATATTATAACCGTGTAAATAAATGGATACGACAAAAAACTATATACTGTATATTGTTCTATTTTATTTTTGTAATCTAACGTAACGTATCCATTACTACTATCGCATTACTTTTATCTGCACGGAGAATAGTTACATCCTTCTTTGAACGCAAGTTCTTTAAAGCGATATATTGTTGTTTTAGAAGACTTGGAAAAGTGTTATCACCACTAAGAGGCAACACTAGAGCAACTGTGAAGGATTCATACCAATTTGTCAGTGATATTAAACACCTACAATTAGCTGACAATGAAACCATAGTTAGTTTTGATGTCCAGTCTCTATTCACAAGCTAACCAGTACAAGACTGCATTGAAATTGTGTCTAAGAGGTTAGCAGATAATAACATGCCCATAGAGTATGCAGCATTACTTAAACATTGTCTCACATCTGGCTACATGTTGTGGAAGAATCAATTTTATGTTCAAGTGAATGGAGTAACTATGGGCTCACCTGTATCTCCAGTAGTCGCCGATATTTTCATGGAGGACTTCGAGGAGACAGCCCTAAGCACTGCCCCCGTCACTACCAGGTTTTACAAACGGTACGTAGATGATACTTTCACAATTTTACCATCTGACAAAGTAACTGCATTTTTAGATCCTCTTAACTCCATTAACAATAAAATACAATTCACTGTGGAGTTAGAACAAAAGAAATCTCTTCCTTTCTTAGGTGTTTTAGTTATCCGTAATCCTGATCAGTCTTTAGGCCATAATGTGTACAGAAAAATGACCCATACAGATAAAACAGTTAGCTACCGTGGGTAAATCTTTGTTTCAGAGAGCACAAGGAATCTGTGACGAGGAACATCTGGCTGCTGAGCTGCAACATGTCAAGTAAATACTGCGAAATAACAAGCTCCAAATTCCACGCCGCCGTTACGGAAACCCAGTGAAACCAGCCACAGTAGAACGTGTACCTGTTGTGTTACGTTTTGTAAGAGGGGTCACAGACAAGATTGGCTATGTACTGAAGCGTGCTTCAATTAAAACTTACTTTAAGCCGCCCAAGAAGATTAGTCAATTTTTACCACCTGTCAAGTATCATATACCTCTACAAGAACAAGGCGTATACAAAATCGAATGTGACTGTGGACTCTCTTATATCGGCCAAACTAAAAGAAATATAGGGAAAAGAGTAAAAGAACTTATAGCTGACGTTATACACCGACGCTCTACGAAGTCTGCAGTTGCTGAACATTCAGAAGAAGGCTCCAAACATTATCTTAGATTCGACAAGCCACAAATCCTTGCCAAAGAACACCGATTCCTACCTAGGATGATTCGTTAGGCTATTGAAATTAAAAAACATCCAAATTTCAATAGAGAAGATGGTTGGAAGCTAGCACAAGCCTAGGATTCGATTATACATTTAATTAAATCGGAACCCAAATAACCAATTGTCACACCTCAAGACACTGTGAGCTCTTTCTGCGTAGATCGGAAAATTATCAATAACAAAAATTAAATTTAAGGTAGACACAGTAGCATGAACTTTTCTGGACAACCCACACCTCAGTCCGCCCCGTGACCACGAAGGCTGAATAATTTCCGAAACGTCGGGATCAAAATTAATAAATAACCGCGATAAAATCCGTTTAAATTAGTTTTATTTCGATGAATAATATTCGCATAAACATAACAAATCACTATGTAGTTTTTCTTTCGGTTTACCGAGCTCTGTAAACGTATTCCATGCACGGGAACGGACTCTTTAATGTTAAAGACGTGTGTAAATCACGAGACGTGTTAACGAATCGGAATATACGATGCCCTGAGGAGCCTGAGGTTCAGTCACATTTATATTTTACATGTATATATATATATGTATAATATTTTATATATTTTTGATAAATTTTAAATATTTTATGATCTTGTTTATATTAGTTTAATAGTTATATAATACTATGAAGTCTTCCTCGTAACAACTGATTTCCGAAAAAATCCGTTTACAACGACTCATTTAAAAAAATGGAAATAGCCACTCTAAATAAACATATCTTGTGCAGATACGCATTAACTATGCTTTTTACTATTTGAAAAAAATATGCGTAATTTTCTGACCTTTATCTGTTTACTCAAGAAAAAACCCAGAAAAAAATAATCGAAGTAATAAATCTTTCTACAAAAATCATGGTCATTGATCTCCTTCGTAACAGGGTTCGTTGTTTAATTCGTTTCCATCTAATGCTAACAACTCTATTACCGAATTTCTTCTATACGAACATTATTCTCACACGGATTCATATCTTTAACTTTCATTAATAAATAAATAAAGTTTAATATAATTACAAAATTTATCCTCGTTTCTAATATCGACATCCCTGATTAAGTCGAATTAAGTGGTACAATTAGTTAAAAAAAAAGAAGAAGGATATTCGTAAAACTCATAAATAAACAAACATCCAACTATAAATTAACGTCGATTGTAAGCTCGTATTCGAGGCAAGCCATATTACATTCGCACTCACATACGGAAAAAGAAACGGTTCTTTGTGCCGTAATAGTGAATTTGGTAAAAGATAATATTTTATTAAATTGTTTTTTTTTTTTGGATGATTAAAAAGTGTTTAAGTAGTTTAAGTTTAAGCAGTGTTTAGCATTTTTCTGCCAAATATTCGATTTCCGATAAGTGCTTTGCACAAAAAAATGAGAAATTGAAATGAAGCGTTTTGTACATAATACGCTGTACTACTTACGGTTTTCTAAGCGATAATAATTATCTTCATTTTATTCATAATTCTAAAAAACGATATCCTTATCAAGCCAAATTTATGTATCTGGAATCAAATAAATGTCTCTAAACAAACGTAGTACTAATATATTTTATTCATCCCCAATCTATTTCAAGGTTGTCTCTTACCTTTTTGCTAATTTACCTTTAGATTATTGACGACGAATCCTACTAGAAAATCTCCTTTATTTATGCCTACTTGTTCCCCTTTTGTGATTGCGAACGTTTTCATAGAATTCCATTATTTAAGCGTTTTATATTTAAGATTCTTGTCCAATATTCTGAATAATATTACAAACAAGCTATCAGCAATATTCGATATCCCTGGAGTGTTACCGCTCCGCTGACTGGATAATATCATTATTACCCTTCGCACGACGCTTTTGAAAATAGAAAATACTTTTCTAGATTTGCCTGGTACAAACAAGTAAACTTTTACTACGACCAAAAAATACTGCGAGCTAAATCATAATTTTATTATTTATAATATGTATGTGCGCTACCTTTTGTTTGCTAAAAATAATATGTTTTACGAAAAATCAGATCAGAAAATCAGATTTATAATGGCTGAGAGTACTATGTATGTGAACCGCTGCTAGTGAATACTACTAAACATTCACAGTGCCTCTACATTCGTTTTTTACTTGGCAGAGAATAGAAACTGCTTTTGTATTTCCTCCAGATATGTGCTAGTGAGCCGTAATTACTTCAATGATTCTTACTCTGCACTACACTGAAATAAATACATCTGAAACATTACTCTATTGAACTGAACAGTAAAGTTACAAGCAGTAATAAATTTTGTTTTTCTATAAAAATAATCCTAATTTATTGACAGGTGTACTTTTTTAATTAATTACAATATTAACATCGCCATTACATGCGTAAAGTGTAAATAAATAAACAGTATGTTATAGTAAATACATACATTTTTAATAGCGATGACGTGATATAGCTAGTGAGATGTTAAAAAGCCTAAGGTCAAATAATTAATGAATGAGCATTTTCTATTATAAGATGATTTCCATTTAAGAGTGGTTATGAATAAGAATCATTAAAATGTCATTACAGCAGTTTCGCTATGATCGAGCTTTTATTGTTAATCAAAAATCAATGTCGAGCAATCAGTAGGCGTCTTAATGGCGGACCACAAGTCCCTTGTAATAAAGCAAACGAATAATGATAGTAGGCGCTCGTTGTCGACATTAATGGCAATCATAACGTATATTTATACTTAGTTATGTATATGATTGCATGAATTTGTTTTAAATATATGTAATGACATCAATTTTTTAAGATCTACCGTTATCCAAACATACTATGCTCTAGATGCAATGCTATTTTGAATTTTATTATATAACTAGCTTTTACCAGCGGCTTAGTTCACGTCAATATTGATTTTGTCAAATCGGATGACGCAATAAAAAGCTTCATACAAAGTTTTTAGCTCGCTTGACCCCACTTTCAATAACATTTTAACGAGAAAAAACAGCCTATCAGCATCTCCAAGGTTCCATCTATCTCTATACTAAAAATTCACCACAATCGATTCAGCGGTATAGGCGTAAAAGGGTAACAAACAAACAAACAAAATAAACACACTTTCGCTTTTATATTAGTATGAAGTATGATATAGTAAGGATTCCTTTAATGTCATTTTTGCATGTATAAGATAATGAACCTGTTAATCGATATCTTCATTGTTATAAGGTACACACCTACCTAGAGATTAGAAGAAGTGTTAAAACTGTCCTTAGTCTCTGGAAATACGGGAGATCGAAGTCTAACTGTGATGCCTTTTAGGTGTCAGGTGCTTGTCACCCGATGAGTTTTGCCACACGCCCCTCTCGCCTTGGCCTGAGCCCGGGTAATGCATTTACATGTTGCGATGATGAAGATCGTAAAAGGATTTAAACACCACGTTAGTAAAAAAGTAATTACCTACGATAATAAATGACAAAGGTTAAATATTCAGTACATGTTGAAAGGCTTTCTAGTAGCCTTGACAATGGTGACCGTCGAAGGATTACCGTTACCAGTAGTTGTTGTTCTTTTCGGTTTATATTACACTTTACCATTAGAAACAGCATTGCCGTACTAGAATTGAAAAATTATTAGATAAAGCATTACAATACCACAAAACAGTACTATAAAATATAAAACCAGTAAGTATACTAACGTGTTTACTATTTACTTTACTTTTTTTTCTGTGATTTACTTCGTCTGAGAAGCTTGATACTAAATTATGCTATCCGGAATCCCATTGCGACATTATCGCGAAAATCTCATTACACAATACCATTTTCCAGTCTTGGAGGAATACGGACGAAAAATTATGTGTCAGAATTAGATTCAACGTTGGGGAAGCATGAATAAAGCAAGGAGAAAAAAATACGGATTTATTTGTTTATTTCCTTTAATCGACTGAATATTTTTTATTTAGATATTATATTACTTATAAATCATAGTACATAATACATTTTGTTATAGTTAAGGTTTAGCGTTATAACCACAATCTCACAATCTGATAAGATTTTGGGACGTAGTCTTATAAGGTGGAAAGTGCTATAAATTAACGCTAAAACATATCTTACAATGTTGATATTGAACTTTTTGTTCGCAGAACTAAGAAAGCCTAGTTATTTTGTATCTACTCATACCTATATTTTGCTGCAGATTTTCAATTTAGGGGTGGTATCTAGCCAGGTGGGAATTACAAATAGCTCTACTACCATGATAGGATTTCATCTCGATGTTTTCCTTTAATGAAATCTCAGGCTCACTGCAGAGTTTCGAACTCACGTCCATTGTCGCGGCATCCGTACACTACCAACTGTGCCATCATCACTTCAAAACTGTGGGTATATGGTACAATCGACTACTAGTTTCGGTCCATCACAGAGCAACCTCTTCAATTTTAAACGGAAATGCAAATTATTAAACAGTTCAACATTTGTCAATGGATTTCCGAAAAGTGACACCTTCATAAATCAAATATGAAGTTAGTGCATCGAGAATAATGACTATATATAAATAGCCGAACTATTCATGACCGCCATATTTTTTATTGTACTGTGCTTAGATGGCATCAGGCACAGGCTGCCCGGTCGGGACCCGGCTTACCATCAGGCGACACGGTGATTGCAAGTTCGAGCCCGGGTCGCCTCAGCAAGACGACAGATGGCCGTGGGTTCCCAGTGAGTATTCCTGGTGGCTAGCGTCGGACTAGTCCCACATACCCTCCCAGCCCTCTCGGGCTGGGAGGGTATGTCAGAGTGACGCCATTGTATCGCGCAAATATAAAAAATACTAATAAAGCAGACTATAAACTTTACACTTAATAGTATATACTATATGTAATATACTTACTTAATAGTATATGTAATATACGATATACTCGTATTAAATATTTTAATAAACTTTTTATATTTCGTTTCTTCACTTACTTATTACTTACTTTATGTTTAAATACATAAAAAATCCACAACAATTTGTTTTAAATTATTTATTATATATATGGGATACAGATCAAGCATTTATCTTAATATAATAATAAGTAATATCAATAAATTAATTCATAATTGTCATTGTCTATTTTGACACTTAAAATCGATATAATATCACATTTTATTAGGTGGCTAATATAATAAACCCTTTTATAATAGTTATGAGAAAACATAATTTTATAACGTACATATATCGCGCATTCTATATGTATAGCCATAAAATAATATTACTTTTATATACAAAAACAATTACGTGATGTTATGGCTTGTTAGATGACTTCATAATTGTTTAAAAAATCAAATGACCCTAAATAACATTTAGGCATAGATTATAAAATTATATTAAACAATGTACTTTTAAAAATATCCTATCTCTTGTTGTGTTTCGTATAACTTCACATCATCCTTCTTGAGAGTGAGCTCAGGTCTGAAATAAAAAAAAATTACATACAGTATTTGTTATGACAAAAACAGTTATATTTCGTACAAATAACTTATCCTTATCCTCCTTATTATAAATATGAAAATAAGTTTGTTTGTTTGTTTGTTACGCTTTCACACTTAAACCGCTGAACCGATTATTATGAATTTTGGTATAGAGATAGACGGGTCAATCATAAAAGAAATAATATTGTGTTATGAGTAGCACATGAATGATATTTAATTATATGTATTATTGTTTGAACGCGCTAATCTTGAAAAATACGTCTCGTATTTCGAGATCTCTTTTTGTATTTGACAGAACAAAAATTTAGGAAGGTTTTAGACTATTTAACATCATTACCACGAATATGAGAAACGATAGAATGAAAAAAATTACAAAAACACAAACGAAGTCACGGGTATAGCTAGTGTGTATATATATATAGTATCAATACTTAATAATAGATGTAAAAGTAATTTTTCTACTTACAATGTAATTTCGACGGTTTGCTGTTGAACTGAAACAAAAGAAATAAAATAATAATTTTATTAATAAAATACATTAGTTATATAGTATTTGCATACATTTAATAACAGGATTCTATTAGTTAATCAGCTAGACATAAAGGTCCATGTAAAATTCAAAAATGTTATTTTCGCAGTTTCTTAACAAAATATTTTACTTAAAATTCATATATAATTAATAACCTTCCAACTAGTTATTTTATTCTTGACAGTTCGAGTACAACTGAATAAGTAATGTCCTAATGCGTTACTGTTTCGATTTCCTATAACAACTGACTATATTTATGAAGAAGTTTTAATCGATTCAACATATTGATAAGTATTTTATTTTTGCTTCACATTTTGTTTTATAAATATACCTAGACGTTTAAATGACTAATCTTTTATGTTATACGCTATATATAACTTTTTTTATACATATATTATCTGCCTACTAATATTCTGTACGCCGAATAAAACTTTTTCATTATTTAACTATAATTGCTTACTTTATCAATAATTATATACGTAATAAGTAAATTAATATTTAAGATACATTTCATTAAATGACAATATTTAACTAATCTGTGGACTCGATAGTTATTCGCTGATAAATATCGGAGCTAAAAAGCTTATCGCTTCACTATTAAAAAAAGCAGCGTCCATGAACAGTTGCATTTTTTGTCCAAGGTTAAATATAATCATTTTAAAATATTAATTTTCAAATTTTTTAAGTAATTGCTTGAAAAGTATAGTATACTAGTTGAAGTTAAAAATTATAAAGTGAAATGGTAAAAAATATTTGGATAGCAGGTTCCATATCCATATATAATTTGGATATCACGCTTAAGAATCTCTGTCTACTGATAGCAGTTATTCTTGTGTTTTTGTCTAGAAAAATATATCAGTTCTCAGTGCGTCATAAATAAATATTCTATTGAAAAACGTAACACCGAAAATCTAGTTTGGAATTTATTCTTATACCGATGAAAATTTCACTGGAAAAAGCCTCTCAGCGTAGTTTGGAGCCATTGTAAAATAAAATATAAATGCTTTTTATACATCTTCTAAAATATAGTCCGCCCTTTCTGCTAATGGCTGTCACTTTGTTTAAATGAGATAAATTCAAAAACGATCGAACAGATTTTCATACGGATTTAAGAGTACAAATCATTAAAGATCACTGAAAATTTGCTGAAATTTTACCATGATTGTTAAATTAGCCGCAAAAAATCATACTGACGGACGGAGAACGGGACGAGTTGGTAATAAATAATTAAAAAACCATTACCCATTTGCGGTTGTTGCTGAATTAAGCCGTTCATATCTGAGAAATATAATGCATGATTTGTGTGTATGTACTCTTTGGGCGTATCTATATACGTTGTATGGAGCAAAGGCATCGTGACTGTGACTTCGCCGACGCGCCATTTATCATTAGCTTCATTGTTCTGTTCGATTTTTTGCATTCTTTCCACTTGTTTGTATGACGGCTCTCCGCCTATGTAGTCGCGTTTGATGCGGTTGTGACTTCGGATCTCGTGTTTGCGAAGGTCCGATCTGGGACAGCAAATAAATTAGCAAAAAAAAACACGGCCGCTAATAATAAATTATCTATATAATCAGGGTTTTATAGGAGAATATCAGTTATAATCGTCGTTTATATGAGATTACAGATTTTTTTTCATAGTGGGTAGACACGCTAAACCTATGGAAGGACTGGCTGTCAAGTACAACTACCGGAACACACCTGTTGGTATTTGACGGCAGGTTTTCAATTGTTCAACGGTTATTATTACGGTATTAGACTTTCAACGGCAATCTAAATAAGGAAAATTTCCTTAATTATAACATTCGGTTATTCATTATAAACTAGGAATTAAACAGAAAGAAGTCTATGTAAAAAGCCAATTCCGAAAAACAGCAGTTAATATTTTATTTATTGATGATGTCCAAATTCAAGTTGAATGTCTTGAAATCTAATAATGCTAAATCTTAAAACCCTACAAATTTGAGACAGTCATAATTAATTAAATTATAAATTATAAAGTGTTAAAGTATAAATATAAATGATGGAAAACTGTCGCTGGTTAAAATACTTTATATGAATACATATTAAAAAGCGGCGGAAAGTTTGTTTGTTTGTTTGAGCGCTAATCTTAGAAACTACCAGTCGGATTTCAAAAATTATTTTTGTATTTGAAGGACAATCATTAAGAAAAACCTTTAGACCAGTCCCAATAAAGTTCCAGACAGAAGAAAGTAGAACAGTCCCAAGTAAAATTGTTAGTCAAATATAAAGGCAATAACTTACTTGTAACAAAAATCTCTCCCACAATAATTACATGTATGTTTGATATTCATATGGGTGGCCTCATGATGTTCTCGCAGGACAGTATTTGTTCGGAAAGCTTTCTCACACAGTGAACACTAAAATATAATATGACATTGTTATTTCAAAAAATAGTACAGTGTAATGGACATTTGTTAAATGCTAATTTAATATTATATAAGCACTAACCGCTCCCGCCCGCTTCGCTTCGCTTAATAACATATTAAGAGAAAATGCCTACCTTTTGATGTTATTGGCAGGAAATATGTTCATAAAAGTAAAATGAAAATAAAATGATGAAGGAACATTGGAATTCAAATAATGAACAGCCCTAAACCATCTAAAAATCGTGGTCGAATGGTCATGGACCCATGTCGATACGATCAGCAGTTTTACATATATAACTAACCTATTACACTTCAATTTCTATGTCACTGGTGCTATTTTATTTATAAATTGTAGGTTTAGCGTTATGGCCACAATCTCACAAGATGTTAAGTGATGATTTAGCCCAAGATGGTGGACACGCCAAGGCTAGTGTGGAGCCTGACTCTCAAGCGCAACTGCCGGAACATATCTATAGGTATTTGGCGGCAGAATTTTGACTTGAGAGTGGAAGAGCGCTGCCACAATGTTGTGGTTTCATCATGATGATTCCCTTCACTGAAAGCTCAAGATCCTTGTAGGGTATGAACCTAGGTCCATTGGCGAGGCGTCTATACACACTACCAACTGAGCCAACAACTTCAACTCCTTTATATTCTGTAATTTAGTTCATACAATCGCACATAGTTTATGTCGCCAATGTTCATTATATATTGCACATTGCTGGCATGTAAATACACCGTTGTCATGATTATAATTTCACCTTTAAAGGAATAATAAAAAAATAATTCAAAGCAGTCACGAGGACTGCCGACAGGATTGGAAAATTAAAACTATAAACGAACAGTTGTTATTCTTGGATATCCAAATTAATTGTTTGATCTTAAACGAAAACTTGTAAATCAAAACTGTTTAGAGCGCAATAAGTTATACTAATAGGAACAGATATAGTGTGTACTTTAACACGTCACGTGACCACGTCGATGACGACTTACATAAATTTACTCCCAATGCAAACTTTCCTATAGAAGTTTTTACTTGAAAAAGGAGTAATAATACCTTGAACTGCTTCTCCTGGTGTGTGAGCTTGTGTTTGTTCAAGTTAGATGGGTTGACAAACGTGGCATCACATTGATGGCATTTGTATGGTTTCTCTCCGGTGTGTGTGCGCATGTGCATTACCATATAATACTTATGTTTCGACTTATAAGGACACAGGTCACAGAAGAAATTGAAAGTGTTTGTATGGACTAACCTAAAAATGATCAGAAATAATGAATTACCAATATGTGAACGATGGTGATGTCTCGAAATGGCTCCCCTCTCTGTGCATCCGCTAAAACTTATTGTACATATTGTAATACCTATTGTATTGTATACCTTAAAAAATGATATAAAACCAGATCGAGTTTCTTGCCAGTTCTTCTCGGTAACCGGGTTATTTTCCGAACCGGTGGTAGTTTTGACGTTCATAAGCGCCTTCCCAGGTCTTAAATTGAATAAAGTTTTTTTTGATTTTGAAATGTTATTATCATTTTAGACCAGGTTAATTTTTTTGTATTACCCGTACCATTTCAAAAAATTCCACTCACCATCAATTTTGTATGTATATATATTAATCTGTCTATTTGCTTTTATATAGTTCATTTATAATTATAGATTGGTCGTGAACACAAGCTGCTAATAATAATAAATTTAATTTATTCTCAAGTGATGTTATACAATGTGCAATTGTTTTTTTATTTTACAGCTTAGCTAATTTACTGATCGTCTTGAAATACTTCATACACGTTTTCTGGGGTACAAATACGTAAATGTAACTTATATTTTATTCAGTTAACAAGGACTTTTCTCTAAAAATAGCAAAACAAGTTTTACTTTGACAAGCTAAACGTAAAATAAATGGGATGACGCAATAATAAGTTTTTTTTGTTAATAACAAAGTTTATACCTCTCTTTACCCCTTTTACTTCCAATGACGTTTTCGCGAAATAAAGTAGCCAGCCTATCACCGTCTCCAGGTTCCCATCTATCTCTGTACCAAAATTCATCATAACCGATTCACCGGTTTAGGCGTGAAAGCGTAACAAACATACTCACTTTCGCATTCATAATATTAGTAAGGATAATAGTATAGTATTAAAGCAAGGGAACAGAAATTAGTTTACATCATGTTCATTATTTTTTCTAATTACATACTACAAGATTTTACGTGCGGCTTCGCTCGTGTTAATATTGGTTTTGTAGAACAAATCGCATGACGCAATAGAAAGTTTCATACAAAGTTTATCCTTCTCTTTACCCCCTACCAATAAGCTTTTTGAAAAAAAAGCCTATCATTGTCTCCAGATTCCCTTGTATCTATATACCAAAATTCATCACAATCGATTCAGCTGGTTAGGCGTGAAAGCGTAAGAAACTTACAAACTCACTTACGCATTCATAATATTAGTAGGATTATACAGATGTATAAATGTGTGTGATAATAATGCACTCCTATATTCAGATTTTGTTTTTTATTTCGAAAGGTATGGAAATAAAAGTGGAGTATTCCTGGCGATTTTATGCAAAACAACAAGTTATAATAATTCAGCGTGGGACCTTATATATGTCCATCTAATTACTTCAGCGTGGGTTATATAATTTTACGTGTAATTATGTGTTATAATTAGAGGGAGCGTTTAGGCGAGTTAGCTTGTTTGTTGTGGCTTGTTTTATCGGATAGTAGACTCGATAAAATCGGTAAAGTAGTGTTACTTTACCGATTTTAAGACTACATAAAAGAGAAACAGTTGAATTCATGAAAACTTTCAGGGTGCGGATGAGGGTCGTGTGACAGAGAAGTAAACTCAGAACAGTTACCGGGACTTGTGACACGGATTAAGAGGGATTAAGGGTGGGATAGGTTTAAGGGGTCCCTTCCCAACGCTCGTCAACACTCCCCTGCACTACTCATATTTCTCTCCCTGCCCAGTCAAATTTGGTAGGAGCCTGCTAGCGCAGCTTTAGAGAGACGTTCTATTATAGATATTACTGCAGTACTATGTGTTTTGATGTTCTGGAGAAAATGAATAAATCCAGTCTGGAAGTCGAAATCACAACCGCATCTGGGATTTATTAATTTCCAAATTTTATTAAAAAATGTATGTTACTGTATACTTACATGTGGTTTCTGAGTCTAGCGACAATAGGGAACTCCTTTCCGCAAGTTGGGCATTTATGTAGAACACTCTGCTTGTGTATGTGTCGCATATGCTGCGCTATACTAACAACCAACTGCCCGCATATGTCGCACGCACGTCGCATGCATTGCCTCTCTCTCCTGTGAGCCAACAACTTCTCCTATAATATTAATTTTGTATAATATTAATGATCTAGCATCCCCAGTATATTCAATCATATTACAAATCAAACAGAAACAATCATTATATAGGGTTAAAAAGGAAGTTTGAAGGGGATGATAAAATTATATAAAAAAACTCAGACTCTATATATTATATAAAAAAAATTAGGGAAATATTTCAAATTATGGACAATTTAGTAATAAAGATTGCAAAGTGATATAACCTTTGACACTTAAAAAGTATTATTCTTGATTCAGAATTATGCATATGAGTACTTAACCAAGTAATATATTTTATTTTTTTTGTTGGTCAGAACTGATATAGCAAGATCCTTTAAACTAGAACCAACTAGACATTGAACTTCAGAAGAATAGTAAATATATAGAAATGTTTTACCTCAAATTATAAAAAAAAATATTTTTATAGCCTAGACCAGTAATTTCCTAATTTGATTCCATAGAAACCGAGATATCCTAACTGAATCCGGCCAGTTAAATTATTATTATATATAAATAATTCCACTTTATTGGTATAGTTCTCACAATGGTACTTTATTCATATTTCAACTATTCATCAGTTATTACAAAATAAAAGTTTCCATAGCCTAATTCAATTCATTGACCTTAGCTTGGAAATTTTTTAATCTACTGGTCTAAAGTCAAAACAAACAATGAACAACTGACATTATAATTATTTTGTGTAAAAAGATAACTTTAGTGACTTATATAATATCTGCAAAATTTATAATTATTTTACCCTATTTGGAAAATTCAGATCACAAGAAGAACAGGAAAACTTTTTCACTTTAGGGGACTTCTTTAGCATCAACTTTTCTTTCTTTTGTCGTTTTCTTTGAATTTCCTCTTCAATTTTTACACGTTCCATTTTCATCTTGTGTAATATCAATTGAAAATCATGCTTTGAGTACGGGTATAAGTGGTCCACACCTAGCCAAATTAAAAAGTATATTATTAAAGTCATTTGAGAGCCAATCTTTTCTACTTGGATTAGCCTATCTACCATGTTCGACCACATTGGCACTTAACATCAAATGATATTTTGGCCATCATGCTAAACCTATTAACTATAAAAATAAAATTAGATACAAGATACATATATGAAGACACAATTTTATGCCTATACTAGTTTTACCCTCTTCACTATGCTAGGAGTCTTGTTTTTAGCAACAGTAAATATTCAACAATTATTATCAAATTTCAATCAATTTACACAAGACCTTTACAAATTGTACACCCAAACTTTCCTCATGAATCACTCTGTCTATTGATGAAAACCCATGCAGTAATTTTTTTGATTACTGTGAACTGATACACAGACCGATGTGATATGGGACTTTATTTTATAATATGTAGTGATTAACACCATTGTGTACACTATTTTATTTTTTATTACAGTAAAGTACCAAAGACATATGGTAACAACACTAGCAGCATTTACAAAATATTTCTTAAACTTATTTTAATACATAGAGTTTAAAGATTTCAAACTACCACAATATAGTTTACCTTAGCTACAGTTACTACTACAATATACACAGATAATATAAAATCATACTATCTTGTATAAACTTACCCATAGGATTCAATATTTTGCGAAATTTCTTATCAGCTGCTTCACAGTTTATTTTAAAGATCCATGCAATCTTCAACGATTCTAAGCAATCTGTACAAATATATTTAGGCAGGGAATCATCAATTTCAATCTATAAGAAAAATGCACATTCTATTTACTCCCAATACTAGATTAATCTCTCATTTACAAATTTTAAAGAGTTTTTTGACAGTTGGTGTATAAACGATCAAGATATGTGGGACTAAAACTTCATGGTATACTACTGCCACATAAATCAGGGCTACCCTGGATCATGCTAGCAATCATTGCTTTGCCCCTTCAACAGGACCTCTGACATGGGAATGGGAAAATCTTAAATATTTAAAAGTATGTGAGGTATTTTTATATACAACCAATAATACACTTACACAAATATTAGTAATGCTTCTTATAGCACTCATTATATCAAAGTCATTTAATTTATCCGTGAGTGGTGTACACCCATTTTTAGCACACACTCTACAAATCATATCTTTTGATAACTGTACTGTTTTCTTTCTGCAATAAAAAGGCTTCAGGTGAGTTAAAATGATAATAATATCTTTAATATGATATGTATTAACTTATAATAATATAAAAACTTTAATATAATTTAATTTAGTACTTAAATAAAATTGTTAATGTGGTTCTTCAGAAATGCAATTTATAAAATATTATTGTTATTTTTCGTTTCATTATAAAAATGTCTGTTTTTAATATTGTGTGCATGTTTACATTTATATATCGTTATTTCACTAACAAAATAATTACTTCATTGTACTTGTTTATTACACAAAAACACATTGTAACAATTATATATTACGAACCCATTTATAAGCTGCTGCCAGTGGTCACCAATATTGCTTTCATCGTTTTCAATAGACGAACCAGTAGGATATCGTACTTTGTTCAATTTTGACAACATACTCTTTGTTAAATAAACTGCCATTATATTATCAGTTATATATGAATAAAACACAATTTTTAAAAACAATACTACCCAGTAGATTCAGTATTTTAGCTAATATAATTAATAAAGAAGCAATAGTCTGTGATCTGTGTTAAAAAACTTCAAATATAAATCTCTATACCTATGTCACAGCTGGTATAAAAATATAGACTAAATGCATCCTTTTTTTAATAATTCGAAACAATGTGAAGTACTCAGTGGTGTACTCTCTCTCTCTCACTCTCTTGTCTAAACTCTTTTGTGGAGTTTTACACGGATGACTAAACGCACGATTTTTGTGGCACTACGGAATTCTATACTAAAACTATAAAAATACTAAATGGCAATTCGGCTAGATCTAGATATGTGTCGTTCGCGAACGAACGGGTCACTGCGATAAAAATGATTCGTTCGTTAGCTTGATCTAGCAAACCGCCCACGGTACCGTATTGTTCGTTTCATTACGTTCGTTCGCTCGGTATGTAGGCCAGTACTAGCTAGACATTCGGTTCAGAATTGAACCTATAGCTCGATTGAACGGGTCCAAAGAACCGGGTCATTTTCTAAACAGGTCACTAGTGATTCGAATCTCTAAAATTGAACGAACGACACATTGTTAGCTAGATCGCAAGTGACTAAAGCTGCAAGCCCCAAAGTTGGGTAGCATTTGACTTTAGCCGCGCGGCGACCGGTCGCATGCGGCTGATGACTAAAATCGATCGTGTAAACGATCAGTTGCAGTCAATCGCCCGCCACATGAAGTGTTTCGCCCACGTTGTTCTACTACTACGGTTCTACGTACAGATCATTTTAGGATAATATTCAGAATTTTTTAAACTCCATTTGACCAGCAAAGTATCTGAACTACCCAAGAACTTAAGTTGAGAAATCCATTCTTTTTCTTTCTTTGTTCTTCAAGCAATTCCTAAACTATAGAATAACTGACTATTTAATTTCCGATAGGAACCATTACTGCTTAACATTTTTGGAGACAGTTATTGTTTATGATAAAGGTATGGAGGGTAACTCTATCCTCCATAGGTAAAGTTAAATAACAGAAGTGGTATCTGAACTGAAGTTCAATGGGTACTATTGTACCATAGATAATATAGTATAAGGAGTAGAATGCTTATTGTTATGTTATAAATTATATCATCTGTAGTACGTTTGTTATTTATACGTAATATGTGTTATACATAGTACTTCTTGAATAAATGTTTGCAATATACAAAGCGAATAAAAAATATTCTGTTGCCTCTTTCTGTATAAATAATGGAACAAAAATACATAATAATATTATGTTAAAAAGTAATAACTTTGTAGTTTATTTATATTAACTTTTTGTGATAAGAAAAATGACATCTCTTCTGTTATTAAAATCCATGTTATTCGCCAATGCATTACAAAAAAACAAGAAAAAGAAAAAACGGAAAGTTAAGAGAATGTACGTATTCTTATATCCATAAAATTCTTACAACAATATCTCAGCGAGTAACATTTCCTACTTTTTAAAAGGAATAGTAGAATTTGTATAATATATTGTATAATACCGTGTAGAGAAACCCTATCATGTAGATAATTTTTGTATCTAGATTAGTAAAATAAAAAACAAAACTGCGATTTAGCAGTTTTACTGGGTTTTGATCCTATAATATCTACTTATAAATAATTTATCTTACCTTTAATATAAATAGTAATCCATACATATTGTCTGTACAGGCAAACTATTACAAATATTAATATAAGTATGTGTAGAATATGCAATGAAGAGAAGGGTGAGATACCTATATTCGAGAACAATGTTCAACCTAACATTCCTGAAGAGATACAGCATTTTTCTGGTGTGAAGGTAAGTCACAATTAATATATTCATAACTAGTTGGTATTATATCGTTAATTGAAGAACATTTTATATGTAGATTTTTGGAGTGACGATAGCTTAGCTGTTATTGTGTATGGACCCCACGGCAATGGATGTGAGTTTGATCCCTACAATGATCCTCAGGTTTTGGTGTAGGAAAACAGTGTAATGGAACCAAAGTACAGTTGTAGGGCTTTTTCTAATGCCAGCCTGGCTAGCTACCACCCTCAAGTAAAAAATCTGCTGCCAAGTACCTATAGGTGTGTTCTAGCAGTTGCACTTGAGTGACAGTCTCTCTGCTAGCTTTAGCATGCCCACCATTTTGGGCCACATCATCACTTAACATCAGGTCAGATTGTGGCCATTACACTATACATATAAATTATAAAAAAAAAAAAACATATTTAAGAGTGTCTTTTACTGGTTCGAAGCACAATTTTCTGAATGTAAAATTTAATTGTGTATGCATAAACATAATAAGTTTTTGTAACTCTTTTTAATACTATTTTGCTCCAATTTGTGTTTGGTAGAGTTATGTTAAATCACCTACCTCAGTGATTGCTATACCAAATTAAAAAATAATTTCTGAAATAAAACTGATAGTTTGATTAGCATTTTCAAACTGACTTTTCTGCTTTATAATATTAATATGGATTCCAATATATGTTTTTTCAGATAAACCCATCAGACAATTTATCAAAACAAATGTGTAAAAATTGTTTAGATCTTCTAAATGGATGTATTATGTTTCGTGAATTGTGCCAAAAGAGTAATCAGATGATGCTAGAAGTTTCTATTAAAAAAGGTAAATGTATTATTGGCCTAAGCTATAATTATTTCAGCAGTTAAATCTGCAATTATATGTTGGATACTTGTACTGTATAATAAGTACTGTTTCATTCAAATATACTTTAATAAGTAATTTTAAAAAGAAATGCTGTTTAAAATATAAACCAGTATATAACTAAATATAGATATAAGATTTGAAACTGATGAACTACTAACAATGTATAATAATAAATAAATTTATGCCCTTAAAAGTCAATTCTATTTTTGATGCATACTAATGCTGGTGAGCTAAAATAAAAGTCACTATGTACCTATTACCTTTGGAATTTATTTTTTATTTTTGGATGTGATTTTTTATTAGGTAAAATTACTATTTATTTTTATCTTAAAATTTGTTATCTAACTAGTCTCTCTATTATATTAAACACTAAAAAGTAAAGTTTTCTTTTATTAAGTTACATCTTTTACAGATTTAAAAATTACATGAAAAAAAAATGAAATTGCTAATAAATTATTGCAGTTTTGGTATCTTATCTCAATTAGGTAATATCTGCTCTTGAACACCATTTGGGAATAATTTAGAACTGTCTAATGTATATACAATATGTTGTTTACACAGTAGACACATTTAATAAATTTTTATTTTGTTATTCTTACAGAATGCAATACGGAATATAATAATTTTGAAGCCCAAAACAGGCAAGATAAATACAGTGATGATTTTTACAATATACCTTCACCTGCATTCTCTGATGATAATTCTGAGCTGTGGAGTTGTACAACTTGTAACAAAGAATTCTTTGATATGGTTATTATATAAACTAATTGATATTAATTAATCAGAATTATACTAAAAATAGCCATTGTTAATATTAATAGCAATTGGACAGAAGTATCTCATACATTTTATTAATATTTATAATTTGATATTCTGTTTTTTTTATGTAATTATATTATTTACATTAAGATTCATTCATAATATATGTTCATACTTATCTGGTGGGAAGGGGTGTCACTTACTGTGACAAAATGTGACATGGGGGCCCAAGAAAATGTGACATTTGCAGCTTATAAAACTGTACATTTTCGTCATTTAAATTTAGTCATTATTACAGATATTTGGTAATTTATTGAAGTTTTATTATTGTAAGCAATAAAAAATTAAAAATATTTAAATTTTTGTACTGCTATTAATTGCCATACTTTACATATGAGGGGGGGCACTATCATTTATTTATTTATTAAAGGCACATGTACAGATAATAGATTAAAATATATATATAAACAATAACACTTCACACAAAAAACCGAGTGAATCCAATATCCAATTAACAACAAGTGCACATCTTACTTACACATAACTGAATATTGTTTTAAATTATGGGTAGAAATGAGGGAAGGAACACAATGTAAACACTCTTATTCAAAAGTGAGCAACAGTAATAAATTAATAATAGCGCTGATAAATAATAAGAAAATTATTAATAGTAAAACTATTGAAAATCAGAAAATGTGAAATATAATGACGAAAGGTATAAAAAGATAAAAATTTGCGTGACGCATTTTATAAGTGGCCCCTTAAACAGTTTGAGTCATATTATTTGTTTGCTCGTTTTATTTTATTTGCTTACTTAAATCACTCTTTACTGATTTGTTTGTTTATTCTTGTTTCGACAATATTCACAAACTAACAATGTACACTAAAAAAGCACACTATTTTGAATTTTCATTTGCATGTTTTGCTTAAAGCAACAAAGTGCCCCTTTTTATGACTAATAACAATGAATTATCTGAAAACTTAAAAGTATTTTTAGATAGCACGTTTTTTTTCCAGACTTCATATAACAGTCATCTGTCCAACTGCAATGTCGAGCTGGCAGAAGTAGAACCCAAAACGTCCAAAGAGATGACGAAGAGAAAATTTCTTTGTGACATCTGTGGTAAAACTGCTTACTCAAACGCAAGTCTTTTGGTTCATATGTATGTTATTTACTCCATATACAAGCGTTACAATTAATAATCATATAATTATGTGACTGTTCTTATTAAAAATATTGATAAATAACAGCAAAGAGACTATAGCTGAGTAATTTTTGGTTTTAGTAGCATGGCATCATGTAGTCACTATAACTAAGTGCATTTAATTACCACAAAGGCGACAACTACAGAAAGATGTTAAATAACTATCATGTTGCTGATGTTCACAGGGCAATACCAAAACGTGACAAAAAAAGTGAGTCACTTTGAAAAACTTACCGTCACATATCTCCATCACCCCGTTTTTGTTAACCAGTGGTCCTAGGCAAGTTGTCTTTCACATACATATAGAGGTACATCAGGGGTTCCCAAAGTGTGCGCCGTAAAAAGTAAAGAAGGGTGCTGTGAAGCGACTATCTTTACCATTCTCCGAAACCTCAACTTAAATGTTCGCGGATACAAAAATAAACCTTACTTACCTACGTGATCGGAAACTGTTTACTTTATATTTATATAAATAAACAGATTAGATTCATAGTGTGGATATTTTAATTTTTGTGCCCATCTACTTAACTAGTATCATTGTAACTATCTATTTCGACCAACTAGGTACTTTAGGGCGTCACAACAACATATCTATAGGTGTGTTCCGGTAGCTGCACTTGAGAGTCGATCCCTCCACTAGAATTAGCGTGTCCACCATCTTATGCCATATCGTTACTTAACATTAGGTGAAATTGTGGCCATAACGCTAGACTTAAAAAAAATGATCTAATTTATGAAATAATTTTATTTTGCAGGGGTATACATGAGAACGTATTTCCGTTTAAATGCGATGTTTGTCCATATCAAGGACGCACAATGGACTTACTGAAAGTTCACAAAAGGTCCCATTTAGTTGATAAGCCGTTCAAATGTACCCAGTGTCCAAAGGCAACGACAACTTCGAGCAATCTTTCCAAGCATATGCGCCATGTACACAGCACTGCAAGGCCGCATAAGGTAAGATATGTTTTAAAGACCATAGAATTCGGATTTCTAAAATTATTTTTGTATTTGATAGAGCAATCATTGAGGAAAGCTTTAGGCTATTTAACGTCACGCAAAGCTGTATTAAAATAAATTACAAAAACGGACAATAAATTATTAAATATTTTTTAGCTCTACGCGAAATTTCTCGACGACATTTCTCACAAGTCTTGGGTTCCTTACTTTGGGTATGCGATCTGAGCCATTAATATTAAAAGGATAAATCAATGCCTTTTAGTATTAAATGTACAGTCCATTCATATCGCCATGTCATGGCAATTATTCCACTAAATACTTATAGGTTAGATTCGACAGCTCTACTAGAGACCACATTGTAACTTAACATAAAGTGAAATTGTGGTCAAACTCCTATAAAATATAGAAAAGCTTTTTGTTTACGAATTGCAATGCTTTAATTACAGTGTAACTATTGTGAGAAGGCATTTTCTTACCAACACGATATGAAGAGGCATATAAAAGACATACACCTGAGGCAGGGCACAGTTGAATGTGATGTTTGTTATAAAAAATTCAATACCAAGTGAGTAGCTATTTTGAGTATTTGCGTTATTAAATTTCTTTTCTATTAAGGAACCAAAAAATTAAGATATATATTGTCATTCTCAAAATAAAAACGAAAATAAGAAGTGTACTAGTATCAAATTAATTTTTCTCGAATTTAGTATAGTACAATTGATTTATTTATTTAAACGAATAGATTAGCGGTTATCTCGCTGAGTTCAAATCCCAGACAAGACAATTACCATACTTCAATTATGCACAAATTATTGTTTTCAATATGGGTTTATTTGAATACATTAATAGTTTTATGTGTGTAGAGTTCCCTCTAGAGAAATTGTTAATAGAAATATTTGTAAAAAAAATCCAGTTTCTCTAGATGATTGTTTTTTTTTTAACTTAAAGCAAACAGGTCGACTAAATATTAATACGAGGCTTCTTCGAAGCGTGCACGAGATATTCATGTGAATTTTAATTATCATTTCAAGATATAAAAATAAGTACTAAAATGCTTTTCATGTTATGAAATATTTATTTGAAAAACATAAACGTTGAGAGGTTAAAAAGGTATAAAATTGTTCTTCGAGTCGAGTCGAAAATCGATCATCAATTTTAATGTTAATTTCAGAAAAATACTACAAGGCCACAGATGGAAAATACACAAAATCAAAGGCGAAAGGCAAGGTCGGCTCCCGTCATATTTACAATGTCAAATAGAACCCCACGAGACTAACTCGAATGAATGTGATCGTAGCTATGACAATTAGGTGGAAAACATCGAATGTCGTATATAATACGTTTGTGGGCTTAAAGTTTAAGCCTTAAACTGTGCAGTATTTATTACAAAATAGTTTGTAAAAAGTCTTATGGGAGTAAAAAGCAATATATTAAGTAATTTTAAGTTAAACGGTTTTACTGAAAGAAAGGTTGGTGTAACTGATTGGCTCCGTGAACGTGCCAACAGTTTTCCTCGTTTATTATCTTAATATAGAGACTGTATATCTCGAAGATTCCATACAAGACACTAGTATTTACACTTTATTCAGTGGTATTAAGCAAAATATATGAATGCATCAAACATAAAATCTTTAAGTACTATAGATATACCCATTTGAAGGTTCTAACTACATGAAACTAAAACTCACCTTACACACCTAATGAAAATAGGTGGAAATTTTAGTTAAGAAAAAATACCTCGTGTTATTATTCTACGTCTTATTCTTGATTACTTATAAAATTATTTATTCAGCAGTTCTGTTTAACTTATATTGCATGATGGTGGGGCTTTTTGTAATGTCCACCTAGCTAGCTACCACCTTCAAGTTAAAAATCTGCCGCCAAATACCCATAGGTGTGTTCCGGCATTTACATTTGAGAATCAGTCCCTCTAATAAAGACCAACACCTGCGATTCCCCTGGTGTTGTGGGTTTCCTTGGACGGTGATGATCACCTACCTTCAGGAGACACACTTGCTCGTTTGTCCATACCATAAAAAAAAACATTGTGGTTAATTGTTTGTACATAATGTAGTATTAATTTATATTTGATATAAACCTTGAAACGTATTATTCATTAGATGTATCGTACTAAGGTTGTATACATACAAGTTGCGAGTTTTTACAACACTTATCGTATTCGTCAAAACCATTATAACATATTTCTCTGTCAGATAGATAATTGGCGATTGTGTCGACTAATATTCTGTTGAGTTTGTCATTATATATTTATTTATTAAAGCACATATTATAAACTACTTATTACAATATCAAAATTAGAAATATTACATGATTTTTTGGATGGACTGTCCAAATACGTATATGCACATCAAGTTCACTTGGTTGTAGTAATTTAATAATACAAAAGAATAGTGCGTTAAAAATTAGCATCTCAGTAAAAAACTATAATAATTTATAAGTATCGAAGCGATGATAGCTCAGTGGTAGTGTGTACGGACTCCACGTCAAGGAACGTGAGTTCGAATCCACCTTCAACGAGCTTGAGCTTTCGGTGACGGAAAACATCACGAGGAAACCATACCATGGTGGTAAGGCTTTTTCTAATGCCCAAGTGGCTAACTACCACCCTCAGGTTAAAGAACTGCCGCCAAATACCTATAGGTTTGATCCGGTAGTTGCACTTGAAATCCAATCCCTTCACTAGGTTCGGCGTGTCCACCATGTTCAGCCACATCGTCACTTAACATAGGTGAGATTGTAGCCATAATGCTATATAGATACACAGTAAACAATAAAGTATAAAAAATATGTTCGGATCGTATTAAGACGATATTTCGAAATATACATACATAGTTGTTTATGACTAACTCACATTCAGTGTGTTTACTTCCTTAGCATTTGAGGATTGGCCTCTTTATTACGCATTTTACAAGATCAAAGCGATAGGTGGTAATATTTTAAATCCTAGCAAAAATGTAGCACACATGTTCTGAATGTGCTACTGTCAACCGAATATTTATCGCATTGCACTGCTAAAATAAGTTATTAAGAGACGACATAGTTTATGTATTTTCGTATGCTTTCGTACAAAAACTTATTCAAAATGAATATGGTCTAAATATATATAATATACGGATAATAAATAGGTACAATTAACAGTTATCAATGAATCTCTTATTGAGCAAAACAATAAACTTTTATATCTTATTGTTATTTTAATATTAAAGAAATTTACATATAATTAACTGACAAATAAAGTGGATACCCAATGCAATTAGATGGTTTTTTTAATAATTTCAATTTAAATGTACCTACCTATAAAAGGATTATAAATTGTTATCGTGAGGACCTGTAAAGACTAAAACGAGGCTTATTAAGAACATAGCAGCAATTAACAGGTACCAATGAATCTCTTATTGAGCAAAACAATAACTTTTACAGCTTATTGTTATTTTAATATTAATTAAATTTTATTTATAATTGACTGACAAATAAAGTGGATACCCAATGTAATTTGATGTTTTTTTTTTTGTCAAATCTACTTAAATATACCTATAAAAGGATTGTACGATTATGGCGAATGATAACCTGCAAGGAAAAAAAACACGTTTATTATGAACATAGCGTGATTATTGATAGTTAATACAATTGACTTTAGGATAGTGCGGCGCGAGCACCAAAACCATAGGCGTAGCATATTAATGACAGATAATTGTCGATTTTTTTTTTAATATATATTTAGGAATTATCGTTACGGCCATAATCTCAACATTTTAAGTGAAGAAACGGCCTAAGTTAGTATACTCGTTAATCCTGTGAAGGAACTGGCTCACAAGTGCAACTGCCAGAACGCCTATTGGTATTTGGCGGCAGTATTTCTACTTGAGGGTGGTTACTAACCAGGCGGGGATTAACAAAAGCTCTACTACCGTGCTATAGTTTCCTTGCGATGTTTTCATTCACCGAAAGCTCAAGCTGATTGTCGATGGATTCGAATTCACGTCCCTAGACGCGGAGTACGTACACGCTCCACTGAGCCTCATTTCGTCTGTTTTGCTACGCTTTTCCAAGTTCACGTTTTTTTTTTAAGTTACCCGTAACGCACTTACATTAATGTTACCTATCAACACCATCTCGGCTTAATCTACCTCTGGGTGTTACCGCTAAAAAGCGATGGTTTATAGACTCGAAGACTAATACATGCATTTAACACATAATAAAAATATATATCACAAGTTGCTAAAGCAGATAGACACTCGGGTAATGTGTTATGTATTCAATATATATATGGACCGTTTATTTTGAAAGTGGTATAAGTCCTTTTTTTAGAAAAATTAGCTATCACGTAATTCATGCTTAATTTAATGTAATTTTTTTATATATAACTAGTCCGTGTTTAATTTCTCAAAAACATCCCATATTTTGTACAACTTAAAATCGGTCGGTAAATGAAATTGCATTATCAACAAATATACCTTTAATTTTCTCGAAACAAAAGAAAATGGACTTACACCACTTTCAAAATAAACGGTCCATATTATGTTTCAATCTACTTACAATGTAATCAAGTAGTTTACTGTTTATAATAAATGATGAGCTAAATTATTGTTTATTATATTAGGTTTTTTCTATGACATGTTTAAGTTTAAATCGATAAAAAAAACAATCCGCCCATTACAAGTCTAGAGTTTGCTGGTATATTTTATAAACAGAAGAATTTTAATTGTTTTAAATAGATATGTCCATTAAAATAAGTGTATTTCGTTTGTCTTCGAATAACTTTACTTTGATCTACATGCTCCCCAATGTATTAGTGGACTATGAATAAATGATAAAAATTATATTAAAGAATAAATTTACGCAATCAGAGCCAAGCGATATTCATTACGATAAATTTGAAATTTATTCTACGTCGCAAGAGGAGAAACAAAAATGGATACTACTAATACTTTTTTAATATTCAAATAATAAAATATAATAAATCAGCTACATCTCAAATAATCCCAGTTAATATCTCTTAATATTATAGTTTAAATATTTAATTAAGTCTGTATAGAATTTTATAGAATTATTGTCAGAATTTTATTTTTTCACCATCAGGAAAATTATAAGAGTCATTTTACAGATTTATCGCCATATAAATGATGATCACGGTCCAGTCAAATGCAAATTATTATCGCCTAGCTTGTTTACTGCATATACAGTCTGATTTTCCTTACATTGTTTTCGGCATCGGTATCTACCACTTAGAATCTACCCAAAATAAGCTTGAGCTTTCGGTGAACGAAAACATCGTGATGAAACTATATCACGGTGTTAGGGCTTTTTCTAGTGCTTGCATAGCTAGCTACAACCATCAAACACTTGTGGGTGTGTTCTGGCAATTGCACTTAGTCCCTTCACTAGGCTTAGCGTGCTCACCATCTTGGGGCACATCATCACTTAATATAAGGTTAGATTGTGCCCATAACGCTAAACCTTTACTATAAAAAAATCAATTCTGTATTTCTAGGTCAACCACATAACGAGAGTTACTCGATCGCAGTGGACAATAATGCATCCAAAGTCTACTTCAGGACTTCAGTTATAACTATCCATCGAACAACGCTACACAGATTTTTGCGAGAGATTTTAAAATGGATATATTGTTTGTAGACAAAGACTGCAATATATACATTACTGTTAACAACGATGGAATTTAACGACTATACTTTCTTTGAAATAAAATAATATTACAGGCATGCATCTAATTCAACGAAATGGAGATTGATAGAAATAATAATTTTTATTGCATTAGAGATAAGTTCTTGTATGTTTTAAAATCAAATACAACTAAACCCACACTGGTAGGACATGTTAATTATTATGATACGGCCCAAATAGTAATTTATAACTGGAACATTTTCATCAACTGTGGAAAATTAGCATAAATTCATGAAATGGATAATGGAAACGAAAAATATGTTAAAAGGCCCCTGAGAATGTAACATCTGTAGCTTTTGATATCTATGGTAATTTTATCTTGGGTATATATGGTCAGTTACTTAAGTATAGTAAATGTGGATGCATTCCTAAAACAAACTGTTTGGTTGACAAATTTTCTGAATTATAACAATATCGAAATACATATATAAAAAAATAACGAAAAGAACGAATTTTATCAGAAATATAATTTTATTATTTATACTTAATTAGAGTTAAATAAACATTAGATCATAGCATGATTATGGCAATATGGTCTTACTAAACTGGATAGGTATAAACTTGCACGGAAAATTCAAATCTAATAATCATAATATAAATAGAAGATATTAATTTAAATATACCCCCAGTTAATAATCAGTAATCACAAGCAATTTCAAAAAGAATAGATTTTTACAAGCTTTTTTTGATTATTACAAAAATTTTCAATATGTTTTTTCGAATTCATAGCACATTTACAATGTAAGTTACAAGTATTTATTATATTGTATTGTTATAGGATCCATAATAAGAGCATGTAATGATGTATATTAAAATAAATGTTTGATGGTTTATATCTATTCCAGCTAATTAAATTTAAAAAATTCTATACTTCATTAAATTACATATTTTTGTAACTGTTTACTAATGTGAAGGCAACCTTCACTTTCCATGTATGGAGCCAATAAACATCTAATCTTGTCACTATTTGCACATTAATTTTAACAACATGAGATTTTAATTGTAATTTATGTTCAGGTAATTAGTTTCAATGCTGCTACTTTGAAAAACTTTCAAACATCATAATGATATGTGATCAAAATGTATTTGTTTTAATTCTTGTCCCTGTATTCATCTTGTTACTCTCATAGAACAATAGTGGATCATAATTTTTAACTAAAATTTAACATTAGTAAACAAAACTACTTACATAACCAAAAAATACTGCTTCAATTGTTTTAACAATTATCACACTAATAATATCATTATGTTCATATAACTTAAGATTCTATCAACACCACTCAGTAATATCTAGTACATTTAAAAATCATAATATTCTAATCAGCTATTTTTTTATTAGTGGGGTAATATGCTTTGGGATATTATGGGGAATGTTATGGGCTGAGCTTGGGAGTTGGAAAGTGCCATTGGTTGACTAGTGCTTGAAATGGTAATTTGTTGTGTAGAAGTTTGATGCACCAGTTGTTGTGCAGATGGCACCAGTTGCTGTTGAGATTGTTGAGCAGCTAGTTGTTGAGCAGACTGTTGTGCTACCATTTGTTGAGCAGATTGCTGCGCTGCTGCTGCAAGCTGTTGTGCTGATTGTTGAGCTGCTGCTGCTAAATGTTGAGCAGATTGCTGTGCTGCAAGATGCTGAACATTTTGCTGTGCCGCTAGATGCTGAGCATTTTGTTGGGCTGCTAAATGTTGAGCTGACTGTTGAGCTGCTAAGTGTTGGGCAGATTGTTGAGCAGCTAAATGTTGAGCCGATTGTTGAGCTGCTAAATGTTGAGCAGATTGCTGAGCAAGATGCTGTGCTGACTGTTGTGCAGCAGCCAAATGTTGAACAGATTGTTGTGTTGCAAATTGAGGTGGTTGATGTTGTGGTGCAAGTTGAGGTTGCAGAGCAGATTGTTGAACAAGTTGTTGTACCGCAGTCTGAGATGCATTGCTCATTAATTGTTGAGTAGGCGGTGCTAAAGTCAACTGTGCAGGTACAGCTACAACTGTCTGTCCTCCACCCATCAGAGTTCCAGAGTCACTTACTTGCATGAGTTGTTGTGCTCCAGCACTAGTAACAATTAGTGCTCCTGAATTCCCTACCAGCTGCTGAGTAGTACTCACTGTGAGTATTTGAGGAGCTGGTGTTAAAAGTTGAGCTCGAGATGCAGCTGGAGCTAATGCCAAATTAGGAGTTGCAGCCGCAGGTACCAAAGCCGGTAACGCTCCCGAGAGACTGACCACAGGTGTTACACTCATAGTTGCTAACGATACAGGAGCGGAGGTGCCGTGTCTTGAAGTAATAACACATGGTTGGTCACTTCTAACAGAAGCCGTTTGCTCAAGTAAAAATTCATTCATTGAAGTCAACTGAACATTTTTTTCAGTAAGATCTGCAACTTTCTTTAATAAAACACTTATATTGTCATGCAGTAGTTTCACTTTATGGTCCAGGGATTCACAATTGGCACACATATTAGTTGTTGGTAAAACTTGCTGTTCAATGACATCTTCAAAAGCAAATCTTCTTAATTTTGCTTCTGGTGGAGAATCATCACTTCTAATAGGCGGAGGAGGACGAGTGAACTGCAGAGGCAGAGAATTATGCATTTTAACAATTTCAGTCTTTATAACATCAGGTGGATGTATGAGCTTACAATCAGCGTTAGTACAGGATCCGTGAATATAAGCTTGACACACCGGCAGATTACGGTGATCGCGAGGAAACACGCCAAATGAATAAAAATTATCCTCCTCTTCAATTGTGCTATGTATGAATTTACAGTTGTTTCTATAACAGCCCTTATTTTGAAAGTCGTGACAAAACCGAAAAAGTTCCTTGAGGAATGGTATTGGTGGTATTTCGTGTATATACCTGCAATTATCTCGTGTGCAAAAACCACGAATGTAATCTCTGCAGTAGTTCACTGCTGTTGATGTCACTTTTATATCATTTTCAACCTTCATGGTGTCATCAGGATTTCTCATCACAAGCATAGTTTACACAATAATCCCCTGAACTGTTGCTAAGAATCACAATTTAATTTTCCAATGATACTTTGGCTGTGTTTCTGTACGTTTATTTTAGGCATTTTATAACGATATATATTTATGTTATTATATTGATAATGTATTAAGTACCAACGTTTTATATTGTTATAATTTAGTTACGTAAAAGTCAAGTATTCATAAATATATACCATTATACCTATTTTCACTAACAATGCAAAAGCGCTGTAAGTTAAAAATGATCAAAGATGAGAGAACTCAAAATGTCAATACAATACAATATTATACCATAGATAAGAATAGTATACTGGTGTTTTATACTACCAATTAGTAACGATTTTTTTTTTTTTTTTTTTTTCGAACTGACATACGCTGTTAGCCCCAGGGGCTTTGACAGCTTCACCGAACTTTTTGGGGCAAGTGCTGAAGGCACTCAGCCTCGAGGCAGCAGGCACGAGGGTGCCAAAACGGCCGAACCTCGGCTTGGGTTGCTGCCGGTAAGTGAAAAAGGTTCACGATCCTGACTAACCAACAGGTCTTGTCTTACAAATTTAGTGATCCTAACAACGACCTTATTATTAGGTAAGCAGCTCAGGGCCGCGAGGGTAGTCCCTTACAGAACCGTGTACTTAACGTGTGAGTGTGCACGAATGTAATGCGGTGTCATGGTGTACTCTCAGTGATGTAGAGTGTCACTGTATCGCGCGAGCAGAGTCGCTCGAGGGCTCCTATCCGGAGGATCGAACCAAGGCTCAGGCGTCTGCGGAGGGAGGCCGCGGCGGGTGTGAGGGAGCGAAATTATCCGCTCGGCCTCGACGGCGAGGACGGCGGTTGCGCGGGCGTGTGCGCGGACACGAGCGATTGCTGGAGACAGCAGGGAGAAGCGCGTTTAATCTCGTTATTTTATCGACGGGGTCGGAGAAGCAATTGCGTGGCCGGCGCGCAAAGCCTTTAGCGTGCGGATTGGAAGTATAGCTAACTGCGTGTACTATTTTGGGGTTAGGATGAAGTTCAGCATTTTCAAAAAATTTCTTTGTAAGGTGTTTAATATATGCATACATGGACGGAAGTTCCATATCTTTATGGAGATCTACATTACGGACATAGAACGGGGCGTGGACGGCTATGCGCATGAATCTATTTTGCAACACTTGTAGTTTGCGAAGGGTGGTTCGCGAAGCGTGAGCGAATACGGGACAGCTATATGTAAGTATGGGACGGATACATACTTTGTATATTATGAGCTTATGCCTGAGTGACATTTTGCTCTTGGAGGAAGTTAGATTGCGTAGTAGAACCATAGCCCGGGAGGCTTTTTTCTGTACGTAATCTATATGTTTGTTAAAGGTAAGGTGCCTGTCTAATACTACACCAAGGTATTTAGTTTGGTTAGTCCAAGGGATATTGACGCCGAAAAGGTGTAATGTTTTTTTTATGTTCTTTCTCGCGTGAGGATCGAACATGATAGCCGCACTTTTTTCTGGGTTAATTCCTATGCGCCACTTAAGACACCAGGACCCGAAATTAGAGACGGCTCTTTGGACGCGGTAGTATACGTGAATCCTATTCCTGCCCGAGCTGAAGATAACTGTGTCGTCTGCGTAGGACCCTACTGCGACGTCGAGGAATTCGGGTATATCGCTAACGAACAAATTGAACAGGCAAGGCGCTAGTATGGAGCCTTGTGGGACTCCTGAACGTATTGGATGAGGTGAGGATAGAGCTCCGTCCGCTTTGTAGCAGAAGGAGCGGTCCGATAAGTAAGCAAGGATTATGCGGACTAGTCTGTCCGGAACTTGAAAGTGATTGAGTTTATATATGAGGCCTTCGTGCCAGACCTTATCGAATGCTTTGGCTATGTCGAAAAATACAGCAAGCGTGCGCCTTGGACGGCGTAGCTCCGTGAAATTGGAGAGAATATGCTCCGTGAGGCGGAGCACTTGGTGAGTGCATGAGTGCTTCGGTCGAAAGCCGAATTGCTCGTGTGGTAAAAGACATTTGTCTGAGACAGTTGATTGAAGTCGGTTCAGAAGAAGTCGCTCGTATATTTTACCAATCGTATTGAGGAGGCTTATCGGGCGGTAGCTTTCCGGAAGAGATGCCTTTTTTCCGGGTTTACGGATACCTACTACCGTTGCCTTTTTCCAAGCAGTTGGAAAGTGGCAGTGAGTTATGGCCGCATTAAAGATGCAGACTAGAAGGGCTATGAGTTTATCAGGGAGAAGTTTAAGGACTTCGTTCCTAATCCCGTCAGGACCGGGGGCTTTCCTTGGCTTAAGGGCTTTTATGATCGCGAAGACTTCGTCAGTTGTAACCGGGTCTAAGTTTTCGATCGGGGGGGTCTCTCTTATTGCTTGTATTGTTTGATCGACCCTCCCGACGTGTTCGGGATCTCTGGTATGATATTCATAGGGATTGGGAGAACACTGTTGTTCGAGAGTAGCAGCGAGATACTCTGCCTTATCTATACTTTCGAAGGCGGGCGAATTGCCGGGGCCTCTATCTAACGGGGGCATCGCGGACGAATAGCTGCTCTTCTGTTTACGAACGAGATCCCAGAAGGCGAGATGAGACGGTTTGATTTCCGCTAAAAGGCTGTCCCATCTTTGACCACGGAGTTCAGAGATACGAGATTTAACTGATCTTTGTAGGTTACGTAGCCTTATGCGATTTTCCTCCGTCGGATAGGAATCGTGCGCGCGTGTTGCCGCGTTTTTCTCCGTGATCAATCTTCGAATGTCATCAGGGAGTATGAAACGGCGATCGTTTACCGCCCTTACCTCTTTCGAGGTTACCCTGATGGCATTCTGGAGGTGACCGACTAGAGATTCAACTGCCAGATCAGTATCGGCCACAGACTTTATCTCATTGGGGATCCTATCTAAGTGAGATGAGGCGAGGTTATTAAAAAGATACTTTCTGAGCTTTAGATAGTCAGCTACTTTGACTGAACCGGGAGTGTGGTCACCCGGGTGACCGAGTTGCAGAACTACTGGCCGGTGGTCGGAGTCTAGTTCATGTACGACTTCGATTTGCCGTACCTGAAGCGCGACCCCTTTTAATATGGCTACGTCTAATACTGAGGGGCGGCAGTTAGCTTGGTAATGAGTTGGCTCTAAGGGAGCAATCACGTCGAAGTTAAGCGCATTTTCTAACAAATAAAGTATCCTGCCATTAGCGGTGGTACGCGGGTTGTTATATTGAATATGCCCGCTATTTAGATCACCGGCCACTATAACCGAATCGCCGAGCGCGAAAAGTGCCTCCAGATCCGACTGAAGGAGAGTTTTATTGGGCGAGAGGTACGCGGAAACAATAAGAATAGTAGGATGACCGGTCATGCCCACTCTGCACACCGACACTTCTAAGTTGGTGAGTTCGGGAGGATCTATTGGCATGCAATATAGTGAGTTTCTATAGTATATGAGCGTGCCGCCGCCTCTTACACCGGTACGATCATTTCTTACTATTTTGTAGTTAGCAATCGCGGGATTTCGAACGCTCGGTTTAAGAAGTGTCTCTTGTATGAGAAACACGTCTATTTGCCGCTCCTTAAGGAAGCTAGCTACTAAGTCGCGTTGAGGTTTTAAATTACGCGCGTTAAAAAAGGATAAAGAAAGGCCACGGGGTCTAATTCTATCCTCCATTGCAAACTAATTACGGGGAAGCGCGAATGAGGCGTTGCATGGAGCGCGCAATGTCTGGGAAGGCCTTAATGGCCTTGAGGCGGTCGAAGTCGCGACTCGAGCTAATCATATCGTCAAACGCGATGAGGTCGTCGACAAGGTGTTCTTTGAGAAGGCCTGCGAGCCAATCGAGGCCATGGAAGGCGGATGACGACGCGGACGTGGTGGAATTTGCAGGTATTGGTTTCGCAGGTTGCGGTTTAATGGCCCACGCAGTGGTTGAGGCTTGAGCGGATGTATGCGCAGGAGTAACCCGCGCAGGACCAGGGAGGCTCGGGAAGGCCTGGTTAGAAATAAGCGGTGGTGGAGCGGGACGTGCTGCCGCGGTGTACGTTGAGGGCGCTCGATGAGGGCCGCGAGCGTGTCTCGTGCGTGGGGCACGTTCACAGCCGCGATAATTCGCAGGGTGCCCGGCCTTGCCGCATAAGACGCAACTGGGAGGTTCGACTGCTTCGGGCATGCGTGGGCACTCCCTAGTGGAGTGATCACCTAGACATTTGACGCATCGAGGCCTTATGTGGCAATTCCTAGCGGAATGACCGTATGCCTGGCAGTTGTGGCACTGAGTCGGGGCGTGTTTTTTATGTGGGATCTCGACTGTGACACCGGAGAGACCGCAGACTGAGGTGAGCGAGAAGATTTCTTTACCTTCCCGGGTGCGATCAAGGACAACAAGAACCATATCGTAATTTTGTTTAGTGAAGGTATGGTACATACGATGTACTTCACGGACAGGGAAGTTCTGTTCTTTGATGGACGTGAATACCTCTTCGACGGGTATTTCCTTTGGGACGCGTCTCAGAACTACGCGCAGAAGGCGTTCTTCCTCTAGAGTGTAGGTGTAAAATTCGTGTTTGCCTCCTCTGAGGAAGGCAGTAAGATTTTTGTAGTCCTCTATTGTTGGGACTTTTACTTGAATCCCTGAAGGGGTACTCAAAGCGCTAGTATAGCGTATTTTTTGTGTGTTTAGCTGAGTAGAGATGTTCAGCCACTTGGTTTTATCTTTGATCGTAACCGGGGGAGGTGCACGAATTTTGGGTTGCGCGTGTACAGCTGGTGTTGCAGGAATTGCGGAGCTTGAGGGAGTTGCAGATAGCTGAGGCACGCGAGAGTTATTAGCGCGCCTGGCTTTAGAGGCAGCAGTTTCAACTGTCTCGGGTGATAGCACCCGCTTGTTTTTAGGTTTCGTCCTGGTAACGACTGTGAAGCCAGTTTCGGGATTAGCCTCTGAATCTATGGCTTCCATTTCGGTCTCTGTTTCAGGGGTTGACTCAGACAAGAGCGGCGAAAAGGAATTCGCCGTGGGAATTGGACGGGACATGTAGGAAATCATCTCTGCAAATGGTTGAGATGCAGGTGAAGGGGTAGGAATCGCTGAAGGCGACTGGGTGCGCGAGGAACAGTTTGCGGGAGCGTCGGATACTTGTGCCTGGCGAGTGACAGGCGAGCGGGAACGGGAGCGCGTACGTGGAGGTGACGGTGGAGATGCTGGGCGGCGTGCCGGTGCGGTCGCCGCGGCTGCGGGAGTGCGGATGGGTAGGGAAGTGGTTGCGGCTGGGGTTGGTGGGCGGTGCGCCGGCGCGTTTGCTCCGGCGGGTGGAGCGCGAACATATTGTGCGTGTGGGTTTTGGTGGGCTTGGGTGGAAAGGAATTTCTGGAACAGGTCCGGCTGTTCCTTTTCGATGAAAGCGCGTAACCTATTGAGCAGTAGCTCGCTACGATGCGCCATATCGGGTGGCGGGCTTGGGGTGGGTAAGGTTATAAGGAAGTAGCCGATGTAAAAATAAAACCTCCCTGCCGGAAGGGCAGGGGGGTGCGGCTAGCAAAAACTAAAAACTATCCTGAGTTCGGCGAAATAACATTTAAATACTATCTACTGCACGTGCAAATTTGGAAAGAGAAAAGAAATAAAAAAAAAAAAAAAAAAAACAATATCTGATGTCTGGCATGTAATAAAAGGCTTAAGGTAAAATAAGTTTTACCTTTGTTGGCAGCCGGTGACCGGCGTACTTACAGTGGCGGTACTTTAATCACTGCACTAATTCACAATAACAAAAAGCAATACTTGGAATTCACAATAAAAACTAAGAGAATTTTCACAATGTAAACTTGACACGATAACCAAACAATAGATTAAGATTAACAAGAACTAATTATCTGTAGCACGAACTGGCAACAATAGACGGATTATTGCCGACGAGACGTAATACAAAGGAACAATAGGCGGTGCGGCAAGGCGCAGCAATCGATTTCGAAAACAATCAGCGAGAGCTCACGGATACGTCCGTTCGCGACCGCGGTTGGAATCGAACTCCCAATTAGTAACGAGCAATCTGCTGTTTCTAGGGATACATTTTATCCAGAAAACCGGTGATCGTTAATATTAAACAACCAGTGCACTAATGGCAGTACCCTTACCGAATACAATAATCTGTATAATAAACAAACAAAAGCTGCTAATGTGCACATGTAGTGCCTATAAATACGTTGACGGGCTATAGTATTTTGCTTATGCATGTTTTTTTCACTGCCGCAGTATTTTTAGAATTTTAATCACTTTTATAAATATGAGACTACTTTTCAAAAAAAAATCTTGTAGTTAATAAGCACTTTAATATATGATATAAATATTATACAATGAGTTTATACACACTTGTGCATCTGTCTATAGTGAATTTAATGAAAAAAATAACATCCGACTAAGCTTGCCTTTTCCTTTCTCAATTGAAAGGGAAAAAGCATATAAAAAAAATTCTATGGTGAGGAGATTTTGGCGGGATTTTGATTAAATTAAATCTTGATTAAATGTTACGAAACATTACGTGGGTGTCAAAAATCTTAAAAAATTGCGTTACATAATACTTGGACAGCCTCTTAATAATGATAGATCATTTGGTAGTAAGTACGGCTCCGCGTTTACCACCACCTATAATGAGCTTGAACTTTCTGTGAAGGATAACATCGTTATGAACTCATAGCGCGTTAGTAAGGCTTTTTCTAATGCCCGCCTGGTTAGCTACTATGCTATAAAGCTATCAGTATCAAGCTATGGTTAGCTATCAAGTTCAAAATCTACCGCCAAATACTTATGGTGTTCTGGCAGTGGTACTTGAGATCATCAAGTGAGATTGTGGCCATAACCTATTAACTATAAAGAAGGTAAGGATGTAGGACATGTTGTGATTTTTATTTTTATTGATATATTTAGTTATTTAACCCTATATTTTGTAAATTCAGTTAAAATTTTACGTAATGTAGTGTAACTGAAGAGCATAGGTGAAAGGAATTGTGAGTAATCATTCGAAACATGATATATTAGTTGCCATAAAGACTCCTAAGTGAGCTTCAACAAGAAAGTCACCATCTTGTTGATGATAGTATGGCCTGCATTTAAAACGACAGCTGAAATGGCTGCATGGTCTCGATACTTTTGCCTTTTTCTTTCTCAATTGAAAGGGAAAAACTTAACCAAAAAGATTCTCTAGTACTGGCCACAGAGAATTTTTACTAGTCTCTGCCATAGAGTACAAGAGGAAGTCCTGTTATAACGTATAATTTACCCACAGTTTTATACAGGTTTTAAAGTCCGGTGAAACTGCTACTTCGACTAATAATGTAAGCCGTTGGGAAAATTGGGTATACATCCAAATACTATCTACAATTATACCAATATGAGCTTCAACAGTTTTACTAGGATTTGAGACGAGTGCAGAACGTACTCAACTGAAAAATGTACTCTGTGCGTACTGACTGGACCAACAATATTAAAGAGAAAATTATATTAACATATAGATGTTTAACTACAAAGAAATTATATTTCTTATGCTAAGTTTAAGAAAGTACGATAATGTAAAATGTAACCAAATTGACGTATAGGTATCGATATATTATTATTACTCAAATAAGCGACCCTATGTTCCTTAAAAGCGCTTTAATGCCTAACTTTTCCAGCTTTTTAATTTTTGGATATGTTGTTTTCAGAGTTGATGAACTTTTTCAGAATAACTGTTTTATTTCTGGTTCTTCGAAGTCAACGTACAAAAATATGTTCAATGTTTTAGGAGTACTGTGTCTAAACATTGTTATCAAACAGCTGTTCTGTATAAAACATTATAGAATATCAAATATTCGTATCAAATTAACAATTTCAACTGCAATGTTATACTCAATATATGACCAAAAACATCAAATATAACTTAGATTAGATTAAATTGGTGTAATATAGATTTGTATAAAAAGATGGAAATTTAGAGCAATCAAATAGGTACAATATAGAAAGTAATCGACATGGTATTGTTAAAATTGTGTGCGCACACAAGTGGCCATTAAATAAAAAAGAAGATAAGAATTGTTGATAAATTTAATGAATATAAAACATTTTATTTCATTTTAAAAACCCAAAAAAATATTTAAATAACTGTATTTTAGGAAAATCTGTATATTCAGTAGTTAAATATGAATTGTAAAGTCCACCGTTTCACACCGATGTTAACGCAATGAATACCAATTTTAGAACACTGTATAAGCTGTATCTACAAATATAATATACCAAATTTACACAGAAATAAATAATAATGGAATAAACAGATATAAAGATTGAGTTCCACAATCCGTAAGTCATCTCCAATTTTTATTAGTCTCGGGTATAGACTGTAGGTTTGTTTTTTGTCTCTGGTGGATAATCCTGATCTTTACATTTGTATTGTTAATAGTTATTTTTCATGTCTCGTTAGCGTAATACTGATATTTATATAGGATACCTACTACATGATATTCCGTACTCTGTAAATTGTAAGATTATGAATTTATCTACAATGAGGTAAGTTACTATTGTCGAATAAGTATTGTTCACTTGTTGTTTTTATGCAGTATATTTGTAAATTTGCGTATTTTTAGGTAACAAGACAATATTATAATGTTTAAACAACAGCTGTCACCTCGTAGTATCCACCCTTATCAAACAACTGTGGTACCGCGGAGTGAGCAACAGTTTATGTCGACGGCAAAACAAAGGGCGAAGTTTCCGTGGGTGGAAGATATTAACCCACCGGTTTACCAAGTTACGGGAACCGACAGTTCAATATCTGACAGTGCTTATCATGTTAGTATAATTCAATATTTCTTTATTGTTTTTATTACTTGAACAGATATCATGCATAATTTGTGATATTTTACCCATAAACAACTAATACCATCGTAAACACTAGACACGATGTTTCTTATATCGGTAGAATTCTTTTAAATGTATATTTGCAATAATATTATTAATATACATAATTTCGCTTCTACTCTTTGCATAAATTGGAAATAGTGTCTGATGGGTATTAAAATGCTAAAATATAAAATTGATATGACATTAATAGTGTGATTCTGCTTGGTTAGTTTTAGAATCATTTGGTATGTTGTAGGTAGTTAAAGTTTATAGATATTAGTATTCATAGTATAATTCCAACTTTCGACAATATAATTGTAACCTCACTATTTTAACAACTTTAGTGCTTGCAACAAAAAACTAAATGTCACGCAAAATTTAAGTTTTATCATATTTTTTTATCCTTCTAACAATGTTTATGTTAGCAAAAAAAAATAATTTAACCAAAAAAGGAGCAATACTAATTTAGATTGAAGTTGAGTTTGTGTTGTATCTCAGTAGACCTTAAGAATAAGGTTCTTGAACTTGTAATTAAGCAAATTGTTTTCAAGTTAAATTTGTTGCTATGGAAATAAATATAATTCATTGTAAAATAAATCTACACTGAATATTGAATATAAAGATAATATATTATATCCCTAAAATATGAACATAGTTTAATAAAGGTTATCTATACAACAGTCAACATGTAAGAAGAAGCATTGAGGGTGTTTAATTTCTGTAAAATTCATAGTATACTCAGTATCCTATTGTATTGGCTGGAGAGTGCCAACTCGAAAGTTATTTAATTATTCTAAGTTAAATTTGACTTTGGAAATATCATGTCTTGACACTTAATAACCAAGATTTTTTTTATGGAAGCGGTTCTAGAATGTTGATCTTTAACTTTTTCAACCTCTCTTTAGTTTTTCTGCTCTTCAGCATTTAAACATGTAGCCATTATTAACTGTAATTGTTTAAGTTAGCCTGTAACAAAAACTTAAAAAACAATTCCCTTCCCCCTTACCTACCCTGATTTATAAGCCAAACAATTCTAAATTTTAACTATTCTTTTTTCAGATGCCACATTATTATAATGGAACAGTAAGAGATTATGGAACTCCATCACCAGTTTATCAGTCACCATATGGGGATAGCACATGGTACAACCATAAAAAGGGAGAAAGAGTTCCAAATCATAGCTCACCACCAGAGCCATATTCATTTACACAGTGTCCATCATCCTTTTCATTGCCTTTGTGTGAAACTGAACCACACACACAAACTCTTGGTAGGTCACCTGTACCTCCAATACCTTCAGTCAGTCCTGAAGTTCCTATCATAGGTGCTTGTGGAGGGCATTGTCCGGGATTTGAATATGTGTGCTATTATATATTGCAGGTGTGTATATTAAAACCAAATTTTTTTTTCCTGTTAGTCAACATTTTTTTTCTAGGTTTAGGTTCAGGCCTGCCACATTTGGTGATAACTAAAAATGTTGCTACCTAACAGTAGAAATGGCTCTTTCAAATGTAGATAGCTACAAGAACATATTTATAGGTGCTTGGCTGGAGATTTTTAACTGGTAGCTTAAGCCAGGTAGGTATTAGGAATCATAGAATCCTTTTATCATGATATTTTCTTTCACTCAAAGCTTTCTTATTGCAGTTGTGTATAGTTTAGTAACAGACAAAAAAAATACTTACAAATGTATAGTAACAAGTGCAAGCTACAATTTTTTAAATTTAGTTTTCACAATATCTTACTTATAGCATAGGTGTTATGGAACTCTGTGTAAAAAACTGATAGATATTTGGAGTAATAAAAGTCACAATGTAATCAACATTTCAAATGTTATATTGGATAGGAATACCATTCACAAAGAGGGTTGGCATCAGGCAGGTGGGTTGCTTTAAAATATTTGCCAAAACTCCTGTAGTACCTATTAGTAATAGAGTATCGTAGGGAGTGAATGAAGGGATGTCGGATGATAGGGATTTATGGAAGAAGAAAACAGAATATAATGATGATTAGATAGGAATAGAATTAAATAAGACACAGTAATAACAATGATTATTAATAATTTAGTGATAATTTGTAAAAATAATTTACCCATTATCCTATTCTCTACCAGAATTTATTTATTACTATGTATCTTGTTCCCAATTTATATTAATGTCATTTAAAATAATGTTAAATGATTAAATCAAAGTTAATGGTTATAATTGAATTTGCTTCCAGGTCATATTTGTAGTGGGCATATTGACTGGCATATCTTTATGCATAGCTGGAATTGTGTTGAGGCGTACAAATCGCAATGGTGACCTTGGTGTTTTAGTCTATATAGGTAAGATTATTTGAATAATTAAAAATATCTAATGCTACTGCTGGAACACGCCCACAGGTATTTGGCGGGAGATATTTAACTTGAGGGTAGTAGCTAGACAGGCAGACATTAGAAAAAGCCCTACCACCATGCTATGATTTCATTACAATCTTCTCCTTCAACCAAAGCTCAAGCTCATTATAGGCGCATTCGAACTCACACTCTTTGATGCGGCCTTCGTACACACTACCAACTGAGCTATCATTGCTTCAAATTCAGTTACTGTCAATTAATCATAGCAGTTACATAAATATTTATATACGCACTCCATAAAATTATGAGTGAATCTAAACTTTTACTTGAGAAAAAGCCCTAAGATAAAAAGCAATGTTTTCAAATCATAAGCATTATTTAGTATTTTCAAAAGTATTTCTTTAGTTTTTTTACCTTTCAACTAAAGTGCGACATATTTGTCATGAATATTTTTAAACTTTATTAAAGAAACACTGTAATGAGATCTAAACTATGCATAAAGTTTTCTTTGATATAGATAACAGTAAAACATTTCTTGTACATGAAAAATAATTAAAAATAACAATCTCAGTAAATTTACTCATTTTTTTTTGTATTTTATGAACTGTATACATATTGTGACTCCTTAGTATTATATTATAATTTTTAATGAAGGATTTTTTGCATTTTGTTCTACATATAGTAATTAAATAATAAAAAGATTGAAAACGAAAAAGATGGGGTGCATGTTTTATAGTTGTGTATTGCAATTTTGATATATTCTGTTGATCAGTCAGATTTGAGCTATACTCAAGCATATAGCAAATTGAGAGGTTAGATATAAATCGAAGTTATCGAATAATCGAAGTTAGCTATAAATTTTTTATCGAAAAAAACAAACAAACCAATTTTTCACATTTTCATACATTGTCATCCACTTCTGAGCTATGGTACAAATTTAAAGTATTTAGATCATCGGGAAGTTAGTTTAAAATCAGATATAAAATTCCACTCGGACTCTTATACAAGAAAGCAATGTAATAAAAACATTGTATTATATATAGGATGCTTGTCGTCATGCGTCTGCTGTGTGTTGTTGGGGGTGCAGTGCTGCGTGCGACGCGAGATCAGGCAGCGAAAGCTTCGCTCTAATATGCATATACCGATGCAATCAATTCAGGTATTTATTTTATTATATACATTGTTCTATTAAAATATGTACAACCAATGGCGGATTTACCAGTAGCCTGAGTAAATACTGGAGCTAGACCTAGTGCGGAAATTTTAAGTACGACAAATTTAAAGTTTTTTTTTAAAGTCTTACAGACATTTAAAAGATTTCTATTTATTTAAGTATAAGTTTCAATAATGATTTCTTATGTTTGAGCGAATATTATTCATTGAAATAAAACTTATTTATCAATATAAATAAATAAATATATAATATAAATAAATAGGGATCAAAATAAATAAATAACCGCGATAAAATCCGTTTAAATTAGTTTTATTTCAATATATACGTTTCAATATTCAGTATTAGGCAATATGTTTCACCACTTAATAATCACTTATATAATATTTTTTTCTGCAATTTGCTTAGAAAGGACGTCAAATGCACTTTCGGGCATAAATAAGTAACATTGTCATATCATTATTTATTAAATTTTGTAGAAAAATTAGAAATAGTAAATGAATAAATATTGCCGACATAATCGATTTCAAGCGACGAATGCTCAGTTGGTAGTGTGTACGACTTCAATCATGGGACGTGAGTTCGAATACACTCCATCTACAATGAGCTTGAGCTTTCGGTGAAGGAAACCATAGCATGGTGGTAGGGCATTTTCTAATACCCTCTTGGCTAGCTACCATCCTCAAGGTAAAAATCTGCCGCCAAATACTTACAGGTGTGTTCTCACAGTTGCACTTGAGAGCTAGCCCCTCCATATATTTTCTGTGTTCACAAGTTTGGGCCACATCGTCACTTAACATCAGGTGAGATTGTAATAATAATGCAAAAATCTCACTTGGCTGTTGTCTTTGGGAAATTGCAAGGTTCATAAAAAATTGAATTTATCTTTAATATCGTTTTTTACAAAAAGCTAAGAATAATAGGCATATATGACTTCGATTAGTATTTGCTGCATTTACCATTATAACTAATATTGTTACGATATGTCGAGAATTTAATTGTAACTTAATATTGTATATTTTCTTATATTAAGGAGCCGCCAGCCACAGCTTGCCCATTGTTGATGACCTCTTTACCTCATACTCAGGTGTATAGGTAAGTATTAATTACTAACCTGAAAATAATTTTGCTCTTTGATGCGATATATTCTTCGTTCATTTCCTTTATATCAGGTTGACTAATCCTCGAAATTACATAATTTTACTGTCATTATATAAAGGCTCAGTTTTGCAAAAAACTTGTGACCCTTTCGTTAAAACTTCCCAGAGCTTTTTTTTATATCTCGGAATTCATATTTCACTTTACTATTACTGAACAATATCATGAAAATATCCAAGTATGTTATGCGAAATTCCAACAATATTACTCAATATACGGTTAAATGACCGAAATGACCAAATGACGAAAAGTTATGAATAAAAACCCCTAAACTCATGCGTGAGGAATATCCCCGCAAAAAAAGTATTATGGAGTTTTTTTTATAGTTAAAGTTTAGCGTTATGGTCGAAATCTCACCTGATGTTAAGTGACGATGTGGCCTAAGATGGTAGACACGCTAAACCTAGTAGAGGAACAGGCTCTCAAGTGCAACTGCTGGAACACACCTATTGGTATTTAGCGGCAGATTTTTAACTTGAAGGTGGTATCTAGCCAGGCGGGCATTAGAAAAAGCCCTACCACCATGCAAAAAATAATTACCGATTAAACAATTTAACAAAATGTCGGTTTTGAAAGGCAATACCTTTCTTTTAATTTAACTATTACTTGATACATACTAATTATTTAATATCATAATTAGATAAACTAGTGTTCAATCGGTATTTTAAATTCATCTATAATAGGTACTTACTGAAATAGTAAGAAAGAAACGATCTCTAATTTTTAAATGACAACACAAAAACTCGATATTTGCTACTGAACAAAGAAAAAACAAAATTAGTTGAAAAAGTATTAAAAAAAACGTACCTAGGTTCTTTGCCTATTTCCCTATATATTTATTGTTATTGTATCCATTATTTCAGGCCAACGGTGAATATATGCGCAGAGGAGGACGTGACCGGAGTTCCTTGGTGGCGTCGTACCAATCGAGACTGATTAGCTTTAACTATACTTTTGTATTTAAACGTATACCATGATATTGTTATTTTTATAATAAAATAAAAAATGCATACTTAATTTCATGTGATGTTTTTATAACTTGGTTCATGAAACGTATCATCCTTATAACACAAAAGCATACTTATAAATTTTAACAAGTATTAAAGAAAAATAAATTATCTAACTGCAAACGACTGACAACTTTTTTTTTCGTTGACTTCATCAAGATTATAATACCCAATTTTATTCTCTATACTTTCGATTGTTAAAATATATCGATCGAATCGTTTTGGATCGTGCAAAAGTACATAAAACGTAAGCGACCATAAGGTGCTCGGTCTTTATAAAAAGCACCTATTCAGGTTTTACTTTCTGTTAAAATTCATCCAAAATATTACAATAGTTTTTAAGAAACGAATTACATGTGTATAGGAGAACTACTTAATAATATTCGATAAATAAATAAAATTGAAAAACACTACAATTCTTTTTCATGCTATCTTATTAATTGTAACTTTAGTTTGGTTGATGAATTTGAAAATTGTTTGATGTAACAGACTTATCAAGAAACGAACCACATGAAATGGTAATATTTTTTACAAATAGTGTAAATGTATTACTTTAATAATATACAGTCGTTACCTACCCATGTGATCATTCTGTATTTGTTACTTTTGGGTTTTCTTCCAGTTATTTGGCGGTGACCTGCTTATACACAATTATATCAGTATCACCTAGAATATATACCAAATCTGCAGCACTACAACACTTCAACAAAAAGTTCTTAGTATCTTCAAGAAGTTTCTGTGGCGTCTAATAAATTATGTCCCGAGTAAATATAATTATTTATTATTCATTTACGCTCAATAACCAAACTATATTATGCAAATTGCCACTAAGATTAACCTAAGCCTGAACAACTAAATTTATGAATTAAATTAAATTAGTGCAGGTATCTTTTTGTACTAAGCATGCAGGTTTTCAATAAAACAATAATTAAGTCGGGTAGTTTTATTTATTACTATTTTTTCCGTCGATATATTTTAAGTAAGTTTTCGTTAAGTACATAACAAAATAGTGTAGAGATCAGAATTTTCGAATAAAATCCAGTTATTTCAGTTTATCGTTCGTTTGACATCGAATAAAATAAAATTTTAACTTTCGCCAGCTCCCACTACGTATTTCGTATTGTATAAAGTAAATAATTCGCACCTTCTATATAGTAAAAAAAAAACTATATAATATAAAATAAACTATGTGTATACAAATACAATCGATTAAAACGTCTTTTGTTTATGTTGTACAATATCGTAAGTAAATTTAATTTTTTTTTGCTAGCTGTGATTACAAGAGTTCATTCTTCAGTGCAGTACCTACTACTTGCATTATACCATTCCAAGTATCCCAAATATTGAAGAAATCCAAGACACTTTATAAAAACAGTGCCTCATACAAAATAAAAGCTATATTTCACGGATTTATTGTTATATTAAATATTACTTAGATATACATAATCCTTAATTAAAATAATTAAATTTTGTATACATCTTATACATTACAACGTTGTCTAATCTGCTGATTTATTAGAATATACTAATTATTAAGAGAAGTTTCATGAAAAATGTATTAACAAAAAAAGAATTCGTAAAATTGACTTTTAAAGAGAGCTGAAATTAATATCATAAAGATGAGAATGATGCATAGAAACTAAAGTATCTTCTTACAAAATAGCATAATATTTACGAGTCTAGTATGTTAAGATAACTTGTAAGGGAATACTCCAGTCCGTATACACCACAATAATTTGCCAATAATAATCTGTTGGCCAACAGGATCAAAAACAAATATCCCAAAAAAAAATTGGAAAATCTATAAACATTATTCCGACTAAATTATTTTAAGAAAGCTTACGCTGATAGATCAAGTCATGTAAACTAAATCAGATATGAATGCTAAAAAAATAACATTAAGCAAAAAATTGCGATCTTAAGCTTAAATCTAAAAAGGACGGTTCCAAATTAAACATTTCGGGTACAATCTAATCGATAATAGATAAAACATGTACTGAAATATTCAATATTTAAAATAAATTATAAAACTTCCTCTTCTAACATCTAACATGAGGCGCATATAGTTCAAGACATTTCGAGCCTTTTCAGGAAAAACTCATAAGCGCCAAAAATCTTTGTATTTCTTTTATTGTAACCATCAATCAATCAATGGTCAATGATGGTCATGAATGAATGGTCATGGTCAATGGTCAATTATGAACAACAAGTTATATTTTTTAAATATATATATATACGTTTTAATTAAGAATGAAAAAAATATCTTCAATAAAAACTGTAAATTGTCACTTCCGGTGTGTTTCCTGAAAAGACTCGATATATTATTTTAACATAATAAAATATATGCAATTTTGAAACAATTTACACAGTAATAAGGGATAATGTATGTTCCCATTATAAGCTTAATACTGCGCATTTGTGATATCAGATATCTCATATTGTTATCCACATTACACCCTACAATTCTGGACGATAATTTGGCCACTTGTCTTTTACTAAGTACGCGATTAATTGAGACAATCTTACCGAAGCGAATATTGTATCGGAGGTAAGTGTTTTACACCTAAACGAAATACAGTGAAATCTCTATAACTCGCAGCTCGTAAAGTCGTAATCCTCAGTAAGTCGAAAAAAATATGCGGTATATTTATATGACCAATGATTAAGACTTTGTAATTCGAACAAAATGTTATTTCCCTGATAGGTATTGTTACTACAGACATATACTCTATTTCAAAAGGCAGCCTCCGTAAGTCGTGGTTAGTAAAATATAAAGACGATTTACCTGGAATTCCCTGAACTCAACTTATACGACTTAAATTCCTTAAATCAAAAGATTTTTTAGACGTACGGTTTACTCCAGTAATATCAAATTTGTCTCAATAAATATTTACCATAAAACTTATCATTTTTTATTTCTTTGACTCACAACTTGAAGATAATACCTATTTAAAGTGCGCCTTTTTATGTCGACATTTCAGCAATTAAATCCTTTGCCTCTCGAACTTCCTGGTAAGTCGAAAACTCATTAACGCTAAATTTTTAGCATTTCCCTTGGCATTCGAGTTATAGACATGACACTGTATAAGAATAATAGTTACGAATACATACATACATCGATGATTAATATTTAAAAACTTTCTATTCTAGAATACTCATTTATAATTGTCATAAATATTGATAGAACAATGTCCGTGGTGTTTCAAATATAAAAAAAGGGGTCGAGTATAGTGATAATTGCAAATAAGGATAAATTAGTGCATTGGTTATGAATATTTTGTAGCTTTTCACACAACAAAAGCACGAGCAAATAATTACTGTATACACCTCACTATCAAACACACATGTATTTATTTGTACCACAAAATGCAATCTTAACGTTACGGACGACACAAAAAGTGGCACTAAAGATATACATATATATAACAAACTATATCGTATAATTTCCAGTTATAAAATCAAAAATACCACTCGATGTGTTTTTACAGTTTTAAAGGGAAGTTTAGGACTAGCCTAAGCTCGAAGAAATATTATTACAGACATTCGCTGCAATGTTTTTACGCGACTGCAGGCCTCCCATCCAACATCTTGTCACTTTCTTCGGCACTGCTTAAACTGTAATAGAAAATTTATCTTTAAAGGAATATCAAGCGGTAGGGTTATGCGGTAGGTAATACTTGACCCATAAACTATAATGATTTTTAATTAATATATGTATTCTCTTAGGCAATAACTTTTATTTTAAATTAAATCTATGTTAATATCATAAAGGAGATTGTTTGTTTGAACGTGTTAATAATAGGAACTACTAGTCGGAAAGCTGTATTGTAAAAAGTTACAATAACGGCCAAAAAATCACTTCTGATAAGATTATACATTCGAAAGTAACTCTGTCTATTTCGCTTTCACGCCTAAACCACATAACCAACTTAGATGAAATTTGGTAAAAATATAGAATAGACTATTGGAAAGGAAAAAAGTCGCGTTGTCGCGAAAAAAAGGCTTGAAGGGGTTAAAATAGGGTATGATGGTTCGTTATTGACGCAGATAAAACTAATAAACTTTTGTAGGTGCCTACCTTACTTGATAAGAAGTAAATAATAGTTTGTTCCAGCGTTTTTGAAATTTTGATCTAGGTGGGGATGAAACAGGAGGTGAAAGTTTGTATGTGTATTATTTGCATAAGAAATGTCCTAAAACATTTAAAATGCTGCGAAAACTAACTATTCTACGTGGGCAAAAGCTAGTGATTAAATCATTTTTAGTTCCATGCGAACGAAGTCAGAGGCACAGCTAGTCTTATACACATGTGAATACTGCTAAATAAAATCATATCTAACTTCCTGATTTTCCGGTTAAAGTAAAAAGCTGTGATAATAATTTGCAAGATACATAAAATATCGTATACATATATGATAAGTGTGACCTAGAAATAAACCGAGACTAAACACTTCGTCACGCATCTCGTGGAAGCGATATAATACTTGTAAACGTTACTTTGAAACATGACACTGGTATGAAGATATAGATTGAAAGTAAATAATTATTCGTTTTTTTTACAGTGATACTTTTTTATATCGTCTCAATTTTTTTCATTCATCTATCGCATGTTACAGTATAGCCGGTCGCGGAGAAGGGGTGAACTGAAAGGTGCTCAACAGAGCAGCCAAGGCCAATAAGATGGCGCCCATGGATCACCACCTGAATGTCTAGCATTGATTTCCTAGTAACATTCCCATTTTCCAATTATTAATTTAAGATTAAAAACGCGATTTTAATACCTTAAATTGTTTTTCAGAAATTCAGTTACATGCCTACGATCCGAAAAAAGGTGTCATTAGCACCGTGGTTTCATAAAGCCACACAATTTTTTTCAATATGTCATCAGTATGTAGGCATTTTCGCCAACGTCAAGTAAGAATAACTTTTTATAAACACAATAAACGAACACACAGAAACAATCAAACTGAGAACATAAATATAAATACTTATATAAATCGGTTACATAACTTTTAATATAAAAAGATATATAAATACTACATTTTAAAATTGAATACTTTTTTAAAATTTGTATATTAGTATAAATAAGTATACATAACTCAATATTACACCAAAGTATAAAAGATGATTTTACCTTTTTTTTATACGCATTTTGCTTAATTTTAATATTAAAAAACTTGAAGAAAATCTATCACAAATGTTTCCTGGTTGAAACAGGTATGTAACGTATTATTTATTTTCAATAGACCTCAATGTATTTGACATATAGATTTTTGTAATTAGGTACACAAGCATAGTGTAATAAACTTGTATATGACTAATCTGATACATAAGTTAGAAATATAATTGATTCACATTATGCAATAAAGCTTTACTATGTGTATAATCATTAAGACCTTATTAACATTTTAAATGACGTCAACTAAACGTTATTATTTTTATGACGTAACACTTGCATAACATTGTTCATCTACGACATGAGGGTGCTTTATCGATGTGAACAATCATTGAGGAAGGCTTTAGGTTATATAAAATCACGCTTGAAAAAAGTTACAAAACTCGGCAAATATGTTTAATAATTTTTAGTTCCACACGAACGAAGTCTCAACAGCAGCTAGTCTCCATATAAAAATGAGCCGTCACCACAACTCGGTTTACATGAACTTCTAAAATATTTATAAAACCTTCATATATATTAACATGGTTTACGTCATATCGTATGCCATCTTACTTTGCTAGTACACTCATAATTGAAGCTGCCAGGTGGGTTTGAAAGCTTGAACTATGAAGCTAACAACCAGAAGCATTAGTAAGTTCCAAAACACGATTTTACAATGATGTTATAAAAGTATAGTAATATTTAGTGTCGACCGAAACAGAATTTTCAGCCCAAATCGAAACTTATGCATACTTGGAAAAAGTTGTATTGTATATTGATATTTACTATATTTTTAACACATATACAAAGAAGTTACTTGTTGAAATGAACATCGATAATTGTAGTATGCAACAAGAATTATTTTTACATATATGGTACATTTTCAATTCAACATGTACAAAAATTTAAATAAATATATTCAAGGTCTACTCATATAAGTAGACTTAAAAAATGTTGTCAATTAGTACTTAAAGATTTACTAATTGAATATTATCCATATTGTGTTAACAATATTCTTAAGGCTAACGTATTATTCATTGGGGTTATACGTTGCATTGCTACTATGCATTGTCTAAACGAACCTTTCTATTTTAGTACTTTAGACTGTAAAGCTCTAAAGTATAAAAGTATTTTTTGGAACGGAAAATTTCACGAATAAATATATTATCAAATTATCAATGAAAAAAAATAATAATTAGGGATTAAATGATATAGCATAACCTTTAAATGTTCGGTTTGTATAGTTTGTACAATATCTTATTACACATGAGGGCATTTTCTGTTGTTTGAGAGCAGAGGTCTCCAAACTTTGAAGCGTTAGAGGCCCATAATGATTTTTTCAGTATGATCGAAGGACAAAATAGTTTTAATTTTTCTGCCCTTATTAGCTACTAAGACCCACAACTACAACTATTGTCGGAGGAAAATCTTACATAAATCTCATTAGTGTTTTTTTTCTTTTACTATGATTAGTGGAATTAATTTCAATTATTTGTTAGTGATTAATATTCTTAAGATTAGATACTTATGTTCAGTTTCCTGAGTCATCATTTCTGTCGTTAAGTTTTACCTTGTAAGTAAATAAAACCGAGTAATTATCATTCTGTTTTCTTATTCAACTTATCACAGCAATATTAACAACAATAACACATTGGCTGTCTCGGGCCTGATTTGGTCCGCGAGCTATAGTTTGGAGACCCCTTGTTTAAAGCATTTGATATATCAATCGGTACACACCATAGTTCGCCGACTCGACACTGAGGTTTGAGTGATACAATTGACACAAAATCTATGTGCCACTTTCGGAGTGCATATGCCGTAACTGTGTACATTTTACTTATAATATCAATGTTGTTTTATATATTACCTAATGTACCTAAACGTAAACATTTTTTGGACCTTAAAAACATTTGTATAAATGTAGAGTAACATCTTCGTTGTTATAAAATAACAAACTGCTTTATCTATCTTAGAAATACAAAAGAATTTTAAGTACGAAGGTACAATAAATTTTCAACACAATGCCCGTATTTTGTAATATGTAATAAATTATGCAATATGATTCTGCGAAGTCAACACGATAAGACAATGACTAGTAGTCTTTCACAATGACACCTGCATAATACAAACCGTTTAGATACCTGACAATAGACAGTCGTTGCACTATTATTTTTAGTATTAGAATCGATAGCATGTCATCCCATACATATTTCGATTACTCTTTACGCAAGCGAATGCAGAAGAGAGCTCTAGTGTGTGGTCGCGATTAGGTCCGACAGAATTATCGAGTCTTATCAACAATCCATCTATACATATATAAAAATTAATGTGAGTATGTATGTTCATTATGTAATATTTTTGGAGTCCGATCGGGGCTGTTTGCTCCACCCAAGGATAGATAAACACACTTTAGTTCTACGCGAACGAAGTCAAGCGCATATGGTAGTGTCTTTAAAAAATAAAATACGAGACAACGCCGTTTTAAAATTTTAAGCCCTAGATGGCGACAGCGTAGCACTTTTAGATTTGTAGGATAAACGCAATAAATTTATCGTCAGAATTATTTTCAAATCTGCTTACAGCGATGGTTACAAATTTGAAAGTTAAAATGTAACTACATTTTATTACCTTTACTAACGTCTTCTCTCTCGTAGACTACAAATTCCTTGGTAAGATTTTTTTAAATATTTTACACAAGATACCCGTAGTTTTTTTTTTAATACCATAACCTTCTCGTACCTTATATGATCTTCCTTTACTAGGACCTACTATCAATACGTTGCATACATATGAGTATTCCTTTTTTACTAAAATATTTACCGCCTTAATTTACCCTAATAAAATAACATTGAAATGTGACTCTAGTTATTTTTATATAGCTATGGAATATTCTAAATACCTTCATTTGCTCCTTTAATAGCAGGACAGAAAATCACACGGAATAAATGTCCTAGTGTAATTCTTGTTGGTGTTTCAAATAAATAAACTTATGAATCTGTAATATATCTGCAACTTTGAACACTGATAATTTAAGCTATTCAATTCAGAAACATAAGCAAAAGCGGTGATTAAAAAGGAATGAATAATATGCTTTTTTATATGCAAATATTTTTTGGAATTTGTTTTGGTATACAATATTTATTGTTTGAATAATGAGACGAAATTAGATGCAGTACAGGACTGACATACTCAACTATGAAGCGAACTCAATTTAAAGCGATGATAGCTCAGTGGTAGTGTGTACTTTGCGTCAAGGAACGTGAGTTCGAATCCAACCATCTACAATGAGCTTAACCTTTCGATTAAAGAAAACATCGTGAGGAAAGCATAGCATGGTGGTAGGGCTTTTTCTGATGCCCGCCTGACCAGCTACCACCCTCAAGTTGAAAATCTGCAGCCAAATACCAATAGGTGTGTTCCGGCAGTTGCACTTGAGAGCCTGTTCCTCCCAAGGTTTAGTGTGTTTACTAACTTGGGCCGTATCGTCACTTAAGATCAAGTAAAATTATGGCCATAACGCTAAGCCCTAACTATAGTAAAAAAAAAAGAATAAATAAATAAATGAATGTACTCGTGAGTTAAATTCCACGAGGTATTCGCTTCTAATTAATCCAGTCAAACAATTATGTTAAGTACCAACGGATATTAGTTAATTTGATAGGGACTAATGTTGCGTATACCGTGTTTCACACGTAAAACGTTTCTTTCACACGTAAAAAAGCAGGTAGTGTTATATAAAAGTTACATTTACGATAATACTGATTTGTAAAGATATTTCCATACTATAGAAACATTCGCTGCATTACATCACTCAATACTTCACGTTACCTTGAAGAGAATGTACATATAATATTTTTTATCGACTTAGTACTACTACCTATTAGCAAAACTTGTTCTTTATATTATCTAATCTAACAAAACCTATATTAAAACAAGGCCTACAAATATTCTTATGTTTTTTTTTTAATAATCATGCAAATAGAGTCAGTTATTTTAGTAGACCTAACATTTCTTTTTGTAATATGTATTTTGTGAGCTTAGTTTTTTTATAGTTACATTACAGTACCTACATATATATGAAACCAATAATATTTGTTTTGTCATGTCATATGTCATATAATAATGCGTCGATTAATGGAGTTCGGGAATAACCCCGAGCTTTTGTTGAAAACATACATATACGTTCATTCCGGCAGTTGAAGACCAGTACCATAGATACCAGTAGGCTTAGAGTGTCCACTACACTTAGGCCAAAATAATGAATCGTCACAGATAGCACATGGAATTCGATCTCCGATTCTTTATATTAAGTTACATCGATAATCGTGTGTTATCACTTACCATTCCTTATTATCCATTAGGTTACGAGTTTCGTCGTCAGGCGCGGGAGGTGCGTCACGAACAGGCGCGTACTGCGCCGCGACGAGGGGATCCGTAGACGGGTTGAGGGCTGTCAAAGCCGCCGCGCCACTTGAAGGTGCCTCCTTCCCACCGCCTAATCTCGACCAAGCCCATCCACCTACGACTGTAAGAATAATAACGATTACAAAATATCGATGCCAGAAACGCTTTAGCAGCTTTTTATATTTAAACTAGCAACCCGGCCCGGATTGACACAGGCAATAAAAACATATACCGAATCGTTTGTTGCTCAAAATTAGGATAATAATATCAGCTTTCTGAAGTCAAAAATCTACTACCGTTTCGGAAACAACATGGCGTTCTGAAAGAGAAGAAACGGCGAAAGGAACTCTTCAGCAATCGCTCTTTTATCAGGTATCATATACAATTATCCGAATTTAAAAATAATAACAATAATTTAATACCATGCATGTTTTTTCTGCTAAATATATAATCTGCAATTGTATAACACGCTTTTTTAATAAGTTTATGGTTTACAATTATTTTAAACTGTTTTAGTTGCAGTTCACGTATTTCGTCAGGGATTTTATTATAGACTCGGACACATTGTCCTTTAAATGATATAGCGTTACTGCATCTTTTTAAGAGAAATAATTTCTCGTTCATTATTGTCATATAGCTTTGTTGGTTTACGCGGCGCACACTAATGTAGCATCCAGTCGATATATTTTTTTCGAATTCTTCCGCATCCGTCGTCATATTTCAGCCAATTTACACAAAACCTATGCAAATTATACACGTAAAACTTCCTCATAAATCACTATGTCTATTGGTAAAAACCGCATGAAAATCTATCCAGTAGTTTTTCAGTATATCGAGAACAGACAGGCGAACGCGGCGCGGGACTTTGTTTTATTATATGATGAAGTAATTAACTATTGAGTTTTTTTAATTATATTTTTTATTTATTATAGTAGTATGGTATAGAACCTAATGATAAATACGCTACAATCTAAAAACAACAATGACTATCTAAAGATTATGCATTAGCAGTCGTCGCAATCTTGCCAGATCGGCAAGCCTCAACTGAATATACTCTGGCTGACCCCGAAATGCGGTAAACCAAAAGCGAGTTCAAGCATTATTGTCAGGTCACATCACCCTGCAACTATTCATGTGCTTGGGTTAAATTGGACCCCATAATTAATTCTTATTATGTACCTTGGAGATTATTACATAAAAATTAAGAGTGTACATCAATAAACAAAATTAGTATAATTTTTTATTTATTAGTTATCATATTTTCGGTAAGAGAACATCGACCAGGTTATATATTTTTATGTTGATTTTATATTACATTTGTTTTAGGATATTCTTAATGAATATACACTGTTTTGATGATATTACGAATTCTTGCGAAATATATCATGGTATATTATTAGGTATTACGTCAGTCTAAATACAAGAAACACTCAACAGAAGTATAAATGTAGCAATCTACTTCCAGACCGTTAACGCAACGTTTAAATATTTATAAATGAATATAATCAGAATTTTAAAACAGATTCTGACTCAAGATAAAATTTCGATTTAGATCTTGAGTCATTAACACGAAAGTTTATATTGGAATGGAGAAGGCTTGTAAAACTCTTAGCTTGAATATGTTCTTCCTTTTAGCAGCTGGCTGATGTCAAGTTTACAAATGTCGATAGCGTAGAAACCGAACACAAGGCATTTTGAAGCGATGATAGCTCAGTTAGTTGTGTGTACGGACGCCGCGTCAAGGGACATGAGTTCGAATCAACTACAATGAATTTGAGATTTCAGTGAAGGTAAACATCGTGATGAAACTATAGCATGGTGGTATGGCTTTTTTTAATGTCCGCCTGGCTAACTACCACCGTGAAGTTGAAAATCTACCGCCAAATACCTATAGGTGTTTTCCAGCAGTTGCACTTGAGAGCTAGTCCATTCTCTAGGATTAGCGTGTCCACCATCTAGGGCCACATCGTCACTTAACATCAGGCGAGATTGTAGCCATAACACTAAAACCTTAACTATAAAAAAAATATTAAAAGCGACAGAAAAAGATTACCTATTGTCGTTGCCAAATTATTATCTGCTATTGGCCCTATTTGGAGACGTCAATATTTTAACTATTATGGTTAATAAATAATCAATTTTTTGTGTAAAAATGTTGCCATGTGACTCTAAGCTTTATAGAATGCACTGTGACCCCTAAAAATATGATATGTACATCATCATAACTTTGTCAAATAAAAACTACTATTTTATTCAATATCTCAAAGTCACATACCTTAGGCTTTGAATTCACATATGAAAAATATGTTTTATTTTTATACAAGCCTAAATTAGATTAACTAGATTAGAACTAGATTAGATATGCTATTTTTTAAACCATAAATTAAGTATATTCATGCGTTTGACAATGAAGACAATATGAAGAGATACTCTTTACGAAAATCATGACGTGTATTTATATATTAATGGTATAGAACTAATTTAAGGTAACAAAGTCAACTGACCAGTATTATCGAATGAATGATCTTTGAAATTTATTTACCGTAAGGTCAAGCCGACCGTTTGTGGATACCTATTTGTTAGATTACTTGGCAGTTGAGAGCCACACACGAAAATAACGCTTTTCTAGTATCGATTTCAGACAAAAAGTTGAAAGCATTTAGAAAAATATTAATATCATAGAGGTTTTAGAAACTTAGCAATTAACAATATTCTTACTTTAAAACTGAAAATTACTTGAAATTTTCTAAACGTATGTTACTATTATAGCTTCTCACTGTGATACCATTATAAGAATAATTATAAAACTAATAAATTAATGTTGACTTATTGCGATTTCTTTAGAACAACTTGACCTATTGACTTGAAATTTAACATGCATATAACTATTATTAATAGCGTAAACCGCCATTATGAATGAATATACCACGCGAGGTTGACGAAAAAAAGTCGATAGCACCGGTTAGTTAAAAAGGCTTTGCGCCCATTGAATCATCTTCGCCCAGCCCAAACAACTAAGGATAGAAATGGTAAATCGGGGAATAATGTTTATTTTCTATAGACAACATCGTCTAAGAAGAAATTGATCAATATTCAATTCCTAAAGCTGCGAAAGTGGATACCAAAGATTGTATGAATAATCGTAATTTATGGCTTGGATTTATTAAAAACTTGTTATTTATTAATACACTATAAAAATTAAAATTTAGAAACACAGAAATCGATTTTTCTTTATTTAACCCGTAAAGATAAAAATCCCATTAAAAATTAACAAGTGACTGTGGTGAAATGATTGCTTATCTACACTAATATTATAAATAAAAAATATTTATATTTTTGTATTTTTTATGTTTGTAAAGCATAATCTCAAAAACTACTGGACCCATTTTAAAAATTATTTTACTATTAGAATGTCACATTATCCCTGAGTAACATAGGCTCTATTTATTAATAGAAATAATTAGGGATCTCTACTAAAACTTCAATACTGTAAGGTGTAAAAAAATCAGCCATAGAATGTCTTTAATCGCATAAGTTACAGAAATGATTGACGATAGAACAAAAAACTGTTGAACAATATTAAAAGACACATCAATATCTACAAAAATCTTCGCGATACCATATGCCCAACTATTGTAGTTATGTCATTATAACTATTTTTTATATTTTAAAAGTTGATAGAATCAACGATCGAACAAAATCAGACCATGTTATCCATACCTTTGTACTCATCCTAATCCAAATAAATCATTTTGAGTTCAAGACTGTTTTAATACCTGTAGATTAACTCTTTGAATTATTTAAATCGGAGACTCGTTCAAAAGATATTACGAATTTGAAAATGTCAACATAAATAAAAAATATAAAATTTTATAAGAAAAATATAAATATTAATTTGTAGCAAAACTACTTACATCTTGCATAAAGATACATTTACTGTAAGTTTATCCCAAAACGTTTAAAAAAATTAATGTCCACCCGTGCGAAGCCGGGACGGGCTGCTAGTGACTTATAAAAATCATTACAGTACACTTACCCGCAAAGATCAATCCAACCACAAGAATAACGGCGCCTGCGATGAGTGTGCCGACGCTACCATCAGAGCTCTCGGGTGTTGTAGAAGTATCAGAATACTGCACGCCGCCGGCGATTAGTAACGCCAAGCCTATAAAAAGAACGATTTATCTAGTTAATAAACAGCACAGTACAATCTTGCCTCGCCTGCCATGGCACAATACAAACCAAATTTAATTTTCAGATCCCGAAGGGAATCAGTTAGTACTTTAGCTTTTTCTATTTTTATTAATAGCTAGTACCGCGTTCGATTTTCTCCTACGTGATTCGGCAACAGCCCAAGCCGAGGTTCGGTCACTAGTGACGCCCTTGCGCGAGTTGCCCCTCGGGCTCGAGCGCCCTCCCTCTCGCCCCCCTAGTTCGGTAAAGCTGTAAAAGCCCCTCAGGCTAACAATGTAGGTACCTCCAAAAAAAAAAAGTTAATAAACAACTAGCTTTTACCCGCGGCTCTGCTTGCGTTAATATTGATTTTGTGTCACACAGTTTATGCCTGTCTTTATCCATTTCATATAAGTTTTTCATGAGAAAAAGTAACCTATCACCGTCTCCAGATTCCCATCTAAATCTTTACCAAAATTCATCATAATTGATTTAGCGGTATTTGATGAAAGCATAACAAACAAACATACACACTTTCGCATTTATAATATTAGTAAGGATTGTGTGAGTACAAAACCACTTTTTAGCTAAAACCTAAAGAAGATCCGTTAGAGATAATTAACGAAAGTGTTGTTTTAATGTGGTAAAATATTACAAACAATTTAGAACTATACTAAAAAAGGTGTAGAAATAAAAATCAACTCTTTGTTTTCTCCCTCTAGGTCAAGTATCTACTTGGAAGATATAATGACAGTTATACGTCACTATACATTACTCGTTGTGTCTGCGCGACTTCTTTCACGTGAAACTAAAAACTATTTTATCATTGTTGCCCCTTTTTCGTTATTTTTTTTAATACTGACTTGGTCCTATTGATAGTAGCGTGACGTTAAATAGCCTAAATATTTCCTCAACGATTGCTCCAACAAATACAAAAAGAATTCTTGATAACGGATCTGTCGGATTTCCTAAAATTCAAACAACAAATTTTTCAACTTCATATTGTCATTATTATTATTTCCATATTGTTAAGTCTATATTATGTACCAGCTAGACCAAAAACATAGTATAACACTTCGACTCTATGTTGAAATACCTACATCAAGAAGAAACGAATTTCCCATAAAATAATGTTTTGGCAAAAAAAAGGCACTGGCATTACTTGATAGATTGTTTTTGATCCAGCCACAGAAAGTTTAAACTAAAACATAAAATATTTATTCATATACGTGGTCCTATATCATTTGCATCAATCAAGTTGTTTATGATATATGTAGGTGTGAAAAACGATACCAAGCATAGTATTAAAGGGGTCATTATAGACGTAGAACACGTCTGCTACAGAACAAAGCATACCGTTGTGAATCACTACTCACAAACTACGTGATAATAATATGGTAATTAAGCTTGTAGAAAATAATATAGGCCATACAATAACGGTGATGCTGGCTCTGTACAGCCCGTTTTCAAATAATTGCATATTATGTAAATAACAAAAAAAATCTGTATATGCTTTGCGTTTCAACACTATATCGTCTAATAATAACTGGCTATGTAGCCCGAGATGTTAACACAGTATACCTGAACAACTGGTCTTCAAGCGACGCTGCTCAACAGAAAGGGCACTACGATCATTTTCAGTAAGGTACATCAGTATCGACTATCTACACAGTTAACTTTATACTATTACCTAATCCTATATATACTAATAAAATTATAATGTGGTAAGTTTGTATGTTTGTTTCTCAATTACGCAAGAACGCTTGACTGGTTTTGTATAAAATTGTATATACAGGTAGTTTATTAGCTGAATTAACATATAGGATATGTTTTATTCTAGATATTTTTGACTTTATATTGAAACATAATTTTAATGTAAACGCCGACAAAGTTGCCGGTAACAGGTAGTAAAATATAAGTTATAGATAATTTTATGTGTATGTTATGCAATTAAGTTATTGTTAAAATCAAATCAGTAACCTAGATGCCTAAGTTTTTACTAAAACTATAACTTAATAAAAGTAAAAAAATCTTTTTTATGTATTATTTCCATACATGGCAACTTTTTACACATAGCTGCCGAAATACACGGTGCTTGGCACTAAAATAAGAACTTGAGGTTTGCAGCTAGCCAGGCGAGTAGACATAATCTCCCGTCTCTATGATATGGTTCGTTACGGTGATTTCCTTCAGCGTTAAACTGAAACTTAAACTTAGGTTGATTGTAGGCTCCGGGTTAATTGATATATCGTTCAAACACTACTATTGAGCCATTATCGCTTCAATACATAATACACATAAATGTTCTAAGTGATTAATATTGAAGTGTCATTAATACAACCATTGTCTGGTAAATCGTTATCAAATATCTAATGTATATATAGAAATCACTTCTTTTTCATGGGCTTTTATAGAAAAATACCAATTTGATGCCTAAGTCAGGTAGATATACTATACAGTTCATACTAAATAATGATTTAAATCAATTTAGTATTTGAAATAATCGTTTTCGTCAATTACTGTGAATAAACATTTGTGACAACAAAATTATTAAAAAAAACTGTATCTACAATAAGCATGACGTAATGCAACACCAAGAACATAGTGATTCATAATTTACAATTATACATGCCGATTACAACTTTGTTTGTGAAGCTTTTGTTGTCGATTGGAAAAATAACAAAATATAAATTACTAGCTATGCCCGTGACTTCACGTGGAATTAAAAGTTATTTAATAATTTTTCCAGTTTTTGTAACTCTTTTCGATATAGCTTTGCGTCTATGCCTGCCTGCCGCATGCCTAAAGCCTTCCTCAATGATTGCTCTATGAAATACAAAAAGATTTTTTGAAATTTGATTGGTAGTTCCTAAGATTAGCGCGCCCAAACTAAAAAACGAACAAAATTTTCCGCCTATAATATTAATATAGATTATCAATTATATACTTAATTTAAGTCAAGGAGATATACTGTACAGTTTATTCTAAAACTGGTTGCAATCGATTATGTATTAGCCGTAATCGTTTTTATTAGTAACTATGAATAAAGTATCGGTGCTAACAAAATCATAAAAATAAAATTATCTACAAAAGGCATGACGCGTGATGCAACACCAAGAACACAATGATTCATAATTTAAAATTATACATCCCGATTACAACTTTGTTTACGAGGCTTTTGCTGTCGATTGGAAAAATAACAAAATGTAACTTATTACCCTACTTTGTTAACACTCGGCCGTAACAAACTGATCCACCTTGACAAACCAACGCAACGCGCAGGGCAGCCCATTTTAACCAAATAACAGGTGTTAAACGTGTATTTAAATACAAGAGTAATTAACACATTTTATGATATTATTGGAAGTCTTGTTAAATAATTAAATATAGCTATGTTCATTTCAATTTCAATAACAGTATATATTATCCACAAATGTGATTAGGGGATGAGGGCATGTTGGTTTTGCTTATTTTTGATAGCCGGGGATTTGGGCGGGTTTTGATTGTGATTACGTCAGCAATATTTATTCATTTACTTTTTCTAATTTTTCTGCAAAATTTAATAAATAATGATATGGCAATCATACATGTCTATGCCCGAAAGCGATAATCATGTTCAGGGATTCCCCAGAATAATTTTTATTTCTTACTCGCTCTCACACGGTTTTATAGTAAATAAAAAAAATATTTACTCAAATATATAGCCATAACTGCAATCTTGTTAAAATTCCATGCCATTTTTGTAACACCCGGAACAAGTCACATACTATGGTCTAATTTTTCTATCTCGTCTCGTTTTGGAAAAGGAACCTTTTTCTATTACAAATGGAAAAATAAATAAATACAAACTAGCACTTAATAGGAAAAGGAAAAATAAATGGAGACTTAAATAACACATGTGGATTCATTTTTTCTCGACTGCAGTTTTGATAATAACACTAACGATGTTCAAGGGAAACCAAATAATTGGCGTTGATGTTATTTAGATTTTTAAGCATAGGAAGGGGGGTAAGAGCTTCGCTTACTTTTGCTGACAACGGGAGTAAAGGGTCAGATTTTACAAAAATTCTGCTTACGTAATTCTTGGATGGCCCCTTATTGGTAACTTTCTGTTGTTATTTTATCGACAGCCATTGAGACAGAATCGGCTTTTCCAATTAGTATAAATTGTAAAACATGTCTAGCGTATCTATAAGAACTCTCGTGTTAAACTCATTATCATCTCCATTGTCATTGGTCAAAGTCATTTTTAAATGACTGAGATCACGATTTCTATCCTTCGTATAGTTAAATGTAAATATGTTTTGGTACGTCAACCCATTAAGGACACTACCGCATGTAGTGTGTTGGACTATAATATAAGCCTTCATAAATATAAATATTAATATTATACAGTCAATGTCAAAAATATGATCGACTGTAACGACTACACGGTTGGGCTAGCGGTTAAAACGGTTTCCGCACTGCAGCCGCCGCGCTTAAGGCTTGTGGGTTCGAGTCCTGCAAAGGACAATTATTCATATAATCCATATCGTGTCTGTTAATTGAGTGTAAAGTCTATAGTCTATATTGAGTGTATAGTCATGTTTACTTTTCTAAATAGCTTTAGTAAGGTTGAATCTCTTTAGAAAGATCCTGTGTTGTGTTTTAGGCAATATGTTGTTGTAACTAGGTGTACTACTGTAGTTTAACTAGGTGAGTTCAATACGTTTATAAACATTCACCAGATGAAACTTCTGACGTTAGCAGACGTGGTCATTTTTTGATGATCAAATCACGGTTTTCTTTGTCAATGTGAATATTTAAAACAAAAAACAGTTTAACATAAACGAGGTCAGCGCACAGCACACAATGGCTTCTTAGGAAATTATACTGAAATTTAACTCACCCGAATTAAGCGAATAATACGAGATCATACCTTATTTTGTTTATAAATAACCTTTATTTTGTTACAATAATCATACACAATATATTTAATACACCAAAATAATCGTATTCAACAAATCCTTACTAATATTATAAATGCAAAAGTGTGTGTGTTTGTTTGTTACACTTTCAGGCCTAAATCGCTGAATTGATTATGATGAATTTTGATATAGAGATAGATGCGACCTTGGAGACGGTTATAGGCTACTTTTTCTCGTGAAGTTAAGATAAGTAGGGTAAAGAGAGAAATAAACTTTGTATAAAACTTTTTATTGCGTCATCCGATTTGACAAAATTAATATAAACGTGGGCGAAGCCGCGGGTAAAAGCTAGTGTTAAATATTTACGACATATATATTTGTTTTCATTCTAAATTTCGGACCATGAATGTGGCAACTCGATAGTTTACAAACTTAAATTATGTATAACTGTTCCATTTATGTCTGTATATTGTATCAGCGCTCATGTTGAATAGTAATTAGATAGAGATTTGTGAATACGTGGGCGGACTTCCTACGCATAACTATAAGCGGATGAAAACAGTTAAGTCCCACAGCGCCACAGCGAGCAGTATAAGTTAAAAATATAATGGGAAGTGCGAGTACGTACTAGTATCCGGTGATTTTTTTTTAATAGTATGTTTATTTTATTAAAGCCTCGCGGTAACAGTAAAGAACATTTATACCGGACAAAGAGTATAAAAAACAAGGCTTAGTATAAACATAATAGATTTACTCTTTGGTATTATTATTGTAAATGTCTTGTTGTTTCAACAAACGGGTAGGGGTCTAAATATAGCTCTGGAGTAGAATATTTCGTAATGCGGAGAAGGCTAGACCGCAGCCCGTATGGTCAGTGGTCAGCAATAAAACGTACTTGGTGATATCGATCTCACAGCTCTCATGACCTCTCTTTGACAGCGCAGTGTAGTAGCCAAGTTAGTAATGGGTAATTAATTTAACTGTTACAAAATATGCATAAAAATAAATAGGCTGCGTTTTTTAAATCAAATTCACAATGTACAAACCGCTAATTGTATTGGTGCGGTTGGCACGTAAACTCGACGACAGGGTTACAAAACAAATCTTCAGTGTGAAGGTTCAGAAGGAAAGTTCAGAAAGAATGCAAGGGAAACGTGGTGGCTAGTTTCTTATATATAAGGATGTTCAGAAGAGAACCTGAGACCTTGGTAGAAGTCATTAGCAAAAAACCACTCTGACGGCACAAGCTTGATATAATTTAGTTACTGCTTTTGAAAAGAGATTAAGGTGAGCACTTAATACGGAACGGGGCAAACCAAAAAATAGACCGGCTATAAACATAATTTATAATTCCGAAAATGTAACCCTAATGTGCGCACAATGTAATCGCTAACATGAAAAACATTATCAAAATTAAAGGAAAACCTTTGAACTCTCAATTTATTTCTTAGTATTTAGTAGAAAAGGTTGCTGTAGGCAAATCGGTAAGGATGAGGATAGGTAATATTAAAAGTTTGTTTGAAAACGCTAATATAAGGAACTAGCAGTCAGATTTTAAAACATGTATTCGTATTTGATAGAGTTATCATTAAGGAAGACTTTAGGCTATTTAACATCAGAAAAAAACTTACAAAAACAGACAAATATTATTTAAAAAAAATTAGCTCCACGCGAACTCAAGAATTTTAATTTCAAGAACTTAGAACCGCTTCAAGTGCGTAGGAATATAGCCAAGAACTTAGAACCTCTTCAACTGCTTAGAGATATAGCCAAGAACTTAGAACCGCCTCTAACTGCATAGGGATATAGCCTCGCTTAGCGTGTTGTATCGACTGTATAATGGCGTGCTCTGAGGAGTTATTTCACCGAATCCTCTCCTCTCCTTTCTACAGCAGACCCACCCGTGCTCGACTACGGAGCCACAGCTTTACAATAACCTCCATCTCGACACGAACCAAAAAGTTAGAAAAGTCTTATCTTTGTCGCACAGTGGAGCTGCGAAACCGTCTTCCGATCTGGACGTTCTCTCCTTCCTATAATATTGGGTCTTTTAAACGAGGAGTGAATAGATATTTAGTAGGCCGGCAAGAGAGTTACGACTGACGAAGGACATTTGCCCCTACGGCAGTCACTAATGTCACTAGACCGTACTGAAACTTACCATCAGATAAGTATATTATCATATAGTCACTTTGCCGAACCAGGATTTAAAAAAATAACTAATTCTCAGGTACCGCTAGTTGTACATATTCTAGACTGTAATTAAGTTTTGGTAGGAATAAAATTTGTATTATAAACCTACTTTCTAGTTTATTTTACGTTTCTACATTCATGAATATGAACATTGACTGACAAACTATGAAACGCATTCAAGCATATTTTTTAATTTGCTTACATTTGAAGTCTGAACATAGAGTCAACACATCGCGGCACCGGACTGATCAAGAAGGTTAAGACAGTGGGTAGCTCAAATGTATTTGTGATTCATAAGGCCAGAGTCGCTTTCACTCGTATCGGTATAAATGGAACAATAACCCACACATAAATCTTTCATCCAAACCATTCGCATAATTTTTCTTAAGTAGCTACCGATTCTATATAAGTTTAAAGCATTTCTATAAAGGCATTGTTGGGAAGGTTATAAAAATTTGCACCGCAACTAGTTTTTAGGCAATTTTAACCACGATTTTGATTGACTATGTTTTTATTAAGTCTACGTGTTCCAATGATCTTTTTTACGAAATTTAAGTAACTACTAGATTACATGAAGATCGATTCACCATAGATATGTATAATGTGTTCTACCACTTATAGTTATTATTGCAATTTATTTCGTGAAGTTTTATTTATATCCGTTCTGTAATTTCTGCTCGAAATGTGTAATGGTGCATGTATAAAAAAAAACTATCTTTTGACCTCCATTATGATAATAATATCCATTCTTCCGTATTCCGTGTTCTACATGGTTATTGTAATTAAAAAATATATGAAATAAACATGATTTACAGAACCGACTGCGTTTCAATTTTAAAAATATACTGTATACACAATTATAGCCTTTTTATTAGTGCTAGGATCATCACTTAGATTGCGATTTGTGCATGGTGGTAGCGCTTCTTCTAAAGCACACCTGGCTAGCTACCACCATCAAGCTGAAAATCTGCCAGTCTGGAGCCAGTCTCTCCACTAGGCTCAGCGTGTCCACCATCTTGGGCCACATTGTCACTTAACATCAGATGACATTGTTTTCTATAACGCTAAACCTATAAAATAAAAAAGGTTCAAATTACCGTTTGGAAAAAGTATATAGAGTAAATATATTTAAGGTCATCGTCTTATTTGAAATTACAACCTAAAGACAGGTTCTACAGTCTGGTCAGGTAGGTTACGCACTGGTAGATTTTGATTCTAGGACAATTGTAGCATGTATGTAACGTAATTATTAAATGTGTTATATTTTCAATTTTAACTTTATCTACGAAGTCAGTGTCAAATTATAGAATCATTATTATAACCAAACGCAATAAAGAACTCGGAGTTTCGCTACAGGCGATGAAAGTGTACCAGTGAACCTTTCACAACTGGCATATAATAAATGTAGTTTTTGTTATCGTTATATAACAAAAGTCCATAGAAAAAAAGTTCCGAAATATTCAAAATTTGTCTGAGTCACGTCAAGATGAAATTAAATGAAGTGAACACGGAAATGTGTCGGAAATTGCGACTGAACCGCGAGCAGGCTCAATCGAGTTTGTCGACCTTCGCTCACGGTGCTTGTTCCATTAATAACTTACAGTCATTGATTTCTCTTACATTTAATTTTTCCTGTCCTTTACAGTCCTGAGAGAACAATTCTTTCCGCATGAAACTTCTAATGATATAATCTTTTTAAATTTCTATTTAAATAACAGAACTTTTATATAATATGAAAATTATTCAAGAATTTATTGTTTAAGAAAATATAATTTCTCGTCAATTTATAATTTAGCCCACGAACGTCGAAGTTGCATCACTCTCTGTGGCCGAAAACGGTCAGGAATTCAGGGATGTTACGGTTTATAATCTGCTTTATCAGAGTCGAAGTCAGAGTCGGATGTGAAACGGAAAAAGAAGGCAGATGTGTTTAATAAATAAATTATATAATAATATTTTCCGATACTAGGAATTGTAATAGGCGACAAATTTTGGTACCTTCCATAAAACTTAAAGAAAGGTCCTGTACAGCAATCCTATGAAAAAACAAGCATTTCCCTGAGCTACTAGTTAAATTTTGTACGTACTTATTCTAGCTGCAGTAACTTGTTGTATTGCGATCTCCGTTATAATCGCCGATTCAAAAGTACCGAAGCCGAGTCGGAGTCCGAGGTGTAAAATCAATCGGAAGTTCCGGCCTTTCGGAATCGGAGTCGAAGCTTCGTAACATCCCTACTAGATACAACTCAAGTTTTGGGTAGTACCAACATCATACAAATATAATAGATAAATCCTTTCTGCAGTTTCTTATTCTGTGGTCCGTAGTGATTGTATCACGCATTCGACACAACCACTAAGTGACTCATCGAGTGCAGGCGCCGCTGGTCCGCGTTGTTCCGCTTTACTCGCACCGGATACCAATACCTTTTACGAGCACCCACGTTCATTGTATGACGGTACACGCAAGCGTTCGGATTTATCATTGCTATCGTACGTCAACGAATGGTAAGGATTCCGTCGAACACCACTCTGATTGAAGTGAATCACTCTAGGGAGAGAGACCAAACTTGTCTGACTAGTTTAACACATACATAGAAATGTTTTAAAACGTTATTTTGTTCATAATGATTTCTTATGTTTACGCGAATATTATTCATTGAAATAAAACTGATTTAAACGGATTTTATCGCGGTTTTTTTTTCTACAATAACTCATATTAGTAGTGTGTAGTTTATTAATATTCTTTCTCAGAACATAAAACTAGATACTGTATAAGCGCTTTTCAGTAAAAATTTATTTTTTTCGTATTTTGTCATTTTTCTTATTACAAAAAATATTGTATATAAATTTATATTATACTATCGAACCTGGTATGCAGTCGTTGTACTACCACAAAACTCGCTAATAAGAAAATATAATTTTACTGGAAGGCCGAAAAATCCAGGCAAAATTCATGCGAGAAATGAAAGAAATAATGGTAGAAAAATTTAAGAAACATGCTGGATCTTCCAAGTCCAAGTAAGATAAGAATCATCTAAGTGACACTATAAGTACACAAAGATATTTTATCAAAATTTTCCAAGTCGTATAGAAAGGGAAGACTTATGAACATACCGAAATTTTACATATAAAAATTTATCATAATTCTCGTTAACTGTCTACTATAAATATAAACTGTTTGGTTCAAAGACGTATCAAGGTAGCTATCTACTATGAATATAAATTAATGAATAAATAACCTATAGAGTAAGCTTTAGGTCCTACGCATAGTATTCTTACACAATCGTTTACATTACGAGGAAATTATTTGCCATTCATAAAACAACTATAGGGTACGCGTATTGATTACAGGAAATAAAAGTTGAATGCCAAATTATCATATAGTTATTAATTTTTATTTATTAAAATATTTACCTAAATTAATAGTTATTAATTTAGGCGTGTAAGGGGGGTCTTTCGGGGTGTAAGGGGGGTCAACCAACATCTCAAGACTCGCGACTCCCAAGCCAACCTCACCTGCACGTGGTGCACCCTGCTGAACAACGGACGAGGCAATGGCGATAGGTGGCCATAGTGGTAGGGCTGTATCGCCCGACTGGGTCGCAACCACCATGCACAGGGTGTAAAACCCGCCATAGTGATTCGTACATGCGTGTCGCGTTTCGGGATCAGCTAGTGCATATCCAGTATCGAGTGACTTCCGGATTGACACAGGTCTTGGTTGGGTTGCCATTGGCATATTAACTGAGAGAGCTGCATTGACCCGGTGGTCAGGGAGACCTGTAGAAACGGTTGTTCCGCTGGCCGCCCGCGGTATAGTACAGGGGCCCAATCCTGACTAACCAACATGAGAGGCTGCCCCACCATGCCGCGCATAATCTTGAATAGGCTCGTCGTGCCGAATGGTGACCGGATTTGGGTTCCCGGCGACCTACTTCGAGGGGGTATGAGGCCCTACCGCCCACCGGGTCAGTTCATACCTCTTGGGTATTACGATCAGCTATTTTCACTGTAGACTCTGGGTCCGAACGAAAGTTCCTCGTTTTTATGTTTCACCACACAACTAAATCAAAATACTAAACCATGACGACGCAACTAACGATTGTAGGTTCAACAGCGGTGCACAACCCCTACTCGCTTTTAAGGTGAAATTTTGTAACATCCGTGGTCTCCACTCAAATTTAAATGCCGTCCACCAACACCTTGAGATGTTTCAGCCTGCAATGCTATTTTTAACAGAGACACAGATACGACGGCCGGCAGATACATCTTACTTGCGCTACCCTAGCTATACGCTTGAGGAAAATTATCATCCTAAAGCTGGGGTATGCGTGTTTAGTCGATCGGACGTCTGTTGTCGCCGCTTGCACTGCATGGAAGACCCCTCCTTCTCTGTCCTTTGGTTACACATAGACTTGGGCACTCAAAGTCGTATCTACGTGTGCCTGTATAGATCCCATAACGGGGACAATGAGACAACTCAGTTGTACGAATATATTAGCAGTACACTGGATGATGTTCAGGAGCAGTTCCCTACTGCGGAATTGGTAGTTTTGGGTGACTTTAATGCACACCACGAGTCGTGGTTGGGTTCCTCCAAAACATACCATGCAGGACGGACAGCTTACGCATTCGCTCTAACTCATGACCTTACTCAATTGGTAATCCAGCCCACCCGGATTCCCGATATCTCAGGTCATGCATCCTCATTGCTCGATCTTCTGCTGACGAGCCATCCAACTGGGTATGATGTGTCAGTCTGTGCCCCTTTGGGCACATCGGACCACTGCCTGGTTGTGACAACAGTGCCACGCGCTCATCCGGCTCCGCGTGTTCGGATTCGGCGTAAAGGTTGGCACTACTCGTCAGCAGACTGGGATGGAATGCGAGAATATATTTCATCCATTTCGTGGGGGCAACGCTGTTTTAATGGGAACGATCCTGCGGCTATTGCACAGGCGATTGTCGATGAGATTAAGTTAGGAATGGAGTATTATGTTACTTCCTCCGTCTATCGTCTGCAGTCGTAAAGGTAACCCCTGGTACAGTCGCGAATGTGTTAATGCTGTTGGAAGGAAACAGTCCGCATATCGTGATTGGGCTAGGGGTCGAGCAAATAAGGATCCGAACATCACTTCCCTCAAGGCAGCTTATAACTCTGCCACCAAAGCCTGTAAGAGAGCGTATATCAGAGAGGATGCCCAACGCGTTGCGCGAATTGGCCATAAACTCGTGGAACATCCGGTAAATAACCGAATCTACTGGAGTTTGGCCCAAGCTGTGCAAGCTAACTTTTGTCGTCCAGCTCTACCCCCGCTCAGGTACTCAGATGGCTCGCTAGCCCACACGCCGCAAGAGAAAGCTGCATTGCTAGCTAATCTTTTTGCGGCTAATTCCCGATTCGACGATCGCAATGCACAACCGCCCTTTCTACCTAGCTACTGTCCCAAAATGTCTGAGGTGAAATTCAGGCATTGTGACGTGCTCAGAGAAATGCGATCGCTCGATGTTCGGAAAGCTAGTGGACCGGACGGTATTCCAGCGGTAGTGCTTAAGAGATGTGCAGCAGAGTTGTCTCCAGTGTTAACGCGTCTATACCGCATTTTCTACGTCTCTGGTGGTGTGCCTCGGGCTTGGAGAGAGGCTAATGTGCAGCCGATTCCCAAAAAGGGGGATCGGTCGGATCCAAACAACTACCGCCCAATCGCTATAACCTCAGAGTTGTGCAAGATCATGGAGCGAATTATAAACAATCAGCTCATCCACCATCTAGAAGACGGTCATAAGGCACAAGTACGACCATGTATGGAATTCTGTTCGCATCTGTGGGACGGATCCGCAAAATATCTCCTTGATACCCTGGATAGGTTACAGAGACGAGCTGTCCACATGATACAAGATGTAAACGTTACCAAGCACATCGAGCCGCTACAATTGCGTAGAGATATTGCTTCTCTGGCCACATTCTATCGCATGTATCACGGTGAGTGCTCTGAAGAGCTAATCAATCTTATCCCTTCCTCTCCTTTCCACAATAGAACTACACGCGCTGGACTTCGGAGTCACAGCTTCACGGTAACCCCCATTACGGCTCGAACCGAAAAGTTCGATATGTCATACTTTTGCCGTGCCGTGAAGTCGTGGAACAGTCTTCCGGCCCATGTATTCCCTTCCTCATACAACATCGGGTCCTTCAAGAGAAACATAAAAAAGCATTTACGCAGGCCGGCATGACAGTAGCGATTGGCGATGGATTATCGTTCTTTCGATGGTCGCTGCTGTTTTTGGACTGTGCTGTACTTAACATCAGGTACAGTGCAGTCACTTTGCCGAGCTAACAAAAAAAAAAAAAATATTCCGTATTAGAGTATAATAACTATATTCTTTAAACTTGATTCTGATTTATGGAGACAATTAAGTAAAGGTGATTTTCCAGGTTTTGTGATATGACACTTTAGCATGCACGAGCTTCTACTGCACCAGCCCAACTTAGGAAGAGGTTTATCTATGGTATCACATATGCCTTCGTACAGGGGCACTGGTATCAGCAGCGAGTCAATAACTTCATTCATACGTTGTGAACTCAAAATTGATCATACCATAATATGACATACATTATTATGGACATTTAACACTGATATGTATTTTTGCATTTGTCTGTGATGCACCATCAACAAGCCGTCAGGATGGACATTCGACATAGTACTGTGCGATCAACTCGCTCTAGGATGACCTGTTACAAAGACGGCGATATTAATGATTCTATAAGACACTACTAAATTAAGAAGTGTTTGCGCTTAGTACGAATTAAGAAGAACCCGTGTCACTGTATACATAAAAGAATCCCTGTTTTTACCACACAAACGAACACGCATTTATGGAAAAGTTGTGTGACTACTCATTATCGTTGGCTGTTCACGGTATAATCCGTAAAATTACGCAGCGTGGGAAGCCACCTCAAGATGCAAGTTTACGTGATTTGAGTAATATAATATTTTATTGAATTTGATAGTTTCTCTTGATTATCTAAACCAACACACCCTTAGTAGTATTTTGAAGATGGAAATAGACTTTTTTAAACACTTTTACTAACAAAAGAACAAGAAAGGAAGTAAAAATTATTGGAGAACATCAGACAATACAAAAACAAATATACTTTAAATGCTACGTAACTATCCAACAACAGCCCCACATACTCACAGTTATTACTGTAGTTATAACCTTGAGGTATATACTGCAGCACTGTTTTTAAGTATGAGAGGCCTCAACGCGAACAGACGATCAGTCGACGGATGAATACGAAAGAATATTACAAAAATAATTCCTTTTGTATAAACACTACAAATAGTGTACTTTTATCTTGTATAGTTAAACAATTTCAGATCCCTTATTGGTGTACCCATGTGGGGCGCTAAACTGACTGCTAAAAATATCGCTTCATTCAAGGGTATGGCATCGTCGCTTTCGAGACGACTAAACTCCTGGTCGGTTCGGAGTAATGGGACTTAGAGCTGATAGAGATCTCAAGGTGCTGTATTGGTGTCGCGGGGACGCATTGGCTAGTGAGCTTGGACTGACGCTTTGAGAAAGCGAGACAACAATGTCGGTGTTACGCACGGTCCTTGTCACAGCGGTATGGCAAACTAGGCTCCGAGTGTAGGGGCCAGACCTGAAGCCATGGTTAGGAATAGTTACAGCGTGTCACCTTAACCGTCCAGTGGGCGCAGGTGCTCACGAGAAACGATTGGTTCCGAGGTCTGTCGGACCAACCGGGGCATTTAAACCGTTGTGCCATTATTATGATACCGCGTTCGACGACGCTAATCAGACTCTTAGCAGTTTGTCCTGTGTGGGACTCGCAACGCGTTACCGTTAGGATTGATGTCTCGCTAGAATTTGTTGTCATCTTCTCCTTGAGTGAACATGGCATGTTCGTCAAAAAAACCACAGGGCGATCACGGTACTTTAACGCAGAGCACCAAACAGAGTTGTGGGAATGATCTCAGACTAGCTAAGAGAGGAGCTGTGGTGAGGGGCATGAGCAGCCTGTCACAATAGCAGTTTTCCAGTAGATACTTGTTGTGTGCTCATGTAGCATATGGCATACATAATGGTTCGCTCATATTACAGTAGTTTATTGCTATAACAATTAGGTGATGATGTTAGAAGGGCTTTAAGAGTGAGTGGACTTACTATGGCCAATTCCAACATAGATTAAAAGCTGTTCCTGGTCTATGGCAAGCATAGAAAAAAGCATGACCATTTGGGGAATTCTAGTGAATATCATGGAAATCCATACAATTTACAGGTTCGATTTAGATAAATACTAATCTTATAACAGCGTTAAACAATTTTCTGCTCAAATCCAACCCCAAATATTTGTATGAACTGTTTTGAAGACCAAGAGTATGGTTGTTTTTCTGAAACCCTAATATTGACCACAATAATACTTTATTAATGTCAATGTAATTTAATCGAATTTCAAAAATCACTCACAGAGTACACAAGATTTTTAAATATATAAGATATAGATTAAATATTTAACATGAGATTTGCCAGTGAAATAAATAACATTTCATTTTACTCTATTATGCTTTTATAAGTATTAAATACTTTTTTAACTGAATAGAAAATAATATAATAATAATATTTAAACAATAAATTCACAAGGCTTTAATAACAGTTATCACTTAATTAAAATATGTTTTAAGATACAATTAATATATGTTGATAATATAGTTAATAACAATTTAATTTGTTGACACTGTAATAAAAGTAAACTCAAGATCACTCAAATGGTTAAATTAATTATAAGAAAAATAAAAACAGAATCTAATAAGATTGTTTCAATTATACCTTTTTAGAAAAATATATCACCCTGAAAAATGTCACATTCTCAGTTTTCTATATAGGTAAATATAAGGTTAATAATAATGTATCTCAAATGTATTATTAACCATCGACAGCACTTCACGAAAATTGCCATAAGGAACAAAACTGTTAGTAACAATAAATAACATAAACTAAACAAGGCATAAAACTATTTGCAATTAGTTACTTATTAGAGAAACTAATTATCAGTTTATTTTAAGAGATATGTAAAAATGAAAATATGTACACTTACCAATGATGCTTAATGTGCTTCCCAGTAAACAGAGACCAATTCGTAAACATACTGCTCGATTCAAACTGCTCGTCACACGTCGTGAGAAGTAGCTGATGGGGCAGTTCCAACGCTGATCATTTGGCTGTTGTTCGTAAGTTACTGTTGTCGGCTGATAGACAGCATTCGTCGGCATTATGACTAAATTTAGACCAAGCACTGCACAAAGAAAAGCAAATTTTCACAATTAAGCGCACTGCACAAATTATCTAGACACAAATAAGTAAATACACCTACGCACTAACTGGAAATAAAGCGTAACTGATTACAATTGTAATACAAAAATAAAGCGTGCAGTAATGAAACTTCTTGAATTTATAAAGAAATAATTGAACCACAGAGCACAACGGCAAAGTGCTGTTTCTGACACAGATCTGCACTAAGCAATAAATATATAGTTATAACGACTATATGACAATAACGAATTATACTGTTATATTAGTTTTTAATGATTATTATTTATAAACTGTTTTTTATGTATTTGCGTAATTTACTTCGTAGTATCTTATCAAGACTAGATTAAATATAGAAATAAAATATTCCTTATTATTGCTGTAATTTACAAGTATGAACAATGTGAATTATTGTATATCTTCCACGCGTACAGCTACATAATGTTGAATTTTTCACATGCTACAATATAACCAGACAAGCAGTCTTTGTTCGTTATTATTGGTTACAAGGGATAACCGACTGCAGTATAATTATGTTTTTAAAATTTGTAATATATTGCATATGAATTATGCATTACGTTATTAGTTGTTATATTAATGATAATCACAAGCAGTAAATATGAGAAACCATTTCTACTAGTTGTTATAACTGAAATTCTGCGATATCGAACACATTAATTTCATTGTTAAACGACCCGATAAGTTGTTTGTTAACAAATAAGACCTTTTAAGAATGTAACATAAATTTAACTTTCTATCAAAGAAATACAGTTTACAAATATTTTTAGTCAGTTAACTAGTCGTTAACTGTAATAACGTGTAAACAGTCGTCGTATACCCATATGACTCTGAGAATATCGAAAAAATCAATTTTAACCTAAATTTCATTGAAGTAAAGCTCTGTATTAGTAAGTATAAAAAATTTCAACATCGAAGTCGTTTTCAAAGCTGTTGCAATGATGACTATTGTTGCAACTTTTTAAAGTATTTGAGAAAACGGCTGTTTTGTTGTAAAAAAAACCTACAAGTACTACCCTAATGAGAAGGAATGCGAATTTAAAATAAATGTCGGTATATATAACCAAAGTATATGATGATATCAGTCGAGTTATAAAAAAATATATTAATAACTGAAACATATTTTAAAATATGATATATGTATTATGTATGCTGTGTAGAGTAAAAGTTCGGAATTCGACTGGCGGACAAAGAACATAATACTCTCACGAGCTGGCGGACGAGTGTATGGCATCACCTTAAAAGTTGTGTAGGTTTTAGTAGATATTGTAGTCTTTTATTTATGAATCTGTACGGACTAGATTATATAATAGTAAACTTTAACAGATAATCAGGTTTTTGTAATACACTACTTCTGCTGCCCATGATGAGGAGGACTTTACAAAAAAACTAACGAACCACAATGGTTTGCATTGTAGTAGGGCTTTTTCTAATGCTCGTTTGGCTAGCTACCACCCTCAAGTTGAAAATCTGCTTCCAAATACCAATAGATGTGTGTCGGCAGTTGTACTTGAGAGTCAGTCCCTGCAATAAAGGCCGGCAACGCATCTGCGATTCCTCTGGTGTTGTGGATATTCATGGGCGGCGGTGATCATTTACCATCAGATGATACGCTTGCTCGTTTGCCCCCTATTACATAAAAAAACATACCCATACTTCAGGCGAAGGCGAGCTCGACCGTTTAAATCGTTACAACAAACCGTAGAGCAGACTACAATTAAATATTACTAACTACTGAAACTACAGAGTAATTTATAATATAGGAAATAACAAACATGCACTCAGAAGGGTATCGTGTAAAAATTCTCGTTTAAAATATTTTATTTTGATTAATCATCTTTTTTTATGATGTTTAAATTGAAAACGAGTGTCTTCAAAACGAAAATTTTTAATATATTTACTATACCAAAGATACATTAAAGATATGCATATGTCTCAGCTACAGAGTAAGAGTAACATTATGTATCCTTCATAAGTTTTATTACTACCAAATACTATATTATATTAATAAAAAGTTTTATAGTCAAATGTATGGTTTTATGGTTAATAAAACAAAATTACCGCAATATTTTGTATATATAAAGTTATATCACGCAAAAACAAGAATCAATATTAAAATAAATAACTTTGATTAGCTGCACTATATAAGAACAATACCTTACTATATCAACGAACATAAAGAAAAGTTTATGTAGTATTATATATTATAATATACATAAAATAAAACTAAGAAATAACATTTTATACAAAATTTATAGCTACAAAAGACCAGCATTGTATGGCAATTATATAGAAAATATAGTTTGCTTTTATTTTAAAGAAAATTCGGCACTAGTGCTGAAACTCAGTTGAAAGGGATGCAACAAACATTAAATTAACACATAGATAATATAATTTGCGCTAGGAATATTTGTTTTGTTTAGGATTTGCACTTAAGTACACATTGTTGTGACAGTGAAATTACAGATTGAAGAATAATAAAATGCGTTGTGTTCTAAAATAGGTGAAAACATACAATCAAAGTTGTTCTATTGAGTATTTAATAAAACTGGAAAAATCAAATTACCAATTAAGAATTAGAGAATAAAAGTCATTTGTATTGTGCAAAAATATTGTAATAATATCATTTTACATAGTAGTTTATTGCTACTGACATATCATTTCATATCACTAAACAGTCATAACTTTAAACGCTTATAATTTAATATTCATTTACTAGGGAAAAGGCACTTAAACTTGTAACAAATTATAAATGTTTATCTATAAATAGGAAGATGGAAGCAATACTTGATATTTATTTTTTCGTTAAAATTGCGAAAACATATGTTACAATGTACAAATTAATGTGTCATATTGATTTCTGTTAAATTTTTATAATAATCGCTTGATTGTGAAATATGTTTTAAAGCCCTGCTGTTGTATAATAATAAATAGAATGACTACACATTTATAATTAAATTTTGCTTATAATAATAGATTTTCTTATTACTAAACATTACATTTTTAAAACAAATGGAAAATCTTTAAAAATAAATATTTATATTATATACCTACTATAATGATCAGTCATAAATAATAAAAATTGTAATAATACATAGCGATGACTGGTATTTAGTTGCATTTATATGACATCCTGATTTGAAGATAAGGCACCGGTAGGGTAGATATCTTGTGAAACCTAAATCATAATAAGCAATGCTGTACACTTTATGGACTTCTAAAAACAGTTATCCTCTCAATTTGTACTATATATATAGACTACAAAAATATATAATTATCTCATTATTTAGTTTATATTTGTACATACCACAAACATATTCCTAGAACAAAGTAACAAATAAAAAATTACCTAAAATATTTTAGAAGCAATATAATATATTAGAATTGAATGTGTGTATGCTTGTTATAGGGAAGCTCTGCAAAACCTTATTCACTGGAATTTAAATTTAAATCATATAAATCCCTCTATATTTAGCTTAGACTAAAGTACATTTGAGATTTGTGTTAAACAAAATTTGAGCATAAAGAGCTATTGAAGCACTGCTTATGTCAGCTTGAGGTATCTGAGTAATTCAAATTCAATATAACATGAATTGGTTCATTTAATAATATCACAATAATAAATATATGTGTCATGTGGCTTACTAAAAAGATTACTCACATTGTAAAATGAAGCTACCTTGCATTGACACAAATGTGTCTAGATATATATTTCACTGATTAATATTTCCTTACCATGGAATATTTACAGTCATGATTACAACCTTTTTAAAAGATCTATACCATTTCCTTAGCAATCATTTTGGTTCAAGAAAACACTGGACCTTAATCATCTATTGAACACTTTTTCATACCTTATATAAAAATATATAACGCGTCGAGTGGTTGGTGATGCCGAATAAAAAAAACATTGAAACGCATTGTCGATCATTCAACGGCGAAACCGGCCGTTTCGAGGACCGCCTGTGTCAGCTTGTCGTGGAGTCTCTCTTTGCTCGGATACGGTGGTAAGTCGAGACGGTTGAAGCATGTGTGCGCCTTCGGGAGAGAGTCGGGTGAAGCGTCCGCTACGAGGTGGAGCGTGAATAGTCGGGGAGCAGCCGCTCCGGTCGAGCCTTGCAGTGCGCGGAAGCCAGCGAGAGGGACTCGTCGTGAACCCGTCACGAATTGCAACAGTCGAGCACGCATGTCCGCGTCGAAATCGTCGACGATCTCCCAGAACCAGAGCACGATTGGTGCGTCGGATGTGACGTGTTTGAGGCGTGTGTGTCGGCGCCAGTCAATGGGGTCGAGGTCTGCACGGCCGGATAACAGTGGCTGGAGGTCTCGAGGTGACAGCGGACGAAGTAGCTGTGGTGGTATGATGTCGGTCAGACCTCTCTGCAGTGATAGCCACTGCCTCTCTGCGCCGCGGGTGAACCGATGTGCGACGTAGAGCCGCACGTACTCGCGCTTGTTGGTATCGGTGACAGCCTCGTTGGCGCCGCCCGGACGCAGCTCAACGCTGCGCACCGCTCCGAAGGAAGAACACTCCACAGAGAATGTCGTGTCTATCACGCCTTGGATGCTGTTATCACTGCAAGTTATTCATTATTTTTCTGAATTGTTTAATAGTGCAACATTTTGTAACATAACGTTTTTTACACATTTAGTAATCAATCTTAAATAGTAAAGGAAGAGCTATTAAATAAATAGGGATAATCATTGAAGATCTACATGTGCATGAAATCATCAACAAATACAAATAATTTTTTTTGTGATACTACAATCTGTCATCTTAGTGGGACAATAAATAGTTTGTAGGTTGGAGTGTTTAATTTGGCATGCACGTTTTGCGACCTGTGTCACATCTTACTTTAATTTGCTATGATTTAAGTATGACTTGGAAAATTTTCTGTATAAGTATGAATGAAAATTGTGAATCAAATAAATATATAAAAAAATGGTAATGTGTTCTGAGTTACCTTCAATTTTTTTTATTAAACTATACTACATGCTTTTTAAATCTATAGTAATATTATACAGAGAAAAGTTTGTTTGAACACACTAATCTTACAACCTACAAGACAGACTTCAAAAACTCTTTTTGTGTTTGATAGAACAATCATTGAGGAAAGCTTCACACTATATACTATAGCTATCACACTAGCACCAATAGGAGCAAAGCTGTATTGAAAAAAGTTATAAAAATGGTCAAATTTTTTTTAAGTCCATGCGAATGATGTTGCAGACAGAGCTATTATACAATATGTGAATAGATGTTGACTTACAGCATCCAGGAGAGAGAACGATGCAGCTCGGGATCGACGTCTCGTATATCGCGTAAGGTGATAGGACGACCTAAAAGCTGTTTGTAGAATGGCGCAGTGAACGCCGCATCCAACTGATGTCCGTGGAACAGTGCCACGCCGAGGATGCGACCCGCGAAGTGGAAATACGATAGATGTTCTGGATTTACCTAAATTACATTTTTACAGATACATAAATTATATATGAATACATAAAAAAATATAATTATCTTGTTAGTAACACAGGAATCATATCATATTATATATTCTTAAACTAAGAGTTTGGAAAAAAAAAAAAAAAAATTTGAATGTGATGTGGCGGAAATCAACCGGTAGATATTCAGTACCCAAGCATTTTTAAAGATCTAATTCTGACTTGGTTACTCTACATTTTTAATGTCAGTCACAATGGCTATATTTAATTTGGAAGGCTATAGCCATGACACTGATGATTAGCCATAGATTATTAATTCATCAATGATTGTTAGAGTCCTTGAATTGTACTATGATGTCATCAGCTATTCCCGAGCCAGGTATTACCTTGCTATCATGTCACCATACAAATAACTGTATCAAGGAAGTCCATTAGCAAATTTACAACTATATAAGTTATATTAACCTTCAAGGTTTTGCTTATGTTAATGTAAACTTTGTCTATCTAAAGGTTATGTAACTATTCCTTGGGAACAGTAATTTTTCTGGATGAATATACTGTTTTACTGTTTTTTGTCTAGGGGGTTGTTAGGGGTCTAATAACGTATTTTTTAAATTTCATGATAATCAGTTTTAAAATTAAGGTATTAAAGTGGCCATATAACTCTATGGCGGCTCAATGGGTTATGACTAAACAAAATCACACTTTAAGAGAAGAATTTTTAAGAGAAGTTAGGATACTTAAATAATATACAAAGTAAAGTTTTTTTTAAAATAGTTATAAGTTAGCGTTATGGCCATAATATCACCTGATTTTAGGTGACGATAAGGTCCAAGTTCGTTGATACGCTAAGTCTAGTGTAGGGTCTAGCTCTCAAGTGCAACTGCCGGAACACACCCATAGGTATTTGGTGGCACATTTTTATCTTGAGGATGGTGGAATCAAAGCAATTCATTTCATGATTCACAAATTTCATTTTAATTGGGTTTTAATTTAAAGCATTAAAGTAGCCATATGACTATGGCGACTATAGATTATAGGACTAAAACTAATAATTATAATAATATATTACAAAAAATGTAGGATATCTAAATATAATATAAAAAAAATTGTTCATTTACTCACTCCAGAATCAGGATTGATTTGTAAAGCATATCTATCATCTCCTGCATTAGCATATTGGAATAGCCCATAGTGAGGATTGAAAAGCTCTCGGCCCAAGAGGTGTAGCCATTCTCGGGCTACTCCACCATAATCCAGCCCCTCTTCACCTCGGAACTTAACTAACAGCCGTTTACGAAGCTCCTTGCCTTTAAATTTCATGACGAGTCTGTAGGATTCTTCAAGGATTTCATTGCGGGATACCTGTAATTGATTCATTACATCAATATCAATGACTATTGTATTATTGTTTCCCAATGTAGTGGTTCTGTGGAGGATCTCATCTGATCTTGAGTGACGATACGGCCCAACTTGGTAGACAAGCTAAACCTGTAGAGGAACTGGGTCTCAAGTGCAACTGCCGGAACATACCTATTACCATGCTATAGTTTCTTCACGATGTTTTCCTTCACCGAAATCTCAGTTTGTAGCTGGATTCCATATCACGTCCCTTGAGGCAAAGACAAACGCACTACCACTGATCTATCATTGCTTTATGTAAAGATTAGTTTAAATTTCTGAGCAAGTGTAATACAAACCTCTATCCTGCAGTGTCCTGTTTGTGGTTGGAGGGCTTGTAATTCAGCTCGTAGTATTCTCGCTTTGGCGGCGAGGTCCCGCTTGTACTTGGGCAGTGCATCTGAGTCTGGAGGCTCCGGACCAGAAGGCACTGTTGTGGTGACGAGTGCGGGAGTGGCGGGGGCGGCACACACGTTAGCGTTCGTCAAGGATGCTGGACCTGACGCTGGAGTTGGAACTGTTGCAGGAACCGGACCATTATCCTGTGTTACCTATAGGTAAAATTCAATCAAATTATTTCTTTTAATACTATGTAGTAGTGATCACAGTAACTATGTATATATAATAATAATAATTGTGTAAAATATGTAAATTGGATATATATACGTATAATAAAACTATAATGTAGCATAGTCTCTGTCCAATGAATATTTTGTGAAAATTATAATTTGTTTATAATATTGAAAAAGCTGTCAAGAATTTTATTTTTATTATATTATCATGCTAGTGAGTCTATAATATAAGGAGATAGTTACAAATCTTGCGGAGAGTGCGAGCCGTGGGTCAGTGAACTGCGTGGTGCGGTTGTTGTGGTCGACGAAGTATGGCCTGCCCGAAGGCGCATGCCGCATCTCCCAGCCGGGCGGCAGCGGGCCCGCGCCCGCACCCGCCGCGCAGTGCCGCAGGTGCTGCGGGACGCGTGGGTCGTGCCACGTCGACGCGCCCGTCGCGCTGTTGTAGAAGTACACCTGCCCTTGCGCAGTTGTACGCATCTCTACAATCGATTACTCAAAATGTTATTGTCAACTTACATTTATCTATTTACTAGCTGTGCCTGCAACTCCGTTAGCGTGGAACTAAAAATTATTTAATAATTTTTACCTTTTTTTGTAACTTTTTTCAATACAGATTTGTTCCTATTAGTGGCAGCGTGATGTTAAATACCCTAAAGCATTCCACAATGATTGTTCCACGAAATAAAAATAAATAAATTTGATAGGAGTTCCTATGATTAGCATGTGCAGACAAACAAACTTTGCCGCTTTATAATATTAATATATCTATATTATTTGTATATATGTAATGATCTATAGTATCCCTGCAAATTCCAAGACATAATAGTTTTTATATGGTTACTGCTTTGAGTTGCAATCTATGTTTTAATGACCGATTGAAGTTCACGTGAATGAAGTCGCAGGTACAGTTACTGTTCCTATAATATTAAAGGCTTTCACTGTAATAGAGAGAGAGAGAGAGACGAACTTATTAGCAAACCATGGACTCATGACGGATTCATCGTGTAGCAGAGCGAGAAAATCCGAGCAATTTCCGGCCTCGTAACATGGATATAGGTTTAAGGTGACCCGTCCAGATGCGAGTCAACACTCACCTTAACTACTTGGGTTTCTGTCCTTGCCCAGATAAATTTGATAGGAGCTTTTTAGCACAGCTTTAGGGCCACTTTCTAGTATAGAACTTACTGCAGTCCTAGACAAGCCAAGATCTTTTTTTTTTTTTTTTTAGATCTTATAATTTGAGTTTAGTTACATAATATTCAGATTCAGTCGTGTATAATACACCAAGGACTTGTAGTAGAAATATAGGTAGTAAGTTTCTGGATGCTGATCGGTATTGAACTGAATTGTGATGTCTCATCCTACACTTTGGTTTCCACTTTACAACACTGTACACTACATTCATATTGAAAATCTGCTGCCAGATACCTTTAGGTGTGTTAGCTAAGGTGTAAGCTAGGTGTGTTGACTAAGGTTAGCGTTACTACTATATTAGACCACATCAGCACTTAATATCAGGTGAGATTGTGACCATAACGTTAAACTGATAAAAAATGCGCAAATTTAGTATACTGTCTTTGCGTTGTTATTTGCATATCTCCGATCGATAATAAAAATAATAAGTGTACATTTTTAGGTTATATATTACATAAATTAAAACTTGCCATAGCCAGGGGGTAGGTCGGTAGCAGAAATCGGAGTGGTGGGCGTCGTTGGCGTAGTCGGAGATGTACTACTCGGGGCCATAGTGGGTGGACGCCTAACCGCTGTCTGTGGTTGAGGTTCCGGTCTGAAATTGTTTTTTAAATGTAATATATATTATTTTTATATAATATACTGTAGGCAGGTACTGTAGGTTCCTTGTGGTAATTGATAATGATAATCGATAATACTTCTTTAATATTGATGATATAGTAATCCAGAGGTCATGGGTGTTTGCTCGCATGACCAAAACACTGTAGGGTACACTCTCTACAGGTAACTTTAATGATAGTTGATATATAATTATAAATAAAATTAATATAATAAAATATAAATTTAGATAGAAATGATATGGCGAAAATAGGTGTAATGAAATGATCGATTCCAACGAGTGTTTATTGCTCACTGATTTTATTTTAATTATATATATTGTTTTATAACACTACAAAACTACAACGGCTGTCATCTGTCTGGTACACTAAGTTTCTTTTGTTTTTATTAACCAGAATAAATGTATTCAGCAGTAAATCGAAAAAAATATATATTAAAGGGACAATAAGAAATTCAAAAATAAAGTAACCTAGAATCTATGAACGTTTCTGGTTCAATATATGTTTTAAAAAAGTTACTTTGTTTAAATACCCACCTCATAGATATAGATGTGGGTCGTTCCGGTTCAGCATCGGAGACTGGCGAAGCGGGCAGAACAGGTGACGCTGACGAGGCTGGTGACGCTGGAGAAGCAGGCGATAGAGGCAGTGACGGAGACGCCGGCGATACAGGTAGTGAGGGAGACACGGGTGGAACTGGAGACAGGGGCGAAGTCGGCGACGCAGCTGCTGACGGAGTCGGCCCAGGTGACATAACCGGCGACGGAGACTCCGAACTCTCAGGCTGCGGTCGCTCCCATTGTGTGCGTCGTAATAAGTGGTTAACGTAATATGGCCTAAATAGTTTATTATTATCATAACAGATTATACATAGATTAAAAAATTATAATAACGGTTAATAGCTTTAGCGTTATAGCCACAATCTCATCTGATTTTAAGTGACGATAACTTAAAGTGTGGTAGCTAGCCAGGCAGCTAGAAAAAACACTACTGCCATGACATAGCTACCTACTATATATTTGACAATCACAGTTCAATGCTCAATATCTATACATATCATAAATCTGTAGAAAAGTCGTGTCTCTACATGAAAAATATTTCCAAAAATAAAATAGCCAGGTTGTTAAAGGATAACAAACAGAACCCATTTTCAGTATTTTTGTATATGACTGTGCATTCATCACGTAAAATGTACGAAGAAACCAATGTAGATAACTTTTATTCATAAAAATTGTATGCAACTTGAAGTATTATTTAGTTATTATTTTGTCGCAATCGGTTCACTCTATCAAGAGATGCTAGATAATATGAATTTAAAGTGTTCTCACGCAAGAAATTCAATTATTTGCTACACCAAAATAGACCTAATGTTGACAGTTGATCTCCACATTCAATAGATGGCGTTGTGCATATAAGGTCATCATGTAACACGAAAATTGACTGCACTCTTATATAAGCGCGTTTTAGTTTTCGACAACCACGGGAACGAATTTACATGCACAGCTAGTCGTTAATAAATTACGTCTTGTATTCAGACTTATTTATGGTTCCCTTTCATATAGAAGACAAATAATTTGTTGCAGAATTACACTGTCAAAAAAGGCTTATATTTCTCGTTGTAAAAAACTTGATGAATAAGTCATAATCCCTAAATAGTTGTTTTTCACTTCATCAATAAATGTTTTTATAGGACTACTAGACTATAAAGTATTTACAAAATATCTACTTTTTATTAGTAATCCCTTGCAGAGAGATTAATGGCTCAATTTAAACAAACAAGCAGGTAGTACAGTACAGTTAAGCGATTACAGCTCAGTGGTAGCGTGTAGGAACGCCGCGTCATGGGACGTGAGTTCGCATGCAACCAGGTACAATGCGCTTTAGCTTTCGGTGAAAGAAAGCATCATGGGCAAACTATAGCATGGTGGTAGTGCTTTTTCTAATGCCCGCCTAGCTAGCTACCACCCTCAAGTTGAAAATCCGCCGCCAAATACCAATAGGTGTGTTCAGGCAGTCGCAATATACCTGCGATTCCTCTGATGTTTGATGTCTGATCAGGTGACACGCTTGCTCGTTTGAGCCCTATTCCACAAAGCAAAGAAAACATTAAATTACCTGCCACTAGAAGCAAATCTCTCCTCCCAGTGTGGTGGCAATGGTAACTGGGAGGAATTAAGATTAGCTGGTGGTTCCCTAGGTGCGCGTACTTCACCGGCAGGACCCACAACGGCTAGAGGCGACCCTTCACCTACTGTTGAAGCAGGTTCACCGCGAGCTCCGTCTCGTGATAAAAGTGATATAATAACTTGGCCTCGAACACCACATGTTTCACCAGAACCATCCTCACATAGCTCTAAACATTGATCTGTAGAAATAATATTAGGCTATAGATAATAATATTCATAATATATAACTAACAGATCTGGTAGGCAGATGTTATTCTGCTATAGATTTCACTAATAAAAAATATTATACATATATGGATGAAAATTAAGATAATATATTTTGTTATAAGAAGAATTAAAAAAAAGCCCCTAGTTTGCATACAATTATAGATAAGACATATCCAGGGCACTCCATAAGTAGGCCGTAGGTGTATCTTCATCACTCTGAGCATAGTTGTACACTTTCCCAAACACAGACACAAAAAAAAAATTTTTGCAAATATATATTATATAAATGAACTTTTCAGTAATAAACGTTAAACGATTAAACACTATGTAGTTAGACAGATCTCATTTCGCATGCATCTGTACAAATTTCAATCCAGCCAAGTTTTATCAGCGGTACTATACACGAAAAAAAATCAATAAACCTGTTCAGGAGTCAAAAAATCATGAACTGCGCTTTATATATAAAATAAACATTCTTTTTATATATAGAAAATTACTTCTATTATATCATTTGGTTTAATATTAATATATATTTATTATATCATTTGGTTTAATATTAATATATATTTATTATATCTTAAAAGCTCAAGAAGTATAAAATTAACCTTAGGCCACTTTAAACAAGTAAGTCACATAATAAACATCTTGTAATATTCATATTTATGATGAATGTGTTCTTTAGAATTACCTAATTGGTAAATGCACGTTTTCATATAGTAAATGATAATTTTTTATATACATATAATCATAAAATGTTGGTATTAAAATCCTTTTTTTGCTTCATTATATTGTTCAACTTACATGAAAATTGTATTTACATTGAAATTTGCTTCCTAACTCTATGAGCATACATATTCCTATTAAGAGTCTCTACACAGTCCAAAGATAGAAAAAATGATAGTAAGGCTTTAGTTTCATCATTATCATAAGTAGAAGTTCTTTTTTCTTTTACCTACCATCGAAGATTTACCTTAGAAATGATTACAGAATTATTAAAATTTGTAGCGATAATTGAGATTTCGATGGTTTTCATGTTGATCTGAATTTACAAAATCACAAATAAACAAAGTTAACAAGGAAAAAAATTAATAGAAAATCGAGTCACCAGAATCAAATCTTATATGACTGTGAATGCTAGTATACACCATTATATAATATAGATCCATATTACATAACTAATTTATTCTAACAACTTGTGCTTAATCTTCAACAGTGTAATAGTATGTAGCTAATTTAAATGTCAACTGGTATAGAGTTTTATTATACATTTATTGTGACTATTTTTATCTAAACATATATTATATGTATATTATTAACCTGCTGTTATTTTCATAAAGTAGCATATTTAATAGAGATAATGATATTGTATTGAATTGACAAATATTAATAGATATATATTTTTCATTAAATATATTACTGTTCTACTATATGGCAAAGTCGTCACCTAAAACCTTGAGCTAATAATATTTTACACAGGGTAATATAATAAGTATTTTGTTGATGTTAAGTCTGTAACAGTCATTCATCATATGTAAGGTCAGTTGCTTACAAATCATTTTGTTGGAAATCAATTTTAGTTTTTATTTCAAAACCTTTGGCTTAGAAAATGGTTTTTAAATGACATTGGTAACTCTATATATTGAAACCGACGAAAATGCGCTTTATATGGCCTTAATGAGAGTTATCGTTAAATAGATTTTATCATTGAACAGACAGCAAGGTAAATGAACCAAAGCCAACTTGTCATGATGCGATAATGGCGTAGTTGGTAATATTGAAAGTGAAAATTGAAGCATTGATAACTCAGTGGTAGTGTGTACTGACTTTACATCAAAGAACGTGGATCCGAATCCTACCACCCACAATGAGCTTAAGCTTTTGGTGAAGGAAAACATCCATGTGTTCCAGCAGTTGCACTTGAGAACAAACCCTCCACTGGGCTTAGCATACCTGCCAGCATAGGCCATTTAGTCAGGTGAGAATGTGGCCATAAAGCTAAATCTATTCAGAATAAAAAGAAAAAAATTAAAATTCTAGGGTTTTTTACAATTCGATTGGTGAATGACGTTTACACTTTCACTGTGTTTCAGCTTTGGTTTATTACACAAATTTTCAGTTATGAGTTCATTTAGAAGATAATTGCATAATATCAGGATAGCCAAGTAATTTTAAAGTATCTAAAAAAATCTTCTACATAACATGGAAATAGATCCATTTTGGTAACTGTTAGCACAGAAACAAATTATTAACATGAATACATAAATATTTAGGTGAACAGTTCAGTTAATGTTTAATTTTCTAACTGCTTTACTAAATATTATACATTTAATACACAAGAAAATCAACTTGTTTTAATAATTAACTTTACTTATAAAATGGTTAATCATATTGTGGGAAATTTGTAGTGTTGTGTTATTACTCATATATATGGATACATTAGTATGTATAGTACATTCTTCAATTATATTATAGTTTTGTTAGCTTTGTTACAAATAAAGCCATAACTAAGTAATGTTAATATAAAAACAAATGCTGAATGACTCAAGCAATATTCATTATAGATAAATACTTTAATACTTACATCCAGTATCCTTAAGTTTGTGTACAGTAGATGATTGAATTCGAACACATCCTAGAAAACCAGAGCCCTGTCTTTTATGAACTTTACGCTGGTTCCATACACTAAAATATAAACAAATATATTCATATTCACACTTAAGTTGACATACTCTTGACCAATTTATCAAGATAGTAAATTATTCTAGTTATGATAGTAATAGACAATGGATTTACTCTGGATTAAACCCACATACTAAAATTTAAAACAGTAAGAATGTATTGATATGATTTTTTATTAATCAAGTTGTAGTGTCACAGTGCCAATATCATCTGATGTGAAGTGATGATGTGGCCCAATACACTGGATATGCTAAGCCTAGTAGAGGGACTGGCTCTCAAGTGCAACAGTAAATTATTTTCTTACATATTTCTCATTATAATCTTCACACATTTGAAATTTGTCTTTTAATTAAAATGTTTAAATGAGCTAGAAATTTAAGTAACAGGTAGGTTAGGCAATCTATTTATTTTATCAAAAGGATAATTAATACCTAACTTAAATCCTAATAGGTGATAACATAGTCAAGTTGTTAATTACTGAAAAAGGTGAAGATCAATATTTGCACAGCATTTATATATAATTATATATTGGTTGTAATTCTAAGGTACTGTAATAAATATTTATAAGATAGAATAAACAGCTCCTTTCTACACTACCTTCAGACTCCTTGTGTATTCTAAAATTGTGTACTTACAACAAGGTAAGTCAGCAATTTCTGTTATGTACTTGTAAAGGTATGTTGAAAATGTAGTCCAGAATTATTATTTTACAAACATTACATGAGGTCTGAGTATAATAAAAAAAAAATGATAAACAAATTGGATACTTCTTTACTTCAAATTGTTTACCTTTCAAATTGTTTCTTTGCTTATAAAACTTAATATAGAAACTGTAAAGTTTACATTACATACCAACAATTATTATTACAAGAAATTATTAATAAAACTTTTTATTATACTATTGTTTAATGTTTCGTCATTTTAGTGCACATTTTATAGTGTATAAGAATAATAGAATTAAGGTACTCCTGCAAATTGTCATATGTTTTTAGCACTCAGTTTGTATATAATGTAAGACAATAAACATCTTACCTGATTGTGATCCCGTCTCCTTTAGTTAAGTATAAATCATAGTGAGCATTCCACTTAGGATCAAGAGTTGCTTTCATTATGTTTGTTGAATAAACCTGACCACTGCCATCTACAGAAATTTTGGCAAAAGGATCCGGCAAACCTGGAAAAAGTAATAGGACAAAGTGATAGTAGACAATCATGTGATTAAGATTAATTCAAATTTAGTGATTTTGGAATTGGCTTGCATGTCACATAACTTTTACCTTGGACGAAAATTTTGTTTGAATAAAATTCGAAAATAAGATTCACTTACGAAAAAGATCCCGTCGTACTAAATTTCTTGCACATAGTACTGAAAGTAAAAACAAAAATATGCGTTTAATTAGAAGGAATGTTAAACTCAACAGCAAAATATTCACTTATGCTCCGGAAAAGAATTTCAAAACATTCAACTAACTTGTCAGTCGTATTTTTTGTGCCCCATATTTACGATTTGACATCGGCGTCGACATTTTATAAATATTAAAAAGCTATCATACGGCTGTAAATAATATTCCAATATATTTTACATCACACCATTCACACATAAACTTTCGTCCACCATTTTTTTGTACTAAATGAAAAAGGTTGCCAAAATATTAAAAACAAAAAATATTCAATACATTCTTTGGAAAACCATAAAAATTCCAATGCCACATAAAAAATAATGTAAAACGGAAAAATAGGTAATATCTTGTAAAATCATCATGATTTTAAGAATCTACGAAAACCTCTAATATTTTTGAATAGGTACCTAACAATTGTCTGTATTGCTAAAAACTGACTTGTAATATATACACGTACATATGAGTAATAATTATAGGTAATATCTTGTAAATATTATAATTGAACTATATATTTCTTTTTGATATATATCAAATTAACCAATAGTTATTTAAGTATATACCGTAACGTATGTTATTTTATTACTATTAAAGTTACTAGAGGATTTATTTCGAGTTTAGATAAAGTACAAAAATAGTTATAGTTTAAAAATGTAATTTAATAATTTTTATTACATTTTGTAATAAGTTAAAATATACATTAAGTTACTAAATAGTTATTCATACATTTTACTCTACATTATATTATACTCTATTTCAAATAATATTTGTAGGCAATATACATGGTACATCTAAGTGTGGTTGTAGAAGATAAATGAGCGTAAACCAGAAATATTTTTACAAAATTAGAATAGCGGAATGGCTATATTATTTTTTAAAATTGTAAACACTGTTGCCAGCTCTCGTCAATAGATGTCATCGACAGACGTAATTTTGTATCTTGCTGGCAGTTCCTAATATCAGAGTTCCTATTAAGTTACCACTGTTGCTTTATCTTGTTAGCCGTCTGAAAAGTGTTTTAAAATATAAACCTTGACCACATTATTACCTGTATACAAGTCTAAGCAGGAAAAAACAATAACACACGTAAAACCAGCGAGACAAGTTCGTATTAAAACGAATTTTATATTGAAATTATTCAGTAGGTATTTAGTTTTACGAATCTATTCGTGCGTATTAATGACAAACTGTTTTAACGTAGTATACTAACAATAAATGTGGCTCCTCGTAGATCCTTGGAATAACATCTACATCTGTCCTATTGACATATATAAAAAGAATACGCCAAAAAGGCTAAACGCTACAAATCTGTCTTTTTCAGTACAGTCCGCTATTCATGACAGGAGAGAGTATTATTAAAACGATATCTGAATCTTACTTATTATCATTTAAATTTTTTATGGTGCCATCGTGAAGTAAACTGGAAAATAAAGACTTTTTTGTTTTTTCCATTTAATGTACACATTATCTAGTGTAAATTTTGGGTCCGTGGCCGGTGTTACCGACATATTATAAGTAACTTTAGGCTTGCACCTGGTTTAAGTCCATATTTGTTCCTTATTGTTATCGATGCAGTTATATCAGACATACTAGGGGAGGTACCTTGGTGTTGGCTGTTTGCGAACTTTGTTCTTGTAGGGATTTCATCGAGATTCCGAGCAAACTTGAAAAATGGATGAAAAACTCGAAAGCGTCGAGTTGAAGATTAGTTGAACAAAAACTAAACTTCAGTGAAATCGGTGGTTCTTTTGGTATCTCTTCTATATCTTTAAATGATGTTTCCTTTTTTCACATGGGTAAGATTCATTTACTAATCTCCTATAGCCTTTGCCTAGCCATGCTACGAGAGGTATATCCGCGACTCATCTGTTGCGAATCAGACATACACACTAAAAAGCCCCACAATTACACAACATTATTTATTTGCTCATTTGCTAGAGACAGAGAAACGGTTTAACTTTATTCCATTCCTTTTTGCGAGTAGAAATTGGGAATTTGCCTACTCTTGAACCCGTCAGGCGTTGCCTAAGTTGGTCTGACGGCAGACCTGTACACATTTCGGACAAACAATGGCTGCACGCGTGGACTATATGCGTACACACCAATTACCTGTATTACTGCAAAGCGAAAGGGCGCCTAAATCCTTACTACAGGTAATGTTGAAAGAGGCCTGAGATCATTCCCACGTCATCTCGTTGGTTGCAAAATAGGGAGCTCCGTGGAGAGCTGTGATCTCTTCGTCGTCTCCTTCAACAGAAACTAGTCACACAAGAAGATGACTGAGTTCCATTTGCTCTTGCTCTCTATTATCGCCTTGATCATAGCTTCGACTGAAAGATCGTTCACTAAATAGTGAACCTCTAACTAGTATATGCTTCAATTTTCTGTATCTCGGCTCATTAATTCATAATAACTGTGACAATAACCGAAACGTCAATAATAGGATAAAAGCAGGTTGGATGAAATGACGACAGGTTTCGAGGATCATGAGTTATCATGAATGTTAATTATGCACGTGGATGGACAGGAAGAGGAAGACCGCAGATAATGTGGATAGGCTGTAAGAGGCATGAGATGGGTATCAAAGTGTAAATAGTGAGATGATAGTAGAGATGGGAAAGTCAAGAAAAAAATGATGATTTCCAATGTTTTTTTGTTATCTTCTCAATACCTAAAACACTACCTTTTATTGCCAACGTCTTCGCGTCGTAATGTTAGAATATAAGGTTCGAAATAGAATTTGTAGTATTCTAATAAACACTAGAGCACTTTATTGAAGTAAATTGTAATACTCCATTTGTCGCGGTAAAGGTCCTCTCATAAATGTTGTAAGCTTTTACGTTTTAAATGAATGATTGTTTCAGATAGATATACCTCTTTACCACACGCATTCCTATATTTGCATGTTACACTATATCTGCTCACTCAGATCTTGATCGAGTTTTGTCACTTTGTGACTTGCGTTACAGTAAAATAATACAAGTCAGTCACTAGCGTTATATATATAGAATAAATATTTATTTATAAAATTATCTTTTTATGTATCCTACCTGTACGTATGTCGTAAATGGTTATCGGTCATGTCGCATACGTTCAATGTGCGTTAGAACAAGAATGCGTTACAATCTATATTCCTAAGAAACAAATGATATATAATAACTATTTTACGTACTATCTGATAGCTGCGCCGCTACTATTTATAGCAAATTACAAGCGTTGTACTACATTTAATACTCAGTTCTGTAGTGACACAAGTTATACAGTTATTTTGCTTTGTAGAAAATGAAACCGATTATAATTGTGCACGGAGGTGCTGGCGATATACCACAAAGTCGGGTTAAAGGTAAACTGGACGGTGTTAAGCTAGCAGTGAAAGAAGGGTACGAAGTACTGATGAAGGGAGGTTGTGCTTTAGACGCTGTTGAAGCAGCTGTTGTTTCAATGGAAAAGGATGAAAATTTCAACGCTGGTGAGATATTTATATAACATTGATATGAATATTTCAATTAGTGACGTTTTAAAAGTACTATTACAGACAAACATGTATTAGCAATATACGGCTGTATTAAATAACAGTTGGATGTCTTAAGATAACGTATGACCTAAAAACGACTAAGTAACATATTATTGTGTATGCTATATTGTGAGCTTTGAGCACGTTTTATATGTTCACATTAGTAACGAATCTATTACGAAAGAATTGCCCTAGATGTTTTTTTAATAGTATCAATATTTTAATTACAAGCGTTTGTTTATACAAACTGATACATGTTATAGATAACAAGGAAAGTAGTAATTTATTTACTGATTTCAAATAATACTAGTTGTGCCTGCGACTTCTTTAGCGTGGATTTTTTTTAATGAGTATTGTCCGTTTTTGCAACTTCTTTCGATACAGCTTTGAACCTATTGATGGTAGCGTGATGTTATATAGCCTAAAGCCTTCCCTAATTGTTGCTCTGTCAAATATAAAAATAATATTTGAATTTCGACAGGCAGTTTCTAAGTTTAACATGTTCGAACAAACAAACTTTTGCCTTATAATATTAACTAGACTTTACGTGCGGCTTCGCTCGCGTTAATATTGATTTTGTCAAACGAATCTGATGACGCAATCAAAATTTTCATACAAAATTTATCCCTCTCTTTACCCCAATTCCAATAAGGTTGTCGCAAGAAAAAGTAGCCTATCACCGTCTCCAGATTCCCATCTATCACTATACCGAAATTCATCATAAACAATTCAACAAACAAACGAACAAACAAACTCACTTTCGCATTTATAATATCATTAAGATTAGTAGGGAAGTAAGGATATAGATATATTATATATTAAAATAGTGTAAGTATATTATAAAATTCACGATATGAGTCTGACTTTGTAGTTGCATTAAATTTCATAAGTAGGTGCTGAATAAATATCGCTGCAGTTTTATAACAAAGTACGCTTTTAATTAATCCTAGTAACAGAATATTACAGAAAAGTTATACAATAGAAAATTTTAATGTAAAAAATTATCGCTGCTTCGTTCTGGATACAAAAAATAAAATTAATCGAGTTTCTTGCCAGCTCTTCGTGATGGCTAGGGTGCTTGCCGAATGGATGGTAAGGTTGTTTCATAACTACCTTCATTGGGTCCAAATTGAATAAAATAATATTTGATTTGATTCGATTTTCTTGAACATGATTTTAACTGGCCAGGCGATATTGTAATAAAACTAAAGAATAAAAGTCACTTGACATTAGCAAAATTAAGAGTATGGGCAGCAGGCATAAAGGATACGAAACAAAAGGATTAGAAAGAGTAAGAAAGCAAGTGATTTAAAATAATCCTATGTGCATAAATGATAACAAAATGTATTATAATCAATAATTGAAAATAGTTTCTTTCCAATTTAAATTATATTGTATAATTGAAAACAGAGTGAATTGGTTGTGAGTTAAACGTATTGCACACATTAAATCTAATCGATAGCTTACAATTAATCAAATCGTCTAATTTAACTATGCAATTGTTACATGGCAGTATTTTTTGTTAAGGTTATGGATCTGTTTTAAATTTACGAGGTGAGGTCGAAATGGAGGCAAGTATTATGACTGGTGCGGACTTAAATGTTGGAGCTGTTACACTTGTTAAAGATTTCGCTCATCCTATCAGTATTGCGCGTAAAGTACTAACTGACTCACCACATTCCCTGATAGGTGGGGAAGGAGCGAAAATTTTCGCTTTAGATAAGGTAAGCTTCTTTTGAAAAGACATTTGCTGAGCTAATAACCGTCGAATTTGTAGTACGGTATAAGTTCATAAGTTCTTCAGTAGGTGTGCCGACATTCGAGGTTTTTTTATGGTATCTCGGCAAAATGACAGCGCTGTATATGATGTTAAGCACAATAAAATCAAAAACATTGGCGACCATCGATGGAACAACAATCCATCGCCAGTCGCCCCTGTAATGTCGGCCTGCGTAAATGACTGTTTAGGCATATACGTATTACGCAATAAAGCATAAAAAAGGAACGTACATAGCGTATCAATTTCGGTAACTTAGAAAGTTCTGATTATTGCTTAATAATGACGCAATATTTACCTTATTAAGAGTGAGTGTGATAATACATAAAGTACAATATTGCATAGAACACGTCTATAAGTATCTAGTGGCAGATTCTTAACTTGAGGGTGGAAGCTAGCTGTGTGGGAATTAGAAATATCCTTTTAACTTTTCCCCCTAATCCCCCTAAAACCCTTTAAAGTGTACCAAATACCAATACCAGGTAATACCAAACTGTGGTACGTAAATCCATCAAAGTCAAGTAATTAAGAGGTTTTATGGAATTTGTCGTTAAATCGAATGGCGTAGATTGGAGCTTACACTGTACAGTAATGTGCAACTTACAAGTACTCGTTGTTTGTTGCCTTCGATGACAGAGCATTTATTAATGAAGATGTCATTGACTAAAAATAAATTATAACAATTGTGGTTCACTCGTTGATGTGGCCTGCTCCATCCTTTGACATCTTTATTTATCCGTTATAATCATTTTGTAAGACGTGATTTTTATTAATACATAATTGATTCGGATAAAGTCCTACATATTATTTAAATCTTTAGAGACCGCTGTTACATACCAAAATTTCATGAATATCTTGGATTTTGTGAACTATTAATTATTTATATCTTCGTTATTATTGACACATAAAATTTTGAAAGTTTCATTAAATAATGTTTAGCATGTTGGTACTATAATTTCTTACCTACCGCTGAGACGAAAGTCTGTCGCCAAGTCACCTTGGATTGGTTTGGGAAGCTACACTTGAGAATGACTGTCAATACAATACTTTGCGTATTACCGACATGAGCCACATCTTAACTTAATCCTAGCTGTAATTGTAGTCAACTACGAAGAACATAACTTAACATAACGAAGAACTAAATCCAAAATACATATATTTTATTTTCTAGGGTTTCAAACCCGTTCCACCCGAATCACTGATTAGCGAAAACGCTAAACAAGCTTTGGAAAGTTTCTTGACACATGGCATCTTTGGAAAGACAGAAATTGGTTTGCAAGATGAGGTACTGTTTTTCATAATATATAAGTTTAGAGTTATCATTTGAAGCGAGTAACGCTTAATTTTTTATTATTACTTTATCTGTGTACCACTTGAGTCTGATAACAGCATTGTAATCTTTGATCTTTCTAAATATTTTTTCATTTGTTGAAGTGATAAATGTGCAGTATAGTCTGTTTAAATTCTATCATGTTACGGTCCACGTTGTAATAGATATAGGGTGACTTTAATTGAATATGCGAATTCTATTACATATAATTACGAAATATATACATAATTATATATGTATGTTTAGTTTTTTCATATTTTTATCTCAATGTTAACAGTTTATGTAGTAAATTGACGTCTTAATATTGGAGAATCACAACGAGTTAAAAAGGTTACCTATTTATAAATCATACAACAAATTTAGGAATCTAAACTAGTGGTTGGAATAGTATAGTAACAGATTGGACCTCGTCTACGGTTGTAAAGGCGAAAATTATTATATAATTTTAAAATAAGATTTCTTAGTGTTCAACATCATATCGATCTACTTACAAATACACTGTGAGTGGAAACTGCAATTAAGTACCAACTGCATACACCACAGGTTGTATCGGGATTCATCAGGAAGTACAGAATCAGGATTCTGTAACGCTATTTGCACCGTTACTTCACTGTGTTTATTAAGATCGTGGTTGGATTGAGAAAAAATATTTTATTGCGTTGTAATAATTGTTAAAAGATTAATTTATGCAAAGTGTTCAATTAATATATAACTATTACTTGCATTATATTTTAAAATAGCTATGCCTACGACTTCGTTCGCGTGGAACAAAAAATTATTTAATAAGTTTTGACCATTTTTGTAACTTTTTTCAATACAGCTTTGCGTGATGTTAAATTGGCCTACACTCTTTCTCAATGATTACTTTATTAAATACAAATAGGATTTTTAAAAGCCGACTGCTAGTTCCTAGGATTAGCGTATTCAGACAAATTTTACGCTTTATAATATCAATGTAGATATAGATATGCACTAATAAAAAAAATCATTACGCAGGCTGGAGTAGGTACAGTTGGTGCCGTAGCTGTAGACGTTGATGGTCATATTGCAGTAGCAACCAGCACTGGCGGTATGAGTGGAAAAGTTATCGGACGCATTGGAGACACGCCGCAAATCGGTAGTGGTACATATGCTGACAACAACATTGGTGGTGTCTCAACAACTGGTACAATTTCTATCTATATTGTGGTTTGAGTTTTGCGTCAATAGATGAATAAGTCAGGCACTGTTTTGTACTGTACTGCATTGCTCTGCATGCCGATGTTTAAGTAATTGCTTTGCCGCAGCATTTATTGTGAGTGCTGTAGGTTCAAATGCCCTAGTTCGGATGCTATTTTTATATAAGAAGACAATAAAAACATATTACAAATGAAATAAATCAAATTTTATGACAACTGGCTACAGTTATTTAAAGTTAGTAATACATTTTTTGTACTACATTTTAAAACAATACTCACTTGGACGCGTGGTTTCCAACAAAAGATAGTTTTCGCGTAATTTGGTTATATTTATTTTGTTATACATTATATATTGTAGATTTTGGGTCTTTTTGGGTAACTGTAGTAATAAATTAATGTGGAATCCGACAAATTTATTCGTAAAATATTTTTAAGGACATGGAGAATCTATATTGAAGTATTGCCTGGCTCACAGTATTATTAAACTCATGGAGTGTGGAGCACGTGCAGATATTGCAACAGAAAAGGCTGTAAATGGTGAGATATTTTATTATTTTCTACGATTTTTACCCATAGGAACTTTTAAATATTATAAATCCAGTAGGTTTTTTTTTAAATAATAACATGTTATTCTGTAATGTAGGAACATTAGGGACCATTGAACTTTTACGTATGCATAATTTTAATAATTATTGACCTTCTTGTTAGCAAAAGTAAGAAAAGCTTATACTGGCCTCCCAAGCCTATTTAAACATGGGTATATGTATTTTTTCATTTACTATAAAACAACGGGTGAGTCAGAGTCACATTTGGTACTTACGTAAAACTTCAATGGCCCCATAGCGGAAAACCTTTTAGTTTACATAAGTACATTTATTATACCTTTATGTTGTGTTTTTACTAATTACAGGTATGACTGATCGTTTGAAAAATACAGCAGGTGCGATAACTCTTTCTAAAAACGGTGACGTTGGATTTCACTTCAGCTCTAAGAGAATGTCCTGGGCCTATGTGAAAGATGAAATTATTTACTACGGCATAGAACAGGGACAAGTTCTTAAAGAACCATATAAATAAATAAGCTATTCATCTACTTTATTAAAACATGACTTACTAACTGTATCTGCGATTTCGTTCGTGAGAAACTTAAAATTATCTAATAATTTTTGCCCGTTTTTGTAACATTTTTTCAATACAGATTTGCTCCTGTTGCTGGTAGCATGATGTTAAATAACCTAAAGCCTTCCACAATGATTGCTCTATCAAATGTAACAAGAATTTTTATCTATATTATAGATTACAGATATATTTGATCTTATAGTATCTGAGATTAGCGCGATCAATAATAATATATATTATACAAAACAAAAATTATTATAAAAAGTTGGTATTATTTTATCATTAGCGTAAAATAGTACCAATTTCTATTCTATTATAATTCGTTGCTATATGATTGTTTTTCTAAGAACTGTTTTAAGTTGATTGGGTTTATATGGATGTATGAAATAGATAAATTGTTATTTTATTTTATTTTAAATTAAGAAATGGGGACCTTGAAGGCCCTGAAATATAAAGAAATTAGAAGGAAACTTTTGAAGCAAGTCGGCGTTGATTGGGTATTATTAAAACAGTTGATATTGAAAATTGTTTTATACCTACACTATTATGACTGAACGTTAATCCGAATTTAAATATTGAGGATTAAGAAATTCATTACATTTGACATGGTTTCGCTATTTATACGTAAACGCGTTTAATATTAACAAGAGTATAACTTTACGTTGCTCATTGTATATTATCTATCCAATAAAAGTATACGTTTATATTGTAATGAGGTTTAATTATTCCAAGTCTAATTGTAAAGTTTTCTACAAGGTCGAAGAACTTTTACTTGAATATTTAGGTCAGATTTTTTAAAATTAAATTATTATTTTACACTACATCTACAATCACATATTCTACGTTTGAACAAAATGGATTGGATAAAAAAGAAAAGCATCAGTGGCAAAGGAAAATTCATAATTGTAGTGAAATTCACCGATATCTGATAAATCAAATGAAGATAATCTATCTACTGTAAAAGAAACAGCAAAACAGACTAGTTACTCAACAATGGCCCAAGGATCAGCCACTTCTTTGCTACCTTATGCACGTTGCTTTCTAGGCTGAGTGCCTGCCTGAAAGCTTAGTGAAGCTATGAAAGGCCCTAAGGCTAACAGCATAATTATGTCCGTTAAAAAAAAGACTAATAATCCAATACATATGTTAAATGTTTATATTATAGTTCTTCGTTTATCTATCGTTACGTCCTAGCTGGTGGGTACTTCATTTACATATTATGACGGACTACTACCTCTGCTAAGTGGTATTAATCATCTTTGTTAAGTGTCAATACCGGGTTCACGTCACCCCTTTAAGTAATATATTGAGAAGTATAGTAGTACTTTTCAAGGAAATAAATGAAACATCTGATCACGGAACAAAGTAATTCTTATTTTTATTCCATGGATTACTTGTTGTAGAATTGTAAGTCGCTTTGACTATTGATTTACTGATTCCCTTAAGTTGATGAAACGGGTATTTACAATAATATTCTAACAATAAAAGACAATAAAACATCTGGTTACGATAAAATACAAAGCTACATAATAACAATCAACATCATACTAACTGGACAAATAAAACAATGTAAAGGTTATATTAATAATATAACCGTGGGGTTATATACTTTGTGCGGGAGGGTTGTTGTCACGATTTCAATAGCGATTTTATCACCATGTGTAAAGTGTATTACTTTGCAGACTTGGTGCCTTCTTTTTCAAAAAACCCTCTATACTTATTTTTTTTTCCTTACGATATCAATTGTTGAAAGACAACTTGGTTATGTGCAAAGATTCGTCAGTCGTTATTGTGGATATTGCTACATAAACAACTGTAAATAATAAGTGCCTTTTTATTTTGAATGTAGTGTTTTTGTTAATTTACTTTTTGTGTTTATTGATAATTTTGATTTAGATAATATGTACTGTGCCTTCAATAAAATGTGAAAATTGCTACTACTTAAAATTTAATTAATTTATATTGATGGTTGGAAACAATGAAATAAAATAATATAACCAATTAAAATTCGTATTTCTGGGAAATATTTTGTTATGTTTAAGGTGATCCCTCACTCACATCGTTAGCCTGTAAGGGACCTATAAAGTATTACGTAACGCAATGTAGGGGTCGCGGTGGGTCTTATAAAATATTTCATTGCGTTAAAAGGGTGGGAGGGGGTTCGAACAACGCGTTACGTAACGTAGTTTTCTTTTATTAAAATAAAAAACTATGCAAATAAATGTTTTCCTGGTAATAAAAAAGTTCGCAACACTTTTCGTTTATGTTTTACGGAGAATCCTTCGCTATTTCTAATCGCATTTCCAAAGGTTCAGATAATCAAGTTATTTTATTTCAAGAGTTTATTTGTAAAAAAAAGGTGAAACATAATTATTACTTTAAGATAAAAAAATTTACTTGGGTGTTACGAAACGTTTGAGGACGGGGAGTGAGGCACAAAAAATGTTACGGCACGTTACATGAAAGGGTGGCAGGGCCTAAAATCTTCAAAAGTTGCGTCACGTAAAACTTGAAAGATCCCTAATACAACAATGCAAAAATTGATTTTGAGCATTGGCTTGTAGTAGAATCATTTGTTTTTATACAAAAAAAAATTATATGTCCCAACTTATGTTAAAGTACGGGAATTGCAGATGATGCGAATAATAAAAAAAAATTGACCTATATTCTTGTGTATTGTGTTCCGCTCGGTTCTTTTCATTCATTGTCGTAAGTAAACAAATTGTATTATAACATTTGCGCACTCTAAAGCTCAATTCATTTTAGACAGAATTGTAATGTTGATATCTGGACTGTTCATACCAGGTGAATGCTTCCAATAAAAGAAGCCAGTCCCACCTAAAAAAGTCGGCAACGCACTTGCGATTCCTCTGGTGTAGTGGGTGTCCTTGGACGGCGGTGATCACTTACAATAAGGCGACCACTATTCCATAAAAAAAACTTTACCGAATAAAAATATTGATTGATAGTACTGAAATTTTATTATTTGTGTTCTGATGAGACTAATGTATATGTATATTCAGATTCTAATTATGTGAATTAAATATAAGTTTATGAAAGAATTACAGTAGCAATCAAATTTAATTATAAACTATTTTAGCTGGTCACATCAATAGTACAATATTTACAAATCATAAAATATTGATGAACATGTAAATCTATTCAGAAAACAAAATAAATTTTCTTTCACAAGTAAATATATATACATGCAAATAAATCAATACTTGTGTTTTATATATTAATAATGTTTTATTTTCACTGTTACGAGTATAAAAAGGACAATTTTAGCTTTAGCAAGTTTTTTAGCTGTTAGCATCACTATCATATTGCTTACTTTAAGTTTGTCGTTATTGTCAAAATAGTCAAAAGTGTCAATTGTTACAAATATTTAATTACAACGAAATATTTCATATACTAATTTTATTCAATATATATAAGTCATATAATCAGTAGAGATAATGTTGATTAATGCTAATATACCATTACGCTTTAAACCGGCAGAGTTTTGTCATTTTAATTGGATATATAGTGTAGCACCATGTTTTCCCATAGAGGCTTCTAAAGTTAATGTAATAAAAGAACCTAGGCAATTCTATGATACTTTGTGTGAGAGAGTACAACATGCTAAACGAAGGATATCTGTAGCTAGTCTGTACATAGGAACAGGGAGCTTAGAAACTCGACTTCTAGAAATTACCAAAGAAAATTTGATAAATAGGAAAAACTTACAATTTAATGTTCTGTTAGACTATCAGAGAGGGACACGAGGTGATATCAATTCAGTGACGTTATTACAACGAGTTTTAGATTTAATTCCAGAGCGATGTAAGTTTAGTTTGTATCAGACACCTCGACTCCAGGGTTCTTGGTCTAATATCCTTCCTTCACGATACAATGAGCTAGTTGGTCTCCAACACATGAAATTATATATTGCTGATGACTCTGTTCTTCTCAGTGGAGCTAATTGTTCAAAAGATTATTTTGAGCAAAGGCAAGACCGATATATAGAAATACAGGATTCTGATCTTGCAAACTTTTACTGTGAACTCATAGGTATGATGGCTGAGTAAGTTATTACTTTTTGTTTTGTTCTGTTTATTTTCATTTATTTACAAAATTAAGTTCTGCATAAAATTTTAATGAAAATCTGTCTATGCAATTTGTATCCACCTGAGAACATTTGGTTGATGTTTTATACTGTATACATTTTAACATTTTTATGCCAACTTAACTAATCTGTGGTCTCTGTTAGGTAAAAATTATAGGCAGATAAAATGGAAGGTTTATTGAATTGTAATAGTTACAGCTACAGTTAACTCTGCTCTATACTAGGCTTAGTGTGTCTACTACCTTGGGCCATATTGTCACTTTAGATCATGTAAAATTGTGACCATAATGTTTAAACCTAAAAATATAGACTGAATAAATATAGTTTTTGGGATTCTCCCAAATGAATAAATGTATATTATAATATACATAAGGTGTATATAAAATATATAATTCCTATTTATTATATGTTCATAGGTAAAGTAAGTAACAAGAAGTTATATAAAAATTTTTACTGAATGATCTTGTATTTAAAATATTATTATAATCTCACTAACTCAACGAAACATGTAAAATAAGTTCTAAATATGACTATCATCTCTGTGAAGCAGTGTTTTTCAACCTATTTCATGACATGGCACCTTTAGTATGAAGAAATATTTCATGAACCCATTGCTTTTATTTCTTGTATTTTATTTTGTGACAAATATTCAATCCAACATATTTATTCATTTTTATAATTAGGGTTCGGATAATACCCATTGCTTTTATTTCTTGTATTTTATTTTGTGACAAATATTTGTTCATTTTTCTAATTAGGGTTTGGATAAATACATAATTGTGTATGAAAAACACATTTCTTACTAACACTGAATGCGTCGCCAAGTAAGTCTGTCAATTTGCATACCTTTTTGATAAAAAGGAAATCAGAATACCTAGAATTAACAATGGAGGTTTTGAAGTTTTTGATTTGATTTGCCACCTCGTACTTGCCTGGTTTGACATTTTCATCGATGGCCCAAATAAAGAGTAAGGAAAAAAATTGCTTAAATTTGGAAAATTATTTAATTCTCCATGTAGCAAAAACGGATCCACAATGGGAGAAATTGGTTAATGAAAAAGAAACACAACCCTGACATGAAGAGTTCTCATAAGTTTATGTTTTGTTAATTTGATATGAATGTTTAAGATGGAAGAGATCTCATAAGTTATTTTTATTTTTTGTTCATTTCTTACAAATGATCATGTTCTTTAGTTAACATTTTTTTAAACTTTATTGTTTTTTTACTGCAGTAGCTTTCCCAACCTTTTGCAACTCCATTATAGAAGCTTCGTGATCCCAAAAGAGGCTTCGCGATCCCTCTAATGACACCCACATGTTGAGAAACACTGCTCTAAAGTAGTAATTATTTATTTATTAATACACTATACATACATATATCTGAAAATATCTATTATTCAGTAAAATAATTAAATTTTAGATGAAGTTAGTAAATATAGTAAAACATGTACTAAAAGTGGGTTTGTTAATAATAAACATGACAAGAAGGAAATTACCCAGAAGATGAACAATAGTATAAATAATCTTATAGTGAGATGGAAAGAAAAACAGCAAAAAAAATTAACATCAATGAGCAACATTGGTAAGTAGTTACCTTAGTTAGTAGTTAAGGTAAGTAGTACTTTAACTAGTGTTCCGATTGTTTCCCACACAGTTTTATAACTATTTTGCATAGGGAATGTATCTACAAACTAGAAAAATTAAACATGTACCAAACCAGAAAAAAAAATAATAGCCAGATAGAGTTTCTTACAGGTTCTTCTCAATGACTGAGTTATTTTCTGAACTGGTGGTAGTTTTGATGTTCATAATCACTTTCCCAGAGCCTAAATTGAAAGTTTTTTTTATTTGATTTGATTTTAGATAAACTAATGCAAATATTGTCTCAAATTGAGTGAAGAGGACATTAGTTGCCCTGGACATAAATTTTTGTGTACCACTTATTTTGTTTTAAAGTTTAAAAGGTATAAAAATCTTAAACAAAAGAAATTAATTTGATGAAATACTTCTCTTGAACAATTTAGGCACTGGGCCAATAAAACACAGGATGCAGTTGGTTAGTATAGATGGTAATGCTGGTCCATAGAATAATAATAAAGATGATTATAGTCACCAAAAAATGAGATTCCCATATTTCATGCCACAATAATTATTATAGAAAGAGACGAAATTCTTAGCAAACCATGGATTCACCGTGCGGGTGCCGCGTCCATCGTGTTGCAGGGAGGGAAACTCCGAGCAGTGTCCGAGACTTGTGACACAGATGTAGGCTTAAAGGGCCCCTTGTCGATGCGCCTCAACATTCACCTTCAGCACTCGCGTTTCTCTCCCTACCCAGGCAAAGTTGGTAGGAGCCTGCTAGTGCAGCTTTAAAAGCATATTCTAGTATAGAACTTACTGCAGTCCTAGACAGGCCAAGATCATTTAGAAGGTTATAGAGAGATTTAGCTTGTATACCTCTCGCTGCCACTTCAACCACATATAAATTGACTACTTAGCCATTTCTATTCAGGTCACGTATATTCTCATCACATGTTACTGTAAATTCTAGATGAGGAGAAGAGGGTATCTGCTATTTCTCTTGCTAAACTAGATACGATATTTTATTCATTATTATGAAAAATGTAAATAAAAATAAAGTAATATGTTTTTATTTTTAATAGACAAAGAATCAAAAGTCGACACATGGGTATTTCCACTAATTCAAATGGGTGAGTTTAACATAACTCAAGATGAGCAAATGACACAGAATTTATTAGCATCATCACCCAAAGGATCCTCCATTCAACTAGCTACAGGCTATTTCAACTTAACTGATCAGTATGCTAAGATATTATTAAAGGATTGTAAAGCAAACATAAGCTTACTTATGGCTCATCCAAATGTAAGTTCAGGTAGTGTTTACAAAAATTTCACTAATTTGCTAACACCTTAAGTTGGCAATTTAGTTTAAAAGAGTTGCATGGGCAGGCACATTTAATAACGATGACACAGTACAATCTGAAATACTAAGTGCAGTGTAAAAATCCAAAGGTACCAACATTCATTGACGATGGCCATTCCTACAATGCAGAACTGTATATAAATACTGTCATAATGAACAATTGGGTTTTTATTATTATTGATAAAATCCTGGACATAATATTGTAAGGTGTGATATATATTTTTAATAGATAAGACCTACACAAACCACATGCAATGGCTAAGCCATCTGAATTTTCGTTTGCCGATTCCGAAAAGTGTTAAAGCTAAAAAAAGTTAACCTTAAGAGTTTTTTTTTGTGTGATCTTAATTTGTCTTATTGTACTTTCTTTTTATTTCATAAACTTGTGTCTATGTTATGTAATATAAGTGACATTTTGCATGAGTTGGGTATTATTCATAAATAATAACTCAGAGAGATTATTTGTTGTCACACAAATTCCCGGGATAGTAGTAGTCTTGTTACCACAGTGTATTTAGCAACTGTTGTAACTTTATAACTAAAGTCAACATTTTGTTAAAGCATTGTACGAACTCATATGATTTGTAAAATATTCTACTGTTCAACTTGATATTAGCATAATTAAGTATAAACAGGTTACCATTAAATAAGATGAAGAATAAGTCACTGTAACAGGTTTATCACCAACTGTATGGTGGCCTTGAACCAGTAGGATCCACATACCACCCACTAGAAAAAGATATAGGATACTAGAAAAAGTGTGAAAGCTGTACATAGCCTCTGGTAGTATAGGAAATTAAGACTAGTCGTAATCATGGATATTTGAAGGTGTTTCTCGTCTGATGAGGTCTCGTGGCATGTCTGGGTATTGTGAAATATGCGAATGGGTTTTTTCACCATAAAAACAAAAAACAGGCTATACATGTATACCTACCACCCAACTTGATTATTGGCTATACACCGTCTACTCTCGGAACATAAATCACCTAAGTGCGTCACTATTGTTGGTGTTATATGTTTTTTTTATAATTAATGTTTAGCTTTATGGCCACAATCTCACGATTTAGTAGAAACGAAATATAGTGATTAACTCAGTATAGTGAGATATTTCACTATATTTACAACTATCTGTGCCTGCGACTTCGTTTGCATGGAATTGAAAATTATTTAACTAATTTATACCCTATCTTACTCAGGGATAATATAGAATTCTAATGATAAAAGTTTATTTTTATTTGTCCAGCAGATGAGTTTATTCATTAATAACAAAAATATAAATCTTAAATAATTTATTAGTATATTTCCAATAATTTAGAACATTTCAATAAAATTCTACACATTGTTTGCCTGCCTCACAGGAATTATTTATTATTTCAGGCAAATGGGTTTCTCGGTGCTAGTGGTCCTGCCGGTGGAATACCTCACGCGTACTCATTGATTGCAAGGATGTAAGTTTTAATAATAATTAAAAATCTTTAACCATTTACCCGTTGGCTCCCAACAGCAGTATAATTAGAAAATATTGTATACTTATTTCGGTAGATTATTGAACACTTGCTTAGTATAGTGATAATATTAATGGCAGAAGTGGCAGAAAGAAATGTTATTAGTGTTTGATACACATTGATTAATGTTAAAAAAAATACCGATTTCCATACGAAAACAAAGTCGAACTTTGAGTAACTGTTCTAGTTTCTGTAGTATAATAGTTTCGTGAATAAATGTAGTGTTTTACCTTGTTTGGATTATATGGTGAACTCGTTCGAATCGCTATAATTTTACACTAATTTACGCAGTGTCGAAAATTTCTGGTAGAGTTTAACCGAAACCGAAATAGCTTCTGCAATCAGAGATTTAAGTCTGAGAGACTGAAGTCGTAACCGTTACTGATTATGATAACATTACACTGACAAAACTGATTTTATTATGTAGTTAACAGTTTTATATAGATATTATAATAAATTTTATTCTTATTCTTTAGCTAAAGATGTGTTTCTTTATCTTTTTAACAGGTTCTGGCAACGGGTTGTAGATTCCAATCAATCCAATAGAGTGTCATTGTTGGAATACGAGCGTCCTGGGTGGACATTTCATGCCAAAGGCTTGTGGTACATGTGATATGCTTATTTTACAATATTACATCACTTTTGTATTGATTTTAGAAAGTTTTTATAGATATAATTATTTGTTGCTTCCCCTTGCATATATAAAGTCGTAACAAGGATTGCAATTGTCCTTTCTAGAGACATGGTTAAAGAATTTTTATATTTATAATTCCAGTCTGTTGGTATCTCTTTGCTAGGCAAGGCTTCTTTTAAGAGAAAAGGGAAAGATTAGAGGAACAGGTCAAAGTACGATGTTTTAACAATTTTAATCACTACGGAATCTATAGTTCTATATTTTTCTAAATAATACAGAAAACTCAAACGTCTCCCTTTATAAATAATGTTTTCCTTTACTGTCAGTCTAGTGTTAATGATTCAGATTAGAGACAGGAATTTCAATTAGTTTGTTAGTATATGCTGTAGGTCAAGGTTATGGATATAGAATTAATGTTCTGCTACTCTAAAACATCACGATTTCACATGTTTAATTTGGTATATAATATAATAATTGTCAACACTACGTTCGCCCCTGAGTACGTTATTTGGGATAGCAAATATAATACGACTACAAATTAAAGAATATATAGACTTTGTATGTTGAATGTTCTCAGGTACTACCCGCCAGGGAGTGGAGTACCCTGGGCAACGGTAGTGGGCTCTGCTAATCTTGGGGAACGATCGGTGCGTCGGGATTTAGAAGTGCAGGCGGCTATTTTCACGGTATCGAGTGAATTGCAGGTAATTGTTCTTCGAGACCAGTAATCTATATTAATACCCTAGGAACTGCCAGTCGAATTTAAAAAATCTTTTTGTATTCAAGAGAGCAATAATTGAGAAAGGTTTTAGGCTATTTAACATCACACGAACACCAATTAGAGCAAACCTGTATTAAATTATAAAAATGGGTAAATATTATTAAATATTTTTAGCTCCACGTCAATGAAGTTGCGAGCACAGCAAGTATTGAAAAGAACTGTGAGGTCTATCGTTTCAGTGCTGCTAAAAAAAGAAAATATATTTGTTCTACTGTTTTATGTTTTGATTGTGAGTTTGTAGGTAATTGGACAAATCAATGCAAAAAGGCAGCTTGATGTAAATAATATTATGAATATCAATAAGGTGCTGCCAACATTAGTCTTACCCACGTTGTAATCACTTGTAGGGTAAAGACCATGCTTCAATCTCACTGCTCCGTAGAAATAAAATCTACAAATAAACTTGATTTAACAATCGTTACATAAATCAAAATTTGGGGTATTTTTTTTGTATTTTTAGAAACTGAAATGATTCGTACATTTATGTATCACCACTTAGAATCGAAGTCTTATATCGTTTTTTTTTTTTTTACAATTTACATACTCCTATGTGAAATGTAATTGTAGTGGTAGGTACGGAAGGCACAATTTGAATAGGGTACGGGCGGAATAAGTGTAAATCCTCCAGTGCCATATCTAGATCAGAAATTGAAGGTATATAATATCCCTATTTTATTTGCAGGAGAACCTTCATCAAGAGTCATTAAATCTGCACAAGTATGCATCAGAATGCAGCACAGAGCTTCAAATACGTGACACCCCGTTGTGGGTACGCGCCGCTGTCAGACTTTTTAGGACATATTTCTGAGGTTTTTAAACAAAAAAAAATCGTAACCAGTTTATTTTATCAACTATTTTATAAGTAGCAGTAGAAGCAATAAGGAATTGTTTATAACACTTAAAAATATTGATTGCATTTTCTGATTAAGTGACCAATCAAGTATCTCGTAAGCAGATTTTTTGTAATTTCTGACCTTTCCCTCCTATTCTTACGTAAGCATTGGTATATATATTTTTTAATTTACATAAAACTCCACAAAAGAATGAGTAGCATTAACAAATATTTAAGGGAAACCTCGAACATTAGTTTTGCTATCAAGTATAGACAAATAGGGGTTCTCAGACCCTAATCTATTTAATTTTACAGAAAAATCTGGAAAAGTAAATAAATATTGCTCACGTAATCATCCGTAAAACCTTGACTCTCTCCCCTTCCCAGTCACTTTGTATATATATTTAAATTTGCCTAAAATTCCATAAGAGAATGAGTAAGCATTAACAAATATTTAAGGGAATCCCCGAACATTAGTTTCGCTATCAAACATAGACAAGTAGGGTTATTATACCTTAATCTATTAATTTTTACAGAAAAATGTGAATAAGTAAATAAATATTGCTGACATAATCATCGTCTAGAACTCTAGACCTAGACCCTCCCTCCTTCCTAGCCACTTGGTATATATATCTTTAAATTTACTATAAAACTCGAGTAAGCATTAACATATATGTAAGGGATTCCCCCTGAATATTATTTTCGCTATCAAGGAAATATAAATAGGGTTAATCCATTGAATGTTGCAGAAAAATCTGTCAAATTTAATAAAAAAATTGCTGACCTAATTATCTTTTAGAACTTCCTCTCAATCATAATGTATTCAAAAATAAGCTAAGAACGACCCCCTTTCCCTTTTTGGTGCTTACATAATACTTGTATGGTTACTGAATACAAAAGTAGGAGGAATAATTACTCCTTTATGTATATTCATAGCTTGTATATAAAATTATCTTTGGATTGTTATATATATGTTGAATCTTGTTATCATAATGGTGAAGTTTATTGTTGACGGTTTTTTAAAGAATAAAAAATAATAAATATTTTTTTTTTTAATTATTTAATGATATTCATTCTTATTCTCATCATTATATAATCACATAATTATATCGATTCACACTTAAAATATTTTTTAAAATAAATTAAAACGAACAACACTGCAATAATATATGCAAACGTTCAGTCTGTTTGTGACATTATTTGATTAGAATTAAAAGTATACAATCAAATTTATAATAATAGGAATCAGGCACATCATTAACACCTAAGAAGACTATACTATTAGAGAGTAACATCAGTTCGAGTTTTAATAGTTAAATAGCAGAAATGCGATAGAGGTTCTAATAGAAAATGGACGTATTCACATTACACGTAATATAATTAAATTATTATAATCAATTTGATCCCATAAATAAAAATAAAAACTCACTTTTGAGCGTAAATCATTACTGATTTAAAAGTAATTATTGCAATTGAGCAATCCACGTCTAAATCACAATCAATCATTTAAAATCACCTATAGACTCATAAAAAGCAGCAATATTTGTAGAATATCTTTTACTTTTTATTTCAAACTGATATTATAATAAGCGAGAAGATTTTGTCTATTTTCGACCATAAACCTTAAAACAAAACTGTACTCAATGAACAGTCGATCGAAAATAAGCAAAAAAAAAATGTAGTAGTAATAATTCAGAGAAATTTTACCGTTCGATGGCCGTTTATTTCTAATCTTTGGTTGACGGATACAACTAGGCTGATTCACGGAACTAAATGCAGTACTAATCGTGGCAAAATCTCGTGTAATACCTATTTATAACCGATTCGAAACGGCATTCAGTCGCGTTGTCAGTTCATACGGGAGCAATATTGCTATGTCGCGGTAACGCCTTCATCCTATACGTACTGGACGTAGAGAGTACGTACAAAAATACTTCAAATATTCAATACAATTAAGACTACTTAACAGTTACCTATTGCGAGGAGGTCACTATTAACGGGACAATATTCTCTCACGAAAAAAAAAGACATTTTTTTTTCCTAAATAGCATACGACATGTATAAAAACTGGGCACAAAGTGACCTCCTCAAATAATACTACTTACAGCGAATCACACTAAGGTAAATTGACTAGGCGTGTTGAGAGTCGGTCGCACCTTATCTTTGAACATCCTGGCTTAGGCTTCTGTATTAACAAGTATATAACGTGCATAAGAATCTAGAATAAATAGGGACCAAAAATATAGAACGCTACAATTTTTAAGTAGAATCTAATTTCTAAGATACGCGACGCGTGAACCATTAAATTAGTCTATCGAACGAGACCCTCTTATATCTCTATTACGGTTATAATTACCATCACGAGTCGGGAACATTACACCAAAACCATTAGGGTACATTAACAAAGAACACAAAACAATTTCGTACATTAATCCCTTCGTTCGCTAAAAATTGATATTGTTAATGTATTGACACTTTATTCAAATTTCTAAACGGCGCTGCTTGAACTTCGGAACAAACAAAAAAACATTCGGTGCTATGCATATATGATTTTTCTCTGACCAATGACAATTATATATATTCTTATGGGACGGTAATTAGTCTTAAGCCCTCAACAGACGGAGCTATAATATATATTAATATAACTCATATCAAGGTATATTACGGTATATTTTCTATAGTAATCGGTGAGTGACCACAAACGCAGTTATAACGTATATTTTATGATGTCACTAAAATATGTCGAAAAATATAGCATGATATATTATAGTATAGCAAGACATATTAACGTATATTTAAAAAAAAGGGTGTCATTTTTCATCTGTCATTTGTGTGTGCGGTGAACATAACTAGTTAGATCCATTATACGATATCTAAAATTAGAACAGCCATTATTAAGAATGCAGCACAAACACGTGCTCATGCAACTACGGACGCAGAGCTAAAGAGTGCAAAAATATATATTAGAGCATAGCCACCGTCTGTGGCAGCTTGCTATACCGTAATATATAGCTTACTATATTAACAAATATTATAGCTCCGTCTGTTGTGGGCTTTATTGTAACGCAATCGCTAGAGTGGGCGCTGCTGTGGACAAATAGTGTAACGGCTAATGGTAAGGTTTTGTTGACGATTCGTGAAGGGGTTTGTATAGTGTGAGTGAGAGACTGCCTAAGTGTTCGGTCGGTAGGTGGACGGTGTATGGTGATAGGGTGGGTGGAGAGGTCAGAAGCCGGCGTCGGGCGGCGGATCGGGCGGCATGTAGTGGAGCTCGTCGACGGGCCCGCTGAAGATGTTGTAGAGGAGTGCGAAGAGCGTGCAGGCCGCGTAGGCGCCGAGCGCGGCCCACCAGAGCAGCCGCTCCCAGAGCCGCTGCTGCGCGTGCTTCAGCACCAGCAGCCCGATGGTGAGGCCGGCGAGCGCGCCCGCCACGTGCGCCGCGTACGACACCGGCGGAGCTTCCTGCGACACACATACCCACACGCATGTTATACGGGAATATATACACGCACTTTAAAACTTCACACTTTTTTTTATCATTAAGATTTAGCGTTATGTGCATAATCTCACCTGGTAGACACGCTAAACCTGTGGAGGGAGTGGCTATCAAATGCAACTGCTGGAACACACTTATAGGTATTTGGCGGCATATTTTCAACTTGAGCGTGGTAAATAGCCAGGTGGGCATTAGAAAAAGCTCGACCACCACGCTATGGTTTCCTCATGATGATTTCCCTCATCGAAAGCTCAAGCTCATTGTAGGTGCATTCGAACTCACGGTCCTTGACGCGGGTCCGTACACACTACCACTGAGCTATCATCGCTTCAATAGTGTGTATTACAGTGAGGTAGTCCCAGGTAGCGAGGTGCTGGGTTAGGTTAGTTTGGACTTATTATAATAAACAGCGCGAGACGACCCCTACCACGCATAGACATGTTTATTTTATAAATAATTCATGTTTATTAAAATAATCATAATAAATTATATATGTTGATACACAATTGATACACACTTAAAAGTGATGATACAAAATTTTATAGCTGCTTTTATCAATTTTAAAGTGATATGCAATACATTCCCATGTAATATTTATTTACACATGAACTAATCATGATAATCTCACTTGTAATGCCTTCAACATAAGCCCATAACAAGCATGCAAGAAATAAATAAATAGGTGTTTGCATCTACGTGACACAAATTTCAATGACTTATGATCTTCGTTATCACAGAAATAGTTGTAAATATAATTTTGTGACGACTGTTTTTATGCCAAGTTCGTATTTTTATTTCCATTAATTTTTAATCGATTTCCATTTTAATAGCGTTTAAGCGTGTATATATTTCAATTATAAACCTTTGTTTCTTTAATTATCAACTTCAAATAAAACAGTGGTACTAAATCTATAAATCGATAGAAACGAATGATTTCGAAGGCTAATTACAATAGTCAATAAATCATCGGGAAAACTCAGACTTTCGTGTGTCTGATTACGTGTAACAATAATTATTGAAAGTGAAGTTCCAACTACCAATGTCTCTATGGTTACTCAAGGAGTAGAAATAACTAGTTTAGTAAACTATATTTTAATATTAAAGTGATGATAGCTCAGTGGTAGTGTGTACGGACTCCGCGTCAAGGTACATTGACTTGAGCTTGTATTTTCGGTGAAGGAAAACATCGTGATGAAATCACAGCACGGTGGTAGAGCTTTTTCTAAGGCCCGACCTAATAGCTACCACCCTCAAGTTGAAAATCTGCCACCAAATACCAAGAGGTATGTTCCAGCAGTTGCACTTGAGAGCCAGTCCACCACGGGTTAAGCGTCCTCGGGGCTAAGAGCCCTCGGCATTTGCCTCAAAAAGTTCACTCAAGGTGTCAAAGCCGTTACGGCTAACAGAGTATGTCAGAACGAAAAAAAAAGGTTTAGCATGTCTACCAATTTGGGCCGTATCGTCACTTAAGATCAGGTGAGATTATGGCCCTAACGATACACCTTAAATATGTTAACTTAACGCTGTAACTGTATGGAAATAAATACTAGTAAAATATGGGACCTTAGTGTATCGAGCATGTACTGCGAAGCCGACGTCGCAAGAGGCGACGGCGAGCGCCGCGACCAGCCGCACCGCTCCGTAGCGCATTGCGTGGAAGTTTAACAACGCGTTCGCCAAGTGGGCGGCGAGCAACGCGTACACGCCGCCCGACGCGCCCGCCAGGCACACGTCCGGGTCCAGCACCGATGCAGCCAGGGACCCGCCCAGGACACCGGCCAGGTACACAGCGGCACAACGCAGGGCTCCGTGCACCATCTCCAGAGGAAGACCCACCTGAATTAACAAAAAAAATAATCTTAAATGTTTTTTTTTTTAAACTGCGCAGTATAGTGACTGTATTAAACACATCTTCGGTATGTATTGACCTGGTGTTAAGGACAGTACAATCCAAATCAGCGGCGACTGATATTGAACAAAAACCCACTGTCAGTCACCGCTGTCATGCTGCTGCTTTAAATAAACGTATACTCATTTCATCAGCAGGCGGTTTTTTTAACAACTAGATTTTGCCAACCGCTTCGCTCGTGTGAATGTGGATTTTGTCAATCTAAAAGTTATTATTTTTAACCTCGAGAAAAATATTTTTTCTGCGAAAATGTACCTTACGCCCTTTTTTGTACCCAAAATTTAATGATGGTTGGTTGAATAGTTATGATGTTAAAATGTAATAAACTTATATTCGCACGTATAATATTAGGATTTCTGAAATGCGACGTATATCTATCTATCGTTCAAAAAATGTTCTCAAAATTGTCCCAAAAAAGACTTACAAGTTAACATTATAATAATACTTTAATGACATTTTTGGACGTATGTTTTATGTACAATACAATTAGAGAATAAAGAACACTATGTTAAGGTGTTTACAACGCGCACATGATTTTGTTACTATGAAATGGTAATAAACGGCTAGTGTTTTCACTTCGCGTTTCAGGATTCAGCTATTAAATAATCGGATTTCTTGAATTTACAAAGTTTTACACTAAGTAATTCAGACACCGTAGTAATTCGACAATTGAACGTAGTATCTCTTCAGGTGTTGGTTTTACTGCCGATTTGTATAAACTGAAATTATATGAATAATGCGTGTTACTAACAGCGAGCTGTACTAGTAGGTTGAATGCGAGATGCAGCCACCCCGCATGCACTACGCTGTAGGTAAGAAAACGCCAGAGTTCGCGGCGTCTGTCCGGTCGGTATACGAGGGGTGAGTCGACAGGCACCGGTCCTGCCGCTGCCGCCATTCCACCGGAGCCCCACGCATACCATGCAAAAACTCCCAACTGAGGAATAACAGAGACATATTTGAATTATATTATTAGGCATCCGTTAATTACGTCAGGTGATTTTGTAAATTTTTCGACCCCTCTCCTCCTGGTGAGATATCATGAGATTTTGCTCGACCGACTCCCCACTTCTCTAATTTTATGTGAGATTTTTCAAAATGCATACGTTTAATCTTAATATATTAATCTGTTTGATTCCATTGGGTGTAATAAAAAAAATCATAAAAAGATTTTTTTTCTCTCAGTGTAACTCAGTTTTCTCGCAATTTTGTACTTTTTCGAGTTCTTTTTTGAGAGCTTGGGTGAGATTCTGCTCGACCCCCTCCCCCGCTAAACGCCTCACGTAATCAAAGAACACCTGTAAAGGACTTTATTTTAAAACGGCACAGATTAGTGAAAATTTGTTGCCTGTTTAACACAATCACTGGCACCATCGTAAAGAATTTTAGCACTTCAGCATACGTTTAGTGAGAGCAACTCTTACGATTTTGAAGTCTAGCGTATACGATTAATAGTAGTATTAATCCCATTAGCATATATTACCAAATGCAATTTCGGCAATCTTTATGTTTCAGTTTTATTACGGTATCTAAGGTGCTGTTCATAAAATACGTCAGCAATATTTTACATTTTAAGACCGTCTCAGTCATCTTAGTCACGCTGACACATTTTCTTCGACCTCTCTATCCATATTACGTCCCAAATGATAGACCCCCCGTACATAATATATGACAATTAATTGCAGTATGTAAAGAAATTGCAATATTTTTAAATATTTATTGCTTGTAATAATAAAACTGTAATAAAAAGAATATCTGTAATAACATCATAAAAAAAGAAATGTTTTATGAGCTGCGAACATCACGTTTTCTTAGACTTGGCCTCTCAAGTCACTTTTTGACACAGTAAGTGACACCCCGCATACCTAAGTGCGAACGTATTTTATAAACAGTCCTTAAACAACATAAGAATGAAATATGATATAGTGGTGCGCAAATAAGATAAATTTTATAACAGTAACATCAGTAACTGAACACGGTTAAAACGATTCCAGGCGAACGTATATTGTTATCACTTTCTACATGTGTCTAGTACCGCTTGAATCCCCGCTCTAGTTGCTTCGGTTAATTAAAATTTGTAATAGCGGATTTCACATCCGTGCAAACAAGCGGTTTACGTGAATCATAACAATCAGGCGAGTATCCGACACGAGCGCAACACGCTGCAGCGTTCGTCACACGTTGATTCATTGCAGACGCGCGCGTCGGCACCGCACAGTACGGCACCTAAGGCGGTGCATGTGCCGCATTCAAAACATCGGCTTTCCTATTAATGGTTTTCCCCTTCATGAGTAATTCACTAAAACGTCAATGGTTACGTTAATTGTTTACTGGTCAAGCTAAGTGAAACTAGAATAATTTAATATCAAGGACATTATGCACATATTTCTAACGGATTTTGTAACGAAATATGCTTTTGAAATAATATACGTGGATCGAGATCGTGTCATATATGCGGATATATCAGCGTAATTGAACAATCATGGCCAGATTAATACGGCAATACGGTGATATAATTTATTCTGTGTCGAATTACTGCCGTAAAATATATACATAAAATTATAAAATCAACATTAATAGTATCACATTTAAAAATATATCAAACTCGAAATAGAACATAGATTAGAATTAGTACCTAAAATGTACAGCAGTAGAGAAAATTATACTTTCAATTTTTTATGTAACATATACATTTCAACATGTACCATTTTAATATGCAACATGCTCAAATAATAATCTTAGTTTTTAGTTATGAATCTTTTTAGTTTCAATGGATCTATTGTTAGGCGTAATTCAATTCCAATAAGATTAGTCCTATAAGTAGTCAATAGAAGTAATTACCTCTAATAGAGTAACGCAGATAATGAAAAACGGCGGTGGACAGCAAGTGTACCTCTCTTGGTAGTACTTGCGATCTCGCTCTTCTGGGAGCATCTCCATAGCTACTAGATGTACCATCCTGCAAAATAAAAATTATGTAATTGAGAAAATATACATAACATGTACAAAATTCCAGTTATTTTACAATTTTATCTGCATATGCATAGTTATGACTATTACCCATTTTGGTTTCGCCGGTTTTGGCCTAGTTTGAAAAAGAGTCCGGGAAAGACTAGGACACTATAATGTTCAAGGATATTTTCGTTTAGTAATTAGCAAAAACAATTTTGAAAAAGGTTTATCGTTTTTTTCTTGTTTAAGAAGAAATTCCATGAACAAAACTTGATATCACCCAAATGCAATGTTTCATTCGCTGCCTGGTGTCAACAACTTCGATGATGACAGCCATATATATATAGCAGAAAAGTGCATAAATACCTCTCTATGATTAACGCATTGAATACTCAGTTCTACCTTTTAGGTTTACTTTTATTTAGCTTTAACCATTTACAATCTCAATATAAATAATGCTTAACCTTTTTGTGTTTATCCTTTTCCCATTAGTCGAAGTAATATAAACCATTTTTTTTTCTATGTCCAGTACTTGGTACATATATTCCAACTTATGGAGTGACTTTCACCGTATTATTGGTCTACATAAAAGCAATTTATTTATTACTTTATTATAATATACCGAAGCACACTTGTCATCGTGTGACACGACATCTAAACATAAAAAATACTTTTTGCGAACAACACTTGATACTGCTCGGTTTTTATTACATTGTATAAAAAAATAATATTGTTTGAGATTATATAATTTCAAAATAGAGTCCATTTTGTGTGTTACATTTTACTAAAATTTAGGAACCTAAAAACTACAAAGAATTTTTTCGATTCTGGAAAATGACAAATGTAAATTTCTCGTGTTTATAGTTTTGGAAAAAAAAATTACACATACTTTAATTTGCATCCTCATTTGCTCTTGACAGCTTAAAACAAATACTTTTCGAAAGGTAACACTTTCATTGTGCCAATTCGGTACTCCAAAATATATTTTGGAATGTAGTAATAAGAATTCTAAACAGAATTCAATAATTTTACTAGAAAATCTTCGTGGAGTAAGTTTTAAGTTATGGTTTAAGAGTTAATATAGATTTCCTCGACGTTACAGTATAATTTATGATACCTTAATTACGTCTATAAAGTCGCCGAAAAATATAATCCAAATACAATATATAAAACACATTTTTACAATGGTTTCTAAACAACCAATTACACGCACCTATAAATTGCTCACTTAATTGTATTAGATATTGTTTAAACTTTTACTTCATAGTGGTATAAACACATTATGCTGAAGTTGCGTTTCTCCATATACTTGTTGGTAGATGTTATAACATCAATCACAGAGATGATATTTGTAAATCAATGAACCAGTTAAATTTCTTAATTATTTAGAAAAACATAACGTCATATTTTCTAGAACTTAAAGTATGACCAGGAATACTCTATTCCGAAACTGTATCAATAGGTTATTGGAACGAACTGTAATCTCTATTACTTTAAAACTATCGAAGTGAAATGAAATATAGAAAGAGCGTAACGACATTTCGATTTGTAAATTTAGGATCACCGTCAAACATTATCATGACCACATAATATGATACATAGTATTTTCTAAATTTCCTTTTAAAGTTCCTTTCTAAATAACCTTTAAGCAGAAGCGATGATAGCTCAGTGGTAGTGTCCACGGACCCCACGTCTAGGGACGTGAGTTCGAATCCACCTACAATGAGCTTGAGCTTTCGGTGAAGCAAAACATCGTGAGGAAACCATAGCATGACGGTAAGGCTTTTTCTAATGCCCGACTGGCTAGCTATCACTCTCAAGTTGAACCGCCAAATACCAATAGGTATGTTCCGGCAGTTGCACTTGAGAGCCAGTCCACCACGGGTTTTGCGTATCTACCAACTTGGGCCGTATCGTCACTTAAGATCAGGTGAGATAATGGCCATAACGCTAAAACCTTTCTAAAAAAAAATGAAAAATTGCCTCCGAGCCTCTGTTTGCTGTACTTGAAAGCCAGTTCTTCGATTGGGTTAACCTTAAGCCAAGTAGTTACTTAACATACGGTGACATTATGGTCAAAATCTAAAACCTGTAAAGAATAAAATAGCCACCTATTGCGATTACAATTTTAATAATTATACCTGGCGAATAGAGTTGGATCCTCCAGAAGCAAACGGAAGTCGTTCTCAGAGCTTACTTCACGGTCCCGATGGTGCACCGCGCATCTATAGCTGCGCGTTCGTTTCCCGCTCATCTATGACAAGATATATAAATAATTATTATGTACATATTTTAAAATAAATGCAAAAAGATATATATTGTTTAACTGTATTATATTAAAGTTATTTCGTGAAATACATTGAAAATTAACAGCCTTTTGATATGTAAAGATAGTGTATTAAAAAATAAACATCCACAGCGTGCTTATAAGAATTTAAGTCTTTACATTGTGATTGAAGTAGAAATTAATTGGAGATTTTTTTAAAGTTTTTTTTTTAAAATTCACTGCATTGTGTTGTACTTCTCATCGAAACTGTACACGATTAAATTTGTTATAATATAACGATATACTGATTGATAGACTGAATCTAACTTTATACAAATACCAACTGTGTCCGCGACTTCGTTTGCGTGGAACTAAGAATTAATAATTTTGGCCCGTTTTTGTAACTTTTTTAAATACAGTTTTTCAGTATTGGTGGTAGCGTGATGTGAAATAGCCCTTAGCTTAAAGCCTTCCTCAATTGTAACTCTATCGAATACAAAAATAAAATATGAAATCCGACTGATAGTGCTTAAAATTAGTGCGTTAAAACAAACAAACTTCTTCGCTTTATAATATTAATAGGTATAGCTATTTTCAAAATTAAGTTCTATTTAAATGGAATTGATAATTTTACAGAAGGCTGGGAACAAACTGGGATTCTTCATCGCCGTAGTTTTATTAATTGAGAATTCAGTTTAACCCTTTAAATAACTTCTTTAATGTAAGTCTTGAGTTCTAATGAATATGGATACTATTACTAGATTTATAATGATGAAGGGTAGATTTGTAAGGGTGTATTTATATATGACGATGCTACGTGGCGCGTCGCAGTCGACAATTGGCTTCAGTCCAACATTTATCGACCCCGCTGCCGCACTGCTCGAACTCACGACACATAGCCTTTCAAATCCATATCAGAAATTTAAGATTATAATAAAATGTTGAGCGTTGCAGTTCACATAATGAATAGTTATATCCTTACTAATATTATAAATGCGAAAGTGAGTTTGTTTGTTTCGCTTTCACGTCTTAACCGCTGAATCTATTACGATGAATTTTGGTATAGAGATAGATGGGCACTTGGATAAGGTGATAGGCTACCTTTTCTCCCGAAAACCTTATTAGAAGTTGGGTAAAGGGAGGGATAAACTTTGTATTAAACATTTCATTGTGTCATCCGATTTGCTGGACAAAATCAACACTAAAGCGAGCGAAGCCGCACGTAAAATTTAGTAACATATATTAGTAACTCTTTATTTGATCACAAAAAAACCTATCAAAATTTCATTCACAATAACATCTATTCTGTAATAGTTATTTTTCTTCTACTTTATGTTTTTACATGGATCAATTATATTTTATCAAATTAATATAATTATAAGCTTTTCCATAAATCATGAATACTATTTAATAATTACTATGTGTCGGTACTGAAATCTAATAAATCATTATTACTTGTTTTGATTTAATAAATAATATTAAAAATTTATTTTTTCTAAAAGAATAAGTTGTAAGTGAAGAAATATTGAACCAAATCAGAAGTCGATGTTGAAGATTGTATATGAGGTCTCCAACAGTTAGGCAAGTCAATATGGAAACATGGGTGGGCGTTATATCGCGCCGGTGAACGACTGGTCGCGATACCGAAGAACCGCATTGTCTCCGCAGTCGTTCAACTCCGTTTCCCACGAGACTGCGAAATGCCCAATGCCAAAACACAAATAGCCTAGACGCGCCGCAGACAAAGCTAAATCTCTCCCGGCAACAACGTCCGGGTTAATTTAGACGACAGTGCATGTAAGATTGGCAACGCTTATTGTCATGGTATCGGCAGCTATTAACATCCCGAAGTTACTGTAATAGACCGTATATAATTTTATTTAAATATAAACCAAACCTATTTACCTGACAAGAATTTTTTTTCCACAAATATATATTTAATGGTTTATATAAATAGGTAATGACGAAACAGCTTATTACCTTTTTCTCCTATGTTTGTTATTCAATTTTTTTATAAGTATCTATTGACGAGATTTGGTGATATTGATAAATTAAACTTTAAAATAGGTTTCAACCCTTACAAGAATTTTCTCAAAAATGTGAACAGTTAGGCAAACAGTACTATTGTTAAGCATACGGTGATTTATTTGTTGCATATTTCATGTTAAATGCGATGTATGTGATATGATTTTTACATTAAACGTTTTTAACCTATTCTGCTATATAAATACAGGTAACATTTTTTATAGTTAAGGTTTAGCGTTATGACCATAATCTCAAGTGACGATGTGGCCTAAGTTGATAGACACGCTAAACCTGTGGAGAAACTGGCATTCAAGTGCAACTGCCGGAACACACCTATTTGTATTTGGCGGCAGATTTTCAACTTGTGGCTGGTAGTTAGCCAGAAGGGCATTAGATAAAGCTCTGCCACCATGTTATGATTTCCTCATGATGTTTTCTTTCACCGAAAGCTCAAGCACATTGTAAGTGGATTCGTTGGTGCGTCTCTTGACGCGGAGTCCGTACACACTACCACTAAGCTATCATCGCTTCTATCGTTCTTCTAACATTATCGTTGATCTATTTTTTGACAATATTATCTATTTTATTATCATAAGTGTCATAACCAAAATGAAGATATCTCAAAGAAATATTGTAACATGTTGATGCAGAACAATCAAGACAAAAATATTCTGTAAAGAATATATGCAATGAGCTTGAGCTTTGGGTGAAGGAAAACATCGTGATGAAACCATAGCATAGTGGTAGGGCTTTTTCTAACGCCCACCTACCTGGATAACTATCACCCTCAAGTTGAAAATCTGTCGCCAAATACAAATAGGTGTGTTCCGGCCGTTGCACTTGAGAGCCAGTTTCTCCACTAGGCTTAGCGTGCCCACCATCTTGGTCACATCGTCACATAAGATTGTGACCATAATGTTAAACTTATAAACTATAAAAAAAATAAGGCTCTAGTCGAAAATGGGTCAAATAGTTATACTATTTTCAAGGAACATCATTATTAGTTTCTTGTTGTCTCTTGTGTGTAAATTTTATAATGTTCACACTAACAATATTTCGCAGCCCATATGTGAAACAAAACCGGAGGAAGACGTTGAGAGCCGTCATTTAGTGGGCGCAGTGGCGCGGCGTGGTGTGGCGTGGGTCGCGCCGCGTGACTCACGCCGACATCCGACACGTCCGATACGTATCCGGAACCACTAACTAGGCATTATTGCCATTGCCCGTCAACGAGCACACGAGCCTTTGCGACATAACACATTTCAATATACATTAATGATTTATTGTTGTGAATGTATCATACATCACCATTGAAATAATGGAGAAATCTCTGCACTCCAAATATGTACGATATGAAATTTTCGTAATAATAGCTTTATAAAGGCGATTGGTAAAAGACATAGATTCGAATTATTTCATTAAAGGAGCACGCTGTGGCCTAAATTTGGATTTGTGTTAACATACAGTGTAAACTTAAAATATAAAGAAATTATTATATGGAGGTAAACCAACCAGAGTAAAGTAATTTCGATGTTTTAGGAAGTTTGTGAGTAAATTGAGTAACGTTAAATGGAATTTACATTGTATTTTCAAATGCAAGTTTAGCTATTATATACAATCAAATGAAAGGTACGGCTCCAAATGTCTGTCAGTATATTCCGGTAGGCAATTTTACAGTCAGTCTCTATTTTAGGTTTAGTGCTTCCGGTCTTAGACAACAATATCGCTACAGAGATTGTGGTCAGACGCCAACAAGATATACACATTTTCAACCGTATTTATGATTTTACATTACACAATTTTATCCTATTTTTATAATTGATTCGTGTATTATAATTGTTGTGTTTCTAAATGTTTAAGTCAATGTAGGCGAATTTATGCATATTATGTTTGACGGTGACTTATGAACACCTACACGCGCTAGCATCGGTACAGCTTTATGAATGGAAGCATAATTGATTTCCTTTATAGTTCATTCATTTGTATTCTTCATACTAGACCTTATAAATATTAATAATCACATGACTTGAATATATAAGGAATCCTATTTTGATTTTATGACTCTCAAAATAAAGAAAACTTGTTAAAAGTTTATTTATAAAACAACAGTATTGTTAAAACAATAACTGAAGATACTTAAGTAAATACTTATTTTGTATGTAATAATTTGTATTTGTTTGTATTAATGGTGTTCATTGCTTATATCGCTATTATCACTTTACACACTTGATATTGGCGAAACTGCCTACATAGTTAAATTAGATAATTAAAAAGATGTAACAAATGGATAATTGTACAATCTTCTCTTTCATTCCTTCTGTCAAAAATAATGACATTTTCTAGTGACTTTGCCCTACTTTGTCTTTTTTATAAATCTGGTATATTAATGTTAACTTTGGTATAGTAGAATGATGTGCTTGGCACGTGAACTCTGGGAGCGTTCCCACGCATCCACCTCCGCACCATTATGCTCTAATCTCTTGTACATAGTCTCTTTCCATTATTACAAAGCCGAGAAAGTACATTTAACGTTTTGCAAGCGGGAACACAATATACCTATTCGTATAATACGTAATTAGGCTTAATATTTATTACCTACAATATTGTTAATTTGTACAAAAAACGTTTCAACTACTTTTTGTAGTGTTCTTTATTTCAATAAATTTTTGCTAACGTATTAACATATTGTAATGCAACTTTTGTAGAAGACTGAAACACGATACTTGATGATAAGAAGTTAATGAATCACATTCTGTATTATATCTATTAGGTATCGAATTAGGTACAGTCAGAAATTAACAGATGCGAAACTAGGAAAAGTACAAATTAGGAGGCCTCATAAATGTGATGATGGAAGGCTTGCAGCCTTTTCTCTTGCTAATTAAAAATTGTCCGCTATGTAATATGAGTTTGTCGTGTAAAAGCAGTGGTGATAAGCAACTGAACAAAACAGTCCGGCAAGTAGCAAGTTTCTTCATCGTTGTTTTATTTCATCACCATTACAGTTCACATCTTCAGTGACAGTTAAACCATATATAACAAAGTGTGGTAAATCGAATCGGTATTAGGCCACAAATGTTGTCCATCATTTTTATAGAAGCATGTTCTCCTTTAGGACATCTCGTAGGTGTGAGCCTTGATTTATGCAACAGTATACAGTATTATGATTGCTGCTAAAAACGTATTCTTCATCGTAAGTAACACTGTGTTTCAAAGTTTCTACCTTTCTTAGCTAACAACAACGTGCGCTAGAAATCTTTTAGAGTTTTTATTATATCTGTTTGTCTAGCTTTTTTTGGCAATGTGACGTAAATATATCAATATAAGTTTGTCGTCAGTATGAAAAGCTGCTGCTAGTTTAGCTACAATAAGATTCGAGAGTCAAAAATTTCCACTCCTATTTAATTCGTAATTTTCAACAGTAGTATCTAAGCTATCACGCGACTTACGAATTCATATGAAATTTGAATTTGAAGTAGAAATATACATGTTGCAAACATACCACTTATTGAACAACTTGCTAAATTTAAAAATGAAATAATATAATAAATGTAATTAGAATTAATATTTTCAAGTAAACCATAAACAAATAAATTTGAAACAGCGAGTATGCACTACAAAAATTTGAGAATAAAAATTCTTTTAAATACTTAAAAAATTAATTCATTATATATTCTATGAATTCGTGTGTCGCGTATGACCTAGTCGATACATTATGGTCCAAAAATAATTTAATAGGTTTTAGTATAGACAATCGATTTCTTTAATTATATTCTTGCTTAATAAAATATTTTTATCTCTTGATACAGTTAAGTATCTAATCAATTTTATTTTAGCACTGGTTTAACTGGTGCAAAGTCAGTTTTACCGCAATGACGGTCCGGTGGCGGTGCACACCCGCGGTTTCCTGCCGGAACATCCGGTTGTTGTTGGCTTTTAGTAAACTCGTTTACTACGAGTATAATAATGGTTATCATGATTGAAAGTATCTCAATTGACCCAACATATGTATACGGATGTACTGGGTTGTAATAACTGCGTTATAGCCGAAAATCGGTTTGAACAAAAGTAAACATTTCATTACATTGATTTATATTCAAATTTATATTGTTAGGTTAATGTATCTGGTTTTAGTTCTAGCCGATTTATTGATGTCTTGATATCAAAAATGACAATAATTATAATAATATATTTGCGACCCTTCTATTAATAAGATTTAGTTTTTTTCATTTCTTAAAAAGTTAGTACACATTTGTAGCAACTGTTAATTATAATCTCTATCGTAGTACTTTTGTATTTAGTCGAATAATTACGTAGTATTATATTATGTAATTTGTATCAAGATTTCTGATGGAAGTCAGCTATTCCACAGGCTTGGTTTTCTAAAATGTCATCAACCAATTTGATTAACAAATTCGTTAATGAAATACACAAGGTGAAGGAGCATTTAGTAAAAATTAATTATAAAATAAATTTATAGTGATTACGTTCATAAATTTAAAATAACGTAGATTTTCCTAAATGTCGACTAATGTACTGCATTTGCTTAAATAAAAGGTGGCAACCGTAATAAGATCCTGGTAACATATTGCATAATATTTATAAATTACCACATGTTACATATCTGGTAAACCCAGTCAACTATGTAGATTAGTGTTGAAATCCTACAGACAATGACTCAGACACTATTAATGAATGTATTTATTGATTGGTTTGCACAATAATATTCGGAGTACCTAAAAGATAATATTTTATTGTAACCGCATTAAAATATATCTATACGAATTATGTATAACACCTTAATTTGAAATTTAAATAGTTTACTTTTATTTAAACTTTTATACGTTTAGTGTTGGCGATGTGGCCCAAGATGATATGCACGCTAAACCTGTGGAGGGACTGGCTCTCAAGCTCAAGTGCCGGAACACACCTAGAGGTATTTAGCGGAAGGTTTTCAACTTGAGGCTGGTAGCTATACAGGCCTGTATTAGAAAAAGCCCTACCACCATGCTATAGTTTTCCTTCACTGAAAACTCACGCTTATTGCAGGTGGATTTGAACGCACATTGATGCGGCATGCGTACGCACTACCAAATGAGCCATCTGATCGCTTTACTTTGATAAGATTTATGTTAATGTCCGTGTAGAACAAGTTTTTGACTATTAGGGAGATGTTTATCCTATTATAAGACCATAGCTAATTTAGCGAATCCAATGCTGTTACTATTTGTATTTGCTTAGAGAAATTCATCCAACACCATTAAATGTTTCATTCTTATATAAACTTGTGGATCCGGTAGGTCTTGCTACAAGACCATTCTATCAAAAATACAAAATAGTTTAGACGTACAGGGAGGCCGATATTTTAGGATAATATGATTTTATTCATATGAGAAAAAGTAATGATACGAAAATTTAAAAAAAAATGTATGTCTATATAACAGCGTCACCGTCCGGGGCCTTCTGTTGCTAAGAATCAAAATAATTTATATAATTTTGCATCGAGCTTTGTTTTTCTGGATAGGTGTTTCTTTTATACAACATCGAGTAAAGCAGAGCATCAGCAAAATCGCATATTAAAATAACTTAATATGTTGCGGAATTATTCATATTTAAAGGTAATAATGGCTTATAATATTACTCTGCCATTTATGAAAGAATCATCATATATATAACAAAAGTCAAGTTACCATCAAATTAGTATAATATATATATACACATATAACAAAAATCTGTGGTCATAAAATTTTCCCAAAGTGATTCTCGTCCTTTTTCAATAAATAATATTCCGAAAATATGATTGGAACAGACTTTCACGAGCTCCTTATTAGATATCCGATTTACCAGGCCGACAAGAAATAGAAAAGTAAATTATTGACTTTGAATTTGGTAATTAATCTCCTGTTAAGCATTTTGAAATTAATCTCTTGAAATCGAAAACTTATAAAAATTAACTCCAATGCTGCTTTTATAAATAAATATATTCCATTTCTTTTATACCTTTATTTTTGACAAATTATGTGTGATTTTTTTTGTATGAGACTTATTTTACAATATTCAGAATATTTGAAGGAACACGGTAAATAGGATATAGCCAAAGAAACGATGACGAGATATATGTGATTATTACAAAAATGTCAACACGTTGTACAAATATTTTTATAAATTAAGCTTATTTTTATTTTAACAAAATGACTAAATTAAATCAAAATAATATTCTGAGTAAAATAATATCGACTACAGCGTCATCTATTGCGTTATGATCATTAATCGAAATAAAAAGTATCCTATCTCTCAAGTTGGATCAAACTGCACACTGCAAAATTTGTTGAAAATGGTTCAGTAGTTAAGGAGTTCGTCGCGGACAAACAACGTGATACAAAATTTTTATTTATAACCAAACACTTTTTTTTAATACGTGTATATAAATACAGAGAAAATAAAATAAAACAATAATTTATCGTTTCAATATTTTGTATACGTGCAAACATACTAGAAAATTATTTCAATTTGAAGTAATAATAGAATGAGAACTAACAAATATATTAAAATTTAAATAATTTTAGAAATTACCAATTATTAAGATCATTTGTCATTTTGGCCACAGTTATACATAAATGATGTGAATTGAGAACATTTTTTCAAGTAAACATTAAGGAATCATTATTATTAATATAATGAAAATAATGCTTCCTTTAGATCATATGATAGTAGGTCGTGGGTTTAATTATTATTGATGAAAGTATAAATTCATTATTTTTCCAATTATTTATTCCAGAGTCAAATTTTCTTAAAGATTTTACGCACTATTAATATCATATTTATTAAAAAATATAACAATAAACGATATGTAAATATTAATCGTTTATAATTAAACTATTTAAAGTTACGAAAACAATATACAATTGTTAACTTCTGTTTGTTTACAGAAAACATAACCTCTTCGTTGATTACAAACAATAAAACATGAGGAGTCTTAAAATGAATAACATAAAGTATATTATATATGAAAATATATAATACACAAAAATACAGATACAGTTCAATATTTCAACTTACCCATTGTTTTTTGAAAAAATATAATTATCACCACTAAATGAAAATTAGTCCTTGTTAATTATGCCTAGGATATCAACAACACTTTATAAGTCACCGCGTTTTATTATGCGAGGTAGTTACGATTTGTAATACGTTTGTGAAGACGCGAAAACGATCAGCTGTCTACAGTGCACCTATCGACACGCGCTCCACCCATGAGTGTCTCTCTCAGACTAACGCTACGTTACGTTTTGTTCTCGCCTGGCTGCGTCGTGTCGGCCTGCGATTCAAATATCGTTTTCGACTTTTCGTCGAGTCTTCTAATGAAAAAGTTACTTTTTTTTAAACTATGACAAGCTGTGATTGCCTGTTCATTATTGAAGGGTTAGTTCCGTATCTATGTAATATTTTCTGTTATTTTATTTGTGTGGATCTAATTTCACGCGCACACTAACATGCCCTGAATTATACATTTCTTGCAGTTAATACGAAAAAAATGGTATCTTTAATTAGATATATTTTAAGCTTAATACGTGTAAGATGAATACAAGTGTAAAAGACATTAGAGATTGTACTCAATAACGAAGCATGGTTTACAATGTCAATAATATATACACTATTATATATTTTAGGTATAGATATCACATAAATAAAATTTCAGATATGGCTGTGGTTTTGGAAAAATATTTAATCATTTCCACTTATAGACGATGGATCTAAAACTATTTCTGATATCCGATAGCTTCAAACAACTCCGCTAATAGTTTACATAGTTTTACTAGTATATTACTCGTATAGTATTAGAAACAAATATCATTTTTCGACATGTTTTGATTAATACGGTATAATTATAATTAGATATCTATACTAATATTATAAAGAGGAAAGATTTGTATTTTTGTTTGTAACGAATAAACTCAAAAACTACTGGGCCGATTACAAAAATTCCTTTACCATTAGAATGCCACATTAGCCCTGAGTAACATAGACTATATAACATTATTTTATGAAAATGATTAAATAAAATTTTAGTTCCACGTGAACGGAGTCATAGATAACGGTAGTGTATAAATAAACAATGAATTTCTGAGCCTTTCTAAGTTTATAAGGTTAATATAAAAAGATAAATAAATCTATGTTAATATTGTAAAGCGGAAGAGTTTGTTTGTATGAATTCGCTAATCTTAGGAATTACCAGCCGTATTATAAAAAATATTTTTGAGCTATTTAACGTCACGCTGTCATTAATAGGAGCAAAGCAGTATTGAAATAAGTTACAAAAACTGGCAACAACGATTAAATAAAATTTTAGCTTCACGTGAGCAAAGTTGCGGACACAGTTAGTAGCTTTAAATTGTTTTACTAGTTTAACGTATATATAAGTATAAAAAGTGTAATTGCCACTTTAGGCTATATAGGAATCAGTTGATACCCCTCCATGTATAGCATCTATATTTACAAACAGATAAATACTAAATAATATTATTAAAACTAGCTGTGGCTGCGGCTTCATTCGAGTGGAACTAAAAAATGTTTAGCCATTTTTGTCCGTTATTGTAAAAAAAAAACAATTAATACAGCTTTGCTCCTATTGATGGTAGCGCGATGTTAAACAGCCTAAAGTCTTCTTGCAACAGTAAAAATATTTTTTGAAATCCGATCTATAGTTTCTAAGAATAGCGCATTCAAACAAACAACAATTTTCTGCTATGATCATAATATAGATAACTTATTCAATTTTTATATATTAAATGTGACTCGTACTGTATGTTGTGGAAAAATTAAACCGTTTATGCATTTGCACATTTTTTGTTAGGGTGATTTATTGTTTTTACAGATATTTACAATTTTTGGTTAAGTCAGGGGCTGCCAAAGATTTTCAGTTCGCGGCGCACATACATGTTTATTATTTTGTCGCGGTGGCGTCCTGACCTATCTAGCTGGTCAAAATATATAGGTACAATGATATGAGAGTGTTAAAGAGAATCGCTTCATGGCATCGTTCTTCACTCTTTACGGCGCACCAGTTCCAACACCAGGCGCGCAGTTTGTGAGCCCCTGGGTTAAGTATTTATAAATACAGGTTGTATTAAGTTAAATATAATTTATAATGGACTACATGTTGCTGCTAAACGACGAGACAAAGGCAATAGTGGGGTTGTAGGGCACCTAAGCCATTATAATGGAAAGCTCATTATATGTTCCGCATGTCAAAATCAGCCAGTGTTGGCATATAGAGGATTTTGTCACTGTATTTGTAGGTTGGATCGACACTGGCAATTTCTATGATGATTGTTGTTGTTCTCAGATTTATTTATCATCAGGTACAAAGCTGTTACTAGCCGAGTAAAGAAAAAGATACAATAACGCCAGATGTGTCCAACAATTCTCTTTAATCTTAATTACAAAAGGTCACTTACCTTTCTCACGCACCGTAATAATTACATACGGTTAATATTTTTACTAAGCTTAAGCTCGAAGCTCAATTATTGAACTAGATATATTTTTTATGTACGTTCTTTAAATTTGACTGAGATTTTAGACTTCAGTAATTAGCAAATGTGTTTGTATTTCTTATTGTTATTTTTTATAGTAGGATGACAAAAAATAAATATCGGCTGGTCATTTATTGTGTTTGTTACGCTATGTGTATGGTGTTCGCGGTCCAGTTCGATACAAATGGCAAGTCTCAATACCCGTAATTACACGGTAAGGTCATAAATAATATGTTCTTTAATGTATTTAGTAAGATTTTGAGCATGTAGTATTATATTCGTTCTTTATCGTTGACATTCACAATGGATGGAATATATTCTAAACAGTAATCTGATTTCTATGGACAACCCGAATAAATTACTTATCTTAAGTTTCTCTAGGATGTGTCGATAGATCTTATCAATTAAGGTAATTGGACGGTCACTAGCTTGTTGACTTTAGTTATATACCTATAAATTCTAAATATACATCGACTTTTTGGCCATGTTTACTGAATATACATAAAACATTTCCTATATGATTATTTATTAACTTATTTTTTTATAGTAATAGTATAGTATAGTAGGTAATTTTATTAAGCAATGATTATGATTTTTTAATAGTAAGTTTTATTTAAAAGACAAACTATTATACATTTATTTATGTATATAATGTCGCAGTGGACGCTACTTTGCACCTCCGCCGTTTGGCCGCTGCTTTGCCTCATTAAATTATCTTATGTGAATAATAAAAAAATATGTTCCTACGGATTCTTATCCTACTGCTTTAGCAATTGTTTGTTATTTATAATATGTACTGTAATGCAGTTTTCACAAACAACAAAGCGAAAGTTTTATATAAAGCATCATTGCAATTACAAAATATGTATTGTTTAATGATTTGAATTAATTTAATTAAACGGCTACCTTAGACTATCTCATTTTAATTTTTTTCTAGAAGACAAATGTTGCAAACTCGTCATTGATATAATTTTACTGTAACAAATAAAAGATACTTTTAGGTACAAACGAAATAAGTAGTAAAGATAAAACAAAAAACAAACAGATGTTTCGGTACATCTTTAGTACCTGGCATAATGACATTTCACGCTTTATTAACTTTTTTTAGTCCGTCAACACATGGTCTATTACCGATATTAGCAACAATGGCAGGTGGACGCCAGGGGGTCGGATAAATAGCCTAATATTTATTTGCAAGATGGCGTGGACACAAATCGTGGTTTATTATAGGCGCCATTTGGCAAGGTGGCTTTCGTAATGATAATACTGGCACTCTGGCACTGTAAGCAAGTATGATGGTAGATATTAATGGATAGGCGTTTGTGTCATTAGTTTTAAAGATTCAATAATATTACAACAGAAGTTACTAATATTTGACACCCGATATTTACAGCAAGCAATAATTTAGTTTTATGTTATGTACAAATGATTTTAACTGTCTTTTAAAGAATACTTTGTAAAAGTATAGACTATATCTAAAGAGTTATTAACCTACCTACTAAAATTATACCAAAATTGTATATACTATGAAATTAACATTTTATAATTTCACGGATAGTATTTTTTTATTTCCTGACTGCAATAAAAACACTTACAACTTTATATTATATATGAATGATCATGTAATAAATAAAAATACTTCTATACTATATTACTTATATTCTTCTATGTAATTATTTAATTACAGTCAATAAGCAGACTGATATAAGTGTATAACTTCATAGTGTAACGGTGTACCGTTTGCAAGCAGGGTCGTGCCGCGTAACGATCCCAGCATATGGTGTGCCATGTTGTATTATCCTAAATTTGTTAATTTACTCAAAACAGCCAGTCATGCCGACTGATGCCTTACACCTTGCTTCTCTATCGTTTTCTTTTCATACTGTTACCTTTTTGTCAGGATGAAGTTATATTATCGCTCAAGTTAAATATTCAATTTAATGCAATAAATTTATTCAGCGACTGGACTATTTATGGTTGATATTCTTGGAAAATAATAAACTAACTTGAGTTATATACAAAATGTATTATTTACGTTTAATTACAAATTTTGGCATCTATGCTGAATATTTCTATATATTTCTCCATTTATGACCGTTCCTTATTGTACGCTAACATTTGAAATTTTAGGGATTATTAATAAAAAAAATTACCTAGGATGTGCAATGTGGTTAGCGAAAGCGCAGGTGTTGAAAAGCGGTCAATATTTAAAGAGGATAATAGCAAGCACCGTAGCGTGGGCCCGTGCAACCAGTCAAACTCATAATTTGGACAAATCGATTTAAACCGGGCGGCGCTTTTGTGCCATGATTTAGTAGCTCACACAAATTGAGCTTCCACATCGATCCATGATCGATACACCACCTGTAAGCACATGTAATATGAACGTCGAAGCCAGCAATTACAACCTGGAAAGTAAATGGTCTGTAAATTAACCTTGTTCGTTTATTCAAGTAATGGATCATCCACTCTATTATTGCAACAAGTGGGCACTAACTAAACGTAATTTCTTGATATTTGTAATTTCATATAATATTTATAATAATGACAATATAGTTCTGTGATAGACTAAGTCTGAATACGACTGAATGATAAAAATGTAAAAACCCCCTGACTAAGAATATGTCAGAAAAGGTATTTTAGAATCCTTACTAATATTATAAATGTGCAAGTGTGTTTGTTTGTTTATTTATTACGCTTTCACGCCTAAACCGCTGAATCAGTTATGATGATTTTTGGTACAGAGATATATGGGACCCTGTAGATGGTGATAGGCTAAAATTTCTAGCGAAAAATTTATTGGAAGTGGAGTAAAGAGAGGGATAAACTTTGTATGAAACTTTTTATTGCGTCATTCAATTTGTTTGAACAAATCAATATTAACGTGAGCGAAGCTGCGGGTAAAAGCTAGCTACTAGGAATAAACTCGTTATATATTTTGTTCAAGCATAAAAATAATAAAAGGTAATACATTCCAAGAATTTTTTATAGTAAAAAACCATCAGTACAGCAGCATATTAGTTACACAGCAGCCAGCACTTTGTACTTTTGGGTACATTTTTGTTACAACAATTTTTCGGTAATTCTCATTAATGGCAATTTGTTATACTTGACTTTTGACACGAATCGTTATTCTTTTAATAACAAACCTAACAGCTGAATAAATGATAATTATCGGCTGTAAAGTATCTATTACATTCAGATTATGTTTGGCAATATTAGGAAATTGATAAGATATATTAGTAATATACAGTATAGTTACAAATACATCAAGAATCCTTAATGAGAAAAAGATCACACCTAAACATCAAAACACGTATAGTGATGCACCCATCCTTATCTAATATTGCGAAATAATCTATCTAAAGACACCTTTATATAATAAAGTGAAAAAAGTGAATCATTCTCATATAGACATGCCGACGATTCACATAAATTAAACCACATTCTAGAAGTACTATTGTGGTGCTTCGTGAAATCATTCATAAAAACAGACTGTAGGGTGTTCCAAAAACTATCCTTGTTTTAATTACTTATTTACTAAACAGACTACAGTAATACAATAACATATTGATAATTTGGGGTAATTTTATTATGTATTTATTATTCTAATCAACCACATGTGTCATATTACGTAAATTAAATGTAATTATGACAGTATATTATTATATCATATGTATGTACATATATATTTCCTATAAAAACATTGTATATATTATAATAACAAATAAAATATAATAAATCTAATTAAAAATTAACGTCTAAAAGAAATAATTATATGTTGCTGAATAAGTATAATTAATTAAAAAAAAACAACAACAACAAAAACAAGGTTTATAAAAACTATGTAATAATGCACTAGACACCGTGTGTCATACGTAAAAAAACCAGACTGTTTATTGGAGTATAAATATAGATTTTACGCACGCGTATAGAACGAAAATGTGCACGGAATGAGATTGTTGAATACATTCTTATATAAAACATGTTTTCGACCTATGCCAACATGATACCGGCTTTTATAAGCATGCATGCAGTAATATGTTACAAGACAGGAACATGTTTATTTCTCCAAAAGATGAAATTAATTCACTCGTATATCTGGTACCGTATCTGCTGTTTTGTGTGCATGCGCTTATGCTAAAATCTTCAGATCATACTGGATAGTGAACCCCTCACACTGTGCTTTTTTAATACTTTATAGGTTTAGCGTTGTAGCTACAATCTCACTTGATGTTAAGTGACGATGTGGCCCAAGATGGTGGACACGCTAGAGAACCGGCTCTCAAGTGTAACTGCCGAAACATACTTCTTTGGCGGCAGATTTTCAACTTGAGGATGAATCCTCACGGTGATTTCCCTCACCAAAAGCTCAAGTTCATTGCAGGTGCGTCTTTTAATACTAACGACTAAGCCATTATTATTTCAAACTAAACTAAAATTATAAAATTTTGGACAAATATATTATTATGAAGCGATTATAGCTCAGTTGGGAGTGTGTACGGACGCCGCGTTAAGGGATGCGAGTTCGAATCCACTTACAATGACCTCATGCTTTCGGTAAAGGTAAACATCGCGATAAAACCAAAGCATGGTGGTAGGCCTGCCTGATAGCTACCACCCTCAAGTTGAAAATCTGCTGCCAAATACCCATAGGTGTGGCCAGATTGTGGCCATAACCTTTAACCTTAACTATACAAAAAAAAAAAAAAAAAAATATTAATATATCAGGTATTATGTATTCGAAGTTAGACGTACGTGAAACTGTTAATTTCATAATGAAATTACAGGCTTAACAAATTATTTACGAGCTTAATGTCGCGAGGGTTGCTTGAGTTCGTGACCTAGCGCTGAACTCAATTATTTTATCGCCCGAGTTCATGATTCGTTTCGTCTAGATACACTGGAGGGCATTAGGCGCGCATTAGCCTACTTTGCTTTCGGGATAGAAAGTCAGATAAAAAGCGATTTAAAGATGTCTATTGTTAGTCAGTTTTATTATACTGATCTTATAGTTTAATATAATGTAGTTTATTATTTGTAGCAAATTATAAAAAACAAAATTCTGATGATCTACTTAACGAACGAACGAAGTGATCGTTGGCCGTGAATTTTGGTGTACTGAATGAATAACAAAACTTAAAAAACGGATTTTAAACAAGGCACTGAAATTAGCTCACTCACAAATTCACTTTTTTCGTTTTACAGTAGTAATGTTAAGGTGAAGTTCCGCGAATAATATCCCAAGGGTATCAACAGGCACAAGATGTGTTGCCAGATAGAATTGTTAAATTACAAAATGTACAACTTTGTATAATTTCTAAATTATTCATTGATATGTTGTAAAGCATTACTTGTGTGCTAATAATGTACAAGCAATAAAGCACATACACTACAATACTAACCTAAAACAGTGCTTATTTTTGTATTTTTTTTTTATGTAATAATTGAAATCTTAGCCAGGAAATATATGGCTTGTAAATGTTCTTACGGGTAGATTTGTATTTCATTATATCCTGCATCATTTTAATGTGTTTTAAAAATATACAGCTATAAATTTTTCTTAAAAAAAAAACAAACCTTTTTTTCACAGACTTTATTACAAATATCTATTAACTAATTTGTATTGCGAAAGGACAAAGTAAATGCACAGTATAATACAACTCTGACTGAACCAAATCTCAACCTTAATTATTTTTAAAAATTACAATTGAGGTGTAATTTCAGAAGTCAAAATATAATATATATTTCTAAATTTTACTTTATACCTTAAAATTACTTGATAGATAGTGATGGCAATTGACACGGTAATAACTAAAATAAAAATAAAAGGGTTTTTCCAGAATAACAGATGATAGTCAAAATTTTGTAGTTACTGATTTTTCATGCAATTTTCTGTGTTCTATTGCTAACAGCATAATTAAAAATGTAAGCTTTATTTAATCTGGCTTTCACTGATGTACGCTAAAATTAGCATGTCAACAACATAAACTTTTGTGGAACGTCGGAATCTCTATAACAGCGTACAGCATAACTGTTTCAAAATATATCAGTGGGTGTGTTTCTTATCTTTGAGTATTCATTAGTTTGTTTCTTTTTATTATTACGCATCATTTTTTTAATGCATAAGCTATATAGTTTTTAGTCGTAATACACACCTATGTAATTCTTACGTGTAATTATTCGTGACAAACTTGCATCTATTAGTTAACAGGCTAGGTGCACGCTTCTCAAAACGAAGTGATGCACTACAAAATAATTGCAAATAATGACAATGAAATTAAGTAAATCTACATCTATATCTGTAGGAATATTAAAAAGCGGAAAAGTTTGTTTGTTCGAACGTGCTAATCTTAAGAACTACCAGTAAAATATCTTTCATCTTTCAATAAGCAATCGTCGAGGAAAGCTTTAGTCTATTTAACATCACGCTACTACCAATAGGAGCAAAGCTGTATTGAAAAGAGTTACAAAAACAGGTAGAAAATTACTAAATAATTTTTAATCTCATACGAATGAAGTCGCGAGTACAATTAGTCTTTTATATGTATGTAAGTGAAATACTACTCACTGATTCATTAGGATCTCTCTATCTTTATGCGAACGAAGTCAGGGGCATCACATTGTTAAATATAAAAACGAAAGTGTCCTTGCTATATTTTTATTTCTAAGCAATGCAAAATAGTATATGTTGTATGTAAAAATATATTCTAATACTTAATATGCTAGTTATTAGTATACCAGTAGATCTGGCAGCACTGGGTATAAGCACAATACAAACCTCTAAACACGCGAGCGGTCAAGAGCCTTTTAGGTTATGAATATATGAACTGTGGTCACAATGAGAACCCAAAGCAATAATAATCCATAATAGGAAAAGGAGATTCACGTACGATTTTTATCTCATCGGTGGAATATTTCATATAAGTTTTTTTCTATACAAATTCTCAATTACCCTCAAGTTTATATCTTCGCAGTAATTTTTTATATATAATTGCAAACAAATATGCGGTTTATTCTTTACATTTATATGTACATATATTATTCTACAAACTGTACATTATTTATTGAGTAATAATATTCTTTGTAATTTTTTTACAAGTAATTATTTAATTACTTGGATAATTTCTATTTTTTTAAGATGAAAAGATTTGACTTGGTTTTGTAGTACCTAATTCCTCGGATAGGCACGTTTAAGTTTTTACTTACCTATTCGAAGTTTTCGTTTATTTGTATGCGTGTCTAATAAATTGTATCCAGAATTTATTTTTAGTATAAACTCAATGGTTTATAGAATAATTAAATTTATATGACCTACAGAAATAATGATTTTGCATCCCGCCGAAACGTGGGATGTTGTTGTCTGGAGAAAAAATAAAATTTACATTCGAAATTGGAACGCGAATGGCACGAGCGCCCGAGGCCTCTCGCTACCGACTGCACAAATGCACAGTGCACGTGCTAGTGATGTCTCTAATTTTCATAATATAATATTACGTTTATCTTATAACACGCTTACCATTCAAATATCAATAATACTGCTCATTTATTACAATACACGCAACATTGCATTGAGAGGAAGTAAGCATTTATTCATCCGGATCTAACTATCTCGTAAGGGGGCTAATTGAAATCATTTTAAGTGTAGCATCAATTTAATATTTGAATTTGATTAACGGAGATAAAAACGGCGGTAAGGACTACATTTGCGTAGTGTATACTGTAGGAAAATTTAAGTCCAAAGTCAATTTCGAACGGTTGACTCATTCAAAATTGGAGTGAGGTCACGTTGCCAGGAGCAACGCGGTACCAACGGCTGGTAAACGATGTCAGGCAATCGACCTGTGCTATCCGAATATAATACTTTTGTTCTACAACTATGTACATATACATTTGTAATTATTTGTAAGAACAATTCTAATATGTTTGTATTATCTGTATAAAAACATAAGCTATAATTGTATTTAACTGTATATATAAGTTTTTGGCCGTTTTTTGAAAAACATTCAAGACATGTCTGCTCTTATTACTGGCAGCGATATGTTAAGTAAGCTAAAGCCTTCCACGATAATTGCGCTATGAAATTAAATATAATTTTTGAAAATTGAGTTGTAGTTACTAAGATTTGTGTCCAAATAAACTTTTCCAGTTTATAATATTATTAGTGTAGATATATAGAATAGTTACATATTATTCTGACGTTTGATCTATTTTAAACCTGTAATATTTTTGTAATACACTATTTCAAATTAATTAATTGCATAAAAATAAATTTAGGGCTCAAGATGATTAACAAATTTGTTTTGCTTAAACAAAAATGTTATATGTAATTAGATATTTATTAAATAATATTTTTATGGTATCGCGGCAAAGTGACGGCACAACAATCCATCGCCAGTCGCCCCTGTCATGCTCGATATATATACATACATGCATAACATACGTTATCTTATGTAAACCGTATTGATGTTTTATTAATATAGATTAAAAAAGCTCAAGATAATTATGAGGGTTCGAAATTAATTTAGAAAAGTTTAATACCATGTCGATAAAATCATAAAATAATCATAAAATCGATAAAATCATAAAAATGGATAATGTAGGTATCTGGTTTTTTTTTTTTTTGAACTGACATTCGCTGTTAGCCCCAAGGACTTTGACAGCTTCACCGAACTTTTTGGGGTAAGTGCTGAAGGCACTCAGCCTCGAGGCAGCGGGCACGAGGGTGCCAAAACGGCCGAACCTTGGCTTGGGTTGCTGCCGGTAAGTGAAAAAGATTCACGATCCTGACTAACCAACAGGTATTGTCTTACAAATTTAGTGATCCTAACAACGACCTTATTAGGTAAGCAGCTCAGGGCCGCGACGGTAGTCCCTTACAGAACCGTGTATTTAACGTGTGAACTTGTATCTGGTATACTCCAGATAATCTATAGAATATCAATGTGACTGCACGCTTGGTTTAGGGGCAGCGTCAAAGTGTTGTAGGTTCGAACCCTACATATAACAATTATTTTTGTAATCCACAAATGCCTTTATTTTCACTATGGATGTTACTTTATGTTTGTTGTTTCGCTAGTAATTAACGTAACTTCCTACAAAGGCAGATATATTTTTCTTTTTTTAAAGTTAAGGCTTAGCCTTAGCTTAGCTTACAGGCCATAATCACACCAGACCTTGAGTGATGATACGGTCCAAGTTGGTAGATACGCTAAACTTTTGTAGGAACTGGCTCTCAAGTGCAACAGTCGGAACATACCTATTGGTATTTGGCGGCAGATTTTCAACTTGAGGGTGGTAGCTAGCTAGACGGGCATCAGAAAAAGCCCTGCCACCATGCTATGGTTTCCTCACGATGTTTTCCTTCACCGAAAATACAAATTCAGTGTAGGTGGTTGCATTCAAACTCACGTATCTTGACGCAAAGTCGTATTTTTTGGTGCGTCGTATACTTTGTGTACATCTGTGATATTTCCTAAGTTACCTATTTTAATTGAATACTATAAGCCGAAAGGTTGGCCTAAATTGAATTCTCTGAATGATTAATAAATTCATTTACATACGGATTAATACCACGTTGATAAAAAACATCTTCATAAATGAAGTGTTATTTTGTAATGAAATTGTAAATCATAAAACGGTTGTTGTAAGTAAACCACAAAAGATAGATATGCTGTCCCGGACTTATTTTTACATATTTTTAAGAGGAACATTTATTTTCCAAAATGTATCAATGTAATATTAATAATAAGCCCGCGAAGAACGCCTATAGAAAGAATATTTTATTTCTCGTTTTTGTCACTTTTTCAATACTGCTTTGTACCTATTAGTGATAGCGTGATGTTAAATAGCCTAAAACCTTCCTCGATGGTTACTACAACAAATACAAAAATAATGATTAAAATTTGACAAGTTGTTTCTAAGATTAGCGTCTTCAAACAAACAGACAGACAAAGAAACAAACTTTTCGGCTTCATAAAATTAATATAGATAAGGTGCAATAATTCGTTTCCGATTATTGTATAAAAGCTTATATCCAACTTTATTTTATAGATTTCAGACCTAACGTTATGACCACGACATCACCTGACGTTAAGTGACGATGTGGCTCATGATGGTGGATCCGCTAAGCCTAGTGAAGTGACTGGGGCTCAAGTGCGACTGTGGCGGCAGATTTTCAACTTGACGGTGGCAGTTAGCTAGGCGGGCACTACAAAAAGCCCTACCAAGTCCTACCACTGGTTTCATTATGATGTTATCCTTCATCGTAAGACTAAGCTCATTGCAGGTGGATTTGACCTCACGTCTCTTGACACGCGGTGTCCGTACAAACTACCAACGCGTCAAAACCAACAAAGCCCGATACACATCCAGATTACGATAAATCCTTCACGGAGACACTCTTTTAATTAGTAGCCTTTCAAGGGCTTCCAGTGTACGTTCAATTGTTGAGAGGTCGTTGATGGAATATCTTTTGTTAGTTGCTGTTGTTTATAATTAAAACATCACGTCACGCTGTGGTACTACAAAAAGAAAATCTAAACTGTTTCTTGTGTGTATTCACAAGACAACCCTTACTAATATTATAAACGCGAAAGTTTTGTAAGTATGGATGTTTGTAACCCCTTCACGCAAAAACTTTACAATAATATATAGCTTATGTCGCAATAGTATGCAATAGTAGGTCATTATGGCCAAAATACTAAGCGACCCGCGTAGAAATTACTACGAGCACAAATGTTTTTATACCAGTCTCCTATGATATAATTCATTTAAAATATCGGGTACCGGAATCGGAATTGTTTGACAAAAACAATATTCAAGTGAGCAAAGCCACCGGTAAAAGCTAGTAAAATAATATTTTAAAATATTTACGTGTTGTATTGTCCCTTAAGTTTGGAGTAAAGAAGACAAATAATCCTTGAATTTATCTTAAGTACTTCGCCGTTACTATGATCGACAGAGAGTACTTATAATGAGGCAATTTGTTTCAATACGCAGATCACTGGTCATCAGTGGTTTCAAAGCCACCGCTGCACCTGCTTAAACCTAAATATAAAGTAATAACGCTTTCTCAACATTTACGGTTGTTGAAATTAAAGTCTAATTTATACCAAGTTAAGGTTTGTATTTAACACGATCTTTGCATGTAAGTAAAACCTTTATGAACGCCGGTCATAATTTTCAGTGCCAAACCGCGGAATTTGCGGCGCACGCTGCGACTTCAGTGCATTTAAGAAAACAATATTTTAAAGAAGTTATGAAACTTCAAGGCCGAGATGGAATAATATGTAAAATGTTTACGAGTTCTTAAATGTACGAAGCTGAAGTTAATTTGTCATGACGTTCTTACTAATAATTGTAATAGTAGTAGACAATGGCTTTGCTAAGTACATTCAAGGGGGCAGCTGTCAACCTGTAGGAATATGTGGGTAAGTTCCAATGTGTATTCCAGCTTTTTATATGACACTTTGGTTGAAAAATTAATCTTTCCAATTTTTATGTTTTCAAATAGTTTTGCAAAAAGAAAATCGGCAGTGAGATTTGCATACATTAATTTATATGCTTTTATTTTATTTTTCATGATAGCTCGCTAAAGTGAAGGCATTTTACCTGATGTAATGTACACTTCAGTCCAAATCAGCGATCATCGAGATAACGACAATCCATCACCAATCGCCACTGTCATGCTAGCCTGACAATTTTTGAAGTGAAAACTTCTTTAGGCGCGTTGAGCACTTTAGGGTGAACAAAAATCATGGAACTCTCGTCATCGTTACCGAACGCTTTCTATGAGCTATATCTATACTGTGTATATGTGTTATTTATGTAGAGAGTGTATGTGGATTGTTAATTATAAGCTTGTTATATATGGACGCTTGGTCGATCGGTTTGACCTGCGACTTATTAATTACGCGTAACCAAGGTACTGGGTTCCGAACCACAACATATAGGGATACGACTTTTACTTCTTTTTTTATAAATTATTTGTGTAATGTGGTTTTCACTTTTGTCGGCAATCCTTATGACTGATTTTAATTTTGAATTCTTTAATAGTTTATAGGTTTAGCGTTATGGCCACAATCTCACCTGATGTTATGTGACGATACCGTCGAAGATGGTGGACATGCTAAGCTTGTGGAAGAACAGGCTCCAAGTATGACTGCCGGAAGACACCTATTGGTATTCGGCGGTAGATTTTCAACTTGAGGGTGGTAGTTAGCCAGGCAGGTATTAGAAAAAGCCCTACTACCGTGCAGTGTTTAACAATCGATTAAAACAACGTATAAAAGGTAGTCAGCAAGGGCTCAGCTACCATCGTATCAGCCGTATCAATGATACGGGGCCCCCAGGTTACAGAGGCCACTAACGTGTGTAAGCAAAATGTTATACATAATGTCTGTTAATCACGTGCTTCCCGGGAAAAAACATATAAAAGACTGTCATACGTGTTTATAGAGATTTCACATGAGAAATGACATAAGTATTTCAACAAATGTTTCTTTTGTGAGAAATCTTTACCCTTCATTCCTCCCCCCCCACCCAACTAATTTTACGCCACTGAGATACTCAGTTAATATAGTTGAGTTGTTAGTTATAAATAAATTGGTATAACGGATTAATTACAATAACTCCAATATTTATATTATCTTCGTTGATACAATTTCTGAATCAAAACACACGGAGACATGTGAATGCAATATGACAAATGAATGCGTTTGTCTAATGCTGAAAGGTTAGTCAGTGTAGGGGCATCCATAACATGAGATTGTTCTTATGACAATGGCCACTATGAGTACTCGTTTACATTCATTTCGATTTGATGATTAGTTAATTTTGAATATACAACATTCCTATAGAACTCCGGTCACAAATGTTGAAGTCACGATTTTAGGTTAATAATTATCAAATATTAACTCATTTGGTATTGAACTTTCGGTGAAGGAAAACATCGTGATGAAACCATTGGTGGTAGGACTTTTTCCAATGCCCGGTCTGGCTAGCTACTATCCTCAAGTTGTAAATCTACGGCCAAGGAGTTATAGGTGTGTTCCAGCAATTGCATTTGAGAGCCAGTCCATCCACTAGGTTTAGCGTGTCCATCTTCTTGGGCCACATTGTCACTTAAAATCAGGTGAGATTGCGAACATAACCTTAACGATAAAAATAATCATTAAAATTTTCGCTTAAGCTGAATAAAACATTAAGTTAATCGAAAACATACTAGTGGTAGAAATCGCACACCTATAATGATATTTGATTAAAATAGCAATGAGACTGGCGTTCCTTTTAATAGTATAAGCTTAGTATCAACTGTAATAAACTCTAAAGCGTTATATGTATACTAGCTATGCTTGCGACATTGTTCGTGTGAAACTAAAAATCAATCTTTACTTACTCTTAATATTATAAATGCGAAAGTAAGTTTGTCTGTTTGTTATGCTTTCACCGATGCATAGATTATGCTGAATTTTCGTATAGAGATAGGTGGGAACCTGGAGACGGTGATAGGCTTTTCACGTGAAAACCTTATTGGAAGTGGAGTAAGGAGAGAGATAAATTTTGTATGAAACGTTTTATTGCGTCATCCGATTTGTTTGACAAACAAAATATTAGCGTGAGCAATTCTAGTTAAAAAAACTAGTTATTTAATAATTTCTACCCGTTTCTGTGTCTTTTTCAATACTGCTTTGCTCCTATTTGATGGCAAAATGACATTAAATAGCATATAACCTTCCCTAATTATTGTACTATCAAATACAAATTGAATTTTTTAAATCAAACTGGTCCTTCTTAAGACTAGCACTTTTAAACAAATAAACAAACTTTTACGCTTTATAATATTAATATAGATTAAGTGGTTCGACTATCAACTTTGCGAAGCGTTTTTGGATCCTTTTTATAAATATTGAGATTATAAATGCTTATAGAAGATTACTAAGCAATTTACATAAAACTAAACTAGAAAAGCTATAGGTCTAAATTAAAAGTAAAATGCGGGTAGAGCTTTTGGACCTTTAATAGTTTTTATTGATGAATTGAGAATAAGCACATCAAGATAGTTTCAAGAAAAAAAACTTTATTTTTATGTAAAGCTGAGTAATATAAATAATTTAAATAATAATTAAATTAATAATTATAATAAATATATAATAAAAATAATAAATTCAATATCTTTTATATTTGAATATAATATTCACTACCAATTTCTTACAAATCTAGAGTAAAATATGTAAAATAGTAATCAACGTGTATTTTAAATTAATTATTATAATATATTTTTTAATATTGTATATTTAAAATAGAATATATCTATATAAATATTATAAAGCGGGGAAGTTTGTCTGAAAGCTCTAATCTAAGGAACTACCAGTCGGAATTCAAAAATTCTTTTTGTATTTTATAGAGCAATCAGAGACGAAAATTTTAGACCTTTTAACATCACGCTACCACCAATAAGAGAGTAGAGCTGTATTACATTAAAGTTACAATGATGTTAAATAATCATCCTTTATTTTTTAGATTACATCGCAATAAGTTTGTATAGATATGAGTTACCTTTGTTACAAACGTCTACAAAAAAAAAACAAAAGTCGTCAACTGATATTCCGGGTGATCATATGGTGTGTTTTTATATTTAGTATAAATAAGTTTACAGCTTTATTTTCTATTATTATACTAAACGTATCATTAATGTTAAGAGTATTGTTTCTCTATTTTGCTTAAAAAGGTTTAACAAATATATGCATAACAAGTTTGTACAATTTTACTAACACATTTTTTTATCTGTATTGTATTTTGAAATCCATGACACATTATTACAGACGTATTAATAAGTAAAAAAATATCGTCGGGTGACGAAACTGTAAAGTCATTACTCGCAGGTAAAGAGTGTGTTCTAAAATACAAAGTATTCTAAATACAAAAGAGTATGTGCTTCAAATGACGATTGTGTCTCTAATCGCTTATTTTGTTTGTGTGGTTACAACCTTCAAAATTGGTTTCTCTATGCAAATGCGTATCTCGTGCCCGCGACAGGTGATGTGCGGCACCCTTAATTGTTTTTTATAATAATATTCAAATATTATGACGTTTTTTCTTCGAGTTTTTGTTGTAGAGAATGGCGCGAGTGTCGTGCCAGGTGGTCCAGAAAAATTGTTTCTTTCGACGTAACAGCTTGCCGAGTGACGGTATATAAATGGAGTGTCGCATCTACACAATGCGTTAATTAATGATAAGTAAATAAATAAACACTGAGATTGTAAGAACAGCTTTCGAATACTTTTTATGCGTCACGAATAAATTAAGATTTTATATTTTTGTAATTGTTATTGTAATATGGATTACCGAAAGAGATAATTTTATCCTTGTAACTACTGGAAAATTAGCAACACTAGCTATACCCACGACTTTGTAGAATTACAATTGTATTTCATATTTTTGGCCGTTTTTGTATATATATTTTTAATTAGAGCTGTACTCCTGTTGGTGGTAGCATGATGTTAAATAGTCTAAAGCCGGCCTCAGTGATTATTCTATCAAATACAAAAAGAATCTTTGAAATCTGAACAAACTATTCCGCCTTATAATATTAATAATGTTATTATATATTAATCTTTTTAGATTAATAGTATATTTCGTAAAATGTATTTACAATCTCCTATACATAATTAAACAAACTTTTGAATTAGTCTTGAAGTAAATAGGTTTGTGTCATTTACTGGATAAAAGATGTATAAGGCATATAGACATGAGATATGTGTTTCCAGCTCTTTTGTGGATCATGATAATATTTTCTTTGGTAAATAAATTCAGTGTGATTTATGAAACCTTAGATTTATATCTATGATTTCTTAATTTTTTTTTGTAATATTTAGCGTGATTTTGCATGTTTAAATGAATTTGTATTCATTTAAACATGCAATTCCATGAATTTGTAAAAGTATAATACCCAACTGTGAAGTTAACATAAGGATATGATGGTATTATGTAAAGAGCTAAATAATAAATATAGTACAATCTTCACATAGTTAAGAATCCGTTATGATATTTCTTTATATTCCTCTGTGACTCATATGGTGACGGGATCACCTTTCCATGTTTTCCTCTTTCACATCGTCTCTGAACATTTTATACTCCGTCATATCTTTTAATCCTCATACTTTTCTTCTTTGTTTTAGGTTCGATTACGCATCTTTGATCAGAAAGAAAAAATTACAGGCGTTGCAATGGATATAGATCATATCAATAAGAAAAATTCATATAATAAATCTGTAGAAAAGTCGTTTTTGTGTACATTGAAAATATTTTTTTTGGAATTTGTGTCTGTTTGTCTGTGCACGCATCACGTAAAATGTACAAATCCAATGTAGATAACTTTTATACGTAAAAAATGTACGCAACTTGGAGTGTTACTTAGTTTTTGTTTCATCGCAATCGATTCACTCTATCAATAGATACCTATATATATGAGAAAATGAATTGCCGAAATGTATGTATGCGCATGACTTCCGAACGGCTGTACCAAATTGAATACTTTTTTGTATTGTGTTCGTTAATGTCAGGACAAGATTTGTATTAATATTTGGAAATAAAAACATAATGTAAAAACAAAAAAAACAAATCAGTAAAACCATTATTGAGTTTTCGCCGATTATAGGTGTTACGAAGTTCACCGGGTCAGCTAGTAAATATATAGTTCCATTAATAAATAACATTTTTTTACATCATCAATTTACAATTATGTAAAAAAGATAATATAAAGCAGATGATTTTTTAGTTAAAAAAGACAATTGCCTAAGACCAATCCTTATATCACGGGGTAGTTTAAAAACACGGACTCGAACGGATATCGGATAGACGGACAAAAATTTAACGCTCCAAAATTTATATATAAATATAATCGTGTTAGGGGCCGCTCATAAAATACTTTCGCTTTTATGGGGGGTAAGTGGTAGGGGGTGTTACTTACTGTGACATGACTAAGAAAACGTGACGTTCGCAGCTAATAAAACATTTACAAAAATTTTACATGTTATTAATGATATTTAATTAATTAATATGAATGGTTTATTATAACAAGCGATAATATTTTAAAAATATTGAAATTAGTGTACTGCTACTAATTACCATATATCATGTACGGGGGGAGTCTATCCATTGTGTTGTAATATTGACAGGAGGTCGCAGAAAAATTGGGTGCCGAATTTTATGAACGGTACCATAAATTAAATCATCATCATCATCTTTATGTCCTGTTTCCAAGTCATTTGGGGCGGCGCAGTGCGTTTTCTTCTTCCACAAATCATTATCAGCCGTCATCCTTACATTCACTTCCTTGTCTTTCATCTCATTCCTCATACACTCTCTTCTTTGGCCTTTCTCTTCCTGTCCATTATTCAATCCATATACATTACTTTTCTCACCACATGTGTTCTCTCTCTTCGCATGACATGTCCGAACCAAGACAAATGATTCCTTTTCAAGTTCTCTACCACTGGCGCCACTTTCAAACTCCCTCTAACATACTTATTCCTAACTTTGTCCATTTTTGTAACACCACAGATCCATCTGAACATTCGCATTTTTCCTGCATGCAATCGACACTCACCTGTTTTCTTAGTAGCCCAGCATTCCGATCCATACAATATAACAGGCCTTATAATGAACTTTTAAATTTTACCGTTCAATCTAAGGGGTATTCTGCAGTCGCAAATTGTGCCCGAGACCTGTCACCACTTCATCCACAAATTTATAATTTTAATCAAGGATAATGAAGTTGAAATAGCTATTCACTGTTCGTCACTGTTAATCGCTATTCAAAATTGTTAAAAACCGGTGTTAGTGCAAAGGATGCAGTTGTGCGCTTGTCGTGTGCACATAGCGTGTAGCGTGTAACCCTCAGCCAATGCGCATCTGCTAGTCAATTATTTGGTCATTAGTAAACCACGGCTCAGGCTACACCGAAATTACTGCACCAAATTACCTCTGCTTTTCGACCGAAAGCTCAAGCACATTGCAGGTGTTTAACATAGGATGTTAAACAGAGGAAAATGGTATAATGAACAGTTTTGTCTTACCGCAACTATAAAAAGATTTCTGAAAAATAAAAATTGAATTAAACAAGTAGGGAAGCTCGTAGATAGCTACCAAAAATAAAAAAGTCGGGTGACAAACAAAGAATAAAAGGAACTGAACTGGTTTTGTCAGATTAGATGAAGTGTTGTCAGTTTACGGTAGTTTTCTAGAGAGACTATCTTCTTAGCTATCCACGGATACACTGTAGGGTCGCGGGTCTATCGCGTGGCAGAGAGCGAAACTCCGAGCAGTTTGCAAAACTTGTGATACGGATATATGTTTAAGGGGCTCATTTCCGACGCGCGTCCATACTCTCCTTCATGACTCGTGTTTCTCTCCCTGCCCGGCCAGATTTGGTAGGAGCCTACTAGCACAGTTTTAGAGACACGTTCTAATACAGAATTTACTACTATACAGGAAATATTGTGGCAAAATTCAGTGAATATTTTAATAGCTACTTACATACATTTTTAAAGGGTTGCATCTGTACATATTAATTAAACTGCGTTACAATTTTTGATGACTGGTAAGACTTTTTTTGATGATGAACGTTAAATCGTTACTAATATGATGAATTTGGGTATAGAGATAGATGGGCCTATGGAGATGGTGATAGACTACTTTTTCTCGCCAAATACTTATTGGAAGTGAGGTAAAGAGAGGGATAAATTTTGTATGAAGCTTTATATTGCGTCATCCAATTTATTTTACAAAATCAATAGTAACGCGAACGAAGCCGCTGGTAAAAGCTAGTTTAATATAATTCAATTATCTACTTGCAAGTATCTATGTAATCCGTGTAGACGATTTTTATCTCATAATTGCAGGTTGAGTCGTTCATCAGGGGCGTGATGTCAGCCGAGCCGAGCCGAGGAGGGTTATAGAAGTGTGAGGACACAATGGGCGCCCCCCGCGGTATTGTGCGATAATGTATGCGCGTGCGCCGACGCGACGCGGACGGCGACAGCGCCCGAGACGCCACAACACAAACATTTCAACGCGTCCAATTTATTGTTGTGTCGCACGGAGTTGTGCCACGCAAAAAATATAGCGTTAAGGTGCGGCACCAATAAAATAAACACAATGATAAAAAAACAGTAAATAAATTAAAAACTGAGGTTTTATTACTGATATCTAGATTATCTTTTAGAAATAAATAATAATAGAACTTACTCCACAATTGACAAAGATATCGACTAAAATACATATGGCCGAACATACAACCTCCTCCTTTTTTGAAGTCGGTTAAATAAATAAATAACATTTTGCAATTAATAAAAATTGAATAAGAGTATTAATAAAGATACAAATAATAGCTCGTTTCTTATTTACAAAGATGTGAATTTGTATAGATTAATGATATCATACACAAATATTCATAGTTTGTACCTGATTTTATTTCGCAAAATATCGACAGAAAAATAATGTTTTAAGTCTGTCAAAATATTGAGTATTACTGTTTCCAATGTGGCAGAATAGTACGATGCAGCGAAGGTACTATAAGATTGTTTAACAAAAAATGGACCTGATATATAAAGATATATTCGTTTTCTAGATGTGCCTTTGCGCGGCTTGCCCGATGTTATTGTTAGGACCACTAAACTTAGTAAATTAGGACCTGTTGGTTAGTTAGGCTCGCGAATCTTTGTTCGTTTACTGGCAGTAGTCCAAGCCGAGGTTCGGCTATTCTGGCACTCTTGTGCTCGCTGCCTAGGGGTTGAGTGCCCTCAGCATTCGCCCCAAAAAGTTGGGTGAAGCTGCCAAAGCCCTTACGGTTAACAGCGTATGTCAGTTTTCTAGATGTTTTAATAAAAAAATCAGGTCATCAATACGCTTTCGTAATGTAACTTCTAACATAATCCATACACAAATATAAGCAAATGAGTATAACAATACCTAATTTTATCCTTACTAACATTTGTTTTTCAACTTGAGCTTTTGTTTTTGTATTTTGTTTTGTTTTTAAAAGTGAGTTTGTTTGTTACGATTTCACGCCTGAACCTCTGAATAGATTATGATGAATTTTAGTATAAAGATAGATGGGAATCTGGAAACGGTGATAAGCTACTTTTTCTGGCGAAAACCTTATAGGAAGCGGCGTAAATAGAGGGATAGAAATTGTATGAAACGGTTTACTAATTCATGTGATTTGTTTGATAAAATCAATATTAATGCGAGCGAAGCCGCACGTAAAATCTAGTAAATTAATAATTATTACTCAATTGAAAATAATATATAGATATATCAGATTACAGAATGCTTTTACTTTACTTTACTTGTTCATAGGGAAATTAAATGTACAAAACTTGCAGCGAAACTGTACTTAAAGGAAAATCGAATGTAAGATCCTGACCGAGGATGAGTCAGTTGTCATGAGCTTTTTAGAATATCATAATATTATGTAAACTAGTTGTTGTGTGAAGCTGATTCTTGCGCATTAATACATTTTACTATATTTTAAAAACAACATATAATATCTTTTTAATTGTTTAGTCGATGTAAAAATACCTTTAGAAAAATGTAGTTCTTTATTTAGAGATTTTTTTTGTAAAAAAAATATTGGATTAAATAACATGATTTAGAAGTGAACAACAGAAGACTGTTGAAATACACCTTGATATTTACTTTAAACACTTCTTGAATCTTGAACAATCTTGTGATAAGTATATCATTTATTGAATTTTGATTTTCTTCCAAATGTACTATTTTAATTTTTATTATTGTTTCTGTTTTAATTTATTATTTATCTTAATTAAGCCTTTGAAATTTACTGACTATATTGGATTTTATTCATTTATACTTACTAACACTATAAAAAGAAAAGATTTGTATTTTTGTTTGTAACGAATAAACTCAAAAACTACTGGATCGATTTCAAAAATTCTTTCACCATTACAATGCTATATTATCTCTGAGTAGCAAAGGCTATAAATTAGTTAAATAATTTTCAGTTCCATGCGAATTAAGTCGCAGGCACAGCTAGTACTAACTAAAATGGTAAAACTGTAAGCTATAAAAAATAATTATTTGTGATATATTTTTCAAATTAAAATGTATTATGTGCGCTATATGGCCACCCAGCATTGGAAGATCATTCAGTTATACTTCCCAATTGATAGTTCGCAAAAAATACATTTGCATAGAGTACTGGATGGTTTTCGAGATAGCGGCCACGGCGCGCTCTCCCCTCGAGCTAGAAATAACACGACCACGTGGATAAGTCATCACGGTGTGTTATTTAGTTAGGTAATTACAGTTTTTGGGTTTGTGTTCTATTTTAATCATATTTAATAAAGCATTGTGATAATATCGAGCTTTTTCAGGAAAAAAATTATAAGCGATAATTGCACTTTTCACTGGAGAGTGTTTTTATTAGTAATTTAAAAGTATTTATGATATCTTTATTAAAATGAATGACTTGTTGTTCATAGTTACCCACTGATCTATTAAAATAGTGGCTATTAACATACTGCTTCTAATTTCCAAAGATAATATTAGGAGGTTACAATAAAAACAAACAAGATTTTTTCTCTAAAGGCTTGATATTACGTATAATCAATATTGAGTACGAATTCACGTAGGACAAATATGTTACATAATGTGAGATTTGTATAAACAAATATCATATTATTTATAACAGGAATTATGATAGTTTGTGAGCTGTTTCAGAGCTCCTCTAGTAATCATTCTCAAAGGATCAGAAAAAAAAATCAGAAATCAAAAACCATTTCAGATAAATTACATTCATCTTAAAACGTATTGAAAAATTTGTAAATTGCGTTAACACACAAAAAATTATTTAAAAATTTACTCTTAGACCGCACATTTTGGTATTCGAATATAATTATGTACCTAATTCGTCATTAAGTGAAAATGTCATGAAAAACGAATAGTAAAGTTTTAAAGTAATAAAGTTCCTTTTTTTGTCATTATAAGGTACTTAACATTAGAAGATAACTTTTACAGAAATATTTTTTATACAACAATTTAATTGACCAAAAACCAATTTTCACACGTATGTTGCTTGTTTACTAATCGGAGAACATAAACATTCAAGTCGCAAAAATAATATAAGACAAACATGACAACCATGGATATTGACCATGACCATTTTTTTAAAATAAGTTGAAATAAAAAATTAAATTATACTGTTAATATGAACTACACTTACCTTCATCCATCAGAACATGTTCTTTGTGATAAATGTGGATACCACCCACAGCACGCACGATCCCCAGTGCGCTGCGCCGCGACAGTACAATAAATACGACACATACATATTTATTTCATTATTTGTGAAAGTTACACTTTTGTGTTACCTATAGTAAATAGTTATATAAAATAAAGATGATATATCTTATATGTGATTTTTTGTATTCAACTGAATAGAATTAGTACAAGGAAAAATCTGTTGACTATACTTTTGAGTAATTTCTTAATATATTATGTTTGTTTCAAAAAATATATTATATTTGATTGAGCAATAATTGAAAAAGGTTTTAGGCTATTTAATGCCCTACCACTAATAGCAGAGAAGCTGTATTGAAAAATGTTACAAAAACGGGCAAAAATTATTAAATGATTTTTAGTTCGACGCGAACGATGTCTCGGACACCAAACGAAGTAATGAGACGATATTTTGTATCCAGATAATGCACCTTATGTTCATATGTTAATTATTTAAACTCTTAACTTCACATGCTACGCTTTACCACCTAGCACTAATATCGGCCGAACATTTTAAAACATCTGAAACAAATAATAAAAACGTATGTTTTTAAAAGTAGGTATAATAATTTGATATAAACAAACAAGATGTCGAACCACTTACAATTCTTTATTTATATGAGCATGTAGTAAGCAAATGGCAACGTAATGGTTTTTATTGCGATACTTAATTGGCCGGCAAGTGTAAATTAGAGGATGATACAAAAAGTTTCAAGGTTCAAAGGACGTTCGATAATCTTGACTTTAATCTTTATTGAGATTAAGGTCGTGCTACAAAAAACTGAGATTATAGCACCCGGGGCAAGTATGTTGGATTACCACGATAATATCTGATAAGAAACACAAATTTAGTTTTTATACGTATTCACTATAGTCACATATCAATAAGTTACCAGGCATTGTAATACACTGTACATATAATGAAAATGATGTTTGTTTGAGGCGCAACTACGTCAAAATTACTGATCGTATCGACATGGGACCATAACCGTTCGAGGCGGAATAATTTACAGATCGTTTAGGGCTGTTTATTGTATGAATTCCAGGATCCTTCATCATTTTAGTGCTATTTTAATTTACGAAAAATTTTCCCGCTAATAAAAACAAAAGACAGGCATTATCTCTATCTCTTTTTGAAACGGTGATAGCTCAGTGGTAGCGTATACGGATTCCGCGTCAAGAGACATAAGTTCGGATCCACCTACAATGAGCTTTAGCTTTCCGTGAAGGAAACATCGTGAGGAAACCATGGTATGGTGCCATGGCTTTTTCTAATGCCCGCCTGCTTAGCTACCACCTTCAGGTTGAAAATCTGCCGCCAAATACAAATAGGTGCGTTCCGGCAGTTGTACTTGAGAGCCTGCCCCTCCATAGGTTTAATGTGTCTACCAACTTGGACCGTCTCCTCACACTTGGATCAGGTGAGATTATAGCCATACACTAATTTTAAGTATTAAAAAAAATGTTATTCGTCCGGCGAAGTGGGCGGGAACGGCTAGTATTGAATATAAAAGGTGAGACTATTTTGTGTAATAATAATGCACAACCCAAATAAATATTACAACCTTTTCGATTCACACGCATAACAAATGCAGCTATATATAACTTACGAAGAGTCAGTTTATCAGGCCAGCATGACAGCTCTGACTGACGATGAATTGTGCTTATCATCAGGTCCGATGTCATCACTTTACAATGCTGCGATCTAAAAAAATCTTAAAACTATATGTTGTTGAATTAATATGTATTTGCGTAATTAAAGGTATTTCTTCCTGAGTGCCTTTATGAAGTGAATGTACCTTTTAAAATATACAAACACGACGAGTCAATTAATTCATAAAATAAGTCGTAGGTGTAAAGAATGTCATCTATGAATCTCGAGGATACTCATAAATCCGGCGGTCTATTATCCGACAACATTCCGAAAGTGAAATTATTTATTTTGTACGGGGCGTGAGTTACCGGCCGACCCGCCCCTTCGTTACTATGTTAATTCAATGCTACTACATCAGCAGCCGCTGACCAATCTAACGTTATGTCGATAAAAAATAAGTTTATGACTTAAATGGAGTGCTTGGTGGTTTTAACAGGCATTTATTTTGAAGATCTGTTATAGAAAGAGTGACAAAGCGTTTGCAATGAAGCTGTTATTTTTTATTTAAAATTGTTTACGTTGGTTCAATTACACGTATTTTAATCGCCATTACGAGTCCAAGCATGGGTCTAGGGGAAAATCTCATTTGATGTTAAGTGACGATGTAACCCAAGATAGTAGTCATGCTAAACGTAGTAGAGGGTTCGACTCTTAAGTGCAACTACCGGAGCACACCTGTAGGTATTCGGCGGCAGATAATCAAATAGAGGTTGGTAGCGAGCCAGTTAGAAATTAGACTAATCACTACTACCACAACATTCACAAAAAACTCATTACAGGTGGATTTGAATTCACCTCCATTGATGCGGCGTCCGTACACTACCAACTGAGCCATCATCGCTTCATCACATTAGCTTAGTACTTGTATAATAATTATAAGATAATCCTAATAATATCGAGTTCGTCCAAAAATTTATAGCGATGATAGCTCAGTGGTAGTGTGTACGAATTTGCGTCAAGGGACGTGAGTTCGAATCCAACTACCTACAATGTGCTTGAGCTTTCGTTGAAGGAAAACATCGTGACGAAACCATAGCATTGTGGTAGGGTTTTTTCTGATGCCCGCCTAGCTACCACCCTCAAGTTGAAAATCTGCCGCCAAATATCAATAGGTGTGTTCCAGCAGTTGTACTCGAGAGCCAGTTCCTTCACAGGTTTAGCGTGGGCCAACTTGGGCCATATCGTCACTTAAGATCAGGTGAGATTATGGCCATAACGCTAAGTCTTAACTCTAAAAAAATTAAAAAAATCATTAATCCGCACATGTAGTGATAAAAGAATTGCCTCACTTCCTCAATAAATTAATTATTGTGTATATTACTTGTAATGCAGCCATTTATGAAAATATTACACAAAAAAAGCACTGTATTATCAATGTTTATTACAGTTGTCAATGTTGCAGGTTTTTACAATGAAATAGAATTTAAAAAATATAAAATAAGGTCATGGACAATGTAATTGGTTATTAAAAAGAGCATATATCACGGGCCCTAGGGAGGCGCGCAGCCGTACCGCGTGGGAGACATGGGACGTGATTTGTGTGGAACCGGGGTACGTTGACACGCCCCTTCATTAACATGCTAATGCTGATTCTGGAGTCATCGGAATTCATCCCACGTTGGACCTCTATCACAGCCGATAACCCATATTCATTCAATTAGTATTACTAGTCTACATTCGGTATTCCCGGACATCGAAACAATAGATGTTTTGTTTGATTATAGTAGATTTGGGTCGTGAAAATGCTAACTAGTGCTATTAGTGAATTTATCTGATATAATTAAATGATGGCTCGAATATAATTGTTTAGTAGCAATACAGATAATAAATATATGATATAACGTCGCGATGGTCAACTTTAAATTAAGAACAGATAAAATAACTTGACGTCAACTCATACTTAATAGTTATTAGAATTATAAAAAATATTATATATTCTAGTTTTGTTTGAGACATTATTGCCAGTAAATTTCGATCAAAATAATGTGTTCTGGGTTTAATGGCTGTTCCCTTAATTCATGGTGTATGACTGAATATCAGTACTAATATTGCATGTTTAATCGCACAATGTACGTAAACGCTAGTTACGCTTGCGTGTGGCCGAGAGGGTGGCGCGAGCGGCCGCGTCATGCCCCTGCCGATGACAATGCGTGCCACAGTAATGTATGCACGCCAGGGAGGTCCCGTGCAATCGTGGGAAGACGATATCGTCGCAATCTACCTCTTTACTCACTCTTATACTACTACTCTTATACGTAAAGTATATAACGCCAGTCTTTTATGTTGCGCAGCAAAGTGACTACAGTACAATCCAAATCAGTGGCGAATGAAAATGAATCAAAATTCACTGCCAGTCAACGTTATCATGTAAACCTGCTTAGGTATCTATTTCTGCCTCTTTTGAAGGACCCAATATCATAGGAAGATAGGGGGAACACATTGACAGGGAGCCGGTTCCAGAAAGTCACGGTAGGACAGGAATAAGAGTCGGCATACTTTTTGGCTCTCAATGTTGTAGATGTCACCGTGAATCTGTGACACCGAAACCCCGCCCGTGTGGTTAGTCAAAATCAATATAAGAAAATTGTAGATAAAATATATTCACTTTTTATAAAGTTTTCACAAATCAAATTAAATTGTTGATTTGAGAAATAACTGCTAATGCAGTTACAGGGCAGTGACACCGTTTTTTTGTTGTGGAACACTATTTCTTCGCTACGTTTTTTAGTGCTACGCTCCGTAGCGATATCGTAGCGGGTGGCGTTGCGTGGCATGTCGCGTCTGTTTTTTAACACAAGATGATTTGCATAGCATTTCTTTCTGTAATAATACGATGAGTATTTTAATTGGCTGCGATTAAATCTTAATAAATCGGTCTGTATTCCCACACGCGTCCATCGAGCGCTCGCAATTATGCTGGCGGCTTGTGTTGTAATTTGGCGATGCCCGCGGGCAGAAACTCAGAAATTGCTCAGTTTCAGCGTTACACCTTTGCAGGCTAAATACTAAGCCGCTGCGGCATCGCGTGTCCTGTCTGTGAATCGAGTGCCGACCGCAAACACCGGCTTACTTGAAATTCACTCCTCAATTACCAATCGTAAATTCCTAATAAATTAATGACGCTCGTATAGAACCATTTAATTAGCTCGTATAGTAATCGGTTTGTAATTATATGTATTTTAAAGCACTAATAGCATTCAATTATACTTTATTATTTTTGAATTAATTGTATATGGTAACAATAGTTTCAATCCAATATTTTCTCACTTATCACTTCCATACAAGGTAAATATAATTATAAATATGATTTATGTAGTTACATATAAAATAAAACTGTATTCAAAACTTGAACTTATAAATAAGCAATCGCAAGAGATATCCATTCCAAAGCCGAAACGCTAAGCGCCGGCTAATTATCTGGATTACAGGAAAGTTTATTTCGGCACATAAAGCAGCATCGGACCAAAACTAATTTATATTGGAATGTGATATACGCGCGGGCGGCGAGTGGCCCGAGGGCACGCGCTCCTCCAGCGGTTTTAATCACCTTAACCCTAACTTAACTGTTGTTGAAACACTACCGATAGGAAGGAGGTAAACAGCCGCCGACCGGCATGCTCCGCGCCGACACTGCGTAGCCTCCAATAGCCCAACCGAACAAAACCGACATCATTTCGTTCACGTTTAACTGACCTCATCTTTGCTCTACGTTATATTTAAATTAATTTTCGGATTTCATTGATCTTCTTCTTTCTTTCTTGATCTATAAGTTATTGTTGTTTCTTCTTGTTATTATGTTCTTATTGTCACATTACAACAATTGTGGTACCGTATAAACCTTTAGAATAATAATTAACTTTTAATTTTGTATATTTTCAGATGTTGTCATGAAATTAAAGAAGAAAGAACTAATTTATTCAATTCTATCGGTTCTAATTGGGAATGTTGGTATGATGTATGGTCAATATTAATTTATTGAGAAAGATTTTTTGTGTAGTTTGAGTGAAAGGTGAACAATATTTGTTTTACTCTTATTCATTGCGGTATGGCCCGGCGGAACGATCGCCGAGTGGGAGCAATAGATCGATAGCAGTTGTCATCGGAAATCGATTTGGGTATTCCCGTGACACGTTTTTTGCGCGTAGGTATGCCGAGTCGAGATCGTTGTCACGGTAGACGAATCAGTGAATGCGATTCTCAGGCCGGCGCTGACGGCGCGCTGCATCTCGCGACGCGTTACTAAATGAACAAAAGAGATATTTTACGCGATTCTAAATTATTTCACTAAGCGTACATTATATTTCAACCAATATTTTAGTGAACATAGATCTCACCAGTGATTGATTTACCAAAAGGGCGGTAAATTTTTCTTTTTAGAAACTGTAATTATTCATACATATAGATGTACCTAAACGTTGCTAAATAATATGTTTCACCACTTATAATCTAGGTCTTATAGCCATTTTGTTTTTCAATCTACCAAGTCCAATGTGGAATCTAATTGTAGAGGTAGGTAGGGACAACAAAATTTAAAAAGCCTACGGGCGGCAAAAGTGTATATCCGCCACTGGATCGCACGGATGGTAAGGTCGTTCAAACCGCTGATTTATCGCTGCCGACTCGTTGAATTTTGTCGGTTCGAATCACAAACACGACAATTATTTGTGTTATTCACAAAAGATTGTTCTGGGTCTAGACGTATTTTGTCTATATTGATTGTATGTTGATAAAGATACAGTTTGATATCTTGTGTAGATATTGTCTTAAAAATAAATTTACTAAGGTCAATATGACACGGTTCTATTCTTAGTTTACGCTACATTATACTGAACGTTACATAATCAAACTATAAAACGTATGTATATATATATTACAATTAATATTGGAAAAATGCGTAAATATATAAGAACCATATTAATAAGGGTATGGTTTTAGTTAACTTTTCATGAAATCACACAAATAACTAAAAATTGGATCTGCTTTTCATATTTAAATTTTGCGTTCTGTATAACTTATTGCTTAATTTATAGACCCACTAGGTTCGATCCACCACAAGTTTGCCAAACAGCCTACGGTAGTATATATACCTATTAGTTTATTTTTAAAATAAGTGTGTACACACGACACAAGTAAAATTCTCATCAAGACGAGGTTATTAATACGAAATACAACTTTAACATATCAAATAAAATGTATTAGCACTGAACTTACGATGTTCATGTCGATATTGAATGCGACTGATGCTTCATGTAACGCTTACCGAGCAGTATAACGGTAACACTTTGACTATATGTCTCTCGCTTCTTTAGACTATTTGAACCGACTTTACCCGAACGAGCGTCACATAGCCGAGCGTTTCAGCTTAGTCTTATTCAATAATCTCAAAATAAAGTGCACAGTGCGCCTAACGAAGTTTTAACTAGAGTAATAACTGAGTTCTAATAAAAATATTTCTTGAAAAATTAATATATTTATTAATTAATATTGTATTATGAAAAATAATGGTACGAAGTCAAAAACGTAAAGAGTTCAGTTACCTCGACTATCGACAAACAAACCGCAAGTGGATCATAAGTTTCGACATCAGTACTTAAGTATTTTTGCTCGTCGATCGTGGTTATAACTTGAATCGATGTATCATTACATGATAATTGTAATAATATTCTTAAAAGCGACCTGTACGCTGTGGCGTGGACAATTTATGTAATTTATATAAAAGGTATTAATAAATGAAAAGTAATGAAATTGGAACATGAGATAACTTACATATATTACCCGAAGGTTTCTTTACAATAATATAAATGCAATACAATAATATAAATGAATAATAAATCTAAAAAACTATGACAAATATGAGCATGCTATTTTGATTCAAGTAACGTAGGTGTGTAGTATCCTCTTTGGCAAGGCGTTCGTCCGGTGTCAGGTACTGTCCAGAGGAGTCTTCGTGTAGTTAGTCCCCACTTTTTAGATATCATATCCATATCGTTCTCGATATCCGGGTATATATAGGTATATAGTAATAATAAATAATATTGTAGATCGGTATCGTATTTCAGACTGACGTTTTCTTCTTTAAGTCCGATGCCTCCCAAACCCTTCCTTTTGGTTCACCGATGCCAATTGATATAGTAGGACTGCAGTTTTTATTAACCTCGATACTATAATTTTTCCGTACATTTCGGACACCTGATTTTGATTGACGGACAAATTCTTTTGTCCATTCGATTCGATGTCTTCTTCGTTTGAAATATTAAATTTAAACGTTCTATATGCAAAGCGCATGATTAATATTCTATAAAATTCTATGACAGTTGACATGGAAACACAGAATCAGTAGAAAGCCTTCGGGCTTTCCTTATGAAATAAATATAACAATAATATATGAATAACAATAAAAAAGATAATAAACTATTTGGATAAAAAAAAAATAAAGCCAATCATTTTAACGCACACTAGGATACATAATTATTCATCTATAACATACATATATTAAAATTGGATCCATAGACGTACTCAGTAGTTAGTAACTTGACCACAGGGTCACTTAGAATAGCTATAAAACATTGTTATATTTATACAAATATATTATGTGAATGTGGTGTCACGAGGTACCATATGATGAGATGTGTGTTACATGGTTACTAATAAACGTATACAAGATTTTTATATATAACATCTGCACTGGTTCCTACATAAATAAAAAAAGTTGGTAATCGAAAATAAAACCTTATAACAGATGTGATTTTGGATTTTTAATTTTAAAGTTTTTAAAATATAATAAAAGTTGCGAAGAAAACAATATAAAAACATACATTCTTCTTATTTTTAGCAATAAGTAATAAATTAAAGGAAATATGTATTGAATTGTATTTTGAATCTTATTGAATTTTTTTTAATTCTAATTGTATTAAAATAGTAAAAAAAGCCTCTTTTCAATTTCATACATAAACACTTATGATTTTGTATTAATCTCGAAATAGGTATATAAACTGTCCGAATGTATCTTAATACTAAATAAATTACAAAACGCATTAACTCTACAAAAATAATAAAACTAGTATAGATATGAATATATAAATGTTTGTCTTATATTAAAAACACTAGCTGTACCCGTGAATTCGTTCGCGTGAAACTAAAAACTATTTAATAATTATTGCCCGATTTTGTAACTTTTGTCAATGCGGCGTTGCTCCTATTGGTGGTAGCGTGATGTTAAATAGCCTAGAGCCTTCTTTTCCACAATGATTGAATAGAAATAATTTTTGAAATCCGAATTGTGGTTCCTAAGATCGCGTTCAAACAAGCAAAGTTTTCCGCTTTATGATATTAATATAGATAAATCAACATATTTACACACAATGATACACTTCACTATACATTGATCAACTTTGAAGAATTGTAATGGAATTTGAATAATGTTTTAAAGTTAGATATAAAAATATAATTAATATCTATTAATTTGTATAGCTCGTTCAGCGTATAATGAGATTTTTTGTAAACCGTATCTAACTAAAACCGTTAACTTTTATCTGCAATAAAACGTATTAAATTATAGAGCCCGTATGGACGAACGATTTTAAAACATGAGTGCATTCAGGCGTTATTTTAAAATATTTGATTTCGTAGGGGAGTGAAAACATTATTTGGTTGAAACTTCTTGCAACTTATAGCGGCAAGACCAAGCGTGTTGCGTTCCGGAATGAACTGGCGTATACCGAATCATTAAGAGGAGTGGTAGGGATCCTTACTTAATTGATAAGGCCATTACAGTCGCTTTGGCATGGTCTATGGCGTTTCGAAATCGATAAGGGTATAACCACCTGCTAACAAGAAATTGGCAATCAGTTGATACTCTTTGCAGTTTTTTAAGTGTACTGTGTTCACCATCACAGAGCCTGTCATTATTTTTATTTAAAAATTTCCATCAAAACGAAGTTACCTCATTTTTTTAAATATTTCTTTATTTAGATATTGAAACGAACAAACAATACTTTAACATGTTTTACAATAATATCAATTGAAAGGCGTACATTACCTACCATACATTTGGCAGCCAATTTCACGAACTGACAGCTGTTATTGATCAATTGGTAATGTGTTTGTACGCCGTGAGTTCGTCGAATCCCTGCATGAGCTTGGATTTTCGGTGAAGGAAAACATCGTGCTGAAACCACTGCATGATGATAAAGCTTTTTCTAATATCCCTCTGGCTAGCTACCACCCTCAAGTTGAAATTTGTCGCCAAATACCTTTAGTTGTCTTCTGGCAGTTGTATTTGAGAGCCAGTCCTTCCACTTAGCTTAGCGTGTATACCATCTTGGGCTACATCGTTACTTAACATCAGGTGAGATTGTGGCCATTACGCTAAATCAACAAAGCATAAAAATCTTGTGTGTCTTTAAAGCAAACAGACAATTCGATGCGCGCCATGGTAGGGCCCACGAAATCGACCGTGGCAGTCGAGCCTTCTGCTCCTGCCACGATTCCGGTTAGGTCCACTACCCATAAGCCATCATCATCCACTAGGGGTGATTTTGAAAAAATGTCGTCGTACGCGCTACGACCACTCCCAGCCCGAACAAACACGTGCGCGCCGGAAGCACCGACCGGCGCCGCGTGCTCGATTGCGCTAAATAATATGTTTTCGCCACTGTCACCGGAAGATAGCAATGATCGCCGTCCTTGCGTAAGGCCGGTCTCGCATGCATCGTGTGCGAGCCCGATCAGCATGGAGGGCGATCAAGTCAGCTCCGAAGGGAGCACACTAACCGAAAACGACTTCGAGGTCGTTCAATCTCGCGCTAAACGTACAAAGCGCAAACGCACAAAGCGCCCGGACTCTGAATCGGGTGCTGGAAAGCGCTACGCTATCCCTGATGGTGAGGGTAGTCGTGCGGTCACCCCCGCACCCTCCATCTCCGCGTTCCGATCTCCCCAGGAGTCAGAATCTGACTCCAGTAGGGTATATCTCAGCCCTGATGGTGAGAGCCGCCCTAAAAAGGCTCCCGCGCCCTGCGTAGCGCCCGCGTCATATGCTGCACCCGCGCCCGCGACTCGCGCCCCTGCTTCCGGCCCCTCGGGCTTGGCTGGTCAGGCTCAGCCGAAGCTACGCGCCCCTCCGCCTGTAATTATGCAGGACAAATCCGCCTGGACCCGAATCTCCGCTGAGCTTCACTCACGGAAAATTAACTTCACGCACGCGACAAGTACCCCCGCGGGCATGGATGGATCAAAGTACAAAATTCCGAAGTACATAGGAAACTTACGGAATTCCTCACCGCCGCCAAACAGCCTTACTACACGTATACACTCGAGGAGGAACGCCTCCTTCGAGTAGTCATTAGGAGAGTTCCTAAGGAACTCCCTCTTCCTGAGGTCGCAGCTTCCCTGCAATCCAAAAAGCCATACGATATGGTCACGGTCCTCCTGGACCGCACACCTGAAGGGAAAGCTATATTTTCCCTCAAGTCTGTCTGCGAACTATCCGGGCTCGCTGTTGAGCCCCCCCGCAAATCTCACATCCCCTCGCAGTGCCATAACTGCCAGAATTATGGTCACTCAGCGAGCGGGTGCCACCTTCGCCCCCGGTGCGTTAAGTGCCTAGGGGACCACTCCACCAAGGAGTGCACGCGCACCTCTGAGACAGCTGCTCCGCCCAGCTGCGTGGTCTGTAAAAAGGCAGGGCACCCCGCCAATTATCGTGGGTGTGAGTGTGCGCCTCGTACGAGGCGCCCGCGCCACCCGAGACCAACTCGCCGGGCTCCCACTGCGGCCCCCCGGCGCCAGGCCCCACCGCTTATGTCTGCTGAGGAGTATCCTCAGCTTAAAACCTCCCCTGGTGCATACGCACCTGAACCCTCCAAGCCCACACGCGTCCCTCAGACGGCGTGGGCCCAGAAATCTAAGCCGCAAAAGGCCCCCGCTCCGGGTCAGGAGCATAAGCTTCCGGAGGATCTTTTCCAAGGGGGTAATTTTATTACCCTTGAGCAGATCCTGAGGAAACTCAGTCTGAGTGAAATCATCGCGTTCAACGACGCGATTAAACGCACCTCGGACCCGTTGAAACAGATGAGAATTGTCTCATCATTCCCAAACGTTGCAGCTTCTCTGCAATGTTTCTATCAATCCAATTCTAAATAAAAACTTAGTTTTTTTTTTTTTTAAGAATTTACGCAATCTATAGTTAGATGGATAATATCAAGCCCCGCGGTTTGAGTGACAACTTGTTTAAACACGATTATGCTATAGTCACGTATAAAACTCAAAGTTATCTGATAATTTAAATTTTAACGCTTCAACAAGATGGTGAGTCTCTTATATTATCCAAGGAGTTTTTGTGGCAAATAATATATCGTGTTTAGCATCACAATTCAAAATGTCACTAGTATTAATAATACTAATACAGTAGTAATACAGTAATACGACATAGGGCCAAATGATTAAGTATATAAATAAAATCCAAAATCACAAAACATTCACTTATAAGTATATATTTATAAATAAGCAAAGACAAAACACTTTAGTACTTGTTTTTTTTTTCTACTTTTATTAGTATTCTCAATGTTCATAATTTTAAAAAATTTACTAGTTTTCCAGCCTTTATAAAATTTCCCTGAAATTTTTAATATGTAAAAATTATAATGGTTTCTATCACATCCGAATATTAGTACCTATTTCTAAAAGCAACTATTGATGAAATAGTCGCTTTGACATTTCATAAATCAAGTAGGTCATCGAAACCTCAAACTATAAAGAAGTATCTCAATTTATGTTAATAAAATTGTTTTAATGCAAATATATAATTTAAATTATTGCGTTCAAAGAAATATTTTTAATTTTTAGTGCACAATAAAAAAAATGGGTTAAAGTATTATTATATTAGTCGTTTTATATTGCAGTTGCCTTTTTGATGAACTACTAAAACATGTTTTTATTTTCTTCCTGATTTTTTTTTAACTATATCATTATTATAAAGTGAAAAAGTTTGTTTGTTTGTTTGAACGCGCTAATCTTAGGAACTACCCAGTCGGATTACAAAAAATAATTTTGTATACCTACCAACAATAGAAGCATGTCTATATTGAAAGAAGTAAGCAAAACGGGCAAAATGATTAAATAGTTTATAGTTCACGCAAACGTAGTCGCAGTCACAGCTAGCTTAGTATAATTTCAAATCATATTTTTTTTAGCAACTTTGTGTTTTGAGAAAATTTCACTACATGCACTTACAAGAAAGTTTATATTTACAACAACTATTATAAGCGGTGCTCTTTCGCGACAGAGCAAAACGAGTCAATGGGTCGTGTCTCCGGGAATAACGGTACGAATATGGTATATACATATTTAAGTTTATGGTATAACTAAACAAAACTATCTATTTCAATGTACTTATAAATATTTCCTTTATTTAATGCTATACAGAGAAATAAATTAATCGTGGTTAAATATTATTTGGAATAAAATGACTTAACATCTTTTTTTCGAACTGACTAACGTTGTTGGCCTGAATGACCATTACAGTTTCACCGAGTTTTGTAATGTAATCAGGAAGCACTTAACTGAAATGGCAACTAGCGCAAGGATACCAAAGCAGTTGACTCGGCCACAGCTGTTGCTGTTTAAGCAATTTCTCGCATTGTTCTTACTACCACATATCACCGATACTGTGTATGATATGTATCGTTATAAAACATGGAAAACTACTAATCCTTTCAGATGAACTTAACTTATAAGTATCAGTAAAATACATATGCCGTTTAATATTAAAGCAAGCAGGTAGGTATACAGAACAGAATAATACAAATCTTTACTTAATCTTCAACATGAATTTGTATTATAAATATTTGTTATTCAATTTGTACTATGATGTAATAAAATTATTCGTGAAGTCGATTTCTCTTTACGAAACAATGGTATTCTCATCTATACTACATCAATAATGTAACAGAGGAATATATATTACAAGGGGCTAATTTACTATATAAGGTATACTTTAACGATAATAATATAGTTTGCTTTATATCGTGGTTGGATATCTTGCGCGATCGCGAACTGTCACAGCACATCGGCATCGTGCCTCCGAGGTAAACTTGAGAGCAGATGTCCGACTGTGCACCTGTGCATCGATTGTAACATTCCGTCAATGTTGCCAGCTTCTAAAGTCTTTAAATAATCGAAATGAAATACTTTTTTATGTACACCGTTTTTATAAGATAACAAATGAATACATTAGAATATTAAAAAATTAAGTCGCATCCAATAAAGCTTAAAGCGATGATAGCTCACTTCGTGTTCGCACGTCAATATATGTGAATTCGAATTCCTGTAATGAGATTGGGCTTTCGGTGACGGAAAACATCGTGATGAAGTCATAACATGCTGGTAGGGCTTTTCATTCAATTGCCACGAAGTACTATCGGTAGGCTCCGACAGCTGCACTTGAGTGCCACTCAGGCTAAGCCAAGTTGAGCCAGTTTAGCGTATCCATCATCTTGGGCTACAACTTCACTTAACATCAGGTGAGATTGTGGGCATAAAGATAAGCCTTCGACGTCACACAAGAAACTGCAAAAATTATTATGGAAGATAAGGAGAAAAGAAGGAAATTTATAGAATTTGCTAAAGAAATTATAAGGAAAACGAAAAACAAAAATAAATGACTTAAGCTAACTGATCGATTCAATAAGATAAGTGAAAAATCATAAGAATTTAAAATTAAAGATACAAATATCAACTAGATTATAATTAGACATTTAAGACAAGTTTATAATTTTAGATTAGATAATATATAAGAGTAGATTATAATTATAGATTAGATAATAGATAAGATTATATTATAATTAGAATATTTAAATTAAGTAAATGCTTGTACTAACTGTATAGTTGTAAGATCTCTGATTATGTTAGAGGAAAGTAAGTTAATAAAAAAAAAAAGCCTATAAACTATAAAAAAACTGCTTATAAATCATGTTTTTTGTTATTTCATAAATCATTATCGTAATAGGTATGTTTCTTCGTTAATATTGCACATGCACAGGTCTACATTGTTTTTAAATGACTTTATATGTGTGTATATGTTATTATAATAACAAACAATAAAACTTACGAAAAAGAGAAAACATAAATTAGTAAAGAGGCAGCCCTGGATTTGGCATGTTCGTGTTCCGATGCCGACTAACGACATGAGATTATCTACCCGGATTCTTCAATCAATAAACACGCTTTGGCTTAGCTTGTAATGAGCTGGTAAGTGACAGTTGCATACGTTTTAGTGTTTAGGTTTAGAGGGTGCTAGAAAGGTGTTTTGTATTTTTTTATGAATCTATAACAAACTTTTAACAATAACATTGCTAAATATTTGTTTCAAATGCAAATTCTGGCGTATTTACCAGTCACAATATATCAAATAGAACCTTAATCTACTATTTCGATGCCATGTTTTCACGATTTTACTATCATTTCACTCTTACCAAATACGTTATTAGGTACCCACCTAATAACCACATAACAAGTTACACAATATCCACATAGTGACTATTGAATCACACTAGGTGTCTATGACTTTGTTCATATGTTTTTTTTTACTTTTACATAATGTCATTACTAATATAAGGTTAAGCCATTTTTTTAATTAAACCGAGCAAACACCGGTTTAAAAACCGATTAATTTAAAAACATTCTGATACTCATTTAGGTAAAAATAAAAGTAAAGAAATATTTTTCTTGAGATAAGAAGAAAACACTACAATTTTTTATATGAGTAATTTCATACATACTACGTTGAATAGTGCAAGAGTTTATAAATATACTAACTGCATATAACACTGTTATCACTTTTATATATTAACTTTTATTTATTGGTAGTAAAACTATTATTGACAATTCTTATAGCATATATATTAAGGAATCATATAAACCTCTTGTATACAAAACTTTATAAGAATCAGTCAACCAATTAAACTAAAATCTTGATTACCAACATGCAGACAATGTTTTATGGTATTCTAGATGTTACGTGCGGCGTTGCTCGCGTTAAAATTGATTTTGTCAAACAAATCAGATGACGTATAAAAAGTTTCATTGACAGTTTTTCCCTCTCTTTAGCCCAGTTCCAATAAGGCCTTAAAGTAGCCTATCTTATAATATTAGTAGGAATTCGTAATCAGTTGTTTTAATAGTTAGAATATCTACTAAAAACCCTAAAAATTAAATATAAAACTATAACAGATTTATTAATAGAGATATAATAAACTAAGAAATTATACAGTACAAGTACAGTGCAAAAACTTGTAAATTGAATAAATAACCTATTGCTGCGAGGTGCGCGGCTCGGTGGCCGGACGCGCGGTTCCATTTATTGTCAGCTCTGCGCGTATCGAACGGTGTAGTTCCGATTGTCGTAAAACGAATTCCACAACCAAAGTAACAACAATCAGTCAATCAAATATAGTATAGCAATAAAACGATGCTGCTTTATTTCGATAAACAGAATTTCTAATGGTTTCTGAGAATTTATGACATATGTAATTCGAAAGATCGAGAATTAACGCGGAAGTTCTATGTATATTTGTGATCAGTTTTCCGTGAAGCAGAAGTATTTGCAATACTGTCTGTTTTTTTTCTTAGATTGGTCATTTGCCTTAAGCCTTAGGGCTTTCATAGCTTTGGATGCATGTACGGAAGGTACTCAGCCCGAGAGGCAACGTACGCAAGGGAAGCAGATTCAGTTTTCGGGGGTAGTGTATATAGGAACCTATAGTCCTTAACAGTTTGGTTTGTCTATGAGATTGATTTTAATTATATACATACTGCTGAGAATATTTTTATTTATGTGCTCTAATGACCTATATAACACACTTGTATTTACAAAATTTGAAAAATTGTTTATAGATCAGATTAGCTATTTTATATTTTGCGATAATAGCTAGTTTTCAAATTTCGTAACCAAGTACCCTTTTGACGCTACAGGCAACAATAACATACTTCTACAGCGGAGCTTACTACAGAGTACGATATTTTATATGAAAATTTAATATAAAAACCTATAGAATTTCTAGATAATTTCCATTAATAATAATAACTTTAGATATACCTGCACATTGATGAGATTAAGTATAACAGAAAATCGAATCTGTGGGTATAGAATAGAGTTTGAAGGATTTGTAAGAATCCTTACTAATATTATAAATGCGGAAGTTTGTTTTTACGCTAAACAGCTGAATCAATTATGATGAACTTTGGTAAAGAGAAAGATGGGATCCCTGGAGACGGTAGTAGTTTTTCTCTCGAAAATTTTATAGGAAGTGGGATAAACAGAGTGTATGAATCTTTTTATTGCATCATCCGATTTGTTTAAAAGTTTAGAGAATAGTTGCTTATAATTTCGGACAGTGGGTAAGTCCATATCCTCCAGCATTGACCAACGTCCTGAAATAAATAGTTTTATAGTATTTGATAAAAAAAAACTGTATCGATCGACGACCGGAATTGGTAGACAAAATGAATATTAACACGTACAGAGTAGTACGTAAAAGCTAGTCTGCTATAAATGTTTACCGTATTTTATAGCCTTAAACATTTTTATTCATAAATCTGAATAAAGAAATCTCAGAAGATAAACCAACAGAACATTGTACAGATATGACATCGTACTTTTCATCGAAATTTGTATTTATTCATGTCATTAAATTAAATATTTTGACTATTTAAAACTTCTGCCTATTTATTGTCAACAGGTAAATTACACATTGTTAAAATATCTGTGCAACATGTAACTGAATAGAAATTACAGTATGAAAATACATAACTAGGTAGAATTATATTAATTTATTTGTACGATACATGTTGTGGCAAAGTTATTTTTCGGTTGTGTATTCTTAGTTTGAAATTTATTTTCGAGTTCCTTATTGCCTACAAATATAGTTCAGGGAACATCTAAAAGTTGAAAGGTGCTTTGGAAGCATTTATAGTCCGAACAAAATGCAGGAAATGGACAACACAAAATATTTCCATTAGGTTTATTAAAGTTCGACCTATATTTTTAATTGGGTGGTCTTTTAATATAAATTGTTGAATGCGGAAGAAGTGGTGAACTATTTTACGGCTTATGAAATTAATTACATTGTTGTAGAATATGTTCAATGTTTGTTGTAAATTACTCCTTTTATTATATTTAAGATTTATCGTTATGGGCACAATCTCATCTGATGTTATCTGACGATTTGGCCAAGATAAGTACGCTAAGCGTAGTGAAGGGGCTGGCTCTCAAGTGCAACTGCCAGAACACCCGTATAGGTATTTGGCGACAGATTTTGAACTAAAGTGTGGTCGCTACCTACGTGGGTATTAGAAAAAGCGCTAACTGCGTTCACTGAAAGCCTAAGCTCATTATAGTTGGATTCTAACTCACGTCCCTTGACGCAGCGTCCGCACACACTACCAACTAAGCTATCATCGTTTCACCTGTCCTGTATGAAAGGCGCTTCATACTAGAATTTAGTAAAAATATTATAAACATTTCGCAATAGAATGAACCTAATGACCAGAAACAGGGTCAATTTCAGCTGTTAATTTTTGTATTGAGGGAAATTTAGTATCGTTACTAAATAGTAGTGATAGAAATTATTATTATTTTTAGTATGTTATCCTTCAATAACACTTAAACGGCTAAAGGTTCGGCATGATTTCGATTATATCGGGAAATATAATACAAGATACATTCTATTAACGAGTACTAAAGTTTAATGTACGCACAGAGAAGCGGTCGGGTAACAGTATAATATAAAGATTTATATATTTTATATATTTGTTAATTGTGGAAAGTATTCATATATTATAATGAAGTAAATATTCGGTACAGTGATTCTGTTGTGCAAGTGCCGCGCGGCGGAGGCGGTGGCACGAGGTACGGGCTCGCCTGTTTGACGTTCCCAGGCGATAAGTCCTATCTCTTGCAAACACTTCTTGTTTGAGCCTCAGCCGACATGCCCGGACAATTTTAAATATGCTTGTAAAAAACCCAACCTACATCCTGATCTTATATAAATCTTTAATAATCGACGGTAATAACTTATTTGTAGTATCATTCAAAGTACATATATCATTGCCTATGCAATCGCAGATACACGCGACGCTATCTATTGAAATTTTCAAGTGAAGTCGCGCGTCATTCTCTGTTTGTGTTTACACGTCAGCAAGTGAAACTATTGTGATTCGATATCTTTGTATAATAATAGATTATTCGTGAATATATTACTTTATAGACTTGTGCATATATTTTTCAGGAAATTTAATTTTATCCATATGTTATCTTAGTTTAACAAAACTTATGTTAGCCAATTAAAACTGTATTGACAGTATAACAGTTTGGATTTATTGTACACTTTTATTTATCCACTATTAAATTTTATTATGGTACATGTTTGTAATAGTTCAAAAAAATCAACATCATACGAGCACTTTTTGAATACGTTACACGATCTACCTATTAGTATAACCTTACTATACGTATGAATCATGAGATGATATAAGTGTCGATCACAGGATTATTAATATAAAGTCAGCCGGCAACTATGCAGTGCAGCTATGGTATGCCAATGCGCAAGGCCGTGCAATAGGTCACAAGGCCAGACCGTTAACCCGTACGCCTTCACCGGTTCAAGGACTGTCCTTTCAGCTGCATACAGGTTTGCATTCCTTACATTCTACAATATCGTCGCATGCGGTTTGCGTGTTTAAACTTTTTATTTATTATATGAGATAGTATTTTTGCTTTTTATAACTTTAGAACGATTAACAGCTTGTAAATTGTGTGTCTGTAATCACACCTGTCAGTGGTGATCGCGCGTGCAAGCGATGCAAGGTCGCGTAATAGGTCATAAGGGCAACACCCAATCCGTGTACCTTCAATAATACAAGAAATGCCCTTTCAACGTTTAACACTGGTCTAATTTCTACAGATATTTTAATTTTGTTTATCTCCGATGTATTAAATAATCTATGTATGTACTGGTGGCGTTCATGTGAAACGAGTTAATTGGATCATAATGAAACATCCTTATCCTTACTAATATTATAAATGCGAAAGTGAGTTTGTTTGTTTGTTACGCTTTCACGCCCAAACCGCTGAATAGATTATAATGAATTTTGGTATAGATATAGATGGGAACCTGGAGATGTTAATAGGCTACTTTTTCTCTCGAATAACTTATTAGAAGTGGCGTAAAGAGATGGATTCACTTTGTATGTAAATTTTTGTGTATTATATAATTTACTGAAGTGAATAGATTTAGTAGAAACAATTCGCAAGACACGGACAATGCTATGATGGGCTCAGTTGGCGTCGCGGCGTCGGCTCCTCGAACCCTTTACGACGAACTGGCTGTCGCTAAATCTGGCCACATCCGCGTCGCCCGCCGCCGCCGTAGCGCCGCATCGTTTCAGTTTTCTCTTTGCTCGACGTCGCGACGCCGTAAGGGCTTATTCACATTCTTGACCGTCTTTAAAACAACAAATCGTTTCAAAAGTAAATACTGCGTATTATTTTTGAAAATACAGAAATAAGAAATACTAAACTGAATTTGAAAGGTTCTCTATGGTTTTATGTTTACTAAAAAAATTGATTTATTTTGGCTAGAGCAAAAATGGCATGCTTGATTCTGTTAAGGCACAAGTTGCATTAAAGATAAAACTATAGAAGGATATTGAAAAACTGCGGGACTTTAGGAATAGACAATATTATAATTATCATTTTGTCACTATAATCATGTGGGCAGTGCACTATGTATTTGAATTTTTGTAGATGTGTGCATACATCATAGAAAAGCTACACAACGTATTTCTTATGAAGCTTTATGAAAAGTACTATTGACCAGCATTATATTGTTGTTATTGCATAATCACGATAAATATACATATATCTTTAAAAAATATAATTCCACAAGAATAAATAATAATAACGATAAAATATCTAATACGAGTAACTTTTTAACGCGTATGTCGTTTTGTTCTTGAATAGCCGTTGTAGGCCACGGGCGAATAAATATAAACCGGCATCACGTCTTTGTATTAAAAATAACTTGAATTTATTTATTGTATGTTAATGTGTCAGAATTGCTTTACTTCGTCAGTTAAAAGCAGATCATGTAGTTCAGTGCCACTACTTCTCATTATTTAACATTTCAAAAGTTTCTACTATGTTGTAAATCTTAGGAACTAGCTGAAGCATACATTATTTATTATACACTTTCGCATTAATAATATTATATATTATATATAGTATAGTATAGAATATAATATAGTGTAGTATATAGCATAGTATAGTATGATTGGAAACTCTTAAGGTGATTACGACGAGGTGTTGTGAGAATATTTGGATTATAATATGTAGTAAATATTTGTATTAGTCAAGTTAGTTAATAAATGTATTCAGAGCAATAAGACTTTGGGAACCTAACCTTTGATCATTAACGGTTACAATACTACGTTGTCTTATTTATTAGTAGAATTCTGTTTTGCGATAATCTACACTTGTTACGGTTCAAATGTCATTTGAACACACCTAGCTTGGTATTTGACCAGTACAACCGGTGTTGTTTTATAAGCCACGATTGTGATGCAATCCGGTACGGTATCTTGGTTTGAATTAGGCAGAACAAAGGCTAGATAATGTTAATGATATGTTTATGAGTATTATGTAACTATGTCATTAATCATGTTATTTCTCACGGGGGTATGAACCTCTGACAAACGGGAAGTTGAGGTATTCAATAATTTAATTTCCTCCGAATTATATTAAATCTGTTAAACTATGAAATACTTTATATATGGTTAGTTAGTTTTACGTTGAAGTAAAAGTACATAACCCATCGCCTAAACATACATATGTTTTTGTAATTTGATTTTTTTACTGTTACACAAATCGCATCAAACTATACTGTTATTGTGATTTATATAAAACACAATTTTAGTATTTTTTACATCGAAATTGTAAATTGATATAAATAAGGTAACGAACAAGCGTAAAATCTGTCTAATACTAAGAAGTTACCATAGTTTGTAGATGTTTATAACACCAGAGGTATCATTAGTGCGTAGCCGATATTGAAATCTCTTTCCTCAAAGATCTCTAAAAATACCACTTATCGCAGGAACGCAACACAGGCTTATTTGGTTGTGATTTTCTGTAGGTATAGTAACAGTCAGAATATTCTAAATAGAGAAAATCTCTGAACAGGGTACTCTGTGCTCTTTATTCATTCAATACTTTGATGTAAAATGATTAAATTAAAAAATTCTTTTCTCGCTTAAAGCACCCATTATTACCCATTACGGCACCCAATACCGGTGGGTTGTTTACTGTTTCTAATTATTATCATAAGAATTGATAAATTTACAACGTGATGACTTCTTTAACGTGGAGTTCAAAATCTTATTCTTTACGGATATCCTCATCGCAAGGAGCCGCGCATAAAATATGTTCGCACTTATGGAGGGAAGGAGGTGTGCATACTGTGATAAAATTTGGCATGTGGGCCCGGAACGTCTTAGAAAACGTGACGTTCGCAGCTCAGAATTTTATTTTGTAACTTTTACGTGCTATTGCAGCTATTTATTAAAATTATATTATTGCAAGCAATAAGTTTGTGTAAATAAATTTGTGTAGGTTCTGCCATTAATTGTCACAAATCATGTACGGTAGGGTCTATCATTTATGACGTAATATTGACAGAAAGGTCGCAGAAAATGAGACAAAGCATGACGAAGGGTGCTTAAACGAGGTGAGAAAGGGGGTGTAAAAGGGAAAACATTGTGTGACCTATTTTATGAGCGGCCCAAACGCGTAAAAGCATTACCCGGGCTTAGACTGAGGCAAGAGGGACGAGTGGCACAACTCATCGGGCGATAAGCACCTGACACCACCCACTAAAAAGCACCACGACGACACTTCGATCTGCCATGTTGTCAGAGACCAAGGATAGCTTTCGCAATTCCTCTAATTTCTGGCGGGTAGCAAGTGATGCCTAGAAAGTTTGACACTCATTTATAAGGACCTCAAAAGTTAATATAATGAAATATTTGGTGAAGGTGAAATGAAACCTTTTCAAACATACAATGCATATTATGAACACTATATGGGAATTATTTGTTGAAGAGACTATAAAAGAACTAGCCCAATTTGTTTATTACAGGCGAATAGAGGACATGCGTTCTCACGCGTCCTACGCCATAGAATACATAATTATGCTGCATTGCACCACGGCAATCCGGCATTGTTCGACGTAATGTCTCTTCTAAATCAGAGCTCCTCTGCATCATGTGTGCGGGGTGCGGGGTTGCTATTGTTGCGCGATGTTCACATGCACTGACAAAACGGCTCCCACGGAACAATTTCAACGTGTACACTTTTAAGAGTGTCCGAGCTGTGCGAAAGTGGCGGAATCTAGTCACTATTTTTTCATAGAAACTAAATTTACTGTGGTAGGTAAATATATGTTTTTTATTTCTGAATTATTATTAATAAACATTTTCAACTTGGCTCCGATTCCATCAAATTGATTTATTATGTTTTTCACAAAGGCTAATAAATTAATTTTACTATTTTTGTATTGTGATATGAAGAGATGATGTTGTACTTAAAATGATATGAAGTTAATAATTTATTCGTGATTATCCTTGTTTTACTTGGATTTATAAAACGTATACAAATAGTTTACCTATGAATATTCTTATATTAGCATCATGTTCTGACTAATGACAGGAAATAAAAGACAGTGACGGAGTCTTATATACCATATATTTTTATCAATATTTCACGAGACCGCAATACAACCTTAATTATTATGTTAACCTCATGATTATTGAATTTAATTTTGTAATCTGGCCTTTTAACACTTCAATATTTTTGTAGCAGCCTAACATTTTCATCAAATTTATCAAGGTTACGAAGCTAGAACAAAAAATAAACCAATAAAATATATATACAATAAAACACTGACAAAAAGCAGCTGCGCTTGAATATGTTCTTATTTTTTTAGTTCCTTATTTTTAAAGTGCGATGTTTACTTTACACTGTGGACATAATTTAAAAAGTGAGTTTGAGTGTGAGCAAACCACCGCTATCGTGTCCATGCGCTAAGACCCCAGAAGAGAGTCGATTTCTATATTAACCAGGTGATTTAAGAACAAAATAGTATAATCATCTATGGTGTACAAGTACCAGAAAAGTGGTTTATTGAACATGCAATACACTACTACTACTATAAATACGGTATTCTGTTTCTCTCGTTTAAACGGTTTGAAAGATTCTGATGATCCGTTATGTTATGCTCTTTTTTACTATTTTTTATGTTCACTTAACATTTTTAAAGTTAAAATGCTTAAAGACCCTTATATCGTTCTTAATTATATTCGTCAAATTAATACTTTTTTTTTGGAGAAAGTTGACAGCTTATGCATTAACTAGAAGAAATAAGCCATGACGTGGCAAAGATTACATGAAAATAGAGTTGTTTTTATCTAAATCTAACTTAATGCATCTTTACACAATGCACCTAATTATCATACACTGTGGTTTTAATTATGATCATTAAAGTGGTTACCATAAAAGCGTAACATTACAAAATAGTGCTTAGAAAGCGTAACGTTAAGGAAAATTTAATTGTTGCATGTACGAGTAGTCTCAATAAATGATTTCTTTTTTAAATCTTTTTATCTTACAATCTAAAGTGCTTATTTTAAACTAATATTATACTTAACTCTATTTATTTAATTGATGATTTAATACGACTTGATTGCACTGGCTTGAATAGCATAATCGTAGTTCTTAGCGCCATATGTGTTAGCTTTAGCTTTAGCTAAAATAAAATCTAAAACATATGAAATAAGTCTACTAAAATTAATAATTTTAGTAGACCTGTTTTTATGAATATACTAACCAATAATATTTACTGAGAATGAGATAGAAGCTACATTTGTTATAGAAATATGAAATTCCGAAAGCAACACGAATGTAAAAACTCATTCAGGATACGGTATGAAGTATATAGCTCTGGAATGGACAGCTTCTTTTTCATCTGAGTTATTAATGTGACAGTTCTTATACAATGCTGCAATATCTTGCCAATCAAAAGCATCCTTTATTGTAGAATGTTTTATGCACTCTGAAAATATGATTTATTCCTTTCTTGTTCATAGGAAGCGAAATTATAAATACGGACTTTGCTAAATATATTAAAAAAGCAGGAATTTACTAGATAATGTATTTTTTTATTATAGTACATGAATTTACTGCTGTACACGCATATTATTACAAAAGTTTTTAAGCACAAATATTTATTTACGTTGTAAGATTTTTTTTTATATGGAATAATTAACAAATCTAATAAAACATAGACTGCATGAACCAATGATGAATAGTACTATGTTATTTTATATGTATTTTTTATTTAATATCATAACCAGTATTCTGTTTCTAAATAATTCCAAATTTAACTTTTCATTTCAAATATTCTATGAATGCTTACATAAATCATTTACGAGCGCAAGTGAATATCCTGTGTGACTGTGTGAGTGACTTTTTATCAAGAAAAGAGTTTACCTTGACATTTTTTGGTTTAATACAAGGTTTAATACAATCCTTGTATATATATTTCATAGCCATTTTTTTTTTAATTGAATTACTTATGCACGTACAATCATTACTAATAATTCGGAAAACACGCCAGCCATCCCAGTTGCTTGACATGGTATATCGATTTAATGACTGAAAGATCCTAATATTACCCGGAAAATATTATATTAATCTTGCTAAGGCTAATAAGAGATGACTAATTTGTGTTTGTTTCTGACATTAAACTATGATAGTCGTTTATAAAATGTAACCAAACTTTTGGCGAACATATGTACATTAAATTCTGAAGAAAGTTCAAACAAGGTTTCGCCCATGCAATATAATCTCTTAAATATTTCCATCACAAAACCGCGTTTCCGGAATGACATAACGACATTCCCAACCGTGCCTCGGAGGAAAGGCGAAAAAGTTCACTGTCGCAACATCATTGATTAAATGAAGTAACGTACTGAATGATTCAGCGAATGTATTTAGTTGCATCGTGTTTCTTACACGGGTTTCCGCGCACGCGTCCATCCTGCCGGAGCCAGTCCGGGCGCAGGTGTACAATAATATTCGCATTGACATTCGTTACAAGGAGAGCACTTGAATCGATACTACTTTTTATCGTAAATACTTTAAAATGTATTTTAGATTAAAGGCGTATCATATATGTTACTCAATATAGATATATTCACTTATATACATTTATTTTGTATCATAAAAGCACATGTTCAACTGCAAATTTACAACGATAATTGGAATAGAACGGAATACAGCAATAATTTAATAAAAACAATAGTAAATGGCTCTAATTGTTACAAGTCTAACAGGTTACAGAAACCTTAAAAAACCTAAACCGGGTGTTCATTCCAGATCCTGAATATTAGCGAAAGGAATCTCTATTGAAAACGGACTGCCCGCTACCAAATAACCCATTGTACAAGCGGTAGTTTTAATCATTTTAATTTTCTGTAAACACACATCTAGAATATCGTCAGTAGCATTTTGACATCTGGTTTCAAGTCGTACGATTACATGGTTAAATATGACAATACATGCAATTAAAAACGCAGTTGTTAGCACATGATACAGAGACATAGTGGCGCCTCTAATAAAACTAAACTAAAAATATTAGCAAATTATAAAGCAATACGTCAGATATATTAAGAAATAAACGTTAGCTATGTTAATTCAATTTCTGAAATTTATTAAAGCTATCAATAAGGGTATACTTAAATCATGGAAATAAGTGTAAAATATAAAATACATCCACTATACTAAAATATTATAATAATCCTGACAATATTCTAATCTTTACACACCTTTTTTCAAATATTCATTAATGACTTTATCCATCCATCCACAACAGCAGAATATTTTGAAAAAAGTCATTCTTGTTTTTTTTACGTTATACTAAATAAAGTGATCTGTACTGTATGTAAAAACATGATATAGTTTTTTAGGCTTACAGAATGTATCTATAATTGTTTCAGTAATTATATCTAAGAACAATATATTAGTGGAATCGTGGCGCTTAATTGAATGGTAGTATTGTAACGTTTTGTAGTTTTATATACTTTCATTGTCAAGGTTCCCACGTTTTCCTTTATCGGATGCTTTCTCTGTGAGATAAGAATGCATTAAGTGTTATAGCGTAGCGTTAAAGAAAGTTTATGACAGTAGATTCGCATTACAGTTCAATTACAGTTTTTGGGAGCGTGGAATTTTATTAGGAAACGAGATTGTTGTTCTCAGTTATTCTAGTGTTACGGTCAATGACCTGTCCATCTGATTTATGACACAAAAAAAAAAAACAAATAAGAAAATACATTGAATTGACTAACTACCATAAAATGGTTTTATCATGATTTTTAGACACTACCACTCAATCTAATTTTAGGGAATATTATACGACAATTAAGGCCAAATATAGGAGAAACTCAAAGAGCCGCTATCATATGTTAGCAAATTTTTATGTCAGATGCGCCCAGCGTCTTGCTGACCTCTGATATTAAAGATCCAGAATAATCTGATATTAAAGATCGTTGGGCCGAGCATATTCACTTATATTTATCTTGTTATGATTGTATTGAATAAAACAAAATTTTGCGAGAACTCTACGAAGATTCCGTCAGAATATAAACAAATACTAAATGTTAATTCGACTTAATCACGCATGTAGTAACTTCGTAAGAATACAGAAATAATTACACGGGGCTTTAAGTTAAATTAGATGTTTCTTAATATTATTTGTTTTGATAAAATAAATTTCAAAACCCGCATCGTTTTGGTAGCTATCGTTAATGCGACCATTTTGAGTTTTTATCCGTGTTATTTATGCGACCACCATAGTAATTAGTCGCACTTGTTTCTTTAAATGTTTTAATAGTCTTTAGAGGTTTTGTAGTTCAAGATAGTAAGTAAAATGTGAGTGTTTTTATATGAAGGAGCAAGAGGCATGCAACTGACCTGATATTGAGTTTCTAAATATTACAGTATCTATAATTGAAAACTGTACTTTCTTTTAGATTATCGTGTTTCGGGATCAAACAGTATATATACAATTGCCGATTGGCTTTCATGCTGGCACGTCAGGAACGATCGTTGATAATTTACGGATCCGTCAGTGTTGTTGTTGTTTTTGAATAGAGCAGCAAATTTGCTGTAAACTATAAAAGCAGTTCGGAGTCAAACTGCAGTCAGTCCTAAACAATTTGCAACTCCAAGCGACTTACTTGTACAGCACCGTGTATCACTATGCGTTGCGAACTAAACTTATGGATCGGAAACTAACTTAAAAAGTATAATTCATACATGAGTGTATATGCGATATTTTTTAATAACCTAATATTTTGTTCCCTGATTTGTTTTGCTTTACTATTTCTTGTTACAATTAAATTGATTATTAAATTAGCTTTTCATTAACAACTCACTTTTTAGATACGTATTTACGAGATAAGCGATGGTAATTGAGTTTTAGTACGTAAGGGATGTACGCGACCGGCGTCAGGTCGAATCTTTTAAAGTGAAATGTTCAATTATTGATTAATAGATCACTGATTTCGTGCTCATTCAATAAAAATTATAACAATAAGTAATCCTTATCGATATATACTTATTAGTTACAAGTACATACTTACTTTTTTGTACTTGTATTTGACTTATATTTGTTTTATATCGTGCAGGTGAAAATAAGCCATTCTACCCGCATATTAGGTTTAGGCACGGTAGACCAGTCTAGACGAATGGCTGACATTATACACGAGCTTTTCATTATCCGTAATCAAGTTTTTATGCGATAACATTATAAGCAGTATTAAAACTGGTTTTGAGAACACATAGGACCCCATTTAATAGCGTGACTCTATCGAGCACCAGTTAACATGAGGTCGCTTTTAGAAATAAATAAAGCTTTGGTAAAAGTCAATCTTGAAAAATATATTTTCAAGATAATATTACGAATACAAAACAGTCGTAAACATCTATCTATTCATAAAGTCTCTGATCATCTGTAAATCTATACATATAATAAATCTGTAGAAAAGTAATTTTTGTACATCGAAAATATTTAAAAAAAATGACAAGGTGTTATAGGATAATCAACAGAACACATTTTCAACATTTTTGGCTTTTGTGTCTGTGCATGCATCACGTAAAATGTATAGAACCAATGTAGATAACTTTTATACGTAAAAATTGTACGCAACTTGGAGTATTAATTAGTTTTTATTTTATCGCCATCTTTTCACTCTATCAAGAGATATCATATTATAAAGTGAAAATATTGTTTTATGTTTTTTTTTGTATATTCTTTATTAGTTTATAATGGCTAATCTCTGAAACTACCAGTCTGAATTTTAAAAAGTCTGCGGTATCATATGCCTAACTATTATACATAAGTCACAATACGGTATTTTGTGACAAAAATATTGAAAGTTTAAAAGCGATATATTATTATTATTATTTGGCATGATAAATTATTTCCTACGAATGAAAGTTATTTCATCATCAAGATACTTTTACGAAGATAAACCTATGTTTATCTTACTTAACTTATCTATGTACCTGTGCTATAATAATATCTTATAAAATAATCTTATAAAGAGGCTATCCTATCATAGTATGTTATGTGAACGCATAGGTCAGGAAATATAGACAAAAAAATAATACTCGACTCAGGTTATCTTTTAAGGCAGTTTGTCAAGAAATTGATGTAACATCTGATGATGATGTAATATTAATGTAAGATGGAGGAAGTTTGTTACTCAATGTACTAATTCTATGTAGATGAAGCGATGAGGGCTCAGTTGGTAGTGTGTACGGACATCGCGTCTAAGTACGTGAATTTGAATTCATCTGCAACGAGCCTGAGCTTTCGGTAAGGGAAAAAAATGTGAAAAAACCATAGCATGGTGGCAAGGTTTTCCTAATATCCAATTGGCTAGCTACCTCCATCATGTTGAATATCTACCACCATATACCTATAGGTAGTTGCACTGAGGCATTGAGAGTCAGACCCTCCATATGACTTAGCGTGGCCGCCATCTTGAGCCACATCATTACTTAATATCTGGTATGATTATAGCCATAACTCTAAAACCCTATTATTAAAAGAAGGTGAAGTCGTGGGCAACAGATAGTATATTTGTTAATTGCTGAACTGGTGATCTTAAAATTTTGCATACACGTTGCCCGTGGTACAGAAACGGTCACTGATGGCTTTGTCACCTTTTATTCAGAATATAAGTACTTTAATAATGTTTACTACTTCGCGAACGTCGCGGGCACAGCTAGTAAATGAATAAATTGTTTAATTATTTTAACAACTAGGCATTTACGGATGACAAAATGTGATAATTTGGAAACTCAGTTTGTGTAGCGTTTTAGATTTCTTGGTCCTTTCATATAAAGTAAAACGTTATTTATAAAAATAAATAAAACAATGAAAGTAGTAGCAACAACAATATACCTATACACAAAGACATAGTCCGTGATAGCTTACTAACACAATAATCAGTATTTAAAAAATATTAAATTTACAAAGAACAAATGTGATTGTATACGTAGGCATACGCGATAACACTTTATGCTCGGAATTACGCCTGGTTCTCTCTAGTACAGCGGTTGAAACACGACAGTAGTTTTTTGGACTTAAGCTTGTCTTAGTAAATTAAAATATAAAGAATGCCTCGGTAAACTATATTTATTCGATCTAATAACTAGTAGTATACTATAATAAAACTGATTAGTTCAAAATATTTATTAGAATTATATTGCCTCGCACTTCTATAAGTATAGTTCGTAATAGCGGTATGGTTTCTCATGTCTTTGTGGAGTGAAAGCTATTTGTACCCCTACGTATCGGATTGTAATAAATTGTATATAGCGAAGGGTTGGAAAATAAGAAATAAATGTTCTCTGTTCTTGACTGGCTTTTTGATTTTCATCTCTTTTACTGCTATAGTTGCGGCGTTTGTTTTTGTGTCGAATAAAATTTACCTACTTTTTGCGAAGTTATCAATATTTAAAACAAACAAGATACGTCTGACTATTAGGTACCAAATATTTTAACTACGTTTTTATCCCACTAACTCGACGATTTGAAATTAGTTTTTTTTTAAACAAAAATTATAAATTATTTTAAACGGTTTATTTTTTAACAGGATCATATAAGTGTTTTTAGCAAAAGGGATATAGGAATTAACATGCTTTTTATACAGTTTTATATCGTTTAATAGTTATAAGAAGTGAATGGTTTTGTTAATGTTCTTTTTTCTAAGATTAATAACATAACATTGCTGATAATGATAGTCATTGTAAATATAGTTTTTCGAATAACAATAGTTACTTTTATAAAGGAAGATTGGCAATATATGAATATTGGTTATTCAATTGAATAGTCGAATAAATACTCTTCTGCAAGGTTTAAGAAGTTATGAATATGTAACAAGGGAGAAATAATACAGAAAGTTCATATGGGCCTTCGGAATGGCGTCGCTCTGTCTAAGTACTTCACATTGCAATACATAGCATTTTACTTTGCCAACAGTCGAGTAAATTTATCTCTTGAATAATTAGTCAGAATTCTTCAAATTATTAAGCCTACAAATATTTATACACAATAATGCCAATATTCGTGAAACGAACCGAATATCATATATAATATAATAAATTAAATTCACAGTATCATATGGTTAAAAATATAACTATCAGCTATATACCATATTTCATAGTAGGTTAGCGATTTAAGCAAAAACACTCTCATCTGGTACGGAAGTTACGAAAAATATTGGTATTATGATACCATGTCAGAAAGGTCTGTCTTTCTGGCGCCATTGTGTTCATAACCTTAAAAGTAGAACGACGTTACTTACAGTTAATCTGGAGTAATTGAATTGTGTGTTTATTTGAGTAATGAAACGTGATAGTAAATACACGATGTCCTCGAGTAGGACATCAATCAAATTTATGGGCTAATTGTAAGTATAAAGTATATACCATCGTGCTAGATATTCTATAAAATTATTTGACTATAAAGAAATAGAAAAATAGTGTTTTTTACTTTTAAAATCACCGGTTTAATACACAGACATATCAATATACTTAAGGGGCATAACAAGCAAAAAATGTATTTACAGCAATAATTTAATTACAAATCGATTAAAAGTAATTAATGCGATATTTATTTCGTTTTTGTTCGAAGTAGTTTTTCCATATTCAAACAATCCATTAAGAGACGTACGTACGAGAACAGAGTTAGCTTTGTGACGTACTTTAAACATATAAAAGGACTACACGGATCATTTAAACAGAAATGTCCACAAAGCGACACAGCCAGTTATGTTCAATTAAAGTAATATTGTGTGCTTTGTGTACATTGTGTTGCGGAAACGTTAAACGATGTCGGATTGACAGCCAAATAAACCGTGTAATTATCGAAAGCAATAGCAATTATACGAATCTCATCACGTTTATGTTATTGTAATATGGATACGTTTAATATGCACATTCATAATTCATAAAGTTATGTGTGGATTAACAAAAAGGTTAAATTAAGCTTCTAATGTTGAATAATTCTAATCTACATCATTAAAATTTGTACTTAAGTACTCCTAAAATGTTAATTCTATATGGTAAATATCGGAATGTTTGGATATAATGTACATATTGTAAATATTTTTTAGGGGAGAAAATATCTAACTTCCTGTCTTTTCTTCTTCCTGCTATTATCTTGTGTATGTAAGATCAAAAAATCATTTCTCACCTTTTTTCTCCATCCATACATTTTCATTTTTACTTTTTTATTTTTATTTTTTAATTAGCAAATTTCCTTTTTACCACGTCTAGTCCTATTACACTTGCCGCTTTACCCTATAAAGTTTATAACATACCTTATAAAACCAACCTTATAAAAACATATTTATATATAACGTAAATCAACATTCGTTTAGGTTCATAATATTGTACTCTAACTTGCTGCAATGTGACTGCTAGTCGACAGGAGAAAAATAAGTTTATGTAAATTCAGTATGGAATTACACTAAATATGTGTATTAAAACCTAATAACAAGCATATAATGCTAATAATATATTACGAGAGGAGGTGATCGTTTTAGGAGATTCGAGCTAGTCCAAGCGCTAGGGTATATTAATTTTGGCCAAAAAACTGTATGTCGTAAAATATATCTAGTCTAGTCGTGCTGGATGTGGTACTGAATGTTATTTTTCTATACCTCCAGAACCTCCCCAATTTTTTTTTTCTACATGACAAATGAATATAACGTTCCTCTAGTATATCTTTTCTGTATTCCTGTATGGTTCCAGGATTTAGAGAGATGTATGCAGTATCTATTCTATGTTACTTCCTTTTTAAAACTTTTGATAAATAAGATGTAACTATTCCTATTTATGTTCAATACTTAATTGGGCGTGTATGATATTTGGTATAATGAAGATTATAAGAAGAAGACATGCATAAAGTTAAAATTAACTTTACAAATACAAATGAAATTAAATATACGTTCAAAGTATATATAATGTATACATTTATACTGTCATTTTGGAACATAACATCTGTTGTCAGTTTTACAGAGTGCAGATTGTTGCTAAATATTTTTTAAAATGTCGCCAATAGTACCAAATATCATTGAGTCTCAACTCTTTAAGAAATAAGTTCAATAAAGTTTTGAATAATGTAATGAATTATGGTTGAATATCGACTGTGAGATTGCCACTAATAGCAATACATAAATAGAAAAGTCTGTTTTATCCTATTCATTATATTATTGTTGTATAATTAATCATTGTGCAGACTAAGCAGTTTATGTAGAAATAAATTCAATTTGCAAAATTGTTTCGTGCAATAAAATTTACTAAGCCCCTTTGCACACAAGTAAGTGATCACTTAGACCTGCTTCCCCCAATGTCGGTTGGTTGGTATTTATGACCGCTGCGTCATGGGGTATCACAGCAAGTATTACGTTTGACTTGATATGGCTTTGAAACACGACTGAATTTGACATTTTCATAACCTTGAACAAAATAATAATATATGTCCTTTTTGTAAAATAAGTGGGTGTTTTCCAAATATATTAATATTTGAAAAATAAATGTCATGTTTCTATTATCTTTTGAAGTGGATATGTAATTAGTATAAAACTTTATATTTATTAATATAAAACTTTATATTTATTAGTATTGTAAATCCAATAGTGAGTCTGTTACGCTATCACGCCTAAACCGTTGAATCGATTATGACGAATTTTTGTATAGAGATAGATGAGATCCTAGAGACAGTGATAGGCTACCTTTTCTCGCAAAAAACTTAGAGGAAGTGGGTGAAGAGAGCGATAAACTTTTTATGAAATGTTGACAGAATCAATATAAACGTGAGCGGAGACGCGGGAAATGCTAATTATATATATTCTTAAGGGGCAGCAATTTGTCTTTTTGTTCCGGGGCGTCGTAATCGCTAGAGTGAGCGCTGCTGCAAGCATCTTGTAGTACCTATACATGGGTTAATTTCAAACCGTGAAAACCCAACAATAAGTCATTGTAACAGATTTATGAATCGAAATAAAACTAATTTAAACGGATTTTATCCGGTTATTTATTATGAACTTTATATTTCTTAGTTTAATTTGTGTGTTTTTTTACTTTATTTTATATTTTTATTATTATACTTAATTAGCATCTGCTTATTATTCAATTATACAGACTGTATATTTTAATTTCATTATTGAAGTTTATGAGTAGGCACTTGATTTCATATTCACTTAAAAATGCTGAACAAGGTCTACAAGGCCAGCTAGTTACTAGATATACTCAGGTGATCATAATTGCACGTAAACCTAAAAACATATAATTATTACGAATGTGATACGAAGTCTGTAATGGTTGCGATGCATTTAAATACAGCTATGAAGTCTTACAATACTTCAAACGCAAATGTACTCCGTTTTCAATATATTTCCCGGTAATACAATGAATTAAAGTGAAATATGTATTAAATATATATATATATAAATATCGAAATGTAATTATTTATAAATAATAATAACGTACAATCTTCCGTTATGCCGTGTTAAAAATAAACATATATCTAAGTAAACATTGACGTCGCACAAGCGGAAACATTTTCATCTGCTGGGTAAATTGGCAGTATAGCTGCACATGCCTTAGAAAAAAAGCATTAACACCCGGCTAATGTGCCAGATTCATCTTTGCACCCTCGCTGTGAATTACATAATAAAACATTGCAGTATCTGGAGTACTCGCTTTTGACTGAATTTTAAGTACAATATTATTATTATGTGGTAACATATGGAAAACACGTCGCAATAACTATTTATCGCGGATCGAATTATATAAAAATCTACTTTAAAAATCTATAATATTTGAGGCCGTGACTAATGACTTAGTTATTATGTATTCAGTAAATATTTATTGACACTAATTTCACTGCACTAATCTTATTTAACATTATTTACCTACTTGTAAATTTAGAACTTATTTTTGTATTAATCAGGATTAGATTTTTTTAAGTATTTTGTTACTAAGCAACCTATGACGTATGTTATAAATTATAAAGGAACATGATCTAATAACGAATTTTCAGTATCCAGCTATGAAGTCCTAAGATTATGAATAAGAAACACTAAGGAATTTCAAAATCAATATAATTGTTACCAATTAAATATATACTTAAATATTATTATAATATCAACGAAATATTTCAGAAACTATATTTAATGCTTCCTAAGTATTGTGCAGGTAATAATTTTTTTTCTAATTAAAATTATTTTTAATTATCGCTGAATAGGTATAAGTTAAAAAGTTTAAGTTATATTGTTCTGCATATATTTGGGGATAAAATCTCTGATTAAACTTAAAAATTAGAAGAACAGCGAAGTATAAGCAGATTCAACTTAAGTACACGTACAACGCAAGAAACAAGACATTTTCTGTTAAACTGATTGTGGTTTAAGAACTTCTGACATTTTAAAATATTGTTTTTATATGTAAAAAAAAGTAATCCACCTACGAATTGAAACTCGGGTGCACGGTGCACGTGTATCGCGTTATTGAATGGATACAGTGTGCAAAGACACCTTGCCAACAGATGCTATCGAACTGGGCTAAACACTGATGGATCGTGGATTGGTTTTGTTAAAATACATACGACAAATGGGACGGGTATGTTAAAATACATACAAATGTCCGCTACTGGGACAATTGTATTGGATTTAGGATGAATTATTCCTGTTGTTCTTTATAACTTGCTAATTATTATGTTAATATAACAAGGTAATTTAAAAGAAAAGTGATCAAATTTCCCGACAACAAAATTATTTTAAACTGAAATAAAGCCGTGTTTATATGTATGTATTCTTAACTACTATACTGTGATGATCTAATTTCTTACTTTTGTTCTACAGCTTGTATTCTTGTTTATTTCTAATCTGAAGTTTTTATAGGTCTTGTGGTCTCTGCCCCGATGCAACTAGTGTCATGTGAGTAATATAGTAATCCCATTAAAAGAGGTAATTATTAAAATTATAAAGGACAGGTACCGTATAGATATAAACCGTAATACAATATTACACTATATAATTCGCACAAATACGTTGTTATATCAGAAGTCTTATATTTATGTACTTTGTTTGATACTATTTGCTTCATAAGAAAATAGCTAAACGGAAAATAGCTTTACGCGTATTCTTAAGGAAAATACCTTGGTAAAAATGTAATGTAAAAAAATATGTAAATACAAAATTTCACCTATCACACAATCTATGTATGTGTTTATAGGCTTAGCGTTATGGCCACAATCTTACCCCATGTTAAATGACGATGTGACCTAAAATGATGGACACGCGAGGTTGGTTGCTATCTAGGCGGATATTAGAAAAAGCCTTACCAACATGTTATGGTTTCATCATGACATTTTCAATCATCGAAAGTTTAAGTTCATTGGAGGTGGAAACGACTTTATAAAATTAGATCAAATCTACAATATATATAGGTAGGTATTTAAAATTTACATAATACGTAAAGAATGTGTAAAAATTATAAGAAAAAATTGTGTAAATCGTTATAAATCTCTTATATGTTTCATATTAGGCTGTGAAAAACAGGTATATTCGTGAAAGACAAGAATGCAAGATATTTTATGCTCTGAATGGAGGAATCAGATTAAATGAATAAAGACGTAACAATGGTGATACAGCTAAATATATAATAAACACTCTTAGTAACTTTACAAGCTGTATCATGTTACTTAATCTCTTGTTAAGGCTAGGGTCCGGTCCCATTATCAACGATAAAATCTAAAAAGTCTGCCTAGAAATATTTAAAAATGTTCTGTTTTAGTCTATTGTAGTGTCATAGATGCTATCCCTCATTGTGCCATGGTAGCAAACTCTACTATTTAAGGATTTAGTCGAATGGTTGTATGTTCAAGTTTGTAGACTATATTTATTGTTTTGTTACTTATAACAAAAGTTTTGCTTAATTTCGAATTAAATGACTTTTGAGTATTAATATACCACATACTATGTTATATTATTTCATGTTGAATTATGTAGACACTAATAATAATATATGTATACATATATATATATATATGCAAGTAAAATGCTGGAAACGAAAGGTTATTTTTTATTCAAATTATTAGATAAAAAACGGTGCTATATATATTTGTTTTAAAGAGCTTAGGATTGTTTTATAACGAACATTGTACTTACAATAGGTTTAAATGGTAAATATTTGTATATTATAGAAGAAGTTTTATGCTCACGTAACATATTATGAGGTAAACTAAAATTGCATCTAGTCTCGTGACCCAATATTGAGTCTTTGTAAGGCCATAGACTTAAATGGTTGATATTTGCGAATTGTATGACTGTAACATATTACAAGATACAAATATTTTTCTGTAAAAAAAAAGGATTTGACAAAAGTAATATTTAAAGCTTACAATAAATATCTTATAATACGACAAATCTTTAAAAGAGAGATAACTGTAACAGATAACGTGGTTTCGCTAGGCGCTAGACTGTGTTGGGACAATGGGATTACTACCGGAACACAATAGATCATGGATGCGTTTGGGTCCTGACATAATAATCTCGTTTTAGAACAGTTTGGGACAAATGTCGTAATAAGATTACACGGCGCTTCCTTACTGTTTAGTGTAACTTAATAACTCGACGTTATTTGAGAAAGTATTTATACGAGTCGGTATAGATATAAATATATTTTGCACAAATAAAATTTATTAATAAGTAAACCTAAAAACCTTACTTTTCCATACTTCTTGAAATATTAAAAGCAACATATTTGTAATTTTGTTATAATTCAATGACATAACATATAATCAATTTGATGATGTTTTACATCCTAAGAGTCAATACATAGGCCTTGTGGCGTAATGATAGTATTTAATATTGAGGTCAGAAGTTGTAGATTCGATATCTGCACATCATTGACTTTTGTAAGAGGAAATAAATATGTACACATGTAACGAATCTATATCCACTGTGTATTAAGTATTGAGTTAAATTACTATGAGTAAAATTATATACCCTAATATAACTATATACCTGATATAACTATAACCCTATATATAACTATAACCCTATATCAAATTAACAATGCAATAACACTAATAAACCTAATTTTTTATTTTTAACATTTTTTATGTGCAGATCTTGCGGTATAATTTTGGAATATAAAAATAAAGTATTTACATTTTTTGTATACCTCAAATAATTTGAAAATATATCCTTGATAATTAGTTTGAACTGGGTAGGAAACAAAACGTAATCTTATACTTGTTTCGTAGCCCATTTGATAGAATAGAATTGAACTAGAACTTCAAAGTTTGGTAAAATATACCTATATATTTTTTAATTTTATTGTTGTTTTGCCTAACCACAGTACTGTAACTGATTACACAACCGTACGATTACTGAAAGTAGGAAGCTGAAAAACAAATATTGAACTGACCATGATCTATCATGCAGTAGTTTTTTATTTGATTCTTTATTATTTAAATAAAATTGTATCTGTGATTTGAATTGTGATTTGAATTATGAATTAAAACTAGAAACATTTATTGTAAGTTGTCACAATGTTCCCTGGACAGTTATACTAAGAAAGCCTCCATCTTGATAGAGCTATAATGGATTTATAGATTACAAAGACCCATTTAACATTGGCAAAATTTTCTACATCGATAGTAGTTTTATTTTGAAAATTACGTCTGAAATTAATGACACTAATGAATCAGATTATACGTATAAAAACTGTATCATATACGTTACCGTTTTTTTTATATTTAGCCGTCCATATGTTGAGCTATTATGGATCTACCGTTATAAATTAATAGTGTTATAATATCCTGTGTCTTTGAGGATTATATTAGTAAAGCAGTAAGTACAATCATTAAGGAAGCATGTACTGTTTAGTGGGTGCAATTAAATGTGTACGCGCCGGAAGCAGGTTGGCGGAAAGAGGCGCGTGACGTTTTTGTGAGCTTTCATGTCGAGTCGATCGCGCTAGGGGAATTCTTATGGTTTCGCCGACAGATGGAGAGAGGACTCCGGGGTGTAATCGAATTACTTCGTTTTTATCGGCATGAACATAACCGAGGGGTACTTATAATGATTCGGCACAATTTTACACACTTTCTAAACTTTATGTTAGATATAAACCTTTCATACTGTATATGTATTATGTATATACAACGTCGTTTTGATATAAATAGACACAAATACAAATAGATCTATACGCGTACATTTTAGTGATTATTTAAAAGTTGAAAGCAATACCTTAGCTGGTCAATATTTTTATGCTACCACTAGTAAAAGGTTTATTCCACCGAATCAATTTCATTAGCTCATGAACTACTTGAGCTATTAGGAAAGCAAATTCCTTTTGTTGCAAAACTTTACATTTGTATCTAATAGTAAACAGAGTACAAGTCATAAACAATTCAGACCACTAAAAGATTAGCTGTCTTACGAGATCGTAGTTGCTATAGAGGCATGCAAGGCTCTTAGCAGTTGAGCATACGTTGGCTGTACCCGTAACTCGATAAAACAAAAGAAAATCCCAGAGATGGATATAGGTATTATCTATGTGCACAATAGTCACAACCTAGTCGCAAACAGATCCTTTCGAGCTTGTTCGATAACTGCATACATGCGACTATGACGGGTGTTCGGTGGTCTTGACTCAGCTGGGCACAATGTTCGTGTCTTAAATTATATTAACATAATATAGTTGAGGGTTTGTTTGTTTTAACGCCCTAATTTCAGGAACTACCAGTCGGATTTGAAAAATTCATTTTTAGTTTGATAGCCTAATATTGAAGAAAGTTGTAGGCAATTTAATCCCAAACAGACACTTTTAGGAGTCGAGCAAAAAGAAAATGAACTCTAAGCGAGAAGGATGTAATATCGCGGACGAGCCATCCGATGTAACGCGGTTGTATAGGTGTATGGATAAAACCATTGAATATTTTTCACCCAGAAAATAAGATACCTACTGTCCCTGAAAGATCAATTTTAATAGAACGGAAGCGAAGTTGCGGGCGCAGTTAGTAAAAGTTAAATTAAATTCTTAACACTGAAAAAATACAGAATTACTCTAAAGAAATATTACAATATCTGGAGTGAGAGACAAGAAAATCAATATTTAGTCTGAGTATAATACGTACAAAAAAATAGAGCTTCATTTCAGCAGGGTTCTGTAAATAGCAAGGCCATTAACGAACGGTTAAAAATGACCACAGAACCGTTAGGGAGAATGTCTGCTGTATTTTCGAGACGCTTCCTGTATCACCACAGAATAAATGTGTGATTCTTTATAAAATTTTCAACTCTCCCAAATATTTAGAATAAACAGCTAAGGAAGGCGAGCGCAAGCAATTTGTCAACAGAAACGAGCCGAAAAAGTTCACGTGTTCTCAATCTCGGTCGATCTATTTTAGAAAGAAAAAAGGAACATCTGTAAAGAAGCTTCCGTTGCAGTTAAAAACAATCAATGAAACAAAGCGTAAGGGAGGGCAATTGCTTTTTTATATACGTTTTCTGTTCCATTTAATCTAGTGTTGTTTTTGTACTGTAAATAAAAAAAACGCAAATGTTTTCTATTTGGAGGGTACTATCAGCACCCTCACTCTTTAAACTTCTTCGGGAATTATTTTTTACAATCCAGGTGATAAATCGACGGAAGCTTTCAGCATCTCCCCAAGAGATAATCTAAAAATAAAGCAACTTGCTTATTTTTTTGCTATAACTATATTGAAGTAGTAGCTATGTTTATGTGATAGAATATGTTGTTTAGTACAATAAGACAAAGAAGACATAAATGCTGCACGTGAATCCTGAGTTACGATAAAAAGTGAATTTAGCAAAATGAAAAATGTTTATTATATGTAATAAAATTAAATTCAACCACATAAACATTTGTGTAATATTACCGACATATTATGTATTATATATATATATATATATATATATATAATACATATAAATGTATTATATATTAGTACGAGCATTATTTCAAGAAACTTTTCCGTGTTTTAAATAAACTCAAACACTTCAATATAAATCCAATGACAAATGTTTGCGCCTTTTAATACTTTTGTGTAGTCGGATTTAACTCCGAAAGGGCTTATCTACCTGTTACGGTGAAATTTTGTACTCTGGAAGTTTATGTAACTCCATAATTAACAAGCTCTTGAAAATGTCAATGAAACTTTTACAAGATATAAAATATGAATAGAGAATTGCTGATATAATAATTTCTGCATAATAAACGGCACAGAGTTGCGGGAATAGTTAGTATTGTATATTTTTGATAAGTATAAATCTGCATACTCTATTTTTATTATTGAAAAACTTACTCAATGTATCTCGTTATGCAAACAGTATAATAGTTGCCAAAATACTTGTTTTATTAAATGGGATTTTCAATTAAGGTGTATTATTCTTTGAATGTTATGTGATTTGAATTAATTATAATTTAATTTAATTTATTAGTGGAAATTGAAGACTTAGGTCGCGTATGTATATAACATTTTTTTCTTAGAAATCAGGCGAAAAATAGTCCAGATCAATGTTTTTTGATCACGCAATTTAGTCGAAAGAATATGGGTTCTATACACGAGTTGATTATTTTAACTTTTATTATTGATGCTAATGATTGCTGGTTCTATTTGGTTGTTAAATATATATCGTTATATGCATTTATATTATTTGTTAGTAAATATAGTACAAACTTAGTAATTGTTTCATACCGTATATGTTTCTGTAATTTCATTATTTGGTATTTGCAATATGATGTGTGACCGTTTGTGCTGTATTCCTTAATTACTTTGTAAAAAACTTAATAGTTGTAGAGGAAATATTACTTTAAAAAATTTAAATATTTAATACATGTCTCTGTCTAGTGCGATATTATTAAAGATAATTAAACTATCTATGAAGTAAGTGGAGTAAACAAAACGGAAATATCCTATTAGATAGCAGCTGTTCACCGGGGCGGCACACGCGCAGCTGCCATACCGCCCGAATTTCGCTGAGAGGTCGCGAAACGCGCGCCTTCCGTTTCCGGCCAATTGTACTCGAAAGTTCTTTACTCAAGAGTATGTTTGTAAGGGTGGACAAGAATTTAAATTGCAGAATGTCTTACCTACAGGTCTGATAATTATGTAGTTGTTTTCCTGGTAGCTGATCAATAATAATTGTTTTATCAATAATATATATAAAATATGTGAAAAAAATAAATTTTAAGTTTTTTTATCATACTTCGATACAGAAGAGAAGCATGAGATCAAATATCTTGTATATTAACATTATTAGGTATCTGTAGGCACTGCGGCAAATGGTCAGAGTTGATATTTATTAAATATAATTATTACATAATATTAGAATATTATGTAATAATTATAAATGTCTATAATAGGCAAATTTATAAAGTAACCAGATTTTATTATTATACTATTTTTAAGAAAAACTTTATTTGTATATATTATATCATTTAAATAATTTTTAATTAAAGCGATTCTATACAAATAATGTTTACAGTAGTAATCGTATATTAACACCGGTTTTTGTCATTATAAGTAAATAATAAATTAATGCTTGTTTGATTGAAAAAATAAGTCTCCGTTTTAGATTCTTCCGGTCACTCCAGCGCGGCCCGCGTGGCGTCACACAAGTATAGCATAAAATCGTGTGCGAGACGTGTGCGTACTTGTTTGAACAAGTAATTCATTCAAATGTGTCGCGTGGTAATTGTATAAATTTAGGACCGGTTTACATGCTAGTGTCAAGTGAAGGCTTGTGACAATAAACTATTTACCAGGCGCAATGCGCCGCACCACTGTCTTTGATTAAATAATTGGACCGTTTATTTTGAAAGTGGTGTAAGTCCATTTTTGAGAAAAATGAGCTATCACGTAATTCATGCTTAATTTAATGTAATTTTTTTATAAATAACTAGTCCGTGTTTAATTTCTCAAAAAAATCCCATGTTTTGTACAACTTAGAAGCGGTCGGTAAATGAAATTGCATTATCAACAAATATAGTAACCTTTAATTTTCTCGCAACAAAAAAAAATAGACTTACACCACTTTCAAAATAAACGGTCCAATTCTCGCTTACCGTTGACTATTGTTTGGTAGTGGACAAGTTATTCAAATATCACATTATTCCTGTTTCTGTCATGTTGGACCATATATCATATCACTATTATTTATTTTATTGATCGATGAATATTTTACATTATAAGATTATAGATTGAATGAGGCTATAGTCGTGAATGAAAAGTTAAAGACCAGCAGCTAGGTGGGCGGAGGACAATGTAATAAGGAACATAAGTACCTACATGCCGAGTTCAAAATCGGAGAATAGGCCAGCAGTGTGTGTATTAAGGCTGTTTGGTTATGTCATGTTAGAACGATTGATTTATTTTTCATAAAAAGTTACTCGATACAAAATGCTTTTATTTTGTATTAGACCAAATTATTAAAGAAGTTGCTAGATTACAATTTAGTTTATTACATACCAACACACCACCCTAGCTCATATACTTGCGCATATCATTCTTCCTATATCGGCGTAGTTATTATACATGTACTTGCATGTATTTTAATCGACGTTGGTCTGACATCCGGCGGACATGCGAACTTCCGCTCAATCTATTGTCTGTATCCACGACATTAATTGTATTAACTTCAGAAATGAGCCCTCTAAGTTTATCCCAATCCCTATGTGCTTCCGAGAATAATAATGAGCGTCTATATGGAACTAAAGACATCGAAAATAACAGATGACGTGGTAAATTCCACCAAATCAATTTTGAAACGTTTTGATTTTTAAAAAATGTTCTAAAAAACTTGGAAAGCCTTTAACCATCTTATTTAATAATTCACTTAATAAACTCTGTTGTTTTCCTGGTAAATAGAAAGAAGCTCTAATTGTTCCCCTGCATAAAAGTGGAACAAAGGCTGAAATAAGAAACTATCGACCTATTTCTATTTAAAACACCTTGGGGAAGGTATTTCAAAAGTTAGTTTACAAATGTATCAGTCCAGTAATCTTTAAATCTATACCGATCCAGCAACATGGATTTATGAAAAAACGTTCTACTGTCACTAATCTTTCTTTGTACATAAATTATATTTTAAATACCATGAATAACAAATACCAGGTCAATGTTAGTTATACTAACTTTGAAAAAGCCTTTGATCGAGTAGGTCATATTTTCTTACTGCAGAAACTTCATTTCCTCGGTATACGTGGCAACTTACATAGATAGTTGGAGTCATATATTACAAACAGAATGCAGGCTGTTATAATAGGTGGATCTCGGAGTGATTTTATTAAAATACCCTCTGGCGTCCCGCAAGGATCCATTCTGGGTTCACTTCTTTATAATGCATATCTCTTTGATATAGGCGAATGTTTTAAATACTCTAAATTTATCTTGTTTGCTGATGATAAAAAAATTTACCTAAAGGTTAAAACTGACTTCGAAAATATACAACGTGATATTGCCACTCTAGAAAAATATTATGAAAGAAATCGAATCAAAGTCAATGTTTAAATATAACTTTTTCGCGTAAAACTAAAAACATTAATTTGCAATACGGCATTAATAATGAACCTGTAAAAAAAGTTAATAGCGTTAAATGCGAAGCGATGATAGCTCAGTAGTAGTGTGTACGACTTTGCGACAAGGGACGTGAGTTCGAATCCAACCACCTACAATGAGCTTGACCATTCGATGAAGGAAAACATCGTGAGGAAACCATAGCATGGTGGTATGGCTTTTTTTGATGCTCGCCTGGCTAGCTATCACCCTCAAGTTGAAAATCTGCCGCCAAATACCAATAGGTGTGTTCCGGCAGTTGCACTTGAGAGCCAGTTCCTCCTAAGGCTTAGCGTGTCTACCAACTTGGGCCGTATCGTCACTTCAGATCAGGTGAGATTATGGCCAATATCGCTATCCCTTGACTATAAAAAAAAAGATTTAGGTGTCATATTAGATCATAAGTTATCTATGAACGAACACGTAGATGTAATTGTAAGTAAAGCTCAAAAAATGCTAGGTTTTATTAAACGCATAAGTGAACCATTTAAAAATATAGATTGTATGAAGGTGTTATACTATGCCTATGTTAGAAGTATTCTTGAATATGCTTCAGTGATATGGACACCTCATTACAGCAAACATATCGACAGTATTGAAGGTAAAAAAATTAAAAAAATTTGATGTTTTAAAAGTTACAGAACACATGTCAACTATAACGAAGCATGTAAGGTGTTTCAATTGAATCAACTGCAAGCACGCCGCCGCCAGTATATGATGTTTTTACAGGCTGTTTTAACCGGGTATATAGATTGCTCAGCATCTTGCACTTTTAGCCCTAATATCGTTTAGAACACCCAAATATCGCACACATAGTACACAACTTTTTGATGTTCCACTTGCAAACACCAACTATGCACAAAACTCGGTAGTGTGTCGCCTTGATCGCACTCACAATGAAATGTACAGCCATATAAGATATCTTTCAGTATAGCAGAAAACATTTAGAATCGAACTCTAGACTATAAACATACATTTCACATGCATAGACATACACACACTCATTAACATACACACCACACACATATACACACGCACGCACACATCACGCGCCATGATTGTTTTATAATTAATACTGTACAACTTTTTGTTTTATTCTCATTTTGGGATTTATTTTTATTTATATTAATTTGCCACATTCCATTTTATAGTGTATATACTATTAATATTAGTAAAATCCTGTTATGGCTTTATGTGTTTTTTAAATATGTACGTTGACTATGTATATGTACGCTGTTGGATTTCCAATGAGTAAATAAATAAATAAATGACAGCTCAGTTGGCAGGTTATACGAACTCCTCGTCAAGGAACGTGAGTTTTAATCCACCTACAATAAGCTTGAGCTTTCAGTGAGGGAAAACACCGTGATAAAACCATAGCATAGGTAAGGCTTTTTCTAATGACCTTCTGGTTAGCTACAGCCCTCAAGTTGAAAATCTACTGCCACATACATGTACGTGTATTCCGATAGTTGCACTTGAGAGCCAATCCCTCCAATAGGCTTTGCGTGTTCACCATTTTGAGCCACATCTTCACTTAAACTCAGGTGACAATGTACGCAAAACCATAAACCTTAACTATTAAAAAAAATCTTTAAAATGTATAAGATGTGAAAGGATATTGAAGATACACGACTTTTTTCTACTAAATAATTAACCAAATAAATAATTAAGGTAACCAAATAATAAAAACACAAGTAATAACCCTTAGTTCTGATTTACGTAGAAATATACTTTGATAGTTAAGTGTATTCGTAAGTATTTACAACTAATGACCTACCCGGGTTCCGCTTGAGCAGCACTAAATTATCTATAGCCAGATGCGAAATATAAAAAAATCTACTAATACGATCGCTACTGAACATCAGAGGATCACCGCTCACCAGCAAAGATCGTGGATATTTTATTATAATCGGTTCAGCAATTTTCGAGTCCATAGGGAAGATATATCTCACACATCACACATCATTTTTTTGTATATTGATATAATTGAGTCTTTTTCTATTTTTATTGATAACTATCGTAATACAAAACCAGTTATTACAATTTCTTAAACCTTCACTTATGTAACGTCACGTGAATTTATGGTGCGTGGCAGCTCGATAGTGGTTAACTGTGTTTTGTTACATTTAAGGCACCCTTTATTAATATTGTTGCTAGGCAACAGAAAACGACAATATAAATTTGTTCGATAGTTTATTAATCCCTTTACGGGAATAAATGATAGATACTTCTTAACCTCCATAGATCGCATTATACTACTATTAGTTTTTATGTAATTAATAATGATAAATCAGAATTTTGTTACATTTTCTCTTAGTAATTTTATTTGAAATAATTATTATTGTTATTTGAAGTTACATTTGCAACCATTTTGGCTTAATCCATTAAAATGATATTGGTAGACTTATTATCTGTCTTGAATCGTATTGAGAATCTGTAATGTTCGTAAAAAACAAGTAGCTGTTTAAACAAAATTGTCAACACAGATATATATATACCTGGTGTCCCTGGTGTTTTGGGCCCATAGGCGACACTAAAATTGGTACCTATGAGTATTTAACCTATGAAACAGTTATTTCTTATGTTGCATTACATTCGTTTATTATCACATTAATGTTTATTTTACACATATTATCCTTTTTTCATCCTTCATTATTACCTGAATGCTCAGAAGAAAGGTTATGCATATCGGGAGTACATATGTATATTTTTTAAACTGTCCTTCTTTATTATTATGACAAATTTCATATCTCAGATATAGAAATCCAGAAGGCGGCGAGTTCGATCCTCATTCACGATCGACTTTTGCGTCGTGTCGATGTATATCTGGGTGTTAAATTTGGAAATATATGTATACAATATAATAATTGCTTAATTACCAAATAAAAACTTTTTTTATTATGGGATTAAATGGCTCTAAATAATATAATATTGTAACTCTCATATTATTATTATTATTACTTTATGGTACACGGCTTAAAGAATTTTAAGGGACAATAGAAAAGGGAGGTTTTTATATTTGAATACTTTATTGAACAACTTTTTCAATAAAATAGCCATAAAATTGTGCTTTTGGAGATTTTTCTTATTAATAATTCTACTTGTACTACCGAAATGGGTAAAACTGTTTTAAAAATTTTGAAGACTTTCCAACACTCTTCCAACTTTGGTGTTAAACGTTAAATGATTATGGGGTACAGTGACAGTTCAATATTTAATAAAGGGAAATTGGGTTGACGCCGATTTCAAATAATTTATTAGGTAGCGTATATAATATTTTTTTTCCTTTTATAAATATTTTGTGAAAATAGACAATAAATATATAATAGTCTTCGCACGTTTTAGTATTTTTAGCTTAGCTAATCATTTAGTTATTTCTTGTTGTTTGGGTTTCTTTTTTCATATTAAAGTCGGTTAAGAATTTTTCTTAAAAATATTTTATAGTTTTAAAACACTATTATATATCTTTATATATCAAAATCTTTTGTATGCTTGTCAGTCATCGGGTAACTACTAAACGAAATGGCTGATAGAAGCAGCGTTCACGTGTTATATTCCTTTATCGAGGCGATCGTTCGAATCGATTCGATTACATAGAAGATGGCACTGTGGTTATGTTATTAAATACCGAAAGGGCCATGATAACGTTTTTTGTATAAAAAATATAACATTAACTGTTTTTGTCTTATAGGAGTTCACGCAAAGTTGTAACATATTGATTAAGAGGTGTTCATGGTATCGGTCGTACCGTTGTCCCTTGGGCGGACACGGCAGGTGTGGGTACACGTGCGCCGCAGCTTTGTACTTCATGGTAAATACCATAATATGAACGTGAGGTGATACAAATTAAAAACTATATCTGATTATTCACAGGTAAATAATAGAATTAAACGCATTTTTATTAATAAAAAATTATACTACTTGCACGCCTCATAAGCGAAGCGTTGAGGTGGGTACTACTGTCACTTCACACAAAACACCTGAATTTTCAAACTTAATATGTCTTTAATTAGCATATATTGCACTTGTAAAATAATATATACTCACACATATTAAGACAAACACTATTTTTAACACTCATGATATTTTTGATGCTATTTTTGTTATTTAAAAAAGTTCTGTCTTGGACGTCCGTATGTCTGTATGTGCGGATCCTGTATTTTATCACGATAACGACCGAAATACTTTACTAATCGAGTCTTTTTTTCTTAGGCTTCAGTATAATTAGGAATAGAACCCTATTACTCTTCACGGTCTGATTCGATGTGGTTCAATGTTATTAAATAAACAAAAAAAAAAGTGAGATTATGAGGATTTTCTAATTTTTTTTTATATAGCAATCTAAGTGTGATTAAGACTAACGTTTGCGAACCTTACTGTAACATTATTTGACTGTATACCATACTAAACCATCCTGTCTCTAAAATTTGATCACGAAATTACATTTTATAAAACGATTTCCGAGATAACGAGTGGACGCACATCATGACACGGGGTTTTTATCTATACTAATATTATAAAGCGAAAAAGTTTGTTTGTTTGTTTGAACGCACTAAAATAAGGAAGTACCAATTAGATTTCAAAAAATATTTTTGTACTTCATAGCGCAATGATTGAGCAAGGCTTTTGGCTATTTAACATCATGTTACCATAAATAGCAGCAAAGCTATATTGAAAAAAGTTACTAAACCGGGCACAAATTATTAAAACATTTTTAGTTCCCCTCAAACGAAGTTGCAGGCACAGCTAGTTATTATAAAGATAAATATTCATAAAATATTTTCGAGTATGTTAAAGTATTAATGAAATTTTCTGCTTTTAGTATCACACTTATTAATATGTCTAAAAGAAATATTGATCTTAGTGTATATGTAGTGCAAGATTAAGAAGAAATTATTTAAACACTTTAGTGGACGATATACCTAAATCTAAATCAATTCTCATACAAAACAAAAAGGACAGTCATTATAATACATTCTTATTTTTGATGTTTTGATTACTAAATAAATAAAACCGTTCGAGTAAAGGAAGGTGATAATGTAACAAATGATACTATGTCAAGATACAAGTTAAATACTTATGTCAAAGTTGTCCTTTGCCTTTACCCATATCAAATAAAAAAATGCGGTAAGTTCAATTTAATATTTGAATTTTCATTTAAGAAATATATTCGTATTTCCTTATAGTAAAAAAATGTGACAAAAGAAATGCCCTCAAAAGACATGTTAATTTGTTGACAGTCCGTAGGTAACATTATTTATGCCTTTATTTGAACCGATCCAAGGAATCCAGTTTGTACAATTTTGGAAGTCCTACTTCAACGACCGGAAACAATGCTTAGAGCAGTGTAATTTAAAAAACCAATTGTTACTATTGCATTACTCTAACTAATTGTATGCTCTCATATTTATTTTAAAAAGTTTAAAGTGGCTGTGTGAAACAATTTCAATATACAATACAAAAGATTTTTTGTACGTACCTAATGCTCTTAAGTAAAACATTGGTTTTAGCGTTTTAATTTATATTCAAGTTATATTAAGTAACGATAGTAATACGTTAAACGCGCGTAATAGTTGTAGCGGCTCTCATGTGAAGTTTCTCGAACACACACATATACTTGCCGGTAAATATTTTTTATTTCCTGATGGTACAAATTTAAGCGGTTATTAGAAACTGCCTAACTACTATGATATGGTTTAATCACGATATTTCACTAAAAGCTCATTCTATAGCAATGATTCAAACACACATCTGTGGATGCTGTATTCATACACAGTACCACTGTGCTATTATTGTTCTAAGAACTAAACTGCGATTGCGTACACGTTGATTAAGACAAGTTAATAACAATAAATTGGGAAAAAGTTTCATGTACTGTAATGTACTGTACATGTACAAAATAAACATATAATTAAAAGTAATTGTAACTTACATTCTTATACTTCTAGGTAGGTACATAATGCACACATAGATAATACCAAATAAGGCATATAAAACTATTTATAAAAAATAATATATCACAATACCTTCTGAATATTTTCTGACAAAATATATTTTACGAACTAGAGCACGAACTATCAAGGAAATGCTATTAATACAATAGCAGACGCTGTAAACATTTCTTTTTCAAATGTTCAAAAGAAAATCATTGATGGTACGTGTTCATTAGACACATAGCGCGTACAATTTGCTGTTATTCTTTACACCTGCCGCTACGATATTATTTAACGCTTCGATAACAATGTTAAAAGCATAATAATGCTACCATTTTTCCGGTATTTGCCGGGACGAGGCAAATGAACATTGTTCTTTCGAAAAGAGTCTCTAGTACCTACGTGTACCGATTTGAAAATGTAATAATTAAATGGATTTTTTGGCAGGATCTTAATATATTATATTATTTTTCTATTTGAATGCATTTTAACTACTTTAGGTGAACGTTTTTGTAATATTATTGCCATTTTAGTTGATGTAGTATGGTATAAGTGAAAAGAAATATTTATAAATAATAAGTTAGGAGATGAATTACTAGTTACCACAAAATCTTCCTGGTCCGTTTTAACTAGAGCCTTCTTTTTAATTTTTTTAGCTTAGCGTTATGAACACTATCTCACCTGATATCGTTTGACCATATGGCCCAATATGGTGGACAAGGTAAACCTAGTGGAGGGACTCGATCCTCAAATGCCAGAACACACCTTTAAGTATTTAACGGCAGATTTCCAACTTGAGGGTGCTAGTTAGTCAATAAAAGGAGTGTGGGCGCTGTCCTTGATCTCTGACAACACGGGAGTTTGAAGTGTCGCCATGGTGCCTTTTAGTGGGTAGAGTGATTAATTAGCACCCGATGAGCACCACATACCCCTCTAGCAATGGCGTAAGCCCGGGTAATGTGTTTGCGCAAATGCAAATGCAAAAAAGGGTGGTAGTTAGCCAGGTGAGTATTAAAAAAAGCCCTACTATCATGCTAAGGTTTTTTTCATCGAAAACTCAGACTCATTGTAGGAATTCGAAATCTCGTCTGTTGACGCGACGTCCGTACACACTGGCAACTAAGCCAAAAGCCAGTCACCCTCTCGTTAAAGCATTGCACGAACCCTCTACATTTGCAAGTATTTTTGACCATACCAATTGATATTGGCTTTATTGTGTAATAAAAATTTAATAGAAAAGTAGGTCATTTGATGGACGATAGGGTTTTATTATAAAGAGGTAAAGTTCGTAACTGTGTTTACAGGAAGTAAGTCCGCATGATATCGGAAATTATTGATTAATTATTTATCTAGCGATGATTAGCATTGTCTTTACTGTGTTTACCGTCATGCTCAGGATTGCTGCCACTTGGCCGTGGTAGGAAAAATTTTTTTTAGTAAAGTAAGTTTTAAAAATATTAGCTAAGTCAGAGTATGTAAGTATATTAGAAGAAAATACGTCATAATGCGTATATAATTTTAGTTAGGACAAAATATTGTATAAAAAGAGTTATAAAACAATATTGAATATTTCTGTATGTATAATACAATATTCCCGAATAATATAAACTATTGGTTTTATTGAGCACAATGACTTTATCAAACGAAAAATGTTTACCCAAAACGATTTTTGACTGTGTGACCTAACAAGCTCGCAGTAAACTGAAGCTCAGCTCAATACTTTTGGTTAATTTCACAAAAAAAAGTATAATCATACTGTTAAAAATATATACTACATTAAATATTTTTGTCTAGAAATAGAAACTCCAAAAAAAACGTACAAAGATATTTCAAATAAGTTAAAATAATTTTCGATTTTAAATCTTACATAACATAATTATATTTCTTTTATAATAGTGATCACTTCAATTCAAATCAGTAACATTTAATAATGGGTGAGTAGGTAAAATTATAGCTACTTACTTACTTAAAATACTAATACGTGTGATTAATTATGTTATGTTATACTTAAAATTAAGGTAACATAAATTAAATATATAATATAAGCCTATTTAGTGCAAGCATGCTCACTGGACAAAAAATATTTCAAAGTTTTCCCACGGGTAAATATAAAACGGAACAATTGCATTTCCTACCCTGAATATTGCTACGTGATTGTATGCAAGTTCGGCAGCTTAAGGTACAAGAAGTTCGGTAATAGAGGCAATAGATATTCATTGTTTATGACGCTTTTTGTACCACCGCCCACACAATAAAATGCAAGATTTTGTCAGTCGCGTGCCGGCTTTGTAAGGGCACGTAGGGAAAGGAACCCAACTGCGGGGTAAAGTTGTTTTAAAACAACATTCTCACGTTCCGAATTCATTGTACACTGTAAACATTGTGGGACACTAGTTACTTTCCGTTTACCGTGTTCATTTACCTATTGTACGAGTCTGTGAAAAATAAATATGTAAAAGGTTCGTTAAGGGGTGGACAATTTAATGATGTCATTGTCCTTTACGTTTGTAGTTGTGAATGAGTTGAATCTGTAGCGGTTATACGCGTATACTGTAATGCAGTCACGTACGGCCAGTCATGCCACCGGTTTCCTTTTCAATTCACTAACATCACATTCATGTCATAGAACTTTCAATTTAGTAGATAGGTATTTTCACACTTTTTATATAGATTTATTTACATGTTAGAATCAAACATATTCAATTTTAGGTTTTATTATTTGATTTCATTTATCTACTTGTATTCTGTTTATGTATATATGTAAGCATTTACACAATTTGAACACATTTTCGCAGAAATAAATACTAACTTTTAACAATTAAAAAGAAAAATTGGTTTAAAGTTCATAATTATGGCGTGGCAACATATTTTGTTTAAAGTTATATAATTGCATAGTTGTCAAAATAATATTATAATATATGTGTACATTTATAAATTATTATAGACCAAGGTCACCCAAACCCAGATCCACGGCAACGATCGTTTGCTATAATATGAAAGGTGTCATTATTTACAAATAATAATTAATCTTTCAAAAGTTTGTTTTATTTAAATCTATCTGTAACGGAATTTATCATGACACAATTTGTAATAAAATCCTACATTATCCAAATCCTACATCCAGCCTACATAATCGCTTTGCAAACTCAATTATTTATAAAGAGTAAAACTATTGCAGAGTCTAAGTACTCTATGCCACAGGTGTACTGCGGATACTCTATTTATATATACATGTCTATTCGTTGGTAACATTTGTTGGGAGTATTTATTGACTACGTCATTCATGTCCGGCCTCTAGAGGCCTTCCGGTGCGGTGAGGGGCATTACACGGGCACTGATACTTGCGAGCATGATTCATTCGTTTATACCTAGAATAACGGCGATATACCGGATTTATAACTTACAAGATACATACGTATCTTCGAAACATCAATGAAGCTATGTTGGCTCAGTGATAGAGTGTACGGGTGCTACGTTAATGGACGTGAGTTCGAATCTTTGCAATGGGTCTGAGCTTTCCGTGAAGGAAAACATCTTGATGAAAACCATAGCATGGTGGTAAGTAATTTTAATAGGCAAACGCATTACCCTGGCTCAGGCTAAGGCGAGAAGGACATGTGGTGACACATCTGGTGCTAATCACCAAACATTACCTACTAAAACGTACCACAACGAAACTTCAAACTCCCGTGTTGCCAGAGACGAGGGATAGCTTCCACACTTCTTGTAGTCATGGCTAGCATAGCATAGCATAGCTACCACCTCAAAGTAAAAATCTGCCGCCAAATACCTATAGATGGATTCCAACAGTTAAGCTTGAATGTCAGTTCATCCACTAGGCTTAGCGTGTCCTCCTATCGACTATCTAAGGTCGCATCGTCACTTTACATCAGGTGGGATTGTGGCCATAATGAATCCTATAAACGACAAAAAAACAGCTTATATATAATAAAATTACTTCGTGACCTTGTTTCTGAAATTATTAGACAATCTAATTCATCATCCACCGTTTAACCATACTTATGATAAGCATGCTATTTTGCCAAGTATGTATAAAAAAAAATATGTTTTATACGGTTAAAATTACTGAGTGGTAGATTAAGCCACTTACATCCGTCTTGATCGCCATCACCATTCACAAGAAGTAACACCCAGTACAGGGCCACACAGTATAGTCCTGGCATGTTCTGTGATGAATAATTTAAATCAAACAGAGTGGTAGATCATTCCATCATTTTAGTTGCGACCTCTGTGCACATGGGAACACCCGTCCATTAAACACCTTAGTGACTTTTAATAGGTTGTCGCATTATAAAGGTTAGACAATGTATATTTCATTGCGGAATGGTTTACTGACTGGACTGATACTGATAACTCCCAATATTTAGCTATTTCTAGATTATTACCATCATTTGCAGAGATGCCATTTTGCTTTGCTATTATAAAAAAAATTGCAGTGTATAAATAGTATTTATTCGATTGTACCAAATTCGTATAATAGTGATAAATAAATTGCTGTTAATGAAAGTATTAAAAGTCATTGCACGAACGTCTTACACATGCTACTGAATGTACCGTTAATAAGTAATAATATATTTAAAAATAAAAAAAAACTCAAAGGAAGTGTTTCCTGTCCATGTACCTACTTGTACTTGTTTCCGTGTTGTATATTGTGTCTGCAAAACGATTTGCGATACTTGGGTACTCGGAGCACGAGTCGCCGCGCCGCGCTTTTGCCAACTCGCGTCATAAAACACACAGGTGCGTTTACATAGGTATGTCTTAGGGTCCATCCCCAAATTACGTCACACGAATTTCATGAATTTTTTTACTGCCTCCCCTTTCGCCCTTGTAACAATTGGTCACATTTCTTTCCTCCTTAGTGTGGCGTTACATAGTGGCAATTTGACATCAAGGAATGATTAAATTAAAACAGCAAATTAATAGTTCACATATCGTGTTTTACTGCTTAAATATATTAGACTAGTTTTTACCTTCAGCTGTTCTCGCGTCAATATTGATTTTATCAATCAAATCGATTGATGCAATAAAAAGATTCATACAATGTTTGTCTCTCGCTTTACCTCCCCTCCAATATGTGTATTGCCAGAAAAGTAGTCTATCACCGTCTCCAGGTTTGCATCTATCCCTGTACCAAAATTCATTATAATTGATTAAGCGGTTTAGGTGTGAAAGTATAACAAGCAAACAAACTCACTTTCGAATTTATAATATTAGTAAGGAAGTAAGGATAAGGATTATTTAATGTGTCGTCACGAAACTTACGACCACCCCCCACTGCTTGTCATACAATGTCACATTTCGTCGACCCCTCCAGGCCCCTAAACATGTGACGTAATTTATGGATCGCCACTTACGAGAAACTCGAATCAAGTCAATCAAAGACACCAGTCGTGAATGTGCGCGCTAAACCAAAATACCTAATAATAGTTTTATTTTTAACAGTAGATTTTGAATTGAATTTAATAAACAAAATGATTGTAAACATTTCAGTATAAACTTAAAAAAAGTACATATAGCTCTCGTCCTCTAATTTTTTTTTTTATTTGGACAAATATTAATCTTATTTAAATTTGTAAATAGAAAATTTCATACAATACTGCTGATTTTAGAGCTAGCACACTTCAGTCAATAGGTAACAAAATTCATGGTCGGCCGAAGCCGTCATTTTGTATTTATATAATTTATACCGGTGCCGCGGTGCGCCTATGTCATGTCGGTATTGTTATTGTTTTGGTACGTCGCTCCCTTTGTCCGTCGCTCGTTCATTCACAGATTTTCAAGTACACCTATTGTGTCTGCCCAATTAAATTATCACTATTATTTAGTGATGTTGTTGATTGCTATAATTATACCAATTTTTATCCACTCCCAGCATTATATGACATGAATCGAATTGTTACTATACATATATGCCTGGCTACTTGACGATAATTGTACGTCCCTCAAAGGAATATTATTATTATATACTGTCTGCTCAGAATACAAGTATGACTGTTGACGTGTGACGAATAAGTGATATAAATTTCATTAACACATATACAAGTGTTCTGTTTATAACAAGCAAGTCAGCATTTAATTATATAGCCAGCAATAATTATTCCAATAAACTTATTCAAATACACATAAAATTTATTTGAAATCTTAGACCATAATGAGCTGTAGAGAAAATTTTGATAATTATTTTTAATAGTATTTTTTATAAAATCAATTTATGTTATTATTCTGCATAACCACGTAATTTGAGCTTGATAATAGCATTGCATAAGTGATTTTTGCAACAAGAACATAGTGGGTATTAACCGTATTTCAACGTGTTCACAGGTAGGTAATAAGTGACAGTAGTTTCTTCATTATATAGACAGTATGGGAACAACCTTCCTATGTTTACTGTTCTCATATTAGTGCTCTACATTTCGCACTTCAGTCGCTGAGTTCAAACAATAGTAGCCTTGCATCAGTTCGTGCTTAAAAATGTTACGTCAAGAGTAAACAAAGCTGTTAACATAATTCCTATTCTTAAAGAGTAATTTTAATACATGTAATTTGCGTACAATCACTCTCTATAAACTACATAATTTTTAATGTTTTTTTAATAGAAGCAAATAAATTAAGTTTTAGCAATATATTATAGCAAATATATTTCTGTGTAACTGAGGACGCTTGAACTTAATCTGAACAAATAGTTTTCAGCGGAAAGTATATATATTTGCAATTCACACTATTTGTTTGTCGCGCGAAATCACGTGGCGCTGTGTTTAAGTCTATTTCGTAGTTTCACACCACTTCGCATTTCTGGATAACAGTTTTGTTTTTATTTACACAGAAAAATAAGAAAATACTTCCTATGAGTATTTTAGGAATCTCCATTGTGTTTATATTTAGAAAACAAATGCGAAAAATTATGGTACTATAAATAGAAAGTGAAGAAACCTTTACTATTGGTCTAAAACTTCTCGGATATAGTTTAGTGCAAAGTTGTTTAATTATTACAACTCAGTATGACCTGATCTATGTAAATACTAAATTTCAACGGATCAATATTATTAGATCCTTGAAATTTGTTACATTTATTCATTTATCTGACAGTATTGATTTGAATTTGGGATATTTAGAATATTCAATATACTTATATAACTACTTTATCTTCTTAGGCTTTACATTTTTAGATGGTGGCTTGTTTTGTTCCTAGCAACCAGTAATATATTGCAACACGTTTTAATTATCTTTTGTTTACATGGTGCCTTTGTATGTGTCCTCATTCATAAACTTTTTGCCTTCATTATCACAATGTTTGTGAATTTAATGACTTTTTGTATATTTACTTAAAAATAAATAATCTTGAATAAACATTAAAAGTAAATTAAATGATAACTTTTATTTCCATAACCATAATCTATATTTAATATTATAAAACGGAAATGTTTACTTGTTTGAACGCGCAAATCTTAGGAACTATTAGTCAGATTGCAAAAAAATTTGTATTTGATAGAACGATCATTGCGGAAGTCTTGAGGCTATTTAACATCACGCTACCATCAATAGGAGCAAAGCTGTATTGAAAAAAGTTACAAATACGGTCAAAAATTATTAATTTATTAATATTTTTTATAATTTTTAATTTTAATTAATATTTTTTAGTTTCATGCTAAGTCGCGGGCACAGCTATTAAGTTATAAAAAACGACGTCACTCTGTTAGTGTACTTGCAACTGGAGAACTGATTTTCATTTATTTTTTTGGATTTTATTTCCTAGGAATTGATCTGTCATGTAAACCCCCCGGTATAGAAACACATCTTACGCGTATTTCACTTTGAAAATCGTAAATTCGTCCATCATAAATACAATACATCCACATTTTCTTTTTATCTCTTTTGCCAGGTATGTAAATTGCTACATTAGGTAATCAAGTTATACAGATAAAAGTAAACTAATTCGGAGCGGTGAGCTTTTGTCACACTTAGTAATAATTAATAGTAACAATTCTACTACTTTTATATTTCAGGATCTTCTAAAAACTACAAAGTTTGGTGTATGTTTAATAGGAATAACTTTTTTATTTGTAAAAGTACACTGTTTAAACAAAGGTCTATATTAAGAGAGGGTGTGATCTGTAACCGAGCCCGACCATTACGGGTCAGCTAGCCGTGGGAATCTACCCACTCTGAATTATTAACAAAAATATTGACCCGGTGGCTACTTAAGGGATTTGACCACTAGTTGTTTGCGTTGCCAGTTTGCCGCGCCCAACAAATACAGGTACGCGACGAGTCTGAGACTATATTCAACATTTATGGGAAAACTTCAAGTGAGAAATACTCGGGAACGGTCAATAGTTTAAGTTTGAACTTATGTATGTACATCAGGAAATGTTAAATTTGTTGTTGTAATTTAGAGGTTTTATTTTAAATCTTACATATGTGTGTTTATTACGTTATGTTAAGTTTTTATTAAAATTTTGAGTATTTACAGGATTAGACCAACGTATTTTTGAAATCTGATCTAGTATAGTTATAATTATTTTAAATTAAATACCAGAGTATCATTCGATGTAATTTTGTAAACATAAAAGTATATTAAATAAGAAAATAACGTAATGAATAAGAACCGAAATAGTATTCGATAAAACTTTTCATTTATTTTGAAACTAATATTGCTGACAGCCATAGACAATCGCTGTGTTTTTCTCATTTTATTCCGGTACGATTAATTCATATTGAATGCCTCCGCTTCACTTATTCGTAGTTCTTATTTTGAATTAGAACCTTACTTTATAGGGTAATTCGTTCTAAACTTGAAATAATCCAATAATTATTACCTAAATTGAATTACTAAATATTTTCGCTCTATTTTTTATTTAAATAATTTGTATCGCTAATAACTTTGTTCTGGTTTTATATACTTCAAACTAATACCTATATCAACTGCATAATGCTTTCATTTATAGTGACATTATCTGTACAGCCACCTGAGACACAGGATTACCTGGTTTTGCTGGCAGCGTTCATGTGTAAACTAATAATTGTCAACTTAAATCAAGATCAAGACATTTTTATTTTAAATGTGTGATTTGTGTTATGATTGGTGAATAAATATTATTATTATAATTTTCAAATGGATTAAATAATTAAGCATATGTTTTTGAAGATAACTTACGGTATTATATCTTGTGTAATTAAATGAAAGATGTTTATTTGCAAGATTTTTTTATGGTTTTTCTAATTGTGACTACATATATGAGAGTATTAGTATTGTACTCATTATTAAAAAATGATTTAGAGTTATATTACTATAATATCTTAGGTGTGGAAATAATTTGAAAAAAAAGTTCCATTATATTCGTCTACATTAAAATGTTAGCGGTAGCGTGTAATGTGTTTTTAATGTTAATAATAATTCGATTACGAAAGAAAAGCATAAAAAAATAATTGTTCCAGTAAGAGTCGGTGAAACATTTTAGTTAACTGAATCTGAAACAGGAAAACAATTACGTTTCAAGCACAACAACCTTATAATTTTACAGTTAGAACGACGTATTAATGACACCAGTGGCGTTCTCAGGAATATAATGACGTCCGCGGCTAACTTCGCCACTAATCCATTAATTAACATTGCAAAGATTTAATTGGGCGAGTTCACGTGAACGCAGCGCACCGTGGAAAAGTACTTATATGATTTTTTAAAGCGTAAAAAAATATTTAACAATACAATTACCTGTCTCTGCTATTATTATGCATAATTTTAATGCTTTAGATGAAAAGTTATCCCGATATTTATAGTAATAAGAAAAGTATATCCGGTGCTTCTTATTTTAAAATACTTCAAAACATATTTTTATAATCGCATATTATAGTTTTGTGTTAAAATATAGTATAATAAAGTCTATGTTAAGGGACTGCGTATTTTATGGCCTTATTGACAGTTGTCGTTAATTTGAGAGAAGATTTTAAAGCTATTGCAACCGTACTCACATTTTTGCTAGGCTATATAGCTCTTACGAACCACTGGTTGAGAACCACAGGATTGTACAAAAAATACAATCTATGCATGTGTAGCGTTTAAAAAATACTTGTAAAACTGACGTACCTTGGCTTGAAGCCTATTAGTCAACATCCTGATATCTAGTGAGAGCTCATTCCATAGAGGAATAGATTGGACATAGAAAGGAAAGTATACAAGAATTTTATTGCACTGAATAGCAGTTATAACCACGTGACAATACACAAAATGAATACAATAACTGTTGCGTTATATGTATGAATTTCTGAAGACGTAAGGGTACGGCTCACGTTGCATCGTAATCATTAGTAGTCGCGTAGTTGTGATGAGTACCGGCAATCATCCAATTGATTCTACCGGCACTGAGCGGATTGCCTCATTATCCAATAAACCTGCCGCCGGCGCCCGAGATCCATCACTTTACATAATGCGGTACATGCACTTGTTCAGAATTTTTATGTATAACATTTTTTTTGTTTTCAAAACATTTCAATTTATAATTTTATTATTTAATACAGATTTCAAATACATTTTTCGGTTTATAATATATAATTAAGTTCTCTATTATGATAACAAATTAAAAATAAATTTTAAATACTAATTGATTTTATTAACTAGGTATTAAATAAGTATTTTAAAAGATATTTATATTTTTCTTTTACATTATTATTGTACTATGGAACATAGTATTTTTTTCACGTGAGACTATTATTAACAATGTTTGTTTGAGACAATTCTGCCGCTGCATCTCATATCACCAATTGTGGGGAAAAGAGCTTTCAACTGCCTATGCAACCGAGCTGCGTGGTGCCCTCGCCAATTTGAAAATAGGAACTTATTTCGAAGCGTCTCCAATTGTTGCGACCGTCAATTGTAATTTTTACATTGTTGGATGTGCATTTTTCGGATGAAGATATAAAAACATCTGGAGATTTATACGTTTTATGTCCAATATATCGACAAATTAACATTAGGGGCTGGCTCTCAAGTTCAACTGCTGGGACATACCTATTGGTATTTAGCGGCTGGTTTTCTAACTTGAGGATGGTAGCCAGGCGGACATTAGAAGAAGCCCTACCACCATGCTATGGTTTCCTCACTATGTTTTCTTTCACCGAAAGCTCAAGCTCATTGTAGGTGGATTCAAACTCACGTTCCTTGATGCGGCGTCCGTATACACTTCCACTGAGCTACCATCGCTTCAAAAATTTTTACGGGACTGCACGGTTGGCCTAGCGGTTAAAACAGTTGGCTCGCTGCATCGTCGCACACCCAGAGGCGGTGTGTGTGTGTATGAATTTTTCTGAGTTTACTTGTAACTTTGTGTTCGTTAATTATGCTTATAAATGTTCTTCACACTTGAAATTAGCGATATTGCCTATAACATGCATAACATGCCTAGACAGAGGCTATAATAGAAATATAAACTAAAATTGTGACAAATAACGTTTAAAATTGTATTTGTGGGTTAAATAGTCCCAGAGATACAACATTTATTTTAACATATCCAATTGTTTTCGACTATTTAACTGAAGTAGGAAAAAATGAATTCGAAGTGATGGTGGCTCAGCTGGTGGTGTGTACGGACGCCGAGTCAATGGACGTGAGTTTGAATCCACTTACAATGAACCTGAACTTACGATCAAGGACAACATCGTCAGGACATCATAGCATGGTGGTAGGGCTTTTTGCAATGCCCAACTGGCTAGCTACCACCCTTAAGTTGAAAATCTATCACCAAATACCTATAGGTGTGTTCCGGTAGTTGCACTTGAGAGCTGGTCCCTTCACTAGGCTTAGCGTGTCTCCTAACTTGGGCCATATCATCACATAAGATCAGGCAAGATTGTGGCCATAACGATAAAACCTATTAACCGATAACTTAAATTGTTAAATTACATAGAATCATGTGACATATTTTCGATAACCTATTTAGTGTTTGTGTCCAATATTAACATTGTCGATAAAAATATTTATACATGACGTCAACAATCGAGGTTGTTTGTAGTATACGAAATCGTTACGAGTGATCTAACGTTTTGTGTATATAATGAAATGACCGTAAACACACAATAAATATAATATTGCCGTGTCTACCCGGTGTGATGTAAATGTGTGGCGAGTGGCGCCACGACGTCGTCCAACGCGGAAGGACAGACCCTGATTAAACTCGATCGCACACATTTGTTTACACACTTCAAAAATAAATTCATGAATTAAAAAATGACACAAAATATTACCGAAGTATTGAAGTTCTTTTGCTCTACATAAGTACCTTAGCTAATTAACTTAATATACTTGCTAAAATATATACTAACAAACGAATCAAAATGACTTTAATGATAACTAATAATACATAAATGTAATTTCGTAAATTTCAATAGTAAATAATCCACATATAAAAAGGTTCTGTAGCAAGAGTGACAACTCCGCTTTTTTTCACAGATACTTCCTTTTAGTCTGTCTTGATTTAGAATCAGTCAAATCGGATCGGTAATGTGTTCATTAAAATATAAATTAAATCTAGAATGATTTTTGAAAAAGGCAATGGTTCAATATACATTCGTTATTTATATTATGTACACGGACACATGAGTTTACTACTCATGAGTTTAAGTACTAAATAAAAATCAGCTTGTTCAATAATATTAAAAAGACTACTATCCGAATAACCCTTGAAACTTAAGTAATCCCGCACAACAAAATTATTGACCGTAACAAAAGAGATCGTTGTTTAGAGAATCTGTATTACAGATGCACGTTTTTGTGTGGGCTGCACCAACTACATCTATTGAATCATATTGTTTGCATCCTGTCTTCAATTCCTCGCTTCAAGTCTAACACTGACCCCCTTCCAGGAATGCATTCAATACTGGTCAATCAACAAACTTAACATAAATGAACCAAATCCTGTGTTGTATGATGCAGGTTGAATTATTATCTTTATTTTTGTATAATTTGAATACAAAAAGAAAATCTTAGTAATTAAACCGATTTTAGAAATTATGTAAATGCTAGAAATTTTTGTAAGTTACTCTATTTTAATTGGTAGCTTTATATGAACACTAGTTCTATAGGAACAATATTGGGAAATTTTACCACACTGATCAATAAGTCTTGAATAAAAAATATACTAGATTGAAAGTTATTTAGATGTTCTGGGCGGCAGAAATTAGAAGTGATGATTTTTATTGTTAAATATCAAAAAAAAAATTACGGTGGGTTTTTTAATAAACTATTTGGATTTTGGCAATAATGCCATTTACCAAATCTAAGTGCAACTAAAAACGATTTAGCTTACCTCATATGCATTAAAAATCAGTAATCGGTGAAGCCTTTTAATATGAGTAGATTCATGAATATATTTACGTTATAATTAAGAATCAATTAGAAACGTTACAGCAGACATAACCACCGGTAGAAACTAGTATTGAACAAACTGCCCTCTTAACCGATAATCTGCATTTTTGTTATGTTCAGTAAAACGTTATTTGTCGAGACGAATTGCAGTTGTTAGATACAAAGCAATGTTTTTTTTTTGTGAATCGCAATAGTTTTTGCCCGCGGAAGCCGCAGGTAAGGTCCTAGATCCGGCTTCACCTTTATCTGAATCATTTAGTTTTTACTCATGTTTACAAATGTGTAATTTTGAATGCAATGACTGTCGGAACGCATCAGCTGCGTTATTCGGACAATTGGGTTTCGCGTATTTTGCAATCCACTTACTCTATTGTTGAAATTCTTGTATGTAACATTTTATTATAATTTAGTACGAAATTATTTATCGAATATTCGGTATGGTTATACGTTGTATTGTATGTATGTCTCATTTGACTTTATTTTGATTATGTTTCAAATATATGGGTATTTTACTGTGTTTAATTTTTACCCCTATCATAATTCAAAGTCACGAAGTAAATACTCAAATGTGCCTTATCACAACGGTTTAGTTTCAAATAAATTATTGTAGACGTGAAATTCAAGCACACTGTAATATAATATACCGTATAACCTCGTTAAGTCGAACCTCGATAAGTTGAAAACCTCCAAATCTCGAAAAAATGTTTTGTTCCGTTCCCTTCAAACACCAAAATTCTATAAGTCGAAAACTATATAACTCGAATTTTTCGGCGTTTCCATTGATGTACGAATTATAGAGGTTCTACTGTAAATAAAATTACTTAAAAACTATACGAGTACAGTAAAAGGTGAAGTTAAGTTATTTACCTTATAATTCTTGCATTTTATTAGAACGACAATAGAATGCACACTATCCTATCCTATAGATAGATAGATCCTATAGATCCTATAGATGCACAGTATCTACTTTTGAGACCAAAGTCCGGTGAAGCTGTCAAAGCCCTTGGGGCTAACAGCGTAAGTCAGGTCGAAAAAAAAAAAAAACAGTATCTACTTTTCTTTTACATAATTCCCCAAAACGAGCTGTGTCAATTAAGCACTTCTAGAGTGTATAGAAATTGTCGAGTTTTGTCTGAATTATTGTAAGATTTCCCATAAAAAAGAACTTTACATATTAAATAACTTCCATAGTATCTCTTGCTTAAAATTTATTAAATATTAAAAGAAAGAACTAGCTCGAAACTATAGTAGATAAATAGGGAATGTTTTAACTGGTGCAAGTTGCCTGCAGTGGTCAACAAGTGGCGTGCCGCGAAGAGTGAAGCGGTGAGGCGCGCGGCGTCGGCGACCACCGTGACGAGTCGACGATACTACCGCGTGAACCAGAGCATTGTGCGGTCGCGTCGCTAACTGCTGCCACTAGGCGGAACTAACTAGTGTTATTAGTATTTACCGTATTTTGCTTTATTCTAGTACCACTCAAGAAATCTTTGCTTTATGCAAATGGCATGATTCGGTTTGTATCTCCGTTTTAATGATAACGCGTTTTTTAAATTATTTAAATACACTACTAGCCCCTTTCAGTGATAAAAACACAAGTTTAATGCAGCTTTTGAACCTCTTGTATTTAGGTAACCAATATATCAATATTTAATAAATTGACACTTGTTTCAATTGGAGCAATAGTATATTATTTCGTATCCTTATCTAACTCAAGTAAAGTGGCTTGTTTTTCTCTTCCGCTATCTTCTTTTACCTGTCATCTCAATATTCACATATTTTATTCACATATCATCAATCCATTAGTTTTTCCCTACTCCTATATCCTTCAACTCATACCTAGTTTATGTTCTTCTACTTATATGACTTATAAGAGGTAGACACTGTAGTAGATAGAATTACAAATAGATGAAAGAATATGGTTATATTACACATGGTTGATATGTTGATGTTAGGCTGATGGTGTTATGTAATTCGAATGGATAAAATTGTGAATGTGCAGGTATATTAGAGGTTAAAAATTGAATAACTGACAGATAAGTTGGTAAGTACGGTATGATAATAGTAATAGCACGGTATGGACATGTTATTAGGAGATATAAAAGTCACATTACTTTTAAGAGTTATCAAATAACAACAAAATATTTCACAAATATCATCTACTCTTGGACCATATACCCTTAATGAAGACGACATTCAATATAAAATGCATGTCAAAGTCAACCTTGCTTCTATAGATCGGTTAAATAAGAATAAAAACAAAACGCATTATGCGCATATTATGTCGAACCTACCGCACCAACGCGTCGCCATGACGAATACCATGATGGTCAATTATCACATGTTAATATCCCCGTGCCGAGAACTACGGTGCGATTCCGCACACTCGGTGGTTATGTTTACTTTGTCTCCATCGGCACGTACCTTATAATCCGAAATAACAAATTATGAAATGGATGAAAAACACAGTTTAAGCTGTTGGTGATTCCTAAACATAATGTTTGATTGTGGTCTAATGACAAGGCGCTGATTCGAAGCCGTCGTTTGTGGAGAGCCGACTTCAAATTGATAACATAAAGACATATCTATTATATACAATAATAAAGTTGAAAGTCGAATCGGACGTGAGACGTTGTCTCCTCGACTAAGGAGGTCCTGGTAATTGAGCAATCATCTATTGTAGCCCGTTGCGGTAAGCGCCGCATCGAAAACAAATGAAATTCGTTATTTGTTTTGTTTTGAGTTTCACGTGTTGTTTAAACGTAAAGAAATTACCTTGGAAATTGTTTTCATAATTACTGTAATAACTGCTAATTTAGTACTTGAACTAGTTGATATTTATGTAGTTACAAGATGTTAGTATAGTATCGGTTATTATTTCGTCATTCTTTGACCTAATAAAGAAAAAGTTATTAATTATGTGTTTTAATGACAAATGATGAATGAGGGCTCAGTGCTAAGCGTTACGGGCATAGTGTTCATCGCTGTGAGCTCAAAATCCAGCAACGGGACTAGGCTTTTTATAAAGTAAAACATTGCGATCATACCATAGTATAGTGGTAAGGTAGATTCTAAGGTCCGTTTAAGTAGTTATTAATATCAAGTTTAAAATCTGATTGAATGTACCACAAGTGTGTTTCGGTAAATCCACTTGAGAGCCAACTTCCTGCGTTAATCTTAGCTTGCTACCATCTTGTGTTACATTGTCACTTAATATCATATGAGACCACGCATTAAATATATTAAAAAAAATTTTTGCTTTAAAACTTAACGATTGTCACAGTAAAAGGTGCGCAAGATACGTTGGGCAGAAAAACGTAAGACTTTATTGTGTAAATGCTTGTATTAATTTTACTCCTCACAAAATTTCCATACCCCCCGGTCTTATATGAAAAATCGGTCGATACAACTAGTGATAAAATTATTTATACGAATTTATTTATTATAGTCGCGTAGCAAATGCTTACTTTATACCTGATGGTAAACATAATTCAAAAAAACAACAAGGACAATGACTATCTAAAGACTACCTAAAGGACCTAAAACCAATCGCTGTTCGCCGCTGTCATACTGGTTTACATGCCTCCTGGTTGTTTGATATACATATATAAAAGTTGACTACGAAGCGTGGTAATACCAAAAGACAGACACTGTGATGGATTTATTACCGTGAGCGCGACCGTTGCGTTCTATTTCGGTACAGATCCTTATCATGCAGTTTCCGACAAAAAGAAAATCCTCCGACTAACCGCCCGCCTCTATTTAGGCTCCATTATTAGGAAGATGAATTTCGTACCTATAACCATATGTGGAAAGTAGCTGTAGGCATTATATCGAACAATGCCTCAAAAGATAACCATTTAAACAAATATATTTTCAAATTTATAACATTAGATATGTGGGAAATGATAATCAAAATAGAAAAATCAAGGACATAGTTTTAATTCGCTTTTTAATGATATAGTTTACAATAGCCTGCACAAAATGTTACTATTCCGATTCAGATTTCACAGTTTAATATTTTGGGAATGACTTGACTTGAGAATAACTTGGGAACAGAATATGAAGATGACGATGACTAATTTGAATTTTTACTAAGATTAAATACTTTCGCAAATTTATTATAAATTATTGTGCACATTGAATGTTACGTGTACTTTTGAATCATATTTAACAGCACACTGACAATGTTCTTTAACATAATAACCAAAAACATTTTAAATTGTTACCTTAATTGTTTTAAATTTATAATTTATAACTTTCCCGTAACTTTCATTAATAATAGATGAACCTCATTATAAATTACATGTGTGCTTTGTAACAATGTACTTACGAAATAAGGTTGTGTAGTCCTTCGAGATATCATAGCTAGGACAGGATGTCTACACATGTATCAACGAACGACCTTAGAAATACGGATGAATTCGGCGCACAATTGAATCGCCGAGGAATTCAATGATTCATTGTCAAATTAATTTCATGATTAAATGACAGCAGGTATATCCGTTATAATTCCGTGCTAGTGTACCAAGAAGTCAATAATATATGTAAAATGATTATTAGGTGGTTTAAATTCTTGTTCGATTCTGTAATTTATCTGTGTTGTATCTATGTCATTGTATCGTATCAAACAATAATCTTTGATTTTACCATTGTCGTATAAATATGGAAATCTTCATTTAAAACAAGTAAATTAAATCCAATGGTCTTTAAAAAAACACTATATTACACATCAAAGTTAATGCTACATAAACAAGATTCTTTAAATTAAACAGTATTTTACATTTTAAAATAGATTGATTAAAAAAAGAACTAGATCGAATATCACTCAATTTTACATACACTAGTCGTATGTTACAAATATCCTTTACAGATTTCGGTAGAGACATCAAAGGAATATTTAAACTGTCTATAAATAATTTGAAACTTAACAGAATAATTACTAACACAAGGAAATTCGACAACAGGAAATGTCAATTATGAACTCGAAGAAAATTTCAAAATTACTTGATTTTGTTCCTCGATTGCATCTATTCGTTTGCTTTAGGTTACGTTTTTGTTTTTCATTATAGCGTAGATGATTTAAAGAAAAGCAGTATGGTATACACAGTACAGCCGTATAGACATTAGTGAGGTGTACATTTAAGTGGCAGGACGTGAGCGTGTAACAAAGGAGCTCGTCTAAACAGGCCATTAATAAGGAGGCGGCTCACAAGATCCGCCCGGGACTTCCGCCGCATTCTCAGAATCGCGATCCCGAGACAAGACAGGAATAGATCCGTTTGATATCCAACACATTTATGGCGATTAAACTCATACGCCTAACTTACTAAGCTATGCTAATTTTTCATTTAATAACTAATTTATAATTAAAGGTGCAATATAATTGTTTATATGTTAAAAATTTAGAAATAAAGCAAAGTGGAATAATTAAAATATCCCAGCTGATATCTTAAACGGTCACAAAATTAATATCTTGCATAATTAAATATTTATAAGGTTCCTTATGCCAGATGTTCAAAGTTTGTTAATTAGATTCAAAATATTGATATGCTCAATGATTCACTTTTTGAGTCGTGAAGATTTTTATTAAACTAATTTTAATTCTCAAATAAAATAATCCTTCAAACAGTTTTAATAAAATAATTAAAGAGCTTACATAATAATAAAGCAATAAGAAATATTGATTGGACTTCGTATTTTCACAGCAGAATATTATTTATTTTTTAAATTTTACTTTTAAATTTATGATCTTTTTTAGCTACAATATTCCAATGATGTGTCAATATCATATTCCCCCTTTGTACAATGATGAAGGTGGCAATCTCTTAATCTTGCATTTATTTATACTGTGTCATCACGTTTTACAAAAGGAGACAATTTATACGAAACGTGAGTGGGAAGGAGATGGCAAAGACGTTGTGGCTATGGACCACCTTGTTAGTAGTAATCGGTTTATGAGCCATGTCAAAAAATTTACTTATTATAAATGGCTTTAGCAATAGCGATGTAAAAGTTTTTCGATAATTTCGATAAAATTCTTATTCATAACATTTAAATTATTTTTTTTTAGTTCAGAGAGCAATATAGTTTAATCTCTTTAAAATAGCAATATATGTGTTATTTTTATAAAGGCATACCTACAAATATTCGACCAGAATGAATAGTTGCACAAAAAAAATACTACTATTTTTGTAACATTGGTCTTGTCGAAATATGTGTATTGTTAATTATTTTTAATGTTATAGTACTTACATATTTTCGAAAAAAACTATTTAAATCATCGACACCAATATAGTTTGACGCGCCTTCCTCAACAAGTGTGGCATCTGTTAGATACAATAATACCTCACAGAGGCGAGAGCTTTCAAATTGCATGGTTATACACCGTGAATAAGTCGTTTAAACTCATCATTTTATGCATTACCCAGGATAAATTTATTTGTGCATCTCACCTACGTCTACCTTACTTAATTAATATTACCCTTATTTTTGTGTTCAGCATTGAATTGGCAAATTGATTCGTTCTTATTTATAGTTAAAGTTTAACATTATGGCCACAACTTCATCTGATATAATGTGACGATGTGATCCAAGCTGATTCCTCCACGCTAAACCTGTGGAGGATCTGGCTCTCAAGTGCAACTGCCGGAACAAGCATATAGGTATTTAGCGGCAGATTTTCAACTTCAGGTTGGTAGCTGCTAGGTGAGCATTAGAAAAAGCCCTACCGCCACGGTATGGTTTTATCACGATGTTTTCCTTTTCCGAAAACTCAAGTACATTGTAGGTGGTTGGATTCGAACTCACATCCCTTGACGCGAAGTCGTACACACTACCACTGAGCTATCATTTCAGAATTAGTCCATAGACTGATCAATTTACTTTGGCAACGTATGTAGAAAGATATCCTATTGATTTTCAGAAAATTTTATAGTAATTGCCGGTAACATATTTCTATCTCAGTATTACACAATGGGTATTAGTCTTGAGAACATTTCAACAAATTGATTACTATACCAAGTAAAACAGTAACATTTTTCCGCACGACTTTACAGTCATTTTTTTTGAGACGTGTCTGTACCCTTCGCCATCGTAACGTTCAAGATGTCGGTTTATTTGTGAATAATCGATCGCGTTGAGAACGCTACCGATAGTGACAGTAGCTAGTAGTTACAAAGTAAAAACTCGATTCAGAAGGTGCACAACCACTGATGTATTTTTACATGATTATTGCGGTATATATTGTTTCAACAGTGATTTTATATGCTGATCTTTAAATTTAAATTTGTTGTTGTATATCAGTAATAGCTGGGACACAAAATTAAAAGATATATTATTTTTTTTCATTGAAAAATATTTTGATAAAAGTAGCGATGCAAATCTATGTTCCGAATGGGTCATTTTATCAACAATGACTTATAACTATTAATACGATCAAGCATTAAAATATTTCAAATAAATAATCGGACGAAATATATACTTTTTCTGTGTACAGCTCCAATGTAGTTCCGCACCTGTGCTCACGACGCGACGATAGATCACATCCATTGACCGATGACGAATTGATTCCGTAACGTTTGACGACTTTATCGAAATTGTGTCGATAGCCGATACAGTGATTAACTGCGCCAACGAGTTTTGTACCTTATTATAAAACGTTACGTCGCCTTTACTAAACGTAATATAATAGTCACCCTTTCTCTATCAATAATATTTCATATGGATTATCACCGAAATGATACGTATTTAATATAGGATTTTCCACTTTTCTTTTATAGTTAATGTTTAGCATTATGGCCATAATCTCACCTGATCTTAAGTGACGATATGGTCCAAGTTGGTAGACACGCTGGAAAACAGCTATAGGTATTTGGCGGCAGATTTTCAACTTGAGGGTGATTGCTAGCCAGGCGGGCATTAGAAAAAGCACTACCACCATGCTATGGTTTCCACGCGATGTTTTCCTTCACCGAAAGCTCAAGCTCATTGTACGTGGTTGGATTCGAACACACGTCCCTTGACGCGAAGTCGTACACACTACCACTGAGCTATCATTGCTTCACATTAAACAGATTTAATAAATGATAAACCTGACAAATTGTAATGTTCTTTTCTTTAAATAAATAAAACTGTATTGTAACAGTAATTATAGAGAATTTAAGGACAATCCGGATGATTTTATAACAAAACTGTTGAGACAAGCGAAAATGTTATGAAAACTGTGTATTAACAATCATAGCTTGAAATTGAAAGTAAAGGATAAATGTCTAAGATAATTTTTCAAATAAATATGATTAGCAAGATGCGCCGACAAAGCCCCCGGGGGGTGGCCACCGACACCTCTGCGTGTGCGCATGTTTCCTACTGTGATCCGATAATAACACGACACTTCTAAATTCCAAATCATTCTCAGTCGAGCTCCTTGTTTGTATTATTGATAATAAATATATTCAGATGTTTTATGAAATGTTACTCAATAAAGGGATCATGTCTTTATGCTTTTTAGCCTAGGAATATAACGGGCTGCTCTATAATAGTTTAATTATTATTCAGTTTTGATTTTATCATGGGTAAAATATTTTGAAGCCCATTTCTTAATACATTAATAAATCGCCTGTTAACATTGTATACAGCCTTATTATATTATATATTTTAAAATATCTCTCCTTAAATTAGTTAACGCGAATTATTCAATATATTTTTATTTTGCCTTATTGTTTCTTTCGTTTTATTGTCATTATGGTGTTATTTCTTTTATTAATAATTTGTAATAAACATATGTTTAAACAAACGCCGATCACGACATTAAAAAGCTTGCCTATCTGTCTACATATCCGATTAAACTCAAAACTTCAGCTCCAGGTTTAGCTGGTGTATATGCAACAAACAATTGGGTGCTAAGGGTCACGACTACCATAAACCTGTCATAGTGACTGTATTATGCCTTGTTGCGTTTCAGGATCTGCCAGTAAAAACTTAGATGGCTTACCGTCACTCGGTGGTGCTCGTTATTGCCATCACGTACAGTCCCATCGCGTTGCATTTCTACCAAAAAAAAGAAAATAGTCACTGCTTTTTAATCGCGTACGAAGCTGCGGGCATATTTAAACTACAATAAACATCCTTATATCAGTGTGTAAAGGTTTAGTAAAAACTAGTGGCAGACTCATCATAAATGAGAAAAATAGGCCTCGAAGTGGCACGGCGCGACGCGACGCTGAGTGCAGTTACCCGCGAACGCGTAGGTTCGTATTTTGGGCCCGCCCGCCCACACCGTTCATAACCTATTGTCTGCCCACGTGTAGACGCGATATCTTGCAGCTGAACTGCTTGCGAGACTTACAGACGTGATGTCACTATATCAAATGCAGATAAATATGACTCAAAAAGCAATTATAACAAATACAAACTTGATCGAGTATTCTTGCCAACTCTTTTCAATGACGATAATGTTTCACTAACTAGCATTAGTAGGTATATATTTTTAGGTTTATCTTTTGCTAGCTTTTACCCGCGGTTTTGCTCGCATTAATGTCGGATGACGTAATAAATAGTTTCATATACACTTACATTCTTCTTTATATTCTACTTTATATTCTTCTCTATAAGTTGTCGCGAGAAAAAATAGCCTATCACGGTATCCACGGTCCCATATGTCTCTACACCAAAATTCATCATAATCGATGCTCTGGTCTAAGCGTGAAGGCGTATTAAACAAACAAATTCACTTTCGCGTTTATAATATTAGTACGAATAGTTTCTTATTGAATTAGAATTCTTTCATAGTGATTAAATGAAATTACTGGCATTTAAATTTGTTTAAAAACAAATTGGTGAAAAACCTTTTATCAGGTTTTTTAACGTAAATCCGAAATCTCTAAAACCTAGACAACCGTCCAAGTATTCGTGAAAGTTTATAACAATTATAATTACAAGAAGAATTATAAGTAAAAGAATTATAACATCGCAAGATTTTACCTTAAAATAATCTGTATCTCCTTACAAGTAACATAACTTTCAATAATAATTTTTGTTTGGCGTGCTCGTATTAACGACGTGCAAAATTTCCAATAGACTAAGAATAGTAGGACAAGTTCCGGTTTCTGAGATGTTTTTTGTGTAAAATACAGTCAAATTCTAAAGTATTATAGGATTAGTCACAATTGACCACACGGTGCGGCGGTGTTATACATTCATCGCCTTATCGTAACATTCTTAATCTTTAGCAAGTTTAGTACAACGCATCTATTTATGCCACCTTAATATAAATTAAACAAAGTAATATCTGACAATTGGTTATGGTATTAAACGTCGCAGTATAACTTATTTCTTCCGTTTTCTCGGTAACAGAGGATAAAGAAAGAACGGCTTGTGTGGCGACAAGCGGTCGCTAAAGCACAGTTCCGTTTTGGTCGGAAGTGAAAACACTTAAATGATTTATTTGCTTCACTCCTTAGAATTATCTTTTATTTCCTTTTATGCTTGTATTACTTTCCTAAATTAAGTCACAATTAGTTATATAATATACGATTTTTGAAAACATGTTTATAAACTTTTAGTTACTGGTAGAGATACTGCTTTAAAAAACTGAAAACTTAATATTGCTTTGTTTCAAATCACAGAGTATAAATTCTAATTTATACTTGCAGGTATTATATAAAGTGATTTTCTTTTGTTCTATAGTTTTTTTATCCTGCGCAGCATAGTGACTTCACTGGATCTGGCGATACTGTACAGTACAATCCAGATGAGAGGCGACTGATATTGAAACAAAATTCACTGTCAGCCACCGCTTTCATGCAGCCTTGGAATTGATTAACTCATTACTAGTGATCAACCTGTATCGCGGAGAACTTTAATAACGTGTAACTAACACAGAGTATACCCGGATTCATAATTAACATCTGTGCGTGAGACAAATAAATTTGAATAGGATTTAAACCCATATAACTAAACACGGCGGTAACAGCCAAGCGACCACTTAAATCACTACGCTATGTGACTTATCAAACAAAAAGAAAGTCATGAGATTCTTGTTTGTATATCTCGTAATATTTTCAGAATGTTTAATTAGGTGCAATATTTTACAATATTTAATAGAACAAAAGCAGTGAATAATAAAGAAGAAAGGCGAACCCAGCCGCCCGATGTCCGTGGGCGTGAGAAAGCCTCGAGGGCGGAGGCCGCGCGGCCGTTGTTAATGTAATACTCAAACACGCACCTAATGCATTACTACTAGTTCTGCTTGTCTGTCAGTATGTACACTCTACTATTTAATACAGTGAGGAAACCTTTTTCCCAATTTGTTTTCCTATAGGTACATCATCTTAATTAAATGTTAACTTTGAAGTAGTTATGCAAGCATATGTAATAAATATAATATAAATTTAGATTCTAGTCAATTAAATTGTACGGATAACCGAATTTTGGTTTTCAACAAATGCTGAACTTATTTTGTAATATTGTAATCTTTTTTTTGGAATGTATAATACTTTATTATATTTATATGTATATAAAGTTGAACTGAAAAATATGGTATTTTCTGAGATATTCAACCAACACATATTTAACTTAAGTTATAAATTATATTTTAGTTTAAACAGTTTTACACAAAAAAACACATTTAAAAAAAAACGAGTAGGTTAAATATCGAGAAAAAATACATGCCTAAATAAGATATTGCAATAAAGATACGATTTTTAGAGACTGCACATGCTTATATGATAAGAAACCAAACAGGCGAACTAGCCGAAAAATGAAAACTTAAAACTATGATTTTTTTTTCAGATTCTAAATTAATTCTACGTAATATTAAAATTTCATAAGTTATAAATACTAATATAAGTATATTTATATTCAACAATACTTAGGTTGTTCTTACCTTGAATAATTTACACAGCTACATAATACGGTTAATTATAGCATATTAGTGGTGTATATCCATATTTATGATTTTTTAGCCGTACATAAATGACCCAATGCACATAATGAATTTTGACATTAAAAAATCTATCTCTTTAGAAACATACATGTATTCATTTTATAGTTCTTGTATATTATTCGTTCAAAACTATTTTTTTAACCACCGTGAAAACGAATTGCGCTAGCGATATTCGACACAAAAATAATTCACTAAGCGAAACCGTGCGTGACTGTCTTGTAATTGAATACAATATCTTTTGTACCTGGTTAATTTCTTTTAGCGAGATTTAACGGAAAAGTAAATATTTGCGGGAATAATTGTACACGACAAAAAAGATTTTCTATTTGCTTGGTTTTTAATGTTGTGTCGATAATTAAAAATATGTTTACAAGTTCACGCTATTAGTTTCGCAACTATATTATGTACCATGTACATATATGTAAAGTTTGATTTTCTTTATACGGTGTAGCATAACTATACAATACAGAGTTTCTGTTGTATACATAGTATTTTAAATATAAAAAAAATAAAACTATACATATCGATGATGAACTTAAAGCAAACACGTTAAAGTTTTTTGACTAAAAGGACACGTAAAAGGACTTTGATAGCTTCACCGAACTTTTTCGGGCGAGTGCTGAGGGCACTCAGCCACGAGACAGCTGGCCCAAGGGAGCCAGAACAGCCGAACCACGGCTTGGGCTGCTGCCGGTAAATGAATAAAGATTCACGATCCTGACTAACCAACAGGCGCTGTCTTAAAAATTTAGTGATCCTAACAACGACCGCTCAACAACTACCACCGGTACTAACAAGGGCTCAAGCGCCGCGATGGTAGTCCCTTACAGAACCGTGTACTTAAAGTATGAGTGTACACGAATGGTATGCGGTATGATAGTGTACTCTCAGTGATGTATAGTGTCACTGTATCGCGTGAGCACAGTTACTGGACAGCTCCTATCCAGAGGATCGAACCTAGGATCAGGCGTCTGCGGAGGGAGGCCGCGGCGGGTGTGCGGGAGCGAAATTATCCCCTCGGCCTCGGCGGCGAGGAGGCAATGAAACGCGGCAATGAGCGCGGACACGCGCGATTGGTGGGAACGGCAGGGACAAGCGCGTTTAATCTTGTTATCTTATCGACGGGGCCGGGTGATTAGGCGAGTGGTGAGGGCTATTGGGTGAGGCGAGGATAGGGCTCCGTCCGCTTTGAAGCAGAAGGAGCGGTCCGATAAGTAAGCAAGGATAATGTAGACTAGTCTGTCCGGAACTTGAAAGAGATTGAGTTTATATATGAGGCCTTCGTGCCAGACCTTATCGAAGGCTTTGGCTATGTCGAAAAATACAGCAAGCTTCCGTAAAATTGGATAGAATATGATCCGTGAGGCGGAGCACTTCGTGGGTGCACGAGTGCTTCGGTCGAAAGCCGAATCGCTCGTGTGGTAAAAGACATTTATCTGAGACATAGAGGCTGATAGTCGGTTTAACAGAAGTCGCTCGTATATTTTACATATCGTATTGAGGAGGCTTATCGGGCGGTAGCTTTCTGCAAGGTATGCCTTTTTCCCGGGTTTACGGATACCTATTACCATTGCCTTTTTTCAAGCGGCTGAAAAATGGCAGTGAGTTATGGCCGCATTGAAGATGCAGACCAGAAGAGCTATGAGTTTATCAGGGAGAAGTCTGAGGGCTTCGTCCCTGACTCCGTTGGGACCGGGGGCTTTTCTTGGCTTAAAGGCTTTTATAATCGCGAGGACTTCGTCAGTTGTAACCGGCTCTAAATTTTCGATTGGGGGGGTCTCTCTTATTGATTGAATTGTTCAATCGATCCTCCCGACGTGTTCGGGATCTATGGTATGATATTCATAGATATTGGGAGAACACTGATGTTCAAGAGTAGCAGCGAGATACTCTGCCTAGTCTGTACTTACAAAGGCGGACGTATTGCCGGGGCCTCTATCTAACGGGGGCATCGCGGATGAATAGCTACTCTAGTGTTTACAAACGAGATCCCAGAATGAGTGATGAGACGGTTTGATTTCTGGTAAGAGGCAGTCTCATTTTTGACCACTGAGTTCAGAGATACGAGATTTTACTGATCTTTGTTGGTTACGAAATCGTACGCGATTTTCCTCCGTCGGTTAAGCATCGTGAGCGTATGTCGCGGCGTTTTACTCCGTAATCAGTCTTCAAATGTCATCACGGAGTATGAAGCGGCGATCGTTCGCCGCCCTTACCTCTGTCGAGGTTTCCCTGAAGGCATTCTGGAGGTGACCGACCAGAGAGTCAACCGCCAGATCAGCACCGGCCACAGACATTTTTTTCTAACAAATAGAGTATCCTACCGTTAGCGGTGGTACGTGGGTTGTTATATTGAATATGCCCGCTATTTAGACCACTGGCCAATATAACCGAGTCGCGTTCGGTACCAAACGCGAAAAGTACCTCCAGATCTGACTGGAGGAGAGTTTTATTAGGCGAGAGGTACGCGGAAACAATAAGAATAGTGGGATTTTCGGTCATGTCCATTCTGCACACCGACACTTCTAAGTTGGTGAGTTCGGGAGGATCTATTAGCATGCAATATAGTGACATTCTTAGTATTTTGAGAGTGCCGCCGCCTCTTCGCCGGTACGATAATGTCTTACTATCTTGTAGTTTGCAATCGCGGGATTACGAACGCTCGGTTTAATAAGTGTCTCTTGTATGAGAAACACCTCTATTTGCCGCTCCTTAACGAAGCTAGCTACTAGGTCGCGTTGAGGTTTTAAATAACGCGCGTTAAAAAAGGATAAAGTAAGGCCACGGGATCTAATTCTATTCTCCATTGCAAAAACTAATTACGGGGAAGCGTGAATGAGACGTTGCATGGAGCGCGCGATTTCAGGGAAAGCCTTAATGGCCTTGAGGTGGTCAAAGTCGCGACTCGAGCTAATCATATCGTCAAACGCGATGAGGTCTGCGAGCCAATCGAGGCCTTGGAAGGTGGATGACTGAATTCGGGGGTTTAGCTTTCACAGGTTGCGGTTTGACGGCCCACGCGGTGGTTGGGGCTTGTGCGGAAAGGCTCGGAAAGGCTTAGATAGACATAAGCAGTGGTGGAGCGGGACATGCAGCTGCAGTGTACGCTGAGGCTGCTCGATGAAGGCTGCGAGCGCGTCTCGTGCGTGGGGCACGTTCACATCCGCAATAATTCATGGGGTGCCCGCCCTTGGCACATAAGACACAGCTGGGATGTTTGACTGATTCGGGCATACGTGGGCGCACTCTCTAGTGGAGTGATGACCTAGACATTTGACGCATCGGGGCTTTATGTTATAATTCCTAGCGAAATGGGCGTATACCTGACAGTTGTGGCACTTAGTCGGGGCGTGTTTTTTATGCAGGATCTCGACTGTAACGCCGGAGAGACCGCAGACTGAGGTGAGCGAGAAGATTTCTTTACCTTCCCGGGTGCGATCAAGGACAACAAGAACCATATCATAATTTTGTTTGGTAAAGGTATGGTACATACGATGTACTTCACGGACAGAGAAAGTCTGTTCTTTGATGGACGCGAGTACCTCTTCGACGGGTATGTCCTTTGGGACGCGTCTCAGAATTACGCGCAAAAGGCGCTCTTCCTCTAGAGTGTAGGTGTAGAATTCGTGTTTGCCTCTTCCGAGGAAGGCAGTAAGATTTTTGTAATCCTCTATTGTCGGGACTTATACTTGAATCCCGGAAGGGGTATTCAGGGCGCTAGCATAGCGTATTTTTTGTGAGTTTAGCTGAGTAGAGATACTCAGCCACTTGGTTTTGTCTTTGATCGTAACCGGGGGAGCTGCACGAATTTTGGGTTGCGCGCGTGCGGCTGGGGTTGCGGGAGTCGTAGAAGTTGAGGGAGTTGCAGGTAGTTGAGTTATTAGTGCGCCTGGCTTTAGAGGCAGCAGTTTCAACTGTCTCGGGTGATAGCACCCGCTTGTTTTTGGGTTTCGCTCTGGTAACGACTGTAAAGTCGGTTTCGGGATTAGCCTCTGAGTCTATGGCTTCCATTTCGGCCACTGTTTCAGAAGTCGTGTCGGACAAGAGCGGCAAGAAGGAATTCGCCTTCGGAATTGGACGGGACGTGTGGGAAATCATCTCTGCAATCGGTTGAGATATGGGTGCGGGGATAGGGATCGCTGAAGGCGACTGGGTGCGCGACGTACAGATCGCGGGAGTATCGAATATCTGCAGATGGCGAGCCACAGACGAGCGAGAACGGAACGCCGTACGCGGCGGTGGCAGTGGAGATGCCGGGCGGTGTAAGAACAATCAACGAGAGCTCGCGCACACGTCCCTTCACGACCACAGTTGAAATCGAACTCTCGTTAAAGTTACTTCGACAGTGTATATAGAATGTCATCCCCTACTGTCGAGAATGAGGTAGCATATCGGCGAATGGCGCGTCATGGCTATCGAGAGCAGAAAAACAAATCGAGAGAAAAAAAGAACGAAGCGACGCGCGACGGTTGCAACACGATAAAACTTCATTAACACATACAATTTCATGAATCTTAATTTTTTTTGTTTTCTTTTTATGTTAGCAATTATCGAGAGACATCTTGGTTAGGGGAACAAATTGGTGTATTCAGCATAAGGTAAAGCACTATCACTTTTAAAGTATAAAAATAAAAATTTTAGAGACCGTATTATTTATAGGAATATTATAAAGCGGAACAATTTATTTGTTTGAACGCGCTAATCTTAGGTACTACCAGTCGGATTTCATAGTTATTTTTGTATTTGATAGAACAATCATTAAGGAAGGATTAAGGCTTATTTAACATCACACTATCACTAATAGGAGTAAAGCTGTATTGAGAAAAGTTATAACAACGGGCAAAGAGTGTCAAATAAATTTTAGATATATGCGAACGAAGTCTCGCGCACAGTTGGTTAATAATATAAATATTACATTTTATTCATATTATGTAATTTTCTAAATATGTTTTCAAAGTCTTTTCTCTATTCAGTAAATAACCAAGTTCAACGAGATCACATCAAACACATTTCAAGAGCTGAATCTAAATTCACTAAAATATATCGAATTAAATAAACAAACTCAGTTCCTATATTTGTATTACGTAGATTACGGAAATTATAGTGTTGGTTTACCCTTCTGTGTAGCCTACTTGATTACACCATATATACTTGTAGTTACTCGTCTTGCGACTTTAAAGAGATATTTCATTTGTTATTTTCGTAATTTATATCCTTCGAATAATCACATATCGGCTATTGTGGGTAATGTAAAATATCATCGTGCAATGGAAGACCGCGTTATGTTTTCAGAGCCACACTTAATTAACTCTCTGAGAACTACAGTTTAATTGTCAGTAAAACTACGACACATGTAATTATCTGAACGTCAAATGCAGGCTAGCGTGGGTATTACGAGCGTTTACTTTTTATAATTATGTATGAAGCTCTCCACCGTAATTCGCGCTCATAATTCAAACTCATTAATGTATAGTTTTGTTATTGCGCTTTTATTAGATTTCTTTTAACTAAGTAAACATTTTATACAAATACGAATTGAACTTGAAATAGACGGTTCATCTAATGCGACTTTTTCTTTCTTTCGATTTGTTTGTTCTAAATTGATATCAAGTTTAACAAGTCTATTACATCAATTTTGCTACACTTTTAATCATATCAATAAATGTGTTTATTATTGATGTATATATTTATTTTAATCTAGTGTCGATCTATAACCGCTACAGTGAAAATGTCTTGTCAACATATTTTGTTTAAACCGATAGACAGGCTGACGACAGAGTTTGACATTAATAAAATTCCGTATTATTTTACGGAGTACGTAACACTGAAAATAGATTCAGTCTACTGTGTCTATGCAAACCAGGATCCATAACGTTAATTAGGATATCATATATGTAGTACAATGCTTTTAATATGTAAACGAACAATATTGGAACACTTAAAGGTGATGATCACCCTCTGTCAGTAGAATCCCTTGCGGCTACATGACGAATCCAATTAACAGTACTAACGAATGCTGTCGGATGTACACTATTTATGTTTCCTCACAGTCTCACTGTAAATATTTAGTCCGGGAGGCGTCTGGCATCGGCCTTGTCTTATCTTCACTACGTGTGTGAACAATTTCATGGGCTACAACGCGATAACGTACAGGATACACGTTTCTAAATACCGCTTAGAGAGTAGCACTTCAGTAGTCCTTGAAAACATCTTTATGCAGATAATCTCGATGTTTATTTAGTTGTGAAAACATTTTAGACGCTTGCTTTCATAGTTACGGCAAAGGAGATAACACAAGTACGCCCCTCGTCAGACGATCCGGGTCGCGTGCGCGTTTATCGGCAGGTGCTGTCCGTGGATTATCTGCTAATTTATAAACGCCGCTCGACTTCTGTCTTCTTAATAATATTATTCATTCCGTCACATAAACGAGCTCGCTATATATAGAGAGCAGCATTCCACGGGCAAAGCGTCTTGTTCCCGGTTTACTGTCGAATTGTTTTATTGTCTTTTTTTATTACAATTTCTTATTTAAATGCCACTTGTTCGCCAACGAGTCATGATGGTGGGCTCCTATTTGGAGCAATATTTATTCTTGTTACCGGGTGATGTCACCGGTCCCATGCCATCATCAGGGGGGCCCGTTTTGGAATCTTTACGATCGACACCTCCACATATTCGCACCGGTTCATTCACCGACGCAACTTGAATGTCATTGTCAACTTAGATTTATCTATTTACGATATAATCATTTTAATTGTTTTGTGCAATTCTCGTTACTCGCACTTTTATGTATCACAGCTTAAATTAATCCGATTTTTATTGTTATTGTATTAGAGATAGAGGTTTATATTCAAAATAGTTAACATACATGGGCTTGTGACATCATCGTCAATATCTAAAACATATTATGTAACATCCGTGTCAGTGTTATATTCCCGTGAGCCATCCATTCCGTCCGAGGAAGAAGCTTCGTAATTAACGTTGTAATTGGAAAAGTTTTATGTTTTTTAACTAATTATTTTATAACTTTGTGTTCGTCACACTGAGGCATTAAATTTAGACATTAACAGTAAACCCTTTTGTTGAAACTACGAAAACAAACTGAGGTTAAGGGCACAGGTGCGTGTGAACTCGCCGCGCGTGAAATTATTGTAAATTTGCTTCGGTGTGGTCTAAGAAAAAAGTATCACGATTATATGAACCATCAACCCCCGACGCCGATTTGTCATGGCAACCTCCGAACGCCATTATCATTTGTCCCTCCTGAATATATACACATAAACATTAATATCCAGAGGGGTGGCACCGTTACTTACCACTTCATATTATCTATTCAAATATATATTATTTTCCTTTATTATCTGAAAGTGGAAAAAATTACCGATGACTCAGTGGTAATGTGTTTAGACACTCAGTCGAGTGACATAAGATTGAGTTTGAGCTTTCAGTAATAGAAAAATGTTAAATTAAAAGTATAGAATGGTGGTCGCGTATTTTGTAATACTTTCTTATGTATATTGGTCCACACTGTCACATAACATCACATGAAACAGGCGTAAAATTTAAAGTCTATTAAGTATTAAAAAATAGTTAAATCAAATAGCAATCCTATGACTAATGATACGAAAACGTTTCAGATACATTTATTAATTTGTATTCCACTATAGAATTATGTGTCACAAGGAACTTAACTTTGCGAAACGTACCACAATCACACAGAACAATAGATTTCCCAGCGTTTCAAATTGCCTATACGTGATGAACTACTATGGAGATTAAGCGCCTTATTTTTTTGGAAAGAGATGTTCACTCACCAATGGGACACTTAAAGGTTTAATTATTACATTTCTAAAATATTTGTGGCAGTTATCGTACAGAGACGTTATATATTGATCAATAATCGACATTACTTACTTTGATGAGATTAAAAAATTTTACTCATAGAAACTTCACAATTCACATTATGAAATAAACGTTGACTATATTAGAAATAAGAAATACGTACAAAATTTTAAAGCATAAAACCACTATCAAATATGTTGTACAATATATAGATATAGGTGCTATTTCCGTAATTATTTCCCGAGCATAGGTACTCGCAAACCCACGACTACTACAATTATAAAGAAATAAAATAAACATGGTAAAACAAACTCCCACACTTTTTGCATACTAATCTCTTTCATCAACAATGGAAAATTAAAAGCATTTTATGTAGACACATGTATTTAAGTCGTTTTGTTTATATTGGGAATTTAAATTGCTAATAAAAATCGGAACTAAAGTATGATCGCCCCGTGCCTGGATTACGTCGATAGTATATTCCGCGTTTGTTTGGAACAATAGGCGATATTCGTTATGTCGTCTACATATACGTCCTGTATCAATGTCGACGTACAAACGCAATAAACTTTTTATGTTATTCTTCGTATCCTTCGAATTAAAAGGTGTTTTGTTATTCTTATTATTTTCTGCCAACGTCCTCGTTTGTATTTTTACCTAGAATCAAACTGGATTTGTCACGTTTAAAATTTAGGGTAAATTTATCGTTATGACTTGACATATACAGAGTTGAACATAATAACATATTTACATACAGTAAGTATAAATTTATCAGTTAAAAAATATTTTTTTAAGTTTGAGTTTTAACCACAATCTCAACTGATGTTAAGCGACGATGTGGCTCAAGATGGTTGGTACCCTAAGCGTAGTGGATGGACTGACTCTCAAAGGCAAATGTCGCAACACACCTATAGGTATTTGGCGGCAGAGTTTCAACTTGAGGGTGGTAGCTCTAGCTAGCTAGGCGGGCATTAGAAAAAGCCTTACTAACATGCTATGGTTTCATCACGATGTTTTCCTCAAGCTCAATCTCCTTGCAGGTGGATTCGAAGTCACGTCCTTTGACGCAGCGTCCGTACACACTACCAAATGACCTATCATAGTTTCAAAAATTCCAATAAGTTGTAACTAAATATACCGAGAAGCCAATTTCTAACTATATATACTAGCAAACTAAGTGATCCGATACACGTTGTTTTGCCCATTCCATTAGTCAACACACTCGATCACAATGCAACCTACTTACATTGTTTTGCAGAAAAATAACAAGAGCACAGATTAAAAAAATAAGTATATAGAATTGGTTGTGTAATCATTGAAATAATAGTGAAGTAATAAAAGTTTTATTGTGTCATACGCATTATAATAACAGAGGGAATATTTTGCAATATATAATTTTTTCATTTGTTACAATACACGTATCTTTTATTTCTCTTTACGTGCTTAATCCAGCCATCGTTTAAAGTCATGTTTGAAATTAGAACTTACATTATATTCAAAATCTGAGTTTTTCATCGGGTTAAGGATCAAAGCGGGGCAGCCCGCCGGCCGGCACGGTCAAGCCCGGCCGGGCGCCAAGATCGCAACGATATCGTCGCTAGAACAGTAATCGTCAATAAAATCTCAATTTAGATGGCACCGATAGCGTGTGAGTTACGGACGGACAGTCAGACCGAACACGAAAACTTACTCGACGATGGAATGCGCTCCGCGACAGGACCCGCTAACGAATTAGGTACACACGCTTGGGTATTTTTTCTGTCACATCTTCCTAATTTATTTTTTATTACTCGCTATCATCTATTTACTATAAGATGCTCATTCATATACTGTAACATTTCGAACTTACCCAATTCCTGATTCATCTTCATCATTAGGATCATTGAACGAAATGAATAGTTATAAAAACATTATGCGTGGGTTTAGAAACCGCTTATAAAAGGAAAGTCTCAGATCTTAATATGAATGTGTAATGTCTTTTCGTTTTCCTATGATGTAAAGAAACTAAAATGTACAGGCGTACTGGAATAGTTAATTAAAACAGAATTCTGTTGTATAGACGAATACGCAACGCTAGCTGAAAATGTATTAATTTCCATAGATAACATGTACAGAGATGTTTTTCAAAAAAATATATATTGAACATCTCGATATTGCAATACAATACAATTTTTTTTTATTTAAAATTTGCATTTATTATTTTAATCATTGTATAAATCCTTATCCTTATTAATGCTTATCCTTACTAATATTACAAATGTGAAAGTTAGTTTGTTTGTTTGTTTGTACGCTTTCACGACAAAACACCTGAATCAATTTTAGATAGATTTAGATAGTATATAGATAGATGGAAACCTGGATGGCCTAAAGAGATGGTTAAACTTTGTATAAATTTTATTGCGTCATCCGATTTGTTTGACAATACCAATATTACGCAAGCGAAGCCGTGGTTAAAAGCTAGTTACTATACAATTTTTATAATAATTACCCGTAGTGGTGGGTGATGATGAAAATTTATTTGTCAATATTAAGTTTTAGAGGGAAAATATTGAGGAATATATGCATTAATAATTATATTAACTGCTCCACCAACGTGTTGCCTATTTTATGAAGTTATTTCAGTGATACATCAAGGAATATTAGTGTAAATTTAGGATTAATACAGTTTAATGGAACAATCAATATTTATTGAATAAATTACATTAAATGACTACATTCGAAATATAAAGAAAGATCCACAGTGCGACCTAAAACGCGTAGCGACGTATATAGTATATATTTATAATATCCAATTTTTTTTCGTGTTGCGTACCATAATATGTAAGTTTACAATGTTTTAAGAGTCCCCTCCAAACGGCAGGATAAAGAAACTTTTAAGGATCACTCCAAATTTGTAAAAAATACTACAATCAACAAAAATCGTTTTTTTTCTTTTTATTACTTTTATTCGTGTTCAGAAGTAGCTCGTAAATATATAAAAACTTGACTTGGAAATTTCAAAAATTTGGAGCGACCTTTAAGTATTAAAACTTCGACTTGACATTTTCAGGATTTTTATCATTTCTTGTAGAAAACAATGAAATAATGAGAAAAAAATATTTTTGACGACTTTACATATTATGATTAATTTTGTTTGGAGAACGGCATAGTATTGATTTTATTTTGCCATGTTTTAGTAATGTTTTTGGAAAAATTCAGATGTTTGTAGAAACCTGCAACTTGTACAGAATGATCTAAATCATATAAATCATAATATCTAATATACATAGTTATTACATATTCGAAAATAAACGTATCCTTCTAAATGTTGGTAAGGAAACCTTTCACCACAATCGAAACAATTTATTACACTATTTACTATTCGTATAAATTAATAATTTTGTATTACGTATTTGCTTTAAATTTTAGCAAGTTTTAAATTATAGAGTAATGCTAGTATATTTATGTATGTTAACGATAAATCTCCATCATCTCACATTAATAAGGGCTTGACGCCTTGCGCGTCATCAGCGACCGCGGCACGCCCACGTCTATTAATGCCAGACCTTTTCTTTTTGGTACCACCCTACTGGTACAGACTAGTTATAGATAAGAAGGACGTCAAAGTGGGCATTTAAAAATAAATTTGTCGAAAGTGATAAATGATGGATATAACTTTTATTATTTGAAATTAAATTAACGTTCTGTTTAGAGCGTATACCTTTTCTTACATTAGAAGGATCTTATCTGGAATGATTGCATCCATTACCTCGGAGAACTCAACGCTCGGAGTTGTTCTCTAACTGGTGGATTAACGCATGAAGCAATTAAATTTGATTGAGGTGTGTTTTATTAAGTAATTGTTTTTGTTCCCAATGTAGATTTGAAACGCACCAAGTTCTAATTTGTTTGCCTTAATATTTCTTTTACACTGTTGTAGGTACGCTATTATCATAAAATAAATAACATTATGTTATACCGTTAAAATTGTGTGAAGTCGAAGTTATAAGCACGTAATATAGTGAGAACGTTTAATTTATACATTTGTGCACTACTGGTATAACTTGTTGTTGTATACATATATAAAAATGTGTTTAAGGTAATAATAGGACATATTTATTTGATGGTATACAATTTGATAGTGTAAGTAATAATAAATTTAAAAGCGAAAAATTTAACATTATTATTGTTTTGAGACTATGTTTGGCGTGTGGCTCGTTCCCACAGAATGCTTTAATACATTTTCTGTGTTCCAGTTAGCGCCCCATAAATTGATTAAGGGTCCGCGGCGACGTTCAATAGTTTTTTGTGTGATTCAGGACAGGTAATGCTTAACCGTTTTCTTTTTAGAGTTTGAATAAAATTTACGAAAATATGGGACTTAATTATAATGTCAAAATACGATGTATGTATGTAGTATAGCTACAACACTGTACATACATGCGAATTAAGATCTATAAGATAATGAAATTTAATAGTACTAAATATATTTTAATTATAATTTATTTAAAAATTATAATTTAGAGTACATAATTAATTATCGACATTTTTTTATATTTTAGACTATTTGTCTTTCTTTTGGCGCTACAGGATAGATTTTGATGAAATTTGAAAAGGTGATAATTAATTTTATTGATGGCGAAGTGACAGCTTTCTATCTGACATTTTCTAAAAAAAATACATTATTTTTATATTTTAGATATAAAATGAGATATAGCATATTTCAGTAGTTTCCAAAGTGTTTTTTTTTTCATTACAATCGCATAAAACAAATATTTGAACTAACTCCTAATTAAACTGGAGTATTTATTTATGGAAATATGACTCTCTTGTCAGTCAGAAGTTATTGATACTTCTTTGTCGTTATGGATCACCATATAGAATACTTCTTCTTCAATAAAACAATAAGTTTCCTTTAAGATAGAGGATTTAAGTTAACATAGAAAAAACTATAAAAGTAAAAATTATAAAAAAAAACATTTCGATTATCTTGATAAAATACTCTATATCCAAACGTTGGCAATGTAAATAATATATACTTCTATTGACTTTAAACTGCGTATAAAATAAAAATGGATGTTTGTGTATGCCCAATACCGTTTCATCAATCATCATGAAAATTGGAACATCTATGTTTTGTTAAAAGCTTTAGCTAAGGAGAGCGACACTGTAATTGAGTTAATAACCATTAGAAAGGGTAATAGAGATTTGAATAAAATTTTATAACCTGCATGTAAATAATATTTTTAATTCAAAGTGTATCTAAATAAGTATTAATTTATTAAGACATCAGACGAAACTGGTTATATATTTTACCATTTTTTTTTAATGACAACATCCTCTCCAGTATACAAGCCGTATATCGCAATTTACAAACATACAATTGACTAACACAAAGTATATCCTGATTCAGAACTATTATTTATAGATTGTATTTTATGTATAAAAGATTGTCATACGATATCGTGGACTTTTTGTTTATTTAATAAGGACCAATATTTTTATAGATCATTATATTTACGTATTTACTAACACGTAATTAGTGTAACACTAGCGCACGCGAGTAAAAGCTGTTCGGAAGCGATTTTCTTCCGGCTTGTTTACTAATAATCAACATTATTTTTTAGTCAACAATTCGTCAAACATTAACAAATATTAACATGAATTTCAAGTATAGCGTAATTACTAAGCAATAAAAATAATAACTTCATATTATATCATCCTCAGAAATCGAGATCATTTTCAACGTCCAATTATCATTTACAGCTGTTCAACTACTGAAATCTCTACCATTCAATACCCGCTTCGAACATAGAGAATCTTTATGTTTACAGACACAAAGAGATAAAACGTCAAAGGCGTTTGATATATATTAATGTCTCTATCTTACACTTAGCTATATATAGCTGATCATAATTGTTAATACAACACCATAAGGACATTTATTTGGTATAATCTACATTTATCAACCTACTCAGGTTTATATTGATTTTGTCTAACAAATCAGATAACGCAATAAAAAGTTCGTACAAAGTTTGTCCCTCGCTTTAATCCACTTCTAATAAGTTTTTCGCAAGCCTATCAGCATCTCCAGGTTTCCAACTATCTCTATACCAAAATTTATCATAATCGATTCAGCGGTTTAAGCATGAAAGCGTCACAAACAAATAAACTCACTTTCGCATTTGTAATCTTAGTATGATTTTCAATTCATTCTATCATGTTCTGTAACATATATAATCTATACAAACTTGTTAAATTACAACTAAATATAGTTAAAGATACGGTGCTAAACCAACGTAAAGGATAATACATTTGGCAGAGGTCACTCGAAGTACATAAAAATAACCTGTTTCTTATCCTATTAGAACAGACGCTCCCGGAGAATAAAAAACATTTTTGATAAGTATGAACTCGCGGAGACCAACTGGTCATTGTTATTTTGACAAATATAACAGTTCACTTCATTACTTAACGTTTACTTATCTATTCGTAACTAAAATAATGTAAAAAATCACAATTTCACAATTACGTGAATCTCAAATAGCATCAATCGAATCCCCTCGTCATCTTCAGTTAATTTGACAACGTAATGTAAAACTAACAATAGGTGAAGAACTTAATTTCCGAACGGGAAATCGTTTCAACGATGAAATACGAGTTCCTAAAATTTCTGTTATGACAATGTAATAAATCAAAACAGGGATAGATTGTCTTATTAAGATAAAAAATTGCAAAGTTATCAGCTATTAATATATTGTTAAAAATAGTAGTTTTATCATATCCCCGTCTTTTATATTAATTATATTATTTTTATATTATTTATTGAGTAATAGGTTGCATTTGTTGTAATGTCTATACTTAGTTGCAAAGGAAAAAAATCCGCCGTCGACGCTAGTGACATCTACGATAGATTTGCTGACTTATACGAACGGCTTATACCCTAGCTGACCCATAGAGAATCAACCACTTATTTTATTGTTTTTAACGTAGAAGATGAATATTGATGGAGGAATTAATAAAATAACACTGTAAATTTACATTACATCCGAGTATTTATCGCAATAATTATTTAGATAAAATTTGTTGCATTTTAATCCATAAATCATCAATAAAAAGAACACTATAATTTCAGAAGTAGGTAAAACTACGTCATAATACGTGTCATCTCAAGGCTCAGGGAGGAATGTGTTTAAGTAAAATATCAATTCGTACTAAATTCAAATTTTTAATATATTTACTCAGGTAATGACAAAAAGGCTGTTGGTAATGCACAATGAATAGCATCATAAAAAAGTCATATTAAAACTAAAATAAAATAAAAATCAATATAAGACTTATCTTGAGGACCATTTTTTGGACGTTTTCTGACATCGGATCAATTCATTATATCAATAAAATCAATCGAACTGATTTTCAATAATATCATACGAGATATCTTCGCAATGAAGGCAGTCAGTAATTTAGCTTAGTTAGGGTCGAGATAAAAAAGTGCGAGGTGACAATATAAATAACAATTTGGCCCACCCCGTTCGAATGTGGTTCGCCGGATTAGCATAAGAATGCCGCATCACGGACGCCCACGAGCCCACTGTCCCTCGTTGTCTCTTTATACGTCGAATTTAATTTGATTTACGAGTATATACACAATTGTACGTGAAGTTTATAATATACCGGTAAAACCAAAGAGTAGGACAATACACGACGGAAAATATGAGGATCCCAACCTAGTGGTAAAGTTATTTTTTTGATTATTCATTTTGACATACTTTTGTTGTAGTTATAATTACCTATTGTACATACAGCTACTCCAAGCTTCTGTAAAAAACGTATTACAGACGAAATACAGCAGTGTCGTTTATATGCATATAATTGTACTTCGCGCAAATAATCAAAACATAAAGATAATATTTGCATTGACCTAATAATTACGCTACAAAAAGATGAGTTTAAAATAGGTGCGTTAATAAAAAAACGTGATCTTCTCTTAAACAGAGAAAATTACTTGATATAACGCTATGTTCGGGGGTAGAATGCGACAATTACGACTATACCAGTTGCAATATCCACAATTTATGTAGACCTATGTGGAATCTAATAGTAAAGGTAGGTATGAACGGCAAAATTTAATAGCCTACAAGCGTCAAAAGTATAAATTCACCACTGGTGTACGTTCAGCTGCCGAAAGACTTGCAGGTCGCTATCACAACAACGATCGCTGATGGAATTTAAGTATTTCAGTAGCTGTAGTTGTTTTACATTACACTGTGTTTAAATACTATCAAGAACAGTCTTACTTGACTACCGGTTAGCCTACCAGTTATTAATAATATTTGCATGATCCACAATTAGTTGCTCCGAGTTGAGTTGTTATTTTGTGTTTGTTATTCGTGTTAGTAAAGCCCATCTCGCATGTCATTGGCAAAATCATCTTCATAAGCAAATGTACATAATAAATAGAATAAAAGCAGAGTCCAGTATTTTACTACGCTACTGCAAAATAAACTAACAGAAGAAAATAGTATATTTTATTGGCGTAAATAAATAAAAATGGCATGGAAATGGCGATGACGCCGTGTAATATTTCAAAAGTAAAGCTTGTAGTTTCTGATACAGAAACCATTATTAGTCAACGTTATCGTTAGTTACAAAACATGTTTGATTGTCACTGCTCTCAATGGAGTTAAACGTTAATACTTGTCTGAATTTAGAAGTCCTTAAAATTATATAAGTACCGTCGTTTAGCAATTAGTATTAAATTGAATTATTTAATAATAAATGAAATGTAGTACATAATTTTTATTAAAAAAATCTTTAGTATTGGCTATTGTAAAAGTATAAGGTTTTTTCTATTATATTTGTTTCTATGACAACTGAAAAGTTTGTTGTTCGATATAGGTAGTAATATTAGTTATTAGTTACAGTATTTTAAAGAACTTTTGGAACTTCACTTTAGATTAAACAAGGTTAATAAATTATAAAGTAGGTATAAATTCACCTTATTGAATTATATATCAACCCTTTTCAATATCTTAATTAATCAAGGTAACAAAAATATTTCACGACCGACATAAATTCGTCTTAAAGTGCTTCTTAAGATTCTTTTATGCAAATATAGTTAAAAATATTGTCGACCTGTAGGGACTAAATTAATTAGGACTACACCTCCGTTTGGCATAATCGACCATAAAAGTGATGAATTTGGTTTGAATTATTAAAAAAGCTTTTAAATTTACCAACACTTCATGAAGATCAAATTATAAGCAATAGGTCACGATACGATAAAGAATTTCACAGATTAAATTAAACTGAAATTAGCATCTTTAAGATAAAATTAAAATGAATAGGTTCTTTTAAGATGTTATCTAGACAAAAATAAATTCCTAATAAACGACTGTGTTCAGTGTTAATACGCATTTAAGATAATATATCTCTCTAAATAAAAATAAATGTCCGAGTAATAAATCGAGTTAGACCTTATCGAGTTTCGAGGTTCGACAGTAGGACGAGATAAGGTGGTCCTATAAGGATGAGTACTGCGCAAACGCTTACGTTCGTTTAGCCGTATTTCGTTGAAGGTGAGACTCGATTTGGGTAGAATTTCGTTTTTGTGACATTAGTAGTTTTGGAACGGACGCGAGCCGAGCGTAATCGGCGTTGCATCTTAATTTAGTTGTCTTGTATTGTGTGTGAGGCGGCGCAGTGGGACATTCTAACCCACGACGAAGGCAAAGAGCGACCGACGACCGTCTTCGAGTGACGCATATATTGTCGTATTTATTATACGTGAGCATAAAGAAAACGAATTTATTAGCTTAATTGGACAGCATCACTACCAAAAATACAGATAAAATATATTGGATTATGTTTAGGCTTTGAATTTGTACATAATAACATGTATATTGATTATATAGGTAGTATTATACATGCATATATTGATTATATAGGTAGTATTCCATACTATTAAACGACTGTTAACTTAAGGGTAATTTTGTATACTTGTTTAGAGTTAAATGTTATGTATTATTATGTTATAGCTTAAATAAATAAAAATATGATCTCTCAACGGATGTTTGTACTGGCACATCATCGGTCGACATAAAATCCTTGCAATTAGTCTGAGACTGCAATATAAACAGAAAATATTCCGTATGACTAGCTATCATCTTCAAGTTAAAAATATGTCACCGTACTCATATTAGCGAGTTCCAGTAGGCGCACTTAAACTACATTTTTACCTTCTCTTTTGTTTTCGTTTTTGATGTCGGGTGAAAAACAAACCATTTACAGACATCCTCTTGCAAGGCGTAAACGTACTGCCGACACTGAGGCAAAGGCGAAACGAATGTGTGGACAGATTCATCGGGAGTCAAGCATTATCAGATACTCTAGTAAAATAACACATTTGCAACATTCAAACCTTCGAATTGCCAGAGACCAAGGACAGCTTTCACAGTTCTTCTAGTCTCGAACGGGAATCACACTTTTACTTAGCCTAGACAAACCAAACACGTAAATGAAACCCTCTATGGATTTAGTTGCGTCTGTTGCCTCAAATGAAGCGTTTGTCAAATATAGGTAAATAAGAAAAATATTCATGCTTATAATATTTAAATTCTTACGATACTGGTATAAATTGAGAATAAATTATTACTGACGCCGTTTGTTTTAATTAAATAGAATTATTTCCGCAAAAGGCATAATTTCTTAATAGTAAGCTTTATATATTAAGATTAAGTATTATTTCACAATTAGAACTCTATATAAATAGTAATTACTACAATACTTACCACGTTAACGAACTCTTGAAATGTGATCGCGTTCGTGCTGGAACTTTGTGCTTTATCCAGTAATATCTGAATAAAGAAAATTAATCGTCATTAATTTCCTAATATTATTTATTTCTAAAATATATAAACTGTTTTCATATGAATATTTTTACAATATTCGTATTGATATCTGTTTATGTAAAATGACCCGCACACGATCGCCTGCCCTTTACGAATACAATCACAAGCGTATAGAGGATGTATTTGCCAGTAATTGTCATAGTTCATATGGTATCTTCGAGTTATCCATTTTTCAAATGTGAATGAATATATATCCATAGGTATACAAGCAAAATACCTAAGTATAAAAATAATCTTCTTATAGCTCTTTACATACCTTCTTAGGTCCGCAAATATGTATATGTAAATGGTTTCTGAAAAACTATTTTAGCGATTTGGATAAGATTATGCATTTAGCCCTTTCAATACAATACATAAACTCTAACATCTACATACATTATTATAAACTTGCATTGTGAACTTGGTTGATCAAAAATCTGCATTTTTTACAATTATTTATTTTTCTTTACTACATGACCATCTCTTTTATATTTAAAATATGGCTTACTATTATACCTAAACTATACATATTACTTTAATAAAAACAATAAATAAACAAACCTCGCGTTTATGTGTTGGAACCTGTGCTATAAAGTCTGGGTGCTGTAGAGTCTGTAAAAAGTCTGGCCAGGGTATCTCTCCGAAACCTTCCGGGTCAAACTGCAACAATGTCAAAATCAATCACACAAATATATAATATAAAATTAGTTGCCAATACATATCATTTAACTTTTTTCTTTTAACCTTTTGTGTTACATGCTGGCAGCACGCAATTAATGGTAAATGCCCATAATTAAGATAGTCATGTCTTCCTGATATATGTCGTGTAGATCTTTTTGATATTTTAAATAAATAAATAACTCATATATTAATTATAATTGAAATAAAATGTATAAAATTACGTTTCTATGTCGTTCTATAATAAGTCTGACATGACCGGGGTGGATTCATATAAACTATAAAAAATTGGCCTATTGTCGTCAGAAAAAACTAAACAGTTCTTCGCCGTGATCACGTACAATACGCAGCAACACCTGATTATGATTCTAACATGTTATCCTGAATATTATAAGAACATGCTATCTCTACCACGCTTCACACATGTGCGTAGTTCAGTTACGATATATTCATTCGTTTCCAAAAACAGTGGAACAAAAAAAACACTAAAGCGCCCCAATCCACTACTTATTATTATCTCTTTGCCTTTTACGTGACAACCTACCATTTGATCCTTGGCGTTACCGCCTGCCTTTATCTCCCTCAGAAACATTTATAACTCGCCTCTTTACATTTTAATCAGTCAAAAACGGGGAATATTCTATGAAATTTGTTTCCGAATCATATACGTTTTTGTGGTGAAATTATGCGCGTTCAACACGGACATTGTTTATGGGGAGAGACTGCTGTTTTACGACCGTTACAAATGATTATTTTGCTCATGCAAGAGTTATGACAACCCTTTTATTTTTTACATTGTTTATCAAAATAAATTACCCTATTACCTATTTATGGGTATTTATTATTAACGACAAAAAATATAGAAATAGACGAAAAATATAAAATAAATTAGACTACATTAAAGTCTTTAAAATAGTAACCATAGATTTCTTTAGCTTGATATCTGACAACACTACACAGTTCCTATCTCTTTTTCATTAAATGAATTATTACATAAAAATTTTGATAAATTAACATCGATAATTTAATCTAGGTTTCTTCATTTAATAAGATATAGTCATCTCAATAAAGTGGTTGCCAAGAAAGTTGATTGGAAAACATAATATGCTTATTCTGGAGTCCGTTTCTACCTACCCAAGTCAAATTCGTTCTTTTTTATATTTTAAGTTGAAGTCAGATCATGTCAAAAGATAGAAGTAGTATGAGTATTATGTAACAGCTAAGTAATCGTTGAAAGAATAACGCATGTTATATACACGGTATATTTATTAATTATGTACTGCATATATTATTGTTATTAAGGTTTAGTTAAGAACATAATTGTGTAAATTTGTAAACATAATAATAAATATCAGATTTACTATATCCATAAAACAGCAACATATAAGCAACTCATAAAGCACGAACATCAAAATTCAATAAACATTAAGGAACATTAAGTGATTAATACAATGAAATTCTTTGCTTTGTCATTTAGATAATATGATGATGATAATAATTTTCAGAAAAAAAAATATACATTTACTCACTCGATCAAACAGTAGTCGCCATTTCTGTAAAGCAGAATAATGTAGTCATCACGTGTGTAAGGGTATTTTAAAAATGTATACATTTATATTTTGTTTTTATTTATTGTATATCTTTTAATATCATAAAATATATTATATATTATAAATAGTATGTAAATATAATATATATAAAACTCACATCATGCATCAGCTCCCTCCGTATCTCTGCCTCGTCCAGCTCGGACCCAAGATCGGTGTGGTCAGTATCGTAGAGGGGTTCTGCTGCGCGGGATAATGATCCGAGGGAGTCTCGGGCTGAGGCAAGTGAACCAGTGACGGTCTGTAATACTCCTGCTTCAATCCCTGACTCCATTGAGGTGTTGTTAGAGAGGAGAGTGGCGGGTGCGGCGACAGACGTTGACGGTGGCACGCTGTCCTCGCCGCCTCTCCCCACCCACACTGACATCTTGCTAACAACACCATTCACTCTGCCACACTGACAACTTTAAAGTCCCGAAATCATTATGACTAGAGTTAGTAATAACTTTTCGAAATAAAGTGCAGAATAAGTGATAGTAGTCTACCTTTTTGGTAAATCAAAAGAAGAACTTCTTGAATTTTCCAAATATGGATTATACAAATTTTACTTTAAATAAACTAGTACGTGGACGATGAGTGATTCGGATTTACATATTTATTGGACTGAAATTTCTAAGTTTGTACATTAGATAGTAGACAAAATTGATAGGCATCAAATTAATATGACCAACTTTAATAAGGCACGTTTTGCTTCGTTTTTTTAATAAATGTTTTTGTCAGACCTGTAACAAAATGATTTCATTGAAAATTTTCATTATTTTTATGTCGCGCAGGAAAGTGACTGCGCTTTAACAACATGTTCAAACCAGTACAATCCAAACTAGCGGCGAATGTCAATGAGCCAAAAATCACTGCTGTCATACTGGCCTGCTTAGTACCTTTTCACGCCACGGTCATTGCCATCTTATAAAACTACGTAAGTATGGTAAGTATAGGTAATGTTGTAAATACCGCGTTTGTCGATCTATGTTTACTATGCTACAATAACGCCGGAGCATTTAGTTTACAAAACATCGTGATGAGATCATAACGCTGTTTAGGGCAGTTTATAATAGCCAATTGGCTATCTGCCTCCCTCAAGTTAAAATGTATCTTCAAGCACCTATAAGCGTTTTTCATTAGTTATACTTAAAAGACAGTGTCCTTAAGTTATCGTCGACTGTATTGTCATTTAATATCACGTAATACTAGGGATTAACGCTAAATGTATAAAGTTAAATAAGGTCAAGCGTGAACCTAATTTTATCATATCTGTTAAGATCCAGTAATAGATTAAAGAACGGTGTCCACTACACTTCATTTCGTTGGAACACAATAGAGAACAATTATTAATCTTAAACCTTAATTAAAACTCCTATGTTTATAAATTTTAAAGGGGATTATGAAGCCTCAGCAAGGGACAATACTTGAGTACCCTTCGTGTGTCGTAAAATATCCAGTCTCAAAATCAGTTTCACTGAATGGTTAGTGTTTAATTGCAGCCCAGATATTTTAAGTAACGACTTTACTTAACAACTATCAAAATGGAATGTTTAAACAGCAAATTTTACAGAATAAAATTAACTTAACAAAATTTACTAGGTAAAGTTTATTATTAGGCAAAACATGTAATACTACTAAATACTTTTCATACGAACGTAATTACGACACTACATTTTGCTCTTTATAACTCCATTATATTAATTTTATGCATAACATGTGTAAAAGAGCACGTATTTTGGGAAATGACCTTCAGACTCTTTTATTGAGTAAGGCTTTTGTAATTTTGAACACTATTGTATAATGGACTTATTGTGAACTAACCGTAACCCCATATTTATAGCATTACCCCGCCATTGTTTCTAAATCAGATGGAAGCAATCCTTTCGTTTTGACCTTGCTGTATTTTATTTCTCATGGTATACTTACTTGCTAATATATGATTACGTGGGCTACATGCAACGTTTTATCTATCGCTGTGTCGTAGAACTGAAAATTATTTAATATTTTTACCTATTTTGTAACTTTTTTCAATACAGCTTTACTATTGTGAGCAGTAGTGTAATAATGATTATTCTAATGCCTTCCTCCGCGATTGCTCTATCAAATAAATCATCATATGAAATAAATAAAGAATTTTTGAAATCCGGCTGGCAATCCCATAAATTTGTAAGTTAAAAAAAAAACAAATTTTTCCGCTTTATATAGCAAATATAACATCAGACCAATCACCAGTCTAACATACACCAGTTATTAAGAATATAATAAGTTAGAGTAACACCTGCTTACCTTGATAAAGTGAAACTTTTGGTTTTAATGGTTAAATCTAAGAACGACTGATGCATTATACAAAGAGGAGTTAGAAACAATTTTAGATAATATTGTAACATTTTTCATTTATCTTTTAGTTTTTTTTTATTAAATATAATTAGCTAATAAACTAAATGGTTGTAAGGTATAACTCACTCTACAATTTTAAATTTACAATTTAAATATTTTAATCATATTACTCGTTGCCTACTTCCCGTGCAAAATTTTACGCATAAATTCCCCGTTGTAAATCATTTTTATTGGTAATAAATTGAAAGAAATAGAACATATGCAATGACATTGTGTTATATTTCGATATTTAAGATAACTAAATCTTAATTAAATACTGAGACAGTTTTACTGTATAACAATTTTATTACAAGTTATAAACCGATATCAAATTTTCTACAGCGGTAGTTAACTTTACAGTCTTTATATATGGGTAAATATTACATAACTTTAGTGACATGAGTCTGACATTTGTTTCGTTTCGCTACGTTTTAAATGCTGAAAAAATTCTGTTTATTTTACTGTTTTTCTTATAATTGTTTTGCAAAATTACTATATATCATCTAATTAATTATAATAATAGCTTGGGACATTATTAAAAGATCTTGAAGGCTTACTAATACAGCGAGCTTAATCAGAGTATAAATAGTAGTAGTATTAAGTATAATCTACCGACTTGTAGTGGAGCAATTCACTGTGAGAGTAATTTTCTAATTTTCACCGTCTGTACTTTACAGACGGTTATAGGAAGTAAACCAATTAAGTACAAATACCTTACCACGTTATCAGATATTCTTAAAATACTAAATTAATTATGTAATTACTTACACATAAAAAATAGGTCGTATCCATAATATACGATGATGAAGTTTGACTTTACACTTGAAATACTACAATTATCATAGCTGATGACAATTAAACATAATTATCAAAGAAATAAACCCGCAGCAGAAAAATACCGTAAATTAGGTTGTTTTTTTTATTATTAAAAGCATGCGATTATTTTTTATATGGCAAAGCCAAAGAAAAAAGGTTACTGAGAATGAAGATACTAAGAACATCGAAACTGCAGGCTATCCCAACTAAATTTTTCCAAGTACGAGATAAGCAATCAGCTGAGGGTGGAAAAAGTAAACTGTGTGCGGGGGCTACAACCCTCTTGTCGTTGCTATGGCAACGAACCGCAATTTCATACTCTAGTTAACATTATTCTCCACTCGAGTATTATTTTTGGATGTTTTAAGTAAACCTCTAGAAGGACATGCTCGAGGTAATATCTATACCTCTACATGTATTGTTTTTCATATAATTAAATATAAAAAATAAATTGTCTTTAAACTTTACAACTTTTTTAATTTGAGTTAAATCATTAAGATATTGTTGTTTTAAGACTACAATTTAACATAAAAAACTATTTTATAAACTTACTGTATATCATAAAATGTTATATTAAAAAAACATTGTAATAGCGTTTATGTTTTAGGTCAGTTTCTTTGATTGAATCAATTAAATTAAGTATAAAAACAAGCCATTTACTGAAGTACATAATGAGGTAATCGTATGTTTAAAGAACCAATGAAAACAAACCGGAACCAAACATAACCAATAAACACTTACCATAAACAATTTATCTTAACAAAAACATCACTATCATAAGGGGAACATCACACAAATCGTCATTTCCAAAATATTACGTTTCATGTCAAGAACACATTATTTAGACTAAGCAACGCGGTGAGCATTTATTAAACGTCAAAATACTTGTCCTAATGGCGTCTGTGTTTTGCGCATGCGTATTATTAGAGTACCAAGGAGTTGCATTCCATAAAATATGTTTAAGGTATGTCCTTTTATAGCCGTATTATAGTTGTTATAATAAGCGCTGACCTACATGAGCTTTTGATCATGCATGCATATGTTATACACTAAAACTACTTGTATCAGACCATACTTAACTTTCTGTACCCAAAAAGATTTTAAATAGTAATAGTAATATAGTAATATAGTAATATCCAAACTTTTTTTTTTTTTTTTTTTTTTTTTTAATATAAATACTTTATTCAAAATTGTTTTACATGTTTTACAATTTGGTTTACGCAATAAACAGAAAACACAAATATCACGCGATTTATGACCACCAGGCTGCCAAACTAAGATTCCCTGTATCTTGGCAGCTGGCTTGTCTCCGACTAGGTATAGATGCGTGCTGTATCTGTCGATCCCACAGTAGTGAAATGAAATGAAGAAAATATTACAAATTAAGAAACATGACAACTTGTGTATGTATGTGGGTGAGTGAGTGTGTGTGAATGTAAAGTGTATGCAGTGTGAAGCAAAAGTGTACAGTACATGAAATTATGTTTATTCTACAGTTTTGAGTAGCTCCTCTGTTTCTTCGTACGACTTAATCATAAGCCATCTTATTATTATTTTTTTACTTTCATACTTTGTTTTTCCATAGATAAAGACTTCGCGATTAATCTTATTATATAAATAATCTCCAAGAAAACAGAAAAACCTATGTGAAAATGCTGTGAAAAACAGGTTCGTTTTACAAATTATGTCCTTACGACGTCGAATTGTGGTTATATTGGGTTTATATAGCAATGATGAGTGTTTCTTTAATATTACTTGCTGTATAAATAATTGACGGATCGACAAAACTTCGGCTTTATTATATAACAGAAAAGTAGAATACTGATAGGGAAGGAAGTACATTACTTTTAGTACAGCTCTTTGGGCTCTTTCAAGCCTTATTAATTTAGTTTTCTTTGCCCCTCCCCAGGTTGTTAGGCAATATGTGATTATGGATTGGCAAAGTGCGTAATAAATAGTCTTTAAAAGTATATAGTCTGCCACATGTCTAAGATTTTTGAAAATAAAAATAAGTTTGCGAACACTAGTAATTACTGCGTCAATATGAGAATTAAATGAGAGTTTTTGATCTATTATTACTCCGAGATATTTAACTGAATCAGTTTGATGAAGGATAGGGCAATTATCGCAGAAGTTGAAGTTATCGCAAATATGAGCAGATATAGAATAGTTGTGAATATTATTTTGATTGTGGTTGCTGAGACTAAATGTTATGTAACTTGTTTTATTTGACGTAAATGATAGACGTATATATTTGAGATAACTATGAAAGTTTAAAATTACATTTGAATTACATTGCATGGTGGTAGGTCTAGGGCTTTTCCTAATGCCCGCCTGGCAAGCTACCACCCTCAAGTTTAAAATCTGGCGCCAAATACCAATAGGTGTGTTCTGGCAGTGGCACTTGAGAACCAGTCCCCCCTATAAAGGTCGACAAGGCACCCGCGAGTACCCTAGTGTTGTGGGTGTCCATGGCCGGCGGTGATCACTTACCATTAGGTGAAACGCTTGTTCGTTTGCCCCCTATTCCTAAAAAAACCTTTTCCAAGAAAACATAGCTTTCGAACTTATTCGGCATATACAGTTCTGAGTTCAGTGTTCTGTGTACAGTTCGGTGTAATCTATTTTTTCTTTTCTTATTTAACTTTTTCAGGATAGTAAACAGTTTTTTTATTTATTTAAACCATGTTATTTTTTCTCGTAGTAATTATGACCAATCTTTATTGTACAACAAATTATTGTCTCTTCATGTACCTTTACCTATCAATAATACTTCCTCGCTTCATGATTTCAATATAGACATTTATCATTTGCTTGCTTTATATAAAAAATAATAATAGAATGTACCTTATATTATATAAAAAATAATAGAATGTACCTATATAATATAAATGGTACCCTAATAATACATGCATACAGATTACTAAACAAGACAATGACAGATGCATTATCACGCCTTGCCAAAAAGAGAAGAAAGAAGAGTAGTTTTTGGCGGGATCATTATCTGTCATGATGTAGTTTATATTTTAATCCATAGCCGTTTTGCTTAAACTATGTTACGTAATATTCGTGACAAAACTACCAGAACAATTTTAACAACAAAGTCAACGTCTTGTCACATGTAATGAGAGTTTCTCAGGTTGGCTAGGCTATTACACTGCGGCGATAAATTATCGCAGGTGGCATTATTTCGGCGCCACTAAACAAATGTACCATAAGCTGTGTTTTCATTCAGCTTATTGGCAGCACATTTGTAAATCCACCACTGGTTGTATGAACTCTTAAGGTTTGCGAGACATTATACAATTTGACGTGACACTGACATCAGTTTGTACTTTGGGGATCGATGCTATGCGATCACCCGGTTTGCTTGGGTGACTTCTCCACAAAATAGCACCAGAAGATTTTTTTGCTCTATTACTGGTTTTTGGACCCTAAAATCTCAGATGTTAAGTGAGTCCTGCAGTTAGTATTTACATTATTCAAAATTGTATAGTTTGTACAAAAACTACTGCTAACCAAAAACTTTTTTTAATATTATCTTTTACATAGTAGCGCGCTAAGATAACGACATGGTACTTGATCTTAAAAATAGTACAATCGATGGTTTTATTAATATGCTCGTATATTATGTCATCTGCCTATGTAAAAGTCAAGTGTGGCAAATACATATTTTAAACTAAATTGCTAAGTATTCAGTGTAACGTAGTAAAGTAGTCATCGATGATCGTCATTATCGTGCCGGCCTCTAGTTTTTTGCAGTTGGATGTACACCAACTTACTACGAAATCCATAATACTAAAAGAAACTGAAACTTGTTTATTACACACTGTTTGGTGATCCACACTTAGTAAAGTACGGATTCTTACCACTACTTTTGATTGCTGTATACATACTAGCTGATTCTAGAACACGATACGTCTAACAATGCCAGTATGGCGAGTGTTAAATTTGTCTGAAGACGTCAATCCGATTAAAAATGTTATATCCTAACACCCAGTAATAAACAATGAACAATATTTAACACGTATTGAGGATTTTAGGCGAAATGAAAATTTTTACTTGTAAGCGTTTCGGAAACATTTATAAAGTCCTTAGTTTTCTCACGATATTTTCGTACATCATGCGATATATATATAACTACATTCTTAACAGTAGTCAGTTTAGATATCGGTACAACGAAATCTTAGCCTAAGCTTCAATGTTACGTACAGATAATCTAACATTACTGCAAAAGATATATATATATATACAGTGGAATCTCTATAACTCGAATGGCAAGGGGAATGTTAAATAGTTCGATTTAATGGGTTTGCGACTTAACAAGAAATTCGAGATTCAAAGGATTTCATTACAGAAGTTTCAGCTTAGAATGGCGCAATTTCTAAGTATATTTTTCAAGTTTTATTATTTCGAGTTATACCGAGAGTTGTATCAGGGAACTTTCGAGTATTACGTAACGCAAATTTTTAGTACCCTCCCTAACACCTCCATGTAACGCATCGTAACATTTTTCTGAACACTCCCTCCCCCCCATCCCGCCAACGCCTCAATCGTTACATAACATCAAATTGAGCATTTTTACCTAAAACTCATAATTATGTTTTATATATTTTTTTAAAACTCCTTAACCCGTCAAACATTAACGAGAGCGAAAACGGCCTCGGGGATTATATACGTGACGTCACAAGGCTTTGTATAAAAGGGGCGTCTTTATAAACAATACAAATAATATCGCTATTTTGCCAATTAAACATTTTACCTGAATATTTTAGGAGATTCTGAAGCTCTTACAGAGGTCTTAATTAAATTACTCATTATAATTCGGTGGTAGTTCTATAAAACTGCAGTATTATAATAAATAAAATTATAATCTAACAGTGTACAGTTCGTTTTATACTTTTCCGATTAGTGGAAATGTGAAAAGATTATTGGCAACACTGACAAAAATTTATCTTGTTTAAAACGCGGCAAAAATTGTTGTATATATTGTGACATATATATCCGTTGAGTTTTATGAAATATAAAGAAATGGTAAGTATTTCCTACCATAATTATAAACTTCTCAGTGTAATACCTATGCACTTTCATATTTTTCAATTCAAAATTTTGATTTCTTGTAATACTTTGAATCTCTTTTCGAAATAGAAATTTGAATATATCATTATATATTTGTGTTCAAAATGTTGAAAACCTTATACTATGATCTACGAATGTCATTTGAAATACAATTGTATGGAAGCAAAAGATTTATTTATAATTACATAACCTATTTTGTATACATCTAACTTGACTCGCGAGTTTATTGCTTTTTGTTGAGGTGTTGTCGATAAAGTTATCGATTTTTTAAATGTATTTTTATTATACTGTGAAAAGTTGGGTATATTATAAGAATGAAATTTACAATATCTTTTTATAGGTATTTTTATTGTGTTATATAAAATACTCTTATTACTAATGTTTTTTATAGAAATCTTTGAATTAAAACTTTTTGATTCTGGGAGCGAGGATCGTTTATCTATTTTGGACGACGGGGATATGGCCAATAGAATACATATTTGTTTATAATTTCTATTTTATTTGATTACGTTAAGAAATGTATCAGTGTAATTGTACTATTTTTTAGGGAGATAGGGATACGGAGATTATTTATTAGACGTACTACTACGGTACATACAGCGGAAGGTAGTCCCCGCTTAACGGACAGTTGTCGATGTAAATGGTGCTTGTTTCGAGAAGGCAACACAGAAAAACAGTATATATGTGTGAGAATTAAAATTGCCGATCACAATGGTGACCAACTTTCACCGTTGTTTGTAAATGGTACCCTACTAAAAAAATAATTATATTTTTTTATTATATAAGAAACAATAACTTTCGCAAATTTCACGATTATTATATATTTTTTATTATTATTATATTTATATTTATATATTATTATATTTATATATTTAACTTGCTCGAAAATAAAGGTTTCAATTTTGAATATATTTTGACGTATTTGTAAAATAACAATTATTATAAAACGTTTAGCGTTATAGTAATTATCGTTAGCTTTTATCGTATATTCACATTTATTATCTCATATCAATATCTAATTTATTAAATACTAGCTGACTCAGAGAACTTCGTATCACCTAAAATCAATGTCCTTTAATATCGCTAAAACTAAAAAAGGGTTTGACTGATTTGTATTTTATATACATTTTGATTAATAAATCAATCTTAGTCATCCTTCCAACTTTAATTCGTTGAGATCAATAGAACTGGCTATATCTAATAACGATTTTGTTTTTCATTTCTTTTAGTTATTGAAAGAAACTTGTTTATTACTGAAATTAAAATTATTGTCCTGACAATAAACGAACACAATAAAAAAGTAATTATTACATACACATACTTACATTTCTGCGATTCATTTTTATATCTATATATATTACGCTAATAATAAAAGTAAAAATAAAATAGTAATAATAATAGCCTTTTATTTATTTAAATTATTAATAGCCAGTTAATAATAATAACTTATATCTAAACTAAATCTTAATCTATATAATGTCAGATAAATATAATATAAAAAAGTTAAATAGTATATACAAAATAATTTTATCGATATATTTGTTGTGTGCGATAACACTAGTCTAGAAAATTACCCTAAAAAATGTGACATTTTAGTCTGTGGTAAAATTTACAACTTTTTCTCTTTTGACTTGTCATGTGAATAAGGTCTATAATGGAATGTCAATTGTGGCGCTTACGGCCTTGTGAATTGACGTTCATATTAGACTTTCGCTAATGCTTGAGGTATTAAAAATAATAACTTATTTATCCTAATCTCTGGAAATGCGATAAGTAATGGTCGAGGGAGTCTCAGCAAAACATAAACATGCAAGCTTGGGAAATTATAATTGACTAGTCTTTATTTAAATAAAATAAAATGTTACGTAACGCGTTGTTAGAACCCCCCTCGCCTTTGTAACGCATCGTAACAATTTACAAGACCCCTCCTCCCCAAATTGCGTTACGTAATATATGAATGGCCTTTATATCGAGGTGCTATATTTTACTATCTACGACTTATGGAGTCAGCTTTTGAAATTCGAGTTATAGAGTATAAATATGTACTATTACAGGGAAATAACATTTTCTTCGAGTTACGAAGTCTAAATAATTCGAGATACCGTGTATTTAGTGGTTCAGCGACAGGAAATGGCATTTTTTTTCGACTTACTTAGGATAACGACTTAACTGAGAGTCGAGTTATAGAGATTAAATTGTATTAGATTAAAACTCATACACAGTATGTAATAAAATACTAATCAACTCATAACAAAGGGTGGGAAGAGTAGATATATGATAAAATATGAGCTGTACGTGTTTATATATTATTCGAATGTTACAACGTGTCTGATAAGGTAGAAATCAAAGTAAGAAAACTTCAGATCAATAATAAGATTTTTTTGGACTACTTACATTAGATACCGTTACTTTGGCGTCCTACTATAAACCATTGTACTAATTACGTCATTCATTGTTAGGCCATAATTTAAGTATAATTATACCATAAAATTCGAAAAAAAAACAACCGAACCATCCACAGATTTGAGATAAATACTGCAAAATTTGTAGAACCAACTTAGAAAAACCAATTACTGAGTGATAATATGAATTGTAATAGTTCCTATCATATGAGCATAAGCTTTCAAATGACGTTAAATGAATTGAAAAAAAATTATGAAAACTAATGGAAAATGTGATACAGTGAAATCGCATACAGTGAAACATTTAAATAATGTTTTTAAATTCTTCATTGTTGTATATTTCTATTGAAAGATCTTTGATTCAAACCCTATTATTAATGTGTGGTAATAGATAACCTAATATTATTATTGACCATTGTAGCGCCTCTTACTTTGATAACTATTTTTGTTTTTTCTTTAAATTTTTAAGCGCCTGACATTGACAACAGAGCAATTCAGATTTCATCTAATAAATGAATTTACATAGTCAAGATTTTTTAAATATTTTGTATATAATTTATATGAACTTAATGAAATGAATTACTGAAGTGGACTGCATTAACTTATTGAATATATGTAGCTTTGTTCCAAAAATAAGAGAATTACTTAAATATATTCATCAATACTTATATATACAAATATTTTTTTGGAACGATGTTCCTTATGCGGCATCGCGGAGTGGTACCCTAGCCGGCAAAAACGTCTGTAACGTTAGCTTAAGATTTTCTTGTATAGTCTGTATGATGGTTATACAGTGTCTAATGTATAGTCTACGTGATGACTGTTTTTATATATTTTATAAAAATCATCGTAAACAAAATAAAGGTGTAAAGATAATTTTGTAAAAATGTTTTTTTTTTATATTTTATCGCTAAATAATCTTAATAAAATATGTATACTCGAATAATTATTGTCCTTATACCTCGAATGGAACTTGAAATTTATATTTTTATAATAAGGAACTTCGTTCCTATCTGGTGTCCCACGACACCACTCGTTATTTTTCTCTTTCAACAGCAAAAACAGAAAAATGTGCATGTGAATCTGAATATATAATATGGTTCATCAAAAGTTCATCAAGTTTCGTCGTCACAGTCTCACTTTATATTATAATAGTGATATCTATTTCTTGAAATAACATGTGTACAAATCAAGTATTTCTGTACTAAGTACTTGAGTGCAAAGTATAACAAACTTAAACATAAATATTAACTTTATAAAATACGAAGTTTTTTTTTGTTTTTTAATCTGTGTAAATTTATTTTACTGTGACATATAATATACTAAAAAATATTTTGCTATTTTTCATATTTTTATACATTTATAATATCACTAGCTTTTCCCATGGCTCCGCACACGTTAATGTAGCTATTTTTTACCTATTTTTCAACCCCCAGCAGCAGTTTTTTTTTTCTAAATGAAAGGCACCTGTGCCTGTTTTGTATTTGTGACAAAATGTATGAAAATATTTATGATGATTAGTTGAACAACTAAGGTTTAACACTTGAAATCGGAGCAAACTCGAATTCGTAGTTATATCATTAGTTACAATCGATTTTAATCACGAATTATTTAATAAAATATCCCAAATTCCCCAAATCCCAAATTTTTCCTGGTTTTTTGTTTTGATATATTAAAATAAGATGATAAATAATTGTGAACTTATATCATATAGCACCAAGTTTCGCTGTATGTCCTCAGTACGTTAGCCTTTCCCTCTAAAAAAATTGGTCTTTTTATATAATCTATATATTCGCGCATATTGGCCCATATAATTATTATAGAAATAGAGGTAAGAAGAACTATTTCTGTTCATTAAAAAGTACCTTTCAAAATGCGTTAACTTAGGGTGACGCTACAATAGCAACAGGGTACATTTTCACATATTAATATTAAGCACATATTCATATTGTTATAGTAAATTTATGAGAATATTAAATGTTGATATTTTTTTAAGTAATAATCATTTTTGTAATTAATTTTTTCCCAAAAAATATAAATAATCGCGTTACCACTTGCTAAGCTAGTGCTATTTTGTTGGGTCTAGTAACTGTTATTTATCAATTGGTCACCCATATGAGATGGTTATCTTTATCTCTACCCTCTACACCCTATAAAACTGCACGGGTAAAATATATATGTAATTTCGGCAACAGCCCAAGCCGAGGTTCGGTCACTAGTGACATTCTTGCGCGAGTTGCCCTTCGGGCTCGAGCGCTCTCCGCGCTCACCTCCCTAATCCGGTGAAGCTCTAAAGTCCCTAAAGCCAACAATGTAGGTCCCTTCGAAAAAAAAAAAAATGTGTAATCTGTGTACGCCGCATAGATAATACACTAATACTGACACTTCGTCGTGTTGATTATCGTGAAAAATTTATGATATAGGCATTATGTAAGAAAATAGAAAACGTAAATAAAACCGTATCAAGTTTGTTTATTCAAAATTTCTGTTCTTATTAAACTACTATGCCTAATGGGCGAGCTGTTTTGTTATTGAGAAGACTTTCGACGGGTGATAATAAATTGAAAAGTCTAAATATAAATCAAAACTGTACAAAGGATACGCTAATTAACCAAACGGTGTGCATTCATAAAGATTTAGGTTTGCAAAAAAGGTATTTATGTTCAAAAAATCTATTGTAAGCTAGCACTTAGAATCTAACAAATCTTAACAATCTTTTAGCAATAAAATAGTCTTATATTAGGAAGATACTGTTACTTGACCTTGACAATGTTATTGTTTTTATTTATAGTGAAGAAGAATGTAAACAATAATAATTCTAATCGTATTACAGAACATTTCCGTTAAAAATAGTTATTTTGTTAGTTATTATTTCTTATGTTTGTTGTTATTTCCTATGTATGTGGAACTGTATATGTATTAAATACTAATATTAAAATGAGTACCAGTTTTTGTAATTATTCATAGGAAAACTTGTTCACTTGTTTACAACATTAAATATAAATACATTATTATTAATAAATATGTATATATACATATATTTCATGTTACAATGTCATCTGAGCTTAATTGTTCATATGTCCGAAGATGATGACATGCAAAGCCCAGAAGTCCTTGGATACAGATTTTGAGTGATAACTGGGTAGAGGTTATAGAAAATGCCTTGTTACTAAACCATTTCGTGATTTGATTGAATATTAACTCATGTATATTTTGGTTAAGGAGGATTCAATAAAAAGCCTTTTTTAATCTTGTTATATCAGTTTTGTGTTATCAGATCTTTTTACAATTTTCTGTAATTTATAATTAATATGGAATTCCTTAAACCCATTCTATATGTTATAATATCTAAATAATATATATAAATAACAATTTAACTGTAGTGAATGCTGTGAATTTTAAAACAACTTGTTTTAATCATGCCAACTATATTGCTGATCTACTTTAAGAGAACTTAAAATAAGAAACAGGAATATTAAAATTAATATTATAAATTTATTAAAAATATTAATAACACCAATGTCAGGAGATACATATAAATATATTATAGGTGTGTGACACCCTCATTTGTTAGTCATAACTTAAACCTGTTATGGTCTTTACTAATTTAGGTATAAATACTATATATATATATATATATATATATATATCAATGTTAGTGAAAAATTCTTAACTCATGTTTTGCTTATTGTTTTTTTTTTTTTCAAACTGACATAGGCTATTAGCCCCAAGGGCTTTGATAGCTTCACCGAACTTTTGCTTATTGTATGATACTTGGGATCTATTAAATCAGTTTTATAGAGTTATTCAAATTATAAAACTACCAATAATAAGGAGTAATTTGACAACAATTTTGAAGAACTAGTGTTTAGAAATACAGTTGAATCTCTATACCTTGAACCTCGATAAGTCATAATCCTCAGTAAGTCCAAATAAAACTGCCATTCCCTTCCACTGAACCTCCAAATATGCAGTATCTCGAATTATTTAAACTTTGTAACTCAAACATAATTTTATTTCCCTGTGAGGTATTCATAGTGCATATTTGTACTCTATACCTCGAATTTCTATAGGCAGACTCGTCGTTAGTAAAATATAATATTGTCTTGCCTGGAATTCCCTGAACTTATAGTTTAACTTATAGCTGAAAAATTCCTCAAATCAGAATACTGTTCTAGATATTGTACAGTTTACTTCACTAATATCTAATTTCTTTCAATAGATATGCACTATAAAGAACTTATTGATTTTTATTTATCTTTAACTCTACAACTTGAAGAATATACATACTTACAATACTTAAAAGTCTAAGTCGAAATTTCAGTACAGTAAAAGCTCTTTATTCGTAGGTTATATGTTCCGTAAATATGCCGCAAATACAGAAACCGTGAATATGGAATGGGATTATAGGGGATATGTTCCTAGGTGACAAAATATAAAACAAACATAAAAAAAATTACTTGAAGTTTTTCACTATACTTATTAATTATTATCTTCCGGTTTAGGCAACGGTTTAAAGAATTTTGTAATTTTTCTTGCTTGGCAGTTTTTAAAAGCACTTTCAGTTCAAACTGATATTCAGCAGTGGCATTAGCAATTTGCTTCTTAAAAATAACACTTTGTTCCATAGATGGATCATTTTCATAAAGAAATCACAAAGCACATTTGCCATTCTTAAACCTTCACTAAGATTTTTCAGATTTAATGTCATATTTCCAGTGCTTGTTGAAGCCTCTTCTTCAATGGGCTGTGAATTTAACATTTCCTCCAAGTCAGTTTCAGTCAAATCTTCATCTTGCGATCCAAGCAACTCCTGAATGTCACTTGATTCTATCTGTTCGAATCCACCTCGTCCTATTCCATTCGTAATTACGGCTATGTTTTTCCGCAGTCAGAGCAGGCCACAGTTTTTCCAGCATGATTTCAATGTCTATGGCTTCAGTTCTTCCAATGTTTTTTTTATATTTACGATACATTTTGCTATGTCAAATTTCTTCCAGCATTCCATAACATTCATATCAGGATCACATTCCAAATTATCCAAAATGATTTTAAAGATTCGTCTAATGCAATAGAGTTTAAAGGCCTGGATTATTCCTTGGTCCATAGGTTGAAGCAAAGCCGTGGTGTTGGAAGGTAAAAATGACACTTTTTTAGTTGCATGCACTATATTTGGATGCATAGTTTCAAGTTCGCGAGGGTGACCTGGTGCATTGTCCAAAACTAGAACCGCTTTAAAGTCTAAATTCTTTTTTTGAATAAATTTCTACTTCAAAACAATTCTGGAACCAGTCACAAAAAATGGCGCTTGTAACCCACGCTTTCTTATTAGCACGCCAAAACACTGGCAGGTCGTCCTTGTTTTGATTTTTTAAAGCACGAGGATTTAACGATCTGTAAATCATCAGTGGTTTAATGACACAATCCCCAGATGCAATAAAATATAGCATCAGTGTAACTTTGCTTTGCTGCTTTAAATCCAGGGGCAGACTTTTCGCTTTTAGAAATGAATATTTTCTTTGTATCCTCCATCAGCTACTAAGTTTTCAAATTCTTCTGGATATCTTTTTGCTGCAGATACAGCTTCTCCAACGATTTTAATGTTATGCAATGATTGTCTCACCTTAAATATATTGAACCAACCTTCCGAAGCTTGAAATCCTCCATTACCACCACAACTACCACCAGGTTCTTTAAAATGTGCGTAAAGACGCTTTGCATTCTCACGGACCATTGGACCACTCGGAGGCATCCTTTTTTCGTTGCGGTCTTCGATCCATAATGACAACGCCACTTTCATTTTTTTTATGGCTGGATCACGAACAATTTTCGCCGACAGTGAAGTTGAAGCTAGAGATGACCTTATTTTATCTTCGGATTTTTTTATCGATCGTATAGTTGATTCGTTGACACTGAATGAGCTTGATATGGATGCAAACGACTCTCCATGGTGTAAACGATCAAGCATTTCTATTTTCACTTTAAGCGGTAACACAGATTTCTTTCGCGTCGGAAACTCGTTTTTCTTTTTTTTTGTGGACATTTCAAATTACGAAGACAGCAGTAGAGACGTGTTAATCGATCACAATTTTTGTAACGAATGGAAAGATGAAACAATAAAACACGCAAAGCGGCTTTTACCAAAAATCGGAGCCTCTTATACGTGGCAGCCTTTAAAAATATTCTTTATGTATTGAGTAATAGTGCTTTGATTCTGTTTCTTTACATTCTCAAAAATACCGACCGCGGCGAAGGCGGTTTATGTTACAAGCCGAACAAATACAGCGGCGATATCATTTAATAGCATACTTATTACATATGTGTAATAAGGTCTATTTTACTTTTCTATTAGTTCATTTATCGGCGCGTTTACAAAGGATATTTGGTTGGATACATATTGGAATTCTTTTTATTAATACATAGTAATATTCATAAAGTTTATTAAGGGTATGTACAATGGACGGCCTTACTGCTTAAACCTATCTCTATACCAGGCAACATTTGGATGGATAATATGTTTAAAGTATTGTTTTGGTAGTTTTAGCGTACGAGATATTATCATGTTAATATTCAGCGTGTGCAATTACAAATAGTATATTTACTATAAAAATGAAATAAATATAATATATAAAAACAAATACATCCATATATACTGACACTTACATAATGTCATACATAATAATAAGTAACCTAATTGAAATAATATATATATGCATGTACATACTATGTACCGATTAGATCCACGAATAAAGAAATCTTTAGCTGCGAATATAGGAATTGGGTCACAATTTTTTAATCCGCGAATAGTGACAAGGCGAATGAAGGAAGCGCGAATTAGGAGCTTCTACTGTATTGAATTCTTAGTATCTTGAACTTCTGGTTATGTCAAAAACTTCTTGTTCAAAAATTTTGAAATTTGTTTACACATTCCAGTTATAGAGTTTTTTACTGTATAAATGTTTGGTTAAAGATACATGAAGAATTGTAAATAAATTTTTATAGACTTTGCTCATGTTTAGGTGGAACTCATTCTGTGATTTTTCCTTTCACTATGAAGGTCTTAGCTTGGCAATGTCAGAGTAGGCATTATTCTTTTGACATTTTTTTAGAGGAAAAAAGTTTGTTTGATACAATGGTTTTGATTCTACCTTTGTGACATTGGGAAAATTGTGTGCGCACACATATGGTCATTAAATAACAAAGAAGAAAGACATTTTTTCAATTTATGTACTTGTCGTTTAATTACACCAGGAAGTTTTAGATGATTACATGGAAATTATTTATTAATTCAATATTTGCACTAATATTTCGAAATAAAATTTAAAAGATAGGTTCATTTATTTTCTGCACTTTAATTTTTTACTGGCTATAAAGAAAGTAGTTTAAAAATCCTTAGAAAAAGTTAAAATATATGAACAAGTATTAAACTTTTTATACTTTAGGATATGTAAGTTGTGATGTATTTTGATGTTGTTACTGTTTTCTGCTTTGTAGATTATCCACATATGGTGCAAATAATTTAACAACTCCATTACTTACAAGGAGTTTTAGTGACAACAAAATCAAAATAACATCACCAAATATGGAATCTCCTTCAACTGATATACCAAAATACACCAATAAATTAATTTTGGAGAAGTCACCTTACCTACTCCAGCATGCACACAATCCTGTAGACTGGTATCCATGGGGTGAAGAAGCCTTTGAAAAAGCGAAAAAGGAAGATAAATTAATTTTTTTGTCAGTTGGTTACTCCACCTGCCACTGGTGCCATGTCATGGAAAAAGAATCTTTTGAGAGTGAAGAAATTGCCAAAGTTATGAACGAACATTTTGTAAATATTAAAGTAGATAGAGAGGAGAGGCCAGATATTGATCGGGTCTATATGCTTTTTATCATGGCAACAACACGATCGGGTGGTTGGCCAATGTCTGTATTCCTTACTCCAGAATTACATCCAGTTACTGGTGGCACATACTTCCCCCCTAACAATAGGCATGGTCTACCAGGTTTCAAAACTGTTTTATTAAGTGTTGCAAGGAAATGGAAAGAAGATCGAAGCAATTGTTTAAAAGCTTGCAAAAATATCATGCAAGTTCTTGGACAGTTATCTCTAATGGATACACCAGAAACCTCAAACAATATTCCCACTGAAACAACATGGGAAAGATGTGTTCAGAGATACATGTCAATATTTGAACGTGAATTTGGAGGATTTGGCTTAGCTCCTAAATTTCCTCAACCTTCGATTTTAAATTTTCTGTTCCACTATTATGCACGAGATAAAACACACCCAGAAGGCAAAAAATGTTTAGATATGTGCTTGCATACTTTGACAAAAATCGCCAATGGTGGTATCCATGATCATATAGCCGGCGGTTTCGCGCGTTATTCGGTTGATGGTCATTGGCATGTTCCACATTTCGAGAAAATGCTATACGATCAAGCTCAGTTAACAGTTGCGTACACTGATGCTTACCTAGCAACTAAACAAGATTTTTACGCTGATATTGTCCGTGATATAATAAAATACGTGAAACGTGATCTGCGTCATGAATCTGGTGGATTTTATAGCGCTGAGGATGCGGATTCTTATCCCACTTTCAACTCTTCAGTGAAAAAAGAAGGTGCTTTTTATGTGTGGGAGTATAATGAACTAAAAGCCATTTTAAGTGACAAAAAAATCAATTCTATCTCCTACCTAGACATTTTCTGTGAATATTTTAATGTTGAAGAAAATGGAAATATATCGCCAGGAAGTGATCCACATGGTGAAATTGCTCACAAAAATGTGTTGATCATATATGGTACTAAAGAAGAATGTGCCACAAAGTTTGCTTTGTCAGTTGAACAATTTAATCAAGTTATTGAGGAGTGCCTTCAAATTTTATATGATGCACGCCAAAAAAGACCACGACCGCATTTGGATACAAAAATGCTGTGTTCATGGAACGGTTTGATGCTAGCTGGGTTAGCCCAAGCAGGACAAGGATTAGCTGAAAAGGAATATGTGGAAGATGCTATTAAAACTGCGAATTTTATTAAAGAACATTTATACGATGCTACAACAAACACTTTATTTCATTCCTGTTACACAAGCGATGACGGCATTATCGTTCAACCGTATGTATATTAATTATTTTTTAAGTTTATTTTTTATCAGTTAAGCGTTATGGTCCCAATCTTACCTGATGTTAAGTGACGTTGTGTACCAGGACGGTGGTCACGATAAGCCTAGTGGAAGGACTGGATCTCAAGTGCAACTTCTGGAATACATTTATATGTATTTGGCGGTATATTTTAACCTGAGGGTGGTAGCTAGCCAGGCGGGCAGTAAAAAAAGGCCTACCACACTACTATGGTTTCATAATGACGTTTACCTTCACTGAAAGCACAAGCTCATATATGGGATTTGAACTCACGTCCATTGACGCGACGTCCGTGCACACTACCAACTGAGCTATTATCGCCTGATAAGCTGATAGAAACTTCCAAGTCAAACAAGTGCACTATTTACTTATTATTCGTATTACTTTGCACAGATACTGTATTATATAAAGATTATTGAAGAAATATCACAATCATCACCTACACATTGTTTGTATATCTATGTCTAATCGAGCGATATGTTTGCAGCCAACAACCAATCAAAGGTTTTCTAGATGACTACGCTTTCCTCATAAGAGGTTTATTAGATTTGTATGAAGCATCATTGGATACTAAGTGGCTGAAATGGGCTCGCGAATTACAACAAACACAAAATGAACAGTATTGGGATTCTGAACTCGGAGGATACTTTACATGCTCTACGGATGATAAAACTGTCATACTAAGATTGAAAGAAGGTCAGGGCTATTGCTTCTTTATAGTTTCTAAAAATAGTAACATCCTAACCTATTAATAGTGGCGGATTTACACTTTTGCCGTCCGTAGGCTATTCGAATTTTGCCGTCACTACCTACCTTTTTTCGAATCAAATGAAATCAATAATCTTTAATTAATTTAGCCCCTAAGAAGGCGCCTATGAACGTCAAAACTACTACCGGTTCGGAAAGTAACGCAGTCATCGAGATGAACTGGCCAGAAACTCGATCTGCATCTTTTCTTTTTTAAGTATTATTTTTTCCTTTTATACAATAGTTTAATGTGTTACAGTAGGTATTAGCGAATGTTCAGAGAGGGGTCTCAATTTTAGACATCGCGATCGCTCACATATTGATCCACTCTATAATAACCTTTTGACATCAAATACTGTTTGACATGGTTCTTGAACGTACTGTCCGGAAATTCAGTAATGTGCTTTGGGACTTTATTATAAAACTTGACACTATTACCTAAAAAACTGTTGCTTGTTTTACTCAGTCTAAAATAGGGAGTGACCAGTTCGTCGCGATTTCTAGTATTCAAATTATGACGGTATTTAATGAAGCTTTTGTAAGTTTTTGAGAACATACATTAAATGATTAAGAATATATTAGGACGGCAAAGTTAAAATACTAAATTCCGAAAACTTATCCTTTAATGATTCGCGAGGTCTCATATTGTAAATGGCTCGAACTGCTCGTTTTTGTAATATAAATACGGTCCCCCACAGCAAAATACCATAAGACATTAAGCTATGGACGTAAGCGAAGTAGACTAACCTAGCAGTGGCAGTATCTGTCAGCTGTCGAATATTACGAACAGCGAATGCAGCAGAACTTAACGTTCCCGCCAATTTTTTTATGTGAGGACTCCATTGTAATTTGGAATCCAGTCTGATATCCGAGAACACAATACTATCAACTAAGCCTACTAAATCCGCTTCGATTTTGACTCTAGTGTCAGCCCCTGGAACATTAGGCAAAGTAAATCTAATACATTTAGTTTTGTCTGCATTTAGCTGTAAATTATTTATTGCAAACCAATCAATAATTTTATTTAAATTATTATTTACATACCTAACCTCTGAAACTGTCTTTTTCACTTTAAATATAAGTCAATTATTGTCGGCAAAAAGAACCATGTCAGCGCAGCTGTGAACCATTAGCGGTAGATCATTTATATGTACCAGGAACAAAAACGGCCCTAAGATGGAGCCCAGCGAGACACAAATTTGTGCTAACGATCCCGCACAGGTTACTTCATTTATGCTAACTTTGTGACATCGATCTTTTAAATAAGACACTATGAGGTCTAGAGAAGGTCCACAAACACCATAGTGTTTTAATTTAAGAATTAGTGTACTATGGTCAACACATTCAAAGGCCTTAGACAAATCACAGAACACACCTATTGCATCCTGAGACTCCTCCCAGGCCTCCAATATATGACTTGAGCGTTGCACCAGCGGCAATAGTAGATTTTGATTTGATTTTGTGAAACTAAACTGTCGACCATCCAGAAAATTTGTACTTTGAAATATTCTAACAATTGCTTGAGCATAATCTTTTCGAAAATTTTACTTATCGACGGAAGTATAGTAATAGGTCTGTAGTTTTTAAGACTACTTCTGCAGCCTGATTTAAATAAAGGAACCACTTTATTCATTTTCATTAAATTAAATTATCTCTACATTTACTTCCGCCTTAATTACCTCTACAGTTAGCTTCCACATAGTACTACGTAATATGTAAATTGTAGGAAAGAAATCACTTAGATCCTAAATGGTTAAACATATTATCTAAAAACATTTAGGTATATAGATAAGCATGTTTCATTTTAGTTTCTAAAAACAAAACAAAAATAACTTAAAATTCCTGCCTCTGAAATCTGCAGCTCTAGGCTACTACTTTCCAATAGATTTATTATACGGTTAGATTATAGATAATCTCACGAGATACAGTCACGCTTAAAATTAAAAACTACTACGGGTATAAGTTTTAAAAAAAATTCGTTAATTGCAATCGAGCGGCATTATAATAAATACTGATTTTGTCTGTATAGTACTTTGATGTGGCTATATAGACAGTGATGGATTTACACTAGGGGCACTAGGAGCTAGTGCCCAGTCCGGCGATATTTTAGAGTATCAGCAAAACAAATTCAAATTTCTGCTATAAAAATCAATGATTTTTAAAAATTGAGAAGTTATTGTTGTCATGCCAAATCTTAAAAATCGAGTTCTCAGTGTTTATTAATGTCTTGAAGTCTAGTTACAGTGTATATTTTTTTAATCAACATTTAATGTAATTATTCAAAAATTGAAAATACGGTAATAATAAAAATGTTCAACTATAAGCGACGTATTATATTTATTCAGAAATTATGCTCCGGTCCTTTACTAAAATAGTGTAGGATATTATACATAATAGAGCGGTATTTTTCTCGATGCTCCAGGTCAGTAATTAAGGCAAATCAGGCTCTGTATATAGAGAAAATGTTTCACAGATCAAGACGGAGCTGAGCCGTCAGGTAACAGTGTGTCTTGTCACAACTTGCAACGGTTAGCGGCTTACGCGGATAAAAGCGATGCAGCGGATGGCGGTAAAGAAGAAAAGGAAATGGCCAAGAAATTACTTATTGCTTTTTCACAACGACTTATCGAGACACCGACAGCGTTGCCTGAGATGATGTCAGCGCTTATGTTTTACACTGACTCTCCTACGCAGGTTTGTTAGAAGCATAGAGTTATTATACATAGAGCAGGGGAGCCAGCCTAATATGAGCCCATCGAAAAAAAATAAAGAAAAAGAAAATGAGGTTACCTATCTGTCCTCTTTTTTTTTTGCGCGTGCATAATAAGCAATCGTCATTTTTACTGACATGCTGAAAGCTAACCTAAAATTTCAACGTATAAGGTCAAATTGCAGTAAAAATTATACAAAATTTATATACGTCATACACATATTAAAAATTACTAGACTGGAACTACTTAGTAGGATCGGTTTAACTGTTGGACAACGGCTGAAGGTTGGCGTCAACTTACTTCACCAGTTTGGTTGTTGTAAATTATGTGAAGATTGAATTCAGTTAGTTGGATCAAAGTGGATGTTGGGAAATTCCAAACTAATTTTCCTTTAGCATAAAAAAATTGTAAAAATTTTGAAGGTGTACTAGATTATGTTCAAAGTATTTAAATTAAAAACGCGCCATGAATATTTATCTGCACATGTGTGATTAGACATAGATAAGTATCGGTCTCTCATCTTCCCTCTTTTATTATTCGTGGACACTCTATGTATCTCTCTATATAACTCTATAGTTAGATGTGGCTGAAATAACAAAATTATATAAATAACTAGCAATGCCTGCGATTTCGTTCGCGGAACAAAAATTATTTAATAACTAGATTTCACGTGCGTCATCGTTCGCGTTAATATTGATTTTGTCAAATAAATCGGATGACGCAAAAATTCATACTACATGTTCATACTCTATAACCCGAATATCAAAAAAGCATACCACATAAGACTTAGTAAAATATAATGACTTCTCGATATAATATGACTCTCGGTATAATACAATTAGAAAAGAATATTTAGAAATCGCGCTTTTCTGAGTCAAAATTTCTTTCATTAAATCCTTTGTATCTCGAGCTTCATGTTAAGTCGAAAACTCATTATCTCGAAATTTTTATATTTTCTCTTGACATTCGAGTTATAGCGATTCCAGTGTATTAATTAATATAGATGACATGTTTGATATATTTACATTTTTTTTATTTTTCGTTATCTTTTTATACGTATACAAACTAATAGGCATTTTGAAGGCTATTTATATATACAGTAAAACCCCGCTTTACTCTGTATATCGTTAAGCGCTGTTCACGTTATATACGTCACGCTGTTATATCGTTCACGCTCTTTTATTTGAGTTGTGGGATTTCTCGAAATTTCACACAGCGTTAGGCTTTCCAATATTTGAAGCAGTTTAAAATACCTGATCAATTTACCTACCCATCTTCCCTTAACGCCATTAATTAACATCATGGGATAACCTCGTTTAACGCTGTTTCATATTGCGCTCTACTTTGATGGAACATATACTCCGTGTTAAGCGGGGCCTTACTGTATATTTAAGATTAGACTTAGTTTGAATCCCAGCATGCGGTATGCATGAAAGAAAGAATGATATTTATTATAGGATAATATAAGACAATACAAAATAAATACACATTAAATGATATTATATCCAATAACAACCCCATACTCAGCTGCTTGCTACAGTATAATAACCTTACGGTATAACTGCAGCGCTGGTTTTCAGTATGAGGCCTGATCGCGCTCAGACGTCGAGTCGGCGAATTAAAGTGGTATAAACATAAAATATAAATAGTATACAGAATATAATGCAGATATAAATAGTTTTTTTTTTATAGTTAGGGTTTAGCGTTATGACAATAATCTAACCTTATCTTAAGTGACGATACTGCCCAAGTTGGTAGACACGATAAACCTGTGGAGGAGCTGGCTCTCAAGTGCGGCTGCCGGAACACACCTATTGGCACACAGTATTTGGCGTCAGATTTTCGACTTGAGGATGGTAGCTAGCCAGGCAGGCATTAGAAAAAGGCCTACCACCATGCTATGGTTTCCTCACGATGTTTTCCTTCACCGAAAGCTCAAGCTCATTGTAGGTGGTTGGATTCGAACTCGCGTCTCTTGACGCAAAGTCGTACACACTAACTCTGAGCTATCATCGCTTCATAATGTAAGTCGCAGTATAATGTATTTACAGCAGAGTGAATGAATTAATAGTGTAAATGTGTGTAAACCAAAGTGTAAATAATAGTAGTTAAGGGATAGTCAGTCATTGTGGTAGGATATTGATATGAAACTTTAAATACCAGTAAATGGAAGTGAGATACAACTTTCTATAAACTTTTTTACAATTTAACGTTACGTCGGTAGTGTAAGTATACAGGAATGGAAAAGTAATGTAGTGATAGCGTAACACCTTTTTTTTTCTAATTATTAGTTTTTTTACAAATGTAACAAATAGTGATTGAAACGATATGTAAAACTAAAGATAGATGTTTTATATCGCATGTACGTTTAGGTGCTGATATCTGGCGGGCGGTCGGACCCGCGCACGCTGGAGCTGGTGCGCGCGGTGCGGTCGCGGCTGCTGCCGGGGCGCGTGCTGTGCGTGGCGGACCCCGCCACCGCCGCCGACTCGCCCGCCGGTATGTCCGACATACGTGAGTCCGATGTTTTCTGTCTCACTATGCTCTTATATTTATGCTAATGTCGAGTACTCTCTATATGTGTCTGTTTCTTTTCGTTAATTATGTAACAAATGTTTATTATAAAAGCCATATATTATCACGAATATGACTAAAATAAATTATATCATTCGCTTTATTTTTAAGTCTAGAGCTACACCAATACCTTAGTTCGCGTAGCAATCAACGTATTTGTCGATACTTTAGGGACGAACCTAATATCTGAAGAGATTTTATTCTCAAAAGTGTTAATCGTACTTAGTAATCTTAATACTAACTTATTTTAAAATATATCTTATTTATGAAATAAAGTGATTTATATATAAATAAAATATGTGAATTTGTAAAATACAAATGAATACTACCGTTCAGCGCAAATTTCGTTGTTCCATATATCACACATTTAGAAATGCAATGCAGTAACTAACATAGTTTAATAATATTCCGTTTAAAGAAACATTTAGCTTATTCTATTCTTCGTACTTTTATTTCAGAAAAAAAAATTATTTCTGATCTAATTTTTATAGATTATGTTTACCTTATGTGAAATAAAATTATTTACTACAAGTGTTATTTTTGAACTGGAATATTTTTGCATTTACTTTATTGTAATTCTAAGGCGCCATATATAAGAAACTCAACACTGTATATCATAAAAAACAAGGAAAAAATGAAGTTATTATTTCGTTTTCAGTGTTAAATAGGATCAGGTCGTCTGGCGACGTACCTACAGCGTACGTGTGCCGACGATACGCTTGCTCCCTGCCTGTCACCGATGTAAAACAGCTTGAAAACTTGCTGGACGAGGCGCATGTCGTAAAACGCAATTAAACCACATCTCAAAATTCACTTAACTTCTATAGCCATGTATCCGTTACACAGACACAGCGCCCGCTGTAGAGATTCGTCGCCCAGGACAAAAAATGGCCGCCCGTTGGAAACTTTTATATAGTGTCAATACACAAAACATATTTTACATAACCATTATATTTTTACCGAAAAAGGTATTGATATGTAACATTTTCTGTTTGTAAAATTTATAATACAAATTATAAATCTTTCCAAAAAATCGGCCGCCAAAGCGCCTCTACATTTTGGCGCCCCGGGCGAATGCCCGACTTGCCTTCCTCCTGCCCCCCCGTAGAGTGGGCTCTGACAGAGAATAACATTGAAAAAGGACAGTATCGGAAACGTACTGAAACTAGAAGAGACAGAGAAAGTTTTTAAGAACTCTGGCATACAGTTTAAAGACCTTTATGTAAACTCTTGTAGAATGTTTTGAAAATCTATGAGTAGTTTTTCTTATATTTAAAATCGATCTCTTATATTTTTCTGTAACTAATTATTTTGACAGGTTTGAACGTTAGTCTTTGTATAATCTTCTGTTTCTAATAATAAGTGCCAGTAATATTCATATATTTTTCACGAATGTATTACTCTATTACATACAATGTGGATCAGTAAATAATGGTTTTAGGAAGTTGCGGCATAACACTGCTCGTTTAGAACGTTCAACCGTTGGTTTTACCTTCAGTCATCGGTACAAAATAATATTTAAAACCCAATTTAAATAGGTCTAAACTATTTTGCACATATTCAAAATGCAGTGTTTTTTATTACAATCCGTTACAATTAAAAATAGTTCATTTGATTTAAAACATCAATACATCATTACTATTTATACATTAATAATGATGATATTAAGCGAATTTTTTTATTGGTAAAGCCGGTGGTTTCATTAACTGAATGACGACGAGAGAAATGAATTAAGGGTATCACACCAAGGTACAAATTTCTAATATTGTTGTCAAACCAATACCTACTATGTATGTGTACTTTTTAGAAATTCCCATATTTTGAGTATTATGATTAGTTTAGTTTACTAAATTTTGTGTATAAAAACCTGCTGTATCTAAGTATCATACGATGAACTATTGGTTGCTAACAATAATATGCATCGGCTAGAATATTATCAATTAAAACTGCTATGATATTCAATATCTCAAAGTTATAATTTTGCATAAACCAGACAACAACTATATGGAATTTGCTTTTATTATTAACAATTTATTGTGCTTACGGCTGTACAGATAAGAATAACTTATATAATTTATCTGCTAACATGATTACTATATATAATGATATATTCATGAAATTTGTATTATTTTAGCATGATTTCATTTCTTTGTTGTATCAAAATATATTGAATATCTTGTGAAAATTAAATTTTAAATTATAGTTTATTATTTACTGAATATTTTACTTGCAATACTAAATTTCAAGCCTTTTCAGGAAAAGCGTCGTAAGCGACAGCTTTTACTGTTTACAGGAGAGTTTTTTATTCTTCATTACAAAGTATTAATTGATATCTTTATAAAAAATATGGATTACTGTTCATAATTAACCACTGATATTTTTAAAAGTTTACAATTACAATCATCGACATTTTTGCTCTAACAATGTTTTTCCTGAAAAGGCTCGATATGTGTTTAATGCTATTTACAATTCTGTTTTGTTTGTAAATTTTATTTGTCTTTATGGTGAATCTCTCTATTTGGGATAATTGTCTATTACGTTTTGTGTTTTTGCCATATTTTAAATAATTAGGTATATTTGTTAAAATCCTATTTATCAGATTTCATATTCATACTATTAATTTAGTGATGACATGTATATTATTGTACCGTCGGTCCCATCTGATATTGCGCCGACATTGTACCATGCTATCTATGGATAAAACCTAATGCTATAGTAACCCTACAGCGATATCTGCTTATAGTTGGATTAGTCTTGCGATTAAAAGCCAACATACGCCTAAGATTGTATAAAGTCAGGATTTTCGTGCATAATTTATGCTTAAATTCTTTAATACCATTCTGAATAAGATTATATTTTTAGGGATATAATAATGTAACTATCATACAGACAGGTACTATGCATTAGCTTCCTTACCTCTACAAGTTCAGTATTTGTTGAACCTGGCAAGCTATCAATTATTACAAGTTCTTGATTAATTATAGTTCTCGTATTTGCTATATACACATTTTCTGGTCAAATAATAACGCAAAAAGGCCACAAATGGTGATTTTTTGTTAAACAACTATATCTTATTAATATATTTTAATATGTGTAATGAATAACTAGCTACTAACGTCTGCTTTACTAACAGATTACTACGGTAGAGCTGCTCGTTAACGTTATAATTTTAATATTTTGTTATATATGTAGGTGATACGTAAATATGTTGTTTCTCTAATCTCATATAAATAAAATTCTCGGAAACGAAACTCAATTAGCTACTAGTCGCTTCAGTTTAGTAATATTCATTTTTTACGTTTTATTTACATTTATCAGTTTCAATTGTAATAGTAATAAGTAAGAACTAAAAAGTCCACAAATGGTAATTTTTTTAAGTAACTATATCTTATTAATGTTTTATGTATAACCTGATACTAATGTCTGCTTTACTAACAGATTACTACATAGAGCTGCTTATTTACCTTTTTTTTTTTGTTTCCGATGTAGGTGATACATAAATATGTTGCTTCTCTATTCTCATATAAATAAATCTCTCGGAAACGAAACTCAATTAGATACAGTACTAGTCGCTTCAATCTAGTAATTTTCTTTATGTTTTTATTAACATTTTATCAGTTTCCATTGTAATAAATAATAATGAGAAACAAAAGAGAGTATCAAAAATTAAGAAATAAAAATTTGTTAGCGGGTAACGTGATAAATATTTTCAACCTATGTAGACATTTATAAATCGGAAATAAATCGTCGATTAAAAAAAATATTAAGTTATAATTTCATATAATATATAACATGTTCTCGAACAGTCATAAAATGACTTAGTTTATGTTACTTACGAATATCGTTTAGAAATTTTGTATATGTTTTATTTTCGCTGAAAGCAAATTATTTGTATTTTTGTGATATTTTATTAAAGCTATCAACTTTCTAAAATTGAGTTTTATTTTGAAGGGAGAAAGTAATGTGAATAAAAACTGCAAACATTTACACGTTCATTTTTATTTTTACAATGATATTTCATACACAATGTATGAAATCAATATAGTATTGATATACTTGATTATCTGGACAATTGAACACCAACTTTACAATCTAAATGGAAATAAGTAAAACATAAACAGTTTGACGAGAGAATACGTGCTCAGCTGTAAAAAAAAATGTAACAGTTCTTTTAAAATTGAGTTTTATTGAGTAATTTCTAAAATAGCCATAATTGGTGTAACTTTATTTCGCTAAAATTACTTACTCATTTTGTAAAAAAATGCGCTGTTACTACTATATTAAAAATAATATCATATTAAGCGCTAAAAAGCTGTATGAACGCAATTCGCACGCATGAATGACATTTGAAAAATACTTATTTTCGGTAATAAGTTTGAATATTTTTCTATTGATGAATTGTATGTACACATTACAAGTTTTCAGTACCTATGGAATGAGTTTTGATAGCAATCATATCGATCAATTATTTCATGTCCTGTAGTATCAATTTTAATTCATCCGCGTTCTGAGGCGCTACTAGTATATCTGTATAAAGAAATACATACTAAAATATAACTACTCAAAACTAATACTCAAGGTACTAATATCGGTTATGAATTAAAAAATATTTTACATTAATTCTAATAAAAAAAAAAAAAAACAATTATACACAAACATAGCACATTTATGAATAAATCCCATAATAACACGATCTAAAATTTCAGATTGATTAGGCTCGGATCCCATTATTCTAATTATTAAATGCAAAATAAGTTCTTTCAATGTACTAGCGAATGGTGTAGTTAGCATGACAAATAGTGGATAACTTACATTGATAAGTTTTATTATATTCTTTGCAAAATTATTGTTTAAATTTCCAGTAGACGCAAACCATTTAAGATAGTTTAAGATGCACTATAAGATAGTTGTTTCACAGTTAACGAAATAATTTGAAAGTCTTAAATGCAGTTGTGTATTTTTATATTTTCAATAAAAAAATAAAAGTTTTTCTTCATTAGCTTTAGGTACAGTTTCGTATTACTTTTTATTAAAATATAAAATCATACATTAATGGCTAACTGTAACGAAGTTAAAGCTAAAATGTAAGAATTAATAGGTACATAGGTGAACGTAATAACTACATAAAAGAAATATTTAAATGTAAAAGGGTAACTCGGGCTACGGGGTACAAAATGCAATAGGCTTTCTAACCTGAGAGCCATCCGGCTGTCAAATAATAATAGATATCCCCGACAGCATATATATAGATGTTTTAATAGCTTCACTCAAATTTTTACTTAATTTACGTATAAAATTTAAAAAAGGCAAATCCCACGAGTATTACACTGCCCTTCTGGCTAGCTGATACTGTGAAATTGAAATATTGATAAAATAAATAATCAATAAAAGTTGTATAAGAAAAATGTGCAATTGATAATATCAATAAGATGTCATATAAAAGCCAAGTACTTTTATGTGTAACATGTCTGGCAGCCTCGAGAATACTAAATAATCATTTTCTCGCTTAATTAGGTTATACGGTAAATGTACACTTATGTTTGGGAAATAAAATATTTACCAAATTTATATAGAGATTAAAACAATTAAAATAATATAATTGATTATCGAATATAACTAAGCTACATAAAACTCTTTTAAAAAGTAGAAATTACTGCATACACTTGATGTCAACCATTCGCTAGCACAGACAAGTGCAAAAATGTTAATTCATAGAACTACATACTAATAAGTATAAATATTACATATCACATTAAGCTAAAGTCAGTTCAGTCAAGTTACGGACTACTTAAATCCAAGAATCGGCGTGTATAGAGAAGGTAGATTCCGGTAAGTGTGTTTTGAGCTATTTTGTCATAAATTAACAATAAAATACATTTAAAATTTCCAGGGAGTTGACTAATGCCAAGGTTGTACGTTATACTGCGCATTATGCTTAAACGCAATACTAAGCGCATTAATATAACTTCAGTACTCGCACTAACATAGTTTTTAAAAGTGAAACGTGTGTCTATCGTATGTCGCATTACAGCCGATAGCAGAGTAGGGGTAAAGCATAAGGTGCTCGGCAGAGCAGCCAAAACTGATGGCAGCGCCCATGGCTCGCATCAGCTAACCGTGTAGCATTGATTTTCCACTATCATTCCCATTTTTCAATTATTAAGTTAGCGCGATTTTAATACCCTAAATCGAATAACTTTCCGAAAAATTTCAAAAAATAAAGTTTCATAAAACCACACAAGTTTTTTGTGTAATTGAAGCGAAATCAGCTTGCTAAAGTCTACAGCAAGAAAGGACAAATAAACTAAAAATATATAGCTATGAACCATCGTCTTAATCAAAGAAATATGAATTTAATTTCTGTAAATCAACGTACATAAGTTGTTTTTACTGGATTTTATCAACAAAACTTTTGTACTTTATTTTGTTTGAGTGTGAAAGAAAAATGTATTATCATTATATATAAAGATTAATATTAGGAACAAACCGTGAACATATATATTTTTTATTTTACGCAAAACAATATGGGTTTTTAAATTATATCCATTATGCCTTTACTTTATTTGTGTAACCCAGATCATAATATCACACTCGTCATGAAGTTTTATTGACTCAAAATACCGTGGAATCTACAGTCTTTACACATAAACCTGCAATATTATTGTCTATTTTTTACTATCAAACACCGGAATTCAGTGCCAATTAACAGGAATCTGATACAATTGCTATAAATTAAAGCGTTTGAAACTTTTACTTCAAAAATAGACAATGTTGAAGTTATTTACACATGAACATATAACGTTAATTAAAAACAAAAGTATACAAATTTGATCATGCTCTATGATCTCTAATGAAATTGATCCTGCTCAATGATCTTTGATGAAACTATATCAACAATTCCGAATGATCATTACTTTTTTGTTTTTATAATTTTCCTCTACTGCTATGAAGAAATCTCATGCTTATCATAATGTTTTTCTTCTGACTGAAAATCTTAAAAAATTAATCTGAAAGTACAGTATAGTACTCTATATTCTTATGTAATTCTAAATTTAGGATTTAAAAAGTTAATTATTAATACCACAAACATATATTTCATTTTCTCAGTTACCACCGCTCAATAATTGTAATTAAAATTACAAATAATAAATATAAAATTCCATTCCACAGATTCTTTTGTTTCATAGTTTACTATTAAAACGAATAAAATAATGTTTAACAAAAAAAACTTTAGTTTATCGCAATTTCCCATAAGCTTTTATTTGTTTTTAATATAGAAGTGGAGCAAATTGTAGTCATTTCATTATCTGTCTTATCATAGCCCGTGAGTATTCATACTATTTTTTGTGACTATTTTTAATAATACTATATTATCTCATCCACTCCGGGCAAATAATAATATAAGTTCACGTATCAGAATCGTTATCGATAATATGGCCTACGTCTTATGTTTAGATACAGACAATACATAGTGGTTGATAATTGATAAAGATTGTAGACAAATTAACTTAGCTGAATAGATAAACTAAATTAACTGAATTTTTGATGTTTGCCGGGTAGCTTAGTCAACAAAGTTGAAACACACCTAAAATTAGAATAATTATACGCTCGTGTGTACTTAACTTCAATCTAACGATTCACAACATTATTCGTAATATATTTTTTTCAAATATTTCTTTATAAATTCAGGTAAAACAACGAGTTGAAAAGCGAGGTAGATTGATAGAGCGTATTCTGCAAGTCGCGATAACTAAAAGTATTACATACATATATATGACAGTTTATTTGCAACATATATTTCGGTCAAGCCCTTTATACATATCACGCGTCCGTAGAATATTTACTACGATTTAATGATAAGATTGTTGTCCACAATTACAGCATCAAGTTCTAAATTATACCAAGCCCTATATATATTCTTAAAAACACACGCATAATATTCATTCCGAAACCAACACATAATGCCCAATCGAATTTAATTTAGTCGATTAAAATTATTTAAATATATTAGGGTAAACATCGACATAGATTTTTAATATTGTATGACTTAAAACATCGCTATATGGAAACAACTACCAGTATTACATTTATATTTATTGAACAGCTTGAAAGTTATTTAGTTAAAAACTCTTCGAGTGGGGTAAAGTGTAGTAGATTCTCGTAAAATAGTTTCAATTACCATAGACAAATATTACATTAAAGCTTAGGACTAACAAATTCGTGAATGATTTCGCAGGAAACATCAAATAAGATAACAATCGATCAAGACCTAAACATCTATGTACTAATATCACGAGAGAACATGACTGTATTTTTATACATCAATATTAAAAGAAAAACTTTCACGTCAGATAAACATAATTGTTGAACATAAAATACATACGTTTATCGAAGTTCTGTATGAGAACCATTTCGATTTATTACATAATTTATGAGACGTCGCATTCATATTCCAGTACAGTCTTGTGGTAGAAGAGGAGATACCTGTGAAACAATATGAGTTATAATAATAATTTTATTACATTACATTATGATCATCAAATGGTCGAAATTCAATTTAAATTAATTACATTGTAAAGTTTGAACGATATTGAAATTGTTTGTTGAAGAATAGTTTTCAAAATAACAATTTTATTTTCATTTATTAAAATGTATGTAACACATATTAAATATATTAGGTTTCTACACTTCTGCAAATAAATTTGACTGTGGTAATAGGAGCTATCTAATTATTTTTTTCTGATAAATCACGCTATAATTATAATTGAAAGAAATGTTATTTACTACCATTAATTAGGTATTATAGGTATTATTGCGCCTCTGATGATAATTTTTTCTGTGAGCATTTTGTTTTATTATTTATACGGTTGGCATAGCGGTAAAGCTGTTGCCTGGCTGCAATTGCCGCACCGAAGTGCTGTGGGTCCGTGTCCCGTTTAGGATTATTTTACTACTTACACTTAGGATTATTACTTGACTTTGACAAAATCGCTTACATAGGCAGAAAATAAAAACTAATAATACCAGTTTAAATAAAAAAGTATTGTATAAAAATATTGAGATATTTCATAAGAGAACTTAAACATACCCTTCGCTGTCTAAAACCTCGCGTAACGAAGCACGAGTGATCATATGGTCGTCACACTTGAACCAGCTACCCTTCATTTGGCGCACGTACGCGGTGTAGTGGCCGGCGTCCAGCGAGCCCAAGTGATTCACCACAGCGAAAAGCGAATAACGATTATCCTCGAATATACCGTCCGGGGCGTTGTTGTTATCTGCTGCACCCACGTCCACAGTACGACGGTGTGTCGACATGAATGGCGTCATATCCAATTCAGCAGGAAACGACACGAAAGCCGATATCTTGCGGTCGATTTGTGAGGAATGCTCGAAACGCTTCAGGTGGAAACTCGCTACTATAGGCAGGGTTTCGAGGGTCAGCTGTTTAGTGGATTCACGGTAAGCTCGGCAATTGGAGCATTTGATCTTCGCCCCGGAACCGAGGTGCTCTGCCCTCGTGAAACGCTCCAAGCAAGCTTGCAGGGACCCTGGCCCGGCTACGTCCAAACTGATGTCCCAGAACGGATCTATTGTAGTCGAGACACCGGAGCAAGAAGTGCAGACCACATCGCTCTGGAGACCTCCAGTAAATATTTGATCAATTATACAGTTGCAACGGCCATTTTCTTTCTTTTCCGTGTCCTCGACTCCGTTTATGCAATGCCTGTAATCAATTAATACATAGTTATTGTTTTTTTATGTACATTATACCGCATGAATGGACATATGGTTCACTTCATGCTATGTCATTTTTACAGTTTATACCTATACATTTAAAACCAGTAAATAATATTAATCAAGTGAGAATTGTGTTGCAATTTTTTGTTCCTCAAATCTGAAAACAGGACACTTCAGTCCATAAAGGTCATGTCAGTCCGATCATACCCTCAACTTACAATATTTACAAAAATTAATTAAAACTAATGACAAAATTCCATACAGTTCAGATTACGTCACTTGCAGGTGTGGCCAAGATTAGATGGAACATGCCTCTATCCATTATATTATGGTCCATATCCAAATGGTCTATAATAGCTCTTCATTGAGCTTGGTTCCAATGACATTTTATCAGCAAGTGTTGCAAGTCTTTGATCAATTCACGAATTATGCAATTAGGTGACACACTTTTTCTTATAAGAAATGCAAACATGTTAGAGGCATGTATCCCAGACCATAACCTATTCGCAGTAACAACTAGAGATCTGTTCAAATTATATAAAATATCATATTTTAGACAATTTATCCCAACTAAGTACATATCTTCTATATTTAACTCAATTAAATCCGCAGAGACATACATACTAAAGTAAGATTACCATTAATCTGTGTCTCTATCACAGAATTAATCAATGTTTCTATTAATATATTATCAGTCTAATTTTTTAAAATACGTATTGTTTGTCACGTTAATATACAATATTATTACCTGTGAAGAACATCCAGAGTAGCAATAAAGAATTCATGAGCATCTTGTTGTTCATATCCAGCTAAATGACGGGCATGAGTCCAAATTAAATGTAATAGACGGTGCAGTGTCAAAGGTGTTTTTGCTCCTGAATAGAACTCCTACAAATTAGAACATACACATTTATAATCATGATTATTCCCAACATTTAGAGACAGTATATAGTGGCCATCACACATCAAGAATTCAAAGTACTTGATTCAATTTAATATTGCTTAAGGTTGTAAAAGTTAGCACATAATAAAAAGGTATAAGAACTTACTCAGTGACTTTTTTTCTAATAAGGTCCAAGATAGATATTCAAGCCTATTTAAGAATAAACTTTTTTATACCATACATGTTAATTTAATTACATATTTATTAATAAGAAATGGTGTAAAGTAAACATTACGTATTTCTTTTAACTCTTCCATTGTTTTTTTGTGAAAGTCCATATTTTATAATACTTTTATAGAACTTTTAAAGGGAAGTGTGTTGAAGAAGAAGTAGTAATCAATTGATAAATTGAATAATATGATAAATGATATTGATAAAATGAATTAAATAAATATTTATTGCTTATTCAAAGCAAGACATGATACAATCAAATTCTTCAGCTAATGTAATTCTGCATAAAAAACTTGTTATATTTTGCTAATTTACAAATCAATATTCATTAACAAATAATAACTTCTATCTTTAAGTAGATACTTACCTGAAATAATTTGGATACTTCACAAACAAGACATTTCCCAGATCCTTGTGACTTACACTTATGTTTCTCTCCAAGAAAGTAGTCCCTCAGCAATGGAGTGTGAATTAATGTCTGAATAAAAGAATATTTGTATTGGTCTCAAAATAATATAAAAAAGACGACACAGTATTTACAACAATGAACAAATATTTAGTAAATTTATTAAATAAGCAGTGCAGTGTTAGATTATGATTTAGAACTATTTCAGTGAACCCATAAGGGTATTAAGAAAGTTTTATTAAACTTGTTAGAGGAAGAAAAATTACATATAACACCAGAAATTAGCTTACTTGGACAATGCAATTCATAAAACAAGTAGATCCCAAGTTCTGCAGACCACGGAGACCAATGGTAGTGTGTGGGCTGATAAGGCGACGCTTCCGTAAACGCCGGAGAGCCATTGCCTCATTATTGTTAGGTATCCATGGCATAAATGGCACACTGATTCCTAATGACCTGTAATCATTTAATTATTTTTTTTTTTTCTTCAGATTGGAAAGGATTTGTAAATTGTATTTAGTTTCATTAGAAACAAGTAATATTACCTACTTATATATTAATGTAAAAAAAATACTAAATGATATAAACTACCATTAAAATAAACAATTCTTCCTTAGATAGCAAATCTGGAAGATGTGTAAAGTAATAAAAAAAATCATATTAATTTGTAAAAAGTACAAATGAAAATCACAAAGCTAGAATTCTCTATACAATGTTTTATTTGCACATGGTATATTTTTAAAATTAAGAATACTCTGAGAACAAATCCCTAATTTATTTCAGTACTGTCAAATTTTACACTAAGGGTTTCATTTTTAATTGAATTCTTTATTATTTTAGTTTGTTGAAAACTAACAGAACAATTGCAAAGTCACAGCACAACCCAAAAGATATTGCATCCATTGAGAGCTTAGTAACTCATTACTAATTGTCATTGTGATACCTCCCTACAAGCTTCTTTGCAACTATATATAGGAATGCCACCTAGTCTTCACTCAACATGGATAAGGGTGCAGCTATGAAATGATGTCTTATACTTATGACAAATACTATCAAGTCTACCAAAACTATTATACTCCCTTATCAATTAGTATTTTGAGTTTATTTAGATGGGTTTTTGTATGAAACCTAGCAATGCTTTGATGAAAAGATTTTTAAATTAATACATACTTTGCCTCCTTTAATCTATGGTTCATTGCAATCTCTGTAAATTCTCGGTCATATATGTAATCTTGACATTGTGCACAAAATACATTTCCATAACTAAGATCAACATAAAGAAAATGTTTTTTAGATTTAGAATGGTCTTGAATGTGTCCAGCATAGCAAGCAAAGTAAATGCAGTGAAGGCAGGAATGAATCCTTGGTCCTGGCTGTCCACAAGTGAAGCAAAGACAAGATGTAGCCTGAAAGAACATAATATGAAAATTAAGTGCGCATATTTAAATAACACTTTTAATCAGTTATCATTTTTGCAAGAATATTTAGGGGTGAGAGGGCAGATTGGAACTTTTTTTTATATTGTGATATGTCCAATGATTATTTTTATTTTTATCACATTATTGTGCTGCAATCTTTAACCTGACAAAATAGATGTATCTTTGTGGATGATAAATTGAAGGTAAGACCAGAACATTCATTTTAACAGCTGCAGTTAAAATGTTCAAATATGCAGGGTAGTTTTGAATTATCATTGTATAAATGATAATCAGAAAATTTAAAACACTTTTTTCAGTATGTAACTGTTAGGAATGTTTTTTAGAATAAAGCCTCACTATGAAAAATCGAGATCCTATTATATACAAAATACCACTACAGAATTAAGTGAATTGACTATTTACCAATAACAAAAAATATGAAGAAAAATTTTAAACTATTAATTAAATTTTAAACTTGTAATTCAAAATAAAACCAACATTTCATTTATAAATGCGAGTCTTGATTCGAAAAGTTAAAATTCCTATAAAAATTGATTGCTCAAATTATATAAATTATAAAACAATTTCTTTTAATTTCACCTTTTTTTTGTTCATTCCAAACCACTGTTGATTTAAAAAGACACAGTGTAATTACAGCAATTTTAGTATTAAAGACAAATATGGGGTTGCATCAAACAACATTCAATCATGCCCCTCAATTTTATTTAAATGCTACTGTAATGGTACTTTAAATATAATAGTATTTTTGTTTCCAACAAAATGTTCATAATTAGTCATTCTCCACTTTACTACATGAATACACTTGTCAAATAATTCCACTAATATTTTATTTGAAACAACTTCATAATTACATTTGTTCAAAGTTGCCCCTGTACAAAGCTGATTTCTTCTCCCCTAATAATAGAATATTTAATTTTAGAAATTATTTCTACTATACTTTTATACATATAATTTATATTGTTAGTAATCATAATTAAAATTGTTCTAGATACATTAGCACAGTATTATATCAATGCAACATTAATATACAACATAATCCATTAACAAGTACCAATATATGTACTAAAATTATACCTTCTAGAATAAATAAAGATAACTTGTATTCATGTTTCAGATAATATTAAAATGAAACTATATGTACTTATGTATATGAGACAATGAAGAAAGAAATGACATGACCTACTATTAGAATGGACTAAAATAGACATCAATCAATAATGTTAAAAATGATGATTTTCTTCAAGTCAAAGTTTTCCTTATTTACAATTAATATCTAGTAAAAGATACATAATTATTATCTTTATAAATTTAATTCAATAACAAGGTCATTTAATTCAAAACTCATTACTACCTTACGCATTATATACCTAAAGCAAACAGCTGTTATGAGGTCAAAGATCAGTAATCAGCTGATTACCACTGTAAGTTATCAAGAAACTAAATAAAAATAAATTCTATGAAACATTTCGCTAGTTCAAATTATATACACCTTACAGAAAAATGATAATCTTTTACTACCTATAGTATTTTGCGTCGCATCTAAAGGTCACAAAGGCAAACGAGATTTCCATTATTTCTTAGCCTACATCAAATATATTTACAGTAACTTACCTTATACCTTCTAGCTTCGAACGATGTGCATGACACAAAAAATGCATGTACAACTTTATAAGGATTAGTACCCTTGGCGGCCTTAAAATTATTCAAGTGTATGCACCCATTGTCATTCATATTTTGTCTTGTGAAATAAACCGGCTTAGCAATTTTATTTCATTTATAAGCAGTACAGATTTTTTATAAAATTATCATAGGTGTACAGCTAGTAAATTATATAATTGTAAAAGAAAAAAAAAACACAAAGTGACCAATGCGAACTTTAAAAATCACCTATAATATTCAATACTAGTAAAATAAAGCAGCAATGGGGGCGTGTACTTGTAAAATCTTGTACAACAAAATACGCAGTCAACACAGGATAAAGCGCAGCTGACTACATTGAACAGTGCTACCAGATATTAAATTATTTTTGATATGGGCGAGATTTTTCGCCTCTTGATTTATTAAATATTAGAGCTTGCCCATAGACTATATATAAAAACCAATATAAGGGTTCTCGAATATAAAAAAGTAGCCAATATATTTTCAGGAAATATAAAACAGATTAAAAAAAACTTTTTATTTTTCTTTACACTAAATTTCTCTAAATCTATGTTTTAAATGCAGTTGAGAACCTTTCGGCGCCTGTTGATTCTTACTATTTTTAAAGTTAATGAATTTTTTATTTTCCTTTATATAACAAGAATTAATTAAATGACTTGCAAGCTATGATGCGAATGTATTACTACCAATATAGTTTAGTACTATATAAATATAAAAATAATTGAGACTAGGTTTATTTTTCTACGTATTTTTAATATTTTCTTTTATATTTCCATCGCCAGCTTATTTCAGGATAGTTGTTTTGTTACGTATGCTTACAACGCGACGTGCCAGTTCTAGTTTTTATTATAATTTCTATAAATAAACCAAGTCTCATATGAAACCAAGAATAATGTTTTGTTTGCGTATACTTATTCGTATACTTAAATTGTTTAATTGTTAATTTATTAATACTACACCACCGATTAAAACTACATCTAAAATTATACATAATTGTATCTACTTTAATTTGATAAATTCACCTATCTGCTTCGTTTTGTATATCGTACTAAATGTTCATTATCATATGAGTTTTATTCATACAAAAATTAGTACCTAAATTATTGATAATATCGTAACTAGGAGGCTATTTTTAAAACGAATAGCTTACAAGTATAAATGACCAAAAAAATAATCATCAGTAATTGTAGATATCGATTAAATTAATAATAATAATATGGTATAAAGTATAAAGGTATATTTATAAAGTATATTGTAATATAAAATATAAATATAAATTATTTTTACTGGTCTCTGTTATTAAGTCAAATATTTATCTGTAAATTCTGTTGAAATACTGTCTACGGTAGAAAACGTAGGTTGTAAATGTAAATAAATATGGCCACCCGTTACTTGACAACGATGTAAACTTTTGTTTACTGTTTTTGAAAATATATCGAGAAATGTTAAGTGAATTTGAAAATTTGTCCCTTGGAGGAAACAATGCTGCAAGTAATCATGGTGATCCTTTCACTCACACAGGTTCGTGATTTGTGTAACAGTTTGTACTTTTGTAGACGTAGAACAAGTTTTCAATTATGGTGACCTCAATGGCTAGGATTTCATTAAACACTGATGGATTTTATGGCTACAGTACGGTTATTTACAGAGTTGACACCGGAGCAGCAAAAGACATTGATTGACATACGACGTAGGAAAACAGAGCTACTGCTGGAAATCCAGGTAAGTCCTAATCTAATCAATCAAGTTGACTTCACCTGTTATCTTGTAATTACCTTATGCTATGTTTTTAATATCGTTTATGTACATCTATAAACTTGATCTAATAATACTTAGAATAATAAAGTACAGTAGAATAATAGAGTAAAGTATAGTACAAATTGTTGGATAAAAGACTCCTATTTGAAAGTCATATGTATATTACATTGTCAGACAATAAAGTAGTTCATAGGGATCATTTGTTCTGTATATAGAAAATAGGTAAGATTATTTTAAATAAAAAAATATTTACTAAATAACTTCACAGTATTTATTTTTGAATAGCCTTAAAGTAGACTATGAATCATTTATAAAACTTAAGTTACATAATATGTTTTAATAATTGAAGCAATGCAAAAATTGAGATATTGAATAAAATATTTTTATTTCTTAGTTATTGGGCTGATATATAACACATATATTTTAGTGACAATAGTTCACCATATAATGCTTAGAGTCACTCAGCAATCTCTTTATATAAAAAAATGATAAGTAAATTAGTCATAACACTTTATTAGCAATACTTTATGGATAATGAGTGTCATTATTATGTTTATAGTATAGTATATTTATAGTATTGTTGTATAATGGACAACCATAATTTTTACATGATCATTCTATGATATCTTACAATTATATTCACTGATATGCCTTGTTAAATCATATTCTATTAAGAAAGATAAACATTAGTGTGAATCAAATATTAATAACTGCAGTGTCTGCAACTTCATTCGCATGGAACTGAAAATTATTTAACTAATTTATAGCCCATGTTACTCATGGATAATATAGCATTATAATGGTGAAAGAATTTTTGAAATTGGCCCTTTAGTTTTTCAGTAAATATTAGTATAGATTAGTAGATTTTGTAAAAAGATTGATGGTATGAGTAGTAATAATAATTGTCTTGTAGGAACTTGTTCTGTATTCCTAGTTATTTTTACCCGGAGGTTTTATTTATTTTACTACAGACAAGAATATAATTATATAAAATCCCTTTTTATCTAAAGAGTGTGTGTGGAGTTGTAGAACTCAATTTAGCATTACCTCATTTCTCTCTTACTATGTACTGACTGCCATATTTAACTGTTGATTGCAGAAATTACAAATAGCAAACTAAATTCTAAAAAGTTTATATTATTAAAAAAGTATTAAACATTTTTTTTAACACTCAACTGTAAAATGTTTGAATGACTGTTGGAATTTAATTTATTCATGAATGATGCTGGGCCAATGGTCTCATTGCTATGAAAAGGTTATATATATAATGAAAATGATGTTGTTTGAGACACAATCATGTCAAAACTACTGATCATATTCATCCAGGACAACAACCATTCAATGCAGAATTATTTCTAGTTGGATTAGACCTGTTTGTTATTTGAATTCCAATGATCCTTCATCATTTTATTGCTATTTTACTCTTTGAACATTTTTCCTGTCGATAAAAATAAAAGATAGGGATTTTTTCTTAATATGTTATTCACCTCGCAAAGTAGTTGGGAACAGCAAGTATTATAATAATGAAACATATACCTATAATTTTTGGTATGCATTTTTATTAGATTTTCTTTATGATATTCATATTTAAGTTCTCAAATATTATAAAGATGCTATTACAACTGTATTTGAATTTTATAGCTTTAAAATTTAAGTAAATATGAACAAACCTGTATTCTGAAGGCAAAAGTTCTTAGTAACGTTATTTAATGTAAAAATAATTAACTATCGACTTTGTGTCTTTATGTGAAGTAGTGTTTAAGCCAGTAATTCATTATTGATGATTGAGAAATAGTTTGCTTTATTTAAATGGGAACGCTTATATTATATGCTACAAAATATTTTAGTGCGCGCAATATACGCTGTTTTCTTTTGGTATTAAAACTCTTAACACCCTTCCTAAAATTTTAGTGGGGTGCGTGACGCGGCGCGCCAATATTTCATTCAATACGGTATACGAATGTTCTGACGTAAAACCGTCGAATATCAATGCACAGCTCTGGTTGGGCTTACTACATTGCTTGTACTTTGTAGTATAGTAAACTACTAAGCCAGTACGAGACCGAGCGCGGCTTGAGAGTGACGTGTCGCTTGCCGTCGTTCTCACAGTTTTTGTCAATACATTCACTTGACGGTTCTAATATTGAGTGACAAATTTGTAGTTGTTTTTATTGTGCAGTGAATTGTTCAGTTTTTATTCCAAATTGTTGTCTTGTTTGTTAATCGTAAGTTTCGAAGTAATAAAGATGATAATATGTGGAAAATAATTGCAAATACGATGTCGGTCGCTACGGAATTGTTTATTTAGAAAAATGATTTTTATATAAGTAAAGTGAAGCATAGGGTTTTGTTAATGTTCTTATACTACACACTATAATTTTAAGTTAAATATTTTAGGGGTATCGATTTACATTTGTAAAAAGAAACTTCATCATGCCTAAAAGACATTTAGTAAAGACAAATTAACTTTGGTCATTGATTCTGTCATAGTGTAAAATTTGCAATATGTTAATGTTAACATCATTTTGTTTCTTTTTTAAAGGGTAGTACACTTTTATTTCATTATACAAAAATGGTATTGTTTGTCGTTATAAGAAATATTTCTATATAGCATAGATTTGTTTGTCTGCAATGTGACTAATGTGATTTTCCTCTGCACGCGTACTAAGCGGTCTTTACTTTGTTCTTTATCTTATTCATTGTATATTTCATAATGAATATTAGTAAAATGTCATTTACTCTCATTAGTATGTGATTAAATTTTATTTTATTTAGATTTTTATGGGATAAGAATTAAATTTAGCTTACAACGAGGAAGTTTCCTTAACATAATATGGTTGTTATTGGTTTTTGCCTTTATGCCAACTCAAAGTTAAATAGAATTATTTCAATCAGTTCGGTTATGAACCTCATTGCAAAATCAAATGGGCAATGTCGACGATTCATTGGTTTTATCATATTTCCTATATGCCACATCCGTAACTCGACCGGCTGCTGGTTTCGATAACGCTCATGTAAAGTGCACAAACTTTATTGCGGGAAATATGTAGGAACTTAATAATGATCGATAGATATTTTATTACAAACTACCAAAAACATCGTATGCATTAATTATAGAATAAAAATTCATTTTTATACGAACAATAGAACGTAGTCTACAATTCAGGAATATTGCAGTTTCTTATGAGTGAAATAACTTTAGTATAATTGTATTCTTAGAAATTACCTTACTACAAAGAGATAAACTTTATATGTTTATAGTATTAATATAAATATAGAAGAAACTTATATAACACATTTATGTAGTACACGATACATAATAACAGTAAATTATAAATTATTTTAAATAATAATAATAGTGTCTTATAATTAATATTTTTTTAAACTTTTACCTTAATAGTAATACTGAATTACTGTAAAAAGCTTTGGGGAATATTGGATGTAAATGAAATTCATGTCCAACCATTTATAATTCTTTTATTTTTAAAGGGGGGATATGGATACTTAGATATAGAGAGTTGGCCTTGTTATTGCGGTGCGAAAAGATTAAGAGACATATCTATAGTATAGGTGTATTAATATAACTGTCACGGTGCCAAACACCGGTGGCGCCCGGTACTATCTTCAGTCGAGTGTGTTCCTTAGTGGGAAGTGTATGGCGCGCAATGTGTTTGCATGTTCGGCTGCTCTGCGGCGCTCTGTGGTGGCCACTGTTGATGCGTTGCGCTCGCGCAGCGCGGTACACATCCGACGACGACTATGATCAGGTGTGTCATTGACGACGCTTTCTTTACACTCTGCATCCAAACGCGTATGTTGTGTAGCTTCAAATGCTCTAATTTATACGTTAGGATCGAAGCGGCCGGCGATGCGTATTTATTCACTTTTCCACTTTATTTGCTTATTTTCTTTGGCAGTTTTTTTTTTAATTTGTTTTGCGGCTTTCTAGGTAACTTGTGGCTATTAGATTAACTGATATTGAGTGTTTTCGTGTGGTCGAGATCCGCGCGCGTTTTTATGTGATGTGTGCTCTGCACTAGTACTTGTAAAGTAATGTTTATCAAAGCTGGGCAAGTTGAACCCGAACAAGAACGTCGTGGATCTGTATCGAATTGGTTCTCGTCACTAAGACGAGGTGCTGGTCGACGTAAGCGTGAAGAGGTCACCGTACCATCAAGTTACGGTTCGCTGGGCCGCCGGAAAGACGGCACGCAACCGCGTGGAAAGACCAGATCGGCTTGGGATCTTACAACAGTTTCGAGACTGGTCTGTATTTTATTTAAACATTTACTTATAATGTACGATTCGGTATAAAGCTGGATACCAAGTTTGGCGAAAATCCAAATGGTCTGGATCGTTGACACTCGCCATTTCTGTTAGGCAATGAAGACCGCATATATTTTTTTACACTGCACGAAAACATTGATATACACATTACTATTGCTCACTAACTACTTTTTTATTTTTATCTTTGACACAGTTGTTTTCAAAACCGTTATCAGACTATGTTAAAATTACTTGCAGGTAATAACTGCGGGTATACAGAATATCTAGTAATTTAATAGTAATTTTAAAAATGAAATAATTTTGATGACACAATTTTCTCCTTTGGACTAGAATTAATTAGTTATTTGTCTAATCGTTTATATCATCACCAATGGCGAAACAACGTGATTCATATTCTGTAAAAGAACTTATCGATTTCACGTTATAGATAACAGCACATAATATTTGTGTAATTACTAAAAAAAAGTCAAGAACATTTCGTTAATTATTATTGCATTCACTACACTTATATTGTTTTCACTTATCGTAGATTATTTACAAAATGATTCACTCTATATGTTATTAGGACAGGTCCACATCTGTATATGTATTTACTGTCATTGTTAGCGGTTATTGCTCCAAAACTAAACTAAATGCGTGCTTTTAACGTTTACAGGGGAGCTAACTTATACTAATTGTGGACGCAGTAATATAATCACAAAGTTGTGGGGTTGCATGTGATGCTTTACCTGAATGTTTGTTTACCGAATAAATGTGTGCGGGTTTTGTAAAGGATGATCATAACATAATATACTTTTTACTACTGAACACTTTTACCTTTCACTTTAGACTTACAGCATTATTATTTGTATTTAATAAACTTGTTCGAATTCAATACAACATTTACCTAGTTAACTTAATCAATTGAACAACATAAGAGAAATAAGTGATAACCTGTGATAAGAAAGTCGATTCTAATTAGATCGTAATTAGTGATTACTATATACATGATTAAAAAAAGTTATAGTAACTGTCGGACACTTTGCCTCGTATTTCAAAATCACAGAATGTATGTCAAAAAGATAGCTGTGATATGGTATTTGATCAAAATTTGACGTTAGTTTCGTGGTAGCGTGTTCATATACAGTATTTGATCGATGTGGGTTCGGATCCTGTGATGAATCCAATCATTAGTAGCATGATAAGGTAACAATACTATGTTTGATGGTAAGCACAGTGTAATCCAAAACTAACGGTGACAACCGAGATATTGGCAACTCATCTGGTGTTGTCGCTGTCTTGCTAGCCTGCAAACATCTCTACAACTGGATATATACTGGTTGACAGAATTGAAACCTGACAAACCAAAAGACAGTTGCTGCGTTTAGTTTATCACCATGCTCGTGTGCTTCCTATGAGAAACCATAGCCAGTGTTAAATATTTTTTTAATGCACGTGGTGCTAGTTATCATTAACTCTCGTTCTGTGATCTGTCAGTTATACTGGAGAGCTAACCTTCTTAGACTTAGCTTTACTTAACATGAGGTTGTCGAATGTTTTATTTGTAATCAAATAACATCATTCGTTTTTTTTATTTAGTGTTTGGTTTAGTTATGTTTATTTATTTATTTGGAGGTTATTAGACTTATTATTATATTTTATCAATTCGGGACAACAGTTAACACTGCCAATTATTGTTGTTTTAAAATAGCATCAGTTGATTGATAGTTAGGTTGTTATTTGTATTCCACGTGATATCAATATGAAGCTCTACTAAGTGTAGAATGCAAATGTGCCTTTTGTTATAGCAACGGTTCGCTACATTTGCCTCCTTGATCACTCGCGAAATATGACGTTCACGCTAAAATATTTTTCAATGCCAACTGTTATATCTGAGTCATATTTATCCATATAAAGATTTTCAGAGAAAATGCTTTACTTGGTCATATGATACCAAACTTGGCAGGATTATATGGCATTTCCGATTTAAAGCATACAAATGCCTACAGCAAACAATTCTCACAGGTGAAGTGAATTGTATTTACACATAGCTGGTGCCTGCGAAATCGTTCACGTATTTTTGGCCTTTCACGGTTGATAAAATAATAAAAAATGTATAATACTTTTTATTTAAATTTTAGTAATACCGTTTAGTCTGTATATGAATAAGCATGGTTATATGTTAGTGTATATAGTATCGGCTTTAGTGGTATATTAATTTTCAAACTACATTAAAATTGATATTGTGCTTTCCAAGTAATGCTAAGTAATGTTATACTTTACATAAAAAATTACGATTTTATCGTATTTTTTATGATACAATTCATATTCATTGCGTTGGTGTCACATGTCAAGGTGTAAATCTGAACAAAGCATTTAACGAAGGTTTAATTAATTTATTGTCTTTATATTTTAAATAGAATTAATTATGAATCAGTAAAAAAATACTCTGTTTAACCAACATTTGATTTAGAAGATTAATTAGATTATTACACTAATTTGTACTTTGTTAATCTTATAGCACCGCAATTTTATGTTATAATATTTTTTTTTTTGAGTGTAGTGTCGCTATTACTGAAGATAGAAAACTATGTATTAAAACCTAGAATTGAAATTCGTTGATCATTGCACGTGTTGGAATATACCAGTAAAAGATTTGTGGCCGTATTTTATACTTGAGGTTTTTAAGCACCCAGATGCAATAGTTTCATCACGATGAATCCCTTGATTGAAAGATCAGTCTCAATTGAACTCTGCATCAAACGACATCGTGTCCGACCATGCTTCTACTCAGTCCTCACTGCTTCACATATTGTGGCTTTGTATGACTTGCCATAGTTGTCCAGTTAGTGGGACTTTTACCTCTCTATAATATACTGATATTATCATGTTGCAGTATAGCACAAGAGATTTCGCACTCTTTCAATAAGACTTGTTTTATAACTATCGAAATTACCATGTTACTGTATGTCCTAAACTATATCAATGAGGAAATTCTGGATTTTCATTTAGAAGGAGTAATAAATTTAATATCGGTTTCATTTATAACTATTGTAAATCTAAAAATACGACAAAGCTCTTTACAATGCTTTGTGAAATCTACACTACAAGCCCTGCATATTAATTACTTTTTAGAGTTTAGAAGTTATAAGGATACGATAGTTGTGCGTGAATTTATCGAATACGTGTGGAGATAAAACGTTGTGAGTAAATTTCTGTATAAGCTTACATGTATTTTATAGGTGTAAATTTTCAGTATTATATAATCTATGGTCTTTTATATAAGCAACAGCATTTTAATTTTAGCATATTTCTGATTGAATGTATGGCGTCGTGTTTTGAAATTATAGGTACATAATAGATACGTTTACGCTTAACTGTTTCTTTTTACATTATATCATTCTATACTACAACTGACTCGTTCGGAGGATGTATCTTGACCTTAGTTTTTATTGCTCATCGTTTTAGTTATTGCGAATTCGTGAGTTTTCAAGTTATGTTTATTTTTGAACAAACTCAGATGTTTGAGTTCTTTAACAAATAATAATTTTATGAATTTGGAATTAATAATTGTGTTTTATTTACTATTTTATGATTTTTATTGGGCAGAAAAAGAGGATAATTTAAGAGATTATGGCTCAATTGGTAATATATACGGACCTTGCGTTAATAGATGTGAGTTCGAATCTACCTTCAATGAGTCTGAGCTTTCGGTGAAGAAAAGCATTGTGAGGAAACCATAGCATGGTGGTAGGACTTTTTCTAATGCTCAATCGGCTAGCTGCTGCACTTAAGTTGAAAATCTACCGCTCAAAACTTACAGGTGTTTCGGCAGTTGCACTTGGAGCCAGTCCCTCCACTAGTCTTAGCGTGTCGATCATTTGAGGCCACATCGTGACTTATTATCAGGTGAGATGGTGGCCATAACGCTAAACTTGTTGTGCTGTGTGTCTGTGTGTTTGTCTAAAGAACACTAAACTGTATTTATAATTAAATTACTACTAAATAGATTTACAACAATACGTTCACGAGTACGTACGCGAAGCTGAATGCTAAGCAATTAGTTAATAAAATAAATCATTAGTATTCTTAAATAACGGAAATTACAACATGATGTTCTACAATTACTTATATGTACATATCTAGAGGAAAAACTATATTATCATACTACACGTAATAATCTTGCCTAGACAACGTAATTTGCGAAACATTAAGCTTGCTTAACTCGTTTAGAATTGGTGAGATCTGTTGTAGCGCGAGTTTTGTTGAATCACATTTATAGTGTTAAAGACCCGTTACGTAAACTTTAATTTGTTACATTATCTCCATCACAAGATAACTGTACCTACAAACAAACATTTTAAGAGTATATTGTACTTGTATTAATTATAATATAATGAAATATATTTTGGAAAGCCATTTATGTATTTAAAAGGTATTCGATTTTTTTATGAATATACTAATTTGAAATATCTTTATGTGTAATGGTTCTCGCTGTCTATTAATAAAACGATTTTAATTTACTGCTAGTATATTGAATTTTAATTAATATACGACCTAGTATACAAACTATAATTATTATTTTCAGGATTAATGTACCTACTATTCATTTAGATTTATTTTTAATAAGCGTAATTAAAACTGCAAATATAAATAATGAAAAATAAGAAATTGAATTCGAGTTTGTCACTTTTAATGTAAAAATTATCTACAATCAGCAATTATCGATAACATTATACACCAATACATAGCAGCGTTACATAGCAATTTAATACGCATTGAATTCTCTATCATAAGATTTAAAAAATGAGATTTAAATCACATAAAATCAAATTATCGTATGTATGCCGACGATCTTCAGTTATACATGCAAGCTGGAGTAGGAAACTTATCAACAGCGATTGTTCTTATAGGTTTGGCTTGTCAATGAATCCTTCCAGGTGTCAAACTATTATTATAGGGAACCGTTGTATGACAACTAGAATAGACTTTCATACACTGCCTCGGATTATGTTCAATGATTTTGTCATCCCAATTAGCTCGGATGTAAAGGATTTTGGCATACACATTGATTCTACTGTGGAATCGAGAACTCAACTTTCCAATGTCAGTCGGAAAGACACTGGAACCCTAAGATTTTTCTAACGCCTGAAAAACTTTCTTTCCATTAAAACCAAAGCAACTTGTGCAGACCTTGATCTTCCTAATTATAGACTAAGGTGATGTGTGTTATTACGACTTGAACGTGGCCCTGCTCAACAAACTCGACCGATTACTCAATAATTTGCATTAGATTCGTCTATAATCTTTGCAAATATGATCATGTATCGCGCTTACGTTCAGAACTAAATTAATGAACTAAATTAAAAACGAATCGAATGCAGTTATTGAGAAGTTCAGATCAAAATAGCACACATCATCGTAGTCGATTACCGGGAATATTAAGGTGTGCACAAGCATAGCTTTGATCTTGGGCGGTAAGAAGTTCTTCAGACGATAGAGAGAGCGAATTCAGTATTACGTGCGTATTGTATTATTCTTCTTTTCCATAATATGATTTTTTCGATATTTGATTATATTTAATATTATTGCATCAATTATACTATTGAATATGTAACATAATTTCTATTGTCTATTGCACTTACTTTGCAACATCTCTGCACCACCCCAAGGTTGACTGGTAGAGAATGCCACAGGCATTAAGTCCGCCTTGTATACAGATTGTATATGGAAGTGTAAATAAATGCATTCAAATTACATAAAACTGTAATGAGTTGTATACCCTTACCGTTTCTTATAAATCACTCCGATTATTGGTGAAAACCGTATGAAAATTTGTTCAGTAGTTTGTGAGTTAAAAAAAATAAAAAAATGTTTTATAATATGTAGTGATATTATAGGTAATGATTGTGAAAAAAATCGATTATGTACATAAAAACACTTTATGTACCTACTTGTTAATTGAAGTGTATAACCATGAATACGATCTTGTTAATCTTCTTGTATCGGTACCGTTAATGTGGTATATTAAAGCGTATGTAACACCATCGTGTCAACATACTTGACGCATAGTCACGAGTGTGCAAATTTTCTCGTGATCTACTTACCCTACCCTAGTCTTTTGATATGTATTTGACCTTTTATTAGGTTACACTTTTATATATGTATTAAAAATGCGAATGCCTTGACCTGTATTTTATTTAGAATTATATTTTAGAATAAAATTTTAATGTATTATTTTATTATGTAATAACTAGCTGACCCGACAAACGTTGTTCTGTCTTATAAATTATTTCTAGTGAATATTTTGGTTGTATAAAAAAATAGAGGTTTAGGGTAGGAAAGTGGAGATTTTTAATGCCCTATCATAAAGAAATTAAAAAAATCAAATTTTTGTTAAAAAATTTTGGTATGACTTATGGGTATGAAAAATTTTGCACTGGGTGAGTCCCACATAACTCACTCGCTCTTCCCCTCCGGGGCGAGTGAGTAACCATGAACGGATTTCTCCACGATAAAAAAGGTGTATAAAAATAGATTACGACCGATTCTCAGACCTACTGAATATACATATAAAAATTCATAAAAATCGGTCAAGCCGTTCCAGAAGAATATGACAACTAACATTGTGGCACAATAATTTTATTTATAAGACTAGCTGATCTGGCAGACCTTGTTCTGGCTATTCGATTATTCAATCACATCGTCTACAGCGTCATCTATCGCGTTATGATCACTTATCGAGATAAAAAGTATCCTACCTCCAAGTTGGATCAAATTGCACACAGTGAGCTAAATTTCATTGAAATCGGTTCAGTAGTTTAGGAGTTCATCGCGGATAAACAACAAAATTTTTATATATAAAGATAACATAAAATTTTAATTAAATATATCCGGAAAAGTATACTTACATCCACCATAACGATTTCTCCAATACCATAAAATATAGTGTGTTTTACCTGTAAAGATAAGGAGTTATAGACACATAATCGAAAACACTTTTTGTATCTTCTAAACCGGAATAATGAAGGTCATTTATTATTTTCACAAATATTCCAGAGGAGATAAATACAGCGTAATTGATTTTATATTTGTTACGCTAAGATATTGTTGTCTATAGAACTTTTGCACTTTTCCCGCTTTATTCCTGAAAAATAGCTGTGATGCAAAAACTTAACATTGATTTGATGTTAACACTGCTTCATCTTAATGTATTTTGTTTTTAATCAATATGAATTTATGAATCAATATCACTTAAAAGAGAAAAAAGTTGCAAATATAATTTATGTACTTACACAGAGGGAAATAATAATGATATTGAATGATCTCGAAATGATTTTCATATATGTATAAAAACTAATAAAGAGTTATAACATTTTGGTAACTCTTGAATTGAAACGATTAAAAATAAATAAATATTTAACACTGATAAAAGTTATAAAAATACATAATAAAAAAATATATATATTTATAATGAAACATATGTATTACATGTGGCCGAGATACATAAATTATGTTTCTCTGTAACTTTTCCTACCAAAGTATTTTCTATTCTATAAACAGAATTAACTATGAGAGTCGAAGGACAGTTCTTCCAGTTTTTTATTAATTTACTTTATAAGTAACGGTTTATTCGATGAAGGCAGTAGCGTAGAATTGGTAATTATTGATTCATGAATTATATATAATTTACATTTTAAAACACTAATTTTGTTATATTTTAGGTGTGGTATCTTTGAAATGGTGCAAACCTAAGTTTTTGAGTAAGAACGCATACTTTGATAATAATTACTAGATGTTGAAGTTAATTCTATTGCTGATTTATTCGCAGTTTATGAAATAACTCCATATTGTTGCTTTACGGTTGTCATTTGACTTTGAAAATTAATTTAGTAATACAGGATTATATTTTTTATGGGCTTATAATATTTAATTACTGTTTATAATAATTATAATTGGAGTAAATTTCGCAAGAACTCTTTCTAATTCTGTAACCTTATTTGAATAAAGTTTATCCTCATTTCTTAATCTAAAGACTGAGACTATAAACAATAAGCTTAACAATGTATGACATTTGTTCAAAAATAAATAAGACAATTTCAACAAAGTTGCATATACCAATGAAATGATTTGAATAATGCCCATACATTCGACCGGTTTTGTTTGAATGGGTCGTTCCAGGAATAGCATACTGATGACAGGACAGAGGGGTGCTATGACCTTGCCGGGGGCGGCAGGGCAACCGATCTGCACGCAATACGGTCGGTCACTGACTCGTCCGACTAGTTTTACTTGAAACACGTGATTTGATCCATCTGTCCGATTGGGATTACTTACTCTTGTTAAGGCCAATGTGATTAAGAAGGGCTATAGGTTTTCTGTATATAATTACATATCTTAGATTTGCCAAATTCCTTTAAGAACTATCGATGTATAATTACTGTTTATGCGGACTTTATTAAGTCTTGTTTTTCTTAAAATTTTTCCTTCCTTCTTATCAAGTTTTACATTAATGCAATTATAACTAGTTACTGCGGTCGTCTCCACAGTATTAGCAATTTTTACAAAACATACTTTGAAATCACTTAAGTTTCTTTAGCGTTAAGTGATTTCTTTCGTAGCAACTAGTATAAATAAGGAGAAACATGTCTTTTTATATACAAGGATCGGAATTGCTACGTGGTCTAGTTAATATTCCTAGTACACAATATTCCTAGTCCACAGTAAACTTTGAGATATGACGGCACAATTACTGTCTAAATCAATATTACGGTAAATAAACTATTATATGTATTGTACCTATTAATTACGCTATCGCTGACTTTCAAGTCGGCATTCCATAAAATTAGACCACCTGGGAGTTATTTGGTGAACGTAGATAGGCAATACACAGTTCTTATCACATTGTGATAACAGGAAAGTAAAAGTAAAGAAAACTCCTCGTCGCTCGTTTGTTAGAAATATCTTGGGTTGTCCATCCATCCAAGCATTCATTCAACCTAAAGACATCCACTGGTCTTGCGCCACCCGCATCCAGCGGATTCCCGCGACCTATACCAGTTCGTCGGCCCACCTTGTGGGGGGCCTACTCACGCTACGTCTTCCGGTACGTGGTAGCCATTCGAGAATCCGTTGGCCCCATCGGTTCTGCGAGCAATATGCTTAGCCCACTGCCACTTAGTTTAGCAATTCTTCGGGCAATGTCGGTTACTTTGGTTCTTCTGTGGATCTCCTCATTCCTGATTCGATCACGCAGTGAAACTCCAAGCATAGCCCTCTCCTTTGCCCTTTCAGCAACTTTGAGCTTTTTTATTAGGTAGTAGGTAAACATATTGTTTTAACATATATTTGTCGGCTCTGCCGGGTAGTAGTAGACCTGACATTTTTGTGTGACTGGATAGCGATCACCATACTCCAAGTTATACACCACTGATAATTATAAAAACAAGTTTATGAACTTTTGAAAGATATAAGCATGTTTGTTTTGAGAATTAGCTTTTTTAGGATATAAAAATTTCTTGATCTTTGTAGATGACACAATAATATACGGCGTTCGTTTCTTAGATATCGTAGCTTAGAAAATAAAACAAGTCAATAAAAAAACGGTATGTGCTTAAAACCACACGGCAGTAATGAACATCACTATATCTCTCTCGCTCCCTTAGTCACCTCGAGCCGAGTTTATCCGAACGAGCGTCACAGAAAGTGGTTGCGTATCAGAATTTCAAAGCCAATCCACAGAAGCTTCACTTCAAATTGCAGTTTGTTTTCGTCTTGAAGTAAGATAAACGTATCTGTATTTGAAAAAGAATGTTTTTATTTTACTTTGGCATGTATATAACAGGCGACGGGCTCCCTTTGCAAGGTTGAATGATGGCCCGACTGGGCTGGGCACTCTCGTAATATTAATAAATTACTTTCATGTCACCAACACGGTCGCTATACAAGAAATTACCTTTTTATTTCGTACATATATTTCAGAGAAATGAATACCTACGCCACGTTATGGTACAATATGTTCTATTTACGTATTACGTATTTGTTTAATTTAGTAGAGTTACATATAATTATGTCACTATACATAAATCAATAGAAAAAAGAGATTTTTTTATTTAATTTTTAATATGCTATTTTACACATCCAAATATTTAAATGAAAGACGTTATTTTTCTTGTGAATTGCGTATTCTTGAAGTTTTAGGAGACTACCGAAAAAGTTATAGAAACAAAAGATTTTATATTGCATTCTTCTTTCAAGTGTTCTAATTAAAGCCTTAACTGCTTAGATATATGTTGAGATTAATGTAGTCTCTGCCATACTTCGTCTACAACGATTCGGAATTTACCTACATTGGCAGAAGTTATAGATTTTAATCACCTTTCTGTAGGTTCAAAAAATTATTTCGGATTCATATCTGTAATTCCGGCTTACCATTCCGTACCTGCGATATTATTAAAATATTCTTGTGTGGACGGTGCATTCGTTGGTATGAATGAAATCTTCACTAATAAATGGGACAAACTGTACCATTTTTTGTTCCAAAATGTACTTAATTAGTGATCTGTACACTGGATTCTATCGATGATTTTTAATAAGTCTGTAAAAATTACCACCATAGTCCTTCATCATAATTGTAAAGTCCGCACCAGTAAAAATTTGTATGCTTTTACAAGTGTGTACCTCAAGCTTTAGTTGGAGCCTTCGCTGATACGAACACACGGAAAACATAGTATTTGTATTTTACTGTTATTTACTGGTACACTTCAAACAATGTGAGATCTGTTTAATCTTCTTGTAAAATCATTAATTTCATTTAAATCCGGATACACTAATGAATTGGTGAAAGAGATCGCCGACGAATTTTGCAGATCGTTCTGTAGGTTTAGTTATTTTTCTTCATCTCAAAGTGCCATGGTAATCTCGGTTTAGGTTCAATTGTCTATAATAAAGATCTTTAATTATTAAGATTAAAATGTATAATATAATAATATATATATATAATATATCGTATATGATAGTTTTTTTTAGAAATTTAGAACAAAAATCACAAATAATACCCGAATTTTATTTAGATTCGAATTACATTAAAAAAGCTTAAAAGATGACGATCTATTGTTCTAGCAATTTAAAATAATTCCAAAGTAAAACTAAATAAAAATCCTCCAGCATTGTTACACAAAAAGTTTTAGAACCTTTATTATGTTCACCTACATTTTATGGTGTGTATGTAGGTGTATAGTATACAAATATACATTGTTTATTTTACAATGATGGTGCTGGCAATGATGCAATGAAATGAGCGATATCTCCTTGACATTTCAGTAACTGTGTTATACAGTGACTTTTCCCGCAAGTCTTCGCTTAGGTTTAATTGGTTTGAATATTCCCAATGGAATCCTCTAGTATCATGATTCTCTGTCTAAAGACATATTTCACCTTTTTTATATATATCATTAACATTTGTTACGAATGAAAGAAAGTTGTCAGTGTTATTCTGTTATTCTTGAATATTCTGTTATTCTGAATATTCTGCTATTGTATGAAATATAATTTGAAATATATCATTTATTTTTCTTTATTATTATGTTGGGTTACATGTTCAGAAGTACTGCCAAAACGGCAATTAATACTTACATTATAATCATACCCCAGACTTTGTTCGAGACTTTCTTGTTAACATTCGGTAATCGTAAAATCCGTTCTTCGACGTGAAAGAAATATGTGCCAAGTTACAAGTTAATAATTCTGGTTATTTAGAAAATATCACGATGAACAATTGAGTGTTATTTCGCCTATATATCTATAGACAGTAATGATGCATTATATATTTGTATAATATACTTCATTATAATAACAATAACCGACTACATTTATATTTTTTTAGAGTTTAGTTCAAGGGTCACAGTCAGGGTTGTAGTTTTAAATCTATATTTAACACATTTCTACGCCATATGGTTTCTTTAACATGCTACTTGAAAGTAAGCAAACATCGACGTTGTTTAAACTTATCATATCCTTTCTTATTGTTATTGTTAACTATAGGATATTGTGTTCGAACAAGGAAAGTAGTAGGTGCATATAATGCAATATTACGAATGATTTATTTTAGACCATAATATTATCTTTGGTTATAAAACCTATGTATACATGTCAGCGCTTTTATCGAAATAATGGGTAATAACTATTCCATTATAAAACAGATGGCGCTGAAAGGGGCAGAACAACGTCTGTCGGGCCATCCATAGATTGAAATCTATGGAGTCGGGCATTATTTATCTAAATCTTTTTATTTTCAATTGTGTAAGTCAAATAATGACCTTTACAATGCATTTTTTGTGAATGCTCTAGAAACAATATGTGTTGATGATGTAAATGAATAAATTAATATACGTTTGTAATATAAAGAAACACAAAATATACATTTTTTATGTTAGAAGCGGACGGATAAATTACAAACAATATTGAAATCTGCTGAAGTATTACTTCTTTAGGTACGGTGGGGAAACTATAGTCCTGTATTAAAAGTAACGTTATATATGTTTTCTCGACACTGCTACATATGTAGTGTATACATGTATGAGTATATTTGGATCGCTTGTATATATACCAATACTATTAGATATACAGTTTAGTATCACTAATTATAAGAGACCATAATTATATAAAGTAGTATATTTTTCATTAATAAAAATCATATAAAACCAAAAAAACTTTCACATTTACGCGTGGAGATTGGTGCAAACTTTTCTGTTTACAAATATTAATTGTCTCTTTGGTTTGTGCCTTACGTGTGCGCATACTAAGTGATAACAAATTAACGGTAATAGTGTATAAAGATTGTATGACCATGTTAACTTGTTAAAAAGTTGTTTATATTGTAAGCGTAGCGAATAATTGTAAACTTGTAGTTTATACTAACAGAGGAATATATATTGTGATATAATAAAGCGAAAAAGTTTGTCTGTTTGAACGCCCTTTTCTTGGAACTACCAGCCGTATTTAATTTTTCTTTTTTTGTATAAAATAGAGAAATCATTGAAGGTTTTAGGCTAGGTAAAATCACGTTAACACGATAGGAGCAAAGTTGTGAAAAGTTATAAAAACTGGGAAAAATGATTAAATATTTTTTAGGTTCACAGGAACGAAGTCGCAGACACAGCTAGGATTAGTATAATTTGAGAGTTGTTTTTGGAACCGAATATCATGATTTTTTAAAGCTATAATGAATTAAGTAATTATTATATATTGGTACAAGTCACGTAATAGAGAAAAATACTTTGAAATTATTTACCTGGTAATAGTTTATATATTAAGACTTATCATTTTATACGACTATGTCATTTCGTAACATGTAAAGTTATTGTTATTTAATATTTAATGTAATTAATATGGAAAAATGATGGCGGTGATTTGGTTTTTAATTACAGATTTATAAATAGCGAATAAGTTCTTATATACATAGATGGTAACACCTATATTTTGTATTTGCGATCTTTCCGAAACTTTAGATTTTATTTGTTTATTTTGATTTTCCGGACTTATGTCTTAACAATTATTGGAAGAAGGTAAGCGACATTATAATGTTTGCTTCTTTTCGAGTGTACCTAGATTTATCTTAAATTCTAATGGTATATTGTAATTAAAGCTATTTTGTAGAGATTGTATTTTTATCCATATGGTATTAATGATGCTGATGACGTTTATTTCTCGATGTGTCGATCATGTCGATAAAGTTGATGGGGGCGTCAGCAGTCACTTTGCATGTCCTCAGTAGACAAGCTCAAACCAACTGCCTCATTAGTTCTCCCCGCGAATATATTTTTTGATCGTATTCTTGTATGTCCCTCCCTCGTTATTGAAGCATAATGGCAACGGACGAAGCGTTTGTTTTATTTATTTTGTAACCATGCTTACTCATTTAATTGAAATCAATTTGTACTTTTATTTGTGTGTGAGACACTTTATTGTGTCCTGTTTATTATGTGTATCATGTACATGATGTATTATGTACTAATGAATAATTATATTGCAGATATTGATAAAGTTTGTAATACACTAGACTAAATATACTTTATATTGTAGATTTAAAATAGTCCGTCATGATTCAAATTATCTACTTATAGGAACAAAAATATTTTTGTTTCAACATTGTATACCTTGATTTTTATCTATTATCGGCTTAAAATGACTCGGCTCATGTTGTCTTAAATTTCGCTAATATCTTTGTGTTTTTTGGCTGGCTGCCAGTATTCCAATCGACCTTAATTTAAGCGTAGATAGTTGGAGTCTGTTTGGACTATAGAAGCGAAAATGTCTGAGTCGCTAAGTTTTTATTTTGTTACAGTTGCGGTTAAAATACGGGCCTATTGTGTAGTATTTAGTTATTTAATGCCAGCCAAAATGTTCACTACTTTTTAATTCATATTTTAACGATCGTGTTGGTTTCATTCCTTATTCACAATTAAATTTTCTGAAATAATATCAACATCGGATACTGTTACCGCGATTTTCCTGATTCCTAATATGAAATATGTGGTTAATTTTAATTTGAAAAAATTATAAATATATTTAAACACATATTTTAAATTCTTTCGATAACCATTTGGTGATGAAAACATCCGTTTACTGCGAGATAATGTGGGAATTTTTATGAGTCACCACTAAATCCCCGACAGTTATATTAATTTTGTCCATTTATTGTGTTATATTTTATTTTATATAGCAAATAACTGATACAAATCTCTTTTTCAGGTATGTATCAAGTCCCAAGTGGTAAGACAATGTATAATTTGTGTAAGTAATAATCGGTCAAGAATCAGGTGATTAAATTTGACTAACACAGATATACTTTCTAAAAGTCATGACATTTTATGTGAGTGGGCATGATTCAGGAATGTCGTGACAGTGTACTGTCGAGGTCTCTTGGCTCCTTAGGTCACCGGACATTACTATATAATGACAGTAGGTAAAGCGACAGGCGATTATTGAAATGACACTACAAGATCACTATAATTAATATTATGACCATAGCTTTTTCACAGTGAATGTATATTTTTGTGTAAGAAACAAAAAGATCGATTTTAACCTGTTGAATAAAAAAAAGGTAAGTAGATCTTCTATAGTTTAGTGTTCAATTATTTGCTAGTAACATATAATTAAGACATGAAGCGTATTTCATTAGCAGTGCCAGCAACTTATTTCGCGTGGAACTAAAAAAAATCTTATAATTTTTGCCCGTTTTTGTAACTTTTTTCAAGCTTTTCTCCTACCTATTGGTGGTAGCTTGATGTTAAATGGCCTAAAACCTGCCTTAATGATTGCTCTATCAAATACAAAAATAATTTTTGATATGCGAATGGTTGTTCTTAAGTTTAGCGTGTTCAAACAGACATTTCCGCTTAATAATATTAATATTGTTCTCCAACATTAAGCTCAAGAAGTATATTTTTACTCATAAACATCGTTGACTTAATTATGACTCGAAAAGTTAATATAAATAGTATTAGTTGCTATGCAAATGTACACATGAATCAATTTAATTTGTTCAATATTATCATTATTGTCGGTTGAAGTATTCGAAGGATACTATTACGGATATTACTAGTGCTAACTGAATTTGAATTGTATTAAAGTTCAAAGGTCACTTTTAACACTTTAATAGAAAACTGTTATACAGCAGTCGATAAATATATTAATAATTAGTTTTCTTGTGGGATTTGATGCTTTTTCACTAAGAAATACTTGCTGTAAGGAAATATTTACTAATAATTAAACATTTATATCTGTGATATAAGATCGTACCGCACTTAGAATTACACTGATGAAGTCTATTCTCATGAGAAAATTGCATTTGAAACTCACTTTAATTGCAATTATTTTATATGTAGTTATATATATTTGTACAATACAATAATTATAATTTGAAGCTATGATAGCTCAGTAGTATCGTGTACGGACGCCGTGTAAAAGGAAGTGAGTTCGAATCTCTGCAATGAGCTTGAGCTTCCTGTGAAGGAAAACATTGTGATGAAACCATAGCATGGTGGTAGGTCTTTTTCTATTGCCCGTCTGGCTAACTACCACCCTCAAGTTGAAAATCTGCCGCCAAATACCTATAGGTGTGTTCTGGCAGCTATACTTGAGAGCCAGTCCCTCCTCGTATTGTGGCCATAACGTTTAAACTTATAAACTATAAAAAAAGATATACAATATTTTTATCGTTGAATGTATTTCATTCTGTTTCATATTTATCTTTCATAAAATAAACCTATAATTGGTTTGTGCTTTGATGAAGAAAAATAACAGCAATATTTTTACATACAAATACCCTCAAATGTTAATGTAAAAGTGAATTAATCATTTCATTATTTTATCTTTAGAGGATGAATGGGGCATATTTTTACACAGGATGTACTCAGCACTTGATTTTGAGACAAGACAAAGATGTTAGTGATAAAAGCAGACACATGAAACGCACATGACGTTGTTTACAGTAAAGTTTATGTTTAAGATCTTAGGTACTGAGTTTCTGGTGAATTAGTGTTCGAGACAAGTCTTCATTTTAAGACCACTTATTATTTTAAAGTCGAGTTTTATTCGGTTATGATTCATATAAAAAACCATAGCCAGTTAGTTATTTTCATTTTTAACACGTTTCAGTTCAATATGCTTAGAATAAGGCGGCTAGTTAATATATGTTTTGCCAATTTAATTAAAAAGTTATACTGTCGCCTGTGATTCCATATAATTTAAGTGTCGATCAGAATGAGAAAATTATGTTTTACGTGTTAAACAAGTATATAATGTTTAATAACAAAATATATTAATATACGGGTCGAATAAAATCTTACTATTTGCATTCGCATATATATAGTCACGTCGATGTTACATGTTATAAGTCTAGTTACTTTAGCCGGTAAGGCTACATTGAATGTGCGCTTTGTTACCACCGGATCACCCTGAGAACAATTAATTCATTGACTAGTTACACTCATCCAAATCGTACATTCGCTGTATGAATTCTTATTTGTTTACTTTATTTTTATTTGCATTATGTACACTTAAATCTATACTGGTCTTCAGCTTTATCCCATATATTTTTATTTATTTAAATACATATATGGGTAGTTATACACATTGGTCATAATATTTCCGTTGTATATGAATATGGATCCTTATAAATTGTATGTCTTAATATCATATTTTTATATAAGTCTATGAGATTAGTTTAGATTTCTTTGTCTCATAAACCTTTGTATAACGTTAATTATTAGACTATTTTTGTACCAGAATTTCTGCCTTTTCAAGATATTTTTTCTAAGAAATCTTTAATTGTACTTTAAAGCGTAACTATTATGAGGAAATTATATAGGTAAGCCGGAAACGAATCTAAACAGTGACGTTCATTGTGCATCATAAACCATTAATGATTGTAGTTGCCTTTAGTAGTATTTATAACAACTTATGTGTATTATCTATTCCATTACGCTGAGTTTTAAACCGAAGGTCAGGCGTAAGGTTGTCCCATTCGCATGACGATGTCGTTTGTATAAAAAATTCTTTAGCGATTACCGCATCAGGTGCAAAATAAATGAACACGGAATGCTTTATAAATCAATAAACTTCTCGGAAGTATTCCTCTAATGTTAATGAAAACCTTGTCTTTTATTATAGACCATAAATTATATAATATGAAGACGCTTGTTTTAGTTTATACTACGAGTATTTTGATAGGCCTCAGGCCGCATGGATAGTAAAGCCTCTAATTATTACACCGAGATGTCAAGAGTTTATTTTCGATATTGAAAACTTATTAATATACTAAAGATAAATATAATATATGTTTTGTTAAATTTTAAATCTGTTTTCGTATATATATTCATATGTTTCGAAGGACTAATCTGAGTTAAGTTTAAGTTAAGTAATTCCACTTTAAAACATATCACCTTTAACGGACGACAAAGGTCGATATGCGTATATGTCAATAAATTTAAAAGTTTACAGGCATGAATGCATGTATTTTTTGCTCTTTAAACTAATTTATTATTGTTGAGTTCTTATAGTATTATAAAAAATTGTCTCGAAAGGTTATACAATGATGTATTTTATATATTTCCCCATAAATTTTTTCTATCGATCTGATACAGTATTGTAATAATATTTTTAATGTGTGAGATAGTAAATTGCTTTATATTGCATAGTTATACGATAAATTGCAGTTCAATACAATAATATATTCCAAGTTTTAATATCGTACATAAATATGTAAAACAATGAGACAACACACTGGAGCAAATGATCTATTTAACATAAATAAGTAATTACATTATTTTGGGTTAACTACTTTTTACTCTACATTGGATAGTGTAATTACATCATCCTATGATGGTTATAATATTAGCTGCATAAATATGTTTGTCTTACCACACCTGAAGATAACACGAATATTGTAAATCATTTTATATGTATAGTGTGCAATAAATACTTGTAAGTAGATTGTTCAAAAGTATTACATATAAGTATAGCTTATTTGTTTGGGATTACTTTTTAAATGTCGCACAAAGTTGCGGCGTTTTGTGAGATAGTAGAATGCGATAATTGCTTCGGACTGAATCAGGACCACCATAAACCAGATGTAACTCTCGCTATAGTAGAACGCTTGTGTCGTGTTACGGGAACAGTCATTGCATATCCACTGATTCTGCGGGGTGGTAGGGAACAGAATTCATCCCGCCAGAGACTAGAAGTGTGTAAACTATTCCTGGTCTCTAACATTATGGGTGCTTAAGAGTCGGCGTGGTGTCCTTGCCATTGTTTTTTCTTGTCATTACTTTACCATGGTAAGAATAGATCCACTGCATATAATTTGATATTTCTTTGAAGTTTCACTAAAATATTTGTAGTGATTATGTAGTTATACTATTCATAACTTTTGTCAATAATATTAGCAAAGTATACACGAATTTGCTATGCTTGTAGGTATAAATCTTATTATAGCTTTCATAATATTATCCATAATGATCTCACAATTTCAATATATCACTGCCGTTCTCTTTCTATATGTCCCCTCCATATACAAGACCGAGGAATGTATACCAATTAATAAATATATATAGGAATTTGAGTTGCTTTTGTAACTTTAATGATTACGAATGAATACAGCTTTTAAATATCATAGTTCATCCAAAAATGGAAGGTCTAACTGTAGATTTGGCAAACAAAACATTATTTCGCAGTGCTAAATACCACTAGGATTTAAATACAGATACAAATTGCTGTTAAATAGAACCCTTAATCATTGCACAAGCATAATTTTGTCCCAGAACTTTGTGATACTTATGCCGTCATCTACAAACCAGTTGACTAATGCGTGTATGACAAATATCTTATTAATTCAATGGAAATTGTTTTGTCGATGTTTTGCTAATTTTAACCTTGTGTCGTATTACTATTTAATGTTTCTTTTAAAGTAATGGAATTTCTCTTTAAAAACGTTTGACGCGTTGATATAATGAAGGTCTGCGAAATAATGTATTTTCTGTGATAACAGAATATTTCGTTGATTCTCACCGGGAAGGTTGCCAGGTGCTTTTTACATTTCTTGTTTAAAGGCGAATCACCTCAATGGCGTGCAGTTAGGAACCGGTTCATTCTACGAAGTTGTAGTAACAATCTTATCTGTCGCTTTACTTTTAATGGAGTATTTAGCCACATAGAAAAACTATAGTACGTTATTAATACCTATTTATAAACCAGTATGTGGTCGAAGCATCGTTGCATAGAATTATTAGGCGAATGTAATAAAATTATTGTATTTACTATATTTCTATACAAAAACTTCGAATTAAGAATCAAGGTTGAGGCTAATTGGGAATATTCAAATTGTGACCCTAATATATTTTACTGTAGGAAAACATAGTCGTAAATTTGGAAAATCCATATTACTATTGAAATAAAGTATGCAATATGATAAATAATGTTTAATAATTTTGACACAATGAAATTAAACAATGTTGTTCGTTAATTGTTCGACAATAACATAAATATTAAATAGATAGTCTCACCATTTATCCATGCTCATAAAATATCCACAAATACCGAACTTTTATTACATTATAAAATTTGACATCGAAACTTTAATAAAATCATAGATATTAATGAAGTTTATGTCCGAATATTATAAAATATAATAAGTGCGAACTTATGTAATGTAGTAAATAGCGTTGCATACATGAGCCATCCTATTAGCCGATAGGCAATAAATAAGGGTTGAGCGATGACCTAAAATCTATTATTTCACATTATGAATATTATTATTTTCAATAAATCATATTGATAATATATTAGATATTCGTGCGTGCTTGTGTTATCTATGATCTTGAAACCATCTAAGTAATTTTATTTATAGAATAATCTTTTAGGAATGGAAATAAATTTATCGCATACATTTTTAGAAATACCTAATAATAATTTGTTTTACGTTACAGTCACATTCTTCCTTACTCTATTTTTAAAATATTCCTTTTTCATATATCGCTTCTAATGGTCGGTGACTACGAATCTTTAGCTTTGAATAATTTTAAGCGATTTCAAGAAATAAAGATTTTTCAACACTAATCAATCTGCTACCATAATATATTTTTTAAAGGAGGATTGTAAAAATATCTAGTTCTAACGTGATTAATAAAATAAATACTGAGTACTGAGTACTGAAAATATATAAGTGGATAACGAAACATGAAATGTTAGTTGTAAGATTTTATTTATACACTACTTTTGTCAGCGGTTCTACACAACTACACAATAATAGTGTTATTATATATTTACGAAATCTTTGTGGTAATATTACATTCTAAAATATTCATTTAATATTTAATAATATTAATTATTTTTTTACCGTTTTTCCGTAAAGCACGAGATCAGATAACTGAATAGAGTTTATAGTTAAAGTTTTCTTGTCCTATGTATAAGATCAAACTCGATGCTGCAAAGTGTAAAATGTACTTTTATTGAGTAGTTACGTTGAATAGATTATTTATTTTGATACATAGCGACAAATAAAAGCGACAAAATAATTGTATAAAACATTTGTGGGTCATTTTCATACATCATCATTGTCTAGGGATATTTATTTCGCAATCAGTTTCTTTCAAAAAAATTGGTAATGGATCCACCACACCAATCAATTCCATTTTTAAAATAATCCCTACTAATATTATAAATGTGAATGTAAGTTTGTTTGTTACGCTTTCACGCGAAAACTATTCACCGATCATCATGAAACTTTGTACACATATTCTTGGAGGTATTAGAATGGCTTCAATGTGTGGGTAAAATCTAGTACGAATATAAAAGGCAAGTAACAAAAGACATCACAGGAACTCTGATTAGAATTTTCGCTTGATTTTAAAAAGCCTTGTTATCGATGTTTTTTCTTATTTAATGGAATTTTGGTCTTTATAAAGTCCTGTAACGTTGATAGTTAAGCCGCGTGGGTGTTCTATGTTTACGTGATTATTTATCAACACTAAGCTCAAACCAAAATGTGACACCTCAACTGTGGTCACGATATCGTAATAATGAGATATAGCATAATAGATATTTCACACTGGGAAAAATGTATTGGCACCCTTAGACAGGTACCGTTTCTCCAATATAACACTAGTAAAAGGAATCTAATCTTATGACGATGCAGTTTGGTCAAAAGTTCCAGTCAAACCGCCGGTCGTTAATAATCGAAGAAAGCTACATAAACTTGAACTTGATTCTCTTAGGTCGCGCTCTACGACGCAAACGTTGAAAAAGAGAGCTTGTTTGGGTTCCAAAACCCTTGTTATGGGACAATAACCAGTGGACAACGGTTCTTTTTACTGATAGTTCTGGTTTGGGTTTCATCTATATTCACAGAAACAGTTTGAAGAATTTTCAGGCTGTGAAAACCGATTGCAGCATCCACAAGATGTCCTATTATATCACGGCAAGACAGTAATAGTTTAGATAGGAATTATATTTGTTAGTATTGTGTAGAACACCGCATTAAAATAATGAGTCGACGTGCAGAGCCTCAGATCATATCTCACAGAGTCCTTATGATTTATGTGTTTCAGCTCATGCATGGTATTGCCGTTTAGCACAAAGTGCAACTTGTATCAACTGCTCTCAGGCAAGATGACGTCATGGTTTTGGGCTAGCGCCTGCACAGTCATTCCACTTATACAATATAGAACATGCTTGGAACATGTTCGGCGTAGAGTTTTTCGCCAAAGTTTACAGAAGATGAAATTTTTAGTCATTTGAAAAAACCACGAACCGCATAGCCTATAAGAGTTTGAGACACTAATTTTAAGTATGAAAATGTAGCGCATATGGGTTATTAATGTAGAAAAGGCGAAACGCTATTTATTAATAATCAGTAGGCTCTGAAAAAATTGGACGATAGGAAAGCCTACGATGATACGAAATTTAAGTTAATTCTTAAGCTATAAAGGAGCCGTAATAAAACATGTTTTCTAAATCTGGTTTTTTGTGATATTTCGAGTTTTCGTTAATTTAATATATTATTGAAACAATAAACTTTAAACTCAAAATATTTAATTACTAAAGTTATAAAGTATAAAATAAAAATTCTTATCATAATTTAATGATGAAATTGATTAGCCTTTTCTTTTAATAATAAAAAATATGGATCATGATTATGTTGATTTGTGTATGCAAACAATAATGTATGTTAAAGTAAATATTTTTTAAGTCAAAATATATTAAAACATTCAAAATATAACAGGAAAAAACATGTTTCAACATACATCCAATTGTTTTTACTTATATAACACAAATATGAGAAATCCTTCTTTGATTTCATATAATTCATATAGGTATAAAGAAGCTGGTTGACTGACTCATCAGCGCACAGACAAAACTACTGAAGCTAGAAACATGAAATTTGGACAGTCTTTTTTTATAACGTGAAAATTTACTAAGAAGCGATTTTTTTATGTAATTTATTCAGTAAAAGGATAAACGGGTATGGCACAGATTATACAGGGGACAAAAATATTACCTACTGATTTAATACTTTGATAATGAATAAAGACTGTTTCATCATTTATCAAATTTCAACCTTATTTTTAAGTAGTAGGTTTGATTTCTAATTCACCAAACATTTGATTACTGGAAGAGGCAAATAAGTCATAACAGATACAAAGAGAAATAATACGTAAAGAATGGATGATGATTCGTAAACCTATGTATAAGTCGCTGCCAAATAGATGAATTAGCTGTTCAATCAACAGCCTAGCCTCTTTACTAAACAGCGCCGTTCAACTAGCGGCAATGCAACTAGCAATAATGATAGCTAATAAAGAATTAATTTGTAGGCGGCGTATGTAGCGGTGAGGTGGTCGCTGTAGTAAAGGTGTTTGCTGGGTTAGGTTAGGTTGGACTTGTGATATTATAAGTTACCCTATTCCAATAATATTTAATACCCTTCTATTATAAGTTGGGAGTTTGGGTAATATATTATACTGTATATTGTAGGCAGTTAATTGAACGGCTAATTAAGCTAGTTGGCTGCGACATATATGTATAACTTAAATTACTGAAGAAATAGACATTGTGATTTAGTTTGTTTTCTCTCAAATTTTATGTTTACTAGCTTTTATTATAACATTGTCTTACATTTTCCCCAATACAGTAAATGCTGAACTGAAACTAAAAATGTCAAGCGTTTGCGGATTTCAAAACACTATCTGGACTTTTACATGACAGCGTAATATAATAGTCGTGTGGTGGACTAACGAGAGCTCTTTATGTCTTTTATAAACTTCAGTATATAGTTTTGAATTCAGCTAATTTGAGGACTGTGACTACATTCACGTAAAAACGAAAGGTTTAGTAATTTAATACACATTGATGTGAACGTATATTTAACCTTCAGCTCAGCTTGAGGTCGGTTCCAATCGCCAAATACGTGTTAATGATATGTAATGTCATACCAGTACAATGCCGAGAATGAAAGGATGAAATTTGATTAGGTTTTAGTGAACGGACTTTTTATCTCTTATGCTAATTATAATATTCTACATATGTATAATAAAACAATTACTATTCAGTCATCTGGGTATAACCAAACTACCTGACCTCTTGACTTGAAATTCGCTATTTCACAACGTAGGTATCCACTAAGAACGGATTTTACGAACCCGATCGGTTGAAGGAAAAAAAACACCGACACCAGTCAGTACTATAATTAAACTCAATACACTGTGGTTTTGTTATTCAATACATCATTGGAAAAAATGTATTTGTATTAAATATGGTATATTTATTCAGAGTAGGTTTTGTAGGCTATCTAACATCACAATAGGAAGACAACAATCAACAAAAAGTACACCAGCAATGACACGAGGCGCGAACGAAGTAATAAAACAGATTCACCGTGTCACCGGCAAGGGGTGGGTATTGGTGTCTGAGGGCGAGTTGTGCGGCCCGAGCAAAATCGAAAAATTAGTGAAAAAACATGTATAAAAAAGCTACGTAGGATTTGTCTTTTTACAAGACTTCATAGTGGTACATTATATTTGTATAGATATTAACTCTGAACTGAGTCACTATTTTATCAAAATATTTGTATTTGTACAGAACTAGAAAATAGTATTTTTTAATCCTCCGTAACTAAAACACAAATTTTTAAACGGATTTTGTTGACAACCAAAGAATGGGAAAGTGAATTAATAGGAGAAAGTCTCAAAGGATTCGCATGTTCGCTTTCATTGCGTGTTCCCAATATCATACGAAATCGTCTTTAAATTGAGTCCTTTACTATATCCTTTTACATTAAACTTAATGTTGTATCATATATTATGATATGGTAATCTGATGTTCATATTCAAATAACTCTAAACAACATTTTTATTATAGCTAATAAAATTGCCTATAATGTTAATGATTAAATTGAAAGCAGTTTTTTAGATTCAACTACATAATATCTGATGCATCATTACTCTTGATATAGATTTATTGCCCACCCTCATTATATTTCATAAAGATTTTGGATCAAAGAATAAAATTGAAACTGTCAGATTGAATTATAACAACAATCGTGCAAAGTTTTGAATGTTTGTCAATATGTATAATATTATATTGTCAATCATTTTTGTTTATTACCTATACTCCTCATCTTCTCATGTTATGTAGTATGGATTCCATACCTAGGGTTGATTACTGCTCTAGGATATAATAATTCTTGTACGTTGGTAATAAGGGTAGTAATAGATTATAAATATTATAATCAATAGTTTAATTAAAATCAATGGCACATCACGGTTACATGGCGGGGTGATTTTTTCTTTCTCTGGCTGCATGTATGTGCCTACAATCATTGCAAGCACAGAATGGTTGATGGATTTCTAACTACCGCCACACCCTGCGTCTTTCGCTCTCCGTTTATAGATATCGTTATGTGTACTACAGTTTGTGCACTACAGAATGTTAGTACATTCTGAATCTACAGTTATAACATGGTATGTTGAATAACGTGATGTTGATTTTTCATTATATTTTAAAGGAGTAAATGTACAATGAGTTTCCATAATATGTTATAAGGGTAGCTAGATTGAAAAGGTTAAAAACGAGTGTTATAGCGAATCAAATACAGATTGCGGACCTCTGTAACTAAATGGTTCTTTTATATCTCAGAAGATTCGTTGTATACAATTGAAGATCAAATGAAATGAATTAGGTATAGCTCTACTATATGAGAATACACAGGATAACACAATGTCACTCACTTGTCCTTCGCTACCTTGCTTGGTGGCTGTTCCTTCATAAAATGTAATGTACTAAAATGATCCCTTCTCTCTTTACTATTTATTAGTGAATACATTTCTATATATTAATAACCTTAGCTGTTTAATGCGGTATTTTGGGATGATCATTCAGTAATTCAATTCATTTATTCAATAATTGGTCTACTGTAATTCGAGAACTGAACCGTATATTACCAGTAATGATATTATTTTTAGTTTATTAGTTAGATTACCCCAAGAGTATTCTAAGTAATTATTATTATTAATATTTTTCATTATTTAATGTTTTCACTGTTATAATTTATATTTACTACTTACGTATTATTTAAATAGTTAATAGAATAGATAGCACAAATAGATTCATAGTATACTTTTTGTCCTCTTCATTTCAATAAAAACTGAGACTAAAGATTCTTAATATGCATTGATTGCTGCCGTTTTTAAATTAATGGAATACAATTATTTTAATCGTCAGAGGTTATGCAGCTATTACAATATTGTTTCCTATGAACCATTCTAGATAAAAACTGGAATTGGAAATGCTTCACAGTAATTAATGATCCATACCATGACTCAAACTTTTATACCATCTACGGTAGCTTCGTTCAGCACAATTATAATAGAAAGTATTTCTGCGACTAAAACGTTATGTAAGTTTCGACAGCGATAACACTTTTACTCCATGGCTCTTTGTGGAATATTGGTTATGATATAGCAGCATACGCCGAGACTAAAGTATCATACACTAAATATGTCCGTTGATAGTTAATACAGTGTACTACAGTGGTAGGTAATAAATTACAGTATATATCAATAATGATTTTTTTAAATGCTTGTTATATTTTGCTCATTATTATTTCTTAGGTTATTTATTACGATTCAATAATTATTTCGTAATTACTAAAAGTTTATTTTTATGGTTAACAATTATAACAACGATATTATAACATACAAATCTTTGTATAAAATTACATTAATATTGCTAAAACTTGTAACATACATTGCACTTTTGACTCATCAACAATGTGATTCACACACAGACGGCGCCACGGCATGCTGCACTTGTATTTTGTAACAATCGTTTGTATTTAAAGTCGAACCACGTGTTGTCGCCGTTTTCTTTACAATCACTGAAACACTCAGTTATATCCCGAGTTATGTGAGATTCGTAGCTTCATCGCTAACTATTAATATTTAAGCTGACTTTGTATTTAAATGAGGCTCAAGCAAGTCGCTGTAATTTTCATGAGAAGATTAAATAGCGTAGTCTTGATAACATGGAAGAAATATTAGGTTATTACTGCTGTAACTTCCGTCATAAATGCGTAATATATTTTTAATAAAATAAATAATACCCTTATCGGTTATCCCCTGACAACTGTAGTGGAGTTTAAAATATTCTATTGTACCAACAAATTGTAAAAAGGTAAGAAAATCCGCATAGAGACACATAGTCAACACTATGCCAGCCAGCATCAATCGATACGGGTTGGGTACAGTTGTACAAATTCAGGCTGTCTACCAGCAAATGCGTCTAGACGAGATAAACTTTTTCAACGAATTGAACGGAACAGATTTTTAGAACTGTACAGGTATATGTACATTAAGTTTTTAATTATACGCACATATAATACTGGCATTTTATATAATTTAATTTATTTAATTAACAAGCTAGTGATGTGCACGACAGCAATCACTTGCAGTTGCCTCAACAAGCGCTGATAGTTGCTTGAAACGATGATAGCTCAGTGGTAGTGTGTACGAACTCGCATCAAGGGACGCGAGTTCGAATCCACATACAATGAGCTTGAGCTTTCGGTGAAGGAAAACATCGTGAGGAAACCATATCATGGTGGTAGGACTTTTTCTAACGCCCGCCTGGCGAGCTACCATCCTCAACTTGAAAACCTGCTGCCAAATACCAATAGGCGTGTTCAGGCAGTTGCACTTGAGAGCTAGTTCCTCCACAGGTTTAGCGCGTCTACCAACTTGGGCCGTATCGTCACTTAAGATCAGGTGAGATTATGGCCATAAGGCTACACCTTAAGTATAAAAAGTACCGTTTGTTACATACCACCACTACTGCTTCTTAGTATGAAAATTTAATAATACTACATACTTTAAATTAATGAGATGGAGGGTAGTTGATAACACGTTACTACATAAGTTCAGTTAGTTGAGTTAAGAACGTTCGACGGTACGGAAGTGTGTAGTAAGCGGAAGCTCTGCTGTAAAATATAACGATTGTGGAACGAGACTTTGAGTATGATGTGATGCAACCTCCACGGACTGTAACACATGTTTAATAAACCGGACTTTATGATGAAAAATCGGTGAGAGGTAAATAGGTAAAAGTGTATCAATATTATTATATTTCATAACATTATTTTCTTTCGACATATTAATTCACGAAATAACATAAACATATAAAAAAACTTAAAATATAAATAGAAGTTACGTAGCCAAATGAAGGGTTGGTATATAAAAGCAGTTGTTAGTGCGTTCGTTCTTTATTACAAATTGTTCATTAATATATGAATGTTCTGATATATAGATAGAAAGAAATTTAGGAAGATACAAAATAAATAATTTTGAATTAGATAATTCAAAGATCTTTTTAACTGGATCGTAATATTGAGCCAAAAAACCAAGTGCAGCTTATGTATTATAGGTAACATATTTATCAATCTGAAATTACATTTTTACAATATAAACGATAAAAATTCGTTCACTAATTCCCGGTAAGAGAGACAGTGGAACGCAAATTATACTGGAGTAGCCAGACCGTAGCGAAGCATTATGTGTGTCTTTTGACCGCATCATGAGAAATTTATATTGTACTTCGAAACCCTGTGTATAGGGTCTACAATATTAACGTAGCATCATTTATGTACATATTTTACACATTCGATAAACGATAGCTATAGGTTTTTCTGTGTTTATTTTTATGTTACTCACAAATTGATGAATTAAATAATTGCTTGTTATAATTTGGGTACGTTTCTTATTACTACAGAGTAGAATGCGGTAAAACTTCTTAGTCCATATTGTTCCTTACATAAAATTACCAATACAAATTAAATTACAATGACCAATATTTTTAATGTTTAATAGGTATAGGAATACCTAACAAATAGACTAATTGTTCATATATTGTATAATTGTATACTGTATAATCATCGCAGACTGAAAGATGAATTTCATATCGTACAATTTACAAAATATAGCGTCAATAAACGGAAGAACACCCACGCACTTTATTCCTTGCGCAATAGACGTATTCAGACAATTGTGAACAGAGTATTTTTGTATATTATTATTAACTAATCAAATACAATGTATTCATACTAATGGATGTAAAGGTTTTGTCAAACAGAATTTCAACTGGTTATTCGTTATTTTAATATATTTTTTACCATACATAATATATTATTAAAAAATTATAAAAATAAAAAGCATTGTGTGGTCAAGATCAATATGCAGACCACGCTATAAAATATTTCCCGTCTTAAGAAATGATTAATATTCAAATTGTATTTACATAGCAAGTATGGCGATAACAAAACATAATAAATAGCAGTTCACCAGACCTTGACTATATTGGTACAGGCGTTTTATGTGAGGTTAATAAACTATAGGGGAATACATAACAATGTTTCGTTTAACATACCGTTAATGAATATGAAAGCCTGGTTCAGCATTGAATATTGTAATAAGTATCTTTATTATCGAAATTGTATTCTATTATTTTTGTGTGTTTGACCTTAGGTAGATTTTTTTTTTCATTTTATCCGTTTTCGTACATAAAAATACCTTGATCACAATTAGTATCAATACAGATACAGAGCGTATTCATATACAGTTAATATCGACACTTAGCTAGAAACGTTTTGAATTTCAAAAATGTTATATTGAATTGCAAAGAATATGATTATTGTTAGCTACTTTCGATTTCGTAAATAACAATCGGAAACAAATAGTAGTTATATAATATAATCTATAATTAATGGCTGTTTATGGAATAGACGCTTTTGTAATGAAGCAAAAAGTCGTCAATCTTGTATTAGCAGTACCAGGTGGAGTGACGTTCTTACCTTTTTAAGTATAACATTTCTCACGCAGGGAGGATTAGCAGCATAGGTTGCTTCAAGACCGTTCACTGCGATTCACCTTGCGATCGAGATATATATACAATCGCTATCTGACTATGTATTTATTATGTATAAGAATCTTGAAGTACCTAAAGGCTAAGGTAACTAATCGTGATGGGTGGATTAGTGCCTTTTCTTAAGAAGATATTGTGTAGTCTATATACCGACACGTAGGTACTGCGCATCTTGTAACGTTATTGAGATTTTTCATTAAAATAGTGAGAAGAACCAACTACTGTCAAATGATTTAGACGTTTCAGGGAGATACGCGGTAAATCGAGTGACGTTAAATGGACTTTACATATTAGTTAAACAGTGACTGTAGTTTCAAAATAGTTATATACTTAATAGTGCACCAGGACAAGTTAGAGTTGAAGAAAACAATGTGTTCTTGATGTGAAACATCAACTGGCGTGCCTTGGCAGTAAAATGGATCCGTATACCGTCACTGCAAATGACATGACGTTCTGCTATAACGTCATCATTTACGCCACAGCTTTTGTATCCTTTGTGTGACTCACGCGTACACTAATTACCCTTGTTGTTTCTCTTAACAAATATATATAAAAAAATCTTACTGGCGTTCCTAATTTAACTTTAAATCTTTATTGGCGCCTTGATTTCACTTCGATTTCAAGTGCGTTCAATGTAATATTGCGGGAAAAAAATATTTACGCTATATATCTGATAGGTGTTAAGATAATATAATTCATTGAAAATGTGGGTGAATGAAATTCTTTTTCTGCATAACATTGCAACTAATAAAAACATAAATGATATAGGAATAAAATAGGCGTGAAAAATATTTGTTAACAAGAAAAATCAAACGACGTCTGAAATCAGTCATTTTTTGGCGTCTGTTGAAATTTTCTAATTTCTATTTTTTCTATCCTTCCACAGAAATTTGAACGTTCGGAACCAATACTATAAACGAAGTAGATACAGAATATTTAAAACAATAAGTAGTGTTAAATACATTGCAATGAGGATTTAAATTGTTAAGTATTTTGAGTTTAGAAGTTGTATACATCATTTATGGTTGTTAAGAAACAGGGAATGAAACTTGTAACTTACTTATCACTTAGCGTATTGTATTAAATTAGAAATAAAATCGACTGAAGTGCGCGTTTTGTTGTTACAGCAACTCAAAGATGAACTCGGGGAAGTTGTGGCCGAATTGGAAGCCCTCGACGGGCAGGAGGAGTGTAAGCAAAATAGTAAAGCCAAACAGATGAGTATTGGAAGAAAGAAATTTAATATGGATCCTAAAAAAGGTGAGGTTTTTATTTATTAATGTTTTGTGGGCGGTTAAATATTTGAATTTGCAGTCTGGTTTTCTGATAAAACAATTTACCTCCAGAGTAAGGAACGTAAACTGTGCTATGGAGTGTAACGTTGAAGCTGATATTCATCCATTTATAATAGGATTGTTATCAGTTAAATTTTGCAACAATATCAATTCACTTATTTTCCATAATTGGTATAGATTACTTTATCGATTAATTTGTACGAATACGATTGCTTTCGTAGTATTATACTCTATCCCAAAATTATAACTATTGCACTTAGGGTACGTCAGACAACCACTGATAGTAAAGTAAGAAATAAAAATACTTTGTCTTTCTTTTTTTAAACAACATCGCTAGTGATCAAGTTCTGTGTCGCAAAGAACTTTACAAACATACAGTTAATGTGTACAAAGTTATAGCTCAAAGTGAGAACCATCGTTTTTGGACCACAAATAATTATTTCGTGTGGGATTTAAAACCGCAGCACTTAGCCTGGCGGCCGCTTATATCGCTAGGCCAACTGTTCATTCTATTTCGTTACATCTGTCTTTACAAGTGTTACAAAATGCAATTATAATGAATATTATTTTAAATGATAATTAATGTTATAAGAGGTAATAATGTTTTAAGTATACGGATTTATCTTAGGTAGTGTAAATATAATGATTAGAAACTATAACTAAGTGATGTTTAGTTTGAACTATCACTTTGTTATAATTTTGTAACTTAATTATTTGTCTATACGTTATTATTGCCACCTATTTAAAACGCTTGTAATAATTTTTTTACCTTTTAAACTCAGTGTGTTGATATAAATGTTTAATGTGATATAATCTAATAATCTAAGTAAATGGTTTACGTTAAATTAACTGTTCTTAGTGGTTTGGTTTTTTTAAAAGTGCAGGTGTATCTTTCCAGTATCTCAAACATCTACTTATAATGCAAAATAGTCTTTCCCTACAACTCTACACCTGTCTAATGGATGTGAAATTGTTCATAAATAAGACGTACTTGTTTACGTAATTGCACGTATAAATTGGTCAAACGATTTTAAAATACCGGTCGTAATTAAAACGATAAGTTAAAGCGGCTGGCGACATATTCTGAATCCCTTATATAATACACGGACATTATTTTTCTTGTAATTATAGAAGCTAATAGCAGTCGCACGACGGAATTATTTAACGAAAGCATGCAGTGTGATAAATTGTAATTTTACAATAGTTTTTTTTTATCAATAATGTTAATAATAATCTACGTATGATACGTAAATACATTCGCAATCGTTTGTCACATAACTTATTAATATTATTTAGAACCAACTTTCGAGATGATGTTGGTCCGGTTTCTACTTCTTTTATTCGCCATTGTAATAGAGACCTGTCCAATACTTTAAAATGTGAAGTAATATAAACATACTACATGTCAGGAATGAAGATGAAAAAACTATGGATTATTAAGATTTATTTTCTTATTTAGTAGAGTTAATATACTGTTATTATAAATAAATCATGTAGTTTAGTCTATTTCGAATATTTATTCTTGGAAGACCTGTCTCTAGGTACAGAAACTTAGTCTGAATGTGTCCTCTAAGCTCGTCTCGCTGTAAAGCACCTCTCTAGTCGAGATGTTGTCGCAGTATCCGACTTACAATTTCCTAATGATGTCTCTGTAACAGAATGGTTTGTTTGATTATGAATATGGAATGCTATTTTTGTAACGACGGGGCTAATACATGAACATAAAATGAAGTTAAATGTAGCATTTTTGAAAACATTCCTGAACATTGCTTATTTACCAATAAAACCGACAGTAAAGTTCAAATCAAAAGCGTAATTTTCCTTGATTTGTTTCGACATGTTTCACATATTACGCAGGTATTATATAAACGATAACTAATAAGCTTAACATATATAATCCACTTTAAAAATCAATTATTATAACAAGTTTTTTCACTATAACGATGTTGTCATCCATATGTCAGCTCCATACCGATAGAAAGGGCCTTTTACTTTAAATATCTAACATATTACGGATACTATGATTGAAACCTTTTCTTGAAAAGAAAGTATTATGCAATATAATGCGGGCGAGATTCAAGCTTAGAAAGATAAGTTAGATATCTCATGAATGGGTTGTTATTTTATGATTTTTATTTCTTTACTAATATCGAAATTCACCTCAGTTTAGTTTTAAGTACAGTCATGGATACTTATACGAACGGAACACAAAAAATAATAAATTACGGTGAAACCCTTCTCATTTAAGCTTATTACGCTGGAGATTAGTATTTTATTTATAGCGATGACATTATACAGCAGTAAAAGTAGTGTAATTTAAAAATATATATACATTATGAACAGAAGTTTCCAAAATGATGTTATTCAAAACCATGAATCGATCATATTGGAAATTTAAAATTATTTAGACTACTAGTTTCATTCATGTAAGTGTTAAACATTTTGACACGAGTCACATAAAATTGAAAGTGGTAGTGTAATATTACAATGCTTTTGACATAAATAGGCAAAACAATTCGGTTTATTCAAATAAACTTTTTCCGAGCCTATTTAAGTCAGAAGTGTAAGATAATGATGATTATATCAACATATCCATTTGTTTCACACGTATAACCCGAACGTGGCAATAAGAGAGATTAGTCAGTAAAATCTTATAATTAGTAGATTTGGATTCGCGTACACAAACCGCGTTGTAACTAAGTAGGCTAGCTGCTTAGCATAGGATCTAATTAGGAATAGCCAGGTTCGCGGTATCTACTCGCATAAAAATAAGTGAGATTACCACCTCTGATTCGATATCGTTCGTATACTGGTCGTACATGATAAGAACACTGTAAACATAGACAACCTATTTTTGGCGTTATTCCGAATAAAAGTTTATTAAGTAAAGTGGTATAGGTATTATCAATGTTTGTTTTATGAACCTACATACATCATGTATTTTATCTGTTTAAAACTGTCTCAATAATTAGGAGGCAAGAATTACTGTTAGATAAATACCCAATTACATGCGATTGATGTCGAGTAGCCTTGTTGTGAGTCAAGGTTGTGAACATATTGATCACATGTACTAGCAACGACTTAACGCATGCAATGATGGTATTGACGTATAAAATAAAATATATAAGATAGTTTATTATTAAATTATTATGGTTTTGTTATTTCTTATCAACATTAATTTAAATTATAAACAAACTTTATACCAGAAGATAAAAACAAGACTAAGTGGCAGTGGCGAAGGGTGAAAGTATGATAAAAGGGAAGCGGGAGCAAAAAAGAATATTTCTTGCCTAACAGAATATCAGCTCTTCACCACCGTCACCGATGTTTTCATGGCGATTAAAGACCTATAAACCGAATAAAACAAAACATTTTATTCAGTTTACGACTGTCAGTCAACGTAGTGATATTTACTGTAAAGACATATATGAAATTGTTTAACAAATACGTCCCGCTTCTATATCGATTGTCATATCTCGAAACGTACGGCTTAATTGGATTACATATTTTTTATTTTGAAAAATCTACCTGTTAAACTATTAAATTCTATGGGGATTAATGCAATTTCTTATGTTGACTTACCGAATTGAAACAGAATTACCGTTAACTTACACTTATTAGTTATTAATCACTAACCCCAATTTATTATATCACAATAAAACAATCATAAAATTTCAAAATTGAGCACGTATGTATGCTTCACGTAAACAAATGTATCACAGTTATAAAATGCAATCTAAAACAAATAAAGAAAGTACCTGTTAACGTACTATAAATAGAATTTTAAATTAAGAGGTATGATAGGCTCATCCTTTCCCGCTTCCTCTTTTAAAATACACACATCGCTATCACTATCATAAGCCGACGATTTGCGAGTTATAAAGATCAAATTTAGCTGACCTTTTAAAGCTGCCGTTATCTTTCAAATTTCCGCTATTGGGCCAGATTAAATTGGTGGCTCCTTAGGTGAGAGCAAGACTGACTTTGTTCTCTTCTTAAGGAAACGAAAGGGACGGGGGGATGCTACGCGATAAGCCGTAAATTCAGGGCTAATAACTTAGAATTACATACATTTGATTTTGAACACTACGTAGAATGCATGACAATCGAAAATACCTAATGACTTTTGGCCTACATATGGCACTAAGTACTTACGTTATATGCCAATTCCTATAGGAAAGCTGGCGGGAATCGGCTTGTATGAAGTCTTCGCCACTGCTAGGTGGACTGTTTTTCGATGTCTCAATACTTTTCTTCCATATATATTAGGGTGTCCGTTATTTCCCAAGTTGATTTTTTTTTTGCTGCCGCCCCTTAAAGTTTTAGTTTTTACCCTAAAAAAAATTATCCACCGTAAACAAGCTCTTAATTTTCAAGTTAAACCGTGCCCGTGTCATGTTACTTTTCCCATTTAAATAACATGGGATTTTTGTACTTTTTGCATTTTATTTTTTATCTCCGAAGCAAATGAACCTACAGCTTTGATAAAGAAATATTCTAATACAAAATTTTGCGCTCTACAAAAAAGGTCTATTTGGTTTTTTCGCTAAAATCATTCCTTTAAAAGTTATACGCGGTTAAAGTTATGCGAATAATTTATAATCAAATTTGTCTATCATTTCTGGCAAATTCTAATTGCGCCTTTTAATTTTCACTAAAAAAGGATCAAGAGCCGTATTTTTTTCGATAAAACGATATTCCTTTACCAACTTTAGTGTGAAACAGTAATAATGCGCCATCTATTATCGATAGATCAACATTATAGTTTAAGGTTATTGTTTCATTATCTTTCGGTGTTTGTAAACATGTGTTTCAATTAAAAAGCAAATTTCGAGTAATTTTTCTATTAATTATAACTATTTTCGAATTAAATCATTTAGTGATTTTATTTTAATACATTTATACGTAGTAGAAAGTGTTAGATTCAGTTAAAAAATTTATTAAATCAATAAATTCTACGACTTTACCAGTTACACTCAGCATACAGGTTTATAATTTCAATAGTTAAATTCTTATTTAACGTAAAATTAATTATCTTAATGAATTTATTAACTTAATTAATTAAATAAAAATGATTTTAAATTTTTAAATTTTTATGACAATTATAAGTGAGTTTTATAATTATATCACAGAAAACTTCGATAAAACTAAAATAATTATGATAAAAGTGATGAACATGACTTTAACTGCGTATAACCTTTAAAGGAATGATTTTAGCGAAAAAACCAAATAGACCTTTTTTGTAGAGCGCAAAATTTTGTATTAGAATATTTCTTTATCAAAGCTGTAGGTTCATTTGCTTCGGAGATAAAAAATAAAATGCAAAAAGTACAAAAATCCCATATTATTTAAATGGGAAAAGTAACATGACACGGGCACGGTTTAACTTGAAAATTAAGAGCTTGTTTACGTTGGATAATTTTTTTTAGGGTAAAAACTAAAACCTCAGGGGGCGGCAGCAAAAAAAAATCAACTTGGGAAATAACGGACACCCTAATATATATACATTATTTCGCAAGTAACTATATCTTAATTCTTTATATAAAAAATTAATTGCAAAATAATTTTAAAGGTTAATGTTTATATTCCGTTTAAAATGAATATTTACGGTATAATATATTTTAATCTAAAAAATATTATTCGCACATTTTATTATACTATTGTTTGGTATTTAACCACAATAAAATGCGAAATATTCGCACGGTTCAAGTAGTTATTATATGGTTAAATTAAATTAATAATATATGTATGTGGAATTTAATACAAAGGTCATAATTCTACAATTAGTATTATCATTTTTTTGACTATATATCATTTGATATATAATACTGGCGTATATTATAGAATGTTACAATCTGTATAAGGTTTTAGTGCGAGACCACAATCCTCACACTAATTTTTGTCATAATGTAACAGTCCGAAAGATATGATTGACAACACATATTGGCACACGAGGTGTTCCAACTCGATCCTCAGGAGTTGGTCTATTATGGGATTGTGGTGTTTTTGAGGTTGGTACTTAATATCAACTAGACTGCGTGCTATATAAAATAAAATGCATAAAATTGATGAAAAAAATATTTCTATGTTAATTTATTCAAACAATGTATGTAAAAGAAAGTTATATTAATATAAACGTCAAATTAGTCTCTTCTAATGGTTTCTACATAGGGAATAATATTATTATGAGTGATTTATCTGCGAATTAATATTGTACTTTGTTTAATGATTAGATGACACGTTAGACATTATTATATTGTACCAGCGTTTACTCGCGGCTTCACTCGCATTTTTTTTTCAATAAAAAGTATCCTATGTTACTTTTAATACCTCCAAGAATATGTGTACAAAGTTTCATGATAATCGGTTAAGTAGTTTTCGCGTAAAAGCGTAACAAACAAACTTATATTCACATTTATAATATTAGTAGGATTACAAGGAGTATTACATTATAATCGATGAAAAACTTAACATATAACTTTATAGTATTTTATTACAGAACATTTTACTTATTATTATAAATTTATATTTTTAAAAGACAACCTTATCTTGCTACCACATCATTCTAGTAATACATATAAATTAAAACTATAAACACGAACAAAAACTGTGATACATTCAGAAAAAAACAAAGAGCAAATGAAAAACAGAATTCCTTGGCGGACGAATTGTCATTCTACATTTATAAAGCTCATTGAGTTTTCAGGAGCAAAGGGGGCGGAGGCGGATGACGTCATTGGGCTCCGTAGATTAGTGTTTATTTGTGATAGTTACGAAATTGTGACGTCATTCAAATAATTGTCCTTTGAATGATCGATTGCTGATGTCGACGATTACCGTAAACATGCCACTGTTTACTCAAATAATAGATACGATAACGATATGAATCATGTAATACAGAATTATTTTCAATTCTTCAACATATAATCAGTTCTTATTTTACCTTATGTTTATTTTTATTTACAAATATCTATTTTTACGCATCAACAGAATTGAATTTATTAATATAATGCTATGAAATCATTCCGCAGAACGCGTCATTTGTAGGTCAAGCTATATTGCCCGGTAAACATTTTAGTTCTTACTAAATAAATTATGAATGCAATTGACGTAACTTGACAATGTATTGTGTACTTTTGTCCTAGGAAATTTAGCGGTGTGTCATGCTGTCTTTCTGTGTATTGATTTTCCATATGTTACTCTTAGTGTTTATTAAAATAAAATTCAACTATTTAGCGCCATAATTTTACTGTAAATTTTTGTTACGTATTGTTTTCAAACCACATAGTGCTCCAAATTCAACCATATTGCAACTAACCAAAATAAAATAATCAAAATTAAGAAAAATCTTGTACAGGTAATTTTTTTTATGATAACATTTCTAAAGCACATTAACAGGTACTAAAAATACTAACTTGAACTGCTTTCCTGTATATATTTATATATATATTATAGCTCTGTTTATACATGTCTATAATCTTTATGATTTTTCTAATAATTGGTGTCGTAAATATTCTCAACTCATGTAATTTTAACATTTTTATAAAGTTAATATGCAGAAATAACAAGTATTAACCTAAGGTTTTAACTCGATTTCGTATACCGTAATGTAATATTTTACTGAGTTTACTGAAATGAATGTAGGTTCCGGATCCGGTCAACGCACTTTCGCATTATGTATATCGTCGCATCGCTTTTCGCCAACTCTCAAATTGCCTTGAAATGACATCTAATGAATGTGTCTCGATGCGAATATCAAATCATTGTAATACAGTTCATTATCTGTACTAGTGCGTTTAAATCATTAGTATATTTATAAATTTTTTTCTATGTAAATTATAACTTTAGCAATGAAGAAAAGACACGGTCTTCGCGTCTTATAAGAAAATAAAAATAAAGTTGATCATCCAAAATGTTGTATTCTGTAACTACATATATTTCTATGCATATTCTGATATAATCATGTATGATTTATTATAATTCCGTTAGCTAAATTGTGGAGGGTTATTTTATAAACTGATTACGCTTTTGCCAATTGTAATTCAACACGGTCACGATTAATTCTGGGTACAAAGAAGCTTTCACCACTTGTAACGTGATTTTTCAATTATCCTCGCTAGGCTTACGCGTGTTTCGAATGATTACAAGAGTACAATAGGTAATTTGGTTCTTTGTTTCTCTTTATTTTTCTTTCTTGATTCCTAATTTTCATTTAGAATAAAGTTATTTCTGTAAAGTTATTTCTATAGTATACATAAATAATAAAATGTGCTTTTTATTTGTATTTTTGTTTATATAACACGAAATTATCAATTTTTATAGGTAATGTATGTGTTATGATAAATATAACGGCGATCAGCATGGACCTTGAACACATACAACAATTTAATTTTAATATAACAATAGGTGTATGCAAATTTCTTGCAGCTACTTGACATATATTGCAAAGATTTTGCTACTTGGCAGTTAATGGTCATTTGCTGTACGAGTTCTAATATTTTAAGATTTTTTATTTTAATTTTGTATAAATTATATAATTAGAACGTTTCTCGCCTTTCTCATTTGTATATGAACTAATACTCATAATGTTGAATAGATGTTGATAGATGATGAAAATTGGAGGAAATTCCTATAAGGCTGGATTTATATTGTTTACAATAAAAATAAGTAATCGGTTCAACAATAGAGGCACTGAACTATTGTCTTTACTTATTTATAGATTGAGAAATTTATAGTTTTATCAGTATATGTGTATTTCCAAATTTTGCTATAGATGTTATGGTTATAATGGACACTGATTACTAATATATAGATATCTGTCTGTCTGTATATTTGAATTTATTTTGAAACAGCTTCACTAGTTTTTGCGGTTATTGCAAGGTTAGTGTATGACAGTATTCCGAAATTTGTAAACCATAATAATCGTCTTAAACACTTAGAAATCGTAATAAACTTAAAAAAAAAAACTATCTCCTTTATAGAAAGTTTGTAAAGACGAAGTGTCTATTATTTGCTTGATACACCTATAAAACTTAATAATATTTTTAGCAATTCTAAAATAGGCGTGAAAATGAAATACCAAACATGAAAATAAATAATGCTTTAAGAACGTTATTTAAGTTACAGTGTAGTTAAGCTACACTTATAATTTCTCACGTTGAGGTGATATATTCTATGGCACAAATATACATGTATAAGTGTTGTAAGGAACACTAATTTATTTCTCTTTGATTACTTTTGTATACATTGAGTCAATTAACTACATGAGGTTATACTTGTCTATATAAACCTCATCATTTGCAGAATTGCTCATTAATGAGTATGTTTATATATAAATATCTATATAATGTATATTTATATTATTTCCAGGTATAGAATATCTATACGAAAATGGTTTACTTCAAAGGACTCCGGAAGACGTAGCGCAGTTTCTACATAAAGGTGAAGGTCTAAGTAAGACCGCGATAGGGGACTATCTCGGTGAGCGGTCCGAATTCAACGAAGCAGTACTTCGAGCATTCGTTGATCTTCACGACTTCACAGATTTGATACTAGTACAGGCTCTTAGGTATGTTATGATATCTACAAGTCTTTTGTAGTATTTTAAAATGTTATTCGTAATACTTATTTATCCATACTGTGAAGTATATTAGTTACATAATATATTTGCAATTATTCAATGTTGTGTTAATATACGAAATTTATCACTGTTTGACAGAAAATATGTTACTTTATACTTTAGAATAAACAGTAGTCTTTCAGAAGTAAATGTGTAATTATAATTACCGTTGAAAAGCCTGAACAAACAATGTGTTCTTCTCAAAACAGAATTATGCATTTATCAAAAAGTAAGCTCAAAGCAAATACATGAGGTATATTTTGGATTGAAAATGAAAAACAGCAGGTGGGGTATTTTTAAAGATTCAGATATTTTGATGTTTTAAAATATTTTTTTGTTGATTGTAAATATAAATTATAGTAACAGTTCATTGCAAAAGACTCGTGTGAGATCTGTTAGACAATTTATTATATTATTGTGTCAATTATCTGTATACACAAGTTCTATAATGCCTAGATTTTACGGGAGAATTTAATGATTAAACTGCCTCTGGTTTTTAGTTGTAGACATTTTGGACCTTATATGTTGAGTACATATTTTTATGAACGCAAACTGTAACCTTTTTGTGCTCTTTTTTATTAATTATGCAGACAACCCAATTGTGTCTATGTAAAAATATTTGAATAACGTCGTTATCTACGTTTACTTTGTTAGACAAATATTTTATCATGATACAACTCTAGCAGAACTTACAAGCCAAGTATTGTAATTAATTATCTACGAAGAGTATAACTTGGTTTTATGTGAAATAATTAAGTTGTATAATTACATAGTAGTAGGGTATTTGTTATTTCCAATAAGTTTTTAAATAGTGTTTTCACATACGTATGAAAATGTAGTCCTTTTACTGTTGCTCAAATTATGAGGTCAGGGTAAAAATTGTAGCAAAAATTGATGTCTCTTAAAATTGAAAAAGGAATTTGAAAAACTTTTCATATCAGGATGTTACATTATTATTGACGTTATATATGAAATATTTTTCATTATAAAATTTCGTATTTATTAACGATTATATTTACTGGCTTAACAAGATTCTTATAACGATTAAAGCGAAATTGAATATAGTACAATTGAAACATTAAAAATATAATCTATCATTACATTAAAACCGAACACCTTATATCTTCTTTTTATTGAGATGACAGCCAATTAATGTATTATATCATTGTTTCAGACAATTCCTTTGGAGTTTTCGTTTACCAGGCGAAGCGCAAAAGATCGACCGCATGATGGAATGCTTCGCCCAGCGATACTGTCAACTAAATCCTGATATATTCACAAACGCGGACACATGCTACGTGCTTAGTTTCGCTATTATAATGCTTAACACCTCATTGCACAATCCAAGTGTAAAGGACAAACCTGCTCCCGAACAGTTTGTAGCAATGAACCGAGGAATCAACAATGGTGGTGATCTACCACAGGAGTTGCTCTTGGTTAGTTTCAGTTTCAACACTAAATTTATATTCAATATACAAAACGTTAGAGATACATGAATGAGGAAAATCGCGGATTTGATTCCATTAACATTCATTTAAAGAAGTGTAGATTTTTGCTATAGTGGATGTAGAGAAAATAAATACATTTTATGTACTCGATTCAAAGAGCATCATAACGGCATTTCGAAAATTGTTGGAAAAAATACCTTTAAATGTAGTTTTCAATTATGTATCGCTATTATTGTATAATATCTATTATTCCGTGTTGGCAACTAGTTTACAACGAACGGCCCATTCCGCTACTGATAGATAAATTGTTACTGTAAGATCAATTGGCTCTATTGCTGGTCAATACCAGTAATACTTGATCTTTAGCAGTAATCAATTTAGGCACGGCTTTGTGTAGCTCTGAGGTGTAGCCCAATTGATTGCCAACAACCGCTCTATCGCATGCTAAAAAATACAATATTTAAACCTAAATACATCGTTCAGACGATCGAATTCTAATACTGAATCTTTGTTTGTTTCAATGTTTGCAAGTCTCTTACGCCCTAACTGATTGTCATTACATTTTTAAACACGTTGTCAAGGATACAGACAAGTTCATAAAGAGTACCTTTTATATAAAAAAGTACTGTCTACTCGGAACAATTATTACACAAATAATAATCCTGTGCGGGAATCGAGCTCACATCACTTTTTAATACCACGCGAAATTGCGGACATTCTTATATATTATATTTGTCGGTTAATTACACTTATTTTAAAAGCTACATTTGTGTAAAGTCGTGTAACAGTCATTGCAAATGATTAATTATTAAATTGATTGCGATAGTCTGCGTCATCAGAATTACATAAGTCACATACCTTGTAGTTAACTACAATTTTTATTTATATTAAATTATAGTTTGCCATTATATTTTTTCGTTTCTACATAATAAAAAAAAACGAATGCCTGTGATGTGATTATGTTTTGCTAACACATGCCGAAGTTAGTTCTAATAAAATAAATTAATAATACTCTGTATAACAATGTTCAGTAGCTAACCAGTTTATCCAATAAAACATATAATTTAAATTAACACGCTAGTAATTGTTTGGATTGTGATAAGTATAAAGGTTACGATTTTTACGTACAACGAATTATTATATTTTTTTTCCTTATTGTTTAGTAACGTATGATTTGAATAGAAACACCGGATGTTATAAAAGTTTAAATTTCAATAGTTTAAATTTACCTATTTATTATCTGGTGGCATATTTGTTGTATAAAAGGTTAAACCTATTAACGTTGTAAAATTTGTTTTTCTTTTAATTGTGCCGTTAAAATACATAAAGGATTATTTTGTTTGAAGAAACAGGCAATATTTAATGTAAACATGATTACTACGGTATATGTACGAAAGAATAGGTAATAAAACTCCATTTTTATTTACGTTATTTCGTTGAAAACTAAGCAAATATGTTAACTAAATAGCTGTGGTATAGGTACATATATAGATATAAAACTACAATTATGCTCTTCACACCATTTATTGTTAGTTGTTGGTAGCCTAGTTAGGGGCCACCTACCATTGCGCCACGTGGCCTGTTTTAGTTGCTAAAATGATAAAATTAATTTTATTACCAATACGCAGTGAACATTAATTAATTGCATTGATAACGTGATTTAGGTAGTGGCCACGCCGTATCGAGTACTGCAGGTTCATGACCTGACATAGTACAATTATTTGTGTTGTCTACAGTAGATTTTTCTGCAACTTGGTCCATCATGACTTTTATTTGTATTTTGTAAAGTATCCTGCGATACAAGGTTTTGATTCCTCTCATGGTAGGACTTTTTTTTCATAAGTTTCATTCAACGGTGCTTAACGTTGTACTAGCCGTGGAATGTAATACTGAAATAATGTTTTGGTAACCACTAATTGTAAGGCGTAATAAAGCAATTTTGACGTAGATACATGTTTTTTATAACACTGATAATACTCAATATTTACTGACAAAACCGACATTGACGTAAATACGAATGTAAACATTATGAATATAATATGAGGAAACGTTATCTACGAACCGACTGAGCATGATAATCAGCTCGATGATTTGAAATTCACAGTTGATGTTTCGTGTTGTAGTAAACAACTTGTTTATTTTGTGTTTAAACTGTAACGTAAGTCAAAGTTTTGATACCTCTACAATCTAAGTAAAATTACTGAACTTGTAAAATTTATATATTTCCATTATCCATAACTTACTAAAAGCGCGCATCTAGAACGTTTAAAAATTAAGTTTTGTTACTTTAACACTATTATTAGATAAAACAATAATTATATTCGCGTGTTGTTATGGTTGGTGCTAATTTTGTATTTTGGAGTCCATTAACATATAAATTGTATTATGTATGTTGTAATGTGCGTAATTAATAATTATGGTATAAACAAAGTCCAGAAACAGCAACTAGTAGTGATTTCACCATGTTTTACAAAATTAAATCGCTATGGAGTCAGACGAAACGTTTATTTCGGTAATTTAAAATCTTTTAAAGCTTAAAGAATTGAATAAGGAAGATTTGCAAATAACCAGTTTTTGGTAAAAATCTAATCTCTTGTTATCTTTTATTTGAACCAGTTTGAGAGTGCTGTAGTCAATTTACGGGAACAGTTTGGAATCAAAAATTTGTTTTAAAATTATTTACTTTCTAAAATTACAATGCTAATAATGTTTTTTGACATCTGTAATATTTACAAAAATATTCTTATGATGTTACTGAACGATGATACCTTGTGAATCAAACTAAAAAAATAACCTGTTTATGTGAACAGGTTTCTGTAATTATTTTATTGGTAGAATACGTACGTATATGTAAACATTGTGTTTATTTTATTTGACGTTGTAACATTTTCAGTCATTGTACGAGTCTATAAAGACGGAGCCATTTAAGATTCCTGAGGACGACGGAAACGATCTCATGCACACATTCTTCAATCCAGACAAGGAGGGTTGGCTGTGGAAGCAGGGCGGCAGGTAACAAAGAATCATATTACTTTTTTTTGACATAGTTATGGGTTAGCGTTAGGCTATAATTTCACCTGATCTTAAGTGACGATATGATCCAAGTTGGTCGACACGCTTATCCGACGTTAAAGTCCAAGAAATATTCGCTATGTATATTTATTAATTTCATCAGATTGGTACATTCATTCATTACTCAGGTTACAGTGTTATAAAAGTAATTTTAGAGATGTAGAGCAAAGAGAAAGTCTCTTGCAAAATTTATCTACTTAAGACAGTCCGATTGGTGCAAGCACAGTAGATCAAACCTATAGAAGCTGCCAAATAATCTTTTATTATATCCCTGGTATGAATTGGATTTTCAGAGCTTCTTCGAGAAGGGGTCGTAAAGGGTAACATTTTACTAGTGACAATTCTGGCGTTATAAGTCTCTATAAGCTAGGGCAGCCATAACCGTCATCGGTTCTTACACGTAGCTGTCCACGTTAAATTTATAAAGATAGTCACACTGATAGGTGTCTATGAACTGAACGTTCGAACTACCAACCAGTTCGACAATTTAGAATGATATTATACGATTAATATTTGATTATATTAACTTCTGAATTCAGCATCAGATAATAGGTAGGAAAATAAAAGTGCAAGAAATTTTTCACAACTACGTATATTTTATTTTATATATGTTTTCGGAATTGTTTACTTTTTGTTTTTTTTTAACATAAATATATTCGTTATATCGGTTCGAATGTAAACTATTGTAAAGTGATTTGGAAACGATTTTTGTCAACGTTTCAGATATAAATCGTGGAAGAGACGGTGGTTTATATTAAACGATAATTGCCTCTATTATTTTGAATATACAACCGATAAGGAGCCGAGGGGTATCATTCCATTAGAAAACATATCTGTAAGTGAATATCTTTAACTATTTTTTTTATATTTATACATCTAGTTGCTTCTATAGTATCATCAGATGATGGCGAACATTATTAATTGTGCTAATTTCTCAATGTATTGTATTTACAATGTAAATTTCTCAGGCAATTTTTCAGTAGGTTTTTAAATTCCTAATAGAAACATTTCAATGAGTTCTATTGTTTTTATTACGTCAATTGAAAGTGATGAACGCAAACATGACAATTATTTGTAGAATAATTGACTAATGTTTTCCTTATTTTCTATACAATTAAATATAAAAAATATCCTTAATAGTGAATATAAAGTATTTCTTATGTTTATTGTAAAATATATACAATTAATTATATTTATTTTGATAACTAGGACACCTCTGTGTTTCTTTATTTATTGTCGCTGAATATCTGCGAACATAAAAAATCCTATTAAAGTAATTTACATTAATAAGTACCACCAACGCCTTAAGAGTCTGTAAAGCATCGTTATTTCCCAGGTATTAAGGACGCTAATTGTTAAACCGATACGTCGCAATAATTTATTTTAGTTATTATGAAGTTGGTCTCGTGCTGATTCTTTAGTTACATAGATCTACAACATTCCTTGGCTGACGACTTAAGTATCAGGAAACCCAAAATAAAAGTATTCAATGGTCTAATGCTCTCAACTGAATCGAAAGGTATTAATAATTAATCATTGATTAATCTATCATCGAAATGAAGGCATCTTCTTTTACGAAAAATAATGTCCATAAATTATTTGAAAATTGATTATATTATTTATTAGTTGATGCTCTCGACTTCGTTGACGTTTTTAATCGTACAATCTGTTCTTAGTTAGCGAAAAAAGTAACTAAGCTACTTTTTAAGCATTCGGGACTATATTTTTAGATCTCGTGTTAACTCATTGAATTGGTCGATGGTATGCGGCTTATACGTATATACATATTATTTTAATATTATAAAGCGGAAAAGTTTGTTTGTTCAAACGTGCTAATCCTAGGAAACACCAGTCGGATTAAAAAAATCTTTTGTTTTTTATAGACTAATAATTGAGGAAGGCTCTAGGCTATTTAATATCACCCTCCACCAATAGGAACAAAGCTGTGTTGAAATAAGTTAAAGAACAGAGAAAACGGTTTAAAATCATGAAATATTTTTTTAGTTCCACGTGAAGGAAGTCGTGGGCGCAGCTAGCATTATGTTTGAGTTTGTGAAGGGAGATTAAGTATGTTTGTTTGCAAGGTGCGACCCGCCAGCGACAGGCAGCGGCCCCACTGCCTCGAGCTGTACGCGAGCGGCGGCGCTGATCTCATCAAGGCGTGCAAGACGGACTCAGAAGGGAAAGTCGTCGAAGGGAAACACACTGTTTATAGGCAAGTTATTTTTGAATTGAAAATTTCGTTAGGAAAGTTTGGATAAGGAGTAAGTAAACTCATATAAGTTGTCATCAATATGATCACGTCACGTGACGTACACACTATATCTGTTGCTATTAGTATAACTTATTGCGCTCTAAACAGTCTTGATTTACAAGTTTTAGCTTAAGATCAAACAATTAGTTTGGGTATTCCAAAATAACAACTGTCTTTTGTTTTTCAATAAAGTTTTATTAATTGTTTATTGCTTGGTCCTACTTCAAAAATATGAGGGGGTTTTTATCCCGACATGTGTTCCTATACATTAACACGATAGGCGGTGATGTGCTCAACATATCAATACGTGTGACGTCGACGCGAGTTCCATGATTTTTGTTCACCCAAAAAGTGCTCATCGCGCCTAAAGAAGTTTGCATTTTGAAAAATATAAGAGTTTGTTTGATTTACAGAATGTCAGCCGCTACGGCTGAGGAACGCGACGAGTGGATCGAATGCCTCCGCCGGTCCATCAGCCACAACCCCTTCTACGACATGTTGGCACAGCGGAAGAAGAAGGCTCAACACAACGTCCATTCCGGGTCGCACTAGCGCACCCGACTCATATCCTGGTGATATAGCTACTCCCACGAGACCCTGTGTTGGTGAACAGTTCATTTATCCAAACTATCTAATAATTGGTAACGCACGAACGACCATATATCATTTAAATCGTACCTAGTCTTTACGAGAACTGTTGTTATACTGTACGTGATATCAATGTGGTCCACGAAGTTTGCATAAAAGGGACGCGTTACAATTTTATTGTCGGAATGTACGTGATTCGATTGCTCCCAGGACTTGAAAGGGTTGAGGAGGGTTACAATAGTTAATATCATACGATATATCATTTAATTTGTACTCAGACTTTACGAGAATTGTCATAATGTACGTGATTCAGTTGGTCTCAGGACTTGAAGGGGTTGAGGAGGGTTACAATAGTTAGTGTCATAGAATATATCATTTAAATTTAAATTTGAATTGTTCTCATAATGTACGTGATATTAATACGGTTCCCGAAGTTTGCATAAATGGGACGAGTTACGATGATTATTGTTGTAATGCACGTGATTTAAGTGGTGTTGGGACTTGAAGGGATTGAGGAGGGTTACAATAGTTAGTGTCATACTGTGTAGAATGTGATTTTTTTGGTGTCAGGACTTGAAGGAGATGAGAAAGGTTACAATAATTATTGTTCTTAATTCAAAGTTTAGTCCATATTGATTGTTGATTATGTCGTGCACTGTTACCACAAGATTTAGCCGCATTAAAAAATCGGGGCTTTATTGCGATTATTTTACTCTATGTTAAGAAAGTTTTATAAAGTAACGGAAAAACGGTATTGGAGAAAGGGCGATTACTAATTATGTTAAACAATATTTCATAGCCTAAAAACTAGATTACGTCCATCTAAAGTCAAATAAAATTGACATTAGCGAATAGTAATAAGTACTCCAATGAAATTGTGATATTTTCAGATATAAATAATAAAAAGAAAAAAAAACACGGTCAAACAATTATACATCTTAGTTAACGTAATAAAGTATTTCTAAGGTTAACCTCACGCGTATTCGTTTTTACTGTCGCATACAAAATATTCGAGAGTTTCACTAATTTTTAAACAACGAATAATTTGTTATCAGAATAATTTAAGTAGGTATTTATTTGTATTATATAATTTTTATGTAGCGACAGTAAAAGAAAAACACGCGTGTGCAAATGTCGTTCAATAAGAAACGTGTGGCATATTATATTATTTCACAGAGTCCATGTATATATAACAAAAGTAAGACTGAAAACAAAACAATGTGATTAAGAAAAATCACATCTACAACCGTACAGTTTACTTTGGAAATATACCAAAAATCAAGTGTTTCGTTAAAACGGCATAAATGAAAAAGAAAATCGTATCATCTTCGGAAATTAATTAATTTGGGTTAAATAAACGTTATGGGTAGCTATATATTACTTAGAGAGCTATAAATATAATTCGTTATAAATATTCAACTGTTCATAACAGTGAATCAAAAACGGTTCGCTTGAATGACCTATGTATATTTCATTTCCCTAGAAGTGTGGAACATAAGCTTTCGGAAAAACATAAAATAGACCTAGAACACCTAGAAGATGCATAACCCCCCAAATTTTGTAGGAATTCATTAGCGATATTTGTATTCGGTTCGTCTCATTTCACGAACAGTTATCTAAAGTCAAACAGATACAACACAACCAAATATTACAGAGTACTCCAATACCTTAACGCTCTCGTTTTAGTATCAGCTATCTTCGGTACAAGTATATTTTTAATAAGCAGTAGGTGAAATTAAAAAAAAAAGATCTTTTTGGGGAAATATTTATGGCGAATTATCTAAAACAAATTGCGAAAACTATAGGCAGAAAAAAACGATTTCATCCATTACATGGATATTGTTTAGACAATAAAGGGTATTAGACAATTATTATATCGCATCAAGAAAACGAAATCGTATTCGTCGAAAAGTATTACTTTTATCGTAATTATTTAAGATGCGAAAAATTTGTATAAATGTTTAAGTAGCATTCGTTTATATAGGCATCGGCTTTTTTATATATGTAAATAGTGTCACAATATTATTATATTTATAATTATAACTGCGTTAAAATGAATAGAAAAATGATTGGCCAGGTATATTTACGCAAAGTCTTCCTATGATTTTTTGCCGAGGAATAATAACTATGTATGGATATAGTAGCTACTGTAAAATAAGTAGAACGCCGTGAAACTTTTTCGTTACATTATAAGTGATAAATCACCGCCAATTACATTTTATACGTGGGTATAAAGGATATAACGAAACCGTGGTAACATGTTACGACACGAAATGTAGTGCAAACTAAATAGTTTTTTGCACATAAACTTATTCCTGGGTAAAGAAACTTCAAGTATATAAAACATAACCTAGGAATAAATAACATTCAGATTAATTTAAATATCTCTTCTAGCTAATTATTAGTTAAAATAGTGTTATTATTTTTTCTTTTCACGCAGTTTCATTATCACATGGTAAAACTCGAGCGCCATGAATTTTAACTATCATTTCATCATATGTAACAGTTATTTTTGTTATATATAACTGGCGTCATCCGTGATTTACCCTATCACTTGTTATTTAACCAGTGATGCGTAAAATACGTGATTTGGAGATATTAAGGGCATTTCGTTTGATATTGTTAAACTTTTTTTTTATTATACGTCCGTAATTTACGTGATTTTCGTTTGTATATATTTTACCCATCATAGTTGTAATTACTCATCACGGCCATAAATTAGATCGTGTTACTATGTATTGTGCTTATTATTTTTTGTGATATTAATCACTGTGTTTTAGTTTGAATCGTTTGGTGAAGAAACATTTAGTTTACATTCCTTCATATAATACAAAAAATATTATTTATATATCACTGTATCTAATCTTTCTCCTAATTCTTTATTCTTATTACTTCTAATGCTGTAATCAAATCTACTATTGTGGACATTTTTTTGTAAATATTTCAGTTTTAATTGTCATTTAATTTTTAAGTATGTCTGTATATTGTGTCCAAAGGCTATCTTTTAATATTTTTTTTAATATTTTATCAACTTTGCACTGAAAAATCTCAAAAAATATTGGTAAAATGCTAATGATTATGACTCATAAGATCGGCCGTTTATTTTATAATTGAGATTTGTAAGGCACTTGGTTGGTGGTAATGAATATACATGTTTTTTTTAAATATAAGTAAACATATATATAAAGTATATCGAGAGTTTTGCTTGTGAAAAATGTATGAATAGTGATAAAGAAAATAATATTTTTTTACATTAACATTAATTTTAACATCATCATTAGTCTATATTTGGAATGAAAACCATTTGCTTAAGCAGTCTCATGTAATATTATTTTAGTGTTGCTATACGTGAAAGGCTTATTGAATTAATGCGATGTAAGTTACATGTAAAACTCTCGTATATAAGAAACATTACGTTTTATTTACAATATTTTACAGTACAGTGCCTAAAATTGATCTGTTATTAGTTGTAACTAGTTTCATTAAGCCTAGATTTAAAAAGCTGTAAATTTGCTTACGAAAATGTTAATTTATCTCAATTGTAATGTTTTATATGACAATGGATATGTGCATAATAGTGGCGTTGTAAATAATTTTGTAAGAAAATGAATATACATAAATATCTTTATTTATATGTTGTTTTACTTGTAACTTTTCAATTTTTTGTTAGTCATTGGTTTTCCTTTGTAATAGGAAACTAAATTCTATGTTACGACTAATACTTATAAAGAAACATTAAAAATATTTCAGTCCCAATCAAAATTATCTTCTCAATTGTAATTATTTCATGCTATTTTATAAAGTTTACTTAGCATTATTATATAACTACTAAAATCAACAAGAATACGTGGGCTAGCATTAGCATGTAGAAGTCCTTCCTTTATGATATATTCGTAGATTAATTTCTGCTAGTAATAATGAATATTTTAGAAACGTTTATTAAATTATAATAACTTTTTTGGTAATTTAAAGTATTACATAACTACTGTAATAAAATAAAAATCGTTAATATATCCAATAAACTTACGGGCACTAGATTGATTTTATCTAAATGAAAGCTATACCTACTCTATATATAGCTATACCTACACAATTTAAAATAACATATTTTTGGAGCTCTTGTTACAATACTTATATACGGCGATAACTCGAATTTTCAAATCTGACTAATAATTATTGATTTAAATAAAATAATGTATTGTATAGTAAACGATTTGGAAAGTATGTACTTTAGCTTGAACATGATTAGTATCAGAACACGTTTTCCACATGATTGTTTCTGCTGCCAATTAAGCAGTTTGGTAACGCTGTGAGATCTCGATTTGTAATGTATTTTACCGTATAGTATATATTATGCTGATGATATTAATAACATGACGTAATATGGTTTGGTGATTGTGCATGAAGTTATCTCTATTAATATTATAAAGCAGAGAAATTTGTTCGAACGCGCTAATCTTAGAAACTACCAGTCGGGTATCAAAAATTATTATAATATTTGATAGAGCAATTATTGAGGACGACTTTAAGCTATTTAACATCATACTACCTCCAATAGCAGTAAAGCCGTATTAAAAAAAGTTACAAAATTGGGTAAACACCCACTGGTGGATAGCTTTCGCTTAATATTCAAATAACATTTTATGTAATGAAGCGTATTATGTTTAGTACATGTAATTATTGTTAACCAAAGAAGTAGTTACATGGGTACCAACGCATATAATTTCACGAACGCTTGTTTAATTCTTTAGACCGTGACGCGTCCGCCTTCCTTTTCCGATGTCGGTGAAACGTTTCGTTGCGCAAATAATTCAAATTATAACATGAAGCTACTACTACTGCAATGGATAACAATGAACGTAAGATTGGTTTACATTAGTAATTACCTACATACAACTATCCGTGTATTTTAGTATTGTTGTACAAAAAAAAAATGAAGTAAGAGTCTTACTTTCAATTCCTATAATAAAACTTTTACAACAAACATCCAAACACAAATTAGTTCTATGTGATACCAACATCTTGTCCACACAAAACAGTGAAATCTTGGATATTAAAGAGCAAAAAGGTGAATACAAATGATACACGAGTTTCTTTGAATCAGGTATGGAGTTAATTTAGTAGGTTTACTTATTAACATAATTTACCATTTCACTTCTTTTTAGTAGCATAACTAGAATAAATTAGTATCTAAATATATATGTTTTGTACAACAAAGAAAGCAAACATATATGTAGCCCGCTCGATGTAAAGCGGTGATCTACCCAAAGACAATTATAACTCCAGAGATTAGGTTTTAGTAAGTACTTTCAGCTACCTAGTGCGTTGCACTTCCACTTCTCCGAGGAACTTTGTACGAAGTTTATAGTTTTACGTAATGCTTTAATATAACGCAAAATTTGTATTTTCGGTATGTCACTAGACGAGCTGCTACAAGAAGAGATAAATTTATAAAGAGCTTTCTCTGTATTCTACCCCTCTAAAATGTACATATGTATAACCAGTAACGTGCCAAAGACAGATTGGCTCAGCTCTTTGAAATGTTAATTTAATTTTGTTTAATTTTTTTTTATATTGACGTCACCAAATCGAACGTGTATAAATTGTAAAAAGCATTTAAAACAAAATCATCTACTCTTTTGTCAACATTATTCATCGTTAAGCATTTAACATTATTTATATTTTAAATGAAACCTTTTGTTTTGAGATAAAATGCAAGCAATATGTATTCCTAGGTGAGTTAAGCACGTAATTTACAGATAATAATAAAAATACTCTTGTAACAACTAAAAACAGCTACATTGTTAGCCAGCTCACTTTAAATAACGTATTGAATGTCACAATTATTAATACTTGTTTCGTTTTGTGCGATGTAACTAATTGCTTGTGTGGTAATTGTTAATAAATAATTTAATGAATGATCGGGTTTATAAACGGGCTGTATACAAAGGTGTACATTTTTCAATGCCGTTTGTAAGGCAACTTATTTAATAACGAGGATATTTTCTTGATTTTATTTTAGTATGTATTATTTTTCAACAGATATTCAAGTTAAATTCATAAAATATTGTATAATAACATATTTTTAACTATGATTTACGCGTCTCTTTATTCTCGTAGAATAAATATCTGTTTACTTTTAATATTTCTTCTACATTAGTAAAGAACCTCTATGCATGACATTCGACGGTACTATCTTCCGATACAACAATAACTAAAATGCTTGCGGAACGCACTCTGGAATAGGCTACATAAAACTGTCCGTATGGTAAACAGTCATCTCTTAGGTTTATCCTGGGCAATTTCAATTACTAACCTCGAGACTTGTTTTGTCATCAATACGAAGCAAACTTTAAGAGGAAACTGCAATTGGTTGAACTCAAATGGTTGATCTTAGGGTATCAACGGTCTTTGAGGTATAATACAGTTTCTCCTTGAACACATCTAATAGTTACAGTAGTCTCGAGTTCTCGACAATGTTTCATGTTTTGAAATATTTTTACTATGACTGTCATTCTTTGCGTCGTAAATTGTTTACGTAAACCATAGCTTAACAATGCGATCTCTGTTAATCTCAGTTAGTCCGACAATTGAAAATGCAGTTCTGAAAAATCATAGCTAAAAATTTTGGGTAACTAGGAAATCAGGTAACTAATTATTTGTCCAAAAAATATAAGCCAGAAATTTGTTCTAAAATCAAATAGTGTACCTATTTGACTAACTTAATATAAGTATTAAGTTAATGGACGTGATTTCGAATTCACCTGTAATGAGCCTAAGCTTTCGGTGAAGGAAAACATCGTATGGTGGTAGGGTTTTTCTAATGTTCAACTGGCTAGCTACCATCCTCAAATTGTAAATCTGTCGCCAAATACTTATAGGTGTGATCCGACAGTTGAATCTGAGAGCCAGTCCCCCTACTAGGCTTAGCGTGTTCACCATCTTGGGCCATAGTGTCACATAACATCTAGTGATATTGTAGTCATAATGCTTATGCTACAAAGTATATATTTTCAAGTAGTCAACTTTTAGTGTATTTTTAAGTATAAATGGAATTATCATCTCGATACTTACTCTACTCAGCACTTGAACACTAAAATTAAGATAAATTATCACAAAATCAAATCTAATTTTTTATTATTCAAATATCTCTTTAAATTACTTATGACGGATAATTGTTATTTAAAAACCACATAAATACAACTGCTTGCGAAACAAGAAACCTTAATAGCGAGTATTTCCCGGCTTACTTGACATGTAGATATGTCAGTCTAAGCACACTTTAATATTTTTAAAATGTAGGTATATATATAAATATTATAAAGCGAAAAAGTTTGTTTGTTTAAGGATGCTAATAATAAGAACTACCAGTGGGATTTCAAAAATTCTTTTTGTATTTGATACAACCAATTATTGAGGAAGGCTTTATGCTATTTAAAATTTCGCTACGATGAATAAAGCAAAACTGTATTGAAAAAAGGTACAAAAACGGGAAAAAATAGTAAAATAGTTTTTAGTTCCACGCGAACGAAGACGCTGAGAGAGTTAGTCTCTCTAAACATTAACTTTAGGGAATAATAATCTTTAATTATCAATTTAAAATTCTTGAATATTTAAAACTGATCGTTTTATAATAGATTAATCAAGTGACACTAGACTTATGATGATGATTTTATAAGAATCGGAATTGTAAAGGTGAAAGTAAAAGTAACGGTATTCGTTTAATAATAACTTTATATAATTCACACTATAAACTAACATATGATAATAAAAATCTTTCTTGCTCTTGTCAGACGACTAAAGGAGATACACTAATTACGAAGCCTTATTCCTGTAAATACACTAACATTTATTAATATGTAGGTTCCTTATATGCTTAAAAAATGTACACTTCACCTGCACAGCATAAGAAGGTCTGAAGTTCTTAGTTACAAAAGTACTTACGCTTTTATAGTTGAACAATAAATAATGTTTAATACATAATTCGAATGATATTTGTCAAATAAACTTTATTTGGTATATTGATTTCTTTTTAGTAAGATAAAGGAATATTATAGCGTGCTTTGCTGAAAACGGGTGATAAGTAGGCTTATTGCAGCTTCGAGAGGTCGTTTGTTCGACTCTTACAAAAAGTGATTATTAGTGTGATGATGAACATGATTATTTGCTAATTACTCGGCTGTTTAATTTGTATACTTTTATAATACTAGCGGCTCCTTAGACAAAAATGAAGAAGACCATGGGAGTACTGTTTGAAACTAAAAGGCTGTTCCCATAATATCCAATCAGAATGTTGTCGGATCCGAGCAGCGCATATCGAACCTGTTATTGGAGTTTTATTATTTTGTATTCTTTTTTATCATTGCCTACCGAACATTGTAGGATAGTACGACTTAGGATCGACTGTTTAATATTGCTCCAAAAATGATTCTATATTATTCAATTGGTCATTTGCGTGTCTGGAAGTCCAATGTCGAATATATACATTGTATTGGCGTTTTATTACCATAACTTAAGCTTTGTTACTACAAGGTTAAATACCCAGTGGGAAATTACGCCCCATATTATTAGAAAGGTGTATTTTTTATCATTTGATAAAACCAGATCATAGATCACCTCAAACAATTATCTCTTGATAATTACTTGATAGACAAATAACATTTCGTTTACAATTGAGGTTATTTTTTGTCTATTATATTAGTATTGATTGTAACAGACGACTGTCATGGTCCCGATTCTAGTTCACGCTTCACAGTTTTCTATTGTCAATGTTAAGTATTTAGTCAGCGATGTTCAATAAGTAGGTACAAGGCAGAACTTATGTTTTTCATTGATGCAATCGCTGCATGTCACCTATTTTGTAACATACAATTTATCTTTCATTTTTCGAACGAAATTCGTCACTGTTTAATATTATGGTCTATGTTAATTTTACATTCTGGCAATGGCTTATTGACTATATTTTGTATACTGTACTATAAATATCAATATTAACCGAATCATCGTAGAAAGCTTTGTAAATTCGTAATAAAACGTATAAATACTTATGTACCTTACTAAATAGAATGCTCTGCATACCTCAACGTTTATTGACTTATGTTCATTGAATAAAACATATAAATATTTTTTTGTTAATAAGTTCTATACTTTATTATACTTAACCGTCAATCAATTTTTGTTCATCGCTATAAGCAAAGTTTTTTTTTATATAGTTAAGGTTTAGCATTTTGGCCATAATCTCACCTGATCTTAAGTGACGATATGGTCCAAGTTGGTAGACACGCTAAACCTGTGGAGGAACTGGCTGGAACACACCTATTGGTATTTGGCGGCAGATTTTCAACAGGTGGTAGCTAGCCAGATGGGCATTAGAAAAAGCCCTACCACCATGCAAATACATTAACAATATTAAGCATCTATTTAAACTGTAGATAGAACGCAACGAAATAATACAACAAAATTATTTATTAATTGTTGACAGCTATGTATTTTAAACATGATATACCTATGTAGGGTAATATATGCCATAAAATTTATAATATATTATTAGTAAGCAGTGAACTTGTTTGTATACACTTTTTATGTAATAGTTAACACTAATGAGAGACGACAAGTTTCAAACAATATTTCATTAACAAATAAATTCGTTTGTTTTTTAAAATAATAAAAAATATATAATATCTGTAAACTTAAATTACTACAATATTAATAGTAAAGACAAAATGAATCAAGTATAATAATATTAAGAATATAAAAACGAGGTCACTGGCCAACCGAATTTAAAAAACTATTTAAATAAGTACTAAAATCAAGAGAACTCTTGACTTTTAAATAAGGGCTCTCAAAAAGTAAAATTTGTCACATTAATTTCAGTATGAAGTGTACAAAATGTATATACTACAGTAAAGTAACTTAAGCACTTGTTATTGATTTTGTTAAGGGGTTAAAGTACAGTGTGACTTGTTACTGTTGTGTTTTTTAAGTGACTAAGCGCAAAGATAAGTAGGCATGCGAGAAAGATAAGCATGTTGAAGTACTTACTAATATTTATTTATCAACCACTTATTTTCTGAAAACACTCATTAAACACTTTTTTTATTGATTTTGTATATACATTTTTTTAATCACATTTATTTATCCTACGTATTTAATCTATTTAGTGAGTAATTCTTATATATCGTGGAACTTAAAATAATTTAACTATTTCTTTTCTTAATAAAAAGTGACCGCTGTCCTTTTCTGTATCATTGGCGATGTGTATGCAAAATTTCATGATGGTCACTTGAGTATTTAACGAATATACTATCTAGGGCCCACGACTCCATTTACATATAATTACTACTTTGAGGAGCCTACTCCCTCCATCTTAAATCAATATTGCTTGATCATCAGATTTTACATCATCAATTTACTTGATAACCTACTCTAAAAGATAACCCGAGTCGAGTGTTGTTTTTTACCAATATTTCCTAACTTATGCGTTCATTTAATGATATGCCTAATATTCATAAAATTCATACAATCATATCGCTTATGTATAACAGATAGGCATATGCTGCCGAATATTTTTTTTAATCTACCAAGAATAATATTTCTGTTATACATAATATTCATTGGGGATGTTACGGAGGTGGGTATACCGTAACCGGAAGTTATAATGTTTGTTGTGAATGATGTATTCAGTCACAATCTTGGTAAGTTAATGATAAATATTTTCATTGTGTTATATAACTATATGACTGGTGATAAATAAATACACACTATCCGTTTGGTAAGAAAACATAACTTTAATCGGTGTGTATAAATTTTAACGCGTTTCAGGATCAGACGGTGCAAATCTTTATTAATATTATAAATCGAAATTGTTTGTTTGAACGCGCTAATCTTAGGAACTAACAGTCGGATTCCAAAAAATATTTTTGTATTTGCACAATACATCTTTGAGGAAGGCTTTAGGCTATTTAATATCACGTTACCACTAATAAGAGCAAAGCTGTATTTAAAAAAGTTTCGAAAACGGGCAATGATTTTCAGTACCGCGCGAATGAAGTCGCGCGTACTACTAGTTCAATAATAAAGCGACGTGGTTATATATTTTGTACGCTACTAAAACGCGAGCGCCATGCGCATTCGTATAACCATGTCACTGTGACTCTCTAATATTTTGCCGAGACTCAGAATCAGCCAGTTTGTATCCAGCTGCAGAAAGGCTTGCAGGCCAGCATAATAGCAGCGACCGTCGGTGGTTTGTTGTTGCCAATTTACTTTGGATTGTATTCTCAAAGCTTAGATTTCGATGTCCTTCTGTAAAAAAACCTGAATCCCAAATGTGTCTCGCATGTGGATTGTAGCTTGAACAACGGTTTTGACTCAATCACAACGTTTCGTGTGACTTGTCAACTGATTGCCAGTGTTAGTTAAAATAGTGGGTAATAAATTTTTGACCACTTTATACCGACTATTGGAATCACGCAACGGGTACCTACGTCAGCTATGCTGTGTTACATAACTCCTAGAGTGTATTTGGGCATTCATTAGGAATTCTGTATTATTAAGAATGTTTTAGTAAGTAGCATTTTGATGAATAGAACACACATTTATTAAATTTTAATAATTATTTACATAACATTTATTTAAAGGAAAAGTTAATCGACTTATTTTCTGTGTTTTAATTAGTTATTTTTAATTTTAGAACCGCTTTAACGAAATTTTTGGCGTGAAGAAGTATTTAGCAGGCCGGAATGACACTTGTGACTGAGGGAGGTCATTTTCTCTTACGTTCTTGGACCACATTGAACTTACCATCAAGTAAAGTACAGTAATTATGCAGAGCCAGGAAAAAAAAGAATAAACAGGTAAAGAGTATGTTGGTGAGGGTAAGCGTGTACGTATCTCAAGGCCCTGTTAGAATATCACAGCTGTAGTGCTTCTGATTTTAGACCCGCAGCCGCATGCTGTGAGACAGGGACCTTTGTTGTTTTATAAGATAATGTTATTATGATGTGCCGTATGTATGTATGTTTAATTATTATTATTTTTTTCTTTCTTTATAGGGCAAATCATAGTTCATCTCAATTACATCTGTAGAAGTAAGTTCTTTCAACTTTATTGGTTTGTCTGCTTTAAATAGATTACGATGGGAGAGGCTAGGAATACGTATTAGGGATGATCGAATGATCGATATTCACTTAGGTAACCTACCTGTATACCTACTGTGGCATCTGTTTCACTTCTATTATTAAAATTAATAAAATATTCATTCACCAAATCAGCTTCCTGACAAATTAATTATGAACTACCTATTAATTGTAATCAATAAGCTGTTACTCAAACAACGAGTATTGTGGGTAATTCGTTTTTACAATAAACACGATAGATCGTCTCTAATAAAAACGAATCGTAGAAAGTAGCTATTACAAAAATAACTTTATTTCTACTACGTCTACACTGATGTTTGGTAACAGACAATTTCAGAAACCTCGTCCATGGTTCAACGACCATGCATTTAGCAATAAACTGTTTCGAATATTTTTATAAAGAATTATGTAAGAGTTACAAAACGATTAGTTCAAACAGTTTCTATTTTTTATGAAGAAAACTATATATATATTTATATTTATTGAGTGATCAATTATTATACAGCTTTATATAATTAGTCACTAGGAAGCAACTGAACCGATTTAGATTACATTTTATATTTAAAATGTTTTGTATATTAAATATAACTCAGACAGCTTTTATTTGTAAATACGCGCTAGCCTAGATATTGCAGTAGTCACATTATAAAGAATAACTTTAAATACTATTTTATATTATAAAACAATATATACTTTCCATTTTAATACTACTGAGATAACAATGCCAAAATCATATTAAATTATAGTGCTCCCGTCAAAATTAAAATTTCATTTACATGAATTTTGAGTTTTGAATGCTATAATGTTATTATATATTAAAAAAATAGTTACACCCTCTAGGTTTTAGGCATGGATTTCGGCCCAGGTGACCTTAATTCAATATGTTAATTTTTATGGCGCATTTAGTTTATAATGACTGCACTGTATTTCACCTTATCTGATCACAGCACAGTCTAAAATCAATTGGGATTACTAACAGATTAACAATCCTCGTTATCATGTCAGCCCGCAAATGCGATTACATATCAAGCCTTTTCTGAAAAATCATCGTAATTGACAATTCCATTTTTTACAGGAGAGAGTTATTTAATTACTAATTAAAAAGTATTAATGATATCTTTATAAAAATATGCCTTATTGTTCATAATTAATCAATGATCTATTAAAATAGTGGCTATTAGTACAGTCCTGTAAAGGCTCAATATAGATGTAAGCTTATTGATTCCGAAACAAAACAAGTAAAAAACAGTTACTGTGACGAGATGAACGCCACTTGCATGGTGGTTGTGATCCACTCAGACACAATTATACTGTACATTATCACACCGCATACCACTCCTACACTTCCACACGATAAGTACAAGGTTCTGTAAGAGACTGCCCCTGAGGCCCTTGCGCGGTTTGTCCGATGTCATTGTTATAATCACTAATCTTAGTAAGTCAGGACCTGTTGGTAAGTTTATTCCGCGAATCTTTGTCTGTTTTCCGGCAGCAGTCCAAGCCGAGGTTCAGTCATTCTGGCACCCTTGCACTCGCTACCCCGCGGCTGAGTGCCCTCAACATTCGCCCCAAAAAGTTCGGTGAAGCTTTCAAAGCCATTACAGGTAAACAGCGTATGTCGGGTCGAAAAAAAAATCAATTTGCTAATGCAAATTAGGTAATCCTTATCAGGCTAGACTAAGCAGAATATTTTGTTGGGATTTGCTGTATTAATATCCGAGATGTCGGTTATTTTCTGGATAATTTGTGATTGTTTATAATTAGGTTTTTATTACCATGTTTTTCTTAACTCGCTTTCTTGTAAGTCTATCCGGGTGAGATATTGTAATTGATATTAAACTAATTTCCCGATGAGCTAGATGTTCCAAATATGAACCATATCTCAGAAGTGGATGGTAATGCATGAAAGTGTAAAAAAGAAAGAAACGCGAAAAGGAGGAGATAAAGATATGTGACAGACAGAAGTATTGTAATACTGCTAGATGAACAAAATATATCAAAATTTCAATTACATTACCTTAAAAAGCAGAAAATAATAATAATATTAAAAAAATAATAACGTACCATGTTATATTAATCATGTTTATAGAATATAGTATAATTATTTCAAAAATAATGATATTTGTAATTAATTGTTTTCTATTGAAGTTGTATTATGTGATCTAATAGAAGCTCAACTAGTAAAATGGTAAAACACTACGTAATATACTAAATTATAATACTTATAAGGAATAAAAATAAATGGAGTGTTAAAATATTTTAATGACGAATTCCATATGATCTTCTTTGCTTGTTATTAAAAAAGTGTAAAATAGATTTATTTAATTAAAAATTAAAATAGATATATTAATATATCACAGTTAAAGTGTAACGCATCCGCAACATTTCAACATTATTTCACTTTTGTAGTACAATATACAAGCATTACTCATGTAAAAAATTGGCGCCATTACGATTACGCGAAATATGAGCCAAATAGAATATATTTCAGCACGCTAATGTACAGTATACACATGCGATATTGTGACATAAGCTACGAAATAAGACCACATTAAAATAAGGTAAAGCATTGCATAAAAATTGCAAACGATATAAACCATTTTTTATAAATTATCGCCCCATGTAGTAAAATATTTATACAGCTAATTTTTATTATGGTCCATTCATAATGATAATTATAATAATTAGCTTTATAATTTTACCAGAAGCGACGATAACGTTTAAAAATAGTTTATATCGTCTCTAGTAATATTTTTTTAGGACTAATGTATTAACTAATTATTAATTACTAACTAACAATGATGAATCATCGATGCTTATGTACTACAGTGTAATTCTAAAATAAAGTCGGATATCGGGAGATTATTAAATTATCAGTGTTCGTTCCAGTCATGCGAGCCTGCACATCTGTTCATAGCTGAATACATTTACACTGGTTGATTTGCGAAACATGCTAAATCAAAAGAGAGTGTTTATGTTGGATTTTACTCCGCTGGATTACAGAAATTATTCCGGCTGATTCCGGAACGTAACACCTTTAAATGTGCTACTACAGGCGATGTTATACTGATATATACCAGATGATATACCAGATTGATACCATTATTGTGTCCTACTATAACCCTGTATGTGGAGTATTACTGATCTACCATACGTGAACCCTTTTCTTCAACTGAGAGCACTTAAGAGTTTTCTCAAATCAAATCAATAAACTCTATTTAATATAGGCCCTGGGAAGGCGCTTACGAATGTTAAAACGACCACCGGTTTGGATAATAACCCAGTCATCGCGACGAAACGGCAAGAAACTCTATTATATTTTTTTGGTAGGTAACATATACTACATACAATAACATAACATTTACAATATGTTTTAGCGGATGCACAGAAAGAGGTGTCACTTCCAGACATCACCATCGTTTCACTCATATGTTGATTCACTCTGTAATAGCCTTTTGACATTAAAACTCGTGAGTTCGATTCCAACCGCGGTCGCGAACGGACGTATCCGTGAGCTCTCGCTGATTGTTTTCGAAATCGAATGCTGCGCCTTGCCGCGCCGCCTATTGTTCCTTTGTAGTACGTCTCGTCGGCAATAATCCGTCTATTGTTGCCAGTTCGTGCTACAGATAATTAGTTCTTGTTAATCTTAATCTATTGTTTGGTTATCGTGTCAAGTTTACATTGTGAAAATTCTCTTAGTTTTTATTGTGAATTCCAAGTATTGCTTTTTGTTATTGTGAATTAGTGCAGTGATTAAAGTACCGCCACTGTAAGTACGCCGGTCACCGGCTGCCAACAAAGGTAAAACTTATTTTACCTTAAGCCTTTTATTACAGGCCAGACTTCAGATATTGTTTTTTATTTCTTTTCTCTTTCCAAATTTGCACGTGCAGTAGATAGTATTTAAATGTTATTTCGCCGAACTCGGGATAGTTTTTAGTTTTTGCTAGCCGCACCCCCCTGCCCTTCCGGCAGGGAGGTTTTATTTTTACATCGGCTACTTCCTTATAACCTTACCCACCCCAAGCCCGCCACCCGATATGGCGCATCGTAGCGAGCTACTGCTCAATAGGTTACGCGCTTTCATCGAAAAGGAACAGCCGGACCTGTTCCAGAAATTCCTTTCCACCCAAACCCACCAACACCCACACGCACAACATGTTCGCGCTCCACCCGCCGGAGCAAACGCGCCGGCGCACCGCCCACCAACCCCAGCCGCGACCACTTCCCTACCCATCCGCACTCCCGCAGCCGCGGCGACCGCACCGGCACGCCGCCTAGCATCTCCACCGTCACCTCCGCGTACGCGCTCCCGTTCCCGCTCGCCTGTCACTCGCCAGGCACAAGTGTCCGACGCTCCCGCGAACTGTTCCTCGCGCACCCAGTCGCCTTCAGCGATTCCTACCCCTTCACCTGCATCTCAACCGTTTGCAGAAATGATTTCCTATATGCCACGTCCAATTCCCACGGCGAATTCCTTCTCGCCGCTCTTGTCTGAGTCAACCCCTGAAACAGAGACCGAAATGGAAGCCATAGATTCAGAGACTAATCCCGAAACTGGCTTCACAGTCGTTACCAGGACGAAACCTAAAAACAAGCGGGTGCTATCACCCGAGACAGTTGAAACTGCTGCCTCTAAAGCCAGACGCGCTTATAACTCTCGTGTCCCTCAGCTATCTGCAACTCCCTCAAGCTCCGCGATTCCTGCAACACCAGCTGTACACGCGCAACCCAAAATTCGTGCACCTCCCCCGGTTACGATCAAAGATAAAACCAAGTGGCTGAATATCTCTACTCAGCTAAACACACAAAAAATACGCTATACTAGCGCTCTGAGTACCCCTTCAGGGATTCAAGTTAAAGTCCCAACAATAGAGGACTACAAAAATCTTACTGCCTTCCTCAGAGGAGGCAAACACGAATTCTACACCTACACTCTAGAGGAAGAACGCCTTCTGCGCGTAGTTCTGAGACGCGTTCCAAAGGAAATACCCGTCGAAGAGGTATTCGCGTCCATCAAAGAACAGAACTTCCCTGTCCGTGAAGTACATCGTATGTACCATACCTTCACTAAACAAAATTACGATATGGTTCTTGTTGTCCTTGATCGCACCCGGGAAGGTAAAGAAATCTTCGCGCTCACCTCAGTCTGCGGTCTCTCCGGTGTCACAGTCGATATCCCACATAAAAAACACGCCCCGACTCAGTGCCACAACTGCCAGGCATACGGTCATTCGGCTAGGAATTGCCACATAAGGCCCCGATGCGTCAAATGTCTAGGTGATCACTCCACTAGGGAGTGCCCACGCATGCCCGAAGCAGTCGAACCTCCCAGTTGCGTCTTATGCGGCAAGGCCGGGCACCCTACGAATTATCGCGGCTGTGAACGTGCCCCACGTACGAGACACGCTCGTGGCCCTCATCGAGCGCCCTCAACGTACACCGCGGCAGCACGTCCGGCTCCACCACCGCTTATTTCTAACCAGGCCTTCCCGAGCCTCCCTGGTCCTGCGCGGGTTACTCCTGCACACACATCCGCACATGCCCCAACCACTGCGTGGGCCGTTAAACCGCAACCTGCGAAACCAATACCTGCAAATTCCACCACGTCCGCGTCGTCATCCGCCTTCCATGGCCTCGATTGGCTCGCAGGCCTTCTCAAAGAACACCTTGTCGACGACCTCATCGCGTTTGACGATATGATTAGCTCGAGTCGCGACTTCGACCGCCTCAAGGCCATTAAGGCCTTCCCTGACATTGCGCGCTCCATGCAACGCCTCATTCGCGCTTCCCCGTAATTAGTTTGCAATGGAGGATAGAATTAGACCCCGTGGCCTTTCTTTATCCTTTTTTAACGCGCGTAATTTAAAACCTCAACGTGACTTAGTAGCTAGCTTCCTTAAGGAGCGGCAAATAGACGTGTTTCTCATACAAGAGACACTTCTTAAACCGAACGTTCGAAATCCCGCGATTGCTAACTACAAAATAGTAAGAAATGATCGTACCGGCGAAGAGGCGGCGGCACGCTCATATACTATAGAAACTCACTATATTGCATGCCAATAGATCCTCCCGAACTCACCAACTTAGAAGTGTCGGTGTGCAGAGTGGGCATGACCGGTCATGCTACTATTCTTATTGTTTCCCCGTACCTCTCGCCCAATAAAACTCTCCTTCAGTCGGATCTGGAGGCACTTTTCGCGCTCGGCGACTCGGTTATAGTGGCCGGTGATATAAATAGCGGGCATATTCAATATAACAACCCGCGTACCACCGCTAATGGTAGGATACTTTATTTATTAGAAAATGCGCTTAACTTCGACGTGATTGCTCCCTCAGAGCCAACTCATTACCAAGCTAACTGCCGCCCCTCAGTATTAGACGTAGCCATATTAAAAGAAGTCGCGCTTCAGGTACGGCAAATCGAAGTCGTACATGAACTAGACTCCGACCACCGGCCAGTAGTTCTGCAACTCGGTCACCCGGGTGACCACACTCCCGGTTCAGTAAAAGTAGCTGACTATCCAAAGCTCAGACAGTATCTCTTTAATAACCTCGCCTCATCTCACTTAGATAGGATCCCCAACGAAATAAAGTCTGAGGCCGATGCTGATCTGGCAGTTGAATCTCTAGTCGGTCACCTCCAGAATGCCATCAGGGTAACCTCGAAAGAGGTAAGGGCGGTAAACGATCGTCGTTTCATACTCCCTGATGACATTCGAAGATTGATCACGCAGAAAAACGCGGCAACACGCGCGCACGATTCCTATCCGACGGAGGAAAATCGCATAAGGCTACGTAACCTACAAAGATCAGTTAAATCTCGTATCTCTGAACTCCGTGGTCAAAGATGGGACAGCCTCTTAGCGGAAATCAAACCGTCTCATCTCGCCTTCTGGGATCTCGTTCGTAAACAGAAGAGCAGCTATTCGTCCGCGATGCCCCCGTTAGATAGAGGCCCCGGCAATTCGCCCGCCTTCGAAAGTATAGATAAGGCAGAGTATCTCGCTGCTACTCTCGAACAACAGTGTTCTCCCAATCCCTATGAATATCATACTAGAGATCCCGAACACGTCGGCAGGGTCGATCAAACAATACAAGCAATAAGAGAGACCCCCCGATCGAAAACTTAGACCCGGTTACAACTGACGAAGTCCTCGCGATCATAAAAGCCCTTAAGCCAAGGAAAGCCCCCGGTCCTGACGGGATTACGAACGAAGTCCTCAAACTTCTCCCTGATAAACTCATAGCCCTTCTAGTCTGCATCTTCAATGCGGCCATAAATCACTGCCATTTTCCAACTGCTTGGAAAAAGGCAACGGTAGTAGGTATCCGTAAACCCGGAAAAAAGGCATCTCTTCCGGAAAGCTACCGCCCGATAAGCCTCCTCAATACGATAGGTAAAATATACGAGCGGATTCTGTTAAACCGACTACAAGCCTTTGCCGCAGATAAATGTCTTTTACCACACGAGCAATTTGGCTTTCGACCGAAGCACTCGTGCACTCACCAAGTGCTCCGCCTCACGGAGCATATTCTCTCCAATTTCACGGAGCTACGCCGTCCAAGGCGCACGCTTGCTGTATTTTTCGACATAGCCAAAGCCTTCGATAAGGTCTGGCACGAAGGCCTCATATATAAACTCAATCACTTTCAAGTTCCGGACAGACTAGTCCGCATAATCCTTGCTTACTTATCGGACCGCTCCTTTTGCTATAAAGCGGACGGAGCCCTATCTTCACCTCATCCAATACGTTCAGGAGTCCCACAAGGCTCCATACTAGCGCCTTGCCTGTTCAATTTGTTCGTTAGCGATATACCCGAATTCCCCGACGTCGCAGTAGGGTCCTACGCAGACGACACAGTTATCTTCAGCTCGGGCAGGAATAGGATTCACGTATACTACCGCGTCCAAAGAGCTGTCTCTAATTTCGGGTCCTGGTGTCTTAAGTGGCGCATAGGAATTAATCCAGACAAAAGTGCGGCTATCATGTTCGATCCTCACGCGAGAAAGAACATAAAAAAAACATTACACCTTTTCGGCGTCAATATCCCTTGGACTAACCAAACTAAATACCTTGGTGTAGTATTAGACAGGCACCTTACCTTTAACAAACATATAGATTACGTACAGAAAAAAGCCTCCCGGGCTATGGTTCTACTACGCAATCTAACTTCCTCCAAGAGCAAAATGTCACTCAGGCATAAGCTCATAATATACAAAGTATGTATCCGTCCCATACTTACATATAGCTGTCCCGTATTCGCTCACGCTTCGCGAACCACCCTTCGCAAACTACAAGTGTTGCAAAATAGATTCATGCGTATAGCCGTCCAAGCCCCGTTCTATGTCCGTAATGTAGATCTCCATAAAGATATGGAACTTCCGTCCATGTATGCATATATTAAACACCTTACAAAGATTTTTTTTGAAAATGCTGAACTTCATCCTAACCCCAAAATAGTACACGCAGTTAGCTACACTTCCAATCCGCACGCTAAAGGCTTTGCGCGCCGGCCACGCAATTGCTTCTCCGACCCCGTCGACAAAATAACGAGATTAAACGCGCTTCTCCCTGCTGTCTCCAGCAATCGCTCGTGTCCGCGCACACGCCCGCGCAACCGCCGTCCTCGCCGCCGAGGCCGAGCGGATAATTTCGCTCCCGCACACCCGCCGCGGCCTCCCTCCGCAGACGCCTGAGCCTAGGTTCGATCCTCCGGATAGGAGCCCTCGAGTGACTCTGCTCGCGCGATACAGTGACACTCTACATCACTGAGAGTACACCATGACACCGCATACCATTCGTGCACACTCACACGTTAAGTACACGGTTCTGTAAGGGACTACCCTCGCGGCCCTGAGCTGCTTACCTAATAAGGTCGTTGTTAGGATCACTAAATTTGTAAGACAAGACCTGTTGGTTAGTCAGGATCGTGAATCTTTTTCACTTACCAGCAGCAACGCAAGCCGAGGTTCGGCCGTTTTGGCACCCTCATGCCCGCTGCTTCGAGGCTGAGTGCCTTCAGCACTTGCCCCAAAAAGTTCGGTGAAGCTGTCAAATCCCCTGGGGCTAACAGCGTATGTCAGTTCGAAAAAAAAAAAAAAAAAAAATCAAAACTCGTTTGACGTGGTGCTTGTACTTACTATCCGGCAAATCGGTAATGTACTTTAGGACTATATTATAAAAGCTAAAACTAATTTCTAAAAAAAAACTAAATGTCTATCTGGGTTATACCTAAACCTATGAGTTATTTTATCACATTGTGGCTACCTCACTCTCTTCATATTTTGTCTATTTAGAATGTAATAAACCCTGTGGGAAAATATATCAAGAATCTCTGCATTTATAGTTCACTAAAAGACAAATGCTTATTTTGTATTATAATTGTATTGACTATTATTAATTAGATAGATACTAATTATAAATATGTTTTGGAACATTTATCTTTGTAAACAAATAATGGTGGGTAAATATTTTTTTTTGTGTGTACAAAATGTTATTTTACCCAAGGTCAAGTCAAGTACAAATATACTTAAAGGTTATTAACTTTAGTTTCATAATGACTATGCATAATTATACATATGAACAATTGTGTGAATTTTTAAAACAAAGATTTATGTTATATTATTTACGATTGAATGTTGATTTTGTGATATGAGAATGAGTTAATTCATTTTGATATATCATTTAAATATATCATTTTGAAAAGTGTTTTGGTTTCGAACTTTACTTTGAGAATATAAGCTTTCCCGTTTATTAAATAAATCTTTCTTGTGGTGTCGATGAAAAGGTGAATAATACACTGATGAACACTTTTTTTTAGTTGTATTACAAAATTATACTACTGTCTTTAATAATAACAGTACAACACAAAAACAATGGTGATCAATGAGAGATCAGAAACCCACCGGCATTCACCATTGTCATACCAGCCTGCAGAAATATATCGTCACGCACCATCTTCTGACACCTTTGCATATCATTTTAATATAAGAAATTAACCAAGGCGGTCATTAAGTTGCAGGTGTTTTGATAAATTTGCCTTTGTACCAAACATGGCAAGAATTGCGTAATTATAATGGATACTAGATTTTGTGTGGCTTCGCTCGCGTTTATATCAATTTTATCAAACAAATCGGTGACGCAATAAAAAGTTTCATACAAAGTTTATCCCTCTACTTACCCCTCTTCCAATAAAGATTTCGTGAGAAAAAGTATTATCGATATATATCGATTCAGCGGTTTAGATGTGACAGCGTAATAAACAAACTTACTTTCGCATTTATAATTTTTGTATGAAGTATGATGATTCTCCTGAAAATACCTTAGACCAACCTCTTACATGAGAGAAAGTAGTTTTTAGACTGAAAGGGCTACAGAAATTTTATAGAAACTGTTCACAAGCTGTGTAATACAGTAACTTACGGTGTATTTATTTATTAATCGAAAACCGAATACGTAGAGGCGTTTTCAAGTCAGACAGGCTATGTCAAATAACCTGATATGTACTTATAAGCTAGTACGTCGGCAGCGACCGTCTATGGAACTTTATTGTCACGTTTAACCACTGTTCTTAAACTGCGTTAAGCTCACCATAGGTAAAGCTCAAGAATTATATACAAAACATAATATGTTAATTCATAAAACAAACGTTCGGACGTTTTTACTATATAATAATATATATTATGAAATTACATATAATTACTATATATTTAATTTGTTCGCAAGGTTTAAAGAGTAATATCATGGTCACTAGATGACTTCGTAAATCGTTGGTCACGACAAAAATTACAATAACCATTGTCTGACATTGAACACAACAGCGGTATTTGTTTAAGATTTTAATTTGGGTATAAAATTCCTACTAGAAAATCATATAATCAGTAATTTCTTACCCTTCGATTGTATTATAACAGACATACGTTGCAAGTTTCGTTTGTGAGACTGGTGTTAAGTGTAATATAAGGTGTGGAATAATACAGGGATAAAAGTTTTGATTTCATCCCAGTAAACTTGTAGTTCTACACGAATTTCTATAAAAGAAGCGTTTACAGCCGTAAAGTTTAAAGAATCATTACAGCAGATAACAAGGCAGAAAATGTTATAAAGTGCTGTATTAAATGATAGGCATTACCCTCTTCTTAATATGGATCAAGGATTTATTAGTTAACTACTTCAAATATTGTTTAAAATTGATTGTTTTGGACTGATGTCCACATTTTGAAACTTCTAATAATTAAAAAACGATCTAAACAAGCGGAGAAATCATGGAAAATAATAGTAACCAAATTAGGTCGTTATTGAAGAGCCTAATTGTAATTATTAATTGCAGTGAATTTGACCACAAATACTGAAGTAATAATAAAATTGCATTAAATAAAAGTGTAAAGCGAAATCAGTTGACCTTCTTAACTGCAAAGACGCAACAGTGAAACAAAAAGGTTTCATTAAATTTTTTTTATTAGGAAATAAACCAATATAATTGATTACCATTTTTTTTAATTACATTTTTATATTATGTTTAATACAATATCGTACGATATTGAGTGACACTGACACGGTAAACTAAGACAAAGCCACCTTTAAGTGCAGCTGCTAGGAATATCGATAGGTGCTTGACGATACACTTTGTATGAGGGTGATAGGAAGCCAAGCGAATATAAGAAAAACTCTACCATACTATTAAAAGTTTTTCACGATGTTTTCCTTCATAGCAATATCAGCTCATTGATTGATGGACTACATTTAGTAGGCAGGTACTAATAGGTAGTATTTGAATTTTAGATAATATTCAAAATAGTAAGCAAGATTCATTTCAATAATCTAATTATTAGATAGATAAACATTGAGAAGATACACCAACATATTCAGTATCGATTTAGGTCATTTGTTTAGTTTTTAACAAGATGTTAGTCCTAACAATTGATATAACGTTAATCTTTGCGCATTATATTGCGCACTGATATTATCATAATCATACTTATACGTTAAGTCTAACATTTGAATAAGTATATGATGAGAAACTCATTTTTTTCATAGGAAGGTCTTACATAAAATACCCGTCTTCGGCCGGGCAGCTAATGAATAAGTGATGTCAGATTTTTACAGATTAAAAACTTATGGACTCTATAACTGCCGCCGGGATTGACGGAGCGCTTCGTATTTGTCATGTAAACTTGGTAAGATCAAACCTAGCTCTGAGCCCTCTACTGGGGTTGAGGACTGGCACAACGATTTAAACCTTCAGAGAGACGCAAGCAGAGGATCGACACGCTACTTGTGGAAACTGCTCTGCGATAGCAACAGATGCGACCGCATCTGCCGCTGCAGGTCACTCTAAGGTGCCCAGAGGTTATTGGTGGCTCTTCGTAGCCCGGTTCCTCGTTCACGGAAAGGAAGCGGGGTGGACCACATCCGTTCTCTCCGCGCCACTTGTTTCACGAGTATAAACTGCTTTCTAAAAAAAAAACAGAAAGCTCCAAAAATAAAATTAAAGCAGAATAGTTGCTGGCAGACAATTTATAATTCGTCAGTCTTATTTTCGTAGTTACGTAAAAACTGCCATTGATTTAATACAACAAAAAAAAAATTAGTCATCCGCTAAATAATCCTAAGGATAATATCAAGCAGGTTTTACTGTCAAAAGAACTGTGAAACTGATAACCGGTGTCTCAACCTTCTTCTCTGTGTATCTACATTATTTGCAAATTAAAGAAAAAGAACGTAGAATCTGATTGCAGATGCAACTATTTCCCAAAATAATCGTAGTCTTTTAACATCCATGACTGTCTTCTTACTCCTAAATTGAAGAAATTAGTTGTAAATTTAATATTACAATTCTTATATAGTGTGTAGTTTTATTTCTGTTTCTAGGTTGATGTACCTTTTATAATATTCGGAAAATAACCTACAAGATACCCATGCAGTAGTTTTGAAATCAAAGACCTTCGTATAATCTAGAACCAGATAAAGTATAAGGTTTTCAGTTATGTCTTTCGTAAATACTATTATATGTTTAAATAAATGCATAATCGTTATTATTATTTTATAATTAATGAGTTAACAATATTTTTGAAGATGACTTATACTTACCGCATAGAAGTAACACTTTCTGAACTACTTTTTCTACGTAATACAAAGCTTTATGGCACTAATGGTTGGTTTATCTTTTATTTATGATGGGGTTTTATATAGTAAAGTATCTTTTTTGAAATAACCAATAAACGTACAGTTCACTTGATGTTACATGTTTACAGGTATTACCCTGACTGCAGTCTTAGACCAGGTATAATAAGGTGCTACTCTTGAGGGTTATGTTGATAAGCCAGATTCGCGATAGTTAAATTCCGGCTAGAGTCCAAGTCGAGGTTGGTCTGCTTAAGTGCCCTTACGTTGGTTCTCATATCGGTTGAGTACTTTCAGCGCTCGGAACAATGTCCGATGAAGCTGTAAAGGTCCGTCAAGTCAACAGCGTTAATCATATTGTAAAAAAATGAGCACTGAGTTGAAACGACTCCTGTCCTTATGTGTTTAAATCTTACGGGCTGAAACACAACGTTAGCACTACTACTATACACCAGAAAAAACTGTGATAGGGACCACTTTGCGCAGGACAATCTCTTGAATAACAAAGAAGGATTATTTATACCCAGTAAAATACGAGCAATTAGGTAGTGAAGAATTTCAACTAACTTTAACGCATATTTATTTATATTCATTTTATATTTTCTCAAAACCTATTTGTAATTTTATCAGTATAACAAGAATGTAGTGTCAAATACATATAGAAAATTATTATTTGTGTTAATAAACAATGTTGAATAAACATTAACATGTTGCAGAATAATGAAAATAAAGTATAAACAAAACAATTGTTTGAGCTGTTACTTGTTGATACAGCTAAAAGAAACAAGCGCTTCGACCAACTATGTCATCGATAAATAAGACTAAAGTAAAAAAATAAAATAGCGAGACGTTTCTAGTTTAAGAAATTCGTTTTATTTTGCATCATTGACGAAGTATTATAAATTAGAAAATGTTTTGAATTTAAATTTCTGTTTCATTCAATCTGTATAATATTATATTATAATAAATGCTGTTTGTACATTAAGTAGGAACTCTTCTCTCGACCCGACAGTTTACGTAAACATATAATTTGCATTAAAAATAAAATTATAGAGAATATTTAAGCATATAATGATACTGAATTCAATTTCATAAATATCGTGAATAAAAATAAAACATATATTACACTAACATTTTAATATTCAACAAATTACGTTTTAATCAATATCTGAATATCTGGGTATGTTAATATGTTCAGTCGAAAATGAATATATGAATGAATGAATGAATATCCACTAATATAATAAAAGTCAATGTGTTCCCGTGTAAGTCAATAATATATTTGGTTGATTGATTTTCGGCGGAGAATTATGTTATGGTATATATATATCAATTTGCATATATAAACTTATATAACTGAAGTTATATGTTCATAATTCAAGTTGTTTGACGCTCATGTTATACGTTTGTATGCAACTGTTAATAAATGTAATGTACAAATTAAGTTTGCCTTTTGTAAATTTAATTATATGATAATATATTGGTTCTTTTAAATTTATGTTCCTGCTCAATTTCGAAAACTGTTAATGTGCTTATTTTTTAACTAATCTGCAGATTAACTGATTCTTTTTTATACTCTATAAATTTAGCGTAATGACCATAATCCCACCTGCTGTTAAGTGATTATGTGACCCGATGGTGGTCACGCTAAGCCTAGTAGAGATGGGTATTAGAAAAAACACTGCACTCAATTACTGAGTCAAAATGAAAAAATGACACATTTTACATAGGTAATGTGTACTTTAATGGTTTCTGTATCATTAAGCATTTAGCTTTATAAATAATTAAATGTACATTGTACAATAACTGGCGACCTTTGTATTGACTATAATGTATCGTTCAATTACAAAGATTATATTACACTATATTTTTAATAGTATTGAACTTGAAACAAAGCATTCTTTTGTAAATATGTGAAACAAGCACTTACTCAAACAGATTTATTTGAATAAACAACATATTAAAATGTGCTGTATTGTTATACACGTTCATGTTCAAGGAAGCAAGGAGGTAATTAATAATTCAATAGACGATTGTTTAATAATCTTAGATTATTAGTTCATCGTGAACCTTGACGCACATCGATTGCATAGTACTTAAGAAAATGAAAAAACAACATATATGTATGTGAACCAATGGTATTTTTATAAAATGCCTTTCATGCCTGCCTAACATGTCATAGACACTTACATACTAGTGTTACTTATTTTAATGTTATACAGCGGAAACGTTTGTTTGTTTGTTTAAAGACGCTAACCTTAGGAACTTCCAGTTTGATTTTAAAAGTTCTTTTTATATTTGATACAACAATGATTAAGGGGGGTTTTAGGCTAATTAACATTACCCCACCGTCAATAGGAGGAAAGTTGTACCTATTAAAAAAAAATATAACTGTTTTTTATATATAATTTTCATTTCCACGCGAAGTCGCAGGAACAGCTAGTGGATAGATAAAGATTGATATCAGCGGAGGTTGTGCGTGTCTTTTAGTGGGTATTTAACGGTGCCTCACTGATGAGTCCCACACATTCTTTTCGTAGGTCACCCGATGCATTTCGTAAGGATGTACTTACGTCAAGGGTTCCCAAACGTTGCGTCGTAGAGAGTGAAGAAGGGCGCCGTGAAGCGACGATCTTTACTATTGTCGCATCGTTGTACCTATCTCTTTCGACCAGCTAGATAGGTTCAGGTGGCGCGACAAAATAGTAAACATGTATGTGCGCTACGAACTGAAGAAGACTAGGAACCCCTGACTTACGGGAATTTTTTCACCAAGTTAAGGAAACAAAATATGTATTAATTTCTAGTACAACTGATCCTATTCTAAGCTTACATAGTTACATAGAAGATATAAGTAGTTGCAGAATGTATGTAAGTCATGTTTGGTCGCCAAATATATACACATATTCATTTAGACATATATGGGGTAAAAGCATACCACAATTTACAATTACTAGTTATGATAAATAAAATACGCCACGAGATTATAGTTACGTATGAATTTTAATTATATGAGTCAGAAATTTCAAAAACAAATTATAAATAGATCTTTATATAATTATACTATATAAAAATCCCCCGTCACGTTGTTCGTTGAACTAAATATCGGAAACCGCTAGACCGATTTTGACAATGGGATTTTATAAATGTTTATTGCTTGATTCAACCTGAAAGATAGAATAGAATAATCGGTAGTAACTGATTCTATCTCAAAACACGATAGTTGGGCTGGCGACGAGTTATAGCCTACAGGAAAGGACAGAACGAGGTTTGTCAAGCTAGCTGGTATTATTTTAAAAGGAATACACGTCCTCAATTAATTTGTTTCGATATTATAACTTAAATATTTTTATGACAAACACAGGTGATAAGTATAAATTATAGGTACTTTAGTATAGGACTTACAATTTTATAGTGCTAGATCTAATTAAGAACATTTTTTTTGTTTTAGATAACCCATATATTGAGGTATACGTTGTGGTTCAATTGACTTAATGTATAAATTCATTCACCATAAGGAGAAAAATAAAAATGATTTGTTTCATGTCAAGAGATTTTAAACTTTTTGGTAAATTTCTGATAAGTTTACAAAATAAGTTTACAAAATAAGTTTACAAAAATTTGGAAAATAAAACAATAAAACTCGCTACAGGATGTTATTTATTATATACACTAATATTATAAAGAGGAATGATTTGTATTTTTATATGTTTGTAACGAATAAACTCAATAACTGCTACACCGAATTTAAAAATTCTTTAACTATAACAATTCTACATTACCCCGGAGTATCATAGGCGATATTTATTATTAGCAAAAAAATAGGGATCATTACTAAGACTTCAGTAATGTAACACATACTGTATATAAATAAAAGACGCCTAGCCTAGCAGGCGGGTAACAGCTAGTGACAATATATGGGTATTATAAAGTTTGTGCATAAATTGATATGAGACAAGGATTTTCTTCATAACAACTGATAACAAGAAAAACGTAAAATAAAACAAATAAGTAATCATTATTAAAGGCTTAGGTCAGGGGATATAGGTGTATATAATAAAGAACTTCCTCTAGGTAACAAAACTATATTGTTTCACAATCTTCTACTTTGCACGTCTTACTCTATACAGCACATAACAACGACTTCCGATCGAATCGTGCCGACTTCTACAGCCGTCTCGTATTTAAAATGCGACAACTTGACTTATAGTACCATAAAGTACTCTAATTTATTTCTACAAATATTTAAAATATATTTTAAGTGTGGTACTTCGATTAGTATGTGATGACAATTTGACTTATAGAACCCTAAAGTACCCTAATTTATTACTTCACATATTTACAATATGTTTTAAGTGCGGTGCTGGTTATCAGTTGACAATTTGACTTATAGTACCATAAAATATCCTAATTTATAAATAAACCTAACAATTATTAAGCTTATAAAATGTATACATAAGTCATTTTGTTAAATTTGCTCAAGTGATCTATACTAATACTATAAAGAGGAAATATTTGTATTTTTGTACTTTTGTCTGTAACAAATAAAATTAGGAACTAAGGACCGATTTCGAAAATTCTTTCACCGTTCTTTCACCGTAGCAGACATTAGCCCTGAGTAACTTAGGCTATTTAATATTTTTTTAAGAAAATGATTAAATAAAGTTTTAGTTTCACGCGAACGGAGTCGTGGACGCAGCTAATATATAATAATTTAAAAAATTTGCTTTATCGATCGTAATTGTAGCTTTGTGCGTTTATATATTTCCAAACAAAGCACACTTTAGCAATCGCATCATATAATCTTCAAAATTGCATGTTTTTTGTATAGTTATGTCTTAGCGTTATGGCCATAATCTCACCTGATCTTAAGTTATGATGCGGCCCAAATTGGTAGAGACGCTAAACCTGCTGAGGATCTGGCTCTCAAGTGCAACTGCCGGAACACACCTATTGATATTTGGCGGCAGAGTTTCAACTTGAGGCTGGTAGCTAGCCAGACGGGTATTAGAGAAAGCCCTTCAACCACGTTATAGTTTTTTCACGATATATCTTTTTGTGTAATTAATGATCAAAATAGAGACTGGACGAACTTGTTTTTACATGTACTATGTAGGAACTTGTAAACTTTTTTGTTGAATCTTGGTATTAAAACTTATACAAACCTCAATAAACAAAAGACGTAGCAACATATAAAACCGGTAATCGGGTGATAAGTTAGGGCGTAAAAGGGTGACAAACACACATTGGTATTTATAATAAAAATGATAATAATAATCTTTTTGGCTCGTTGTTGTAACTTTTTTCATTGAAACTTTGCTCCTATGGGTGGTAACGGGTTGTTAAATGGCCTAAAGCCTTCGTAAATTATTGTTGTATTAGATACAAAAACAGTGTTTGAAATCTGACTGGTAGTTCCTAAGAGTAACGTGTTTAAGCAAACAAACTTATCCGCTTTATTATATTAAAATATAGGTTGAAGATTTAAGATATGTGTACGGTATGTTTTGATAAGATGTCGTTTTAAATAATTATATTTTTAATTATAATAACTTTTCTGTGGTATTTTTAAGAGTAATGTATACTTGTTTTTATCACTAAAATTCTATGCAATCTATATCTTTCTTTCGAGTTTCTTTACAGGAAGCCGGTAATAATAAATCCAAATATACGTCTTACCCTCATATCTGTACATCTGGGTATATTTTAGAAACCATTTCTATCTAAAAACTTGAATTATTCAGATAGATACACATGGAAGGCCATCACATGTTAGTTTAGTATATATTTAATTTGAAAGTATGCAAACTGCTAAAAATGCTTTACTAATACTACTTAGAACGTAGGTTGCCGTATTTTCGTTTTTCTATTTATCTTTTAATCAAAGTAGGTAAAAACGAGAGCTATAAAAATATGTATACTTACATTAATCTGTCATGTGTTGCAATAAACGGCAAAATATTTGAATTATTTGATCCGATACTCTGTAAATCCTGTTTGCGAAGAATTCTAGAATGAATCCTAAGAATAAAGGTTAAGGCCGCTACAACTTAAAGAGCAGAATATTTTATTATTATGTAACCACAAATTCTATTAATTTATGTAATTAATACTTATTTTATAAATCAACTGGCTGCGCCTGCGACTTCGTTCGTTCGAAATATATTTAAATATAATTTTTACCCGTTTTTGTAACATTTTTCAATACTGCTTTGCTCCTATTAGTTATAGCGTGATGTTATATGGCCTAAAGTATTCTTTGATGATTACTCTATCAAATACAACAATAATTTATTAAACCCGACTGGTAGTTACTTAGGTTAGCGAGTTCAAACAAACAAACATACTTATCCGGTTTATAATATAAAATGCCTGCGACTTCGTTCGTGTGGAGATAAATTATATAGCGATGATAGCTCAGTAGTAGTGTGTACGACTTCGCGTCAAGGGACGTGATTTCGAATCCAACCACCAAGAATGAGCTTGAGCTTTCGGTGCAGGAAAACAACAGATCAGGTGAGATTATGGCCATAAACCTAAACCTTAACTATAAATCTGTTTTTGTATCTTATTTCTATACGGCTTTGGTTGTAGCGTGATATTAAATAGCTTATAGCCTTCCTCAATGATTACTCTATCAAATACTAAAATATTTTCTGAAATTTGACAGGTAGACTTAGATTAGCGCGTTCAAACAAACACACTTTTCTGCTTTATAATATTAATATTCATAACATTCAATTGACTAGTACACGTTGTCCTGCCCTTCTCGGTAGTTAATAACTGAACCACAGCGGTATCTATCATATTATAGAATAGCGATGAACCATGTACTCAACAAAATAAATATATTACATGAATTTTACTTCTGTCGGTCATCTCGTTTAGAAGTTACAGGTTCACAAACATATGTACACAATATTTTATTACATGTAAAGATAGGTGAGTACCTATTGTCTGGGAGTTCGATTTCAACCGCGGTCGTGAACGGACGTGTCCGTGAGCGCTCGTTGATTGTTCTCGAAACCGATCGCTGCGCTTTACCGCGCCGCCTATTGTTTCTTTGTGTTATTCTTACGTCTTATCGGCAATAATCCGTATATAATAAAGTTCGTGTTACCGATAATTAGTTTATTCTTAAACTCAATCTATTGTTTGGCTATCGTGTTAATATTACATTGTGAGAATTCTCGTAGTTTATTATTGTGAATTCAAAGTATTGTTTGTCGTTATTGTGAAACAGTGCAGTGATAAAAGTGCCGCCACTGTAAGTACGCCGGTCACCGGCTGCCAACAAAGGTAAAACTTAATTTCCATTAAGTCTTTTACTACTTTTACAGGCAAGGTCTCAGATATTGTTTATTATTATTATTTTTTTCTTTTATCTTTACGTTTTGCACGTGTACTAGATTGTATTTAAATGTTAATTCATCGAACTGTAGATAGTTCGTTTAACTATTGCTAGCCGCGCCCTCAGGCAGGAAGGATTTTTATACAGGTTTCCTTTTAAACCTACGTTATACCAAGGCTGCTACCGGAATGGCAAACCACTCAGAGCTTTTGCTAAATAGGTTCCGAGTCTTCGTAGACAAGATACACCCAGAGCTCTTTCAAGAGTTCCTTGCTGCTCAGCCCCAACCACCGCAAAATGTGCGTATCCCGGCAGCGGCGGTAAATGCGCCCGCGCGCACCCGCCCTCCTTCTCCGTCCCGCACACACGGGACCTCTAGTTCTCGCTTGCGATCGCATTCCCCAAAAGGAATCTAAATAGTCATTCACAGGCACCTGTCTCTCCCATACTACCTACATCCCATGTACCAACGCCGCGACAATTCGATCAACTTATCTCATATGCTCCACATCCGATCCCTACAGCGAATTCATTCTCGCCACTTAGCCCGGACCCGACACCAACCAACGAGGCAGAAATGAAGGAGCCCGAATCTGTTAATACCGACAGCGACTTCACGCTAGTCAGTAGGGTCAAACCTAAAAATAAAAGGGTACTTTCACCAGAAACTACCGAACCGAAAGTAGCCAAGGCTTGGCGGACCGAAAGCACCCGCGTCCCTGCGACCCCTTCAATCTCTGCGACTCCTGTTCCTGGCCCCGCGGCCTCGACTGAAAAAGCAGTCCGCCAACCACCACCCGTCACTATCGCTGACAAAGCAGCTTGGTTGAATATTTCCACGCAGCTTAATATTAAAAAAATCCGCTATATTAGCGCCCGTAGCACCCCTGCCAGGATTCAAATTAAAGTCCCTACGCCTTTAGATTATAAAAATCTCACCGCCTTCCTTAGAGAAGGAAAACACCAATTTTACACTTTCACTCTGGAAGAAGACCGTTTACTGCGCGTGGTTATTAGGCGCGTCCCCAAAGAACTCCCCGAGGAGGAAATCATTGAGTCCCTTTAGGAACAAAACTTTCCGGTCCACCAGGTACACCGCATGTACCACCACATAACTAAAAAATTATTCGACCTTGTTCTTGTCATCCTAGACCGCTCTAAGGAAGGCAAGGAAATCTTCTCGCTTAAATCCGTATGCGGCCTCTCCGGCATCACTGTCGAGTTACCGCACAAAAATCACAGCCCTACTCAATGCCACAATTGCCAATCGTATGGACATTCTTCCCGCAACTGCTTCATTAAGCCGCGTTGCGTCAAGTGTCTACAAGATCACTCTACTAAGGAGTGCCCACGTACCCCTGAGTCCCCCGAACCACCAAGCTGCGTCTTATGCGGCAAAGCCGGGCACCCCGCGAACTATCGTGGGTGTGAACGTGCCCCACGCATGAGACGCACGCGTTTTCCCACACAAGCGCCTTCAGCGCACTCAGCGGCTACACGTACCGCACCGCCGCCACTCATGTCTAATCAGGATTTCCCGAGCCTGGGCAAGCCAGCGCGGGTCACTTCCGCGAACCCATCTCCTCCCCAAAGACCCACACTAGGTCCGACCAACGCGTGGACTACCAATCAGCAGCCTCCGAAGGCTAAACCCGCAAAACTCACCGCGGCCGGCCCTTCTACTGGTTTCAAAGGCATCGACAGGCTCGCCGAACTACTAGAAGAACTCTCTGTAGATGAGATCATTGCGTTCGACGACATGATTAGCGCTAGTCAAGATTTTGGCCGTCTAAAAGCCATTAAGTGCTTCCCAGGCATTGCAAGGACTATGCAACGCCTTATCCGCGCTTCTCCTAAATAAACTCGCAATGGACGATAAGATTAGACCCCGAGGCCTATCTTTGTCCTTTTTTAACGCGCGCAACCTGAAACCCCAACGCGACTTGGTAGCTAGCTTCCTTAAGGAGCGGTAAATAGACGTGTTTCTGGCACAAGAAACTCTTTTAAAACCGAGCGTTCGCAATCCCGCAATTGCGAACTACAAGATAGTAAGAAATGATCGTATCGGCGTAAGAGGCGGCGGCACGCTCATATACTATAGAAAGTCACTGTATTGCATGCCAATAGATCCTCGCGAACTTACAAATTTAGAAGTCTCGGTGTGTAGAGTGGGTATGACCGGTCATCCCACTATCTTTATCGTTTCCGCGTACCTTTCGCTTAATAAAACTCTCCTCCAGTCGGATCTGGAGACGCTTTTCGCGCTCGGTGACTCTGTTATAGTGGCTGGCGATCTAAATAGCGGGCACATTCAATACAACAACCCGCGTACTACCACTAATGGTAGAACACTATACTGGCTAGAAAATGCGCTTACCTTCGATGTAATTGCTCCTTCAGAGCCAACTCATTATCAAGCTAACTGCCGCCCTTCAGTTTTAGATATAGCTATTTTAAAAGGGATCGCGCTTCAAGTACGGAAAATCGAAGTCGTACATGAACTAGATTCCGATCACCGCCCAGTAATTCTGCAACTAGGCCACCCGGGTGACCACACACCCGCTTCAGTCAAAGTGGCTGACTATCCAAAACTCAGACACTATCTCTCAATTAATCTCTCTTCTCCTCATTTAGACAGTATCCCCGACGAGATAAAGTCAGTGAGCGATGCCGGTGTGGCGATTGACTACCTGGTAGGTCACCTCCAGAATGCCATCAGGGAAACCTCAAAAGAGGTAAGGGTGGCAAATCATCGCCGCTTCATACTTCCTGATGATATTCGAAGACTGATCACGGAGAAAAACGCCGCGACACGCGCTCACGATTCTTATCTGACGGAGGAAAATCGCGTACGGCTACGTAGCCTACAAAGATTAGTTAAATTTCGTATCTCTGAACTCCTTAGTCAAAGATGGGACAGCCTCTTAGAGGAAATCAAACCGTCTCATCTCGCCTTCTGGGATCTCGTTCGTAGACAGAAGAGCAGCTATTCGTCCGCAATGCCCCCGTTAGATAGAGGCCCCGGTAATCCGCCCGCCTTCGAAAGGATTGACAAGGCAGAGTATCTCGCTGCCACTCTCGTACAACAGTGTTCCCCTAATCCGTATGAATATCATACCATAGATACCGCACATATCGGGAAGGTCGATCGAACAATTCAATCAATAAGAGAGACCCCCCCAATCGAAAACTTAGATCCGGTTACAACTGACGAAGTACTCGCGATTATAAAAGGCCTTAAACCAAGGAAAGCCCCCGGTTCCGACGGAATCAGAAATGAAGCCCTCAAACTTCTCCCTGACAAACTTATAGTTCTTCTGGTCTGCATCTTCAATGCGGCCAAAACTCACTGCTATTTTCCGGCCCCTTGGAAAATGGCAACGGTAATAGGTATCCGTAAACCCGGAATAAAGGCATCCCTTCCGGAAAGCTACCGCCTGATAAGCCTCCTCAATACGATTGGTAAAATATTCGAGCGACTCCTTCTGAACCGACTTCAATCAACTGTTTCAGACAAATGTCTTTTACCACACGAGCAATTCGGCTTTCGACCCAAGCACTCGTGCACCCACCAAGTGCTCCGCCTCACGGAGCATATTCTCTCCAATTTCACGGAGTTACATCGCCCTAGGCGCACACTTGCCGTATTTTTTGACATAGCCAAGGCTTTCGATAAGGTCTGGCACGAAGGTCTCATATTTAAACTCAATCTCTTACAAGATCCGGACAGGCTAGTCCGCATAATCCTTGCCTACCTATCGGACCGCTCCTTCTGCTACAAAGCAGACGGAGCCCTATCTTGGCCTCACCCAATACGCTCAGGAGTCCCGCAAGGCTGTATCCTAGCGCCTTGCCTGTTCAACTTGTTCGTTACCGACATTCCCGAATTCGCCAACGTCGCAGTAGGCTCCTATGCAGACGACACGGTCATCTTCAGCTCGGGCAGGAATAGGATTCATTTATATTACCGCGTCCAAAGGGCCGTCTCTACGTTTGGGTCCTGGTGCCTCAAATGGCGCATAGGAATAAACCCAGACAAAAGTGCGGCTATCATGTTCGATCCTCACGCGAGGAGGAATATAAGAAAAACATTACACCTTTTCGGTGTCAATATCCCCTGGGCTAATCATACTAAATATCTTGGTGTAGTTTTAGACAGGCGCCTAACCTTCAACAAACATATAGATTACGTACAGAAAAAAGCCTCCACGGCTATGGTTCTGCTACGCAATCTTACCTCTTCTAAGAGCAAAATGTCACTCAGACATAAGCTCACAATATACAAAGTATGCATCCGTCCCATACTTACTTATAGCTGCCCCGTATTCGCTCACGCTTCGCGCACCACCCTTTGCGAACTACAAGTGTTGCAAAATAGATTCATGTGCATAGCCGTCCAAGCTCCACCCTATGTCCGCAATGTAGATTTACATAAAGATATGGACCTTCCGTCCATATATGCATATATCAAAGATGTCACAAAGAAATTTTTCGAAAAGGTCGAAGTTCATCCCAACCCCAAAATAGTACACGTACTTAGCTACACTCCTAATCCGTATGCTAAACGCTTCGCACGCCGGCCACGTAACTGCTTCACTGATCCCGTCGACAAAATAACAAGATTGAACGCACTGCTCTCTGCCGTCTCCACCAATTGCATGTGTGCGCGCACACGCCCGCGTAACCGCCGTCCTCGCCGCCGAGGCCGAGCAGTAAATTTTGCTCCCGCATACCCGCCGCGGCCTCCCTCTGCAGATGCTTGTGCCTAGGATCGATCCTCCGGATAGGAGCCCTCAAGTGACTCTGCTCGCGCGATACATTGACACTCTACATCACTGAGAGTACATCATCACACCGTATATCATCCGTGCACACCCACACATTAAGTACACGGTTCGGTAAGGGACTACCCCTGCGGCCCTCGCGTGGCTTGCCCTATGTTAATGTTAGGACCTGTGGGTTAGTTAGGATCGCGAATCTTTGTTCGTGTTCCAGCAGTAGTCCAAGCCGAGGTTCGGCCATTCTGGCACCCTTGCGCGCTCTGCCATGGGGATGAGTGCCCTTAGCATTCGCTCCAAAAAGTTCGGTGAAGCTGTCAAAGCCCTTACGGCTAACATCGTATGTGGGTCGAAAAAAAAAAAAAAAAAAACTATTGTGTGGGAGTAAGCATTAAAATTTAGATCACTCTGTGTTTTTTATATTAGTTGCGTCAGTCAATAAAATTAATTTTTAATCCTATTTCTAGTAATTTCAAATAAAATTTATATAACTTTCGATTTTCATATAAGAGCAAATACTAATGGTTTTTTTAATAATCCTCTTTAATACTACGTTTAATTTAAAATAATCTAATTTATACATACATATATGCATTTATTTATCTGGATGATGTGACACAAATGTTGTCATTAGGTTTCATATAAATCAAAGGATCTGACGGCCCGATAAATGAAAATAGAGATGATACGGATATAAAATTTCGGATCGAAATCTGAACATCTTTAATAGTATTTAATCGATTTCGATTAGAGATATACATTTTTTATTTTTATTTACAAGGTATTATGTTCTGAAGTAAACTAGGTCAAAAGTAAAGATTTTTAGTACATAACTATTTATTTATTTGTTTTTAATCAGTAATAAGCTAATTCTTAAACATTTTTGATGTCCGTCATGTCTACACTGTTTATGTAATTTGGTTATATTCTATGTTAAGTTCACTTTATTGTTAATTTATCTTAATTTATGAATTTTTCTTTTCGTTTGTCTACCTATTTTAATACCTAATTTACGCTGGTTAGCTGGAAGAAAATGCCTTGTGGCATTAAGCTCGAGAATATATTATTTTATTTTTGTTCATATTATTTAGATCTAAACCAGTACATATGTTACTAATATGTCATCAGAATAACATTCAATAAATATTAGATTAAAATTTCCAGCGAAGTATTAATGAAATAATGATTGTTTGTTTGTATGTCGCGTCGATCGACGTAGGGTGGAATCTTGTAAGAGGTGAATGGACACATAGTTATGGAACCATAGCGTGCAATATTTTTTAATATCCTCCGCGTTAGTTAAACATCTCAACTTAAAAATCTATCGCTTAGCAACTATAAGTGTATTCCGATAGTAGAACTGAGAGCTAGTCTATTTATTAAATTTATTTTATCGTTTAAGTTATCGTCTTGGACGTTATGATTACTTAATATTATATGAGATTATAATTAAATTTTAAGCCCAAAAATTAACAGATTTATTATTTACAAATATTAAGTCTATTAGCACAGAAATAATCAAATAATATTACCTTTTATTATTTATTAAAACATTTTGTTCATTGGTTATTAGTATACATAACAATATACATATAGGCAATTACATATGTCGTAGACTTAAAGTTTTGCTCGACATGTACTTATGATTTATGCTAAAAATCGTTTTTTTTTTACCTATATATTTACACCTAGGTATATATTTTTGCAACTGCTTAAATAATAACTAAATGGTTTATATGTTGTTCAATGATGCATGTACTACACAGCTACTAAAATGAAATAGAAAGTTATTTATTTTGCCTCCTTAAAAAGAAAGGCGGCGGGCATGTAGCATGCAATAGGTTGCGTGCAAACTAAACAACTATTATACTTATCTACTGTCTAGTACTTTGAGTTATACTCTGTTCTGGTGCTATTGAATAATATAGCTATGAAGAACGATTGCTCCTTACTGAAAACCGACAACCAAGTAATTCAGGCTAACACGTGATAAAATGTTATAAAAATATTATATTCGCAGTACAATTATTGCTACCTCTTTTGTATTATCTGATCTATAATACTCATTGTAATGTAAACTTATTACTTACATATCTTGCACTATTTGTTAGTATGTAATTTACATACCGTATTTAAGTGAAGTTTTAAATATATAGTTAAAGTTTAGCGTTATGGCCATAATCTCACTTGATTTTAAGTGACGATAAGGCCCCAGTTGGTAGACAAGTTAAACCTGTAACACGGCCCATTTTTTTTAAATAAAGACTTTCCAATGTTGTGTGTTTAAAGTTTAAATTATTTAGGCATTTTGTGGAATGTATAAAGACTATTTATTATAAAAAAAATCAACTGTATCTAGATAAATCAGCAGACTTATTATAGATGTATAATGACGTAATATTTCTTTTAAAGTGATGACTGTGTGTTCATTGTGTTCAGAGTTCGGACACCCAGAACGTAAAAATTATTCAACAGTTGCTAACACAGTTTTCTTAGCAAAGAACAAAACAAATGCAAAAACATTTAATAATTCGTTGATTCCATAGTTTTAATAATAAACCTTTTTTCTTTGGTTCTTATGAACATAAGAGTATCATGAGCAGAACATAAGTTTTAAAGTGTAGTTATTTTTTTTCCAACCAGCAAATTCTCGGTTCCTAGTAAATTTTGACTGCATTAAGAATGTTATGTTTCATGTGTCACTTGATTTCTGAAAATTTGGTTTTGTATATTATACACTATATATTTTATATATTATTATACACATATATCTATAGTTTTGTTATAGCTAATATAAATACGTTATTGATACAATATAATAATGAAGACCGCATATATTCACCAATATTGCTAATATTTGGCTCAAAGGAAATACTATAAATCCAGTATCACAGGACAGTTGTACTTAAACTTTTAGCCACTAGATTGCACTTAATTGTACAACGTTTGAAACGCTGCAATGGTAATGTCATGTTGTTCTCTTAATGACATATACAATTGCTATTGTGTGCTGAAATATAAATGTTTTTTGTATTACATATTCCAGGATAGAAGTCTTGGTAACCAGTGGTTAAGACCAGCGGAATATCGATGTAACAACCGCAGATTCGAAGCGCAGTAAGTACCGACGTATTTCGGTAAAAACGAAGTTTGTAATCGGAAAAGGAAAGTCTTATGAGTAAATTAGAACTGTTTATTGCCATTTGGATACGCCAATAGACTGTTATGCCAATAAAATCAGTGTCTTCCCTATGAAAGAAGACTTCACCGGGCAAAGCGTTATTTACAAACTTTTGTTATTACTATAATTATTAAAACTAAAATCCTTATACAGAAGTGGTGACTACGAACAGCATTAAAAAGCTAATCGAAGTAAACCGTCATTATCATTTTATTTATAAACTAGCTGTGCCTGCGACTTCATTCCGTGGAACCAAGATTTTATTTGATAACTTTTTCCCGTTTTTGTCACTTTTTTCAATACAGTTTTGCTCCTATTAGTGCTTAAAGCCTTCCTCGAGTGTCGGGTTGTCGTATGACAGATATGTGGGCTGTGGAAAAAATAATTAAATACATCATTTAAATGAAGTAAAAACTAGAGCATTAACGAGAGCGAATCTCACATATTATTTACAACCAAAGTACTTCCAAAAGCAAGAGCTTTACGAAAAAAATGTTGTATAAAATTAACTATAAAATACAATAGTTTTAACTATATCATACGGAATAAGAACATGTTACAGGAAGAAGTTTCGCATGTATTAGGAAAACGCCTTGAGAAAGTTCCGATATGCGCCACTGACCTTAATGCGAGAAAAATGATTCATTCTAAACAGTTTCAGAATTCTATACAGGCAATAGGAAAACGATTATAATGCTAGATATAAATTAGGCAGGAGGCAAATGAGATAAACACTCTATGAATACCATAAGCTTAATTTAATTCCGCGTCATTAATTCTTTGTAGCATGCTCGTTATGTCGTATCGTATATAAATTAAATGACGTATATAAATGACTAACAATACTTATAAAAACAATATTCTGTACTGGTATTGCGTAGAAGTGGAATGGTTTCCAGGTTTATTTGTTCCCTGTTTCGTAAATTGGTATTATAATATTGGATGTTTAACAAATATGTACAATAGGCCAGCATGAGAATTATGATTGCAGATAAAAAAATTGTCATACATGATTACTATTAATTAATAAATGGACAGGTAAAGTTTGCGACGAATAAAAAACTATAAATAATATAATTATGCTTATAAAGTCCTTCAAACTTGACGTCGGCAAAATTGCATACATAGGTGCCATAATAATAATAAGATGTTTTCTTTTTGTGGACCACGTATAATAACCGACTAAAATGTATAAAATAAAATATTGGAAACGAAAAACATGAGTTATGGATTGCATGCGCTACATATTTTTTGTTTTAATCTTTTGTTTTATAATTTTTAGTCCGTTATAAAACATGGTACATTATTATTTATGAATTATTATTTAGGGTTTTGTGAATGAAATTTTTATATATTTTTTTCGTCTGTCAGTATTAAGATACATTCATCTGTCATATCTTTATATCCACCTTTTCGTTTTTCTTCTTCTTTTTTTTACATTTTCATACATATTCAACCACTTCTGAGCTATAGTTCACATTTCAAGTATCTAGCTCATCTGGAAGTTAGTTAAAAATCAATTACAAAATTCCACCCTGACAGACATACAAGAAAGCGAAGTCATAAAAACATGATAAAGAAAAGGCTAGTTGGTTAGATAGAAACTATGTGTAACATTCATTAGCATGGCACGTTTGAACATCAAAGGTAAGTAATCTAAATAATCTATATTAATATTATGAAATGGAAAAGTTTGTTTGTTTGAACGTGCTAATTTTAGGTACTACCAGTGGGATTTCAAAAAATATTTTTCTAATTGATAGAGCCATTATCACAAAGGGATTGAGACTAATCTCATGTTACTACTAGTAAGAGCAAAGCTACATTGAAAAAAGTTACAAAACAGCCAAAAACGACTAAATCATTTTTAGTTTCAGTTTAGTAGTCGCGGACACAGCTATTATAATAAATAATAACTACAGAGTTGGTTCGTTTGAACGCGTCAATCTCAACAATTACTATTTGAATTTTTAATTTTATTTATCTATGAAGAGGCTATTTAACATCAAAATAGGACTGTTAGAAGCCAAGGAAAAAGAAACAGAGGTTTAACCTAGAATGTGTAAAGCGAGGTAACGTGAAACAGTGGAGCAACGGATCACAGAAAAGGAGATAATTAAAAGTGACGGGAATAGAAAAATAACTGTTAGTACCACGCGAACAAAGTTGCGGACACAACTAGTCAAATAATAAAATATTCGCATTCACAGAGTTAAGTGTCTTTATTCTATGCTCGCATTTTTTAGAAACATAATCTTCCTCTGGAAAAACCAGCAAAGTGGATAGTTCGATGTATCAACTTATTATTGCTTTTAAACAGGAAATAAATAATTTTTCATATTCTTAGAAACATACATCTATAAGATTTATACATGACATAGTGTTATAACGTATATAGTTATTTTTTAATAACAAATTCTAGCATTTAAATTACAATTAATCATCGAGCAAAACAGTGTCTGTACTGTGGTGTAACATAAATAATTTAAAGACGATTTCTCCAACGTCCCTTCTTGCTTTTGGCCAGGTATTGTCTTGAAAATGATTAGGCAAATCATTTATTTTTAAACTATTAATATAGCTTGCAAGTTCTGTATTAAAATTATGTCGATAATAAATGAACTTTCATTGCAAATATTCACTTTCTACGCTTATCCTCTCTAATAACGAGCGATAAAAAATATTTAGTGAAAATCGATCACAGAGGCAGGCCTCAGTCCAGTTTCTCTCTTTGTCACATGTCAAGCTCTTGACACGGATGGAAGTGTCACGTTAATTATATTACTAGCGTGCATGAATAAACTACCGCTGACATTAATTTGCAAGCGATGATAAAAAAAAAATGTATAATTTAGTTATTCTACTGTGCTAAAAACTAAAGAGCTGAAAAAAATGTGCTAAAAATAGTGTTTGAATAATAAAACGAACCTTTTCTATTGGAATTAATATAGAACTTTTCAAGATGCCGATTAAGCAGATGTTAAGTTTTAATGGTAAAACGAACCGAATGAACGAATATAAAACTTTTTGAAATGCCGATTGGGCAGAATAATAATATTTACCTGCACAAATTTTAATCGTATCTATATTTACATGGAAATAAAAGTTAAGTTGAATAAAAGTCAGTACAATTATTTGCGGATCACAGAAATATATAATCATCACGCGCGGGACTCGAACCCACACAAAACTTCGGCGCGCCGGTTGCAGCCAGGCGACTGCTTTTACCGGTAGGCCAACCGTGCATTTATTACATTTTTAATCGTCTAAAAAGAAAGCTATATGATTTATAGTAGGATACATAACGTACTGAATAAATTCATCACTGTGTTAAATGTCAATTAAAAAAAAATCAGTAATGATGGCTTAGATACCATAGATCTGCTTTTTCGGTAAACAAAAATATTAATATGGAATAATCGCTTTGTAGCATTTTCAAATGCCGGTTTGCATATTACCCTCTAGTTTAGAACCTATCGCCAAGCATTTTCAGATGTTCCAGTAACTTTACTAGAGAGCCAGTTTTTCCACTAGGCCTAATCTGTATCACTTGACATCAGTTAAAATTATGCCAAAACACTAATCCATATAAGAAAATAAAAAACATGCATATCGATTATACAAAACACATCAAAAATATATATGTACTTAATATATAAATAGCATAAAAGTAATTTATAAATTCTGGGTAGTCCTTCGTCTATGGAAATTGGTAAAACACGCGCGATGACGACCTCTATAAGTATTTATTATATGTATTGTTGCATCAACAATAAAAGATATTATTCTTTTTATATTGCATAAAAGTGTTTATTTTTAAGCAAAATTAAAATCACTAAATTTACTTCGACAATTTATTACCATTTAAGTGAGAAATTTCTGTATACTTGGTAGTCTTGTATTGTGGTTTTCTGGAAACCACTGTGCATTTATGTATATTTAAATGATGATTTAGATAATATTTCACCTTATTATAGCGAATTATATCTTGGACGATAATCATATTGATTATAGTTATCTAATGAAAAAACAATAGAGTTTTCAAGAGATAATTGAGGTTGTATAATTTTTCCTTTTGTTTGTTTAATTCAAATTAAAATTAATTTTAATGGCGGAAATCAAATCTTTAAATCCTTTAAAATCATATGGATTGCTATTTTTAATGAGTTTATTTTCCGTATTAAAAGTTTGCATATATATATTTATATATTTGTTATATATAATAAATTAGGTTAACTCTAAAGAAATACTAGTACTTAATTAATTATTAATATAATTAATTATTAATAATTATTCCTGGATAGCAGTCGTTTCTTGGATGTAAATACTAAAACTAATGACGGATAAATCACTACAATTCTTACAGCACGAAAGATTGCTGTCTTTTTAATATTTGTTTTAATACTTTATAGGTTTAGCGTTATGGCCACAAACTTACCTGACGTTAAGTGATGATGTGGCCCAATATGGTGGTCACGTTAAGCCTAATAGAGGGATTGGCTCTCAAGTGCAACTGCTGGAACACATCTATCCGTATTTGTCAGCAGATTTTCAATTTAAGTGCGACAGCTAGCCGATTGAGCATTAGAAAAAGTCCTACTAACATGCTATGGTTTCTTCACCGAAAACTCAGACTCATTGAAGGTAGATTCGAACTCACGTCCATTAATCACGTCCAACATATTACCAATTGAGCCATAATCTCTTAAATTATCCTCTTCTTCTACACAATATATAAATAGCTATAAAGAATAATTAACCTGGTGAGCATTAGTAAAAGCCCTGCCAAAAGCCCTAACATTATGGAATATCGTAATTACCAAGCATGTGCTGATCAATCGTGTATGCATTTTTTATATTATGTAATGAGACATGCATTTATTTTAATGTTAACTGATAATTGCAGCCTAAAGCTGTAGGTTTATAACAGCAGTTACAACCACAATTTAACAAAAGTCAAACAGTAAAACATTGCTTCTACTGAAGAATATTGATATAATTTAGCGTACTAATGTATGTTGGCAACCAGACAGGTATTTGTATTTAAATATAATAACAAAAGTAACTGAGACTCTATCGGTTATTATTGCAGTTTTTTCTTTAATTTCCACGCCACGCCATACGAACCCGATATGCAAAATACATGTCGATGAGGAGTCGTCGTATCTTTCATATAATTGTGACTTTAGTTGATTGGCCTCTTGTGTCAAACAATTATTTAGAACATTCATCGTAGGTTTTTAAATTAGTGTTAACATTCACAATGGAACATAGAATAATTTTACAAACCGTAATTATCTTACCACAGTTTACACTTAACAGTCGTAATTGGCGTAAAGATAAAATAAATTATAGCTTGATATTGCTTACAGGTGCGATATAAGGTATTCACTTGCTAACGTGTTTGCAATGTCATTACCAGAGATCGGCATTGACGGTGTTTGCGTTGAATGGTTCTAATTGTGTTATGATGAAGTAAAGATTCTATCCATAAAATTCTAAACGTATCCATTTGAAGTGGTGATAGCTTAGTCAGTAGTGAGTTTGGGCGCCGCGTCAAGAGACGTCGAATCCACCTGCAATGAGCTTGAGCGTTCGGTGAAGGAAAACTCGTCATGAAACTATAGCATGGTGGTAGGGCCTTTTGTAATGCCCACCTGGATAGCTACCACCCTCAAGTTGAAAATCTGCCGCCAAATACCAGCCAATGTGCCAATAATGCCAGATGTGTTCCTGCAGTCGCACTTGACAGCCAGTCCCTCCACTAGGCTTAGCGTGTCTACCATCTCGGGCCACATCGTCACTTAACATCAGGTGAGATTGTGGCCATAACGCTAAACCTGAACTATAAAAACCAATGACCATTAACCATTAACCATTAACAGTTTTTTTATGCATTTATTATTATCTATTATTTTTTCCAATTGACTTACATACAACACTATCAGGATATAATTTTGGAACTTGATTTTGATCGATTACCCGCGACACAGGATTTATTTCGTAGTGCGGAGATCAACATATTATTTGTATGCCTTATAATATTAATTATGTTAAATAAATACATCTTTCACTTTTCCATGTTTTATTCGTCATCAAGCATTCTACATCATCATTCATTATCCGTAGATATCCGTATATATTAAAATAAAAAGAGTGTAGGCTCAAAATATGTGACGTATATAAATCCTATAAACCAAATAGTATTTTTATTAAATACAGTACAATGATTTTAAGTAGACCAGATATATTTGCGGCCAACAATATAAACATACAGCAACGCTAGCGACTTTATTCATAGCGCCCGAGAAAAAGACCTATTACACCAATTATTCGTTCGTATAATAATATGTTACGGGGAGGAAATCGCGAAAAGTGAAATGTGGTCTTAAAAATATCTACTGACAAATCATATTTATAAATACATAGTTACGTTTTTCATATATAAATATGTACTAACAATTCTATAACAAAAGACAATAAAACTATTAAATACAAAGTATCATAGTTGCCTTATTAGGTATATAATAAATATATTATGTATATTTAACTTAACGTATTTGTGTTTTATTAAATTAGTTAATATTTTTAGTTTTAATGGTTAAAAGTTGACCATCTTTCGTCAGTACGACCTTAGGTCGTTCATCAAGTGAAGTTAACCTTAATAAATACTATAATAATTGTCGCAATCTAGGTAAAGGTTACTTTGTTATTCAAGGATTATAACATAATATTTTCTAGCATTGTATTTCTTACTTGTAGTTAAGAAAAATCACTCTTGTTTTTCAAATCAAAATTATCTGTCTCTGTTATTCTTTTTAATCTTCAAGAATATTTTGTGCCATATATTTTTGTAATATCGGAATACAAAAAGATAGTTTCAACATCAATTTCAAAAGTATATGTCATAATAATAATGCTTTATATAGTATTATTATATTTAATTGTATTTAAAACTAGAAATAACACAATCTTCTCTATGCATTCTTACTTACTGTTCATCAATATATATATATAGCTTGATACACAATTGTATTTTACACTACTGATTATTGAAGAACCCTTAATAAAGAGAGGCAGGGCACAGGCAATTAACTTTACAATTCTCTCTACTTGGAGCAGTTCCACTGATAAAATACCTCTACTCTTCAGAAGATCGCAACCAAATAACCTTGGTTTGGATCTCCTTGAGGAAAAGGGATTAAAGGAGATAGATATACTGAGTATAGACTGTGGTAACTGCTTACCATCGGGCTGGCCCTTTATTGTTTGCCATAATATTATAAGAAATACAAGTAGTAAATGATATACCTACATATGTGTTTTGCATCGAAGTAGAAGTATGTGTTTACATGTTTGTTATGTGCTATAGATATGTATAAAACCTGTTTATCGCCCTTGTATATTCAACAAGGTATCCGTTAAAGACGTTTAGATTAACATTACAATCACGAACTTAGTTCTTGGATGCAAATTAAAACTACAAACAATCTTATACGACAAACACGTTTATTCAATAGTCACACATATTCTCGTTAACGGAACAAACATACGTTATTATAGTTACAATATGTATGTATATTATAGATTACATTGTAATGTATATGATATATTTTTGTGTACGACCCACAATCTCTGTTTTGGTACAGCTACTTAGATCAGAGTTCATTGCTAATATTAATACTACAAAGTTATATAAATAAATATTGTGCGATGATGCACCTTAATCTTATAAAAACAGATGGAATGTTCATTGTAATGTTGAACCACGGCGTTTGGCAACACGTCCTCGACCTTTCGTTAAACACAACCACGACGTAAATCGTCTTCGGTGTATTATTCATGACCCACATGTTAAAAGATCGCCGTAACACTATTAAACTATATCTTAAATCTATTTTAAAATTAAAAACAGTAGCCGAGGTTTATAATTTAAACGGACATTATCACTGTGACGACCATTTGGTCAAGGTAACTTAATTTTTGGTAATGTTACGCTTTACTCCCAGTGTCGCGTAATGAACATTGGGTTTAGCGCCATGGTCGATGCCAGACCACGACTGGAAATATTTCTAAGACTAAGCGAACAGGTGCGCGAACATCAGCAAAAGGAGAGAAGCTCCTAGCGTAGGTATTGGTGCTGCGTCATGTTGTGGAGTTGTCGGGGTTAAATCCTCCCCGAACACGTAACTCTTTGAGCCTGTGTGTGACTTAAGAATTCTGTAGTTAACTTCATTTGTAGACACTTGATTTTTTACGAAGTTATACAGCCTGTTAATGACCACGTACACGTTACCTTTGTCATCATAAGTGAAACGGTCTACCCATTGAATGTAATTGGGATCACGTGCAATCGTACGCTGACCGTAGCGAAAATCTGTAGTCGAATTCCATTCTGCGATGGTCGAGTTACCTATCAGACCGAATAAAAGTACGCCGTTTGAGTCCATTTTCATTCCGTCGGTTTGTGAAGGTTTTGTACCCAGATCAACGACATAGGGGCGTAGTGCGCCTACACCTTTTTCGGATAAGGATTCATTTTGTAAAACTGATGCATGGATTGCGTATAAATGGTAACTGGATAAAGGACAATAGTAAACCTTTCTATCAATTTTACCGTCCTCGGTAAAGAACTGCGGTCCGAGCGCAATTCCGTCGATATTTACAGGGAGGCTCACGGTAGTTCCATTAATGCGGAATGAAGTTGCTTCGGTATTTGATTTCATCGATGGAGGGTCACGGAGTTTCCAAGATTTTTTATCACGGCGACGGAATACTATAATGCCTGGGTCTACAGCACTATTATCCGTAATATAAGCATAGCCGCCATCGCGACTGTCCACCACTAGGTCGTTCAGGTACGTTGTGTTAAAATTTATCGTATCTGCAGGGAATGGTATGCGTTCCATTTGATTGGTGCCAGATTTAAGATCAATGAACACGATAGAGGGCGGGCATTTCGTGTCTGGATTCTGTGTGAGAGTACCGACTCGACCGTTGTCAAGTATCCACATTATACCATTTTTATCAATTTCAACATTTTGTACGAACTGCAAAGCACTGCAGGTGCCGACAGCGTTGTCCTCCCAGCTAGGAAATGGTTTCAGTTTTGGTGCAGTGTCGCTCTGCTGCACGGGTATCGTCGCGAGGGTCGCTGGAACTCCGTCCAGCATCCTCGGCATCGTCAAGAACAGGTTTTCGCCGTAATAGTTTATGCCAGATATTAGTACGTTTTGGGGTATGTATCGGCTCGTATTGAGGTAGGCTTCTCGGTCTTCCGAGGAAGCCCATTCGAAATCCATTACGTTCCATTCGTATATAACACGGAATTGTTCGCGACGCGGTGTCGGAGCCCGAGGGAGAGTTTCGTTTTGTGCGGCCGCAGCGGCGACAACGGCGATGAGTACCACGGTGAGCATCGTCGGTGGTAACGCGGTGAGAGTGGCGGTAGCGTGTGGCGCGGACGGCGCTCTCGATTTAACTGACGCAGGAGTACCTCTACCGGCAACAGCGCCGAGAGTTCTAGGCGGAGTTATAGGGTTCCCGCGTGACACTGTTCGCAACACGTCATTGCACCGTACGTAAATAAAACCATTGGACTTCGTCAACAAATTCACATGAAATCAATTGGAACTTTAACACGCGATCTCCTTAGCCGTTACTGAGGTTTATACATTTTAGTAATATGCAAATGAAGTAAGATAAGGGTGTGTCAAGGTCGTATATTTCACCCCAGCCAGACGGAGGGTCGGTCGATCTCGTTATTTTGTCGAGGGTTTCCTACAATGAATATAGTTAATAATATAAAACTATATTAGTACATTAGTAAGTAGGTATCCGAATTACTTTATAATGTATGTATGAGAGTCGATCGAGTATTTGTTCACTTTCTTAAACCAGTTCTACTTACTGATTGAATTTCACATACTATATATTTATATGTAAATCTTAAATATTTACTACACATTTCCAATTAGGTTTATTGTGTATAATTATTATTTTGAATGTGGGTTTTACTTTCGTTTGTATTTGTATTACCATAATTAAAAATTATTTTGTTATTGGATTTAGTTATTACTCTTTTGACATTATATTTATACTACATTCTCTATTATAAAGTAATAATAATACCAGCAAAAACAACAATAATACTCCAACTTAGAAGGCACTCCTCTCATTTTCATTATCAGAGTTATAAAGAATAGATTTTCAACTCAAGCGCTTTAACTAGTAAAATAGGATATAAAAATTTATCTACCTGAAAATACCCTCGACTCTGAAAAGGGTTTCAAGCGTACTTATAATACGGGTCAAAGCGTATTATTTACTTATTCATGTATTTCGTTGTATCGCCGTTAAATAAAATGTTTGAAAGTACTGGAAACAATTTATGGTATGACGTATAAATGATGTATTATCCCATAATGTGTCACATAGTCTCCCTGATTCATCTTAGCTATTATTTTGATGAGTCTGCGATTCATTTGCGTGAACGTTTGCTATTACGCTAGCTTTTGCCGGCGGTTTTGTAGACGTTTATATAGATTAATAGTTATTTTTCTATTCCTCGGGAATAGTATTTTTTCTTGGGTGAAAGGTATGATATGTATCGCATAGTTTCATACTAACGTTTAATTATTCTGTAGTTCATTGGTGACGGTATCCACTAACCATTAAATAAGACGACAAACATTTATTGCAGTTTATTGAAAAAAAAAATCCTATAATCCGTAAACTTTGTACCATCATCCTTTTTGGAATGACTTTCCCTTCCATAACATCCACTAATTTTTACTGTACCTTATTTTATCGCCAGGTTTGTCAAGTCACTTAAAAAACTTATTTCTTACCAATTGATACTTTAACAATAAGTGGGAAGAAAATATGCTTATTTTAATAACACTATTAAGGATTGTTCTTTGTACGTATACATATTGCCGAATAATAAGTTGGTGCATAACAGGTTTTTTGTGACCTGCTTGAATTCGTTGGTTTATCCTCGTAGGTGGTTAATATAAAAATAATGACGTAAACTTGTTATGACATAAGACAATGACATGGTTAAAAAAAAATTACAAGATCCTAAACGATCTTTATATTTACAGGATATTAAGTACAAGGTAACATCGCAAGAAAAAAATTTGCTTATGAAGTAAATTTTACTAGTATTAAAGCACTGTTCAATATTATGCCTGTTTACGAAGATTGAAAGAATATTCTTTACTAGCTATATCTATTCTGTGCTTGCGACTTCGTTCGCGTGGAACTAATAATTTTTTAATTACATTTTCCCGTTGATGTATCTTTTTTCAATACAGCTTTGCTCCTATTGGTGGTAGCGTGATGTTAAATAGCCTAAAGCCTTCCTCAATTACTGCTCTATCGAATACAAGAACATTTTTTTAATCCGACTGGTAATTCTTTAGATGAGCGCATCCAAGCAAACAAACTTCCGTTTTACAATATTTATTATATATTTATAGATTTAAATTTTATACAATACCTACTAAAATATGTAGTTATATATTTTATATCTCTTGTACTAAGGTAATATAAAGGTAACACATTACTTCAACTGTGAAATTGGATAAATTTTAAACGTAGTAGTACTTCTTGTACAAATCTAAAACCTATGTGAGTTGAAATTTATAATAGTAAAACCGCAGAATGTAATAGATACGTTAAAAACGAATTAATGATTAGCTTCAAGTCACGACATCTATGTAGGCTTATATAAAATATTTTTATATAGATAAACTGCCATCTATTGTTACATATTATTACTATTTCTCTTCATTAAATTTAATTTGACGCCTATATTACTCGTTTCTTTCAATAGGTAGTTGACATATAACAATTTGTAACATTTGATCAACAGATGGCACTATTTTAGTAGAAGTTTTTTATGTTAGATCGGAATAATTTAAACAAATTACAATACCGTTTATTAATAATTGTGACTGCATACAATAATTTTATTAGATTGAAATAAAAACTAATATTATTAAGTGTGCAACCCTTGTATGTATACACAAATTTCGCGTATCTCGGGAACGATTTGGATGTAATTCTGAACTTATGCAGATTGTTGCTTTTTAAATCTACATATATCGCAACTCCACTTAAGTAGTAACACAACTCAAAAAATAGGTATTAAAATCATTTCTACTGTACAATTAAATTTTTAAGATACTAAAATTGTCATTTGTAGCATCAAGTAAGCTATAACTTGCTGAAAATCTTATTTATTAAAAATTAAAGAGTCTGGAAAGTAAAACATAATAGTAGCATACATTTTAAACACTTCTGGATAGTGTTGTTTTTTGAGTTGTGACAATATTTGAGCGGAGGGGCGATATACAGTTGTACTTTTTCTATAAACGCAGAAATATAATTTAATATGATATGACTGGTACTTTGTGTAGATGAACACAGTATTGTGAAACAAAGATAATTTTAACTTGGTATTTTCTTTCGGTTATGTCGAAGTAGTGGAAAAACATTTCGCCTGCCGGAGATTAGAAGTGTGGGTGCTGTCCCAGTTGTCTTGCAACACGGAGCATTGAAATGTCCCCGTAGTGTTTTTAGTAGGTAGTTTGATTGTGTTTGTCATTCGATAAGTCTTAACACACGCCCATCTCGCCTTGGCTTGAGCTAGCGTAGTGCATTTATGCATTGCGAAGAGAAAGTCTGTGTAGGGATTTTATCATTTATTATTACATATCGTGTTATTACATTATCGTGTAGGGATTTATCAGTGACATCATCAATAAAAACACTATGAGTGTAATACAAGTTAAATTAAATTTATAGTATTATATATATACTTAATTATAATGTAACATGTGAAATAGTTGCTTTTATTTTTTTATTGTGAGGTATTTAAGGTTGTTTTATTTTTATATAAATATTATTTGACAATAAACGTTTGTTTTAATAACAATAAGTTTTTTTCAGCTTAGATAACACCTCCCGTATGGTCTAGTGGCTAGGATACCTGGCTTTCACCCAGGAGGCTCGGGTTCGATTCCCGGTACGGGAAAGTACATTTTATTTTTCTATATATTTTTTTAAATACCACTGCTACTAGTTCGTGCAGGCTCACAACATTTTGCGTCAAAATCTTTCACAATGTCTACGTTTATTTTAAAACCAAAATATTTACATTCCTCATACGTTTTGTGTATTTTTTACAAGTATTTACGATATGAACTCTGGAATATGATGGCAAAGTTAAAATAGAATTTCAACTGCTTTAAATATATTGTGGAGTGATGTATATCAAAAGTAATTTGAACGATAATGTCAATAGGTAGTGTTTATGTAGCAACAAGTTTGTTTAGAATTTAGTACCAACTACCGAACATTACAATATGAATACCGGTTACTAGGAATATGTTTTGTCATATTGTACACGTATATTTTCCTTTATAAAGTCCGGTAGACTTGTGTTGACGTCAGACCATTTGTGATGATATTACGTCATCTCGCGCGAACGTATGGAAAATACATGTTATTACTACGCAAATTCATTTCATATTATATTATTATCAATTCGCTGAAGAGAAAACTGGTTTTATTTAATGCTTTTATGTTTAATCTCTTGATTATGATAAACTTTACACAATGTGTACGCACATATATAGTTCTTTGAAAAATTAATCCACTTTCTGTCGCTCTAAGATCGACGTAAAATAGCTGATATTGTACACCTTATGCCGCGAAACGGGTGAGGTAGTTCTCTATTCTCGGATACGTCAAGATCAAGCAATATTTTGTTCTTAAACTACCTCTACCACAAAAAATCTGCATTTATACGATAATATGAGTAGATATAAATCAAGAAAACACCTCGGATAATTTGTCTCATATTTTTAAAAAAAAAAACCTTGACAAAAAACTGTTAATTTTTTTTTACGTGGACGTCCGGATTTTTTAATGCGACTTGTCTCAAGATAACTCCCGAAGAAATTGACCATGGAGACCAGGTTTCGTTTATTGTATGTAGAATAACTTCAACCAGTGACTTATTTTATATCCATAGCGTTGTATCCGTAGTTTAATAATACAATGCTTTTTAACAATACATATTTTTGAATTTATTACATTTTACATATACAAGTTCTAGGTATTGTCATTTTTTTTATCTTTTTAAGGTTAAGGAAAAGACAAAGATTCCAAAAATAATGAAGACGTTAGCGCTTCAACGATGATAGAGACTGGCTAGGTAAAACTATCTACGGAGTTTTTATGGCAGGCAATAAATCATGCTTGCTTAAAAAATATAGAATAATTAATAAAATATTAAATAAGTCAATGCAACGGCTTGTTTCTTTTCTCTTACAAATTAAATGAATGGCATGAAGCTTGCACCTGTGGATTTTCCAAACTTTTAGCTAATTTATGGAATAGTGATAACGTTTCTATTAATAGAAAAAAATGCGATACCCCAAAGAATTTCATATCGGCACTCATAATTGAAAATTAATAATTATGCTTAACATATTCATACTCAGATCCAGTGTCACTACTGTTTATCTCTAGTGTGAGTCTAGTATGAGTATGTCTTACAGCAGTCAATGGATTTTTGATGGCTTCATAAGTATAAACTTTAGTCTGTCTTAAGAGACATAGTTATTAAGACTATTTTATTGAATGAAGTAATAAACAGGCATGCAGTTTAAATCCACCTGTGTATATTGTGGATCTGACGTCACAGCAGGCTATAGTTGTGTGCAACATCTCACCGCCACTCTTCAGGGCAGGGTTGAACACCTCATGTGCCAACGCGTGCTGCTAAACCGATGACTCACAATTTTCAGTGGCTGTGTCATCGTCACAAGAAACGTATATATTCTTTTATATTAATGATAATAGAATTTACCGTATTGGATTATGTGTAAATTACTAGATACGTGAATACTAATATTTATTAGTATTGTGGCTTGTCGTAAATACTATTTGTAAACTAGTATATATTTAGCAGTTTACTAAATAATGTTATAATACATATGTATTTATAAACAATATAAGTAGCACCGTAAGTGACTATTTATACTTTATGAGTTTAGCGTTATGGCTACAATCTCACCTGTTGTTACGTGACTATGTGCTCCAAGATATCGTGGACGCTTTAAGCTTAGTGGAGGGAATGGCTCTCAAAAGTAATTGCTGGAATACCCCTGTAAGTTTTTGGCGGCAGATTTTCGATTTGAATGTGGTAGATAGCCCGTTTGGCCTTCAAAAAAGCTCTACCAACATGCACCTGAACTAGTGGGCGGTAGCAATTTGCGAAATTTTACAAAATGTATATTTTTTAAATTATGTAGAATTAGTTTGGCCACAATCTCACGTAATATTAAGTGATGATTTAACTAAATGTGATGACTGAACTAGGTAGGTAGTTAAGTGTATTTGCCAAATATGGGTCCTTGGCGATAGATTTATAGTTTGAGATTGGTAGCTAACCAATACTACTAGACAATATCCTACTATAGTAATAAAGTTTTATCACGATTGTTTCCTTCATCGAAAACTCAGGTTTCTCAACCAAAAAGATGACAGAAGGCCGTGAGTTTGCAGTGGACATTCCCGGCGGCTAGTGCCGGGCGAGTCTCCCATATCCCTCACTGGATCGAGAAGGAATGCGCAAATGCATTACTCCTCATTAAAAAAAGCTTCGCAGTAGGATTTGAACATAGCCTAAAGGACACAGTGTTCGTTTACTTCACTACTGAATCATCGTCGATATTTTCTAAGTTAGTATGTTGTGTAAAAACCCTTCAGACACTGACGGTTTGTGTTAGAAATAACTAAGTGATAGAAAAAGACTTCCAATGATTCAAATAAAACTTAACCAGTAACCGAAATGACTAATTATAATGTACGTAGCACATTAAAATACGTTGTGTGAGTTCATGTCCGTAACACGTGACCCGTTTGACGACTGATGACTCTGTAAAATGATTATAACGTGCCTGTAAAACTATATTCGCCTTTGTAAAATAATTCTTCATTATATTTTATTGTTTGCCGTCAAATACTTCATACCTACATATTAAACTCTAATTATAGGGAATAAAATATCATGACGTTATAACTCCACAAATATGTACATTTAATGTCATCACACGGTAGCAACGATTATTTATCAGTACATATAGTAAAAACGTAAACTTGATGTCCTGTACTTTTAAAATGTATGTGAAAAATGTGCTAAAGTACAATGTGTATGATAAAGCGTTACCAAGCAAGTTATAAAGTGTATCCTAGATTAAAATTTACTCATTGTTTCATTAAAATCGATTGACTCCATTAAAAGTTATTGTAATTAGAAATGAAGACGCAAAATTCAATAATTTTAGTTACACGTCAACGAAGATGCAAGCATTAGTTAATAATATATGTCTATATGTATATATATATGTATATATGTATATGTCTAAATGTATATATGTATATATGTCTGAATTTTTGGTAGCAATTTTAGGTTTTTGGTTGATATCTCAATTGGAGAAGAGACGTATCAAAATTAGAATGAGAAGCCTCTTTTGTTCCAATTACTAAAGTTTATTCTAATTTTATACAATAACATATTATAATTTTCATAGGGAGTTATCGTACCTTCAAATATAAGAAATGTTTACAATTGACTAATTACTTGTTGAACGCAAGGATTTAAAATAGTTGTTTGTGTGTAAGCCTGTTTATATAACATTGTATTGAACATTAATTGAAAAAGCATATATTCTAAAACTTGATGAACTATGGGATGTTTTAGCAATTTCTATTGTATAACTGATCGATATACTAGGTATGAAATATGGCTATAAAGATTCGGATGTTTAGGTTTTTCTGTGGTATTTGTACGCCTTGATGCCAGTGGCCGACACATTTGTATTGTAATGTTTACCATGCGGTGCACGACAAGCATTTCCATAATGCTTTACAGATTAACAAGACCAAGGCTACGTTCCACTAACCATTCACCACGTTCACGACCGCGGTTTTCTGTTTCACTTGTATGCGAGCGTTACAATCATTAACTCGAGCGGAAAGAACTATGGGCCCACGAGTGGCGGATTTACATTTTTACCGCCCGTAGGCTATTCAAATTTTGCCGTCCTAGGTAGCTACCTCTACAATTAGATACCGCATAGGACTATGTAAATTGTAGAATAAAAATCGATACAAAACTTTCAAAATTCTGAAGGGTGAAATATATTCTATATCTAAAATACAAAACAAAAATACCCCAAATTTGTCGCCTCTAAAATCAGCCTACTAGTAAATCCGCCACTAGAGTCAGAGTCCACCCTTTTTTATTTACGTTATGCTTAAAATCCTATTCTTTACGGACTTCCTCATCACAACGCACAAATGCTTTATCCGGGCTCAGGTCAAGGCGAGAGGGGCAAGTGGTGACTTATCGGTGCTAATCACCTATCTCTACTCAGTAAAACGCACCACGATGACACCTCAAACTCTCGGGTGCCAGATATCATGGACTGTGCCCTACTCTTCTTCTAGTCTCTGACGGAAAATGGTTCCACCCTTACCAGCGGCCTCTCTAGCGATTACGGCGCCTCGGATAAAAAGACAAATTGCGCCGCTTAGGAATATATATGATTGTCATTGATCAGAGAAGTACCATATATCCATAGCACCGAATGTTCAAATCAGTTCAAGCAGTACTCTTTGGAAATTTTATTATAGTATCAATATATATATTACATAAACATTATAATTTTTTAGCAAATGAAGGGACTGAGATCCGTAATTCTGTATTTGTTCGTAAATCTTACAATAATTTTTACAACCTAACGGCCGCTGCACGCCCCCACATTTTGGGTCCCCGGGTGTATGCCCGGCTTGCCGCCCCATACCTCAGGCCCTGCCTTTCCAGATGGGTCGTTCTGAGCTTTGAAGACAGTGGTCTTCATGTAGAACGGCTAAACGCATATTTTCAGCGTTACTAAACGCTACCTCACGTCACTCAATAATTCTGTACAATACTTATTTATAAGTACAATTATTTAACCAGTATAATAAAGAAACCATGCATGTATTTATATTCAAATTATTTTCTAATTAAAACAATCAAACATGAGTAACCTATAAAGTAATTGCTACTATTTTAATTCGTTATTGTTTCGAGTAGTCATTCTATTTGACAATACGCTCTAGATAAGCTATTATTATTTACGTTTTATTGTTTTTAACAAAAGCAGTAACAATATGCATTTTATATATTATATTATTCCCAATATTCAAAATGTAATTACCTTACGACAGCTTTTTATAGACGCTCAATACTGCTCACTGTCATCACAAGACAAAGTTATAAGATTATTTAATTCTCAAAGCAAGTGATACTAATAAAATATAATAGTTTTAAATATGTTAGAACATGGATGCAGTGTACATAAAAAATGTATCAAACTCTGCAAAGAAAGATTTTAATAAAAAACAATAGTTCGACAGTACATAGTTCACTTAAGGGCAGGTTAATGTAAAAAAAAACTGTTTATACGAATATGTACATAAGCATATTTGTGTGTCTATGCTTTAACCTTGCTTGCCTTGCGATACCTAAGTCCTTGACATTTTACTATGATTCCATCTAAGTTTAGAATATATAATATTTACGAAGATTTTACAATATAGTCCAGAGTCTGTTTCTTTTGGATCTTGTAGATTTCCTTACGTATTTGGCAATGATAAAACTACGTTGAAACTATATAACAATACTAAAACAATAGATTAGCGTGTAATAGATTTTCCTTTGTTTTCTGTACTGCATCCTCTTGACGCTATTGCTTTTGTCATTAACATTTCGCAATCACGTTGTCTCAGTTATATTAGTCATTTGCTTTCATACTCACTGTAACTTACGTAAAATGTCTATTTTAGGACCACGCTGTTTAATTGTCCGATAAAAAATATTATTAATCTTACAATGTTTTCTGCTTTTGAGAATTCAAAGCCTTCAAGAAAATTATAAAAATTTTCAAAATAATATCACTATATACATTTTTGAACTAAAATAACGTATTCATTGCAATGTACTGGAATAATTGTATACTTAATTTTACGATAATTTCCCAAAATAATATACCAAAGTTTGTATTTATTTGTAACTAACTTTTACAGAGAGCTGGCGTTAATGGTTTTTCAATCCAAAAGTAATTAATCTATGCCTGAAACGAGGTAGTTTAGTCAGGGTCAAAAGTACTCTATGTTCTTCTAAGTATTACTCCTTACAAAGTATATGGGTTTTTTTCTATTAAAGTGTAAGAGACATAGAAAAGGAAATTCACATTTATAATATTGGGATAGCTACTTTAAACCACAAAAATACACTTTGAAAAAAAAATCGCAGAAAATTATGATAAATGTCAGTTTATGTCGATTTCTTAAAATAATCCGCAAAAATTATACCACATGTCAAGAAATAATAGTAAAGTAGACCACAACGAATTCAAGTTTTCATGATTTGTGTATGTGACGAATCTGTACATATACAAGTGAAATGCCACTACCTCATCAGAATACTTCGAAAACAATCAGACCTAATGAATTGAAATTTGGTATTGATATTCCTTTAAGAGTATAAAAACCCACTTATAAGAACGATGTTATGATCAGGCGCGGTTATCGGGAAAAACGCGAATGAAGTCTGGTGTCATCAGCTGTTATAGCAGTGAAATTAAACCTTAAACCTGTAATATGGTAGTAATATTTTACCGTAATTTACCCCGTTGTTATAATTGGAGTGACCTGGCTTGCTTCGCTGGTGACCCTGAGTGAGAATCAGCTGAAAGCTAAATCCGTTCTTAAATACACTTACCTAATTTTCTGTAATAACAATGTTTTTTGATTCGTTGTCTTTAGAAAGAGGAACCAAGACTTTTTGTTTAAAAAGTGCAAAGATGCATAGCACTCATCAGTAGACTCGTAGAGAGAGCAAGTCTTCTGATCTAATAACGTTGTTGTGTTATTTGGAGCACGGTTTGGTTTCTGATTGCCTTATCTTTAGCGTAAATATAGAAATGGTTAAACTGGCGCACTATGTTGGATAGATAATGTACGTTATACTTGATAAACTTTTTTACTGCCGCTGAAATGAGTATGAATGGAATCGATTGGACGTTGGTGCCATCCGACTTCACCCGTACCGTATATTGGATACGTCAGTAAGATAACAGTTTCTTTGAAACGCTGCATAGACTTCCATCATCACACCTCTTAGTTTAATTTTTTTAACGTCGCGAATATACAAGTGTTGGATTTAGCAGCGTTCCGCCAGTCACCGTTCGGACAACGCACAGTAGACATTTGCGTCGTGTGCGCGCCAATTATTTGCCGCCACGAATTAAAAAAACACTCGTTCTTAAATTCGAGACTCATAGTTCCTTTCTAGTAATTATTAATAAAAACAAAATATGCCTAAAAAGAAATAGTTTCAGTTTTTTTATTATTAATTGAGGATTTTCGCCAGTTAAATTTACCGGAACATGTGCTAAATTGTGACATTCGAGTACCGCATGTATATTGTGCTCTATTCACGTATAATTATTCTGTGATATTATTTTGCTGTGAACATTTTGTATTAGACTTCGTGTTTTTACTTGTTTCGTGAAATTTCGTTTCGCGAAACACTAAATAAATATTCTTTATGATAGGTCCATATATGAAGGTGGGTTTCAACGTTTTATTACATCTTTATTACTTTTATTAATGTGCTTTTAGAAATATTCAGTAAATATTCACTATTCAGTGTAAATAACCTAAAATATCCACTAATAACTGCATTTATTTGAATTGAATTTACTGTTATTATTACTTTTATTTCATTTTAAAACATTTAATATATACATGTAGACACTTTAAATACTTTACTTTAAATTATTTACAATTGAATAGAAGTAGGTACATTAATTGGTATTGAAAGAAATGGTTCAAGGATACAACGCTACAGTGTCAAGATATAAATGATTTCATAAACGTTGTATGTTTTTAAACGTGTTTTGTTATCATAGTAGCTTATATACTATAAAATGTTTTAGTTATCGCTTACGGTGTATTGTCCCAATGATAAACTGTTATGGCCCCTTGTAATATGTTATTTACCGGAAAATAATATAAATATTCATATACCTATAATTCATGAACGCCAATGTATATACGTTCTGCTTCATAAAAATATTGTATGTTATCACCCCGTTTTGTAATACGTTACATAAAATATATAATTTATGAATTACATTATTTATTAATCTTTGCATCTAATTTTATAACTATTTTGTGTTAAGAAAAGGTTTTTCGTACTATTTGCTCACATAATATATTGTACAAATATAAAAAAGGGATAAATTAGTATATGTAAATGTTTTTATCATTTAAACTACACAATCATTTTAAAAATATATACCAACCCAGGTATGAAGGTGTTTGGTCAGTCGATTTAAAAATATATTTACGTATAATGTCATTGTTTTATTTATACTGAAAAAAAAACTTTCTTATTATCCAATCGTCTGTATTAATAAACTTAAAACGTTTTATTTTGCGTTATGGCTGTAATCTCGCCTAATGTTAAGTGACGACTTGGCCTATGATGGTGGACACGCTAAGTCTAGTGAAGGGACTAGCCCAACAAACATCCCTATAGGTATTTGGCGGCAGATTTTCAACTTGAGGGTGGTAGCCAGCTAGTTGGGCATTACAACAAGCCGTACCACCATGCCATGGTTTCCTTACGATGTTTTCCCTCAATACTCAAAGCTCAGGCTCATTGCAGGTGTATTCGAACTCACGTCCATTGACGCGGCATCCATTCACAGTACCAACTGAACCATATTTTTTTCCATCTCTGTATAGTTAAGAATCGCGGCAAAAAATTAAATATCGGTTATTCGATTACCATTATTCAAACGTTTTGAAGTTTAACGGTTTTATTTAACTAGTTTTTTAAACGGAATCACAAAGGACAATAATATAATATAAAATAAATGATATCGTATTTAACGAACTAATTTTATGTTATTAGTTTTTAGTAACAGATTTGGTCGTAAATCGATTGAATGAAAGCATTAAAATTAAAAATAGCCTTGTTTTTTTAAAACTATTATAGTTTTTAATATTTACAGAAATTTAGTACTAATAGTAAGCATCTCATTTATTAATTCATCATAAATAATATTTTGTATAGAAACCATTGAATTCTAAGTATATTGTGCCTACTTGTGTTAAAAAGTTAGCCGTGGAATTGTACGATTTGTACAAAACCTGTTTCCAAAGTTGAGTTATAATTGTAATTTATATAGTATTGTTCTGCTCTATCCAGTAATAATCATTAGATCGCAGTTGCCCCCCTATCTCGTTCGGGTTACTTATCAGTATAAAATCTATCCTATATTTTAAGTTCTAGAAAATCACACAAAATTTAAAAATATCCTTAAAATACGGTAAAGTAGTTTTGGGGTATATCGCAGACCAACATCGTGACACGACATTTTTATTTATTAAACATAATAAATAAATAACTATAATACTACTATAATAAGCCAAAAACAGCTCAGAGTAGGTCTCCTTTTGACTAAGTTACCATTCTTTACTCAAACAAATAATTAACCTTGAGAAATAACGAATTAAAATCTATTGGAAATATTTTAAAAAATGTATATGAGATTAGGCAAATAAGTAAAAGAGTTATTCATTTTGTAGTATATATCTGTCATATATTATTATTATGAATCCACAATAAAATTGTTCGTAAATAGATTAGAGAAAATTACTAGAACAATTTTCACCTTTTATTACTTTTAATAGCTTTATCTACAGACATGTTCGTTCCTTTAAGATTTCGGTTAAAATTTATCATATGTATCAATAAGACAAAAATTACAAAGATACTAACGGCTGCAATAGTATTACGGTCGCTATAAATTCCTTGTAAGATCAAATAAGAATTATCATCCGTATTTTAAATACACATAAAATCATTATTTCCTTGTGCAATAATTTGACGGATCAAATTGATAGTTTTGTCACACCTCTCTATTGGCCTTTTCAATGGTTATTGCAATTGCTCTTCCTTGCATTGAAATGTTTCATTATCGAGGAATTATATTAAAGATTAAATCATGGCCGCTTAAGAATCTGTCGGCAACCTTGACTACATCAATTACTAACAGCTAAACAGGTTCACTAATTATTATTAAGACCTATTGATTAAAATCTAGTTGTGTACTAACTGAATTACTCACAATTGTAAATATATTGTTTTATATTTAATGCGTTGTTTTAGATTAAAGTGTGTACTTCGATAGGATTGACATGACGATAATTTTAATAGAGAATAGAATGATTTCTTAGGTTTACGCGAATATTATTCATTTAAATAAAACTAATTTAAACGGATTTTATCGCGGTTATTTATTAAATTTTGATCCCGACGTTTCGAAAGCTTTTCAGCCTTCGTTTAAATTAGTTTTATTTCAATACAATTAAATGACTAATGAAAATTAATTTTTAGATATGTTGAGAAATATAATTCGACTCCATTTCTTTTGGAAGCGGCAGCTCAAAAATGTCAACCTATTTGTGCTACTTTGTTCATAGTATAAGATGATTGCTTACCATTAGTCGGAAAGTATGCTTATTTACAATCTTAGTTATATACGTTATAACAAAAAATAAAATAAAAAAAATTATACATACAATACAGATATGAAGTTTGCAAATAATTTGTATTTGAAATTCGAGAGATTAAGTTTGTTCAAATTTTAAAATGTCAATATAATTGCATACAGAAGCCTAATACAGCAAATGTGAAAGTTTGTTGGTTACTTAACCACAATTTAATGATGTACCGTATCCTTGTTTTGAATGCAGACTTATTGGACGACTCGACATACAAACAACAAGTAATAACACTTGCAAAAAACATTTAGCCGTCAGTTTAATAAAAAATTCTAACAAGCCTTCAGTACATAGAAAATAAAATCACAACATTGGCTAGAATCAACATATCGTAAAACCGCTGTGCTCGGTAATAACGAATATACGAGGAAAACATTTCCACTTTGTTCTAGTAAATTGTAAAAATAAATCGCTCTATTTTCTATTTTGTTACAAAAATGATTATGAAGCTGTTTTAATATTTCTATCTATATTGCAGTAGTTGCAAAAACGTAAGGGTCAATATTGAAATTATTTACGATGATATCGTTTTTACTGCTTAGATAAAAAGGTGTATGTATATTGTAATGAGGATGCGGCCTCCTTTTTTTGCAAAATATCATACAGATAATCGCTATGTCGCGGTACGCATCAAAGACTGTTTGATGTAAAATTTATTCTAGTTTATTATTGATTTGTGTCAAAGATATGTGATAATTGTTTGATAAAAAAATGGTTCTAAAATGAGGAAAACCCAGGCAGGGTGTGCCCGCACGCTTCGTACATTTTAAATTGTGTTATATGATAATGCCGGCTCGAATATATGTCAAGTTTGGAATAATTTACGTAATACCACGTTCAGATTACCCATAGTTGACATTTCTAAATGCTTTGTGTGTTATTTTGTAGGTATCATTTATACCCAAGTAAAACATTTATTCATCGTTTACAAACTATAAGTTAATTAGTTCTGATCCCCTAAATATGACAGAAATCTTGAGACGTTCTTAATATTTATTTTTAAAAAACGTGAAGACATAATTGTATTTCTCAGTTTATAAAAAAATTACAATGGTAGCCCTTACTAAGCAATTGACCCGTCGCCCAAATCACAATCGAAAAAACCCTTGTAAATATAATTGTTGTTTGTAAATATTTATATTTAATATTTTTACGAACCGGGGATTTTTCTCATACTTTCTAAAAATAAACAATAACGTCAATCGTCATACTATGGTATTATTCGACATAATTCGTCGTTCCGGGCAGCAATAGCCAGTTTAAATTATATGTATAACATCACAGTAATTTTGATCATAAAAGCAGTTATTATTGAAACAGCTGCAAACCTCCAGTGACAGGTTTCTTATCCATAAAAATTCCATATTTTAGAATAATAAATTTGAAATAGGTACTGTTTGTAGTGAATTTTTTTTTGTCAATGACTGTCATGGTAACATAATTGTCGATATGGTAAGAATTCAGCGAGTAATTTGAGATATTAGAAAATTATATGATTTAGAGTTAAGGAGGAGTAAATAAATGTGATTCAGCCACATATAATAAAAAGAACTATATCAGAAACACGGTAAAATCAGATAAACTATTTCAGCGAAACGCGTGGCAGTATGAGAACGGTATTTACACTCTTTTCAATATAGAAAGACTTACAGCAAACGAAGAAAGAAACTTTCTTTGCTGCTTACTTCATAGTAGTATGAGATTAAGTAAGACCAGTAAGACTAGTAATTGTATACAGGAGGTTAGTACAGAATACTGACGATAAAAGAGACTCAATCACTCTACACGTGGATGGGTTACCGTCGCATTATGTCATCTCTTCGCTTCTTAAACTTTAATCGTGTCCACAGTTTTATGGATAAATAAGTAGCAGTAATACTAAACTGACTTTTTTATACGAAACAGTTTAGTAGTATTTCACGGGTCGTCGCTGCCGTAAATTGAGACAAATCAAAAAAGAATCATTTTGATGCACATTCACAAATATATAGATATATATATATATATATATATATATATATATATATATATATATAGTAGATTTTGTTATATATTTAAGGTTTTAGCGTAATGGCCATAATCTCACCTGATCTTAGGTGTAGATACAGTTCAAGTTGGTAGACAAGCTAAACTTGTAGAAAAACTGGCTTTCAAGTGCAACTGTCGGTACACACCTACTGGTGTTTGGCGGTAGTTGCTAGACAGACGGGCATTAGAAAAGCCCTATCATGGTTTTCCGTTCACCATGGTTTCCTCACGATGTTTTCGTTCACCGAAAGCTAAAGCCTATTGTACGTGGATTCGAACTCACGTCCCTTGACGCGAAGTCAGACACACTATCACTGAGCTATCATCGCTTCAACTCTACTAACATCGCTACTACTCGTCAAGTCTAAAATATATGGTGAAATATTTAAAAACAATTGTAAGCGCTTCAATCAATACATAATCGGTACCTAGTACGGAATTTAACATTGTTCATGGCTAAACAGTTTAGAAAATGTACTAAATAATCAAGCGGGTTAATGAGTTTGTTCCGTATTTAGCGTAATTATTACCTACTTACTTATATAATATAAAAAAAATATACTAGAATTTCCTACCATACACTATACTATGTTTTATGTAGAATTTGCGTATTGTAACAAAACTGAAACATACAATATCGATTTCAACATGTTATTTAACACTTAGTTGATAAAACCTACCAAATATGAGCTGCCAACGTGGCCAACTTTTCATAAAAAACGAATGATGACTAATTAAATGACAATGAAGTTTATTTGTGCTGACGCGACGGCAAAAGTTAGAAGGTGAAATATGAGTAATCTATCTAAATATAAAAAAAAAAACAATAGAAAAAAGGGTCTTAAATTAGAGAGCCCGATTCTTAGTATTATACCATAAATTATACTGTGTAACATTGCAACAATTTCATAAATATTCATATTTTCATTTCTTTAGTTTCGTCTTATAGTATCAATTTAAGTAAGTTGTATCAAGATTTTACAGAAAGACAATTGTATACTTTTTGTTTCCTTTCACAGTATTATGATGAAGCATTAAAAATACTATTTTGTAGGCAGTGCAATTAATTTCAATTTTTTAAACATATCTCTATATACGAAATAAGAAATAATTTAATTAGCGAAAAATATATTAATGATCACAATTATTAATTTAGAATAATCAAAATTTACTTTAGTAAACGTATTTGTTATTTAAAAATTATACAGCAATAACAGGTGTGTTATTCGAATATTTGAATTTATCTAGAAAAAACAATTATCTTTAAATAATCCACATGTTTTTGACCTTTGCCCATAACGTTACTAATACATAATAATTTTAGTCACATTGGCCAACAATTTTTCCCTAACGTATCTTTTTATTAATATAATGTTACGTACGCAATTAGTGCTATATACTTGTTTTCTTCAATTTTATGTTCATTACCAAAGCATTTGCGTTTGACAACAGTAGTTCTGTAATTGGTCTTTAGCCTAACAGCTATTTTTTGTAAATAATGTTAACTTTGAATTTCCGAAACATGATTTCCTGTTTTTAGTTTTAGTATGAGAATTTTAAAATTGTTAGTTTATTTTTATAACAATATTGGAAATACCATAGTTTTCTGCTTTGCCTGCTGGTGTTTTTCCTTTCGCATCGCCGTAGGTATAAATAATAACTTCCGCGTTCGTAATACGTACATAAAAATCTATAATTATTGTATAATTAAATACTGTATAATAACACCGATATTTTAGAGCGCGGAATACAATTTTGTGTATGGAGATGAAATAATATGTTAATACTTGAGACATTTAAGCTATCTGTACCTGTACTTGAATGTATATTATGCACTTGAAACAAACAATCGAGAAAGTGGTGATAACACAGTCGTAAGGTTGTACAAGCCTACCATAATATATATCTTCGTTTGAATGCATATTTGTCGTATCTCGCATAATTAAACTTTATAGAAGAACCAGTAAACTTTTTCAAAAATTTATATTATAAAAAGAAACATATTTTTATGGCAGAACAATGACACTAAATTTAATTTAAGCAGGGTTTTTATGAGTCCAGTAAAGTACATATAGAACTCGTATTCGCATATTTGCGAGATAAGACATTTATATTTTGTAGCGTCGATATGGTAAAAAGGCTGTCATAATAATTCTTTCAAGTTTCGAGATCATTTAGTGCATTGTAGTTTCTATTTATCCAGGTGGATATGAGAATGATGACTGACAATGGATTATTAGTATCTCGGTAGTCGCTACAGTTTTAGGATTATACAGATTATCCTCATTTACAGTGTCGCAGCATTCCCGTTCTTAAAAAAACATATGGATATAATTTTTTCCTAACAATTTTTTTTATACTTGTAAATACTTAAAAGTTGCTCTTTATTACCATTTAATTGTGTTTCTTATGGATAATATTCAGATTTAAATATACATTATTGTATCGGACTTCGGACATATTTAGAACATACAAATAATACTAGTAGATGTATTTTCGATTACCAAGTCTAATGTGCACTGCAATACGAATCTAATCACAAATCTTAGAGTCATTTTAAAAGATTTTACATAAGTTCATTCCCATAGTCTCATGTCATTTTATACTAAGCACATTTTTAACTCTTGGAGTTTGATTTATGAGGTTAATAAATTATTACTGTTATAAATCAGTGATACCTGCCTATACTATTGAATAATGCGAAGGAAAATTTACACATAATAAATTTAAAACTATTCAATATTTTAAAAAGATTAATAAAGCTTGAGTGTCAAACAAATTAATTACTTTATAAATTGATTCGTTACCAATTTCGCTATAATTAATTTGTTCATTACTCACTTATTCTCAAAATTTATGAAATATCAACTGACCATAAAAAAAACATTAACGAATTTAATTGTTGTCAGTTAAAATATATTTTCTCTATTATACTAGATGCCCCGGTGAACTTCGTATTACATAAAATCGATGATTTTAATTTTTGTTTCATACTCAAAAACGGTTTGACCGAATTGTATTTTTTTTACATTTTGATTATCAATCCTATGCAACCTTTCAACTTCAATTCGATAATATCAATAGAACTGACTATATCTATATCTTGTCCGTGTTTTATTTCTTTTGGTTATTGAATGAAACTTGTTATAGCTGCAATGAATTAAATGCCTTTTAATTATATGAAATTTAAATATTGGTAAACTCGAACCCACGCCCCTTGACGTGCTGTCCGTACAGACTACCAACTGAGCTATCATTTCTTCGTTACTTTTCGTATTATGAGATTTTTTAAAATATGTATTCGTTTTTTATTTTGTTTTATACAAACCTTGTCCTGACAATAACGAACATAATAAAAAAAGAATTATCCAATTTGGTGCAATCGTTTGGATGTTATGCGCGTACATACATATCGGCGATTCATTTATATATAGATAGATTATATAGTATATTTTCGAATTATATTGTATATTCCTACATAAAGTACTTGCTTTCTTATAAAGTTTTAACAATATGTAGACGAAAGACAATTATAATTTTTAGCACCTTACAAACTATAGCTTACAAATGAAATCTTTTGTGGAACAACAACTAATTACTGTGAAAAGAAATTCAACGATAGTGAATTTGTACAACAAATCCACTAATGTACTAAATGCGTTTCTATTTGCAACACAAGGTTGACGATTATCGTTACGTCCCCATTGTTGTATACAGTCAGTTATGGATACACGATGATGATGACACAATGATGCGACTTGTAGATCCGACACTAGTAATTTTTTTCTATAATTTTAGGAAGTAATGTAAAAATACAAAAGTAATTTGCGATCATTTTTGCGTTTATATTGGTGCGTATGTTAAAGGAACAAAATATAATTGCCTTCTGGAATGTGAATGTAGCATTATATTAATGAATATAGTACAATATGTAATTAATCTACCATAACAAACTGAGTTATTTCAAGTTCATAATGTGCTCGTTATTTTATCATGGTTATTTAATCAAGGATAACTATCATAATCGTTTCAAGTTATTCCACACTCATACGGTAAGCCATTTTGTGTTAGTATGAAGTATTAAAAAAAACATTCTTCCTGTAATATCTATAACCAGCCAAAGTCCAAAAACAAAAACCAAAGTCATAATTTAGACGTTTCGACGAGTCTACGTTAAATTGAGTGGCGTTAATGAAGTTTTCATTGTATAATCAAATGCCTGTTCTTATGTTTTCCATTTGCATGTTGCTATAGAGTAATATATATCCAGTTAAAATCATAATACATCATCTAATACAAGTACTTGCAAATTACGTGTCATATTATATAGTAGGCTGTGTCGCTTCTGCGTATTATATTTTCACGCGTTATAGTACCAGAACATTAATTAATCTCATTCGCTCTTCAAATACTCGTATAGATATGTATATAAAGATGTTGGCAGTATTACTAACGATATTTTATATGTACATACACAGGAAACAATTAATTTTAAATACTACTTAAGCGATTGCAAATGTGATGGAGGCGCTTGATCATATAAGATTAAGAAGCAGATCCTGGTAGACAGATGTTCTAGAATAGATGTATAAGTCATAACTAACAAGGTGTCGAATGAAAAATATTTTGAAGGTTAGAAATAATGAATGAAAAGGAAATGAAATGTATGATTATGAGCGAAATATAAATAAATTGGTGGAAAATTGTATTAAAAAATCGAATACTACTAACAGCACGAGATGATAGTTAAACGTCGTTAAAGAAGTAATTGATAAATGTCTCTTTAGAATTCATCAAATCCTCTTTATATTACATGAAATTTGCATTTTCCTCACATTTCAGTAATTTGGAAACACAAGTTTTTGGTAATGCATTCAATATTAAACATATAATATATACCATAGTAGTTATAACACAAGGCCGTAGTTAACTAAAAATATATGGAAACTCCCATATGGGCATTGGTAGCTCTCATTTTTATAGTTATGAATTTTATTTATATTGGTATATTATAATGTCAGTGTATTATACACAACTGCACCAAAAAAAAGGTATATATACTAAATATACTTTTAGAACCTCAATTTTTAAATGTTCTTAATTTATTTTTATCTTTATTTTTGAGTATAAAATAAATTTGAATAACAACGAATACCTGCTGACAATTAATAAATAATTATGAATAAATAAGCAGACAGATGCATAATTTTATCGTATGTAAACACTTCTTGCAATTTAGTTCCAGTGACTGTTTTCTTTTTTATTTAAGTGTATTTGTAATTTTTTTATTATTTATACCTCCTGCTTCGATGATATGTATACTTTGTATTTTTAATTTAGCTTTAAAAAGGAATACCTTTAACGTTTTCATTGCTTATCAATTTCTACAACTCTTTTGTTATAGCAACTATGATAAACCAAATAGACAAATATTATAATGATTAGTGTTCAAACATCGGCCTCGACATAAAAAAAATGATATACATGTTGATAACAACATAAATATCTTATGAATGTTTATGTTATTATTACGTCATGTTTGCGTAATAAATCATAACATATATACTAACTAGGGTTCATGTCACAAGTGTGAATTTAAATGATATCTCCATAATTTAGCGTTGAATATAAAAGTGAAATTACATTTAGTTGAATTGGTTTTCAGATTTCTCGTTTTTTACCATTCAGTTAGAAAGGAAACCATTAGGAACTTAGTCCAAAGCCGTAATTGCTTAAACAATACCTATATTTTGATCGTTGTATTATGTCTCTTTTGTTCTAGATTTGTCTTAGGTTATAGACATTGTTGTATGTTATATTGTATCTACTTCAAATATCTGCTATACTAGCTGCTACAGAAAACATTGTCCTGCGGTTTCCAACGGTTAATAACTCGACGACCGCGGCACCTATTGCATGCAGGAATATCAGAAAACCTTCTATACGAGAAAATACAGTATGAGTAAATTTTTATGATGATTAGTCAAGCGGTGTTAGAATTTAGCGATTTCGTGTTTTAAAACATACATTTTTATGAAAGTATCCTATATATTGATATACAACGTTAATTATCACACTGTTAAATATCATCAATTGTAATGAACAAGATGGCAGACAGACAGACCGACAAAAATTGCCGTTTATCACTATAATAAAGTTTTCCTCAACTATAATTTAAAAAAAAAATTATATTAATATTATAAACCGGAAAAGTTTATTTTTATTTGTTTGATCGCGCTAAACTTAGAAACTACCAGTCGCATTTCAAAAATGTTATTTCTTGATAGAGCAATCATTGAAGAATGCTTTTGGCTATTTAACGTAAGGCTATCACAAATAGGAGCATAGCTGTATTGAAAAAAGATACAAAAACGGGGAAAAATTAAATAATTTTAAGTTCTACGTGAAGTTGCAGACACCCTTAGAATTTTATAAACAGAATTTGTCTCACTTTCAAATTTTTATACATATAGACAGGATTATACATCTGACATTGGTAATTAATAAACAACTTACTTAGTGATAATAACTTGTAAAATCAGTATCAATGGTTTTAAGTAATGACAGCACAGTGGTAGCGTCGTATCAATGGGCGTGAGTTCGAATCCCTTAACATCGTCACTTAACATCAGAAAAAATTGTGGCCATGATGCTAAACATATAAACAATTAAAAATAAAGTTGTTTTTGAATGCTTTCTTATATGTACTATGTAGTTCTGATAGTAGTAGTTGAATTATGTAACACATAAACCGGACGATTAAATATCTATGTAATCTATAAAAGTCCTTTAGCAACAAGGTTACTGTTACGACTTATCATAATACAAGACAAGATCATGTGTTCTATGTAAAACCCACAATTAAGGGAAATATTAATACCTTTTGTAAGCATATTCTCCAGCGATATCTACTTTTATACTTAGCAACTAGTTTTAATGCTTATTCAGTTTTGTACGTACATCCGAGTCAGAGTTTTTCCGCTATCAAAGTCAGATTTCTTTTTGTGTTTTTATTAACCCGTTATCTTTTCGGTCATTTCGGTACAACTTTTGCGAATGATTTTAAACAACGTGTCATGTGTGTCTGTTATCTCATGTGTATGTGTCTGCTTATTTTGTATCACGTTTTTGAAAAATAATAATTAATTTATAGTAGTACTATTAAAATGCGGAAAAGTTTGTTTGTTTTAACGCCTTAAGCTTAGGAACTATCAGTCGGATTTCTAAAATATTTTTTTTATTTGATAGCGCAATCATTTACAAAGGCTTTAAATTCTTTAACATCATGCTACCGTTAACAGGATCAACAAGTTACAAAAAACGTGCAAAAAATATTGAATAATTTTTAGATGCATACGAACGGAGTTGCAAGCACTGCTAGTCTTTATATATAAGAACCCTGGGTCACAAAGTTCGTCCACACTGATCTCGGAAACCACTCTACAGAGTCTAATGAGTTTCTTATGTGTATTGCGTCCTTTTTTTTTATCCCGGCAAGGAACCTTATCATTGAACGCATACACTCTCGCTGTGCTCGAGTTATTGAATATGCGTGGTTCCCTGTTTAAGTACCACCGTTAATTTGAAAATCTTCTTCCAAACACCTATAGGTGTTTTCCGGCAGTTGCATTTGAGAGCCAGAACCTTCACTAAGCATAGTGTGTCCACCATCTTGCACTACATCGTCACTCAACATCAGGTGAGATTGGGGCCATAGCGCTAAACCTATGAACTACATATATACTGGAAACGGCAGAATAACAAAAAAACGTGGGGTGCACGTAGTAGATAATCGTGAGGAACTAGTTGCAGTTAAGAATACTCACACATCTACTCATATCGTTTACATTACAATAAAATTGTTAGTAAATTAAGGGAACCACTTATGAAATAATAGTATACTGCTCGCCGGCTTATGTTTTTTATTGTTTTATATTTAATTAAATTTAAATATTTTTATCAGCTTAAAAACACGTAACGTTAAAATTAAACTTTAATTTAATTTTACTTGAAAATACAATATATATAAATTACATTAAAATCTCACACTATCGGTAAATATATACCTTTACAATGAGTCATGTTGTACCAATTTTATGTTTTCACGGTCTATGATATAGTTTCTAGAAATATATGAATCATTCTCATAAATAGCGCATTAGCTAAATACGTGAATTAATTGTTTCATTATCTTTTTCACTATACTTTTCTACTAATGAAAATGACCCCTAATGTGTAGGTTTTGTTGCATTTTATTTTTTAAAGCTCCCTCAAAAACTCTTGTGAATAAATTTTATAAATATAAGTTATTTAGATAGGTTTTAATTTACATTCAAAAGGTTTATATATTTTGAGGTTATTCAAAATCATTTTCTAGAAACACAACATCTCTGAACCAGAGAAATATAGTTGTAAATTAATCCCTAAAAAATTTACCTAAAAACTAAATTATCTAAATAGAAAATTAAAGTTTACAAGTGTTTTCTTTTGGTTATTAAATTGTATGTGGAACAGAATGGCTTCAAATTTATACGTTGAAGGCTTTGTAAAGCCTTCGAGATATACCAAGTCTTCAAAATTGTTTAGAGTATACGCAAGTACACTCGATTAATCCTATGCAAAATTTGAAAACCCCACATCGAACAGTGCAGTACACGGCCAGAGATGTTTATGTATAGATAAATCAGCATTGAACCAATTTATATTTGCATACACAATGTTATACAAATAGTTCTTATAATAGAATTCTTAATACATCAAACGAGTTAGGGTTTTATATGTACAGTTTTCACAGTACGAAACACGAAATTTATATGGTATATCATTGTTTATTCAAAGTTTATTTTTATGGGAAAATGACAAAGTGTGGTATCTGTATATGCATAGTAAAAAGTAAAAATAACTATTGGAATCAAAAGATAAACTATCCATCATGGATAGCGAGTGTCCCTTATGTTGTTAAAGTAAACCAATAGCAAAAGTCGCAAACAATCGGCTATAAATTGACAACTTAATTATACTAAAGCTGATACATAAAACAAATTTGAAGTAAATATTTAGCAATTTTTGCTATTACGAAATATATAAAAAAGTGCCGGTCTGTATGGTTCCTGAAAACTGGCTTAGACAAAATAAACCAAGAGAGTTATTGTAAAAGGTTTTTCACGTCTTGTAAGGTGTAATTTGTAGGTATGTTCTAACACCCTGCAAACTGTAATATAATAAAATAGACTAGGAAATAGAATTAAACACCACATATTCCCATTTTATTTATAGTTTATTTAGTCCCATAAAAATTCTATTATAATGTAATGCTTGCCTTGAATTAACGAATATATACATATGATTGACATGTTAACATGCTTTCAAATTTTAGTCGATAAAGAAATATAAGTACTAATTTTTACAGTACTATTGGTGAAATCATCTGTGGCCAATTTTTTACTCTTGAAAACAGTTTGACGGAATTCAGAAAAATGCCTTTGCCATAAAAATTGTTTTAACTGTAAAAAAAAAACCTGTTGGTATGCATACTTTTATGTCACTACAATAGTAGATATTAGCAACTATTGAAATAAAAAATATTCTCCAAATACCGCTACAAATGGCAAATATTGGAAAAGCCATATTGGGTGTAGTTTACACATGTTTATGTTTCAATGGTTAACGAATTTCATGAGCCAAAAACCTATATTACACTTTAAATAAACAATTATTTATTTAATACGTATTTCTTTATATTTAATAGTTTAACATATTCAAAGTCGTTTAATTTAAAGTACTTTTGGCTAATTACACGTTTTTAGCGAATGTTAATTTTGATCGTAATTTACTGAACCTGTACTGATTATACACATTATTACAGACATATAGAAAAACATCGAATTTATTATGTATAGAGATAGGTCGAATTCAAACAGTACTAGAAACATATTTATAAAATCTATCAATAACAAGTTAATTAAATTATTGCGCTCGTTTATTGTAAAAATAAATGCATTACAAACGAAGTTAATTTTTGTATAGTAGTTTCACCTACTAATAATATTTGTCAATAAACATCAAACTTAGGGAAGGTTTCTGAATTTACGGTTCTTTATATCTGTATCGTATTTTATCTCATACTTTCGTTAAACAAGGAACTGCTGATACATTATAATTAATTAAAATGAAATCTTTATTTAATAATATAATAAGTAAACGGTCAACGGCTAATGTTCAACGGTCTTGATGTCTTGGTATCTTTTCTTGAAATAATTTTACAAAACTACGGAAATAACTTTATTTTGGGACGAGTTCCAATAAAGATGGGCATGTAATTCACAAAATACTCGCATTTGTGTATCGCAAAGTTCGTCGGCTTCCGTGTTCATGGTCTAAATATCGTCATGGTCGATGTACACATGTTAGCATTCAACCTTACTGACGACATATTTATAAACAAATTGTGAGTATATATTATCGGTACAGGATAGTACTCATTATAATAATTTGCTTACATTATAGATCCTACTCCATTAGGTACATATGTAAGGTCATTTATTCTTCAACAAATATTTACACAGTTGTTATTCATGCCCAAATCAATTTCTATATCAAGCTGGTGTATCAAGCTCTATAAATATATAAATACATATATATAGAATTTACTCTTGGCATATAGTTTATTGTATACAAGTTAATGATTTTAATGCGTTAAACCAAAGAAGTATTAAGAATTCATTGATTTCAAATTTATTAGGTACTATTATTTTGTTCTACTAAGGATGAGAGCTTAATTTTACAAGTATTAAAGTAATTCACCCCTAACGAGCTTCTAAAACGAAAAATATTCAAATATAGTTACAATATAGGTATATGCAATGAAATACTGACTCACTCACCATCGAAAGTCGAAATCGGTAAATTTGAAATCGGTATTGGAATGGAGCCAATTAATTGTAGCATTTTGTATGGACGAGGGTGGTATGCTCTATCTGAACAAACCCTCCGTGAAAATAAAGACAAAAAAAGTATAATTCTACTTAAGTCATTTACTATAAAAAATTATGAAATTAATATGTGAGCTGAAAATTTAATTGCTAACACAGATATACGATTTCATATTCTTTTTAACTAACCTTTAACCTTCTACTTACTTTAAAATAATGATTTTATGTAAATAAAGTTGGAACCGCTTGTTTTCCATTTCTATTTTCCTCTGTCAGATATCATTTCGGTTTATTAACACCTCTTATACCACTTATCGTTCCTCACACAACCATGCATATTATCTTCTGTCTTTCTTTATATGTAAATCCATCCCTTTTCCGCTATAACATTAGTTTATTTACCTATATGAATTTCAGCTCTCCTATAGATATTCTCATACTATCCTATTAAAATATTTTCACGACAATATTCATTTGTAATCCTACCTATTCTATTATTCCACGCATCGATGTTATCATTTATATATGATTTTACATTACACATTAAACATAAACAAATTAAAAATAAAACAATAACATTTTAAATAATATTAGTCTAGTAATTTACTTTTCATTAATGTTTATGCAGCTTGTTACAGAACTACTATGGTTTGATATATAGTTAAAATTATATTTATTTAGAATATTTTAGGACATTATTATTATATGTTTTAAATAAAATTAAATCAATGTGAACATTTTTTTCAATATCTAGTTTAGAAATTTATCGTATCATCGATAATGTCTGCTTTCACACACGTGAAGTCTTAAAACTGTAAATAATATGGGTAAATAAGAAGATATCGTTTTGGGTCGAGTTAAAAGGATCGCGGAATGTTATCACGTTTTGACTACCGTTATATGTCTCAGATTCCGTATTTGAGCTCTTTGAAGTTGGGTGTTGTTTTATCGGAACAGTTATTATTGACAATTTTTCAACATGACGATCAATCACGGGATTTAAAATTCGTATGCACAAATAAAAACAGTGAAAATATATAAAATGATTTTGATTTTATAAGTGTAATCGAAAAGCACACTTAGTTATACTTTGTATTTTACTTACACAGTTCGGTGAAGTTCCATAAATTATATATATATATATATATATATATATATATATATATAAACAAACCAATTCATATGAAAATGTATATGAAACATTATTTCTATAATATATTCATGATTTTGTTTTTAATTGTTTTCTATATTTTTAAATACTAGTCAATATATAGAATATTGACTTAGTGGCGCTCTATGGTTCATTTCAACGATCCACTACAGATTCTTATGTAATTTGATCTTTGAAACATTTTTAATTATTCCATATAAAGTGCACTAGAGTCTTTACAGTTAATGACTAACAAGATTTACTAACTTTCCGTATCATTTGATAATTATTTTATACAACATATACGTGCCTGATATGTAAGATTATATTATGTTTATTAGTCACGCATAAAGTTTAGCTCGAACAGTTCGAATCTGTGTTGGCGATAAACCTACTGATAGTGTAGCTGGTAATTAATAATTGCACTATGTTGGTTCACCGGTTATTAAATGATAAACATAGGGCAATAAATATACACATTATAGTTCCTTCTGCACGAATAGAATTATGCCAGTGCAGTTCTGTTAAATATCAACTTGTGATATAATCGTTGTGAGATTAAATATTATAGTTCCCAAAGTAAATGGTCGAATTGGTCATCGCTGAAACTCGCTCCAGGTAATTAAATTGTTGTGGATGAATAATTGAAATCAATATACTGCTGCTGATTCGAATGATTACATGTTGGAAATAAATACACATTGATATACCAATCGCAGTGACCGTCTTTTGCTTTGTCACGTATCGACATCATCAAGTGTAAGTCTAACTGCGGAGAAAACTGCAGGACACTGCATGATTGCTGATCTCTCGAGGGTAGTTATTATTTTTAAATTGTACGTACTATTCATATTATCAGGCACAGTCCAGTCACTTTGTTATGATAAAAAACTTAATAGTAAATAAGTTGGATGTTCTACGGCCAGAAAATTTAAGCTATGGCTGTTAATAGTTCATTATAATTTTGGTAATATAAAAGTCCAAATGTTAATTATTTAAAGTCGAGTGTGCAAATGGCTCAGTTACAAAAAAACTTTGTAAATTGGCACACTCTAAATCTAACGTTAAGTGATTTCTACAGTCTTTCATAATATATGGAATAACTAAGAATAATAAATAAGAATGCAGTATTATGCGAGGTCAGTAGGCCGTCATTCCAAACACTAAGTTTAACCACCGCGTTTAGTCTTTGCTAACTTAGTTAGTTACCAACTATGCTTTTTAGACTAGAAAATAACTACAAGAGCGACGCAATTTTATGTGAAAAATAGGCGTAACTAAAGCTTCTGTACTTGTTATATTTCGCACATTTTGTACCACTTATTAGGAAAAACACTATCAATATTCTTAGAGAATAATGTTGGTAGATCATTTGACTATTGAATTTAATTTGGAATGAAATAGTAATCTACCACATTTTGCCTCCAATTATTAAATCTGTAATAATATTTTAAAGCGGAAAGCTTTGTTTGATTGATTCTTTGTTTATTTGTTTGAAAGCGCTAGTTTTGGGAACTTCCAGTCTGACTTTAAAATATCTTTTTGTATTTTATAGAGCAATAATTGAAAAAATCTTTAGGTTACAAAAACAGGCAAAATATTAAATAATTTTTAGGTTGAGTAGTATGAAAATGTTTCTACGTTTTATTACTCTCGCCATTGTAGTAGATGAATTATATGGTCATCAAAACAATTTAGTTAATAAAACAAGACTTTGCTCAGACTAGCCAGTACAAGTGTTTTCTAGATATACATGTACATATGTATTAAACACTAGATGTTGCTATCTGAAATATCACAAGTTCGGAGTTACGATTGTAAATGTTGTAATAAAGCCATAGTTTGAGGCTAGATTCATAAGTCAGAAGTTACTATAGCGAACTTAGATAACATATATCTTATATATAAAATTCTTGTGTCACTATGTTAGTTGACGTACTCCTCTGAAAGGGCTTCACCGATTTTAATGAAATTTGATATTTATATACGGGGGGTCTGAGAATCGCTTGTAATCTATTTTATATACCCCTAAGTGATAAGAGTGGTCCACCCCAACATTATTTTTTTATTTTTGCCATATAATATTTTTTATGATGTGCTAAAAAAAATACACACAGTCCTAAATTTTCACCCTCCTACCCTCATCATCTCATATTTTAATAGAACCAAGTATTAACTAGAAATAATTTATAAGACAGAACAACGTTTGTTGGGTCAACTAGTAAATTATAAATATAAGAAATAAATAATAGTAACCAGTGTTTCGAATTATAAATTCCGAATGCATGTAAATAGAATACGAATATGAATATACATTTATTATTTGTAATAGCTTCGCTTATATAATATCTTCTAAAATTATGTAAAATAGTTTCATTTATCTATAAGTTAAATAAAAACCTTTTATGTTTGATGTACGTATATCGTAAATTTGGATAAACCTTACCCTTAATATCTGCATTTCTTTTACTAATATATAGTGTATATGTTACGTACTCTCATAACTACTCTTATGCAAATTATTGCATACATAAACCATTCCTCTAACCAACGAGAATTGTAATGAAATACTAAGACGTTCTATATTATATAATAAATATATTTTATATATTATATAATAAATATTAAACCGTGGATCTAAAGTTTGTAGAATTTAATAACTATACTTTGAACTAAACATAATCATTTCCAATTATAATACACAGCTTTTTAGTAAGCGAGAAATATTGGTTAAGAATATATCGAATAAAATCTGGTGTCCGATGATTCACTTCTTTTCAGAAATCATTAAAGAAAAATGTAGGAAAAGCAAAAAAAATATAATAAAGTGGTGTATTTGCATAATAAAGCTTTGAAGATTTTTTTGCATAAATATTTCAAATAATAATTCCACGACTTTTAGAAGTGATTAATTGAATGCCAAATAGTAAATGATTCAGGAGTCGTACGAAATACACATGTATGTCTAATGTTTTATACGTAACTAGCTGACCCGACAGATGTTGGCCTGTCTTAACTATGAATACTGAATTCGAATTAGTATAATAAAAAAAAAAAACAAAAACAAAAACAGCGTTCCTTATTGTAATGCTCTATGACAACTTTTTTTTTTTTTTTAGTTAAGGCTTAGCGTAATGGCCATAATCTCACCTGATCTTAAATGATGATACGGCCCAAGTTGGTAGACACGCTAAACCTGTGGAGGAACTGGCTCTCAAGTGCAGCTGCCGGAACACACCTATTGGTATTTGGCGGCAGATTTTCAACTTGAGGGTGGTAGCTAGCCAGGCGGGCATCAGAAAAAGCCCTACCACCATAAAACTGACAGCTAGTTGTGTAAAATTGATGTTGACGTTAAGTTTTTAAATTTCCTTTAATTTTTCTGATATTCCGGTCAACTTCCTTAATTCTTTCTTTCATAAGAATCTGACCCTGATGATAATTAACCCAACATAAAAATAATTACCGAAATTGTTCCACCCGTTCACGTGTTATACGCAGACCAAGGAAAATAGAGATCATTTTTATATATATATATATATATATATATATATATATAGATTAACATTTTTGTGACAACTGGTGTGGGTAAATAAGTAAATTATTTCAGTAAATATATAAATAATCACTTATTTTATTATTCCGGTACAATAAATTTGCAATTTGGTTTTAGGTCAAGAGTATGAAAATAAATGTGTTACGCACATCGCACGGTTTCGCATATTCACTTCCAAAACGAAATATGCACACCGTAAACTTTAAAAAATAAATAAAAATACATAAACTTATTTTTATCTTCTAAGCTTTTGATATTTCCATAGAATCAACAGATTATTTCGGTATGGTTCACAAAGTCTTTACTTTATTATTTTAAGGGAAATATGAAATTTGCTTTGAAACGTATTATATAAAAAAACAATGAATGTGTGTACATGAATTAAAATACTGTTATCAGTGTGTGACAAAATGACAGTTACAATGGTAATTAAAACATTTAGGAACGAAATCAATTTATTTATCATTATAATTTTCAGGATAATGGTATCAAATAATGTTTAGAAATTGCACCAGAATTATAATGTTTCAGTCCATGGTAGCCATAGCGGCCCACTGGAGCATTGACCCATATTCGTAGAACGCGAGATATTTGGCAGACGTCTCGATTTAAAATACGACAAGCCGAGACGAGTTGCCGAGAATACGTCTCGAATCTCGAACTACAAGTGTTGTGTTTCTCTAATTCTGAACCATTTTCCGGTCGACGTTTGGATTCTGTTACGTGAAATGCTATGAATATATGACCGACTCTGACGATACAGAAATACCTTTGTTAATGCGCCAGAAACAACCATTTTCATAACTCATAGTCCATTACGTTGTTACTAAACTGATTGTATAATTGGTCGTTATATGCCACTAAAAGTTCTAATTACTTCTACCGAAAATGCTCGGTAGATTAAATATATATTTGCATATTATAAAATTGTAACGAAGCGAGATCTGTGTACTAAATGGCTTTGAAAATTTTAATCAAGGTGTACTTTTTTATTCACTTATGGGCCAACAATATTTTATTTTTGTGTACTACCTGTCGCAAGTCAAAATATGAAACAGTGTTTATTAATGCTCTGAATCCATAATTAGCATACTTTTATCTCAATAAAACAAATGGCGCGTCCAGAATAGGACATAAAACGCTAAACTGTGATCGACCGTTTTTTACGAAAATTGGCCCCTATGTATATATTTTATTCATAGGTTTTTCATGTTATCTCTGAACGTGATAAGCGGTACTGTAGTCAGGTTATTAACTACTGGAAATTGCAGCATAACGGTTGTCAGGTCAGCTAGTTAATAATAATTTTATTTAATTGTAAAAAATACACTTGTATTAACAATATAATATTTTATCTACTAAGAACTATAAATTTACATAAATCAAAAATAAAGCAAGTATACGATTTTAAAAAACATACGTCTTACCTTTTGTTTTTGTAGTATAACTGACACATCTTTAGTTAATTGTTGTGAAATGGCATAGGTATATAAAAGATAGATAAAAATGCATACGTAACACAGATGTTATAAATTTTTCATGTTCCCGCACCATGTACTAATCCATTATCGATACCTTGCCATAGAACTACAGGATTCAGAGGGTCATTCAAATATGCCGTCACTCGTTGAAACAACAGCCACCGCCACGTCGATCCAAAAAGAGTAAACTTAGCTTTAAACACTCATATAAGCATGATTTATTGCAATTTCAAACTCAGTAATTAAAGTGACGTACAATGTATTCACGCAACTCTATTTTAAGCTCTCTTTATTGGTGTGTATTTGTTCTTCTAAATTTATATTTGGCTTGTCTTGAATTTGTAGTTAAAGTAGATATACCTATTCAACGTGATCATCTGTGACGTGTTATGTGTGGCTGTATTATTTGTTTGTTTGTTCGTTTAATTTTGTATTATAACATTAATATGACAGGCTGGCGTTTGTTTATCATCATATGGGCTCCCATCGAAAATCAGCACTACAGTACTACACATTTTCCTGTATGGGTTTGCCAACTGATAGACATATCTTTTTTTTTTCATTTTTCAAATGTATTAAAAAATATCTGGCTAATTTGTTTCTGTAATTTAATTTAATTGAGTGGTTGTTCCAACAATAAAGTATTTCTTTCTTTCTAATTAGTTAAACAGTACGGAGGTTAACGCCTGACTAGCTGCCACCTTCAAGTTCAAAAGCTGCCACCAAATACCTATAAGTGTATCTCAGTAGATAGATGTACTTGAAAACCAGTCCCTTCACTAGACTTAACGTGTCCATTTAGGCTATATGGTCACATAACATCAGATAAGATTGTGGCCATAAGGCTAAATGCTTTATAAAAAAATACTTTGCTCGACTATAGGAATATACCAACCAATCTCAGTCTCACTTTGGCTGGCTTTACACCTGCTACGTGTTAGTCGTGATTCACTCCTTCACTACCATTAAATCGTAGTATTCCTACTACATCGCAATTATTATATTGTAGACTATACGCAAATACTATATTTCAGTTCATTTATAAAATTTTATATAAGCAAAACTTGACTAAATTGTATGAACTTTCACCAACTTGCTTTGTGTATATATTACTTTCACGAAGATAAAAATATATTGTACAGTAATATCAGGACGATAAAAACTAACCGTACACTGGCAACCGTTTAGAAGAGAAATTTACACTGTACGATTCTATTAAAAACTGCTGGCTATTTATTTTTTAGGACAGGTTTACACTTTCTGGAGACATTACGAAGTCAACTTTCACAGTTTTGTAAATGACGCCCATTATTATAAAAGTGTAAAAAATAATTGCATATGTCAGATAGTTATAGTCAAATTGCGAAACATATGTGGATTTTATTTTACCGTAAATGAGCAGTTATTTTTTATGTAATGGCAGGCTAATTGGCAGTTACATGGCCTAAAATCTATATAACCGCCTAAGCGGTAATTAAGACTAGTTTCTTCTATTTGTATTTCTTCAGTAACTCGTTAGCATACACCTTTCTCTTCAAACAACTGTCAGCAAATCGCTGACAGACATTAGAAAGGCACTAAAGGCAGTTATTGTCTTAGCACTTTCAGAAAACTATAGTTTTACTTGGACATAATAATTGATGTTAAATTTATTTAGGCGTTGCTGTTAAACAGTAAGATGTTTAGTAAGAATTGTACATAAAATTATGTACAATCTATATATTATATATTTATATTATATTTATTTTAACAAGTTTATGTCTTTTGTATTATTTTTTGCACCGAAATCTGGCGAAGGGTTGATTGTCATGAATACATCACATACTAGTATACTAATACTAAGATACTATATACTAATAATAATATTATAAATGCGAAAGTGAGTTTGTTTGTTTGTTACGCTTTTACGCCTAAACTGCTGAATCGATTGTGATGAATTTTGATAAAGAGATAGATGGAACCCACGAGACGGATATACGCTACTTTTTCTCGCGAAATCTTTATTGGAAGTGGAGTAACTAGATTTAAAAACGTTGTATGTTACTTTTTATTGCGTCAACCGATTTGTTTGACAAAATCGATATTAATTCGACCGAAGCTGCACGTAAAAACTTTTACTTAAATAACTTTTTTCCTCGTTTCAGTGTCAAAATTTCTACCCCAAGCATTATGATTTACAAATGGATATTATGATCAGAGTGAAGTGTTGTCAAGAAACTAAAAATCCAAAGTGACGAAGTGCCCTGTAGGTGTCTGTAGTGCTACGTTCCGTTGCTTCCCCTTAATTTTTAGTGTTTCATTATGTCTGACAAAACCTCGTCGTCAGTTGGTCCGAGGAGTTTCGAAACGATTTCTGAGGAGGACCTTGCATCGCCTTGGGAGAAACTGTTGGATGAAGTGAAGACTGCTGTTCCGACTATAATAAAAACTAACGAATCCAGTGCCACGATTTCGAGAAACGGCGAGGAGGTGCCACCGCATTCGAAGGCCGTGGATCTGGAGGCGAGTAAGCTGACGCGCTCGAAAAGCCTCAACCAACGCAGGAACAGCAGCAGCGGCCTCCTCAGTTCCATACCTCGGCAACTGCGTCTCTCACTTCGAGGCATTCGCAGCGAACCTTCTAGTGTAAAAGATGTACCAACGACAAGGAACGACAGCTCACTCAACCTCCTTCTTAGGTAAGTGCCTAAAATAAAAAAAAAAATGCGTGCGTACAAAGTACACATGTCAGAAGTGAAACTTCTTTGGCGAACTAATTTACGACGTTCGCTCTGTCTCACTTTTTCTCTCAATCTTTCTCACTCGCTTGCTCCCTACTCTCACTCCACGGCTAGTTGCTCATGCTATATTCGCCCTGTCTTACTCTCTCTCAATCGGTCTCGATCACTCTCTCTCTCTTTTCCGACACTTCCGTTGCATACCGGCGTGACGTTTCATCTGTAAAAATTTTACCCTCATGCGTCTAAAGAAGTATCACTTCAAAAATAATAGTTCGAAAGATATATATATATATATATATATATATAATTTTATAGTTAATAAGCTTAGCGTTATGGCCACAATCTCAACTGATGTTATGTGACGATGTGACCTAAGATGGTGGACGTGCTAAACCTAGTAGAGGGACTGGTTCTCAAGAACAACTGCCGGAACACACCTATAGTTATTTGTCGGCAGAATTTCAACTTGTGGGTGGTAATTGGCCCGGCGTGCATTAAAAAAGGCCTACCACCATGCTATGGTTTCATCACAATGTTATCCTTCACTGAAGAATCAAGCTCATTGCAGGTGGAATCAAACTGAGGAGCATTCATCAATAAAAAAAAAATGAAGGAATTGATTAATTTATTATATATCGGAGGCAAGCGTGGCAAACTAGAAGTTCCATTAGCAAATGCAAAGGTCAAGTAGCGAAAACGATGAGGCGCGGCATTTCAATGGCTCGTCGATTATTATCCCGATTTATTATTTATATTTCTGAATGTCGTCGTTAATGCATAAAAGCTTTTTGGTATAAAAGAATCTCCATCGCTTGGTGGCATTTAGTCTACTTGGTATTCGTATAATTCTAATAAAGGTTTACGTAATATACAAACATATTTCGGACTCAGAATATCAGTGTAAAGTGAAGCGACAAATATTAGGATAATTCGAAGATGGAGTAAAATATTAATGAAATATAGCTTGCGTAATAAAGCATATACATATTTAAACATACTGACACATAAATGGTCCTTCCGTTTCCCAATGACGCTGAAGACTAAATGAAAGACATTTTGTCGATAGCTTTCCCGTCGTATGCAAAATTCTGCACGTAGGAAGCGGACGTCCTTTTGAGAATCGCAATGATTTACAGGAAACCAGGCGCCGAGACACTAAGTGAAACAATACCTGAGCGATGAATAAACCAATAATAATTATTGTTCTAACATCTCGTCTCAGGGTCAAGTATTAACCGATATAGATAATTCTGCACTATTTCTCTTTTTACCTATTTTCATGTATCCAAAGTATTTGTTGTATGCATCTATTAAAGGGGTAAATAGATAATGAACACGTTTCCACGTGTATATATTAGATATATACAAGTATATGTTAAAATGTTCAATGTTATTTTATATAATGCTTATTCATACCATTCAACCATAAGATATTCATACCATAATATACTGTTTCTCTATTTATCTGTTTTAGTTGGTTTTGAAAGCATATATTTATTTATTGAGATATATCAGGTATTTGTGTGGTGTATAAAGTTAGTATGTATTTGTCACCACAAAATTTTGTGCTTTTATTTTCTAAAGTTTTATCTAGAAGAAAGCATAAAAGCCACTTAGATACTGTTTTATTATGACATGTATGATTTCTGCGGTGTACAATAAAATATTATTATTTATTTACTATCTATACTGTCTTTGGGGAAGATATCAAATGCTCTTCTAATTTGCATTTCATTTGAATATACTTTATATTCATTTTCTTTTATTACTCTTTTGGACCTATTATATACCTATATTCCAATTTATTATCTATGAGAATCTGTAACTTTATTAAAGGTAGGTATGAAAAGTTGACCTCGTTTACGTAGAATAAACGATAAAGTCACCATAAAAATTTACTGATAACATCTAATCATAAAAATACAAGTATAGTATATAAATGAGCAGTCCATTTTAATTACGATTAGTCTATAGAAAGCAGACGAATACTTTGGGCTTATAATCCACCATCAATAATACTCGCAGGAAATGCATCTATGTAACTATGTATTGGGCAAAACGTACTATAAACTCTGTAGTTATCGAGATTATTTGATTTATTTCAGAATATTATATATATTAAAAATTGCAATATGTATCATCATGAGTCAGTCTTTTTTTTCTCTGGACTAAAAGCGTAAAGTTTGTTTGTATGTGATTAACACTACGATCTATTCTTCTATTAGTAGTGGTAAATATTGTTCGAATTCAGGATTTCTGGCTTATTTCAAATAACTTCAATTGTTAATATAGTTATTTGATCATTGTCGTTTTAGGTTTCAGCTACTATCTTTTTAGAACTTATTTATTTTCAATGACTTAATTTATCAGTCGTTAACAAGAATTTCAATATATCTTTGAAATCGTAGGTCATGTGATGAGAATGATGATAGTATTATTGAATATTTTATCCCGACTGGAGCACTGTCTTAGAATTTTTCCTATCACTCTAGAAAGCGTAAGCAATGAGTCGTCTATCAGCAATATGAACGAATTCACAGCACGAATATACCAAGAACGTCGCGAGGCCGTTCACTTCCTCCGCAGTGAATTGTGGACATGAGATTTGAATTTTGATCATATAATAGTGCCGTTGTTGTATGTATTCGTTTTGCAAATGTGTGTTGATATAACGAATTCCAATATTTGACATCGATAAGCCAACGGCCCCCCTTATTACGTGCCGTTTATTCATTAAACTCGATATGATAAGCTGTTAGTGTATAGCATAAATGTTTTTGTATGTTCTGTTTAGTAGATATTATTTTTCAGATAAATACCAGGCAGAATTTTTCGCATGATAGAATAACCGTCATTATAAATGTTTATACTAAATTTTTTTTTGTACAAAGTTGCACGAAATAAATAATAGTACACGAACGTTTGATTGGAAATGAAGGATATCTTGTATTTGTATTTTGGCAACCAAAGAGCTGACGTACGTACGTACAAATATATTTAAACAAACTTTTTAGTAAACATGTAGATAAAAGTAACGTATTCATCATATAGAAAACAGTCTTTTGTGACAACCAACTCTAATAGTGTAAACAACCGATGGTAAACGAGACTTGCGCTTAGTGAAAGCAGAACACTGTAGTAACCACCGGCCACTCAACCGTTTAAAATGTAAATAATTTTAAAATGATTGAAAACAAAGATTCTTAACTAATTCATTTTCCCCTTGTTTTAAAAACATACCAATAAAACACGTCTTTAATTTACTTCCTGGCGTGCCTTATCGCTAGGCTCAGAACGTACGCTTGGTCTAAACATTTGAAATTTCTTTACGCATTTCACAAACATGTTTTGAAATACTGAAATTGTCGTCCACTTATGCTATGTATGTATTTTCATGGTGGTTGGTATTAGTATTCGCCTAATTCGCAAGTTATCAAAGTGAAGTAGAAAATCTGTACTACAGTGTCGGATGATAGAGAGGTGATTAAGCAGCGTAATTGCAGCTATACCTACTTCAGTATCAGTTTGTTTTATATAAAGTCATTATATTAGGTAGCATCGCTTTTATTGTTACGTATAACTGATATATATTACGTTATATTATTACGTTTATAACTGTAAATTTTTATTCAATTGATATTATACAACCAAAAATATGCTTTAAAAGCTTCGTCCTAAAACCTCAAACATACTCATTTGATTCCGCGTCAAATTAAAAATCAGTTACTCTTGAGAGCCACTCCCTTCACGGCACTGAGCATGTTATCTTTTTGGCCTATATGCCTATATACTTATTATTATCTGAGACAGTGGCATAATTAAAAATAATAACAAATTAAGCAGACATAGAACTGTTAACTTTACCCAATAAAGAACACAAACAAAAACAATCCAACGCAGCGAGCCAAAAACTCTGAACTCATTAGTAGGACACACTATGTCACGTGGTCTTCAAAACTATACGAATGCAAAAGTTTTTAATATAAATTTTTGTATAAAATATCATAGGTTTGATATATTACCTATGATATTTTAAAACGTCCATTATTTGGTCACTAAAACTAATATTAAACAGCAAACGAAAAACATTTTATTCATCAACAATTTATGAAAATTACAAAGTCGACACACAAGTCGAAGAAAAGTCTTCCAGACACTTGTGTCATATCTGATGACCTAGAAACAATGTAAACGGTTTCTTTACATATATGCACTCACGAGTGAATAATTAAGAAATGGTATTTAATTAGAATTACTCATTAAATATACTATATGACAATATTTTCACAGTTTTGTTTAATTGTATTAAGCTTAAAAACAATTTAACTGTAAAACGATGACGATGTACGTACTCAAATATAAAATGCTGACGTAGACTCGACTGTCACCTGTATAAACGTTAGAAAATGATTTCTTAGTATTTACATTTTGTATATTCAATAAATAGTTTTTCCCGGAAAAAGGTCTAAATCTATTTTAATACATTTTTCTTATTGAGAACTTACTAATCTGTGGCTACACAATGTTGGCCTACTGGGTTCGCTAATCCTTACTGATATTATAAATAGGAAATTGATTTTCTTTGTTTGTTACGCTTTTACGCCTAAACCACCGAATAGATTATGATAAATTTTAGTATAGAGATCGATGGGAACCTGGAGACGGTTATAGGCTACTTTTTTTCTGGAAAAAGTTCTAGGAAGGGGGACAAAGAGGGCATAAACTCTGTATGAATCTTTTTATTGCGTGATCCGATTTGTTTGACAAAATCAATATTACCGCGAGCGAAGCCGAACGTCAAATCTAGTAATATAATATAAATGTGAATTTAAGGATGTCTGTTTTGTATTAACTCTCATATGGACGAAACGATTTAAAAAAATGGAGTGCAGGTAGACTATGTCAAAGAAATGAACGTTAACATACATTTTGTAGTGTATGAAAATTAATAATATTATTACGTTTAACGAACCGGACAACTATCTGTTAGTAAGGAATAAATAATAAACAGTGTCAGAACGTTTTAAGTCACAAGTTAAATAGTAGTATGACGTATTAAATTAACATGCACGTATAAACTTATTATGTACGTCACATGAGTTAATTACCTGGTTTCAAACACGAAGACTCTTTAATCATATTACCATATCTTTTCTCTATTATTATGAGCTAATTGTTTCGTCACAACTTCACCTAATGTTATGTGACAATGTGGCCTACAGTCAGTGAATACGCCACCAATATTTGATATCATCCGCATATGACACGTGTAACATTTGTATAATATATGGGCACGTGGCTAGTTTGTGACGTGTAATTTGGATTATGTGTCTGTCACTAGCGATGGATTTGGCTCTTAAGTAAAGTAGTCGAAACACTCCTTAGGTGCTTGACAATTAAGGCCGGATTTTTCTAAAGGCTAACTATTCTCAAAATCAAGAGGGGCCTACATTCAAGTTGTTGGCAGTATTAAAATTGCACTATTGTGAAAACAGTGAAAACAGTGAACACTAAATCACTTGACTGAAAATAAGGAGAAATTCTACGCATATGACTAATAAACAAACACAAAAATGTATTGGTTAAAATCAACGCGATAAATGAAATGGCCTCATAAGTGGATTCACCTAGAGCCTCTTTTTGTCTAAATCCGGCCCTGTTGATAAGTCAGTCAGGAGTTGTCAGTCAGTCCAGCATTAATATTTTGTACCATCAAATTATGATCTCACCACAATGTTTTCCTTCACCGAAAGGAATTGTTTTTCTAATTCATGTTGATGGTATCTGTACGTGTTAAAATATACATCATAAATAAGATAATAACGTAATAAAGTAAAAGATAAATAATCAAGAACAAAAATAAAACCAAAAGTAGATGAATAAATTTGAAGTATATAAAAGATTATGTTTAGATATTGATTACAATTAAAATGACGTCAATGTTTGAATCATTATGTAAATCCATTGCAATTAGAATATAGTATAATTATTTACAGGAGACTGGTGTTGACTCATAGTGCGGTTCATTAAAACTAATAGAGAACGGCGCCATGTTTTTATCTGTTGTAATTATAAAACTTTCAACGTCAAAACCCAAATCGTATAAATAATATTGACATATGTGGACTTTGGACGACGTGTCCACTAATTTACAACTCAGTTGATTTCTGTATGAAATCAGTTTGTTTTCGTGTGGAAGACTTATTAAGGTACTGCGAGCAGTTCAATTATAAAGCAATAGTAACATCGCGTATTTAATCAAATCGTAAGGTTTTATTCTATTACTAAAGCAAAGTAGTTGTCGATATTTTGCATAATCTATAGTTCCGTAAGCTAAAGAGGCCTTTTTTTATTCTTATATTTCTATTTGTTATTAACAAATATAAATAAATAATAATTATGTATTTTATAACAAAGTAATTCTGCCAAATTAAATAATAATTTGGGTGAATCGCAAATCAAAACTGAAACGCTTTTGCAATTTTGGAGGTATGTTCTTTCATAATTACCATTTAAATATTACTTGTTATTCTTAAGTTTAATTTAATCCTTCTGAGTGCGTGTGTTTATTCATAGTCTCAGGACGGTAATGGCGTGAAACCAGTTTAATTGCAAATCGACTTTAAATGCATAAATATAGATAACCTGACGCATAGTGACAAAACCACATTCTCTATAGTTCAATAAATTATTCATGAAAATATTGAATAACAATAACCGCCTTAACAAATCTTATAAACATGTTTATAAATTGAAATAAACGAAAGCTAATAAAAAATCGAAATACAATTAATTAATTTCTCGAATTAAATGTTGTTTTTGTAGGTTGTTTGTAAGTTTTTGATGTGAGTTTTCTAATTTTATAGGTGAGCTTATATTTGAGACCTTAACCTCTAAGTTCGTTACAAATAAGTATTTTAATATCTCAAAAAACTGAAGCCTTTAATTACTGTTTACTTACTTAATATAGTGATTATAATAATCATATACCAGTCATCGGCGCTAACTCCTTAAGTGATACGGACAAAAGACGACTTGAACAGCACCTACTCTTTATGTGTTAACGTATTATTATCAACTAATATACCCATTAGGGTTTTGAGCATTCAAATGCGGCTCTGGGTTTTAAATATATATACATGTATAGTAAATTTACTATTTAATTACCATAACACAAGCTTTGCGCAGCTTCGAATCAATTGGCCATCTGTGAAATTGTTATCCCTTTTTATATTTGAATTCATTAGCGAATAATATATTTGAAAGGCACCCCAATTGAAATACGCTTTTTTGCAATTTATGTCAATCAATAGTATAGTGATATCTATAGAAAGTTTTAACACCAACACGGCTATCGCTAGTGGATATTTATATGATAGTAGCGTCGTTTCTAAACAAATATTTAGTTACTAGAAAAGTAGAATACACTGTTATTCATATATATTTTGTATGGCAGATTATATTGTATAGTATACAAAATTCAGTATATATGAGTACAGTATATTTATTTTAGTAACGAAATATAACACTGATATGCGTTCAACACTTGGCAAATAATAATAATAATTTAATGTTTTTTTATGGCAACATTTGTATAGGTTTAATGTTGATGTATCTCATGGTTGTAATATGCTGAGCATATTTACAGAACTGGCTCTTAAGTGTAGTTTCCGGGACATGCCTAAATATGTTTGGTGACAGGTCGTTGAGTAGTCTAACATTAAAAAATGGTCTATATCCACAGCATGGTTTCATCGTGGTGTTTTCTTTTACAGAAATTTCAGACTAATTAAAGTTTTTTAATCTCCTGGCAATCAATTCGGTGTCCGTACACGCCACCATTAACCTACCATCATTTCATTAAGTATTCAGTTTCAGTATTCTGCTTGAGTAATCGACAAATAGAAAAATAATAGAAGAGACACTGAATTCTATGAAACGGTAGCGGTTAGTAATTGTTACATAATGATGGAGTCATGATCGCGAGTTCTCATTGAACTAATTTGGTAGACCTATAATCACGTGCTGGGTCTAATCAGCTAAATTTAAGAGATGGCTTAAAATTATCTAAAAAAAGTATCATACAAATGAAAATGTACTTATTTGAGAACAGTTGATCTACCGCCAAATACCTATAAGTGTATTTCGACAGTTGCACTTGATATCTAGCCCTTCTACTTGGCTTTGCGTGACCACCATTTTGGGCCACATTTTCAGGTAACATCAGGTGAGATTGTGACCTTGTGTGCTAAACCTTAACTATAAAAAAAGTAAAAACAACGGCGATTATTGAAAAATTGGTGATCCATCGATAGTCGCCTTTCAGCTGCGAAATGTACCTTCCAGTAATTATATAGGTAATATATTAAGCAAAAACAAAAATTTTCATACATTTCAAGTCAAGTAATGCTGCAGTCAAGTCTAGGCTATAACTTTTTTTTAAAACGTAGAACATAAAATATATACTTACATAAACGTATATTATTAGATATAAAAAGTCAAATAAATGTGTTTGTTTCAAAGTACATATAAACTTTATCCGTTGTAGTTTGAGTCAATAACCTCCAATTTAAAACGATGATCATAAAAACAGCGATCAGTACCCACTCTAAAAAATAAACCATCAGTTTTTGATTACAATGGATGAGTATAAACGGTATTTACAGATCTTTTTTGTAACAAATAATCAAATAATAAGTATCTAATATGTCAAAAACCTGCAGTTATTATTAAAAATCAATGATTTATTATTACCTTGTATGCTAAAAATACCATTCTTAGCTTTTTCTTGTTAATACAAAATTAAGATTTTTTATAACCGTTTCCATGGAAACGTGATTTGTTTTTATTTTTATTTTTTGTGCTTATAGCATCGCGTCGTATATTTGGTATCATGAGTCAGGTATGGTAACGAGTTCCACGAGATGAAACGATGTCACGATGGTTCATTCGATTTTCATTGTAAAATCCACTTTTTTGTGTCGTGTCTAAACACCAACGCAAAAACATTTCTGCACATTACCTCATCGATACATTTGTATAAAGTAACTGTTAAGAAGATAGGCTATACGAATCGTGTAAGAATTATCATAGTTTTATAGAAAATATATTTGACGGCACAGTTGGCCTTTTTTTTATCAACGTGCTCTTTAAAACACTATTCTTTACGGTCTTCATCATCACAGCGCGCAATCACATCTCCGGGGCTCAGGCCAAAGGCGAGACGGACATGTGGCAAAACTCGTCGGGTACCGGGTCAACGGACGCTACTAAAACGCACCACGGCGACACTACAAACTCCCGTTTTATCAGAAACTAGGGACCGCTTTCACACTTCTTCTAACTATTGGCCTGGCGGTTAACCAAGCAGTTGCCTCGTTCCAACCGCCGTGCCGAAGTGATATGGGTTCGAGTCCGGCATAAGACAATTGTTTATGTTATTCACAAATAGTTGTTACTGTGTGTCCGTTAATTTTGTTATGAAGTGTTTCTCATCTGACATTAATGAAATTTCCTACATATGTAACAACCATAACTTAAACAAATTAGAAAATATAGAATCTTATTTTTACTACGGTACGGATACAGCAAAGTGACGGCACTATCCACAATGTTAGACACAGTACAATGTAAAAACAATAGTGACAACTGGAGAAATCGGCAAATCGACAACGGACATCATCGTCATGCCAACTTGTAAGCTTCTTAGGAACTCTTTTTATACGGGTAGTTAAGATTATGCGTTATGCCCATAATCTCACCTGATCTTAAGTGATGATACGGCCCAAGTTAGTGGACACGCTAAACCTGTTGAGGGACTAGCTCTTATGAGCAACTGCCGGAACATCCCAACGTTTCTCTTCGATTGGGCGGACCTTAAAACTCCTTTGGATATACTCATTTCATACTTTTTCAATAATATTTGTAGTAAGAAATATTAAAAAATATAACAACGCTGCATTATGTTGAACACGTTTTAAACAAATTTACTATCACTCTTTAATTTCAAAGAATGTTGCATACGTGGAGTAGATTATAGAAGAATGTCCCATTGCTTGTGCTTAGATTTAAACAATTCCTTCGTGGGAAAATGTTCACTTATAGATATTTCATTCGAACCCGATTTAATATATACACGTAGGTATACATATATGTATGGCTCTCGTTATGCATTTAAATAACAACGATACAGTTCAGTGAAAAATTGGTAGTCGCTTATTGAATATGTAATTGGTACGCTGAAAACGTAATAAAATTTGCAAATTGTACCAAGAACACTGTGGTAGGTATGCGCAGAAATAAAATTGGCGGTCATTATTGGCGGAATGACAGACTGGAGCACGTTTCCTCGTCAATCTGTCAGCGGTAGTGTGGGAAAGAGTACATTTTTGCATACGATTGGCAATAACGTCACTGAAATGGAACATTAAGGTTATAAAATGTGTTTAAAAGTTTCATCGGTTGAGGGAGCTTACGTATTTTAATAGCATACTTTAAAATATATATCATAATGTAATGGTTAATTATATCACTGAAGTCTCGTCTACTGTACCGACAAATAATATGCCTAGATGTAATTTTTGAAAGGGCTATATTTATATTTATGAGCGAGCCGTCATACGGTCCTTTAAATAAACCGAAATAATAAGGCGACAGATGGCCGTGGGGATTTAGTAAGTATTCCCGGCGACTAGCGCCTGGTGAGTTCCACAAACCCTCTTAGACCCCCCGTGCTAAGAAGGTATGCGCAAATGCATTTCCTCAAGATAAAAAGGGTAGTAGTAGAATATTTTTTATCTCCGCCTGGCTACCTACCACCCTCCAGTTAAAAACTTGTCTAAACACCTATAAGTGTTCTTGTAGCTGCACAGGAGCATGCACCATCTCTGTATCTGTACCATACTAGATACAGCATGTTACCAAATTGTTTAAACGGATACACTAAATGAAAAAAAATAGGAAAAATTAAATATAAAGTATAAAAAAATAATGAATAAGCCGTAATTATAACTAATAATAAAATGTTAAATACTGCGGTGTCATCGTTTATTTAAATAAATCATAACCAAAATATATTTTCACAAGTGACTCTTCAAAAAATTGTTATTTGTCATTTAGTGTTCTAGTAATTGCTGAGCTTTTACACATTAATGTGACTTTTCCAGAAATGCTTTCAAACCTAGGTACTTCGTGGATTTTTGTAACAACTTCGACTAGTTTTTTTCCACACGGTATTTATTATACGTCAGTTTTTCCAACCGCACATATATAAATAAATCTTCGCGAAACTGTTAGTATTAGACATATACATGGCATTTGATATTATTATTATTAAAAGTTATGTTATTAATGTTTCATATTTTTTAATGCAAAAACCATAACATTTCGAAGTTGCTACACGTAATGTAGCGACATCTATGAGTCAGTAGTAAAACTAACTTTTAGCAATGAATCTTCTTCGGGCCATGGAAAACGATAGCGAGATAGCTATTTCCGACACACGTGTCACCAGACAAGGCGACTTGGCAACATCACCCGGTTTATTTAATTAAGAACGAAGTTCAGTAAAACTGTCAGATTCTGTTCTGAATACAGTTCATTTCAAGTTCAAAAAATAAAGCATTTAGAGTTACGTGCGTCAGTGGATAAGATTACTAGACTGAACTATTAATATAGGCATCTATATTCCTAAATATAATAATTTTAATGTATTAATAATTAACATGCAGTTTCTGTGTGATAAGCAATTTATTGTTTGAATCAAATTTAGTTTTTATTGTGTGAGGTCTGTTAGATAAATGTCGGCGTATTGTTACATGCTATACAATAATTTCAATTACTGTTTTTTCTATTCTATAGGGAGAGATTACAACAGAACTCGTAATAAGTCTTGGCAAGGATGAATTAGATATGACGTTAATTATTAAACAACACATCGTTTCCTGCCAAAATCAATGACATTAATTTTCTAGAGATTTGAATTCCTAGAATAGGGATATTTTACTCAGTACCTGTAACGAATATAGTTTTTCTTGTTTTTAATAGTAACTAATTTTGTTTGCTGTTTTTTGCTGTTTGCTGTCCAATACCATAAATAAAACTAATTTGTTGTCTGTGGATTCGAACTACACAATATAATAATACTATTAGTACAAACTAATTATAACACGTTGACCACGTCTCACATTAGGTACAGGTTTTCCCGATAATGTGTTTCATGAACTTTGTTCTCTTTGGCAAATAAAGATATAATTGTAAACCGATATAAAGTTACCTTCAAGCGTTTGGCATATGCAAAATAACGTGTGAAATAACAAAGATGTAAGGTCATTTGCAGCTTCGTTCTAATAACAATTGTGACAATACGTTAGTATACATATATAGACTAGAGAAACATCGTTCATTTCTTATTTGTTAAACGGTTTATACTTTATGGAATATAAATATTTTTTTAGGAACGACTACACCTTCAGTATATTCTTTAAAATCAAATCAAAACAAAAATCTTTATTCCATTTAGCCCTTAAGAAAGTGCTTATAAACTTCATAACTACTACCGGTTCGGAAAGTAAGGCAGTTATCGAGAAGAACCGCCAAGAAACTCGATCTGCATACTTTTTTTGGTTAATTTTATTTGCTAGTACATCTTAATTTGACAGTTAGAGAGGTATGCAATTTTACTACCTTTCTAACTTATTTAAATACTAATTACTTAAAGAGATTTTAAATATTTCAACCTAGTTTTAAGAGTTTCAGCTCATTTATGTGCGCATTTTAAATTTGTAGACATGCTATTGTGCTAGTGAATGCCCACGCTAGTTCATTAGACTGTTTTTAGAACTCCTGTTATAATTGTTAAAAGATTATTTATATGCTATTTCAATTATTTATGAATAATACTCAGATATTAATAATTCTAGTATCAGTTTGTATGTTTCTTAATGAACCACAGATTTAATTATCGCATTATTTTACTATGTGTTGGCAATTTCAAGTCCATTTCCGTCTTTTTCACTTAAAGAGATACAGCAGGAACATATCTCAAGTATTCATATTTCGTCAACAATTCGTCCTTCACCATTAATTTATATTGATACATCAATAAAATTTCAGGCACACTCTATAAAAACAGAAATTAGCTACCTAAATTATTTCAGTAATTACATTTAGATTGGCAACCTTGTAAACAATACAACAAACATACCTGAGAAATATTAATTTTGCAAGGTTTATGACCATAATAGATATGTTAATAAGGCAATGAACGCCAATACATTCGACCTTACAAATGGAAATATAATAAAGGCTGATGCGGGCACATCTTTTCAATTTTACTACAAACGTAGATACATTGTGCATTAAGGATGAAGCGACACCTGTTTCTTTTCAAATTGAAACCGCGACGACGCCGCATTGGAGGGTGACCGCCCAACGAGTCGGGTAACGAACTTTTATATCTTAAATACAAGGTCGAATTAACGTCAAATATCACATGACTCTTCTACTGTAACTCGAATAGCGTTAAATCTAGAATACAATCGTCAAACAAAAACGTCAATGTATTTTTTATTCCTTATAGAAGTTAATGCATGATGTACGATGCGAACTCACGTCGTTCTACGCGATGTTCAATGATGCTACTACTGAACTATCATTGCCTGTATCCATATTATAATATTATAATGCGGAAAACTTTACTTGTTTGTTTATTTGAATACGCTAATCATAGTAATTACCAGTCGAATTTCAAAAACTGTTTTTGTATTCGATAAAATAATCATTGTGGACGGCTTTACGGTATATTTATACTAACATCACGCTACCACTAATAGGAACAAAGCTGTATTGAAAAAAGTAACGATAACGGGCAAAAATTATTAAACATAATTTTAGTTGCATGCGTGCATTGCGTGTATAATATGTTATAGCATTTACATTTTATAGTATTTACAGTTTGACCGTATTGTATGACTTCTATTCTCTGCATATAACAAAAGGGCAGCGTTCTCTATATTTCACGTTTAACTTATTTTGTCTATATATTGTTAACGTTGTGTGGGAGGTTCCTATTAGGTTTATTGTTATTAAATAATTTTATTTTAGGTAATAATTTAATTGAATAGAATTTATAGATCAAATACTTTTTCATATCATATAAATGTCTAAATAAATTATAGATTCTAAAGTATATTAAATAGTATAAGACTATTACACAAATATTTATAAGTACATAATAGGTACAGGTAAAAGGATAGCGTTGCTGGTGTTTCTAAAAATAAATGATTTAATTAGTCATTATTGTCAACTAACATAAGATCTAATAAACTATTTAAGCATGTGCAATATGATATGATATCCACAAATTCTACTAATTTGTTTTCTTATTATTATCGATGAAAAAAACATCGTAAGTATCGCCTGAGTATCCTTTTGCAGTATCAATATATCGGTAAATGTAGGAATAATATAGACTATGTATTCCTTAGCTTACGAGTTTGCTAATATGTTATGGGTTAATGGAGTAATAAAGCCTACCATGCCTACTTTCAACAGGATTCCTGTTCGTATGAGTAGATCGCTATTTAATTTCGAATAACATTTATATTTGTATAATATTTGCACAAAAATAGTAAGTGGGAAATGCCATTGTAATATATAAATGTTCTCATTTTATTTTTACAGTTGATTATTCATTACAAAAAACTGCAAAAGAAAGCGGGTAACCTTCAAGACGAGTTTCATTGTATGATTGTTCCGCCATTCATCTTATTACTAACATATAATTCTGTTTAATTCCAATGTTAATTTTTCGTTTAATTATATTTTTATTGTCTTATATATTTAGCGATACATTCAAGGATCTTTTTAATTTGTAAATATTTATCAAACCAATGCATGACAGTAGCGATTGGCGATGGATTGTCGTTCTCTCGATTGTCGCTGCTGTTTTTGGACTGTGCTGCACTTAACATCAGGTATAGTGCAGTCACTTTGCCGAGCTACCATAAAACGACATGACAGTAGCGATTGGCGATGGATTGTCGTTCTTTCGATGGTCGCTGTTGTTTTTGGACTGTGCTGCACTTAACATCAGGTATAGTGCAGTCACTTTGCCGAGCTACCATAAAACGACATGACAGATGCGATTGGCGATGGATTGTCGTTCTCTCGATGGTCGCTGCTGTTTTTGGACTGTGCTGCACTTAACATCAAGTATAGTGCAGTCATTTTGCCGAGCTACCATAAAACGACATGACAGTAGCGATTGGCGATGGATTGTCGTTCTCTCGATGGTCGCTGTTGTTTTTGGACTGTGCTGCACTTAACATCAGGTATAGTGCAGTCACTTTGCCGAGCTACCATAAAACGACATGACAGTTGCGATTGGCGATGGATTGTCGTTCTCTCGATGGTCGCTGCTGTTTTTGGACTGTGCTGCACTTAACATCAGGTATAGTGCAGTCACTTTGCCGAGCTACCATAAAAAAGAAAAAAATATGTCTTTAATTTTGACTATCCGCAGATAATTGTTCTGAATTTGAGCATTTCTTTGTATCCGTTAACTTTGGTTATAAAGTCCCTTCACACTTGACATTGGTGAAATTGTCTACATAGACAGATGCCCGAAAAGGTGGTAGGCCAATAATAAGGTGGTAAGGTATATTTTATGTCTATACAGTTAACTAAACCTTTCAAATCTTTTAGATTGTTATCGAACGTTTAACAAAACAATGAGAGTTTAGGTTAGCATGCATGGACACTACTAATGAGTGTAAGGTTTCGTAAAAGTAAAAAGTCATTTAAGTCGCAGTATATTGTTAGACCATTTTCTAATGTGCTCCTAGCTAAGTTACCTCCTCCAAGTTAAAAATATATTGCCAATTATCAATAAATGTGTTCCCGCACCTGCATTTATACTTAACGTATTACCATCTCTACACCTGCTCAACATGCAATTGTGGTCAAACGTGTAGTCGAAAAGTGTTAAAACAATATCTGAATTGTGATTCACTAAATATCCTTTTACATAATTTATAATCAACGTTTCCCAATCATACACGGTAACACGTTTCAAAGTCACATGATTAATAGAGCATAGAACTCATACACACCTACAAGTTATATCTGCGCGTCCTTTACAGAGAAGCAATAAATATTAAAGCTTTAATAAGAGCCTTCAGAATTTCAAAACATATTTGATACATACGGGAGTTCTAAGTATTTTATATCGTCAACTGAATATAATGAAATTATACAAACGTGACGTTGATGTATGAAGGTATCTATTAAGTATGAATTCTAAATCAACAAGTTTATCAATAACACACCGATACTCACGTTTACGCGTTCGTGGAAATTATTAGGTAAATAATAATAAACAGTAATAATTATACTGTAGAAGTTAACAACTCATGTTATTGATTTAAATGTAGGTTAATAAATATTTACCATTTCAAGTGTGAACATATAATCTTTTGGAAAAGTTACACTGATTGTCAAAGGAATATTTCTGGCACATCTTAATTGGCTTAATTTCGGAACGAGACATCATATAAACATCATCAAATCGTTCTTAAAAGGGTGTTGAATAAACTTCGGAGATTTCAATGACGTTCTGTTTTGCTTGAGGAGTAACTTTCTGCATCATAAAATTGACAATCCATTAATTTATATTGTTATGAGCCTTCGAAACTTTTCTTGTAATATATGAATGGTAAATATATCATTGGATAATTATGAAAACAATTGTCAACTATCTAAAAAGCATGCATGTTGTACTACCGTCTTCAAGCGAGGCAAATACAAATCTATAAAATGAATGTAATTTCCAACAGCATGTTCTCGTATTGAATGTACGTACCTGCGAATGGACCTGCTTTTTTTTTGGAAAGACCTTATGCACCAGTAGTAGTATATTTACAGATTGATAGTATTATTATATAAGTGTAATATTACTATTGATTCTAAACAATTGTCATAATAGTCAACTGTCTACAACGTAATAACTTGCGAATAAACATATCCACAGTTAATTATGTTCGCAGATTCCTTCTTTCATCGAGCGATTGTAAAAAAGTTGTAAGACGATAAACCCGTATCACGCAAACAAGCTGTAATTGTGTAAACAACGTCGAAGATAAATAAAATCTTTAGGTCTCCAGAAGCTTTAATTCACTGGAACATCTTGTCCAAATATTTATCTCTCAATGAAATCACGCGTAAAAAATTCAACAGGTGTACGTAACTTTGTAATGGTGTATTTTATTGATAAAGAGGTAGATTATATAGTCTAGAGAGCAGCTTTTTATTCAAAAAATAGATTGGGCGACGTCTCGACGCGTAGCGGCGCCACTGCCAACGTTGGCAACGTTCGCCTGTCTCTATAGTGTTTGTTTGTACTAAGTGAACATCTTCGCATCTGTTCTGTTCCACACTCCTCCGTTTCAGTATTGGACCAATTCCCTACGCAATCGGTGCGAGTGGAAAGTCCGTCGTATGTCGGAAGTCTCGCAGTTTTCTTTACGTCGCCATCTTGATTATTATTTCTTCTCGTAGTATTTTCCTTCGATATGACTTTGGGAACGATGATGCGGAAATTTGTAGTGTTGCATTTTGATATAAAGGAAGTGTTTAGTGAATCTCTTATTAACGTGCTACTGAAAAATATAGTGGAACCACTGTAAACTTTGGTATAACATATTTACGTCTCTCAGGCATACATATACATAGCAATCTCATTGTGATATTTTAATAATCTAAGACCTTTTGACTTCTATACTTCTTGATTATAGACGCTAATGTTCAAGTCCTGCTGTTTGACATTTATAAAATTGTTCAAGCAATTACTGAATAACACACCTATTTAAAATATATTAAGCATAAAGGTGCATACAATACTGAATAGAATGTCAGGCCTAAAAAGATGCCTGAGTCAAATGTCCATGTTAATGATAGGTAAACCTATTAATTCCTCGGAATCCGCATGGAGAGAAGAACTAGCAAAGTGAGTTTATATTTTCATATAATAATTAACGTTCAGAAGTTTTAACTATATCCAAAATAATTAATGTATGTATAATAAACATCCGAGCACTTTAATTAATAAATGAATATTTATATCATCAACATATGTGAAATTAGTTTTAACCGAGTATATAAACCCCTAAATAGTGACGAATAATATAGTATATACGTAATCATTACCACTATAGATAAGAAATGATAAAAATCAATAACGCTTTGTGTGACACCCATGATCATAATCCAGTCCGACGATTATGTGGATGTGTTATTAATGTGGATATAAGTTAAGGAGGCGAGTGACAGGAAGCCTATTTACAAGTACCAATAATGTGTAACGTGCTTTGCGTTACTAGAAATTTTAACGACACGTTAAATGCGTCATTAAACTTAAGTACGGATAGGAAGTATCCGCTTCGAGGTTTATAAATATTTGGCAGCGGTTACGCTAATTTGTGTCTCTCCTAGGATTTCTTAGAATTGTTAATATTAGCATTAGTGTGTTAGTACAATCAGTGCTTAATGTTAAGCAATAATCATAAAATGCATTGTAAACAAATGTTTGAAAAGGTGATAATTACTGGTTCAAAGATTTTATTGTGTTCCTTAAGAACAACTGTATTCAGAAACACTTTAACACAATTAATTAATATACAAATAATACACGTACCTTATGTTTTTATAGTTTTGCTTCAAATGGAGTGTCATGTAGGGTATTTTATTAATCATACATTTAATATATGCAGACAGTAGGAAAAAAAGCATCTACATTTTATATTGTATTTAAAAAATTGTACACGATTAAATACTGAGTTAGATGTTTAGGTTTAGAATGTTTAACATTATTAATTTTGTATAGATGTCAAACTGATTTCTCAGAAACGGCTCTAACATATAGTATTTAGATAATATTTTAATTTTAACATTATTTCAAACAAATATATAACGTATTCGAAAGATGATGCTTAGTCCTTATTATTGAGCTATTATTGAATAATGGTAATAAGCTAAAAAAGTAACCACGCGTTTTACTGTTAGAATTCTTATTCAATTGAATGAACTTATGTGTGACATTTTTTGTGATTATTTTGTGACTCTGAAATAATTATTGAATACAAACTAGTAGCTTTTATATATGAGGTAAACTAATTTAGTAAGTTTATTAGCAACAGGTATAAAATATTTAACTAATTTTAATGTATGGATATTCAAGTCAGGCTTGAATTAATATATATATATTTTTAAGTTCATATATGAATGGCCAACGTGTAATTATACCTGTTAATTTTATTGTATGGCCTTCGCCTTTCAGACGACTACTTCTATTCCAGAATCCCGTTTTTTTTGTACATTACCCGGTTTATCAAAGCGACCTTCGTGTCGTCTGATGTCATCCACTCGACGTGGAGTGGGCGGTTACGCATTGCTGAACATTTTCACGCGATGACCATCCTAATAATTTATGACATAAAAGATTATTGATAAAAATGCAAAAAATATTCAAATTTTATTTATGCTGTTTTAATACAACCAAGCGAGTATTGTCTTAAAAATCTACTATACTGTTTATTATTGAATATTATGACCTGCATGGTCCAATAGTTAGACACTAATTTAGGAAACGTATTGAAGCTACATAGACTATTATGTATATTTTAAATATTGTAAATACATGTATTTGAACATGGTTATTTTTTTATTTTTGCTAGTAATGCAAGTTTGTGAATTGACATGTTTGCTCGGGGTATACTATATTTATAAGTTTCTTATATGATTTAAGTCTCTATTGTTTACAAAAAAAAAAATTGCTGAAAATAGGTCTCGAGGTCTTTACGGCATAGACGTGCCGTCTAAAAAGCTGCTATATCATCTAAAATATTTTTTTAAAGTATTAAACAACAATTTAAAAATTTGAATAAATTCTCGTGTAATCTAGATACCTGAACGAAAAAAACCTCGGTGAAATAAAAATTATGTCGATTATTCAAAAAGTTACACCATTGTTAATTAACCTATTTTTATTCCAGTCTCTGTTTTTATAAATTATGGCATAAAAGTTTAAATAATTGGTCTAAAAATCTATCGCTTCGTGGAGTTCTTCTTATTTAGGTACTTAATATAGCTATGCAAAATATTTTATTTACAGTTTATTATATTTTTAATAATATATTTTTTAATAATATATTTTGTAATAATAAAAAAGCGAAAATTAAAAAAAAAATGTTTTTTAGCAAAATTTTATAATTGCTGTTTTTTCATCTAATATAGGTATTAATTAACAAAGGAAAATAAATTCTACGTCATTTGTTAAGAAATTGTTTATAAACAAATAGACTATTTTGAGGCTATTAAAAAAAAAATATCTTGTTTTTGCATATATGAAATAATGATTAAAAAAAGACCTTAAATATTTTTTTTATTGTTTATAATCCTTTTCTTTATATCTCAATTGTTTCAATAATTAATTAAGAAATTATTTTTTATTCTTAAAAATTCTCATTGACCCTTTTCAATAGATTAACAGAGGAATATTTATTTTTATAAATAATTGCATTGTTTATTAATTTAACAATTTGTTATAAGCAAATAATAAATTATATTATTTTTTGAAAACTTTAAAAAATTACAAAAACAACCATATATAATAAAGCATAGAAAAAAAAATGTTTTTTTTACAGCACTTTTAAATATTATATGATAATGAAATTACAGCCGTCACATAATTTGTTAAGTTATAAATTGTTATAACTTTTGAACTATAAGATATACGGTAAAGGACATTCAAGTCATTTTAGTAAAAGATTTATATTTATCTTTGAAATTATTTCAAAATTGATAGTAACACTATTGTTTATCAGTTGTTACAAGCATTTGTTTATTAAGAAATTAGATATCTTTTCTACATTTCATAGCTTATAACTTATTAAATAATATAGATGCAGCTAAGGACCCAAGAACTTTTTGTTCTATGATAAAATATCTTTCAAATTACGTATAAATTATAGTATTATCTATTTTTGTTTAAATAATATACTAGTTTAAATTTATACTTACCTAATTTACTTTATGCTATAGATCATTTTTAATTTATTTATATATAATTTCTATGACTTTATACATCTTACTAATTAGTTAACTTAATTATAATGTAATATAAATGAACTTATAATACGTTTTGAATTTATACTACTATATCTATACTATATCTATATCTATACTAGCCAATTCTTTATCACGGACATTTTAGTATATTACTAATTCAAATTGAAACTTTACAATGAACAGCTGTTTCTTTTGAAAGTTTTATCTTTATAAAAAAATATTTTCTGTTAATCCATTGAAAAAGGTCAATGATGATTTTTAAGAATAAAATCATTTCTTAACTAATTATTTAAACAATTTAAATATATATAAAATAATTAGAAACAATAAAAAAATATTTAAACATTTTTGTACATCTATGTACCTATTTCACCTATGCAAAAAGATACAATTTTTATTTGAAAAAAGTCCCAAAATAGTTTACTTCTTTATAAAAAATTTCTTAACAAATGATGTAATTTTTTTTTCCAATGTTAAGTAATACATACATTAGATGCAAAAACAGCAATCATAAGTTATTACTAAAAACAATTTTTTTATAACATTTTTTAGAAATTAAATTTTTTGGTAATTAAAAAAAAGATAGTAAAATGAACTATATTATTTTTTTTGCATAATTTTATTAAGTAACTAGATAAGAAGAGCTCCAAGAAGCGATACATTTTTAGACCAATTATTTAAACTTTTATGTCGTAATTTATAAAAACAGAGATTAGAAAAAAAATCGTTAATTAACAATGGTGTAACTTTAAAATCGACATAATTTTTTTTTCACCGTGCTTTTTCGTACAAGTTTCTAGATTACACCATAATTTATTCAAATTTTTAAATTGCTATTTAATACTATAAACAATATATTTTGGATGATATATGATTTTTAGACGACGCGTCTATGCCGTAACGACCTTGCGGGGCCCTATTTTTAGCATTTTTTTTAATAAATAATAGCGATAGAGTTCCGGGAGTTAGGACTTTTATTGGAAATTTCCTCATCTTTTAGGTACTTTTTTCATTTTTTTTTAAATATAATTACTTTAAAAGTTATTAACGAAAAACGAACTACCTTCTTTTAAATCTTATATTGTTAATAACAATCGCAATATTTTATGTGCTAATAATAATAAACCCTAAAAACATTTTTCTAGACGTCATTTCCAATCGAACGAGCTGTCGCACATATTTTACGGAGCTTTATTTCTTTTAACACGTTTTTGTACTTTTTGACTATACCAATAGAAAGTAATTAGCAAACTGACACGTGTACTTTTTTTTTCAAAACGATATACAATGTGCAATATTATTATGTATAATATGTTAACTATACAAGATTAATTATTAATCTCTACACGAAAAGGTTGAAAAACATTTTTTTTCTATGTATGTAATGTATTGAAGTCATTCTAAGTTATTCTTTATATATATTTTTATTCCGTAAAATTTTATTAAACATAAATCAGTACATTGTTTTTTGTTTTATAAATATTATTACATACGATAGGCATGTAGTATAGACTTCGATATTCGAGAGTCAAAAGCGTAAAATTTTTTTTTATTAAATTAATAGTTAGTCCATATAAAAAAACTCTACAAATATAGTCTAGAAATAAGTAAAAAAAATTGTCACTAGTACAACTCAGTGCAAATATTTTATATCAAAGTTGATAATAAACTTTTGCCTAAAGAATAACTTACCATATATGTCGCCGTTTCGGCGATTATTTATTACATATTTTCTAATCTGATTACAAGTTAAATAATGAAAATCATACATTTCACCTTTATTTAACACCTATACCATTTATTTATATCTAAACATTTATTAGATATCATCTCATGATACGTTCTACCCAATATTTTAAATGAGAATTAAAATATGTTATTATATACTTTGTTTTCTGTTTATTTTAAACATGACGTAACGTCGAAAATAAACTTAACCGTGTACCTGTTGTTCTAAGAAAGACAAAGACATTTATTCTCAATATGTTTCCTCAAACATTGCGTAATAAATGAACTGCCTAAAGTTTTATTATCAAACGTATTACCATGACGATTCGGTTCTAATTTAAAAGTCTCCAAATGTCGTTTAGATACAGGTTTTCGGCAAAACTTCTTTAGGAATACTTAGAAATTAAAATAAGAAATATTTACGTAAGCGTTTGATGCTGTTAGTAACTAAGCTAAGAAATTAACAAAATGACCACGACTCTAAACGCGTTCAACGTAACTTCACCTAACTGCGTAACAGAAAAAATTTCGATTACTGTTCAAAGAATTCTCAAAGATATCTACTCAAATGGAATGCAATTTAATTCAATATAAGTAACCCAGTGTTCTGCATAGCGGAACTTAAAGTTCAGAATTAGGACGAAGACGCACAAATAATGACGTCAAACATTTAAATACTATAGTCTACATATAACTGGACGATATGAAATGTTTTCTATTATAACTACCATAATGACTATTGTAATGATAATAATATCGTAATGTTAATTATAAAACTTCAGAATATATTCCCCTTTTATTATAATAAATCTATTAAGTAAATAGTTTGCGTTACATCGTGATGAAACCATAGCATGATTGTAGGGCTTTTTCTAATGCTCGACTGGTTAGCTACCACGCTCTAAGTTGAAAATCTGCCGTTGAATACCAGTTGTTACGTTCCGGAAGTTGCACTTGAGAGCCAGTCCCTCCACTAGGCTTAGCCTATCCACCATCTTGGGCCACATCGTCAAATAACATCAGATGAGATTGCGGTCATAACGCTAAACCTATAAACTATAAAACACAATGTTCAAAATCAATAATATTTTTCAGGATAAAAATGTTTTCAATATAAAAAGCTTTATAGATAAAAGAGAGTGGTCACTTTATTTGTAAAGTAGACAATGCATACGCATATGTTGAAGTGTACACAGTGTTTCGTACTTCGAACTCTATATAGGATTATCAAATATTATTTGAATAATATAGCGAAAGGAAAGTAAGTGCTAAATGTAAAGAGCCACAACACTTAAATATTGAAATATTATTGTTCATTACAAAATTATTATTAGAAAGTCTCTTCTTGCGTTGTCGATGAAAACATATATATTGTTGTATGTTGTATGGGATTTTATTTTATGTGATAATTATGTGTAGCTATTGACGTAATATGCTATTGGCTTCTCGGAATATATATTTCAGGTACCTATTATATTATATAGTTATATTCTTGAGAATTAGAATTGTTATTCTATTTATCTCGGCTTCGATAATCATTATTGAGTTTAGAATTTATAAATAAATTAACATTTACAGTGTTGGTAGGTATTATTATTAGTGATTCTTAGAGAGGACGTATCAATCCGATATCGATGGGTTTTTCCAATTACCAATATAATATAATAATATTTTGAAACTTGACAGCGAAGTAATTATTTTAGTTTTAATTCAACAATTACAATTTATTTATTTATTGTATTATTTTTATTTATTTATTATAAACTATTTTAATTATTGGTGATGGTTTAACGATATAGTTTGCTATGGTGTATAAATGATAATTGGCATGGTGGCAAGGCTTTTTCTATGCCCATCTGGCTAGCCACCCCCCTCAAGTTGAAAATCTATCGCGAAATACCTGTGTTTAGGCAGTTTCACTTGAGAGCCAATCCCTCCACTAGGCTTAGGGTGTCTACCATCTCGGGCCACAGCATCATCATTATAGCCATAATTCTATATCTATTAAGGATTTAAAAATATATATTTGAGTCTCTGCAAAAAGTCCATGGCATGTTGTAATAAAGGAGCCACCATTATCTTGTTATAGCGATGTTCCAATATTAGAAAAGACTAGGAAGTTAGGCCTGAAGGAAATATATCCAGGAGCCCTAAACATTTAAAAACAAACAAATAGAAGCGTGTTTAAAACAACACAGTTTACAATGGGGAATTTCATTATTAAAACACAATATTTAAATGTGATCTATTTAAAAAGATATTTGAACAATTCTTGTAATTATTTGTGTTATATTTTTATGTATGCCGCATGGATTATTGATAATTAACAAATACATACCTACACATTAATTACTTCATAAACATAAACTCGATTTAAAAGGTTGGTAGCTTAGTGCATACACTTGATGTATGTTAACCCATTTCCAATTCGCCTCCAATGTCCGCAAATATTTATTCCGAAGTCAATTGGAACTGAACGATCGTCATAAATTTATATTATGATGACGTCACAAACACATTTCAATAAATCGTGAACCCATTAAAGATTAATTCAGATAGAATCCATAAATTACTGAAATAATAAATAAAATTCATCGTTTTTGTTTGAAATCGTTTTAGCAAGGCGGTAATGACCTGTACTTGAATGAGTTGCGATCGCCATAAACCTGGTGATTAACTAGCTTCGTTTCGTTATCAGCCAGTATATACCCAGTCGCTACTAAGCTAGCAGACCGGCTTGACAATGATAACTATAGATGAATTGACGAATTTTCTATGTTCATCATGGTTTTTGTATTGTACTATACACTGTATGTATGTATTTTGAACATTGTCATAATATTATTAAGTACCTGGACGACCGAGCTTTCCTCCGGTTTTTGAAATTGTGTTTATTTCTAAAAATATGTTTTAATACACATCACATATTGATTACACATCGATATTTTATGATGACATACGTACAAACTGATTATTTAATATAAAAAAGCAAAATTTAATTAATATTTGGAAATATTTTCGGAAAAATAAAACTAAATATATAGGTGAATTCATAATGCAAAAATCATTCTAAAGACAAAATTTCCCCGAAATCGTTATAGCCGTTCCCGAGATACTCGTAATTTATATATGTATATATAAGAACATTTATAATACATAAGAATTGCTCACTTATTAGTATTAGATAAATAAAAAGTAAAACCAATGAAGTTTATACTCTTTATAAGTCTTATAATAATAATTTTGATAATTTCAGATATCGTCAAGCCCGTTACGCAGCGAGACGCGTCAGAAAGCGCGTCATCTTTAAGCACGGAGACTGTAACGTCGTCCAATGGAACGTGGCCAAGCGCAGGCGCCGATACCTTCAGGACATCTTTACAACCTTAGTGGACGCCCAGTGGCGCTGGACGCTACTAGTTTTCGCCCTTTCCTTCATACTCTCTTGGCTTCTATTCGCTCTCATCTGGTGGTTAATCATCTTCACCCACGGCGACTTGACGCCTCCACCTCCCAATGAAAATACAACATTCATTCCATGTCTCAATAATGTCAATTCGTTTACCGGATGCTTCCTATTTTCCGTTGAAACCCAACACACAATCGGCTATGGATCAAGGACAACGAATGAAGAATGCCCAGAAGCGATATTCGTTATGTGCATACAAAGTATTGTTGGAGTATTTATTCAGGCTTTTATGGTAAGACATTGTTTTTTTTTTGTTACTTTATATAATCATTTAAGATGTCGCATATAGTTGAAACAAATGTGTACGTGAAAAGTGTGATAGTATGTAAATAAAAAAAAATACACTTCGTATAGAGGTCTTGGTATGAAATACTATTATTTTCTTGAACTGAACCTTGAGAGTCGCAAGTCATACTTTTTCGCACACTTTTTCAATGTTACAGGTATTACAACTTGCTAATTACTTATTGTTGAACTATGTACATTGTATATATTCATAATTTATATTTCATTTTTGTTTTTCATATATCAAAAGTAAAATGGATCATAAAATATATTGAGAATATTAAAAATAAGACAATTTTTTTCGTTATTACCGTTAGTCATGGAAAGTCTTCCTACTTCGATATTAATATGATAATTTAATATGAAAATAAACTTGGAACTCAGCCAAATGTATTAACGTAACCGTATTATATGATCCGACCAGATGTTCACTTAAAAATGATTGCAAAGTTAAATACACCACTCAATTAGAACTTTTATATATCATTTAATCTGTCTGGACTAATATGTATCCTGAAATACCTATACAGAATAGAGAGAATTTGCAACACAAAAACCTTCAGTACTAAATGTGTTTGTATGTTTGTCTTTAACTGTAATCGAATTTAATGACAATGGCCAACTGAAAATCTTTTATGAATTAAGTTATCGGGTTCGATTCCCGATTTGGAACAAACAAAATAGTTAACATAAGATAGTACAACAGTAAATTTATGTAGTTTGTATGAATTTTTATTTAGTTTTTTTTTTTTATAGTTAAGATTTTAGCAGTATTGCCATAATCTCACCTCATCTTAAGTGACGATACGACCCCAATTGGTAAACACGCTAAACCTGTGATGGGACTGGCTCTCAAGTGCAACTGCCGGAACACACCTATTTGTATTTGGCGGCAGATTTTAAATTTGAGGGTGGTAGCTAGGCAGACGGGCCTTAGAAAAAGCTCTACCTAGTTATGCTATGGTTTCCTCACGATGTTTCCTTCATTGAAAAAAGGTGGAAAGGAGGAAAGGTACTATGATATTGAATTTAGCAATATTAATATTATTTTAGGTGGGAATTGTATTCGCAAAGCTCTCTAGACCGAAAAAGCGCGCCCAAACCCTACTTTATTCCCGGAACGCAGTCATTTGTTTGCGAGACGGTCAACTGTGTCTGATGTTCAGAGTTGGTGACATGAGAAAATCCCATATTGTTGAAGCACATATCAGAGCACAGATAATCCGCCGCAAGGTATTATATTTCGCCAAAACGAAGACTGGTTAGTGATTGGGGATTTCAGTCAGCACGCTTCAGATTTCGTCTAACTCGAGTTTGCAACTGACTTCATTCTCTAACGTAACATCCCTACGTAATTATGAAATTCGTAGCAAGAACATAAAAATTTCATAATTAGATTTTTGTAGTTTTGGAATATCATTTCAAAACTCTTCTCTCTTGTCCATAGGTGGGTCTTATATTCATGAAGCTGGCGAGAGCCAAAAAGCGTAACACCACCCTCTTGTTCTCAAGGAACGCGGTGATTTGTTTGAGAGACGGGGAGTATTGTCTTCTATTTCGCGTGGGAGACATTCGGAAATCGCACATTCTGGAAGCGCACATTCGCGCTCAGATCATACGAAAAAAGGTATATAATACATAATTAAATAAATAATATTAAGGTGTTCTGTAACCTAGTATACCTGTTCGTGTAAATTTTATTTAGTATACGTTTCCTACAGCTGTATTTACATTTTCTTTTCGTTGAGACCCATCTATGGACTTATGTTATGGCTAACTAACGCTTCGCTTATTATTTATTTCATACCTTCATAAAACGTGGTGTTTCTATTCTGTGTAAATATATAAAACGTATTATATATAATATATTAAATGTATTACCTACTATTATTATGGAAATAGACTTTGAATGTTTCTCTTAATCGTTATAACAGTTAGATTTTTTTTTAACTCGAAGGAGCTATAATTAAATTTTATTTTATTTATATGCTTAATCAAATCTTTATATATTATAAGTATATCAGTATATTTATAAGTTTTATTATGAAACTTTTATTATTATGGTCATACGTCATGGTCATGGTAATAGAATTACAGTTTCTCTAATATATCAAGCTTTTTCAGTTATAGCCTCGTAATGGACAATTTTCACTTTTTACAGGAGAGAGTTTTTTCATTCGTAATTAAAATGTATGGTATCTTTATAAAAATATGATCTATTAAAACAGTGACTATAAACATACTGCTTTAAATCAACGAAGATATTTTTTTTGAGGTTACAATAAATAAACATTTTTGGTGCATACGATGTTTGTCCTGAAAAGAATCGATATGTTTACGTTTCAATTATTGCGAAAATTTATTGAAATAATTGTTCTTGATACAAAATACTAATAAATTAAACTTAAATCCATTCGTTTGTTTACTCTCATACACGAAGTGGATATAAAACAAATTACGTTAGGCAAATTAATTGTTTGTACTGTAATAATTCTGGTTTTCTCTTCTGCAACTAATCATGACAGAAGTTTCGAGAAACTAATTTATTATTTTAAATAGCCACGTCAATATGAATAGCTCACTACTACATACGCACTACAATAGCGTATTAAATTAGATAAATAAATATTTTTCTATGAAAAAGGCAAATGTGTGAAAAAGTGCGCTTTATAGTAAAACCGTATCTGCTTATTGTCTTCGCTTGAAGTTTTATTACTTCATATCATCATATATTCTGTTTATACTATAATCATATTATCAATATTTTGGGAACCGATGTTTTGAATTATTCGAATAAATCGAGTACGATATTACAAGATAAGGACTAATTTTATTATGGTATAACTACTTTATTCAAAGAAATATTGGTGTTTAAAACTCTTCATCAGTTCTTTATTTTATTTTAAAATTGATGATTTGCGTTCGATATTTTATTAAAAAAGAAAAGAAGGTATTTCACACACAAACTCCACCTACTTAATTTAAATTTCCCCAACTAAAGACTTTCTTCGCAATTACTACAATACAATTCAAAATTATAATATAAAATTGTTAATATAGAAAAATATTTACGATTTTAATAATTAAGAATTCGGTTATATAAACATAATATTGATAATATGATATAAATTATAATGTTGCGCTAGACACCTTTTAAAATTACCAATTTTCTCATCTCAATTGGGGGTTGATGCTGCTCACTTGGGGGTTGATGCTGCTCACGTCCGTAGGCTTTACCCTCGAGACCCTACACGTGACCCCTGGGTGGTGCTAATCGAGCAGCTACGGGGTGGTAGGGCGTCGGTGCCCGACTGGGTCGCGACCACCATACACTTGGTGTAAAGCCCGTAAGAGTGACTCGTCGCGTTTCGGGTACAGCCAGTGTATACCCAGTACCTTGGAGACTTACACTGTGATATGGAGAGGTGGTGAGATTCACTAATTGCTCGTTGCATTGTCAAGATGCACTGACCCGACGGCCAGGGAGACCTGTAGCAACGGTTGACCGCTGGCCGCCCGCGGTATAGTACAGGGGCCCAATCGCGGCTAACCACCGTGAGAGGCTGCCCCACCATGCCGCGCATAATCTTGGATAGTCTCGTCGTGCCGGTTGGTGACCGGAACGGGGTCCCGGCGAACTATTCCGGGGGGGTACGGGGGCCCTTCCGTCTGTCGGATCAGTGCTTCTACGCTGTGCTTGAGTTGGTGTTTCGAACCTGGAGGCTTTATGTCGCAGTGAATTACTCCTACTTCACGCCTTCTTCTTTCTTTCAAAAAAAAATTTTTATCGCTACCCATGACAGTGCCAAGAATAAAGAAAAATAGGTCCACAGCGGTGCACAACCCCGACGCCGCTTTCACAATGGAGTTCGCTAACATCCGCGGACTCCATACTAACTTAAATGCCGTCCACCATCGCCTAGAGACGGCTCGGCCTGCTTTACTCTTTTTAACGGAGACACAGATCCGCCGTCCGGCCGACGCATCCTATTTACAATACCCTGGTTACCAGCTGGAGGCAAACTTTCAAACTAAAGCCGGGGTATGTGTGTATGTACGGTCGGATGTGTGTTGTCGCCGTTTGCACCTCATGGAGGACTCCTCCTTCTCCACCCTATGGCTGCACGTGGATCTCGGCGTTGAAAGCCGAGTCTACGCGTGCCTGTATAGATCCCACAAGGGGGATGATGTGACAACTCGGCTGTTCGAGTATTTAAGTCAGGCGACAGATGACGCGCAAGAGCAGTTCCCTACTGCAGAATTGGTGGTTTTGGGAGACTTCAACGCACACCATGAACAGTGGTTGAATTCGTCAACAACCGACCATGCAGGACGAACTGCTCATGCATTTGCTCTCACGCACGACCTGTCTCAACTGGTGACCCAGCCCACCCGGATTCCAGACATAGCGGGTCAAGCGCCTTCCTTGCTGGACCTACTGCTGACGAGTCATCCTAACGAATACAGGGTGTCTGTCAGTGCCCCATTGGGTAGTTCAGACCACTGTCTCGTTGAATCGTCGGTGCCGCGTTCATTGCCTCGATGTCCATCGGAGACTAAGCGTAAGGTTTGGCACTACTCGTCAGCAGATTGGGATGGTATGCGAGATTATTTCGCATCCGTACCCTGGAGGCAAAGGTGCTTTAATGAGAGAGATCTTTCTGGGACTGCCGAGGCAATTGCTGCCGAGATTAGACTTGGAATGGAATATTACATTCCTACGTCCGAAATTGTCAGTAATCGCCGCGGATGCCCTTGGTTCAATCATGAATGCGCAGATGCTTTCAGTCAGAAGCAGTATGCGTACCGTGCTTGGATCAAGGGCCGCGCGAATAAAGATCCTAATCTCAACTCCCTTAAGGCAGCCTATAATAAGGCCACTAGGTCCTGCAAAAAGGCTTACGCAGGAGCAGACGCTCAGCGCGTTGCACGGATTGGCCAGAAGTTGGTTCGCCACCCAACCAATAGTCGCGCCTACTGGGGGCTGGCGAAGGCCGTCCAGGCAAATTTCTGTCAATCCTCTCTGCCGCCTTTGCGATATCCGGACGGATCACTGGCTCATGAACCGCAGAAGAAAGCCACTTTATTGGCCAACATCTTCGCGGACAACTCCCGACTCGACGATAGTAACGCGCAACTGCCCACAACACCTAACAGTGGTATCTCGATGCCTGAGGTCCGCATCAGGCAAAGAGACGTGCGCCGTGAGTTGCTTTCGCTCGATGTCCGGAAGGCCAGTGGTCCGGATGGTATCCCACCAATTGTACTTAGAAAGTGTGCAGCCGAGTTGTCCCCAGTATTAACACGCGTTTACCAACAATCCTACATCTCTGGTGACGTGCCCCGCGTTTGGAGAGAGGCCAACGTGCAACCAATTCCAAAAAAAGGTGATCGTTCAGACCCTAATAACTACCGCCCAATCGCTGTAACCTCAACGTTGTGCAAAGTCATGGAACGTATATTAAATGCCCAACTTGTGCGCCACCTAGAAGACCACCCTCTTATCCATGATCGTCAATATGGCTTTCGACCGAACCGATCAACGGGGGATCTTCTAGCGTACATATTGCACCGTTGGGGGGAAGCGATTGACAAACATGGCGAGGCACTGGCTATTGGTTTAGATATAGCCAAAGCTTTCGATAGGGTCTGGCACCGTGGTCTTCTCTCCAAACTCCCGGCTTTCGGACTCCCCGACAACTTGTGCCGATGGATCTCCAGCTTTCTGCATGAGCGCAGATTTCGTGTCCTAGTCGATGGGCACAACTCGCAGCTCATGTCTGTAAACGCTGGAGTTCCGCAGGGCTCTGTTTTATCACCCACGTTGTTTCTTCTGCATATCAATGATATGCTTCCCCTGGGACACATTCATTGCTATGCAGACGATAGCACGGTTCATGGGTGCTATGTCAGTAAGCCTGGCTGTGGACGGGGAGACACAGAAAAGAGACGGAAGGAACTTGTCATTGAACTTGACCAAGTCTTGACCCGCATATCCACATGGGGAGCAAGTAACTTGGTTGAATTCAATGCCAAGAAAACCCAGGTATGCGCTTTTACTTTAAAAAAATCCCCCTTTTCACCAAACCCTACTCTTCAGAGCACCCAGCTTGCAATGCGCGACAGCCTAAATATCTTGGGAATAGATATTCGGAGTGACTTAAATCTTAGGGACCACATCGAGTATGTCATCTCCAAAACATCTCAGAGACTCGGAATCCTGAACAGAGTGCGACGGTTTTTCTTGCCCGACCAGCTGTACCTTCTCTATAAGGCCCAGGTTCGTCCGTGCATGGAATACTGTTCGCACCTCTGGGATGGATCCGCTAAATACCTCATCGATGCCTTAGATAAGTTGCAAAGGCGGGCTGTCCGTATTATAAATGATACAGCTATTACCAACACTCTAGAACCGCTTCAATTGCGCAGGGATATTGCCTCTCTAAGCGTGTTCTATCGCTTGTATCATGGTGAGTGTTCTGAGGAGCTCTTTGAACTCATCCCCTCTGCTCCTTTCCACAACAGAACCACACGGGCAGGGCTTCGGTGTCACAATTTCACGGTTTCACCTATAACATCCAGAACCAAAAAGTTTGCTGACTCTTATCTCTGTCGCACCGTGAAATTGTGGAACCGTCTTCCTGTCAACGTATTCCCTCCTTCCTATGATATTGGGTCCTTCAAAAGAGGCGTGAAGAGGTACCTAAGCAGGCCAGCATGACAGCCGCGACTGGCAGCGTATTCTGTTCGCTGTCAGTCGCCGCTGATATGGATTGTACTGTACTTACCATCAGGTCCAGTGCAGTCACTTTGCTGTGCAACATAAAAATAAAAAAAAAAAAAAATAAAAAAATTATTACTTAACTAATATTTTATACATTAATACTAAAATCTGTAAAATATATGCATGTAGCATGAGTGCATGAGTGTCTTAAATATTATTATTGCTAAAAACTTAATAAGTTATTATGGAACAATACAATATTATTTTTTCAATTAATATTATAGAAAGTTTCTACTCAGTTTTTATTAAGTACATAACTGTGTATTGTGCTATTCATTAATTATAAGAATATTTAATCAAGTAAGTTCCTCTTACATTTCGATAGACAACCAGAGAAGGAGAAAACCTTCCCTTCTACCAACAAGAATTGAAAGTGGGAGCTGATGGTGAAGAAGACAGACTGATGTTTATATGGCCCATGACAATTGTTCATAAGATCAACGAGAAATCACCGCTGTACAACCTATCTGCTTCGGACATGCTTAGGGAGAGATTCGAGATCGTTGTTATGTTGGGTACGTAAACAGTTATATACTTACTTATTAATTTTTGCCAACAGAAAAAATGAACTTATTAATGCCAAAATTCTCTATATTAATATTATAAAGCGGAAAAGTTTGTTTTAACGCGCTAATCTTAGGGACTAGTCGGATTTCAAAGTTCTTTTTCTATTCGACAGAGCAATTATTGAGGAAGGCTTTAGGATATTTAACATCAAGCTACCACCAATAGAAGCAAAGTTGTATTGAATAATGTTACAAAAAGGGCAAAAATTATTATAATATTTAGTTCCACGTGAACGAAGTCGCGGTCACAGCTATGATTAAAATAGTACCTAATACCCTCGGTAATAAAAATTGGCAAAAACTTCGACTGATGTCTCAATAACGTATTTTATAATAGAAATGGTAAAAAATCGGGTTGAAAACAAAAAATATATATGATATACATGATACCTAATAGCTGATATCTAACGTATATTTGGTATTTTAAATTTTAACTGCCTAGTAAGTACTATTCTTAATATGAAGACTGATTATTTTATTTATATATTATAATTATTTTATTCTAAAATGCGAATTACTAACTTCATACGACCTTTTCAATATCAAGTTAAAAAATTAAAACAACCTATAACTAAGCGCTAGTTATAAGTGCTAGTTAGTTTAAGTTGATGTGTATCAAAATAAACACCTAATTATTTAGTAATGAAATACATAATACACAAACTTTATTTACTGAATATTAAGTACACCCACGTTATGATCGTAACGTAAACCTTACTATACACATAAAAATCTAAATAGAACGCACGCTTCATATTCCACGTGTAATTATACAAGTACATTAAAACACCTTCCAGAATGAAAACATTCAAATAAATCTATATGTAGTTCTCACGCTGCTTACACTCCTTAAACTAGACGGCTTTCTATTTTAAATGTATGATGTAAGTCAGAAAAGGTTATTACCTACATCCTATTTTTCAAATAACACGTTTTATCACAATAACGACTATATTTTAAAACGTTTATTTTGCTATTTCTTCAACTTTGCTGTTATGAATCACTTCGAAATTAAAATTAAATCTTGATTACATATGATTGTTATATAAGTATTGTTTCCAAATAAATATTAAATTTAAAGTTGTAACAAAAAATATCTATCTAAATATTCTATTTAATATTCTAGAACAAATGCGATATTTAAGAAGAAATATTTACTGCATGGTTTTTTTATCGCTGAAAAAATAACTCACCTTGGTAAATCTTTATACATAAAATTTTCGTGTCACGTTGTTTGTCCGCGATGAACTCCAAAACTACTGAAGCGATTTTAATTAAATTTTGCACACTGTGTTCAAACTTTCATCCAACTTGAGAGTTGTAGTCGATGTGACTGACTACTTGAAAAGGCAGAAGAAGGTCTGCCAGGTTAGCTAGTATTAATATAGAACATAATTAATAAGGCGTATTTCGTTTGATCAGGTTTACTTTGATTAAAAAAAATGATTGAACTAAATAGTTATTTACCTAACCAAAAATCAGAATGACTTTTAGCACGTCCAAATATTCTCTCAACGTTGTTATATTAGAAAATATCTAGTATCATTGTGTATCCAATAAATCAATTGCATGATTTATAAGTCGTTGATTTCCCATAACACCACATGCTCTTGGCTCTCAACGAACACAGTTTTGGGAGATTGCCCTGAACTTACACGCAAAAAGCACCGTTGTAATTGTTTGATCAATATGTACCAACTACATAATAGAACAACGTGCACTGAGATCATATCATATTTTAATAATAGAATCTACGAAGTAGATTAGGATTATGTGTATTGTTCATCGTTGTTATTCGTTCTTGAATTTTATTCGTTCTTCCTTAAATATGCACTACATTACAAAATTCATTTTATTTGCTCCTTTTATTATATACTAGCTGTGCCCACGACTTCGTTCGCGTGGAACTGATATTATATTTAATCACTTTTGTCCCATTTTTAACTAGATTTAATATAACTTTGCTCCTATTGATAGTAGCGTGATTTTAAATAGCTTAAAGCCTTTCTCAATGATTACTTTATCAAATAAAAACACAGTGTTTGAAATCCGACACATAGTTCTTAAGATTATAGCGTTCAAATATACATTTTTTTCCAATTTATAATATTAATATAGATGTTTTTTTTAATATAATTTGATAGTAATTGTACTTTTAAAACTAAATTTCAAATTAAAATTCTAATCGATTTAAGAGAGAGAATAATTATAAAACTGCGATTTACACTGATTCACTGACCTTAATATGATTACTCATTAATTATTAGTACCTCCCCGTTTAATTGTACCTTATCGATAGTTCGAAAGTTCATTAATATCTGTTTCATAAATATTAATAACACTTATCATCGGGCAGAATTATCATATTATTTATAATATCATGACCTCCAATTAACAGTAGTAATATTAATAGATGTAATAATAACATGCTTATCAAAAATTTCCTTGAGAGTTTCATTTACTTTCAACTCGTGTCTTTGAGTACAAATAATATTTATATAAAACTTTATCTGTAATAATGACCTATATAAATTTTCCAGAGGGTGTTATCGAGTCGACTGGTATGACAACGCAAGCTCGCAGCAGTTTTTTACCATCGGAAATTCTTTGGGGTCATCGATTCGAAACTATGGTGTCATTTAGAAAAGACACTGGTGAATATGAGGTAAGTTCATGTTTTATATTTTATACGTTGTATATTAATAATAACTAAGAGAATTTAGGGGCGATAAAAATTATTATATACAAATCTTCTTTAGAAGGTAAGCATGTAGGCATATGGGTAGGTTATGAGAAGAGATGAAAGCCACATAACTAGAAGAATATTAACTATGAAAGTGGACGGATGTAAGAAAAAAGGAAGACCGAGGAATATATGGATGGACTGTGTGAGAAATGATATCTGTGTAAAAAGTGTGTATACTGAGATCGCAGCTAATAGTATAGTATAGTAGAGTGAAAGAAGAAAATGTGTTGTGCCGAACCTACTTCGGTGGGATAAGGGACCGTTCAAGTATTATGTAACGCAGTTTTTGAAGATTTTTGATCCTCCCATTTAACGCGCCGTAACATTCTTCTGTACCCCTCTTCTCCTTCCTCAAACATTACGTAACACCGGAGTGAGTAGTTTTACCCAAGTCATATTACGTTTTACCTTTTTTTAACTAATAAACTCTTAAAATAAATAATTTATTTATATTAACCACTAGAAATGCAATTAGAAATAGTCGAGGGATTCTCCGTAAAACATAAACATGCAATCTTGGTATATTTTAATGGGTTACTTTTTTATTTCAATAAAAATAGAATGTTACGAACGCATTGTTCGAACCCCCGTCCGCCCTTGAAACGCATCGTAACATTTTACAAGACAAACCCCCCTCCCCCCAATTGCGTTACGTAATACTTGTACGGCCCTTAAGGGTTATGAAGAAGAAAATATCTTCCTGCAAATTCTAAACTATAACATACCTTCCTATAAAGTCGTTACGATCGATTGGTCTAGGTTCGTGGAATATCAATCCGTTGACCGTAGGTACAGGCTGCGAAATGTACTAACATTTTTTTCTAAAATCACCTATTGATTTTAATTGGTAAGTTAATCATATACTCTCACTATATGTGGGGAAAAATAGACATAGGTATTTCCCTGCCTTTAAAACTGTCAATAGGTTATGGTCTGTCATGGTGACTTAACCAGTGACTTGCCTTGGAAAAATGTATTTTGCCTAGCAACAGGAGACTAGCAGCCTGGTATTATTATTATCAATTGAATGATCGTTCTGTCGTTCATCGAATTATGAATGTATCATATATAATAAATTAATGACAATCTATGCCAACGTTGAAGAATAGTAAACAACCACATGTATAATGTAGAATTCCTAACATGCGCATTTTGTACTCACGGTCGCTGCCTAATTAAAATTGATTAATCTTGATGAAGCTTAATTGTTTAAAATATTATAACATTAACCTAAGAAGAATTTGCTCATACCAAAATTACTAATAATAATATTGTGTAATACATTTTTATCTAGTTTTAAGTTTACCCAAAGCCTCTGTCACTAGCAGAACCCCCCTTTTTTATCTTTTTTCAAGATGTGAAACTAGAGAGCGAATATAATATGCCATTATATTTTATTAGTAATATATTACGTTAAAATATTAGTCAATATTCATAGAGAATATAATTACAAATCCCTTCGGAAATGTGTGATTGAATGGTGTTTTATAGGTTAAGTTTAATTATCCATACTTGTAATTATTTTCAGGTGGATTATACTAGATTCAATAACACTTACGAAGTAGATACACCTTTATGCTCGGCGAAACAACTGGATGAACTTCGAGCAACCGTCTCGACCTCACAAAAATTAGGTATGAATTTTGGCTTTACAAATATAAAATAAGATATTGTTTGTCATTATTAATTTCAAAGTGTATTACTAAAAATTGTTTTACCTTTTTGAAATATACAAAAAAGTCAACAAAGAATCAAATATAATTTATAATATTTTATTCTTGGAATAATTATGTAAACTAAATTAAAATGTCTATGTTGTTATTTCAGATCGCATGCTGGGCACCATTCCCAAAACATTTTCCAATGATACCCTCGACCTAAGTTCCGTGGACTCCATGTCTTTGGATGAACATATAGAAATAAAGATACCAGAATCGAGAGTGCGCGAGAATCGCCTCATGGCGCAGAATAATTTCGTTCAACATATTAACGAAAAATCAAGGAACCCAAGTCACACACACTTAGCGGTGGAAATGGCACCGGATATGCACAGAAATCACACCGACCATAGGCATATGGATATGAAGGAACATATGCCTAGGAGCCATAGTCACACCAGTATGAAGCGAGTTCATGGTTTGATCCCAAATGGCATTGGCTATGCGGGTAACGGCCATGATCATAAAATTGAGGAGCATGATAAAATAAAAAAGTAAGTATAGTAAACAAGTATGCTGGCATGATAGCGAACAATGATGATGAATTGTAAATTCTTAGTAATCCTTTGTTTGTAGTTTTAATTTCTGGTTACAAAACTAAATCAACTTACGCAATAAAAAGTTTCATACAAAGTTTATCCCTCTCTTTACCGCAATTTTAATATGTTTTTCGCGAGAAAAAGTAGCCTATCACCGTCTCCAGGTTCCCATCTAATTATACACCAAAATTCGTAATAATTGATTCAGAGGTTTAGACGTGAAATCGTAACAAACAAACTCGCTTTCGCATTTATAATATTAGTAATTATATTCAATATTATGAAAATCTTTCACTTATTTTGTTTTGGGTAGCTAACAATATGTTTTATATAAATAATTACTCTTTTACAGACCCCGTGATATTTATTTATAAAGTTTATTTTTTAAAGATATCTCCGAATCTCCAAGAAAGCTTGAATTATAGTAAAATGAAACTTACTTTTTTCACTTTGTCTATATTTTTTGATTATTTTAAGTACAGATAATATAGCAGACTTTTCCTTACAACTTATTTTCTATAAATTACTTTCTAAACCTAGAGTATTGTATATTTAATATATTCCATTTAATACCTACCTCGCAGAGACTAAGTTTATTATTAGCGTTGACGTCAAAAAGCGTTGGAAGCTATGATAGCTCAGTGCTAGTGTGTATGACTTCGCGTCAAAGGACGTGAGTTCGAATCCAACCACAGGTACAAGGAGCTTGAGCTTTCGGTGAAGGAAAACATCATGAGGAAACCATGGCATGGTTGTATAGGTTTCTAATGCCCGCCTGGCTAGCAACCACCCACAAGTTGAAAACCGGCCGCCAAATACCAATAGGTGTGTTCCGGCAGCTGCATTTGAGAGCCAGTTCCTCCACTGATTTAGCGTGTCTACCAACTTGGGCCGTAACTTCACTTAAGATCAGGTGAGATTATGCCCATAATGCTAAAACTTTAGCTATAAAAAAAAGAAAAAAATGGAAAAGGTACATTTGAGGCGGTGATAGCTCTGTTGGTAGTGTGTACAGTCACCGCTTTAAGCGACGTAAGTTCGATGAATGAGTTTGAGCTTTTAGTAAAAACAAACATCGTGATGAAACCATAGCATGGCGGTAGGTAGGGTAGGGCTATAATGCCCGCTTGGCTACCTACCACCCTCAAGTTGAAAATCTGCCGCCAAATACTAATATAAGTGTGTTCTAGCAGTTGCACTTGAGAGTCAGCCCTTACACTAAATTTAACGTGTCCACCACCTTAGGCCGTATTGTCACTTAACACCAGATGATATAATAGACCTAACGCTAAACCTTAACTATAGCAAAAAAGTAAAATGAAAAAGAGATATTTACTGTTTTGGTCTGATGACTTATTTTTGCCCTTAATTTTCTGTGTTATAATATATTTTGGGCTTATTTCTGATAAAAATTCGTTTTTGGCTGTCAGTCGTTTAACAATTAACTAATTACTGCTAATTTTGTTGGGATTAGATAAATGCTAACTTTGTAAAAGTTCCCAATATTAAATTAACGTAAAGATTAAAAATAGGTATTAAATATAATATAACACAAAATTAAAACAACGCATTGAAAATTATATATTAGATAATATTACATTAGATATTATTACAAATAATTATATAATAAGTAAGTGATTAATTTTGTTATTAGGTCGCCAAGTGAGCATTACATGGAGAAAGTTCCAGTTATTCCCATTCTAGTGACGTCACCCGAGTCGGAGCCTACCTAACCCCCGTCGTGCTACACGAAGACAATAAGGCCGCAAATCACTCTCTGCAAATCTGTTTAACCTTTACCAAGGGCGTCCTATATTAGGAATTCAATAAAATCTTTCGATAAATTCCATACTCTTGTACGAATGTTGTTTTTTGAGTGAAAAAAAACCTTAAATAGCTTTTTATTATTTTAAAAGTTTACAAAAATATATTTTCCATTTCAATCTGATACATATTGACAACTAGATAATGATTTAAACTTGAATAGTAAGTAGATAAAGTAATGGCATACAAATGAATTGAAATAGGTGTATCTATTTTAAATTGATTCATTTCACTCTCAATCAGTTAATATTTTCGCTGAATCATTATTATTGCCAAAATAATGTGTTCTGATTTCAGAACACGAATGAATAACTTGTATTTGAATGCACATATATTTTATTTGATTGTACACTGCTATGAAATTGTACAAATGAAACAATAAATAATAATTTTGCTATTTATTTAAAAATTATTAAGACCTTCAAAAATAATTTTGACGATAGCATCAAACATACTTTTTGTAAGAACATACCGCTAGTTGAGTATAAAGATGTTTTACATATTGTCTCCAATCGCTTTTCTACTTACTTTCTTCAAATAAATGTACCAGATAGGGTTGTATTTAGATAAAGTATTTATTTAGTTGATGTTAGAGTATCTTAAAACAATGGAGGTTGTGACTCCAAAGTTAGATACATATAAAAAACAGGTCTCCATTTTGATTCTAAAATTGTGCCTTCCTAAGGAATGTTTCGTCAAAAGTCAAACTGTAGACGAAATTAGATTAAATTGTTAAGAATCAGCCCAAAGAGAATTCATAACAGGCGCAAATTAAATTTAAAATATTTTATTGATTTATACATAATAAAAAAAGTTGCTCTTACATTAGCATAATTTACCAGTTGACGTTAAGAAGTGAAAATGTTGTAAACAATTTTAATAATAATTAGGTAATTTGGTTATGATTGCGCTGCGCTTACTATTTATTTATGGATATAATCCAATTTAATTTAGGATGCGACTATATTTTATAAGTATTAAAACAAATTCAAAGGCTGTATCTTATAACTGTTAAAATGTACAAGCTTAGTGCCAACTGTTCTCTTGTTGCTTGTTAACACGAGTTTACTATATTTATATTGTACAAATATAATATTTATTTCTAGTTGTTGAACAAAATTAATAATAATGATATGATATTGGAATATACACATTTTAAAAGTACTTAATACGTAAAGCTCAGACTTAAATTATTCATCATTATAACAATGTAGGCACTGTTTCCTGTAAACCTAGTTTTACTTATATTTATATATAGAAAATATATATAATTAAGTGTTAGTGTTACTAATACTTTCACTAAGAAAATTTGTGCGCTGTTGTTTAAAATCTTAAATAATATATTTACAATTGTATATTGTCGTTATGCCATTTATTTTCAAACGAAATTTTATTTCAGCTTTATATATGATGAAAATTGTTACACCTTACAAACATAAATTATATATTTCAACTCCTACGAAACTTTTATAAAAGACTGATTGAAAATAAATGGTATAATTCATAATGGATTTACCAACAGGAGCCTAAACCAGCGCGGGCGCTGTCAGCAAATTAGCGAAATTTGTATTTTACTGACAATGATAACTATACCAGAATATACAAATAAACATAGTTTATATACAAGAGTTTAATTTCACCTTTTACTCTTGTCTTATATAAATATTATAACGGCTTTATTAAAATGTTGAAGGACTATCTCCATTACATATCTATATTAGCAAAAAAAATTTACTCGGTAAATGAGTAATACTATTCATCAAGAGATGGCGGTAGTTATGGTACATTTCCAGAATATTCTATTGGCACTGATTCAGTCTTTATACTGGTACAAATTGCCAAGTTTTTGTTTTGTTTGTATTTTCATTAGACGCTTTAATAATAGATTACTCAAGATGATTTATTAAACTTTATTCATGATTTTTTTATGCTTTTGCTTATTTTCATTGTCGTCGTCGCTTGATGAGGAAGATTGCTCTACTGGTCCATTAAAGTAGTCCGGAGGATATTTGACAGTCGAAGGCCGGTTAGTTAAACTTGCTCTTCTTATAGCATCTGCCACAAGCCTGTCTGATATGCTGATAATTGGAGAGCTGGGTATTCCTTGAGAATTAGTTGAATTCCGATAAATTATTTCTCCGGGGACAGGTGAACCAACTGTCATATAGCCTAAAATCATAAAAATGTAATTAAAAACATAATAAAAGCAATACTAATATTATTGAAATAATACCCGGAGGTTATAACTAAGCCAGCCCTAGCCTATAACAATTGTTACTACGAATTTCTTTATGTAAAGGTATCCTTTTTTCTGATAAAATAAATGAGTAATTTTGGCAAAATTTACACAAAAACCTTTTAACGTTTAACGTTACAAAAACGTTGGCTCTAACTCTGATAGTGCCATATGCTATATACACTCTTAGAGGCCATTCAATGTTTCGTGGAAAAGAGGGCGTTCACAACATCTATACATTAACCCCTCGTTTTGTGTAAAAACCGTTTTACGTAATATTTTGAAAGTTCAAACGTATCTATAATTTCTAACATGATGAATGATAGATATTTAAAAGCTAAGAGTTGGGGAATAGAATTGTAATTTGAATTCAATTAGCTATTAAAATCTTTATGTCAATTTGTTAAACAACAATTATACTACATACTTTTTGTAAGTTAGTCGTCTTAAAAAAAAAAAAAAAACTATTTTATTTATGGAATAGGAATAGGGGGCAAACGAGGAAGCGGTCACCTGGTGGTAAGTGATCGCCGCCACCCATGGTCACACACAACACCAGAGGAATCGTAGGTACGTTGCCTGCCTTTATAGGAGGGACTGACTCTCAAGTGCCACTGCCGGAACACATCTAATGATATCTGGCGGCAGATTTTCAACTTGAGGGCGGTAGGTAGCAAGGGCATTAGAAAAAGCCCTACCACCATGATATGGTTTCCTCACGACATTTTCCTTCACCAAAATCTCAAGCTTATTTTAGGTGGATGGATTCGAACTCATGTCCCGTGACGCAGCTTTCCAGCACGCTATTACTGAGCTATCATCGCTTCAATTATCCATTTAATTCGATTCATTCAATTATTTACGTCACATTATGAGTTTTAGTGCAATTGATCCTTTTCTAAAACCACATGAAATCTTACGTAAACAGGAGAGGAAATCTGATAAATCCCATGTGTTATTACATGGGACCGGGAGGAGGGGGTCAAAATGGACAAAAAATTGTAATTAATAATTGTCCTCTAATTATACCTTACTAAAACTGTATGGCATTAGGCCTTTACCTAAAAGCGCGTACAATACACGCCGTCATACAGTTCCGTTACAATGTACAATAAGGTTATACTTATGTGACTCCGTTCAAATTAGATTTTTTTTTAATGTTGCATAGCATAGTGACTATACTGCACCTGGTGTTAAGTACAGTACAATCCAGAACAGCGGTGATTGACAATGATCCAAAATTCACAATCAGTCACCGCTGTCATGCTGGCCTGCTAAGATACCTTTTCACGCCTCTTTTGAATGACCCTATGTCATACGAGGGTGAGAATACGCTAACCGGAAGACGGTTCCGCAGCTCCACGATACGACAAAAATATGAATAAGCAAACTTTTTAGTTCGCAATTCCATAGGAGTCACCGTGAAGCTGTGACACCGAAGTCGCGCCCGCGTGGTTCTGTAGTGGAACCGGGAGGAGGGAATTATATTGAAGAGCTCTTCAGAATACTCGCCGTGGTGCGTACGGTATATTACACTTAAAGAGGCAATGCCCCTTCATAGATTCAGTGGTTCTACGGTGCTGGTGGTGTCTGCATCATTAACAATGCGGACAGCCGGCCTCTGCAACCTGTCTAAGGGATCGAGTAGATATTGAGCGGATCCATTCCAGAGGTGCGAGCAGTATTCCATGCACTGCCGATCTTGGGCCTTATAAAGAAGGTACAACTGGTCGGGTACGAAAAACCGACGCACTCTGTTCAGGATTCCAAGTCTCCAAGATGTTGTGAAGATGTCATTCTCGATGTGGTGCTTGAGATCTCTCCGAATATTAATTCCCAGAATATTTAGGCTGTCACGCATTGCAAGTTGGGTGTTCTGAAGAGTAGGGTTGGGTGAAAAAGGGGATTTTTGAATGTAAAGGCACATACCTGGGTTTTCTTGACATTGAACTCAACCAAGTTACTTGCTCCCTATATGGATATGCGGGTCAAGACTTGGTTAGGTTCAATAACAAGTTCCTTACGTCTCCTTTCTGTATCTGCCCGACCACTGCCGGGCTTACTGACGTAGCACCCATGAACCGTGCTATCGTCTGCATAGCAATGAATACGTGCGAGAGGTAGCATATCGTTCATATGCAGAAGAAACAACGTGGGTGACAGAACAGAGCCTCGAGGAACTCCAGAATTTACAGTCATGAACTGCGAGTGGTGTCCATCAACAAGGACACGAAATTTGCGCTCATGCAGAAAGCTGGAGATTCATCGGCAGAGGTTGTTGGAGAGTCCGTACGACGGGAGTTTGGAGAGAAGTCCACAGAGCCAGACCCTGTCCAAAGCTTTGGCTATATCCAAACTAATAGCTAGAGCCTCGCCATACTTGTTAATCGCTTCCCCCCAGCGGTGCAATATATACGCTAGAAGGACCCCGTTGACCGGTTCGGTCGAAAGCCATATTGTCGATCATGGATAAGGAAGTCGTCTTCTAGGTGACGCATAAGACGGGCATTAATGATGCGTTCCATGATTTTGCACAACACCGAGATTACAGCGATTGGGCGGTAGTTGTTGGGGTCCGAACGATTACCTTTTTTGGGAATCGGTTGCACGTTGGCTTCTCTCCAAACGCGAGGCACGACACCGGAGAAGTAAGAATGGTGGTACAAACGTGTCAATACCAAAGTCAACTCAGCTGCCACTTTTTGAGAAGAATTGCTGTGATACCGTCCGGGCCACTGGCTTTCCGAACATCGAGCGACAGTAACTCCTGGCGCTCGTCTCTTTGTCAGATGTGGATATCAGGCATCGAGATATTGCTGTTGGTTGTTATGGGCGGTTGCGCGTTTCTATCGTCGATTTGGAAATTACCCGCGAAGTTGTTGGCCAACAAGGTGGCTTTCTCCAGCGGTTCATGAGCCAGTGATCCGTCCGAATATCGCAATTTGCCTGAATGGCCTTCGCCAGCCCCCAGTAGGTGCGACTATTGGTTGGCTGGTGGACCAACTTTTGGCCAATTCCTGCGACGCGCTGTGCGTCTGCTCTTGTGTAAGCCTTCTTGCGGGATCTAGTGACGTTATTGTAGGCTGCCTTAAGGAAGTGGAGATTAGGATCTTTATTCGCGCGATCCTTGATTCAAGCACGGTAAGCATACTGCTTCTAACTGAAAGCAGCTGCGCGTTCATGATAAAACCAAGGGCATCTGCGGCGATTACTGACGATTTCGGACAATGGGATGTAATATTCCATTCCAAGTCCTATCTCATCAGCAATTGCCTCAGCAGTCGCTGAAAGGTCTCTCCCATTAAAGCACTTTTGCCTCTAAGGTATGGATGCGAAGTAATCTCGCATACCATCCCAATCTGCTGACGAGCAGTGCCAAACCTTACGCCTCGACTCCGAGGGACGTCGAGGCAAGGAACGCGGCACCGATGTCTCAACGAGACAGTAGTCAGTACTGCCCAATGGGGCACTGACAGGCATCCTGTACTCGTTAGGATGACTCGTCAGCAGTAGGTCCAGCAAGGAACTGCTCTTGCACTTCATCTGTCACCTGACTTAAGTACTCAAACAGCCGAGTTGTCTCTGGATATCCTTTGTGAGATCTGTATAGGTAAACATAAACTCGGTTTTCAGCGCCGAGATCCACGTTTGCCCATAAGATAGAGGAGGAGGGGTCCTCCATGAGGTGCAGACGGCGACAACACACATCCGACCGTACATATACACATAACCCCCTTTTGCTTGAAAGTTTTCCTCGAGCTGGTAACCAGGGTAGTGTAGATAGGATGTATCGAGCGGACGGCGGATCTGTCTCCGTCAGAAAAAGTAAAGCAGGCCGTGCCATCTCAGGGCGGTGGTAGACGGCATTTAAGTTAGAGTGGAGACCACGGATGTTAGCAAATTCCACTCTGAAGACGGCGTCGGGGCTGTACACAGCTGTGGTCCTTACTTTTTTTTTTCTTTGGCACTGACATGGGAATTTTATGGAGACACAAAGATATTAGGCTTGAAACACCAGCTCGAGCACGGCGTAGAGGCACTGATCCGACAAACGGAAGGACCCCATACCTTTCCGGTATAGCTCGCCAGGACCCCGTTCCGGTCACCAACCAGCACGACGAGACTACCCAAGATTATGCGCGGCATGGTGGGGCAGCCTCTCGCGGTGGTTAGCCGCGATTGGGCCATTGCACTATACCGCGGGTGGCCAGCGGTACAACCGTTTCTACAGGTCTCCCTGGCTGTCGGGCCAGTACATCTCAACAGAGCAACGAGCAACTGGTGAATCTATCCACTCCTCCGTATCACGGCAAAATCCCCCGAAGTACTGGATATACACTGGCTGAACCGAAAACGTGACAAGTCACTATTACGGGCTTTTCGCCATATGCATGGTGGTTGCGACCCAGGCGGGCACCGAGTTCCTACCACCCCGCAGCTACTCGATTAGCACCACCCGGGGGTCACGTGTAGGGTCTCGAGGGTAAAGCCTACGAACGTCAGCAGCATCAACCCCATAATTAATATTTTGCAGAATTTTTTCACCTCTGGCCGTGATGCTCAGCATACCTACTGATAAATTCATACGTCATGCACAAAATCATCCGATGTAGATATAAGAACGGTTACGAGTAACATTCACAGAGGTAGATGTAAAAGAAATAGCCTCTGAATTTAAGCCTAAAAATGAATCGACAGAAGACGAGGCTTTCGAGTGTATTATATTTAGTAAATTATTTTAGTAAGTTATAGTAGTTATTTGGTATACTTCATCAGGCTGATATACAATTTAGACCCAGTTATCAAAATTCCTTCCAACCTATATATCGAATACGGTACTGATTAATTGTGTGTATTAATTTACTACAAAATAATAGTACATGTATTCTTAGCCCACAGTACATAAGGATCAGTTTTTCAAGAGGACTGAATTTCCGGAAATTCTTTTTTCTCATTTTATCTAACATCATAATAACGTGTTTATAGTGGAAATGTAGTAAATGTAAACATACCGTCGTTGATAAGTTTTCATATGAAAATATCTTTAACCTAATTTAAAATAAAATAGCAATTTAGTGTCCTGTAAACTCGAAAGTTTACAAGTTTTGAATTGTTTCGAAACATAATTTTTTGTTATAATTATTTTCTAATTTGTTTCATAAATTAAAGTCCTACTAGATTTGTTTGTTGTTCTATTCTTACATTATTCGTTTACATTATATTTCCCAAATTAATCCATTTAACACAATCACAATTAAACACTCAAGCACACTACATTTAACAAAAAACGAAAACTATACAAATTCACCAAGGAAAGGGCTAGGAAATGGGTTGTAATATTAGTAGTACGATCGCCAACATAAGCTACTCCTATTATTTTCTAAACAAAGATTCAGATTTTTATACCGTTTTTATGCCAAGGCAACGCTACTCAGATTCAGAACCAATCTGTTTCTCTCAAGTATATTTTCTGTTTACAAAGATTTATGTAGCTTGCTACGGCGTAGCATGTTGGCGGTAAAACATGTTATAAATCAAACACAATAGCGTCACAACATTAATGTTCTTTCAATATTTACATTTAACAACAAAACGACTTCACATGACACACTTATGATAATACATTGACCTACATAAATATTGTTCGAAAAGTACATACTCTTAAATATTTAACAGCATATCGACTTGTATAATTGGTACCTTACAAGTAACATAAATATCACAATAAAAATTATGCATACCTCGAATAACTTCAAGCAATTTATACTTTATACTAGATATCATTAAATGTTTATAACATTTTCTTTGAAATATTTTATACGCATTTTACTTTTTTTTTTGGAATGTATTGAGTATATTATTTTCCACAACGCCTTCAATATATACTGTTTATTTTTTTAAATCGAAATAATAATCAGTTTTTATTTATGAAATAACTAGTTTACTACATAATCTTATAAAAAATATTTGAAATTAATTTTACGAGTCAGAATTAAGTTTAATAGCTTATGTTTTTTTCTAATTAATATTTTTAAATAAAATATCAATATTAAGTTTTTCGAACGGAATATTTAATTTATGTTTATAACGTGACAGTAAAGTCTCCATCCTTCTGTTCCGCCTTCGGTTCGTTCGGTGTGCGATCCGGCATCTTCAGTATAAGTTGCTGGTGTTCCGTGCTCTCTGTATGACATCACAAACACATACACAATTACATATACAAACAGAACAATACGAATACATAATGATTACGATAGAATTAAACAAAAAGTTAATTTCTAAATGAATATATACCAAACCGTAAAAATAATGCACTCATAGAGGGCTATACCGCTAATGTGGAAGAAAAATAACTATAATAATCTGCAAAGTTGGTAAAAACCACAAAATAAGTACTGTTTGATTTTTATACAGGATCTTAATCCGCCGTGTGATAAATTTTATTAGTGTTCATAAACTTATTTTATACCATATAACGTAAAATTGATAATATCTTCCGTGAAAGTTTAATAGCTGTGCACAAATAATATTTCGATATCGATACGAAAATTACAACCAGAAACGTGTATTTTGAGCCCTTAAGACTACAGTTCTAGGAGGAATATCACATCTTTTTGAGTTTTGCCTTAAATCTTAAAATTAGACAATTATTCTATACCTATGTGTAATATATAAACTCTTTTATAATATAATTTTATACCGTAAGAACCAGTTTTGATAACATATAGCCTAGGTCTATAAATGTAAATAATCAAAAACCATTTTTTTTTCCAAATTCCGATAACGTCATTCTGATCTAATAATGCGTAAATAAACACCATATTTAAAACTACCTCAAAATATTAACATAATTTTATAAATTGAGTATGTATATATAAAAAAAGTACTATAGTAAATCGGCAATAATTGTTATAAACGAATATTATTCCAATACCAATAAATATTATTATAAATATATGATTATTAACGACTTTCAGTAGATTAATGAATGTACTAGATTGTTTACAGATTAGTGAGATATTTAAGGTTCACAATAATTTTGAAATTAGTCTTTCAAACAAGTCATTCACTTTTTAAGGTCAATTCGGACTATTTCATGTGATAAGACAAGTCAATCTGCATCATATCAATGTATACTAAATGCTTTAAGATATTGATTGTTGTAAATTAATGTAATTTGTTTTTGTGGATGTACATGCTGCACTGTTTAGTCATAGTTATTTTTCATTAACATTAACACATATCTTTCATAAGGATATAATGAATTACGAAAATTTGCTTGGTGGTAAAGCTTCTTCTAATGCCTGACTGGCTAGCTACCACCCTCAACTTGAAAATCTGCCTTCAAATACTTATATAGTTGTGTTCCAGCAGTTGCACTTGAGAGCCAGTCCCGCCACTAGTGGATACTTAGCGTGTCTAATATCTTTGGCCATCGTCATTTAACATCAGGTGAGATTGTGGCCATAACTCTAAACCTTAACTATAATAAATAATAGTTAAAAAAAACAAAAAACACGCTTTTTATAGAAAACTGAATTAAAAAAATAGAAATTTTAAAATAATAAATTTAAATTAAGAATAGTGTTAAAAATTTCAATAAACATAAATTAAAAATAGTGTTTAAAATTTCAATAAATATAAATGAATAATAGTGTAAATAAAATAAAAAGGTATTTTATTTAAAAAAAAGCGTGGGGCGCTTTTAAGATTATCAAATGGTAATCACTCTACTCATATCTGTCGATAAAACACCATGCACCCCACGCTTTTTTAAAAATAAAATAATTTTTTTTTTATTCTATTATTAATTTATATTTATTGAAATTTTTAACACTACTCTTAATTTATGTTTATTGAAATTTTTAACACTATTCTTAATTTAAATTTATTAAAACTTATTTTCTATTTTTTTAGTTCAGTTTTCTATAAAAAGCGTGTTTTTTAGTTTTTCTAAACTATTATTTATTTTCTACTTTTTAGTTTGCTTTATTTATAATAGCTTGTTTTATAAAATAAAAAAATTAAGTTTCTTGCCTTATCGACTATAGATGAAAATTATATAAATTAACAAAAATCTTATTTTGCAAATAGAAAAATGGAATAATTTCATCAAATTAGTGTATTGTCATCGGTCCTCGATAAATCTACAAAGTTTGTACGAAATCTGGCCGTTTAAAGTGGGTCAAAATCGCGCCCAAAAGAGTCGGTTACAAACATACAAACAAATATACAGGTGAAGTTAATAAAAGCGTGTAAAAAGACAAAAATCATGAAAAGATATACTCGTTAAGACTATTATTACATTATACTTTAGTATCAAGTTGTAAGTATCCCTGTACAGGCATATAGCCTCTGTTTGAGAAAAAGCACGGGTATAGTACAGTTTATTACGTATGTGTTTCGGAAAATTCCTTGATATATATGTCAGCGTGTAAACCTATATTAGAATCGATATTCTGTCATACTAAGCCACTAAGCTATCACGACGTGGGATAAGTTAGACCCAGATTGTTAAAAAAATATATAAATAAGTACATATATCCTCTAGTCATAGAATATTGATAAATTAGTCAGTCTCATGATTAATAACAACCATAGGCGACGAAACATTCCAAGATTGGTAACGCGCTAGTGATAACCGCTCTCCATCAGGTAGGTCATACACTTACTTAAAAATATAGAGTATTTCGTTGTGTAACCTGTAAACTTATGTGTGACAAATAAGTTTGAGTTTACACTAGATAGATAGATAAATAAAGATAAAAATATAGACGTCCTGTTAAGTTACCGATTCTTGTAAGCTTAAACGATACATAATTTATTTAAATTACGTGTACTTAAGGAACGCATCATTTGTTAAAGAATAAAGAGATTAACATAATTGTTGTATACTGCAAGTCTAATGTTACTAACTTCATCAGAGAGAGAGATCAATACATGAAGTATTTAAGAACAAATTTTACAATAGAAAAAATAATTGTTAATTACAAAATATAAAGGTTGGGCAATACTATGAATGAATATGAATGTCAAAATCATTCCATGACCTCTAACCAGTAACAAAATTATTGTATCCTGTGCCAAAAAGAAGGGGAAAACAAATTGGCAGATTAGCACATCCTGCCGAGATTTGACAATGGTCACTGTAGTATATTTATTTTAAATGATTTAGGTATACAATATAAAGCGACTACGAGGAAGCGCTACCACGCATGAACGCTGCATTCACATAGTAGGTACAATTGTATTTTTATTTTAAAATGACCCTGTTTTTTTATTTCTACCGTTTTTCTGATTAGAACTACCCCCAATACAAAAACCGTTTGCTAGGTACGTATCTATGTATTCCAACATCTAAACGTATAACGCAGTTCTGAATTCTTCTTCTGAAAATAATATTTAACTATTTGTTTATATACCATTCAATAAGATTTTGATACTATTAGGAAATTAATTAATGAATGGTATTTTTTTATTGTTAATAGGCTTAGCCTTATGACCACAATCTGGTGGACATGCTAAGTCCAGTAGAGGGACTGGCTCTCTCGTGCAACTGTACTGGAACACACCTATAAAAGTATTTGGCGGCAGATTTTTAACTTGAGGATAGTAGCTAGCTAGGCGGGTATCAGAAAAAGCCCTACCACCATGCTATGGTTTCCCTATGCGATGTTTTCCTTCACCGAAAGCTCAAGCTCATTGTAAGTGGTCGGATTCGAACTCACGTCCCTTGACGCAAAGTCGTACACACTACCGCTGAGATATCATCGCTTCAAAAGTATTTTGGACACACGGTCTAGCGGTTCCGATATGGTGTTTAGAATACTTTTATTTTTAAATTTGTTGTCCTACTATATTATATTTAATTTGAGTACTCAGAAAAATATTTAATTTCAGATAAATAAATACGATCACTCCTTGTACGAAAATGTATTATTCATACTCAATTAATAAAAATATCAATGCAAACTTATTGTATTTTTCAGAATTGTCCGGTTAGCACTTATTATTGAGAACTAATGAACAGTACTTATTTATTGTAAATTAACTCGTTAAAAGAACTACTTATGACGTTTATTGGCATTATATTTTAACATATATTGTTGAATCACCTACGAAAGAGGTCATTAAAATAATTACTGTGGTGTGAACATAAATTAGCGCTTCATGAGAAGACTATTGGAGAAGAACCTCTTGATTGTTATCTGAGTGGGATCATTTATATTTTGCATGTGATCGTAAAATACGTTCTTAGAGGGTGTATATGTCGTGAAATGGGCATGTTTTTCATACAGTATTAAGATACAAATAAGCAGGAAGTTTATCGGATATTAATTAATCAATGCAGCTTATAACTATTTATGCCCAATCTCTTAAAGAATTGCAGGTTTCATTGCAGTTCTAACATCAATTTGGAGTGTCAGACCACCCAATGCGTATTGCCTATGACGCTCTTTGGCACGGGAACACACTAGTACCAGAACTACTACTTTGTGGCAAAAATATGTGTACACGAATTAACTTCGTTGACGAATCTTGGACAGATTCTATCAATCACCATACTTTTAATAGAAGCTAACAAGAATTCCCGGAGAATACACGAGAGTTGGCTAATAATATCACGATAACGTAATATCAAGGAACTAATGGTGCAACTATTCTATTCAAAACCAGCTAATAAGAACGCCGTGCTATAAAATTATATAAATAACCAATATATCACATCACTCTATGTCTCTTAGAGAAAATTCCATGTAAGTAAATTTATAAGGTTTTTATTTATTTAAATAGTACCCTGTAATGGCAAAAATCGAAGAAATTACTGTAAATGATGTAGATGTCTAATGCAAGTATAGGTCTGATAAGATTTTATATTTTGATAGCCTATATTGAAATGCACTACAGAAATCTTTTATATCAAGTGCAAATCAAACGAGCCGCTATCTTTATATAATATTATTGATAATACACTCGTTTAGCTACCAAAATATGAAGCGAGTCGATATACGAATCTAAAAAATTGTGTGAATGACAAATTGCATGAAAAGGTACATATTATCTGTGCATAAAATAATAAATACCGTTTATAAAAATAATATATATTATTTTAATCTACTCATACAATAGTAAATTTGTTTAAAATTTATTTATGATTTCGGCTTCAAATGTATTTTCATGAAATTGCACATAAAAGACAATTAGATCGTAGAACAAGATGAATTTTTATTTTGCTTCTTTCTTTATTTCAACTCTATCGTTTTATTTTACTACTAAAATCTTATGTACTCTTAGTTAAACGGGTGTGTAATTTTTAGTAATTAGTGTAATTTTAGCTGTTGCTAGTAACAGATAAATATGAAGTTGGTCTGCTTTAAACATATACTCCTATATATACTTAAATAGAAGAATGATAAAGGAATACATATCGTGCCGACGTAACTTAGGCGACAAAAGGGTAAGAAGCAGGAAGACTTATAAAATCGATGTGAGTATTTGACATCTTTCTCGACATATTTTACAACTACCTTTATATATATTGCGGTAATAAAAAAGTCGTATACGAAAATAACTTTTCATTTTTAAAAATAACTATTAATATTTCTATAAGTCTAAATTCAAACGGTATATTTCATTCTGTTTACGAACCGATTTATAGGAACTAATGTAAAGTATCTTTTCAAATTAAAATAGCACGAGTGAGTACCAACACACAAAACGATCAAGAACACAATTATTAGAAAATACTTTAAAACATATATATTAGCATCTGCATATCCTAGTTTTTATTCATATACTATTCATATACAT